>CP136056.1:6127500-7447500 GCA_032464435.1 Aegilops umbellulata | reverse complement strand
CTTCTTCTTCTCTTCTTCTCTTCTTTCTTCTTCTTCTTCTTCTTCTTCTTCGTCTTTTCTTCTTCGTCTTTCTTCCTCTTCTTCTTCTTCTTCTTCTTCTTCTTCTTCTTCTTCTTCTTCTTCTTCTTCTTTCTTCTCTTCTTCTTCTTCTCTTCTTCTTCTTCTTCTTCTTCTTCTTCTTCTTCTTCTTCCTCTTCTTCTTCTTTTCTTCTCTTCTTCTTCTTTCTTCTTCTTTCTTCTTCTTCTTCTTCTTCTTCTTTCTTCTTCTTCTTCTTCTTCTTCTTCTTCTTTCTTCTCTTCTTCTTCTTTCTTCTTCTTCTCTTCTTCTTCTCTTCTTCTTCTTCTTCTTCTTCTTCTTCTTCTTCTTCTTCTTTCTTCTTCTTCTTCTTCTTCTTCTTCTTCTTCTTCTTCTTCTTCTTCTTCTTCTTCTTCTTCTTCTTCTTCTTCTTCTTCTTCTTCTTCTTCTTCTTCTTCTTCTTCTTCTTCTTCTTCTTCTTCTTCTTCTTCTTCTTCTTCTTCTTCTTCTTCTTCTTCTTCTTCTTCTTCTTCTTCTTCTTCTTCTTTCTTCTTCTTCTTCTTCTTCTTCTTCTTCTTCTTCTTCTTCTTCTTCTTCTTCTCCTCTTCCTCTTGATGGGGCTTTGTGCCTTGAGTGGCCTTCCCAGCAAGCTCCTCTTGCCGGGGCCTTGTCTCCTTGGCTTGAATACTTTGTTCTTGAATGGCTCCAAAGGAACCACGGAGGATTTTGGCGGTCACATGGCAAGCCTTGCCGCGGGGCGCTGCAACTGCCCATGCACGAGTTCGGGATACTAGGGTACCCCTACTCTAGTACACCTACAGGAGCCCCCGGGCCTGGGCCATACACGGTGCCGAGCGCTGTTGGGCCAGACCCAAAACAGGGCACGGGCACGCGCGGCCTGGGTCACGCCGTACCTGACTCCGCACCCACCGCGCCCTCGCCGAACGGCACGCGTCAATTGCGGCGTCGTGGGTGGTTTATTTATTCGGAAATGCGGAACGTCCACCCCCTCCCTCTTTATAAGCAGGGGAAACAGGGGCAGTTCGCCCATCTGCCCGTTGCTGTTCCTTCCTCGAAAATCTCCACCGCTCCCCCTCTGCCAAAGCCGAAGGAGAGCACGGCCCCACCCCCATCGCCACCTGCACCACCAACGTCGTCGTCCTCCCTCACCATTCCCACCATGGCTCCGAAAGCCGAGAAGGCGAAGTCGGCCGAGGCGCAGCGGCTCGCGGCGATGCGAAAGGAGCGGGCAATCTCCCCCCCCCCCCCCAAGCTTGCCGCGGATGAGCTGAAGGAGTTCTACTACCTTTTCTGGTCGACGGAGACGCGAGCGCATCCGCGCACGAAGGTACTCCCAGCCGCTGCTTCGAGACTGGCTCCTAATAGATATCCCTTCTTCAGCAAGTGGGAGGAGTGGAGAGCGGACTGGTGCTGGATTGTTGAGGAGAACCCGCAGCCGTTTACTGCCCTGCGCCAAACTGCAGTGGTGTGCGGCAGCGATTGGAGCAACGTGGCCCTGGACGACGACAGACTGAAGATTGCCACCGCCCGGATCCACCGCCTCAGGCTTGCCGGGCTCACTGTAGGCGCCGCCGGCGCAGACTTCCTTTGCCGCCGCATCACCCCCTTGCAGGAGAGGAGGAGACCCGCTTGGGAATTCAAGAACGCGGCGGATATCATGAGGCTGCGTCCGGGCCTCAACTTCAACTTCACTGTCCTGGAACTTGACGCGATGCTCAAGGAGCTGTTCAAGCACGACCCTGAGCATCCCGAATGGTTCAGGCTGCCGCAGGGTGTCGTTCCGTTGTGCAACAACTCTTCGCTCAGCGGCATCTGTGCCATGATGCCGCTGTGCGACTCGCACGGAATCTGCCCAACGTGGCAAAAGCCGGCAGACGACGTCGTGCAGGCGTTCTTTGATAGCTTGGTGGAAGTGCCGATCCGCCCCGACGAGCAGAAGGGCCTCGTTCGCGACACCACCGATGAAGAGCTGAAGCGCATCGCCACTAGGCTGGAAGAGGCGACGGCAGCTGCAGCCGTGGGCGAATTCGGGTTCACGGTGGAGGAGGCAGAGGCGGCGAACCTCGCCGAGCGAGCGGGGCTTGCCGGCGAGGGAGAGCCTACCGGGCATGGTGCGGAGTCGGGCGAGCCCGCCGAGGATACGAGCGTCCTGCCGGAGATTGACTCCTCTTCCGCCCCACCTTTCGGCAGCTCGTCGCAAGCAGAGCCCCCGGCTCCACCAAGAAGGCGTCTCCGCAAGGCTGGAGACGTAATGGAGCGGCAGACGGGTCAACAGCCGTCGCGCCGCGCGACGCGCTCCGCCGCGGCAAGTTCTGCTGCCGCGGGAGCACCTCACGCTGCCGCGGCAACTGGAGCGGGGTCTTCCAGGACTGCCGTTGTTTCTCCTGCCAAGCGGCCAAGGGAACCTACTCCTCCGTGCCCTCGCGCCGGAGGCGAGCTAGGTTTTGACTTCTCCGCGCTCAGCTCCGACGAGGAAGAAGGAGACGAGTAAGACCCTTGTTGTACTTGTACTTCTTCAATTCTTGCTGTTTTGTCTTGTGTCTCATTTGCTTTACTCTGAACTTATTCCTTCTCAGGACTCTGGCCCAGAGAGCGGCAAAGAGAGCCAAGGTTCCGTTGGTTATCATCGACGACGAGCCCACCGTGACAGCAGGGGGTGCGCCCGAGACATCCTTGCCGGACCTGGCAACTGATCTTCAGAGCAGCCCCTAGCGCAACCCCCAGCGTAAGTATATGGTTTCCTTCCTGCTGTTAGGCGCGCATGGATACTCTTTGTTTGCTGATATCTGATTGTTGATCTGTGTAGGAGCAGAGCAGCCCCACCAGGAACGTCCGGAGACCGCCCCCAACACGCCACCTGCTTCGACTACACCGCCAAGGGAGAGATCTCCGGCAAGGGAGGATCCTCCGACAAAGGAGAGCTCTCCGGCAAGGGGGAGCTCTCCAGCAAGGGAGCAGTCTCCGGAAAGGGACGGCGCCAGCGATCCCCCGGTGGCGGAGACCACAACCGCAGAGCCCGGTACAGGTAATCCCCTTGCTTTTGAAACTTCCCTTGGGTTCCTCTTTGTTTGATCTTCTTTTTGCTTGACTTTTTCTTCCTTTTCCGGCCGTCAGATCCATCTGGCGCGGATCCGATGGAGACCGAGGTCACTGTTGATGACGCCGCTGCCACCGAAGAAGCGGCTGACGCTGATGATCCCGCCGGCGAAGAGGCCGCCAAGGCAGCCAGCCGCAGCAGCTGACGAGGGGTCTGGCGATCGCACTAACGGCCCTGGGGCCGCAAGAGCGACAGGCGCTACGCCGACCGTCGACTCTCCCTTCGCTGCCGCAACGTCAGGCTCCGAAGAGCCCCAGCCCGGCGTTTACTTGAAGGCCGGCGACGACGTCTTCATCAGGCTCCCCTGGGAGTCAGGCTCCAGGGCGCCGGTCGAAGGAGAAATCCTGGATGGAGAAGTGCTCGCCTCCGCTGGGCTGACGCTGGTCGATGCGCCGAGCAGTAGCAGCTGCGAGTCTGAGGAGGAGCGGCTGCTCCGGAAGCTGGTGTCGCTCTACCGCGCTCGACGGGCCAAGGTGGAAAGCCGAGAAGCGCTTGTCGCGAAGGCGGGAGCAGATATTGAAAAGCGCGCGGAGGAGCTCCGGGGTCTCAACCAGGAAGCTCCGGTCACTGGCAGAGGAGCGGGTGCAGCTCGCCGAGGCGCAGAAGGCCTTCATCCTCGAGAAGGCAGAAGTTGCAGAGCAACAGCGGCTTGCCGCCGAGGAGCTATCTGCGCGGGAGGGCGAGTTGGTGCAGCTGAAGGCCAGCCTGGACAGCCACGAGGAGGAGCTCGCTGCGCGCGAGCAAACGTTTGGCGGGGCCCTCAAGGAAGCAAAGGACGCTGCCGCAGCTGCCGAGGCCGCCAAGAAGGAGCTGGAGACGAAGGTGGCGCAGCTGGAGACCGATCTCAAGGAGAGCGGTGAAGAGCTTGCCGTGCTCAAGAAGGAGCGCGAGAAGGACGCCTACCTTTGGTGAGCTGCAGGGTCATCTCGCAGAGAAGGTCAAGGAGCTCAGCGCCGCCAAGGACTCCAACGCCGATCTCGAGATGAAACTGGATGCTTTGACCAAGACGCTGGACGGCGCCAGGGAGCAAGAGGCGGCCTTGAAGAAGGAGATCAAGGCCGACAAGGCATTGCTGGAGAGCGTTGCTACCCAGAACACCTTCAGAGAGACTGTGGAGCAGTGGACGGAGGGTCTTGTGAATGCGGCCGCAGACATCGACAAGGAGTTGGCGCTGCTGGGGGTGGAGGATCTCGGGTATCCCTCTGACGAGAGCCTCCCATCTAGCGCCAAGCTCACCTTGTTCTTCAAAGGCGTGGCGACGGCCCTCCACAAACTCCGGGAGAGGATCCCAAAGCAGCTGGCCGACGAGTCGCGCGAGATCTGCGCGGGAGCTCTCCGAAAGGTGCTGATGAAGGTGGCCTTCCGCAACAACCCGGGCCTCCGCCTCACCAACGTCCTCAGGTCCCTGCCACCGGAAGCTCATCTGGAGGAGCGAGGCCCTCGTCGCACCCATTGTGGACAGGGTGACCGGATCAAGAGGGTTGAGGGCGACCGCGTGGACTAGGCCGCCTATTTTCTTCTTTTCTCGCGCTGCTGGTCGTGTTATGAAAACAATCTATTAGAGCTGCGACAAGCTATCTTGTAATATATAACTTTATTTTGGGTCATAATTGCAACATTATTTCCTTTACTTGATTCCTTCCTTTGTATGTTTTTACCCTACGCTTTTAGGGAACTTGCCGGCGCAGGCACCCTTGTCGCAAGCGCTGAGTGCGGGGCGTCAGCAGCCTGCTGGCGGTGCCGTTACCGACAAGAAACCTTGTCGCAACTAGTCGCAGCTCACTTAAGTTGCTAAGCGGGCTCTAAAAAAAGTAAGGGCGCAACTCTAGTTGCAGCACACTTAAGTTGTTGAGCAAACTCGAAACAAAGTAAGGGCGCGATAGCCACCAGTTGGTTCCTCGCACAGGTTTTCCATACAAAGCACAGTCGTTCAAGGAAGATAACTTAAAATTTTAAAAATCTTATTGCTCAAACTTTGGCAACTTAGCTTTTCTGTCGTTTGCTCTCCGGCACGGCGTAACTTGCTTGAACGACGCCTGGTCCTCACCCTTATCTCCTCCTTCCCCCCCGGCAAACTTGTGGGCGAGGGGAACTTTCCTTTCCTTGAGAAAAGAAAGAATAGAAAATAAATATATGGAGCCTTATGGCTCGTTATTGCTTACCGGGGATTGGTGCTGCACAAAGTGTCAGATAACTCATGCAATAAAAAGCATGAAATTGACAAGGTGTGCGGAGCACATGAGGTTTATTTACGCACAGGGTCTGCACCTAGCTTTGTACAAAGGATTACATGCAACAGCGGCTAGACTTGTACAAAAGGTGGTTGCCGGAACAGGGTCCGACAACCGCGCCTTACGGGTAAAACTTACGAAGATGCTCAATATTCCAGGAGTTGCTCACCGGAATGCCATCTTCGGTCTCAAGGCGGACAGCGCCAGGCCTAGTGACTCGTTTCACCTGGTAAGGGCCTTCCCACTTTGGCGTCAACTTGTTTCAATTCTTGGCAGACTGAACGCCGAAGAACAAGGTCGCCTTCCTCGAGACTTCTGACGTTAACTTTGCGGCTATGGTAGCGGCGCAAAGCTTGCTGGTAGCGAGCAGCTAGCACAGCAGCCTGAAGACGATCTTCCTCAAGGTAGCAGCGCGTCATCTTCTCGCAGCTGCTCTTGCTCAAGCTCATCATAAGCGAGCACTCGAGGTGACCCGTATACGAGTTCCGTGGGGATAACTGCCTCTGCTCCATAGACTAGAGCGAAAGGTGTCTGGCCAGTGGCTCGATTTGGCGTCGTCCTGATCGACCAAAGAACGACCGGCAGCTCCTCGATCCAGTTTCTTCCGCACTTGTGCAGCCTGTAGAAAGTCCTGGTCTTGAGTCCATGCAGCACTTCAGCATTTGCCCTCTCTGCTTGACCGTTGCTTCTGGGGTAGCAACAGAAGCGAAGCAGACCTTGGCGCCAAGATCTTGGACGTACTGCATGATGGTGCGGCTCGTGAATTGCGTACCGTTGTCGGTGATGATCCTGTTAGGGATCCCGAAGCGGCAAACAATCGACCTGATGAACTTGACTGCTGACTGTGATGTCACCTTCCTCACTGCTTCCACTTCCGCCACTTTGTGAACTTGTCGATAGCAACGTACAAGAACTCAAAGCCCCCGACAGCTCGGGGGAAGGGGCCGAGGATGTCGAGCCCCCAGACCGAAAATGGCCAGGATAAAGGGATCGTCTGGAGAGCTTGAGCTGGCTTGTGTATCTGCTTGGAATGGAACTGGCACGCTTCACACTTGGTTACTTGTGCAGTTGCATCCTGGAGGGCTATCGGCCAGAAGAAACCTTGCCGGAACGCTTTGCCGGCAAGTGCTCTTGCGCCAATGTGGTGACCACATATGCCTCCATGTATCTCTGCCAACAGCTTTTGTCCATCTTCCCGGTGAATACACTTCAATTTCACACCGTTGAGTCTTCTTCTATACAGTGTGCTGTCGACAAACTGGTACATACTTGACTACCGGGCTACTCTTTCCGCTTCTTCTTGTTCTTCGGGAAGTTCTCCTGTCTGAAGGAAACGGACGATCTGCTGTGCCCATGCTGGAGCTTGTGGCTCGACAACAAGGACTAAAGGCACATCTGCTGCTGCGGGAACATCCGCTTCTACGGCGAGAACCTGCGGCTCAGCCGGAGCTTGACGTTCCCCGGCAAGCTTGCCGGAGCAAAACTTGTCGGGAGCGTCTGCTTCAACGGAACAAACCATGGGGTTTGCCAGAGCAGACTGCTCCTCAGCACTCTTGGCATTGATCTTGGGGACCTTCTTGGCGGCGGCTTCGGGAAGCTCTACCGGAAAGTAGTCACTGGAAGGTGTTACGGATGGTTGAGTCAGCTTGAGCACAAAGATCCCTATTTCCACAGGCAACTTAAGTGCTGGGCACTTTGACAGGCCATCAGCGATGTCGTTCTGAGATCTTGGAACGTGTTTCATCTGTAGGCCAACAAAGTGCTCCTCTAGCTTCCTCACTTCATCAACGTAAGCTTCCATCAACGGACTCTGATAACTCTTGTTTACTTGGCGGACGACAAGCTGCGAGTCACCCCTGACAATGAGCTTCTTGATCCCAAGGTCTGCCGCGATCCTGAGACCGGCAAGCAAACCTTCATACTCTGCAGTACTGTTTGTCGCTTGCTCCTTGGGAAAGTGCATCTGGACCACGTACTTGAGGTGCTCTCTGGTGGGTGCGACAAGCAGCACGCCAGCACCGGCGCCCTGCAGCGAGAAGGCACCATCAAAGTACATCAGCCACTCTTTGCTTGCTTCCTTGACGGGGATGCTCATCTCTGGAATTTCTTCATCTGGTGTTGGCGTCCACTCTGCTATGAATTCTGCCAATGCTCTGCTTTGGATAGTTGAAGTGCTCTCAAACAGTTCCAGTGCCCACTCAACAATCCTGCCTGTTGCTTCTGGATTCTGCAGTATCCTCTTCAGCGGAAAGCGAGTGACAACTGTGATCTCATGTGCTTGGAAGTAATGGCGTAGCTTTCTCGAGGCCATGAGAAGGCCGAAAAGCAATTTCTGCACACCAGAGTACCTTGACCTAGCCCCCTGCAGAAGGGAGCTGACAAAGTACACTGGGCGCTGCACCATTCTCTTCTTCTGTATCTCTTCGCACACCTGCGCAGATCCATCTTTGTCGGGACCAGAGCTTGTCGGGGAAGCCCCCTGCTTGTCGCTGGATGCGCTTGCCGCGGTTGCTAGCTCATCATCTGCCTCCCTTTCCGCTACTAACGCAGCATTAACCACTTGATTGGTTGCCTCCAGATACAGCAGCAACTTCTCTTGTGGTTTAGGTGCGACAAGTATTGGAGTGGAGGACAGGTATTTCTTCAAGTCCTGCAGCGTAGCCTCCGCTTCCGGAGTCCATTTCATTGGACCTGCCTTTTTCAATATTTTGAAAAACGGCAGGGCGCTCTCAGCTGACTTAGAGATAAACCTGCTGAGAGCTGCCACGCAACCGGCAAGTTTTCGTACATCCTTGACGCGCTTCGGTGCTTCGATCTGCTCAATGGCCTTGATCTTGTCGGGATTGGCCTCAATTCCCCGCTGAGACACGAAGAACCCGAGAAGGTTGCCGGAAGGGACTCCAAACACGCACTTCTCGGGGTTGAGCTTGAGGCTGATCTTGCGCAGATTTGGAAAAGTCTCTTCTAAATCTTGAATCAGAGTTGACTTGTCCCTGCTCTTGACCACTATGTCATCCATGTAGGCTTCCACATTTCTGTGAATCTGTGGCTCAAAAGCGGTATGGACTACCCTTGCAAATGTTGAACCAGCATTCTTCAAACCAAAAGGCATCCGTATGAAACAGTACGTGCCACATGGAGTGATGAATGCGGTTTTCTCCTCATCCTCTTCTGCCATGAAGATTTGATGGTATCCTGATTATGCATCAAGAAATGAAAGCAAATCACATCCGGCCGTGGAGTCAACAATCTGGTCAATGCGCGGCAAGGGAAATGGATCTTTGGGACAAGCTTTGTTAACATCAGTAAAGTCGATATAAAGCCTCCACTTTCCGTTTGCCTTGCGCACGACTACAGGATTGGCCAACCACGTAGGATGGAGCACTCCTCTGACAAGGCCTGCTGCTTCCAAATTCTTGATCTCTTCTGCGATGAATTCTTGGCGCTCCACTGCTTGCTTCCTGACTTTCTGCTTGACGGGCCGCGCATGAGGACAGACGGCAAGGTGGTGCTCAATTACTTTCCTGGGAACACTGGGGATGTCAGATGTTTGCCATGCAAACACATCGACGTTCGCCCGCAGGAAAGCAATGAGCGCGCTTTCCTATTTAGGGTCGAGAGTGGCACTGATGGTGAAGGTACCACCAGTGACGTCCTCCTTGGCGGACACCTTCTTGGTCGCTGGTGGAGCTGCCATCGTCTTCTTGCACTTGCCGGTGGAGCTCGATGGTGCATCCTCGACGGTAGCGCAGCACTCCGAAGAGGTGCGCTTGCCGGAGTGGGCATCAGAGCTCTTGCCGGACTTGGTCTTCTTCTCCCCCCCGGGAGCTTCAGCGGCAAGTGTCTCGCGATCAGTTGCGGCTTCTGCCTCCCGGTAGATCTTGTCGGCACAGATAAGAGCATCCTTCTTGTCGCCAGGGACAGAGATGACACTTATCGGGCCTGGCATCTTGAGCATGTTGTACGCATAGTGAGAGGCCGCCATGAACTTGGCGGGCGCTGGACGGCCGAGAATCCCATTGTAAGGCAATGGAAAATCGGCAACGTCAAAAGTGATCCTCTCAGTCCTGAAGTTCAACTCGCTGCCAAATGTCACCAGCAGCGTGATCTTCCCCTTTGGCTTGCTCCTTCCCGGGTTGATTCCTTGGAATGTGCCGGTCTCTTCGAGCTCGCTGTCGGGGACTTGGAGTTTCCGGAGCATAGCGGAGGAGATCAAGTTCAAGCCGGCCCTGCCGTCAACTAGCATCTTAGTGACCTTGAAGTTGCGGATAGTTGGCGAAACCAACATCGGCAAGCACCCGACCGCAGTTGTGCGATCAGGGTGGTCCTCAATATCAAAGACGATAGGCGTGCTGGACCATTTCAGAAGCTTGCGCGATTCGACGGGTGGTTCTGCCGCAGTGACTTCCCGCACCCACTGCTTGAGTTGGCAGTGTGAAGTATGCAGAGAAGCACCACCGTCAACGCACAAGACCTCTGTGGCTTTCTGAAACTCCTGCTCACTGGTCTCGTCATCCTCCATGTCTTCGTCGTCGTCATCATCTTCATCCTTGTCGCGGCCGCGGGGAGGTCTGTCTCGTTGCCGCTGCTTGGCCTTGCCGCGGCGTCCTCCCCGGGCGGGGCGCTTGGCGCCAGATCCTCCAGCACCTCCTTGGGCCTTCTCCTTGTCACGTCGCTCGTACTCGGCTTTTTGCAGCTGGACAAGTTGTTCGACCTTCTTGCAACTCTGGAGGTCATGGCCCTTGGTGCGGTGGATCTTGCAGTACTGCTTGTTGGTGCCGTCCTGCTTGTCGGCGGCAGCCACAGCCTGTCAGTTGGCGCATGCGGCAACCTCCTTGCCGTAGCTACCAGTCTTGGCTGTCTTGGCGCCACCTTCGTTGCCGGACTGCTCGACAGCTAGCACCTCTTTGCCTTTCTTCTTTCTGTTGTTCCGCCGTCGGCTCTTGCTTGCCGGGGCGGCATCCTCGCTGTCAGATCCTTCTCCTGCTGTATTCTCTCCGGGGAGTCTCCTCCCTTCCTCAGCACGTGCGCACCTGTCGGCCAGGGCATACAGCTCACTGACGTCTCTGATCTTGCACATCGCCATCTCCTCCCGCATCCTGCGGTTACGCACGTTCTGGTGGAACATGCTGATAACCACAGCAGGGTGGACATCTGGGATGTTGCGTTGCACTTGGCTGAATCTCTGGATGTACTTGCGCAGAGGCTCTCCTTCCTTCTGGGCGAGCAGATGAAGATCACTCTCCTGGCCATGAGGTTTGTGGCTGCCTGTAAAGGCGCCGACAAACTGATGGCACAGGTCCGCCCAGGAAGATATGGAGTTGTCCGGCAAGTGCATGAGCCAGGACCTGACGTTGGGCTTGAGCACCAGCGGGAAGTAGTTGGCAAGGATCTTGTCGTCTCGCCCCCCGGCAGCTTGCACCGCGATGGTGTAGATGCTGAGGAACTCCAATGGATGCAACCTGCCGTCGTACTTCTCTGGTACGTCTGGCTTGAAATTCTTCGTACTGGGCCACTGGACTTGCCGCAGCTCAGGGGTAAACACAGGGCAACCTACCACGTAGGGCAGGTCGCCTGGTTCCCCAGGCGCGTGCATGTCGACAGTGGGCCCAGCGCGATGGTCTGATTGACGCCGCGCTTCTCTTCGGCGCTCGATGCGAGTACGAGCGTCTTCTTGCTGTCGTTCGTGAAGAACTTGGCGCTGGTCGCGACGAGCTCACGGATCTGATGACGCAGTGGAGTCGCTGTCGTGGTGGACCCGGCGAGTCAGCGATCTTGGCCTTCGGGGCGGGGAGTGCACGGTGGTTGCACCCCCACCGGTCTTGTCGCCATCGGCTCGCACCTGGCTGGCTTGCCGTGGCTGCGATGCAGTCGGCTGCCGTGGAGTGTTGCCGTTGGCGAAGCCGATGAGGCTCTGAATGGTGGCCCTCCAGTCGTCCATCTTGTCCGGCGTTGGAGGGAAATCTAGGAGCATTTGAGCTCGCGCCAAAGCTTCTGCTGGAGTGGCGGGTAGCGGTGGCGAACGGTGCGAGGAGCGGGATATGCTCGGACTTCTAACTGCGTTAGAAGGAGCAATATCTCATCCAGGCGACCGTGCATCGCTCGCGCCAGCATGTTGGCCTTGAGCGTTCCGAGATCCACCTGCTCGATTTGGGTCCAGCAAGCGTATGCGGTTGTCGGACCCTATTCCGGCAACCACCTTTTGTACAAGTCTTGCCGCTATTGCATGTAATCCTTTGTACAAAGCTAGGTGCAGACCCTGTGAGTAAATAAACCTCATGTGCTCCGCACACCTTGTCAATTTCATGCTTTTTATTGCATGAGTTATCTGACACTTTGTGCAGCACCAATCCCCGGTAAGCAATAACGAGCCATAAGGCTCCATATCTTTATTTTCTCTTCTTTCTATTCTCAAGGAAAGGAAAGTTCCCCTCGCCCACAAGTTTGCCGGGGGGGGGGAAGGAGGAGATAAGGGTGAGGACCAGGCATCGTTCAAGCAAGTTACGCCTTGCCGGAGAGCAAACGACAGAAAAGCTAAGTTGCCAAAGTTTGAGCAATAAGATTTTTAAATTTCTAAGTTATCTTCCTTGAACGACCAAGCTTTATATGGAAAACCTGTGCGCGGAGGAACCAGCTCATGGCTAGTTGCGCCCTTACTTTGTTTCGAGTTTGCTCAACAACTTAAGTGTGCTGCAACTAGAGTTGCGCCCTTACTTTGTTTCGAGTCCGCTCAACAATTTAAGTGAGCTGCGACTAATTGTGACAAGGTTTCTTGTTGGTAACGGCACCGCCAGCAGACTGCTGACGTCCCGCACTCAGCGCTCGCGGCAAGGGTGCCTGCGCCGGCAAGTTCCCTAAAAGCGTAGGGCAAGAACATACAAAGGAAGGAGTCAAGTAAAGGAAATAACGTTGCAATCATGACCCAAAATAAAGTTATATATTACAAGATAGCTTGTCGCAGCTCTAATAGATTGTTTTCATAACACGACCAGCAGCGACGAGAAAAGAAGAAAATAGGCGGCCTAGTCCACACGGTCGCCCTCAACCCTATTGATCCCGCTCACTCTGTCCACAATGGGTGCGACGAGGGCCTCGAGCTCCTCCAGATCAGCTTCCGACGGCAGGGTCCTGAGAACGTTGGTGAGGCGGAGGCCCGGGTTGCGGAAGGCCACCTTCATCAGCACCTTTTGGAGATCTCCCGCGCAGATCTCGCGCGACTCGTCGGCCAGATGCTTTGGGATCCTCTCCCGGAGTTGCTGGTGTTGGAAATATGCCCTAGACGCAATAATAAAAGCATTATTATTATATTTCCTTGTTCATGATAATTGTCTTTATTCGTGCTATAATTGTGTTATCCGAAAATCGTAATACATGTGTGAATAACAGAAGACAACATGTCCCTAGTAAGCCTCTAGTTGACTAGCTCGTTGATCGATAGATTGTCATGGTTTCCTGACTATGGACATTGGATGTCATTGATAACGAGATCACATCATTAGGAGAATGATGTGATGGACGAGACCCAATCCTAAACATAGCATAAGATCGCATAGTTCGTTTGCTAGAGTTTTCCAATGTCAAGTATCCTTTCCTTAGACCATGAGATCGTGTAACTCCCGGACACCGTAGGAGTGCTTTGGGTGTACCAAACGTCACAACGTAACTGGGTGACTATAAAGGTATACTACGGGTATCTCCGAAAGTGTCTGTTGGGTTGACACGGATCGAGACTGGGATTTGTCACTCCGCTTGACGGAGAGGTATCACCGGGCCCTCTCAGTAATGCATCATCATAATGAGCTCAATGTGATCAAAGTGTTTGATCACGGGATCATGCATTACGGTACGAGAAAAGTGACTTGCCGGTAACGAGATTGAACGAGGTATTGGGATACCGACGATCGAATCTCGGGCAAGTAAAATACCGATTGACAAAGGGAATCGTATACGGGATTAATTGAATCCTCGACATCGTGGTTCATCCGATGAGATCATCGTGGAGCATGTGGGAGCCAACATGGGTATCCAGATCCCGCTATTGGTTATTGCCCGAGAGCCGTCTCGGTCATGTCTGCATGTTTCCCGAACCCGTAGGGTCTACACACTTAAGGTTCGGTGATGCTAGGGTTGTGAAGATATGTATATGCAGTAACCCGAATGTTGTTCGGAGTCCCGGATGAGATCCCGGACGTCACAAGGAGTTTTGGAATGGTCCGGATGTAAAGAATTATATATAGGAAGTGCTGTTTTGGCCATCGGGACAAGTTTCGGGGTTATCGGTATTGTACCAGGACCACCGGAGGGTCCCGGGGGGGTCCACCGGGTGGGGCCACCTATCCCGGTGGGCCCCATGGGCTGAAGTGGGAAAGGATCCAGCCCAAAGTGGGCTGGGGCGCCACTTCCTCAGGGCCCATGCGCGCCTAGGGTGGGGGAAACCCTAAAGGGGGGGCGCCCCCTTGCTTGGGGGGCAAGCCCCACCCCTTGGCCGCCGCCCCCCTAGGAGATTGCATCTCCTAGGGCCGGCGCCCCCCCTAGGGGGCTATATAAAGGGGGGAGGGGAGGGGGGGCAGCCGCACCCCTTGCTCCTGGCGCCTCCCTCTCCAACATCTCCTCCTCCTCCTCCGTAGAGCTCGGCGAAGCCCTGCCGGAGTACTGCAGCTCCACCATGACCACGCCGTCGTGATGCTGCTGGAGCCATCTTCCTCAACCTCTCCTTTGCCTTGTTGGATCAAGAAGAAGGAGACGTTACGCTGACCGTACGTGTGTTGAACGCGGAGGTGCCGTCCTTTCGGTGCTAGGATCTCCGGTGATTTGGATCACGTCGTGTACGACTACCTCATCCTCGTTCATTGAACGCTTCCGCTCGCGATCTACAAAGTGGTATGTAGATGCAATCTCTCTCCCATGACTCGTTGCTTAGATGAACTCATAGATGGATCTTGGTGAAACCGTAGGAAAAATTTTAATTTTCTGCAACGTTCCCCAACAGTGGCATCATGAGCTAGGTCTATGTATAGTTCTCTATTGCACGAGTAGAACACAATTTGTTGTGGGCGTAGATGTTGTCAACTTTCTTGCCGCTACTAGTCTTATCTTGCTTCAGCGGTATTGTGGGATGAAGCGGCCTGGACCAACCTTACACGTACGCTTACGTGAGACCGGTTCCACCGACTAACATGCACTAGTTGCATAAGGTGGCTGGCGGGTGTCTGTCTCTCCCACTTTAGTTGGAGCGGATTCGATGAAAAGGGTCCTTATGAAGGGTAAATAGAAGTTGACAAATCACGTTGTGGCTTTCACGTAGGTAAGAAAACGTTCTTGCTAGAACCCTAATTCAGCCACGTAAAACTTGCAACAACAATTAGAGGACGTCTAACTTGTTTTTGCAGCAAGTGCTTTGTGATATGATATGGCCAAAGTTGTGATGAATGATGAATGATCTATATGTGATGTATGAGATGTTCATGCTATTGTAATAGGAATCACGACTTGCATGTCGATGAGTATGACAACCGGCAGGAGCCATAGGAGTTGTCTTTATTTTTGTATGACCTGCGTGTCATTGAGAAACGCCATGTAAATTACTTTACTTTATTGCTAAACGTGTTAGCCATAGTAGTAGAAGTAATAGTTGGCGAGCAACTTCATGGAGACACGATGATGGAGATCATGATGATGGAGATCATGGTGTCAAGCCGGTGACAAGATGATCATGGAGCCCCAAGATGGAGATCAAAGGAGCTATGTGATATTGGCCATATCATGTAACGTTTATTATTTGATTGCATGTGATGTTTATCATGTTTTGCATCTTGTTTACTTAGAACGACGGTAGTAAATAAGATGATCCCTCATAATAATTTCAAGAAGTGTTCCCCCTAACTGTGCACCGTTGCGACAGTTCGTTGTTTCGAAGCACCACGTGATGATCGGGTGTGATAGATTCTAAAGTTCACATACAACGGGTGTAAGACAGATTTACACATGCAAACACTTAGGTTGACTTGACGAGCCTAGCATGTACAGACATGGCCTCGGAACACAGAAGACCGAAAGGTCGAGCATGAGTTGTATAGAAGATACGATCAACATGAAGATGTTCACTGATGTTGACTAGTCCGTCTCACGTGATGATCAGACACGGCCTAGTTGACTCGGATCATGTTATACTTAGATGACTAGAAGAGGGATGTCCATCTAAGTGGGAGTTCGTTAAATAATTTGATTAAATGAACTTTATTATCATGAACTTAGTCTAAAATATTTACAATATGTCTTGTAGATCAAATGGCCAACGTAGTCCTCAACTTCAACGCGTTCCTAGAGAAAACCAAGCTGAAAGACGATGGCAGCAACTATACAGACAGGGTCCGGAACCTGAGGATCATCCTCATAGCTGCCAAGAAAGATTATGTCCTATGAGCACCGCTGGGTGACACACCTGTCCTCCCTGCAGAACAAGACGTTATGAACGCTTGGTAGTCACGTTCCGATGATTACTCCCTCGTTCAGTGCGGCATGCTTTACAGCTTAGAGCCGGGGCTCCAAAAGCGTTTTGAGAGATATGGAGCATATGAGATGTTCGAAGAGCTGAAAATGGTTTTCCAAGCTCATGCCCGGGTCCAGAGATATGAAGTCTCCGACAAATTCTTTAGCTGTAAGATGGAGGAAAATAGCTCTGTCAGTGAACACATACTCAAGATGTCTGGGTTGCACAATCGCTTGACTCAACTGGAAGTTAATCTCCCGGATGAAGCGGTCATTGACAGAATCCTCCAGTCGCTTCCACCTAGCTACAAGAGCTTTGTGATGAACTACAACATGCAGGGGATGGTAAAGACCATTCCTGAGGTATATGCTATGCTGAAATCAGCAGAGGTAGAAATCAAGAAGGAACATCAAGTGTTGACGGTGAATAAAACCACTAAGTTCAAGAAGGGCAAGGGTAAAAAGAACTTCAAGAAGGACGGCAAGGAAGTTGCCGTGCCCGGTAAGCAAGTTGCCGGGAAGAAGCCAAAGAATGGACCCAAGCCCGAGACTGAGTGTTTTTATTGCAAGGGAAGTGGTCACTGGAAGCGGAACTGCCCCAAATACTTAGCGGACAAGAAGGCCGGCAAAACCAAAGGTATATGTGATATACATGTAATTGATGTGTACCTTACCAGTACTCGTAGTAGCTCTTGGGTATTTGATACCGGTGCAATTGCTCACATTTGTAACTCAAAGCAGGAGCTGCGGAATAAACGGAGACTAGCGAAGTACGAGGTGACGGTGCGCGTCGGGAATGGTTCCAAGGTCGATGTGATCGCCGTCGGCACGCTACCTCTACATTTACCTACGGGATTAGTTTTAAACCTCAATAATTGTTATTTAGTGCCATGTTTGAGCATGAACATTGTGTCTGGATCTCGTTTAATTCGAGATGGCTACTCATTAAAATCCGAGAATAATGGTTGTTCTATTTATATGAGAGATATGTTTTATGGTCATGCTCCGATGGTTAATGGTTTATTCTTAATCAATCTCATACGTGATGATACACATATTCATAGTGTGAATACCAAAAGAGTTAAAGTTGATAACAATAGTCCCACATATTTGTGGCACTGCCGCCTTGGTCACATAGGTGTCAAATGCATGAAGAAGCTCCATGCAGATGGACTTTTAGAGTCTCTTGATTATGAATCATTTGACACATGCGAACCATGCCTCATGGGTAAAATGACCAAGACTCCGTTCTCAGGAACAATGGAGCGAGCAACCAACTTATTGGAAATCATACATACTGATGTGTGCGGTCCAATGAGTGTTGAGGCTCGCGGTGGCTATCGTTATGTTCTCACCCTCACTGATGACTTGAGTAGATATGGGTATATCTACTTAATGAAACACAAGTCTGAGACCTTTGAAAAGTTCAAGGAATTTCAGAGTGAGGTTGAAAATCAACGTGATAGAAAGATCAAGTTTCTACGATCAGATCGTGGAGGAGAATACTTGAGTCACGAATTTGGCACACACTTAAGAAAATGTGGAATAGTTTCACAACTCACGCCGCCTGGAACACCTCAGCGTAATGGTGTGTCCGAACGTCGTAATCGCACTCTATTAGATGTGGTGCGATCTATGATGTCTCTTACCGATTTACCGCTACCTTTTTGGGGCTATGCTTTAAAGACTGCCGCATTCACTTTAAATAGACATCGTATGAATTATGGTTTGGGAAGAAACCTAAGCTGTCGTTTCTAAAAGTTTGGGGATGCGATGCTTATGTCAAGAAACTTCAACCTGAGAAGCTCAAACCCAAGTCGGAAAAATGCGTCTTCATAGGATACCCTAAAGAAACTATTGGGTATACCTTCTACCTCAGATCCGAAGGCAAGATCTTTGTTGCCAAGAATGGATCCTTTCTAGAGAAAGAGTTTCTCTCGAAAGAAGTAAGTGGGAGGAAAGTAGAACTTGATGAAGTGTTACCTCTTGAACCGGAAAATGGCGAAACTCAAGAAAACGTTTCTGAGGTGCCTGCACCGACTAGAGAGGAAATTAATGATGATGATCAAGATACTTCTAATCAAGCTCCTACTGAAATTCGAAGGTCCACAAGGACACGTTCCGCACCAGAGTGGTACGGCAACCCTGTCTTGGAAATCATGTTGTTAGACAACGGTGAACCTTCGAACTATGAGGAAGCAATGGCGGGCCCGGATTCTGACAAATGGCTAGAAGCCATGAAATCCGAGATAGGATCCATGTATGAAAACGAAGTATGGACTTTGACTGACTTGCCCGTTGAGCGGCGAGCCATAGAAAATAAATGGATCTTTAAGAAGAAGACAGACGCGGATGGTAATGTGACCATCTATAAAGCTCGGCTTGTCGCTAAGGGTTATCGACAAGTTCAAGGGGTTGACTACGATGAGACTTTCTCACCGGTAGCGAAGCTGAAGTCTGTCCGAATCATGTTAGCAATTGCCGCATTCTACGATTATGAAATAAGGCAAATGGACGTCAAAACGACATTCCTTAATGGTTTCCTTAAGGAAGAATTGTATATGATGCAGCCGGAAGGTTTTGTCGATCCTAAGAATGCTGACAAGGTGTGCAAGCTCCAACGCTCGATTTATGGGCTGGTGCACGCATCTCGGAGTTGGAACATTCGCTTTGATGAGATGATCAAAGCGTTTGGGTTTACGCAGCCTTATGGAGAAGCCTGCGTTTACAAGAAAGTGAGTGGGAGCTCTGTAGCATTTCTCATATTATATGTAGACGACATACTTTTGATGGGAAATGATATAGAACTCTTGGACAACATTAAGGCCTACTTGAATAAGAGTTTTTCAATGAAGGACCTTGGAGAAGCTGCTTATATATTTGGCATCAAGATCTATAGAGATAGATCGAGACGCCTCATAGGTCTTTCACAAAGCACATACCTTGATAAGATATTGAAGAAGTTCAATATGGATCAAGCTAAGAAAGGGTTCTTACCTGTGTTACAAGGTGTGAAATTGAGCTCAGCTCAATGTCCGACCACGGCAGAAGATATAGAAGAGATGAGTGTCATCCCCTATGCCTTAGCCATAGGTTCTATTATGTATGCCATGCTGTGTACCAGACCTGATGTTAACCTTGCCGTAAGTTTGGTAGGAAGGTACCAAAGTAATCCCGGCAAGGAACACTGGACAGCGGTCAAGAATATCCTAAAGTACCTGAAAAGGACTAAGGAAATGTTTCTCGTTTATGGAGGTGACGAAGAGCTCGTCGTAAAGGGTTATGTCGACGCTAGCTTCGACACAGATCTGGATGACTCTAAGTCACAAACCGGATACGTGTATATTTTGAATGGTGGGGCAGTAAGCTGGTGCAGTTGCAAGCAGAGCGTTGTGGCGGGATCTACATGTGAAGCGGAGTACATGGCAGCCTCGGAGGCAGCACATGAAGCAATTTGGGTGAAGGAGTTCATCACCGACCTCGGAGTCATACCCAATGCATCGGGGCCAATCAAACTCTTCTGTGACAACACTGGAGCTATTGCACTTGCCAAGGAGCCCAGGTTTCACAAGAAGACCAGGCACATCAAGCGTCGCTTCAACTCCATTCGTGAAAATGTTCAAGATGGAGACATAGAAATTTTTAAAGTACACACGGATCTGAATGTCGCAGATCCGTTGACTAAACCTCTCCCTAAGGCAAAACATGATCAGCACCAGAACTCTATGGGTGTTTGATTCATCACAATGTAACTAGATTATTGACTCTAGTGCAAGTGGGAGACTGTTGGAAATATGCCCTAGAGGCAATAATAAAAGCATTATTATTATATTTCCTTGTTCATGATAATTGTCTTTATTCGTGCTATAATTGTGTTATCCGGAAATCATAATACATGTGTGAATAACAGACAACAACATGTCCCTAGTAAGCCTCTAGTTGACTAGCTCGTTGATCAATAGATAGTCATGGTTTCCTGACTATGGACATTGGATGTCATTGATAACGAGATCACATCATTAGGAGAATGATGTGATGGACGAGACCCAATCCTAAACATAGCATAAGATCGCATAGTTCGTTTGCTAGAGTTTTCCAATGTCAAGTATCCTTTCCTTAGACCATGAGATGGTGTAACTCCCGGACACCGTAGGAGTGCTTTGGGTGTACCAAACATCACAACGTAACTGGGTGACTATAAAGGTATACTACGTGTATCTTCGAAAGTGTCTGTTGGGTTGACACGGATCGAGACTGGGATTTGTCACTCCGCTTGACGGAGAGGTAACACCGGGCCCTCTCAGTAATGCATCATCATAATGAGCTCAATGTGATCAAAGTGTTTGATCACGGGATCATGCATTACGGTACGAGAAAAGTGACTTGCCGGTAACGAGATTGAACGAGGTATTGGGATACCGACGATCGAATCTCGGGCAAGTAAAATACCGATTGACAAAGGGAATCGTATACGGGATTAATTGAATCCTAGACATCGTGGTTCATCCGATGAGATCATCGTGGAGCATGTGGGAGCCAACTTGGGTATCCAGATCCCGCTGTTGGTTATTGCCCGAGAGCCGTCTCGGTCATGTCTGCATGTCTCCCGAACCCGTAGGGTCTACACACTTAAGGTTCGGTGACGCTAGGGTTGTGAAGATATGTATATGCAGTAACCCGAATGTTGTTCGGAGTCGCGGATGAGATCTCGGACGTCACGAGGAGTTTCGGAATGGTCCAGATGTAAAGAATTATATATAGGAAGTGCTATTTTGGCCATCGGGACAAGTTTCGGGGTTATCGGTATTGTACCGGGACAACCGGAGGGTCCCGGGGGGGTCCACCGGGTGGGGCCAACTATCCCGGAGGGCCCCATGGGCTGAAGTGGGAAAGGATCCAGCCCAAAGTGGGCTGGGGCGCCTCTTCCCCAGGGCCCATGCACGCCTAGGGTGGGGGAAACCCTAAAGGGGGGCCCCCCCTTGCTTGGGGGGCAAGCCCCACCCCTTGGCCGCCGCCCCCCTAGGAGATTGCATCTCCTAGGGCCGGCACCCCCCTAGGGGGCTATATAAAGGGGGAAGGGGAGGGGGGCAGCCGCACCCCTTGCTCCTGGCGCCTCCCTCTCCCTCTCCAACATCTCCTCCTCCTCCGTAGAGCTCGGCGAAGCCCTGCCGGAGTACTGCAGCTCCACCATCACCACGCCGTCGTGCTGCTGCTGGAGCCATCTTCCTCAACCTCTCCTTTGCCTTGCTGGATCAAGAAGAAGGAGACGTTACGCTGACCGTACGTGTGTTGAACGTGGAGGTGCCGTCCTTTCGGTGCTAGGATCTCCGGTGATTTGGATCACGTCGTGTACGAGTACCTCATCCCCGTTCGTTGAACGCTTCCGCTCGCGATCTACAAAGTGGTATGTAGATGCAATCTCTCTCCCATGACTCGTTGCTTAGATGAACTCATAGATGGATCTTGGTGAAACCGTAGGAAAAATTTTAATTTTCTGCAACGTTCCCCAACAGCTGGAGGGCCGTCGCCAAGCCTTTGAAGAACAAGGTGAGCTTGGCGCTAGATGGGAGGCTCTTGTCAGAGGGATACCCGAGACCCTCGACCCCCAGCAGCGCCAACTCCTTGTCGATGTCTACGGCAGCATTCACAAGACCCTCCGTCCACTGCTCCACAGTCTCTCTGAAGGTGTTCTGGGTGGTAGCAACGCTCTCCAGCAGCGCCTTGTCGGCCTTGATCTCCTTCTTCAAGGCCGCTTCCTGCTCCCTGGCACCGTCCAGCGTCTTGGTCAAAGCATCCAGCTTCAGCTCAAGATCGGCGTTGGAGTCCTTGGCGGCGCTGAGCTCCTTGACCTTCTCGGCGAGACGACCCTGCAGCTCACCAAAGGTGTAGGCGTCCTTCTCGCGCTCTTGCTTGAGCGCGGCAAGCTCTTCACCGCTCACCTTGAGATCGGTCTCCAGCTGCGCCACCTTCGTCTCCAGCTCCTTCTTGGCGGCCTCGGCCGCTGCGGCAGCATCCTTTGCTTCCTTGAGGGACCCACCAAACGTTTGCTCGCGCGCAGCAAGCTCCTCCTCGTGGCTGTCCAGGCTGGCCTTCAGCTGCACCAACTCGCCCTCCCGTGCAGATAGCTCCTCGGCGGCAAGCCGCTGTTGCTCTGCAACTTCTGCCTTCTCGAGGATGAAGGCCTTCTGCGCCTCGGCGAGCTGCGCCCGCTCCTCTGCCAGTGACCGGAGAGCTTCCTGGTTGAGACCCCGGAGCTCCTCCGCGCGCTTTTCAATATCTGCTCCCGCCTTCGCGACAAGCGCTTCTCGTCTTTCCACCTTGGCCTGTCGAGCGTGGTAGAGAGACACCAGCTTCCGGAGCAGCCGCTCCTCCTCGGACTCGCCGCTGCTACTGCTCGGCGCATCAACTAGCGTCAGCCCAGCGGAGGCGAGCACCTCTCCATCCAAGATTTCTCCTTCGACCGGCGCCCTGGAGCCTGACTCCCAGGGGAGCTTGATGAAGACGCCGTCGCTGGCCTTCAAGTAGACGCCGGGCTGAGGTTCTTCGGAGCCCGACGCTGCGGCAGCGGCGGGAGAGTCGGCGGTCGGCGTAGCGCCTGTCGCTCCTGCGGCCCCGGGGCCGTCAGTGCGATCGCCAGACTCCTCGTCAGCCGCTGCGGCGGTAGCCTTGGCGGCCTCTTCGCCGGCGGGATCATCAGTGTCGGCGGCTTCTTCGGTGGCAGCGGCGTCATCAACAGTGACCTCGTTCTCCATCGGATCCGCACCAGATGGATCTGACGGCCGGAAAAGGAAGAAAAAGTCAAGCAAAAAGAAGATCAAACAAAGAGGAACGCAAGGGAAGTTTCAAAAGCAAGGGGATTACCTGTACCGGGCTCTGCGGTTGTGGTCTCTGCCGCCGGGGGATCGCTGGCGCCGTCCCTTGCCGGAGACTGCTCCCTTGCCGGAGAGCTCTCCCTTGTCGGAGGATCCTCCCTTGCCGGAGATCTCTCCCTTGGCGGTGTAGTCGAAGCAGGTGGCGTGTTGGGGGCGATCTCCGGACATTCCTGGTGGGGCTGCTCTGCTCGTACACAGATCAACAATCAGATATCAGCAAACAGAGAGTATCCATGCGCGCCTAACAGCAGGAAGTAAACCATATACTTACGTTGCGGGCTGCGCTGGGGGCTGCTCTGAAGATCAGTTGCCAGGTGTGGCAAGGATGTCTCGGGCGCACCCCCTGCTGTCACGGTGGGCTCGTCGTCGATGATAACCAACGGAACCTTGGCTCTCTTTGCCGCTCTCTGGGCCAGAGTCCTGAGAAGGAATAAGTTCAGAGTAAAGCAAATGAGACACAAGACAAAACAGCAAGAATTGAAGAAGTACAAGTACAACAAGGGTCTTACTCGTCTCCTTCTTCCTCGTCGGAGCTGAGCGCGGAGAAGTCAAAACCTGGCTCGCCTCTGGCGTGAGGGCATGGAGGAGTAGGTTCCCTTGGCCGCTTGGCAGGAGAAACAGCGGCAGTCCTGGAAGACCCCGCTCTAGTTGCCGCGGCAGCGTGAGGTGCTCCCGCGGCAGCAGAACTTGCCGTGGTGGAGCGCGTCGCACGGCGCGACAGCTGTTGACCCGTCTGCCGCTCCATTACGTCTCCAGCCTTGCGGAGACGCCTTCTTGGTGGAGCCGGGGGCTCTGCTTGCGACGAGCTGCCCAAATGTGGGGCGGAAGAGGAGTCAATCTCCGGTAGGCCGCTCGTATCCTTGGCGGGCTCGCCCGACTCGGCACCATGCCCGGCAGGCTCTCCCTTGCCGGCAAGCCCCACTCGCTCGGCGAGGTTCGCCGCCTCTGCCTCCTCCACCGTGAACCCGAATTCGCCCACGGCTGCAGCTGCCGTCGCCTCTTCCAGCCTAGTGGCGATGTGCTTCAGCTCTTCGTTGGTGGTGTCGCGAACGAGGCTCTTCTGCTCGTCGGGGCGGATCGGCACTTCCACCAAGCTATCAAAGAACGCCTGCACGACGTCGTCTGCCGGCTCTTGCCACGTTGGGTCGATTCCGTGCGAGTCGCACAGCGGCATCATTGCACGGATGCGGCTGAGCGAAGAGTTGTTGCACAATGGAACGACACCCTACGGCAGCCTGAACCATTCGGGATGCTCAGGGTCGTGCTTGAATAGCTCCTTGAGCATCGCGTCAAGTTCCAGGACAATGAAGTTGAAGTTGAGGCCCGGACGCAGCCTCATGATATCCGCCACGTTCTTGAACTCCCAAGCGGGTCTCCTCCTCTCCTGCAAGGGGTCGATGCGGCGGCGAAGGAAGTCTGCGCCGACGGCGCCTATAGTGAGCCCGGCAAGCCTGAGGCGGTGGATCCGGGCGGTGGCAATCTTCAGTCTATCGTCGTCCGGGGCCATGTTGCTCCAATCGCTGCCGCGCACGACTGCAGTTTGGCGCAGGGCAGTAAACGACTACGGGTTCTCCTCAACAATCGAGCACCAGTCCGCTCTCCACTCCTCCCACTTGCTGCGGAACTCTCCCTCCAGATAAGCGTCCTTCTTTCCGGCCTTCGAGACCCAGGCGATTCCACTGGATAAGGTCTCTCCTTTCTCAACTCGGGGCATAAAGAAGTGGCGGAAAAGGGCTACATTGGGATAGACTCCGACAAAGTTTTCGCAGAGATGTGCGAAAACTGCTATGGTCAGGACAACATTGGGGGTGAAGTCAAGGAGGCGGAGCTCGTAGGTGTTCATGATGTCGCAGAAAAATTCAGAGAAAGGCGGGCAGAGCCCGCAGTAGAAGAACAACGCGAAGAAGGGATATCCGTTAGGAGCCAGTCTCGAAGCAGCGGCTGGGAGTACCTTCGTGCGCGGATGCGCTCGCGTCTCCGTTGACCAGAAAAGGTAGTAGAACTCCTGCAGCTCATCCGCGGCAAGCTTGGGGGGGAAGATTGCCCGCTCCTTTCGCATCGCCGCGAGCCGCTGCGCCTCGGCCGACTTCGCCTTCTCGGCTTTCGGAGCCATGGTGGGAATGGTGAGGAAGGACGACGGCGTTGGTGGTGCAGGTGGCGATGGGGGCGGGGCGCTGCTCTCCTTCGGCTTTGGGAAGAGGGGGAGCGGCGGAGATTTTTGAGGAAGGAACAGCAACAGGCAGATGGGCGAACTGCCCCTGTTTCCCCTGCTTATAAGGAGGGAGGGGGCGGACGTTCCGCATTTCCGAATAAAGAAACCACCCACAACCTCTCCCACGACGCCGCAATTGACGCGTGCCGTTCGGGGAGGGTGCGGTGGGTGCGGAGTCAGGTACGGCGTGACCCAGGCCGCACGTGCCCGTGCCCTGTTTTGGGTCTGGCCCAACATCGCTCGTCACCGTGTATGGCCCAGGCCCGGGGGCTCCTGTCGGTGTACTAAGTAGGGGTACCCTAGTATCGCGAACTTGTGCACGGGCAGTTGCAGCGCCCCGGGGCAAGGCTTGCCAGGTGACCGCCAAGGTCCTCCGTGGTTCCCTCGGAGCCATTCAAGAACAAAGTATTCAAGCCAAAGAGACAAGGCCCCGGCAAGAGGAGCTTGCCGGGAAGGCCACTCAAGGCACAAAGCCCCGGCAAGAGGAGCTTGCCGGGAAGGCCACTCAAGGCACAAGACCCCGGCAAGAGGAGCTTGCCGGGAAGGCTAACCAAAGCATCTCAAGGAACTTGCCGTGACGCGCCACGCGTCCCGGCAAGGCCCGGCGAGTGACATGCTTCCGGACGCGACAAGACAACGACCGCGGCAACGCAAGCGACCACCCTGTACCTGCGCTCCAGCACACCCACCAACGTGTCGATCTGGGACCCTTCCAGGGGTACGTGGCGGGAGGCTGTGCAGCCAGGGGAACGCGGTGGCAAGCGGCGCTGACAAGATTGCCATCGTGGCGAACGGTGGCGGCCCTGACGGTCCCTTTTCTGCACTGTTTGGGCGACGCAGACGGGCATTTAATGCCCTTATCCCCTGCCGTCAGGGTTAGGTATGATACACTGTATAGGTAGCTGTACCAACCGCAACACCTTTTCCATTTTTGCCCTTGCCTATGTTGCCACCTGTCGGTGACCCCTTTAGCGTATAAAAGGAGGCCCATGCGCAACGTAGAGGAGAGGAGGACGAACAGAAGCACGCTCGGTCTCGTTAGCTGCTTGAGTGTACTGTAGCACTCAGCGCTCCCGAGCAAGAGTCCAATACAATCCACAAAGCAGCAGTAGGGTTTTACGCATCCGTGTGGCCCGAAGCTGGGTAAACTGCTCGTGTGCCTCGCCTCGATCCGCTCTTCGTGCCCCCTCCGCCCCCCGCCGAACCGAGAAGGGGCTCCATCCCCATAGGTGCTCGTGGAGACAGTTTCCCCGACACCGGTCATGTGATCGTTACATCCCCTATCAAGAACCCATTCCTTTCCTCCGACCATGTAACCACGAAGGTTAGCCATAAGACCAAAATGTCTCATTGACTCATGAAGATCAAAGTCACTATCATCATCCTCATCATAATACCCATGTTCAACATTGTCTTGTGATTGATCATCACTTAGAGAGAGTGATTCATTAGTTTTATGACCATGACAATGTGCATATTTATGAATTCTAATGACTTGAGAAATGATGCTACTAATGACTCCAATGTCCCCGTTGGCACGCATGAGGTCACGAAGCTAAAATAGACAATCACCAAATTTAGCATCACTAGTATTCATTTTATGAAAAGCAATGGGCTTTTGAAGAATCTCATCTAGAATTTTCAAGGAATAGTTTGGAAAGTGCTCCTCAAGGTATCTCCATATGGTATAGGCACATTCAAATGTAGACAAGCACACAAGCGAATTTTTAGGCAATCCTCTTATGATAAGATCAATGGCTCTAAGATTGTGGGTCATGTCAAGATACTCATTGGGGGTAGGATGCAAGGGATCAATAGGAGGCGCACAAGGGCTAGTAATATAATTGTTTAAATGATATTCATTGCAAATCTCAGGCATCTCAAGCACTATAGAACTCTCCATCAAGCATAGGCACTCTACGTCTAATACTCCCAATCATAGACTCATCCATCTTCCTCCAATGGTGATTAAACCAAAGCAATGGAGACCAATGCTCTGATACCAATTGAAAGGACCGAGAAGAGGTGTCTAGATAGACCCTCAACAAGAAAAAGTAGCAGTTTTTAAGTTCTTCAAGTTGAGGTGAAATTTTAGCACATGTTTAAGCATTCACAATACATTCCAAGCAAGCATGGCGAGAGTATAAGCAGCGGAAAGAGTAAAGCATGCTAGTTGCATGAAAGTAAAGGGATGAGATAGGAGTGTGGAAATGCAATGTAGACACGGAGATTTTTGGCGTGGTTCCGATAGGTGGTGCTATCATACAACCACGTTGATGGAGACTTCCACCCACACGAAGGGTAACGGTTGTGCGAGTCCACGGAGGGCTCCACCCACGATGGGTCCGTGAAGAAGCAACCTTGTCCATCCTACCATGGCCATCACCCACGAAGGACTTGCCTCACTCGGGGTAGATCTTGACAAAGTAGGCAATCTCCTTGCCCTTAAAAACCCCTTGGTTCAACTCCACATTATTGTTGGAGGCTCCCAAGTGGCACCTGACCAATCTAGGAGACACCACTCTCCAAAACGTAATAGATACTGTGCTGATGATGAACTCCTTGCTCTTGTGCTTCAAATGATAGTCTCCCCAACACTCAACTCTCTCACACAGAATTGGCTATGGTGGAAACATGACTTGAGTGCAAAGCCACTTGGGGAAAGCTAGAGATCAATATTCTTGTGGTAGGATTGGAATATCTTGGTCTTAACACATGAGTAGGTGGTTCTCTCTCAGAAAATGAGTAGTGGAAGTGTAGGCACATTCTGATGGCTCTCTCTTGAATGGAGAAGGGGTGGAGGGGTATATATAGCCTCCACACAAAATCCAACCGTTACACACATTTGACCCAACTCGGTGAGACCGATTTAGTTCAAAATGTGAACGTTAGGAGTTTCGGTGGGACCGACCGGAACTCGGTTTGACTGATGTGCAAGGGCTAGAGAAAACAACAACTCGGTGTGACCAATTACCTAGACTCGGTGGGACCGAAGTTAAGTAATAAGCAACAGAGCGAATGACCAGCAGACTCGGTGTGACCGATTTCCCTGACTCGGTGAGACCGAAAGAGTGAAACATGTCACAGTGAAAATGCAAGGCTATCTCGGTGAGACCGAGATCCATATCGGTGCGACCAAACTGTCTAGGGTATTTGGCAGTGGCTAGGTCAAATGAACTCGGTGGCGCCGGATAGATCAAATGGGTGAGGCCGAGTTTGACTTTAGGTTTTGGACATCTGTGGACATGAGAAAGTTGCTGAGGGTTTTGGAGCAATATCACTAAGCACTTTGAGCAAGTAGACCATTAAGCAACACCTCATCCCCTTTTAATACTATTCGCTTTCCTATGGACTCAATGTGATCTTGGATCACTAAAATGTAAATGAAGAGTCTTGAGCCTTTGCCAATCTTTGTCCTTAGCATTTTGAAGGAGTTCCACATCCTCTTGTCCATGCCACGCCATTGTTGAACTGATCTGAAATACACTAGGTAAAGGTATTAGTCCCACAAGAGATATGTTGACATTAATTACCAAAATCACCCAGGGAGCACTTGTGCTTTCAGATGTAACCAATGATGGTTGGAGTAGACGAAGTGGTCGGAGAAGATGACAGCGGTGCTAGCGATTAGCCGGTGCTGGAGTAAGATGAAGGAGGTGCACGAGCGGAGGAGCGGCTACGGGGTGGCAGCGGTAGCGACCGAAGAAGACCGGCTGCGGCAGCTAGGTTAGGAGCACGGTGGCGATGCTCAAAGTAGGCGAGGAAACCTGCAACATGATGAAGACTGGCATGGACGGTGGCGGTCCTGCGCCAATAGATGCGCTGCGGTGCATACACGGGAAGTCGACACGCGTGGACGGTGCTGGACCGCGGGCTGCGGCGCCACGGCCTGAAGGGCGACGCGACAGCAGAAGACGGGTCGGGGCGACAGCGGGAAGACCTCTGGGCGGCGGTGAGGACCACGGGTCGTGGCGCTATGGCCCGAAGGGGCCACGCAGTGGCGGAACCCGGGTCAATGCAACCACGAGGATGGCCTCCGGGAGGCGGTGGGGACCGCGTATCGTGGCACTATGGCCCGAATGGGTGACGTAGTGCCGATGCGTGAGTCGATGCAGCCGCGAGGAGAGCCACGCATTGGAGGCGCGGTGAAGCGCTGTAGCGGCATCCTGTTGCTCGATCGATGGAGGGGCGCGCTGAACTCAGGGACGATCTTCACGGGACCTGCGAAGGTACGCGCCACCGACGGGCCAGGGTCGGTCACACGGCGTAGATGAGGCGGATTCCGGCACCGAGCGGGTGATCAAGCCGGTCGCGCGCGAGGTCGAGGACACCGTTCGGTGGAGGCGAGGTGGTGGCAGAGTCCGAGATGAAGCCGGCAATGACGGATGGCATGGGACAACGTGCGGACGAGCGCGTCAGCACCAGCACCCGGACAGCGAGGACCGAGCGACCAACGTGTAGCAGTGGCGCCCGAGCTCGAGGCAGCTAACAAACCTAACTCAGTCGGCCCGACATAGCCGGAGACGAGGCCAGCGAGGCAGACCATAGGGCGGCCGTGCAGACACGGCGAAGCGGGTGGTGATGGAGAGGTCCTGGTCGGAGCAGGGCAGCGGCGGACGGTGCAGTGCGACGGGCAAGTAGACAGGCAGACGGACATCGGCCGTGAGGGGCTGCCTATTGTGCGAGGCCATTGGGTCGGTGAAGGACCCAGCCGGTCTCACCAGTGTTGGAGTAGAGGCGCACGGGAGTCGACGGCGGCAGCGGGCGATGCAAACCAATCTTATATCAGAAAACCAAAAAGTAAACGCCGATTAAAATGACCAACAAAAGAGGGAAAACCTGGAGCAAGGGCTTGGAAAAAAAGACTCTCTAAAAGCAACTCCAAAGCAGTGACCCATTTCATCAGCGCGCCTCTGTTTTGGTCACGGCGGACAGAAAAGTCGGCCCAACACGCCGACACAAACAGACGTGCGTCTGCTTTTCGTCAGCCTGCCGACCCTTTCCTCGCCCAATTTTGAGCCTGATTTGCGTCGGCGCAGACATGAGATGGACGCGCGTCGCGTGCCAACTACTTCCCCTGGCCCGCTAGTCGGTGACATATTGGCCATCCTCTCCCACCCCATATCAACAGCAAACCCTCGCCCGTCCCCGTCGCATCGCTGCTGCCACCCATTTCCGATGCCTTTGGTAGTAGCCGGTGCCGACACACCTCCCCCAATGCCTCCACCTCCCACGTCGCCGCCACCACCATCTTGCCGCCGTGGCACCGAAGCTTCCCACCCCACCTCCGGACGCCGCCACGGGCAGGAAGCCACATCGCCGCCCCGGCCAGCTCCTTCGTCCTGATGCCGGCACGCTCATCGAACGCCTCCAGGCCAGCCACCTGGTCCAAGGGAGGCGCGCGTCTCTTCGCCGGCCAGCTCCATCGTCGACTCCCGCAAGTTGTTCGACAGTTTGCCAAGGTACAAAATGGACTCCACCGACGAGTTCTTTTTCCAAAATTTCCTTTGTAACTCCAACGATTCCTCGTCCAATGAGGAGGAGGAGATCTTGGTTGCCGTGTTGGTCCATCACCACCTTAATAGCCAGCAGCCGTTGTTCTGTGGCTCGATCCCGGGACACCTTCCGACGTTGAAATGCAATTGAGAGAGCGGACATTTCCTTCTTTGGCAGGACTTCTTTAACACAACCAACCCGCTGTTCAAACATCAGAAATTCCGGCGGCGTTTCCATATAAGTAGGCATCTTTTCAACCGTATTAGAGAGGGGGTGGTCGGATATGATAACTATTTTGAGCGCAAAGAGGATGCCCTTGGAAAGATTGGCTTCTCATCTTATCAGAAATGCACTGCAGCCATCTAGATGCTTGCATACGGAGTGCCCAATAATCTCATTGATGTGTATGTCCGTATGAGTGAGTCTACATGCCTAGACTCCATGTACAAGTTCTGCAAGGCTGTGATTGCTATGTTTGGCCCTAAGTACTTGAGAGAGTGACTCCTCAAGATACAGCCCACTTGTTGGCGATGAATGCTGGCAAGGGCTTCCCGGCGATCCTTGGCAGCATAGACTGCATGCACTGGGAGTGGAAGAACCGCCCTTCTTCTTGGCAAGGGCAATATAAGGGCCATGTCAGGGCTTGCACTGTCATACTTGAGGCCGTGGACTCACAAGATCTCTGGATCTGGCACTCTTTCTTCAGCATGCTCGGATCGCACAATGATATCAGCGTGCTTCAACGCTCACTGGTGTTTGCAAGGCTTGCCGAAGGCAACAGCCTGCCGGTGAATGTTACCATCAATAGCCACAACTACGAAAAGGATACTACCTAGTTGAAGGTATCTATCCTCGATGGACCACTATTATGAAGACAATCCCCCACCTTGTCGGAGAAAAGAGGAAAAGACTTGCCCAGGAGCAAGAGAGTGCTAGGAAGGACGTCGAGCATGCCTTTGGTGTTTTATAATCTCGACGGGGCATTTTTCAGTATCCTGCTAGGACTTGAAGCACCAAGAAGCTATGGGAGGTGATGACAGCTTGTGTGATCATGCACAATATGATTGTAGAAGATGAACGCCCGGAACGTATCTACGATCAAGGTTTTCAGTTTCAGGGTGAGAATGTTGTGCCTGAGCATGGAGGAGCGCAAACTTTTGAACAGTTCACCCAATTTTATCATGAATTGCGTGGCTGGGAAACTCACATGCAGCTGCAAAATGATTTGGTTGAGCATATATGGGCTCATGTTGGCAACCAATAGATGTATCTTCTTTTCACATGTATTTGAGACAATTTAATTTTTATTCAGCTTGTAAAAATATGCTTAATTTATTTGGTTTTGAAACTGTGCTTCATTTGGTTTGTGAAACTATGCTATTTTTATATCTTTGCTTGTGAAATAATGCAAATGTGTGCATATTTGTTGAAAAGGAGCGGCCAGTCGGCAATGCCGGCAAATAGGTCAGCGCGTTAGGTGCACTGCCGACCCAAATCAAAAAGAGTACGGATGCCGAGTGGGCGGCCTCTTAGAGTTTAAGAAATATTCTCCATGTAATGTTAACTATCTCAATCTCTTCTATCACGTATCTACTTCTATATCCTTGTAATAGTTGGATTCCTAATCCATCTCTTGTACTTCATGGCAAGGTTCTGCCTCAATAAATAAACGTATGCGGCTCACCCTCAAGGAGAGTAGGAATGCTTCCATCAACTCTAACATGGTATACAGAGCCTAACCTCTTCCCATCATCTAGTGATCCGATCATCCAGCAAACAGAAACCCAAACCCTATCAACGCCAGAAACCCAATACCTACCGCTGTCGGGTGGTTGGTGCAACATATGCCAACGGGTGGCTTATCTGTGTGGGAGCCAGTAAGACGTCGCCGGTGCCTGGAAGCGGGATAAGGCGAAGACATGCACGCCGGCGAATCTTACCCAGCTTCGGGGCTCTCCGTGGAGATAACACCCCTACTGCTGCTCTGCGGGGTCTCCGCATGATCACTCAGTGAACAAGTAACTACAAAGCGCTCCTCGAGCTGTTTGGCGAAAGGAAGAAGAAGAGCAAGGCTAGCTCTACTCTTCCCTCTGTGTGTTCTAACCTAGAAGAGATCAACCCTTTGCATGGGTGCCCCGGGGGGTTTATATAGGCCTACCCCCCGGGGGTACAATGGTAATCCGGCTCGGAGCGGGTCCCAGCCGTCAGTGTCTACGCTCGCCGGCTTCCGCGCCGGCTGCTAGGGCCCGCCGGCTGGTGGGCCCCGCCGGCTGCCGGCATCTTGGTCGATAGGCAGGCCCTACGGCCTAGGGCTCTGCCGGTGGCTGGTTACTGTTGCCTCAATCCTAATGATGAGGGCTTTGTCGAGGTAAGCGTGGCTATAGTGCCGCCGCCTGGCGGGCGATCGCTGTAGCCGCACGTCGTCTTGTCTCCTTAATGGGGCGCCTCCTTCGAGGGAAGGAGCAAACCGGCTTTGGGAAAGCCGGCCACGTCTTGGGCCGACTGGGGGAGGCCTGGCCGCCTTCGGGTGTCTCTCTTCCCAAAGGGGCCCACCGCCCACGGGCTGCGCTGACAGCCCGCCGTGGATGGCGCCATAGTCATCATGGCAACAGTGCCGCGCCAGACGGGACAGGGCTACCCCGTACGGCGCACTGTACCAGGCATGCTTCGGGTTTCGGGGGTGGCAGGCTTCACTGTAGCCACGCCCCGTCCCATCGCCGTCATGTGGTTGCGGGCCTCGAGGGTACGATCTTGACCGCGTCGTGGGAGCCGGCTTCTTGGAGTCAGACTTCTTGAGGCTGGCTTCTTGGAGCCGACCCTCCCGCGGCTTTCTTCATGAGGGTTAAGGCCGGGCCGCCTCCCGACAGTCGGCCTAAGAGGCAGCCGGCAGGGGGAAGGCGGCCCCACGTCTTGGTTTCTTGGAGGCCGGATTGGCTTGTAATTTTTTCTGAAGCGCCAAGGGGAGCCGGCTAGGCTACCCGTGGTCATTTACCCCGACAATCGCCATGGCTATTTCTAGCGTCATCGCCCTCAACCTTAGAGTTTCTCCTACAGCAAAGCTCGCAAGAGGGAATTACCTTCTCTGGAAAGCGCAGGTGATGCCAGCGCTGCAAGGCGCGCAAGTAACTGGCCTCCTCTACGGCACAGATGTCGCACCGCCAAGAACGGTGGAGGTCGTGAAGGTGGACAAGACCACGTCCATTGAGAAAAACCCTCAGTATGGCCCATGGCTAGCGAAAGATCAATAGGTTCTGAGCTACCTGTTGAATTCGCTCACCCCTAAAATCTTGGCACGGGTCATTGGTTAGGAAAGTACTCATGATCTATGGACAACTCTTACCACACTATTTTCCGTGTAGTCCCAATCTCAGATAACAAATCTAAGAATTTCCATGTCCAACACCAAGAAGGGAAACATTTCAAGCAACTCCTTCATTGCCAAGATGAAGAGCCTCAGAGATGAGCTTGCAGCCACCGGTCATCCACATCATAGTCGGCCTTGATTGGGACTGTGATCCCATCGTTGCAGCACTCGGTGCCATCAAAAACTCAATCATTGTTGATGATCTTTTCTCACAGATTTCAGCTTTCGATCAAAGGATGGAGATGTTGGGTGATGGACCATCAGGCTTCCGATCATCTGCAAATGCCATGTATACAGGTCATGGGCAGGCCCGGGTAGAGGGGGGTCGTGAGCGAGGGAACAGAGGGCACGGCCGCAGCAGCGATCGTGCCTCTCCCTCTCCTTCTCGCGGTAGTGGAGGTGGCTATCAGCAATGCCAGTAGCGATAACCTCCACAGCAATAACAACAACAACATGAAGGGGATTATCCCGAGTGCCAAATTTGCTACAAATATCACGCCGGAGGTGCAAGGGCCTGCTGGCACCGCTATGATGACGACCATGAAGAAAATAAGAAGGTCAACCTCATCACCAACTCGTATAGTATTGACACAAATTGGTACGCCGATTCCGGCGCTACCGACCATATCACGGGGGAACTTGACAAGTTGGCGATGCGAGAAAGATACCACAGAGGTGACCAAGTGCACACGGCAAGTGGAACGGGTATGGAAATTGCTCACATTGGTAACTCAATTGTTAAAACCCCTAAGAAAAAATTGCATCTCAATAATGTCTTACATGTTCCTCATGCATCAAAAAATCTTGTCTCAGTTCATCATTTTACTCTTGATAACCAAGTTCTCATAATATTCTATCCTTATTCTTTTGTGATTAAGGACTTAGCAATGAGGAGTCATTCTTAGAGGAAAATGTGAGGGAGGCCTCTACCCACTCATATCATCAGTTTCTTCATCATGGTCCAATAAACAAACATGGAGTGTCACCAAACCATCTTCGAAAAAGTGGCATCATCGCTTGGGTCATCCTTCTTCAACTATCGTTCAACATGTTCTTAGTAGAAATAAACTTCCTTATGAGTCTAGTGTTGAGTTAGTTTGTGATGTGTTTCAACAAGAAGAGTCATCAATTACCATGTCCTATCTCTACCAGTGTATCCACTGCTCCATTGCAACTTAATTTTTTAGATGTATGGGGACCAGCTCCAACATCAGTTGGTAGATTCTCATATTATGTAAGCTTCATTGATGATTATAGTAAGTTTACTTGGATTTATTTCCTAAAGAAAAGATCCCATGTATTTCATGTCTTTAGGAATTTCCATAATCTTGTTGAACGCAAACTTAACTCCAAAATCTTTGCTATGCAAACTAACTAGGGTGGTGCGTATGAGAAACTCAATTCTTTTTTTCAAAAAATTGGAATTTCACATCATGTCTCTTGTCCACTTGCTCACTGAGGGAGTCTTGGATTAGGGGGTGTCCGGATGGCCGGACTATACCTTCAGCTGGACTCCTGGACTATGAAGATACAAGATTGAAGACTTCGTCCCGTGTCCGGATGGGACTTTCTTTGGAGTGGAAGCCAAGCTTGGCGATGCGGATATTCAGATCTCCTACCATTGTAACCGACTTTGTGTAACCCTAACCCTCTCCGGTGTCTATATAAACCGGAGGGTTTTAGTCCGTAGGACAGAATCCCAACATAAAACAATCATACCATAGGCTAGCTTCTAGGGTTTAGCCTCCTTGATCTCGTGGTAGATCTACTCTTGTACTACCCATATCATCAATATCAATCAAGCAGGACGTAGGGTTTTACCTCCATCAAGAGGGCCCAAACCTGGGTAAAACATTGTGTCCCTCGTCTCCTGTTACCATCCGCCTAGACGCACAGTTCGGGACCCCCTACCCGAGATCCGCCGGTTTTGACACCGACATTGGTGCTTTCATTAAGAGTTCCTCTCTATCGTCACTTTTAGGCCCGATGGCTCCTTTGATCATCAACGACAATGCGGTCCAGGGTGAGACTTTTCTCCCCGGACAGATCTTCGTCTTCGGCGGCTTCGCACTGCAGGCCATTTTGCTTGGCCGCCTGGAGCAGATCGAAAGCTATGCCCCTGGCCATCAGGTCAGGTTTGGAAGTTTGAACTACACGGCTGACGTCCACGGGGACTTGATCTTCGACGGATTCGAGCCACAGCCAAGCGTGCCGCACTATCTCGATGGGCATGATCTAGCTCTGCCGCCGAACAGTGTCCTGGAGGCCGCACGCGCATCGGTTACGACCCTTAATTCGGAGCCTGCTGCGCCGATCGAGGATGAGCGGTTGGACGCCACCTCGGGGGCTGCGATCTCAAAGGCAATCGAGCCGAACACCAGCCCCGCACTCTGCCGATCGAATCCGATTGGGCGCCGATAATGGAGTTCACCGCCGCGGACATCTTTCAGCACTCGCCCTTCGGCGACATCATGAATTCGCTAAAGTCTCTCTCTTTATCAGGAGAGTCCTGGCCGGACTACGGTCAGCAAGGTTGGGATACGGACGATGAAGAAATTCAAATCCCACCCACCACCCACTTCGTAGCCACCGTCGACGATTTAACCGACATGCTCGACTTCGACTCCGAAGACATCGACGGTATGGACGACGATGCAGGAGACGAACAAGAACCAGCACCTGTAGGGCGCTGGAAGGCCACCTCGTCATATGACATATATATGGTGGACACTCCAAAAGATGGAGATGGCGATGGAACAGCGGGGTATGACACCTCTAAGAAACATCCCAAGCACCGGCGTCAGCGGCGCCGCTCTAAATCCCGCCAAAGCAAAAACGGTGATTCCGGCACGAGAGATAATACTACTCCGGATAGCGCCGAAGAACACCCCCTCTAACAAGATTCAGCACAGGAGGATGGAGAAGCCAGCCCTCATGAGAGAGCGGCAGACCGAGAGGTTGAGGAGGACAATTATATGCCTCCCTCCGAAGATGAGGCAAGCCTTGACGACGACGAATTCGTCATGCCATCAGATCCCGCCGAACAAGAGCGTTCTGAACGCAGACTTTTAGCCACGGCAAGCAGCCTCAAGAAAAAGCAGAAACAGCTTAGAGCTGATCAAGATTTGCTAGCTGACAGATGGACTGAAGTCCTTGCGGCCGAAGAGTATGAACTTGAACGCCCCTCCAAGCGTTACCCAAAGCGCAGGCTGCTACCCCGATTAGAGGAGGAAGCACCTACATCATCAGCGCATGACATGGCCGACCGGACACCTCGTGGCCCCGACGGAGAGGCCTCTAGGCCCTCCACTCAAGCCATGCCCCGACGCCGCTCAAAACATGCTAAGGCACGGGAAAACGCGCCAGACCTGCCAGATATACTGGAGGACAAGGCAAGGCAAACAAGATCGATCTACGGATCGCGCGGGCGACCCACAGCAGGTGACGGAGATCGTCACTCCGGATACAATAAATCCGGCCGAAGCCGAACACAATAGACAAAGCTCCTTTGAGCTGCGTCGTGATATAGCCCAGTACAGAGGCGCCGCACACCCACTATGCTTCACAGATGAAGTACTGGATCATAAAATCCCTGAGGGCTTCAAACTCGTAAACATCAAATCATACGATGGCACAACAGATCCTGCGGTATGGATCGAGGATTATCTCCTTCATATCCACATGGCCCGCGGCGATGATCTACACGCCATCAAATACCTCCCGCTCAAACTTAAGGGACCGGCCCGGCATTGGCTTAACAGCTTGCCAGCAGATTCAATCGGTTCTTGGGAGGACCTGGAAGCCGCATTCCATGAAAATTTCCAGGGTACCTATGTGCGACCACCGGACGCCGATGACCTAAGCCACATAATTCCGTAGCCAGAGGAATCGGCCAGGCAATTCTGGATGCGGTTCCTAACAAAGAAAAACCAAATAGTCGATTGTCCGGACGCAGAGGCCCTAGCAGCCTTCAAGCATAATATCCGTGATGAGTGGCTCGCCCGGCACCTGGGACAGGAAAAGCCGAAATCTATGGCAGCCCTTACGACACTCATGACCCGCTTTTGTGTGGGAGAAGATAGTTGGCTAGCTCGCAGCAACAACTTAACCAAGAACCTCGGTAATTCGGATACCAAGGACAAAAGTGGTAGGTCGCGCCGGAACAAGCAAAAGCGTCGCGTTAATAGCGACAGCAATGAGGATACAGCAGTAAATGCCGGATTCCGAGGCTACAAATCCGGTCAGCGGAAAAGCCATTCAAAAGAAATACTCAGGGCCCGTCCAGTTTGGACCGAATACTCGACCGCTTGTGCCAGATACATGGCACCCCAGAAAAGCTAGCCAATCACACCAACAGAGATTGTTAGGTGTTCAAGCAGGCGGGCAAGTTAAATGCCGAAAACAGAGACAAGGGGCTGAATAGCGATGACGAGGAGGAGCCCAGGCCGCCGAACAACAATGGACAGAAGGGTTTTCCCCCACAAGTGCAGACGGTGAACATGATATACGCAACCCACATCCCCAAAAGGGAGCGGAAGCGTGCGTTACGGGACGTATACGCGCTGGAGCCAGTCGCCCCAAAGTTCAACCCCTGGTCCTCCTGCCTGATCATTTTTTATCGAAGGGACCACCCCACTAGCATCCGTCATGGCGAGTTCGCCGCATTGGTTTTAGACCCAATTATGGACGGATTTCATCTCACAAGAGTCCTTATGGATGGCGGCAGCAGCCTGAACCTGCTTTTCCAGGATACTGTGCAGAAAATGGGCATAGATCCCTCAAGGATCAAGCCCACCAAAACGACCTTTAAAGGCATTATACCAAGTGTAGAGGCCAACTATACAGGCTTAGTCACACTTGAAGTGGTCTTCGGATCTCCGGATAACTTCTGAAGCGAGGAGTTAATCTTCGACATAGTCCCGTTCCGCAGTGCCTATCACGCACTGCTCGGGCGAACCGCATTCACAAATTTCAATGCGGTACCGCACTATGCATACATCAAGCTCAAGATGCCAGGACCTCGAGGAGTAATCACGGTCAATGGAAACACCGAACGCTCCTTCTGAACGGAGGAGCACACGGCAGCGCTCGCAGCAGAAATACAAAGCAGCCTCTCTAGGCAGTTCTCCAGTCCGGCCTTCAAAAAGCCGGACACTGGCAAGCGCGCCCGAAGTAACCTACAACAAGACCGCCTGGCACGTTCTGAGCTAGCGTAGCAATACGGCCCCAACCCTAGCCCTCGCGATATAGCGAAACCAGTGCTTCGCGTACATAACTACGCTCTCGAAATACCATGGGCATAGGGGGAGGGGCACTATCACGGCACGCCCGAAATACGGCTTAAACCGCACCAGGGGCTGCCGGATACTTTTTTTAATTTTCTCTTACTTTCAGGACTCCATACTTCGGACGACCTGTTCCGCAATTCAACTGCCGCACAAATGATGCAAGAACCAGGGAAGCAGACAAGCCATGCTTCATTATGGAACTCCCAGGTGGTCTCTATTATGAGCAGTATACCTATTTTGATTACAATTCCACGGCCTGCCCTGGCCAGTACATGTTAAATAGTCCAATTTCTTTTGCTTATCGCACTATTTGTATCGTTCTGCTTTGATAGCAGCCTTTCTATAAACAATGCATAGCTTTTGTCTATTTTTTGCATTATCCTCTTTTTGTATATATGTTTATTAATGCCATGTTGCACCGGTACATTGTGGTACAGCAAAATACGCCAGGGGCTTCAGTACCCCTCAATATGGTGTGAGAAGTCCGAACACTTTCACAAGTGCGGCACCCCGAACTTATAGCACTATATGCATCGGCACCGAATCATGATTTGGGTCAATAGTTGGGTTTTCCCAGCTCCTATGTTTTCGTGCCTTACGTTCCTCTATATCGGCTAAGGTAGCACTAGGAGAACTACTGCGATTGTGCCCCAGTTGAGCTGGGCTGAGCACCTCAGTAGAGAAAGCTAAAACTGACTGTCATGATGAGGCGAGAGTCCGGTCGCTGTTCGAGAGGTTTTTCGAGTCCTTAAAGACTTATGCCGCTTAGAGCGAGGAACCGGCTTTGTCCGGACAAGGCGTGGATAGCGCCCCGAACTCGGTCTTTCGAATACTAGGGGCTTCGCCGAAATTTAAAATTATAGAGTTCTATGGCTAAGTGAGAGTGTTCAAGCATTATAGTCCGATTGCCTTGTTCGTTGTGATGAGCGCCTCCCTCGAAGGACCCAGACATGGGAAAAAGAGTGCTCAGGTTTATCCCGAACACCCCAGCACTAGTGGCATGGGGGCAGAAGCCGACGACTGGCCATCTCTCAATTTTTTGATAAACGGCCCCACAGAAAGTAATATTTTAAATTCAACAAGCATTGCTTAGCGCACATGAACAAGTTTTCAGCGCACAGGATAAACACGAGCGAGTTCATTCAAAAATTACATCCTTGGTACATTCATCCTCCACAAGGCGGGCATCCGGCCAGAACATCCTTATAATAGTTCTCGGGCTTGCGATGCTCCTTCCCCGGCAGCGGCCCGTCCCTCACAAACTTCTCACCGTCCAGCTTACCCCAGTACACCTTTGCACGGGCAAGGGCCCTACGGGCACCTTCGATGCAGACGGAGCGCTTGATGACCTCGAGCCTTGGACAGGCCTCCACCAGCCGCCGCACCAGCCCGAAGTAGCTCCCAGGCAGGGCCTCTCCAGGCCACAACCGAACTATGAAGCCCTTCATGGCCTGTTCGACCGCCTTGTGGAGCTCGACCAGCTGCTTCAGCTGGTCGCTCAAGGGCACAGGGTGTCCGGCCTCAGCATACTGAGACCAGAACACCTTCTTCGTCGAGCTGCCTTCCTCGGCTCGGTAGAATGCGGCGGCATCGGATACGCTGCGGGGAAGATTTGCGAATGCCCCTGGAGAACTCCGAATTCGGGTAAGTAACAAGTAGTTTACTTTTATATGTCTGCTTTGCATAAAGAATGCTTTACCTGCCGCTATCTTTTTCACCGCCTCCAACTCTTGGAGGGCCTTCTGGGATTCGACCTTGGCAGACTTGGCAGTTTCAAGGGACGCCGCGAGCGAGCTCGGACGCTCGCGTCTTCGAGTCAAGCTCCAAACTCTGATGTTTTTTTCATGAGAGCCTGAAGCTCTTGCTGCACCTCGCCGACCTGGGACTCAAATTTCTCTCGCTCGGTGCGCTCCATGGCCGCTCTCTTCCCGGCCTCGGACAGCGCCTGCTTGAGGGTCGCCACCTTAGTCGTGGCCCCTACAATAAGCAGTACAATCCTGTCATTTTTTGCAATTGCATCTTTTATATATATTTTTCTATAAGGTATCTCTTACCATCCTTCTCCTTGAGCTGCCGTTCGGCAAGGCCGAGCTCTTGCTCGGTCCGCTCGAGGCCCTTCTTCAGGGCACCCACCTCCGCAGCCAGTGCGGCGGTGGCTAGCAGCGAAGCCTGCATACGCATATTGACTCTTTTTTTCAGACTCCTGCGAAATTTAATAGATCCTCTATTCGGCTTTTCTTTCCGAGCGCCAAACAGAGCATCAGGGGCTACTGTCTATGCGGTAATATGTTTACATATTTTTACTCACATTGAAGCCTGTAAGAAGGCTGGCACAAGCTTTAGTCAGTCCGCTCTTGGCGGACTAAACCTTCTGGATCACCGTACTCATAATAGTACGGTGCTCCTCGTCGATGGAGGCGCCGTTAAGCACCTCCAGCAGATTGTCCGGCACCTCCGGTTGGACGGAGGCTGCCGGCTCAGAAGGCTTGCTCCTCTTGGAAGGAGTTCGCCTACCGCGATCCGGAACCGTTGAAGATTCCGGCGCGGTGTCCGGCTCAATGTCGGACTTGGAGCCCTGGGGGGTCTTGTCCCCTTTACTCCTGGAGTCCGGGAGGTCGCCTCGCGGCTCCTCCAGGACCACCTCCTCTTGCCCCGGAGCTTGTCGCGATGCCACTTCGGCGTCGTCCGTAGTGCGGGGGAGGCAGCAGGCGGCACTGAATTCACGTCCGATGAGTCCAGGGAGCCGCTCGACGACTCGTCGAGCCCGGCCTTGGGCGGGCTGCATAATTATATTCAACATTAGGGAAAGCTGTGCAACAAAGGGATATTATGAGTTACTCTGGTACCCGAGCACTTACGATTTCACCGAACGCTTGGCCCTTTTCGGCCACTCCTCTTCGTCGTCGTCGGCGTCGGCGGAGTAGTCCGGAGGAAGGGTTTTCCCCTTCTTGGACCCTTCGGCCTCCCCCGTTGGGGCGGCCTTCCTCTTCTTTCCTCCCCCAGCTGGAGGGGGAGAGGGTTCTTCTTCTTCCTCCTCGTCTTCACGGGAGGAGTGCGTCTCGAATTCGTCGGACGACGAGTCCGACACCACCATATGCCGGGAACTCTTTCGAGTCCCCGTGGCCTTCTTCTTCTTGGCCTTCTTCTCCGACACCACGTAAGGCGCCGGAGCCAGTAGCTTCGATAAACAAGCGTCTGCTGGGTCTTCGGGCAAAGGAGCCGGACAGTCGATTTGACCGGACTTCACCTGCCATGCCTGTTAAAGGTAAGGGGGTTTAAATCCCGCATAGAGTCAAACTATGGAAAAACGACATCCTGTAAAAGGTAAAAATAACTTACCTCGTCAGCGTGACGCTGCGAGCCGAATCTGCGGTCCTCGAAAGCGGACGCGGGAGCCTCGGTGCCTTTGAATAGCACCTTCCAGATATCTTCGTATGTCGTGTCGAAGAGCCTGCTCAGGGTTGGGTGCTGCGCCGGGTCGAACTCCAACAGATTGAAGCCCCATTGTTGACACGGGAGGATCCGGCGGACGAGCATAACCTGGACTACATTGACAAGCCTTAGCTGCTTGTTCACCAGGATTTGGATGCATCTTTGCAGTCCGGTCACTTCTTCTTTGTAGCCCCATGACAGGCCCGTCTCTTTCAGGACGTGAGCCGCATAGGGGGTCCGGACCGGAACTTAGGGGCTGCGATCCGTTCCGGATCGCGCGGCTCGGTGATGTAAAACCACCCTGACTGCCACCCCTTCAGGGTCTCCACAAAGTAGCCCTCGAGCCATAGGACGTTGGCCATCTTGCCTGCCATGGCGCCTCCGCAATCCGCTTGGCTGCCGCGCACAACCTTCGGCTTAACGTTGAAAGTCTTGAGCCAGAGACCGAAATGGGGGCGGATGCAGAGGAAACCCTCGCGCACGACGATAAACGCCGAGATGTTGAGGATGAAGTTCAGGGCCAAATCATGGAAATCCAGGCCATAGTAGAACATGAGCCCCCGGACAAATGGGTGGAGAGGAAAGCCCAGTCCGCGGAGGAAATGGGGAAGGCATACTACCCTCTCATGGGGCCCTGGGTGGGGAGAAGCTACCCCTTTTTAGGGAGCCGGTGCGCGATGTGTTTGGACAAGTATCTGGCCTTCCTTAGTTTTTTGACATGGCCCTCCGTGACGGAGGAGACCATCCACTTGCCTCCCGCTCCGGACATTGCTGGAGAAGGTTGAGGTGGGAAGTGCGGGCTTGGGCGCTGGAGCTTGAGTGCGCGAAAGATGGATAGGCAAAGGAGGAAGAAGGCGTAGGTAAAAGTTGGATCCTTATCCCCTTATATGGGCGGATGCGGCTATGCGTCCCCACTAGCCTAGTAAAACTCGCTTGCCTCCCAAGCGCCGTGATAAATGGTGCGGTTGGGTTACCCATGTCCGTATTGATGAGAATCACGTAAATGGGGGACACGATCTCTGCTTTGACAAGACGTGCCAAGGAAACCGCCTCGCAAAACGCACTGAGGTGGAGAAGTGAAAACGATTCGAATAAAGGCTTGGCTGTAGTGTGATGTCACGCTACGGAATACGTCACAGATTAGATTTGTGTTAATTTTATTCTCTCTATGGCAATATGTGGAAACTTATTTTGCAGAGCCGGACACTACTCTTAGTGTTTGCAAACTTTTATGAAGAATTTGGAGGAGGAACCCGCTTTGGAATGCCGAAGACAATTTGCGCACCGGACTCGTCGTCATTGAATCAGGGGCTACTGAGGGAGTCCTGGATTAGGGGGTGTCCGGATGGCCGGACTATACCTTCAGCCGGACTCCTAGACTATGAAGATACAAGATTGAAGACTTCGTCCCGTGTCCGGATGGGACTTTCCTTGGCGTGGAAGGCAAGCTGGGTGACGCGGATATTCAGATCTCCTACCATTGTAACCAACTTTGTGTAACCCTAACCCTCTCTGGTGTCTATATAAACCGGAGGGTTTTAGTCCATAGGACAGAATCCCAACATACAACAATCATACCATAGGCTAGCTTCTAGGGTTTAGCCTCCTTGATCTCGTGGTAGATCAACTCTTGTACTACCCATATCATCAATATTAATCAAGCAGGACGTAGGATATTACCTCCATCAAGAGGGCCCGAACCTGGGTAAAACATTGTGTCCCTCGTCTCCTGTTACCATCCGCCTAGACGCACAGTTCGGGACCCCCTACCCGAGATCCGCCGGTTTTGACACCGACACTCACCAACAAAATGGCTCCGCTGAACGAAAACACTGTCATGTTGTTGAAGTAGGACTCGCCTTGTTAGCTCATGCATCCATGCCTCTCAAATTTTGGGACGAAGCCCTTCTCACCGCCACATATCTTATTAATATTCATCCTAGCAAAGTCATCAAAATTGAGAATCCTACAACACGTCTTTTTGGCATGAACACAGATTACACATCTCTTCGCATTTTTGGTTGTGCATGTTGGCCGAATCTTAGGCCATATAATACACGCAAGCTTGTGTTTCGTTCAAAAAAATGTGACTTTCTAGGATATATCCCTATGCACAAAGGAGTTAAGTGCCTTGACGTCTCTACTAGCAGGGTCTACATCTCTAGAGATGTCATATTTGATGAATCGGCCTTCCCTTTTCAGTCTCTTCATCCTAATGTCGGTGTCCTTCGAAAAGAAATACTTCTTTCGGATTTTGATCAAGGGGGTGATAACAATTGTGCTAACCAATTTGATAATATTCCTACCTCTATTCCTAGTGTTATGCCTGTGTAGGTGCCTGGAGAAAACGGTGGCCGAAATGATCAAAATCATGATATGGATGACCCATTATTTCATGTCAATGGAAAAGAAGGGGTTGGCGCACGACACGAGGAAGATCTGGCGCCTGACACGCAGCCCGTGCACGTACTAGTCTCAGATCTATAGTTCCGATAACAAGATTGAACGCAAGAGATGAACTAGGGTTTGAGATGAGATGGTGCTGTTCAAGATGTTGATGGAGATTGCCCTCCCCAAGATGGGAGAGTTGTTGGTGATGATGATGACGATGATTTCCCCCTCCGGGAGAGAAGTTCCCCCGGCGGAATCGCTCCGCCGAAGGGTAAAAGTGCTCCTGCCCAAGTTCCGCCTCGAGACAGTGGCGCTCCGTCCCGAAAGTCCTCTCCTTATTTTTTTCTACGTCAAAATGACTTATATATCAGAAGATGGGCACCGGAGGTCGGCCTAGGTGAGCACAACCCACCAGGGCGCGCCTGGGCTCCCTAGCGCGCCCAGGTGGGTTGTGCCCACCTGGTGGGCCTCCTCTGGTACTTATTTGCTCCAATATTCTTCATATATTCCATAAAAAATCTCCGTGAAGTTTCAACTTGTTTGGAGTTGTGTCGAATAGGTACCCTAACATAGCTTTTCCAGGTCCAGATTTCCAGCTGCTGGAATTCTTCCTCTTTGTGTATACCTTGCATGTTATGAGAGAAAAGGCATTAGAATTACTCCAAAAAGCATTATTATGGATAAAAACATCTTAAATATGTTGGGGAACGTAGTAATTTCAAAAAAATTCCTACGCACACGCAAGATCATGGTGATGCATAGCAACGAGAGGGGAGAGTGTGAAAGTGCTTGCTATCGACTAGAGGGGGGGTAAATAGGCGATTTTTATGACAGTCTTCGAAACATGGAAGTTTGGAAGACAAACAGTAGAAATGAACCTATTGATATGTAGCGGAAGATAAACTACACAAGGCAAACCATAGTCAAGTATGCAATAATGTGAGAGTACGACGACTAATGGCAGCTAGGTAGTAAGGATCAGGATGGAAGATGGTATGAAGCTAAACAACAATAGTAGTCAAGCAATGAAGTCAAACAGGTATGACAAGCAGGCAATGACTTCACGAAGACAAACTGTAAGTAAATGGAAGGGAGAATAGAACCAGTCACTCGTTGAAGACACAGGATTTGTTTGACCAGTTCCAGTTGTTGTGAAAACTGTACATCTGGTTAGGGAGTCTGAGATTCAACTCAGAAGACCGCGTCTTCACCTTATTCCCCTTGAGCTAAGAACACACAGTCCTTGCCCAATCGCTCTGGTAAGTCTTCAAGGTAGACTTCCAAACCTTGACAGACTTCGTTCACCGGCGATCCACAATGACTCTTGGACGCTCAGAACGTGACGCCTAACCGGCTGGAGGATTCACAGTCCTCAAGTGTAATAAGTCTTCAGGTCACACAGACAGAAAGACTTCAGTGATGCCTAACACTCTTTGGCTCTGGGTGTTTGGGCTTTGTCCTCACAAGGATTTCTCTCTCAAAGGCTTCGAGGTGGGTTGCTCTCAAACGACAAAAGCCGTGCGCTAACTCTGAGCAGCCACCAATTTATGGTGTAGGGGGTGGGCTATTTATAGCCACTAGGCAACCCGACCTGATATGTCCGAAATGACCCTGGGTCACTAAGGAACTGACACGTGTTCCAACGGTCAGATTTCAAACACACGCGACAACTTTACTTGGGCAACAAGCAAAGCTGACTTATCCAGCTCTAGATAAGATTTGCTCTCATTGTCTTTGATCGAAGACATAGGATTTGGGTTGAGCATCACTTCAGTCACTCTGACTGTATTCACTTGGACCCCACTTAACAGTACGGTGGTTCCTATGACTCAACAAAGAAGAAAAGGAAACAACGAAACAACTAAGTCTTCGCGCTCCATAGTCTTCACAGAATGTCTTCTCATGTCATAGTCTTCAATATGAAGATCTTCATATACCACCATTGTCTTCAGTGTCTTCACACATTTTTAGGGGTCATCTTCGGTAGGTAAACCGAATCAATGAGGGACACCACCTGTGTTATCCTGCAATTCTCACAAACACATTAGTCCCTCAACCAAATTTGTCGTCAATACTCCAAAACCAACTAGGGGTGGGACTAGATGCACTTACAATCTCCCCCTTTTTAGTGATTGATGACAAACTAGTTGAAGTTTTCAATGGGGATAAAGTATGTGAAATTGTAAAGTGTAGAGGATTGTCTTCATAAGTTTCAAAGGCTCCCCGTGAAGATGTGCATATAAGTAATTTGCTTTTGGAATGCAAATGCACATGGCAGGTTGTACTTGTGGAGATCCTCTTCAACTTATGACGACAATTCATCATGCATGATAAGATATAACGAAGATTATGACATGCATAATAAAAAATGGACGTCTGCAGAATGACCTAAGTGCGGAAGTTATCATCGCACATGCGGAATTTATCATCGCATCACAGAATATCAAATAAGTAGCAGACGACCATCAACTTTAAGTGTTACAACTCAAAGAACCAAATGTATCAAAACGCGAGAGTTGTAAACACTAGGCAAAATATAAAGCAACCGCCCATATGAACCCGCTTGAAGACTATCAAACTCATACGCTTCTCCCCCTTTTGTTAGTAATGACCAAAAAGGTTTGAAGACATAGAGCATCTACTCGTCCGCATGAGGAGTAGGTGAAGCAGCAGGGTTGGTGTTCTCGTGTGGCGGTGCAGACGAGCTTGGTGCAGTGTTGATTCTTGAAGAAGGGGTCGGTGAAGTAGCATCGTCTTCTTCGTCGATCACTTTGACATTTACAGTTGCAGCAAAAGAGGAATATTCAGAGTCTTCAAGAGATGGAGTGCGACGTAGGACAGCATTCCGTGGAGGAGTGGAGTCGAACTTGAATTTTTCAGTGAAGCCATCATCTTGAAGATCTGCTTCAGTACTGAGCAGTGTCAAACTCTTCCATGATCGCCGACATGTTTCATGCGTGACAAAGGCATTCTTGGTGGCAAGATTGCGAATGCGATTAACGTCCACCAAGAGGCTTTGCATTTGGCGCTTAAGCCAGTCATGATGCTTATCTTGTTTCTGATGAAGGGCAACCAGAAGCTCTTGGTCATTGAGAAGGCGGGAGCGCTTCTTAGGCCTTTGGGCAATTGTGCTCTCAGTGGCTTCTGTTTGCGCATGATGAGGCATGCGAGTAATCCCAGCCAGAGGGTAGACTCGAGTGACAACTTGAACTCCTTCATCGTCTTGGGTGAAGCTTTGATGATCAGCATTTTGAAGACTAAAAGGCTCCTTTGCAGACTCTGGGTATATTGCTTCAATAGGCAAATCAACATCTGGCATAAATATGATATGATTGCGTGCAGAGGGTTAATAGTTGAAGGCAGAGTGAAGCTTGATCAATCGCACGATCCAGGGAGCATAGAACTTTAGACCAAAGATGTCAGATCCTGATGCAGCAAGTTGGCGCAGAAAGAAATCTTGTGCATTGAAGTGTTTGCCATGAAGAATATGAAAAACCAAAGTCTTCATTGCGCCTTCCAGCTTGGCATTAGGAGAGTGTCCTTTGATAGGCCAAAGAGTTCGCCTGACTATATGATAAATGGTGCGGGGCAGATACTCAAGGTCTTCAACAAAGAACGCCTTTGGGTATTCAGCATCTGGAGGCAATGGCTTCATCATGCTGAGCATCTGACTCATGTTGGGTTCAGGATTGTGGAAGATGCTCTCCATAGCATCATTGTGAAGCTGATAGCCAGGCTCATAAAGATCATCTGCAGAGGGCAGGCCTGTAAGCTCAATGACATCAATGGCTTTGGCTTCATGATGAACATCTCCTGTCATCCACTCAAGAACCCATGTCTTTGTGTCTTTATAGTAGCCACGGATGTGGAGAGTGGCATAGAATTGGAGCAGTAACTCTTCGTTCCAGTGCTCCTTATCGGTGACAAACTGCAGCAGGCCGGACTCTCTGAAGCAGTCCAAGGCTTCTTCCAGACAGGGCAGACCAGTGATGGCTTCAGCATCAAGACGCATATGTGGAAAAATGCGACCTTGATTGTACAGAATGCATGAGCAATAGCTTTGCTGCTGATGGCTCCAGAACCGATCAGAAGATATTCTTTCTCTTGAGTAGGAGTTCTTGGCGCTGTCAAAGAAGGTATTGTGTGCCTTGAAGCCATTGACATTGAAAGATCCTGGTGCTGATGCAGTACCTGGAAACCTGGGCAACCTTGGCTTTGGCTTCTGAACCCTTGGCCTATGCTCAACATGATACTCAAACTAAGGACCAGCAGCGGCACGCAGAGGAGTTAGAACAGGCCATTTGACAGAAATGAGCTGACCATAGTTGAAAGCTTGCTCGATAGTGTGTGGCCTTGGTGGCGGAACAGGAGCAAGGGCGTCAACATTGGCTTCAGGCTGCACAACAGAGGCGTCAGGTGCAGTTGCATCATTGGCTTCTGGCACAGTGGTTGGTGAAGGCTCCACATTTTCTTCAGCCATGACCACGTCATTGGCTTCATTGGTGTTGGTGGTTGCAGCCGCAATATTTTCAACCTCCACTTGACGAGCTGGAGGGTCTGGCACTGGCACGTTCACTTCTGGAACAACTTCTTCGGTAATGGGGGGAGTTGGGATACGTTCTTCTTCTTGTCTTTCATCGGCTGATGCAGCCGGAATGTCTTCAGCACCTTTGGCTTCAGACTCAGAGACATTCACAGTGGGAGTGGCATCTGGAAACACTTGATGTGCAACAGATTGTTGAGGCACTTCTCCTTCTAGAACGCTCGAGGTGGTGACTTGAGGCCTTGGTCCTTTGCGAAGCCTGCGTAATGCTGGCGATGGAGTTGGCTGGGCCTCAAAGTCGTCATCTTTATTTTGAACAGACGGGGTAGCTTCATGTTGGGGAGAACTTGGGGTGTCTTGTTATTGTGGGTGATCAGCCCACGAAGCATCCTGTGCAGTTGGCGTCAGAGGACGACCAATGCTGATGAGTTCGTTGTTCGTGAGAACAGGCGATGATACCAGGTTGTGTTCGATCTGAGGAAGGACTTCATCATCTTCAACATTGTCGTGGTGACCAATGTCTTCAGCAGCGTTGGGGTCAACTGCTGGAATGTCTTCAGCTTCATGAGCCTCTGTGAAAGCAGGCTCATGAACTATCATCCGTCGTTCTTGGTGTTCAGAGGTAGGGCGAACCATTGATATGGGTTCAACAACCAAGGGCTCTGAGGGAGCAGCCCTATCCTTCTTGGTTCTGCGCTTCTTCTTAGTGGGAGCAGCGTCAGAGGCTTCAGGATTTTCCTTTTCTTGGCTTCAGCCTCGGCTGTTCTAGTCTTCTTTAGCTCAGAAGCGGTTGATCTGACCTTTGGCTTTGAGCCGTTCATGCTAGTTGGGAAGACAATGCGCGGCTCTTCCTGCCTTGAAGGAGTTGTTTAGTCAGTTGAAGGCTTCTTCTTCTTGGCAGCCATTCTTGGGTCGATGCCAGGACGACCAAGTGCCTTGCGCTTCTCAGCCTCATTGTAGGCTTGCACACATTTGTCAGCCAGGTTCTTCATGCGTTCTCGAGAACCTTTGGCTTTTCACGCTTCTTGAGGAAGGATTCCTTGAGCTCGTGCAGCATAATCTTGAAGTTCTTGACATCTTGCACGCTGAGCTTAGCCACATGCTTCTTGAATTGGGCTTTCTCATGGTCGATCTTATGCTTCAGCTCAACGATGCGCTGAGCGAGAGCAAGCTCTGAAGCTATGGCTCCATTGAAGGAAACGCTGAGCCCAATAGGAAGTTGCAGATCGTCAAAGCTGAGATTTGGTGAATCAAACCACTCATCAATGAAGTTGTGAATGATTGCCACATCAAAGAGAGGCAAATCATTGAAGATCTCTGCTTCTTCCTTGCTCTTGATCAGTTGCTCAAGGGCATCATCTGCAAGATCTTCATCACTCGACAGATCAATGTGCTCTTCACGCAGAATAGCAGCAGGAGTCAGTGCCTGATCAGTATTCTTGACAAGTTTCTTCTTCTTCTCCGTCTTCTTGGAGATGCGTGATAGATCTTCAGACTGCACACTGTCTTCAGGAGGTGCAGTGGCCAGTGGCTTCGCACGTGAAGCTTTTGGTGGAGCAGCTGATCTTGAAGCTTTAGCCTTCTTGGGCTTATGTGGCTTTGGAGTAGGAGCAGGGGCTTCATCAGAAGCAGCGGCATCATCTGAGTGATCCACTTTGGCACCTTGAACTCTGATGTGAGCGATGAGGCCATCAAGGTTGTAGAAGGGACCGATGACATTGGGTTCTGCATCGCGTGAGCCGTCAGCACGGGGAGCAGGAGGACCAGGGTTGAAGTCTAACCCCAAGGAATCTTTGTTCTTCTTTGCTGAGGCCTTGGCAAACTGAAAGTTGCGCTTGAAAAGATTATCGTCACGACACCAGAGCAACGATGATGGGTCGGCATTTTCAGGCTGAGGTCCACGGACCATGCAAGGATAGAAGCCTTGCGCAATGGCATCAGCTCTGGATCTGGGCAGAAGGCCTCTATATAGAATATCTCCCCATGGTCGTTTGATGGCATTTTTCTCTGCATATTCCTGGGTGACGAAGTTGTACTTGAACCACTGTTCAGCCCAATATCGTCGAATCCATTGGATTCGGGTCTTGCGCTGATTGTAATCCTCTTCAGGATCTGTCTTGTAAAGCTCAGAGAGGTCATCAGGCAAATCTCTTGATGTTCCTCCACGACGCTGTCTGCCACCCTTCCTTACTGATTTTTCTGCAGCCATGATCTTCAAACTGAAAGGTTTCAATACGTTCAAAGGCTTCCTTTTGCTGGACAAACAGGAACTGGCTTCGGGAGAATTAATGTGATGCTGTAAAAATTCTGCAAACGAATGCAGACTATGAGAACCAAGGGATTCTCCCACGGACATGTACCTGTGACAGCATTAGAGATGCGAGGGAAGGGGAAGAGGTCATATGCATTCTCAGAAGATTTTGAAGATAAATCAGTTTGAAGACATTGACCTCATGATGCGAAGACATTCACTTATATGTTGAGAGTTGGTTCCAGATTTTTACGAATCCACGAATAAGTACAAGTGAGGAATCTAACTTGATATGAAGCTTAAGTGAATATACTAGGCAGTATGAGATGCAGACAGAATAGATCTAACTTGTATAGGCAGAAACCTATTTTGGTAGACAGGATGAATCTTTGAAGATCAAAAAGATGGTAAAAAGAGAGTTTTATTTACCACACGAAGAACTGCTAGATGGAAAGAGTAGGAGACCGAGCAGTTCAATCCATCGTGCCCTAACTTGGCGACGGAGGACACCTACGGCGGCGGCGGAGAGGACGATGTCCGCGGCCGGCGTGAGGACGGCGTCGGAGAAGTCGCGGCAGCTAAGCACTTTGTCGCTGGCGTCGTCGAGAGCTAGCGGTGGCGCTAGGGTTTTTACGAGGTGGAGAGGTGGAAGAAGTTTCTTTTACCGCAGGGGACAAGTATTTATAAGGAAGTGGGCGGCACAGTGCAATTACGCAGGTGCCCCTGGCAGTTCACATCTGACGGGCACGTGTCAAGCATGCAACATACATAGAGTTGTCCCACGTTCCCACGCCCGCCAGGTTTGTCGGATAGACGTTCCGGCTTCTCCGGATTTCAGGCAATAAGGATGACACATTTAAAACAGATTTAATGTTGGTCTCCGTATCTTTTGCTGACAAGGACGCAGAGAAGACATTCGACAGTTTCAATAGAATGCATATGATTTAGACAGATAGAGTTTGAGGTAGAAAGCATAGATAGATTGGGGTCCGATCACATTCAATTAGTTCAAAAAATTCAACAAGAAAACATAGCTATAAGTGAATGCTGTAGAGGACAGAGCACTAGTATATATATATATATATATATATATATATATATATATATATATATATATATATATATATATATATATATATCAAACAGCAGTCGAATCAACGTAGTGAAGATAATCATGAAGATAAAGTGAATCTGAAGACAAACCAATTGTGAAGACATATCAAATGCAACGCCATGAGTGAAACACCTCAAACAAAAAAGTTTCGTGGTGGCGTTACCCACCGTATAGGAAGTATTGGACCCAAACACGACGCACAATTATCGTGGCGCTCCGAAGTCAAATTCCACGTTAATGTATTCACACTCAGAATGTAAGTCTTCATTGATTGAAGATATACTTTACTTCGTGTGTTGCACATCTAAGGCATCAAAATGCATAAGTGTTAGGATGTGTGCCTGATCACAGGACATTTGAGGATTCCAAGATATTTAGCTCACACCGTAACTTGCAAAACCTTTTCTCATCCAAGGGCTTTGTGAAGATATCTGCCAATTGCTCTTCAGTGTTGACGTGAATGATATCAATATCTTTCTTCATGACATAATCTCTGAGAAAGTGATGACGAATTTCAATGTGCTTTGTCTTCGAGTGCTGGACTGGATTATTGGCAATCTTGATGGCGCTTTCGTTGTCGCAGAAAAGAGGCACTTGTGTCAGATTGATGCCATAGTCCTTGAGAGTTTGCTTCATCCATAGAAGCTGAGAACAGCAAGATCCAACAGCAATGTATTCAGATTCAGCAGTTGAGAGTGACACACAGTTCTGCTTCTTTGAAGACCAACAGATAAGTGATCGTCCCAGAAAGTGACATGTGCCTGATGTAGACTTGCGATCCACGTTGTCACCAGCATAATCAGCATCCGAAAATCCAACCAGATCAAACTGTGAGCCCTTTGGATACCATAATCCTAGTGTTGGGGTATGAGCCAAATATCGAAGAATTCGCTTCACAGCTAAGTGATGCGATTCCTTTGGTGCCGCTTGGAATCGAGCACACATGCAAACACTAAGCATAATATCTGGCCTAGATGCACATAGGTAAAGTAAAGAACCAATCATGGAGCGGTATACCTGTTGATCGAACTCTTTACCATTTTCGTCGGGACCCAGATGATGTTTGGCTGGCATTGGCGTCGTGTAACCTTTGCAATCTTGCATTCCAAACTTCTTCAGGCAGTCTTTGAGGTATTTCTCTTGAGATATGAAGATGCCATTCCTTTGCTGATGAATTTGAAGACCAAGGAAGAACTTCAGCTCACCCATCATGGACATCTGATATTGCTCTTGCATCATGTATCCAAACTCATCACTATACTTCTGGTTGGTGCAGCCAAAGATAATGTCATCCACATAGATTTGGCACACAAATAGTTCACCATCATATGTCTTCGTGAAGAGTTTAGGATCGAGGGATCCAGGTTTGAAGCCTTTGCTCTTCAGGAAGTCTTTGATTGTATCATACCAAGCGCGAGGAGCTTGTTTGAGGCCATACAGTGCTTTGTTTAGTTTGTACACCATATCAGGATGTTTTGGATCTTCAAAGCCAGGTGGTTGTGCAACGTATACTTCTTCTTCAATCTTGCCGTTGAGAAATGCACTCTTCACATCCATTTGATATAGCAAGATATTGTTGTGGTTAGCATAGGCTAGCAATATGCGAATAGCTTCAAGCCTAGCCACAGGAGCAAATGTTTCATCAAAGTCAATCCCCTCAACTTGAGTATATCCTTGTGCAACGAGACGTGCTTTGTTTCTGACGACTTGGCCATGCTCATCTTGCTTGTTTCGATATATCCATTTTGTTCCAGTGATGTTATGCTTGCGAGGGTCAGGACGCTTGACAAGTTCCCAAACATTGTTCAGCTTCAACTGTTGAAGCTCTTCTTGCGTTGCTTGAATCCATTCAGGTTCCATAAAGGCTTTAGCAACTTTCTTGGGTTGTAATATTGACACAAAAGAAAAGTGCCCACAGAAATTTGCTAACTGCGTTGCTCTTGAACGAGTAAGTGGACCAGGTGCATTGATGCTATCAATTATCTTCTCAATTTTCACTTCACTTGCATCCCGAGAATGAACAGGGCGAAGAATTTGTTCTTGCTGATCATTGTCATCATTGGGAGGATTGTCTTCAGGCTGAGCATTGTCTTCAGGTTGGTTGGGTGCAGAAATGATAAGTTCCTCTTCAGGCTGTGCTTGAGCAGGCATGATTTCACCAGTTCCCATTAGCTTGATAGACTCGCTGGGTGGAGCTTCTTCAAGATTACCTGGCAGGAGCTCTCTTTGTGAACCATTGGTTTCATCAAACCGCACATCTACAGTTTCGACGATTTTATAGAGATAGAGGTTGAAGACTCTGTAAGAGTGCGAATCCTTTCCGTAACCGAGCATGAAGCCTTCGTGAGCTTTTGGTGCAAATTTTGACTTGTGATGGGGATCCTTGATCCAGCATCATGCTCCAAATACTCTCAAGTAGCTTACATTTGGCTTCTTGCCAGTGAGGAGCTCATAGGATGTTTTGTTCAAAAGCTTATGGATATAAACACGGTTGATGACGTGGCATGCTATGTCAATAGCTTCAGGCCAGAACTTTCTAGGTGTTTTGTATTCGTCCAACATCGTCCAAGCCATCTCAATGAGGGTTCTGTTCTTGCGCTCTACGATGCCATTTTGCTGAGGTGTGTAAGGAGCAGAGAACTCATGAGTGATTCCCATTGTATCCAGATAAAGATCAAGTCCGGTGTTCTTGAACTCAGTGCCATTGTCACTTCTGATATGCTTGATCTTGACGCCATAATTGTTCATGGCTCGATTGGCAAAGAGTCTGAAAACATCTTGCACTTCGGTCTTGTACAGAATTATGTGCACCCATGTATATCTTGAGTAATCATCGACAATAACGAAGCCATAGTGACAGGCAGTCATAGTGAGGGTAGAGTAGTGAGTAGGGCCAAATAAGTCCATGTGTAGCTGCTCGAAGGGTTGAGACGTAGTCATGATTGTCTTCGAGGGATGCTTGCCCCGCGTCATCTTTCCAGCTTCGCAGGCACCACACAAATGATCTTTCTTGGACTTGACGTCTTCAATGCCAATGACATGCTTCTTCTTGACGAGCGTATGTAAGTTCCTCATCCCAGCATGCCCCAGCCTTCGGTGCCATAGCCAGCATTCTGAAGCTTTTGTAAGAAGACATCTTGTAAGCTGTGGACCTGCTGATAAATCTACCATGTACAGATCATCTTTCATGTACCCTTCAAACACTAGAGATTTGTCAGATTCCATTAGTACAAGGCAACGATACTTTCCAAATATTACGACCATGTTCAGGTCGCAAAGCATTGAGACAGACATTAAGTTGAAGCCAAGGGATTCAACAAGCATCACTTTATCCATGTGTTGATCCCTTGAGATTGCAACTCTACCTAGACCCAATACCTTGCTTTTACCAGTGTCAGCAAATGTGATGTGACTCTTATCAGATGGACGTAAGGTTGAGTCCATGAGAAGACTTTGATCACCAGTCATATGATTAGTGCATCCATTGTCCATAATCCATTCTGAAGCACGAGGTGTCATACTCTTGGCACCACGTGCCATGAAGCAGTAGGTAGGAGTAGGGTCGTCCATTTCATCAGCTTCAGCGTTGGTGTGGACGTCATTGTCTTCGGTGTTGAAGATGGACTTGGCAACATAAGCAGTGGCTAAAGCCAGACTTGCAACACCAGGGTCGGACTCCTCCTCAGACTCCACCTCCGCCTCCTCAGAAGCAGACTCCTCCTCTGAATCCATTTCCTTCCCAAAAAAAGCACGAGCCTTGCTAGATGAGCTCTTCTTATGAGATGAAGACTTTGATGAGGACTTGAAAGAAGACTTTGAAGATTTCTTCTTCTTCTTGTCATCAGAATCATATTCCTTGCTCTTCTTCTTCTTCTTCTTCTCGTAGTCCCACAGTGGACACTCAGAGATATAGTGTCCAGGTTTCTTGCACTTGTGACATGTTCTCTTCTTGTAGTCATGAGTGGAAGCTTCATCATTTCTTGAGCTGGATCGTGACGACTTTCTGAAGCCCTTCTTCTTGGTGAACTTCTGGAACTTCTTCACAAGCATAGCAAGTTCCTTTCCAATGTCTTCAGGATCATCAGAACTGCAGTCAGGTTCTTCTTCAGATGAGGAAACAACTTTTGCCTTCAAAGCGCGAGTTCGGCCATAGTTGGGACCATAGATATCTCTTTTCTCAGAAAGCTGGAACTCATGTGTGTTGAGCCTCTCAAGTATATCAGACGGATCGAGTGTCTTGAAGTCAGGACATTCTTGAATCATGAGGGCAAGGGTGTCAAAGGAGCTGTCAAGTGATCTCAGTACGTCTTGACGATTTCATGCTTGGTAATCTCAGTGGCGCCGAGAGCACGAAGCTCATTTGTGATGTCAGTGAGGCGATCAAACGTGAGCTGGACATTCTCATTGTCGTTTCTCTTGAAGCGGTTGAAGAGGTTGTGAAGAACACTGATCCTTTGATCTCTCTGGGTTGAGACGCCTTCGTTTACCTTGGATAGCCAGTCCCAGACTAGCTTTGACGTCTCCAGAGCACTCACACGGCCATACTGTCCTTTGGTCAGATGACCAGAGATGATGTTCTTGGCAGTAGAGTCCAGTTGAATGAACTTCTTGACATCAGCAGGGGTGACACCTTCACTAGTCTTGGGAACGCCGTTCTTGGTGACATACCAGAGGTCAATATCAATGGCTTCAAGATGCATGCGCATCTTATTCTTCCAGTAGTGATATTCAGTTCCATCGAACCCGGGGCAAGCAGCGGAGACTTTGATTATCCCTGCAGTCGACATAGCTAAAACTCCAGGTGGTTAAACCGAATCACACAGAACAAGGGAGTACCTTGCTCTGATACCAATTGAAAGTGCTTGTTATCGACTAGAGGGGGGTGAATAGGTGATTTTTATGACAGTCTTCGAAACATGGAAGTTTCGAAGACAAACAGTAGAAATGAACCTATTGATATGCAGCGGAAGATAAACTACACAAGGAAAACCATAGTCAAGTATGCAATAATGTGAGAGTACGACGACTAATGGCAGCTAGGTAGTAAGGATCAGGATGGAAGATGGTATGAAGACAAACAACAATAGTAGTCAAGCAATGAAGTCAAATAGGTATGACAAGCAGGCAATGACTTCACGAAGACAAACTGTAAGTAAATGGAAGGGAGGATAGAACCAGTCACTCGTTGAAGACACAGGATTTGTTTGACCAGTTCCAGTTGCTGTGACAACTGTACATCTTGTTAGGGAGGCTGAGATTCAACTCAGAAGACCGCGTCTTCACCTTATTCCCCTTGAGCTAAGAACACACAGTCCTCGCCCAATCACTCTGGTAAGTCTTCAAGGTATACTTCCAAACCTTCACAGACTTCGTTCACCGGCGATCCACAATGACTCTTGGACGCTCAGAACGTGACGCCTAACCGGCTGGAGGATTCACAGTCGTCAAGTGTAATAAGTCTTCAGGTCACACAGACAGAAAGACTTCAGTGATGCCTAACACTCTTTGGCTCTGGGTGTTTGGGCTTTGTCCTCGCAAGGATTTCTCTCTCAAAGGCTTCGAGGTGGGTTGCTCTCAAACGACAAAAGCCGTGCACTAACTCTGAGCAGCCACCAATTTATGGTGTAGGGGGTGGGCTATTTATAGCCACTAGGCAACCCGGCCTGATATGTCCGAAATGACCCTGGGTCACTAAGGAACTGACACGTGTCACAACGGTCAGATTTCAAACACACGCGGCAACTTTACTTGGGCTACAAGCAAAGCTGACTTATCCAGCTCTGGATAAGATTTGCTCTCATTTTCTTCGCTCGAAGACATAGGATTTGGGTTGAGCATCACTTCAGTCACTCTGACTGTATTCACTTGGACCCCACTTAACAGTACGGTGGTTCCTATGACTCCACAAAGAAGAAAAGGAAACAACGAAACAACTAAGTCTTCGCGCTCCATAGTCTTCACAGAATGTCTTCTCATGTCATAGTCTTCAATATGAAGATCTTCATATACCACCATTGTCTTCAATGTCTTCACACATTTTTAGGGGTCATCTCTGGTAGGTAAACCGAATCAATGAGGGACACCACCTGTGTTATCCTGCAATTCTCACAAACACATTAGTCCCTCAACCAAATTTGTCGTCAATACTCCAAAACCAACTAGGGGTGGCACTAGATGCACTTACAGAGTGTTGTCTACGTACCATCGTAGACCGAAGCGGAAACGTTGACGCAACATAGAGGAAGTAGTCGTACGTCTCCCCGATCCGACCGATCCAAGCACCGAAACTACGGCACCTCCGAGTTCTAGCACACGTTCAGCTCGATGACGATCCTCGGGCTTCGATCCAGCAAAGCGTCGGGGAGGAGTTCCGTCAACACGACGGCGTCGTGACGATCTTGATGTTCTACCGTCGCAGGGCTTCGCCTAAGCACCGCTACGATATGACCGAGGTGGAATATGGTGGAGGGGGGCACCGCACACGACTAAGGAACGATCACGAAGATCAACTTGTGTCTAGAGGTGCCCCCCCTATCCCCGTATATAAAGGAGCAAGGGGGGAGAGGCGGCCAAGGGGAGGAGGCGCGCCCAAGGGGGCAATCCTACTCCAAGTAGGATTCCCCCTTCTTTCCTAGTCCAAGTAGGAGAGGGCAAGGAAGGGAAGGAGAAGGAGAAGGAAGGAGAGGGAGGAAAAGGAGGAAAGGGGGGCCGGCCCCCTAGTCCAATTCGGTTTGGGCTAGGGGGGCCGCGCGCCCTGCCTCCTCTCTTCCACCACTTGGCCCATGAGGCCCGTTACCTCTTCCTCGTATTCCCCTAACTCCCCGGTACCCCCAAAAATACCCGAATCACTCGGAACCTTTCCGATGTCCGAATATAGCCGTCCAATATATCGATTTTTACGTCTCGACCATTTCGAGACTCCATGTCATGTCCCCGATCTCATCCGGTACTCCAAACTCCTTCGGTACATCAAAACTCATAAACTCATAATATAACTGTCATTGAAACCTTAAGCATGCGGACCCTATGGGTTCGAGAACAATGTAGACATGACCGAAACACGTCTCCGGTCAATAACCAATAGCGGAACCTGGATGCTCATATTGGCTCCCACATATTCTACGAAGATCTTTATCGGTCAGACCGCATAACAACATACGTTGTTCCCTTTGTCATCGGTATGTTACTTGCCCGAGATTCGATCGTCGGTATCTCAATACCTAGTTCAATCTCGTTATCGGCAAGTCTCTTTACTCGTTCTGTAATACATTATCTCGCAGCTAACTCATTAGTTGCAATACTTGCAAGGCTTAAGTGATGTGCATTACTGACAGGGCCTAGAGATACCTCTCCGACAATCGGAGTGACAAATCCTAATCTCGAAATACGCCAACCCAACAAGTACCTTCGGAGACACCTGTAGAGCACCTTTATAATCACCCAGTTACGTTGTGACGTTTGGTAGCACACAAAGTGTTCCTCCGGTAAACGGGAGTTGCGTAATCTCATAGTCATAGAAACATGTATAAATCATGAAGAAAGCAATAGCAACATACTAAACGATCGAGTGCTAAGCTAACGGAATGGGTCAAGTCAATCACATCATTCTCCTAATGATGTGATCCCGTTAATCAAATGACAACTCATGTCTATGGCTAGGAGACATAACCATCTTTGATCAATGAGCTAGTCAAGTAGAGGCATACTAGTGACACTATGTTTGTCTATGTATTCACACATGTATTATGTTTCCGGTTAATACAATTCTAGCATGAATAATAAACATTTATCATGAAATAAGGAAATAAATAATAACTTTATTATTGCCTCTAGGGCATATTTCCTTCAGTCTCCCACTTGCACTAGAGTCAATAATCTAGTTCACATCGCCATGTGATTTAACAGCAATAGTTCACATCACCATGTGATTAACACCCACAGTTCACATCATCATGTGACCAACACTCAAAGGGTTTACTAGAGTCAGTAATCTAGTTCACATCTCTATGTGATTAACACCCAAAGAGTACTAAGGTGTGATCATGTTTTGCTTGTGAGAGAAGCTTAGTCAACGGGTCTGCCAAAATTCAGATTCGTATGTATTTTGCAAATTTCTATGTCTACAATGCTCTGCACGGAGCTACTTTAGCTAATTGCTCCCACTTTCAATATGTATCTAGATTGAGACTTAGGGTCATCTAGATTAGTGTCAAAACTTGTATCGACGTAACCTTTTACGACAAACCTTTTTTGTCACGTCCATAATCGAGAAACATATCCTTATTCCATTAAGGATAATTTTGACCGATGTCCAGTTATCTACTCCTAGATCACTATTGTACTCCCTTGCCAAAATCAGTGTAGGGTATACAATAGATCTGGTACATAGCATGGCATACTTTATAGAACCTATGGCTGAGGCATAGGGAATGACTTTCATTCACTTTCTATTTTCTGCCGTTGTCGGGCTTTGAGTCTTACTCAATTTCACACCTTGTAACACAGGCAATAACTCTTTCTTTGACTGTTCCATTTTGAACTACTTCAAAATCTTGTCAAGGTATGTACTCATTGAAAAAAAAACTTATCAAGCGTCTTGATCTATCTCTATAGATCTTGATGCTCAATATGTAAGCAACTTCACCGAGGTCCTTCTTCGAAAAACTCCTTTCAAATACTCCTTTATGCTTTGCAGAATAATTCTACATTATTTCCGATCAAAAATATGTCATTCACATATACTTATCAGAAATGTTGTAGTGCTCCCACTCACTTTCTTGTAAATACAGGCTTCACCGCAAGTCTGCATAAAACTATATGCTTTGATCAACTTATCAAAGCGTATATTCCAACTCCGAGATGCTTGCACCAGTCCATAGATGGATCGCTGGAGCTTGCATATTTTGTTAGCACCTTTAGGATTGACAAAACCTTCTGGTTGCATCATATACAACTCTTCTTTAAATCCATTAAGGAATGTAGTTTTGTTTATCCATTTGCCAGATTTCATAAAAATGCGGCAATTGCTAACATGATTTGGACAGACTTAAGCATCGCTACGAGTGAGAAAATTTCATCGTAGTCAACACCTTGAACTTTGTCAAAAACCTTTTTCGACAAGTCTAGCTTTGTAGATAGTAACACTACTATCAGCGTCCGTCTTCCTCTTGAAGATCCATTTAATCTCAATGGCTTGCCGAACATCGGGCAAGTCAACCAAAGTCCATACTTTGTTCTCATACATGGATCCTATCTCAGATTTCATGGCCTCAAGCCATTTTGCGGAATCTGGGCTCATCATCGCTTCCTCATAGTTTGCAAGTTCGTCACGGTCTAGTAACATGACTTCCAGAACAGGATTACCGTACCACTCTGGTGCGGATCCCACACTGGTTTACCTACGAGATTTGCTAGTAACTTGATCTGAAGTTTCATTAGCTTCCTCACTAATTGGTGTAGTAGTCACAGGAGCAGATTTCTGTGATGAACTACTTTCCAATAAGGGAGAAGGTACAATTACCTCATCAAGTTCTACTTTCGTCCCACTCACTTCTTTCGAGAGAAACTCCTTCTCTAGAAAGGATCCATTCTTAGCAACGAATGTCTTGCCTTCGGATCTGTGATAGAAGGTGTACCCAACTGTCTTCTTTGGGTATCCTATGAAGACATATTTCTCCGATTTGGGTTTGAGCTTATCAGGATGAAACTTTTTCTTATAAGCATTGCAACCCCAAACTTTAAGAAACGACAACTTTGGTTTCTTGCCAAACCACAGTTCATACAGTGTCGTCTCAACGGATTTAGATGGTGCCCTATTTAACGTGAATGCAGCTGCCTCTAATGCATAACCCCAAAACGATAGTGGTAAATCAGTAAGAAACATCATAGATTGCACTATATCCAATAAAGTGCGGTTATGACATTCGGACACACCATTATGCTGTGGTGTTCCAGGTGGCATGAGTTTGCGAAACTATTCCACATTGTTTTAATTGAAGACCAAACTCGTAACTCAAATATTCATCTCCGCGATTAGATCGTAGAAAATTTATTTTCTTGTCACGATGATTTTCCACTTCACTCTGAAATTCTTTGAACTTTTCAAATGTTTCAGACTTATGTTTCATCAAGTAGATATACCCATATCTGCTCAAATCATTTGTGAAGGTCAGAAAATAATGATACCCGCCGCGAGCCTTAACACTCATCGGATCGCATACATCAGTATGTATTATTTCCAATAAGTCAGTTGCTCGCTCCATTGTTCCGGAGAACGGAGTCTTAGTCATCTTGCCCATGAGGCATGGTTCGCAAGCATCAAGTGATTCATAATCAAGTGATTCCGAAAGCCCATCAGCATGGAGTTTCTTCATGCGCTTTACACCAATATGACCTAAACGGCAGTGCCACAAATAAGTTGCACTATCATTATTAACTTTGCATCTTTTAGTTTCAATATTATGAATATGTGTATCACTACGATCGAGATCCAACGAACCATTTTCATTGGGTGTGTAACCATATAAGATTTTATTCATGTAAATAGAACAACAATTTATTCTCTTACTTAAATGAATAATCGTATTGCAATAAACATTATCAAATCATATTCATGCTCAACGCAAACACCAAATAACACTTATTTAGGTTCAACACTAATCCTGAAAGTATAGGGAGTGTGCGATGATGATCTTATCAATCTTGGAACCACTTCCAACACACATCGTCACTTCACCCTTAACTAGTCTCTGTTTATTCTGCAACTCCCGTTTTGAGTTACTAATCTCAGCAACTGAACTAGTATCAAATACTGAGGGGTTGCTATAAACACTAGTAAAGTACACATCAATAACATGTATATCAAATATACTTATGTTCACTTTGCCATCCTTCTTATCCGCCAATCACTTGGGGTAGTTCCGCTTCCAGTGACCAGTCCTTTTGCAGTAGAAGCACTTAGTTTCAGGTTTAGGTCCAGACTTGGGCTTCTTCACTTGAGCAGCAACTTGCTTGTTGTTCTTCTTGAAGTTCCCCATTTTTTTCCTTTGCCCTTTTCTTGAAACTAGTGGTCTTGTCTACCATCAACACTTGATGTTTTTCTCGATTTCTACCTTCGTCAATTTCAGCATTATGAAGAGCTTGGGAATCGTTTCCGTTATCCCTTGCATATCATAGTTCATCACGAAGTTCTACTAACTTGGTGATGGTGACTAGAGAATTATGTCAATCACTATTTTATCTGGAAGATTAACTCCCACTTGATTCAAGCGATTGTAGTACCCAGACAATCTGAGCACATGCTCACTAGTTGAGCGATTCTCCTCCATCTTTTAGCTATAGAACTTGTTGGAGACTTCATATCTCTCAACTCGGGTATTTGCTTGAAATATTAACTTCAACTCCTGGAACATCTCATATGGTCCATGACGTTCAAAACGTCCTTGAAGTCTCGATTCTAAGCCGTTAAGCATGGTGCACTAAACTATCAAGTAGTCATCATATTGAGCTAGCCAAACGTTCATAACGTCTGCATCTGCTCCTGCAATAGGTATGTCACCTAGCAGTGCATCAAGGACATAATTCTTCTGTGCAGCAATGAGGATAAACCTCAGATCACGGATCCAATCCGCATCATTGCTACTAACATCTTTCAACACAATTTTCTCTAGGAACATATCAAAATAAACATATGAAAGCAATAACGCGAGCTATTGATCTACAACATAATTTGCTAATACTACCAGGACTAAGTTCATGATAAATTGAAGTTTAATTAATCATATTACTTAAGAACTCCCACTTAGATAGACATCCCTCTAATCCTCTAAGTGATCACGTGATCCATATCAACTAAACCATGTCCGATCATCACGTGAGATGGAGTAGTTTCAATGGTGAACATCATTATGTTGATCATATCTACTATATGATTCATGCTCGACCTTTCGGTCTCCGTATTCCGAGGCCATATCTGTTATATGCTAGGCTCGTCAAGTTAAACCTGAGTATTCCGCGTGTGCAACTGTTTTGCACCCGTTGTATTTGAAAGTAGAGCCTATCACACCCGATCATCACGTGGTGTCTCAGCACGAAGAACTTTCGCAACGGTGCATACTCAGGGAGAACACTTTTACTATGATAATTTGGTGAGGGATCATCTTATAATGCTACCGTCAATCAAAGCAAGATAAGATGCATAAAAGATAAACATCACATACAATCAATATAAGTGATATGATATGGACATCATCATCTTGTGTTTGTGATCTCCATCTTCGAAGCACCGTCATGATCACCATCGTCACCGGCGCGACACCTTGATCACCATCGTAGCATCGTTGTCGTCTCGCCAATCTTATGCTTCTACGACTATCGCTACCGCTTAGTGATAAAGTAAAGCATTACAGGGCGATTGCATTGCATACAATAAAACGACAACCATATGGCTCCTGCCAGTTGCCGATAACTCGGTTACAAAACATGATCATCTCATACAATAAAATTTAGCATCATGTCTTGACCATATCACATCACAACATGCCCAGCAAAAACAAGTTAGACATCCTCTACTTTGTTGTTGCAAATTTTACGTGGCTGCTACGGGCTTAGCAAGACCAATCTTACCTACGCATCAAAACCACAACGATAGTTTGTCAAGTTGGTGCTATTTTAACCTTCGCAAGGACCGGGCGTAGCCACACTTGGTTCAACTAAAGTTGGAGAAACTGACACCCGCCAGCCACCTGTGTGCAAAGCACGGCGGAAGAACCAGTCTCGCGTAAGCGTACGCGTAATGTCGGCCCGGGCCGCTTCATCCAACAATACCGCCGAACCAAAGTATGACATGCTGGTAAGCAGTATGACTTATATTGCCCATAACTCACTTGTGTTCTACTCGTGCATATAACATCAACACATAAAACCTAGGCTCTGATGCCACTGTTGGGGAACGTAGTAATTTCAAAAAAATTCCTATGCACACGGAAGATCATGGTGATGCATAGCAACGAGAGGGGAGAGTGTTGTCTACGTACCCTCGTAGACCGAAGCGGAAGCATTGACGCAATATAGAGGAAGTAGTCGTACGTCTTCCCGATCCGACCGATCCAAGCACCGAAACTACGGCACCTCCGAGTTCTAGCACACGTTCAGCTCGATGACGATCCCCGGGCTTCGATCCAGCAAAGCGTCGGGGAGGAGTTCCGTTAGCATGACGGCATGGTGATGATCTTGATGTTCTACCGTCGCAGGGCTTCACCTAAGCACCGCTACGATATGACCGAGGTGGAATATGGTGGAGGGGGGCACTGCACACGGCTAAGGAACGATCATGAAGATCAACTTGTGTCTAGAGGTGCCCCCCTGTCCCCGTATATAAAGGAGCAAGGGGGAGAGGCGGCCAAGGGGAGGAGGCGCGCCCAAGGGGGCAATCCTACTCCAAGTAGGATTCCCCCTTCTTTCCTAGTCCAAGTAGGAGAGGGCAAGGAAGGGAAGGAGAAGGAGAAGGAAGGAGAGGGAGGAAAAGGAGGAAAGGGGGGCCGGCCCCCTAGTCCAATTCGGTTTGGGCTAGGGGGGCCGCGCGCCCTGCCTCCTCTCTTCCACCACTTGGCCCATGAGGCACGTTACCTCTTCCTCGTATTCCCCTAACTCCCCGGTACCCCCAAAAATACCCGAATCACTCGGAACCTTTCCGATGTCCGAATATAGCCGTCCAATATATCGATTTTTACGTCTCGACCATTTCGAGACTCCACGTCATGTCCCCGATCTCATCCGGTACTCCGAACTCCTTCGGTACATCAAAACTCATAAACTCATAATCTAACTATCATCGAAACCTTAAGCGTGCGGACCCTACGGGTTCGAGAACAATGTAGACATGACCGAAACACGTCTCCGGTCAATAACCAATAGCGGAACCTGGATGCTCATATTGGCTCCCACATATTCTACGAAGATCTTATCGGTCAAACCGCATAACAACATACGTTGTTCCCTTTGTCATCGGTATGTTACTTGCCCGAGATTCGATCGTCGGTATCTCAATACCTAGTTCAATCTCGTTACCGGCAAGTCGCTTTACTCGTTCTGTAATACATCATCTCGCAGCTAACTCATTAGTTGCAATACTTGCAAGGCTTAAGTGATGTGCATTACCGAGAGGGCCTAGAGATACCTCTCCGACAATCGGAGTGACAAATCCTAATCTGGAAATATGCCAACCCAACAAGTACCTTCGGAGACACCCGTAGAGCACCTTTATAATCACCCAGTTACGTTGTGACGTTTGGTAGCACACAAAGTGTTCCTCCGGTAAACGGGAGTTGCATAATCTCATAGTCATAGGAACATGTATAAATCATGAAGAAAGCAATAGCAACATACTAAACGATCGAGTGCTAAGCTAACGGAATAGGTCAAGTCAATCACATCATTCTCCTAATGATGTGATCCCGTTAATCAAATGACAACTCATGTCTATGGCTAGGAAACATAACTATCTTTGATCAACGAGCTAGTCAAGTAGAGGCATACTAGTGACACTATGTTTGTCTATGTATTCACACATGTATTTTGTTTCCGGTTAATACAATTCTAGCATGAATAATAAACATTTATCATGAAATAAGGAAATAAATAATAACTTTATTATTGCCTCTAGGGCATATTTCCTTCAAAATAATAGTAGGAAAACATGATGCAAAATGGACGTATCAACTCCCCCAAGCTTAGACCTCGCTTGTCCTCAAGCGAAAACCAAAATCGAAAAACATGTCCACATGCTTAGAGAGAGAGAGAGATAGAGAGAGAGGGAGAGGTGTCGATAAAAACAAAATGCGGACATAGAAGCATCATGTTGATTATTATAACAGCAACAGACTTAACCATAAAACTCTTATCATAGAACTTTTATCATAGACTTCTCATGAATAAGTGACAATTCATCACATTATTGAAGTATAAAGCAAAAACTCTATTAGAAACCAAGAAACTATGTTCTCAGTCAATTTTGCAACTACAATTCATCATCTTTTCAGGAAGGGTCACGTATCGGAGCCTTTAGGCAAGTCCACATACTCAACCATCATATAGTCTTCCATGATTTCAATCACTCACCGTGTACACATGAGCAAAACATTTCAACCGGACACGTAGAAAGAGGGGCTTATAGTTTCGCCTCCCAACGTATTCACCTCAAGGGTGATGTCAACAATAATAACTCATGCTATCTATATTCAAATGGATATATATGCCTAGATCTTTCCTCACCACATGATGCTTGCCAAAGGAGAAATAAAAAGGAATAGAGACAAAACTTTCGAATCTTTGCATGAAAGTAAATACATAAAAATAAAAGATAGGCCCTTCGCAGAGGGAATCAGAGGTTGCCATGCGCTTATTTGTTTGTACGCTCAACCCCTTAAGGCAAAAGAATGTCACGTTGCATTGCCCCTTGTGATAGCGACCTTTAATATGCAGTTTGTCGCCTTTATTCTTCACCATCACAAGTTCGTGCAATGCTCAATTTTCTCTTACACTAAATGATCTCACATTTTTATAAGCAATTTTATTGCCATTTTGCACCGATGACGACTTACTTGAGGGATCTTGCTCAATCCCTAGGTAGTTATGGTGGACTCTCGAAAATAAGATTTGGGTTAGGTTTATGGATGCACAAGTATTATCTCTACTTAGTGCGGAATTTCTGGCTAGCGAAGATAGGGGCAAGCACCGCATGTTAAAGGATCCATGACAATATGAATTCTATGTCAATATAAACAAACATAAACCATTAAGTTGTCTTCCTTGTCAAACGTCAACAATTTTGGCATATAATATTTTGATGGGGGCTCACAATCACAAAAGATTTCTAGGATATTATATTTATATGTGAATCTTCTCTTCCCTTATTAATTCTTTCACGAGTTGCATCATTGACTAATGCTATGTCTGCCAATCTCTAACAAAATTTTCTACTTATACTTTTCCTTATGTGGTGTCATCACCTACCATAATACTAGCATCAGATCTTTTTGACTTATTTCGTTTCTTTCATTTACTCCCTTTCTTTTTATTTGCAACATGAAAATAAAGAAAGCAAAAATTCAAACTAAACTTTATTATATATCTCGCACATGATTACAAGGATAGATCACTACGCAAACTCTCGAAAAGAAAGGATCAAACTAAACATTTATTCATCTAAGCAAAAGATCGAACTAAGATAAGTAAAAGCAAAAGATAGTGGGGATGATACGATACCGGGGCACCTCCGCCAAGCTTGGTGGAAGCCAAGGGGAGTGCCCATACCCGATACTCAATTCTCTTTTGGTGATGAAGAAGATGGTGTAAGATGAGCATAGTAAGGTTTAAGGATATCTTCCTCTTCTTCCTCAATTGGCAGTGCTTGTTCGAAGACTGGGGGTTGATCTACAGTAACCTCCTTGCTCTCGTCTCCCTTGACGGCTTCTGCCGGCTCTTCTCTTTTCAGCTCGATCTTCATCAACCAAGCATCCTCTTCCATGTTGTTGGAGGGAGAAGAAGACATGATGCCTGGCTGAATAGATCTGACTGAAAATAGCGAGAAAAGAGAACAGAAGATTTCTCCACGATACGGTGGTCAATAGGTTCGGGGGGTATATAAAGATTTTTTTATCTTGGGAAACAAGCAATTTGTAGAAAAACGAAGTCCACGCTTCCTGGAAGTTTCTTATTTTCCTATTTTTCTAAATATTCCAAAACTGACAAAAAATATTTTTGAGGATTTTTCGGAGTCTGTTTACTTACCGTATCACATACCTCCTTATTTTCATGATTCTGGAGTGTTCCGGAAGGATTCTTTTATGTGTTCTTCCAGTTTCAAAGTTTGGGTAATATTACTTTCAATATCAATGGGCATACCTAAGATATAATGTTTTATTCTTTGCTCGTTAACAATATTCGGGTTAGTACCTTCGGCATTATTTATTTTGATAGCTCCAGAACGATAAACCTCCTTGATAACATAGGGTCCTTCCCATTTTGAGAGGAGTTTTCCTGCAAAGAATCTGAAACGGGAGTTGTACAAAAGAACATATTCTCCAACTTTAAACTCACGCTTTTGAATTCTTTTATCGTGTCATCTTTTAACTTTTTTTTAAACAACCTAGCATTTTCGTAAGCTTGGGTTCTCCATCCATCTAAAGAGCTAATATCAAATAACCTCTTTTCACCAACAAGTTTGAAATCATAGTTGAGGTCTTTGATTGCCCAATATGCTTTATGTTCTAACTCCAGAGGCAAATGACAAGCTTTTCCATAAACCATTTTATAGGGAGACATACCCATAGGATTTTTATATGTTGTTCTGTAAGCCCAAAGTGCATCACCTAATTTCTTAGACCAATTCTTCCTGGACCTATTGACAGTCTTTTGCAAAATTAACTTTATTTCTCTATTGCTAAGTTCAGCTTGACCACTAGACTGAGGATAATAGGGTGTGATGCAATTCTATGGTTAACATCATACTTGGCAAGCATTTTGCGAAAAGAACCATGAATAAAGTGTGAACCCCCATCATTCATTAAATATCTAGGGACTCCAAACCTTGGTAAAATAACTTCCTTGAGCATTTGAATGGAGGTGTGGTGATCAGCACTACTGGTTGGAATAGCTTCTACCCATTTAGTGACATAATCAACAGCAACCAGAATGTGTGTATACCCATTAGAGGAAGGAAAAGGTCTCACGTAATCAAATCGCCAAACATCAAATGATTCGATAGCAAATGAATAATTCATAGGCATTTCTTGATGTTTACCGATGTTACCTATTCTTTGACATTCATTACATGACAAGACGAACTTACGGGCATCCTTGAAGAGAGTGGACAAATAAAATCCAGATTGCAATACCTTGTGAGCAGTTCTATCTCCATGTAACATCCCAAATTTTCAATTTGGAACAATATACATAGGTCATTCATGCATATCATATTTTATTGCATTTTTGTTTGCGATCCTTGAAATTCTAAGCAACTCAAGGACCCTCGGAGAGAGTTGGGGAGATCACGATTTTCATATTTGAATTTTATCAAATATTGAAACAAGGATCTCCGAAAATATTTCAAATTTAAAATATATGAGAGGAGATAAAATGACTTCTCCAAAATAGATGAAATATTGGAGGAAATTATTAAAATCAAATAAATAATTTTATTTGGATTTTATTGCAATTTTATTTGAATTAGGAAAACACGCGATTTTAAAAATTGCATTAGAGTCCTAAATAAATGTTCACCTTGTCCGGCATATTTTTAGAGGACGGGGAAAATTTATTTAAGGATTTTTGGAGTCTGTTTAGTATTTCTTTTCTTCGTTTTTCTTCGTGGAATTATTTTCAAAAAAATGTCAACCGACCTAGCCGGGCCGTGCCCGACTAGGACTTCGCCCGGCCGGCTTTTTAAGCGGAGGCCCGAGCCACTCCCAAACCCTAGCCCCGCCCCGCCCGATCCGCAGCCTCGCCCGATCCGCCGCCCCGCCCGATCCGCCGTCGCCGCCAGCCGCTGCCCCCGCCCGCGCTAGCCGCTGCCGCCGGACGCCGTCGTCGCTGCCCGCCGCCTCGCCGCCGACCCCGCCGCCTGCCAGAATTCCGCCGCCGCTGCCCGTCCCAAGGTAGCCGCCGGTTTTTGCGAGAAAACCATTCGGTTTTTTTTAGTAAACGCACGGTTATTTTATTTTAGATCAGTTTTTTTTTCCGGTTTAGTTATTTAGCGGACGTTCGGCCGTATGTTCGTTTTAACGGACGCCGTTCACCCGTTATCCACAGACAGCGAATGTTCGTTCGTCAGCCTGTTCATTAGTTTTTCTTTTTCCAGGTTTTTTTTGCGATTATTTTTTATCACGATTTCTGCCCTGATTTTCGTTTTAGTTTATCTTTTCGCTCGTTTATCAGAATCAGGCGATTCAAGCACCTAGTTCTTCGTCTCAAAACCCTCTTTCTGTTTAATGAACTTTTACAAGATTTTGGTACTATAAAATTTGAATTTACTCCAGATTAGTAATCGGATCTTGTTTCTTTCGCAGTTTGAGTTTCGTTGCTCCGTTTGATTTGATTCTTTTTGCAAACCGGAGTTCTTCAGTTGAACTTTCTGGTTAGATCTTATTATTTGAGTTTTACTCGTGCATCTTTGCTTGATTGCTTATGTATGCTATTGTTTGTTTGCGATAGAATTCCCGGATTGCGAAGCGTGCTACTATGAGTCTCTAGGTTTTGCGGATCGTTAGCAAGGCAAGTAACACATTGATCATACTCTTTTCATACTCAGTTTTTATGCATTAGTACAATCCTCAAACACTGCATGATTAGGATGTGATTAACTTGTGGGTATGGGGAAGTAGTTGATGAGGTAGAATCTATTGCCCTGTTGTATTATCAAACCCTGGGAGTTACTTCTACGTTATGCTTATATTGCCATGCTATGCTCGTAGACGTGGATTGAGTTTGAGTGTATCCATGACAGACGTGAGTTGTTAATTAATGGTTCAACTTAAGGTGGTAACTTTAATACGCATCTGGGTGGATTGTTTATTTTGGGCACCTCGGGAATCCAGTGTTGTCCTAGGATATCCCGGGGTTATACCGTGTGATCATCCTATGGTTCGCCACCCAGGCTCAAAGGGATCATAAGATTATTCATGCTAGAATATTTCATATGTAGCCACAAGCCATTATGGGTCTGGCATAGTTGAGTATGTTGTGTGACCTCTTTCAATGGTGGGCTAGCAGATGTAGAGGGAAAGTAGGTGTAACTGTCCACCCAGAGTAAAGAGTTAATGCTTCTGAAAGACTGTGTCTCGGTCATTCGTTTCTCAAACACCATGTAGTGCGAGAAATCAAATGGAGGAGATCTTGAGTATCGGTCTTGTGGGGAAAAGTGCGCAAACCTTTGGAGAGTGTATAAACTAATCATGGTTAGCCGTGTCCCCGGTTATGGACATCTTGAGTATCTGGTACTTGAGTTATTGATTTGATCTCATCACTCTAAATTAATTTGTTGGGTTGTTAATGATTACTTTTAATTGGAGTTGAGATGGGGGTACCATTCTCAATGTTTGAACCACCATGATAGTTAAATAAAATTTAATTCCTTTGTTGTAGGGAAAATTTGGCTTTTCGCAAAAACCATATAACCATAGAGCCTCCACCAGGCATATATGCATGTAGTGTTAGCATTTATCTGTTCATTGCTCTACTGTGTTATATTGCCAGCATATTTCATGTGCTGACCCGTTTTCGGGCTACAACGTATCATGTTGCAGACTTTTCAGACGAGGAGTAAGGTGCGATAGGTCATTTGTCATGCACTCAGGTATGCCGTTGGAGTTGATGGACTCACTTTATCTTTCAAGTCTTCCACTGTTATCTTATTTAGATGTCCTTAAGCCATATTTGTTGTAATAAGTTCTCTTTTGAGACATCCGATGTAATAAGTGTGTGATTGCTACTCTATTATAAATCCTTCGAGTACTATGTGTGTCAACATTACCGATCCAGGGATGACACTGAGCACAGAGGCTTGACCGCCTGAGGTCGGGTCGCTACAAGATGGTATTAGAGCACACACTGAATGTTGGACACGACCACTAAGAAAAGCCATAGGTCACTCTTCTCTACTCATTTCTGACTCCTCTCCATTTTCTACTCTTTAGGATGGCGGACTCGAGGAACAAGTTTGCACAACCAGATGAAGACACCCCCTTTGGACAACACTCGAAGGAAGTCACTAGATACCTGAACATTGGAATACCAAGCTTCACCAGGGCCTACAACGCCACTTTACCAGAAGAGGAGCGCTGGATGATTCGAGTTCATGTTCTAGGAAGGACATTCACGCCAGTCACGGAGCCCATAGAATTTTCCTTTGATGCACCAACTTGGAGTCTAGGAAAGAGCATGGCAGCTCACATCGCCATGGGACGCATCGGCAAAGTATACAGCAAGGATCTCAAGGATACTATCTACCAGATATGTGGGCGCCGAGATGAGCGATGGGAGATAGTCAGCACCAAGAGACACAGGTCCATTGCCGCATTCATCTAGGAGCAAAACCAGCACATTCGACGCCTGGAGAACCAGATGTGCGCAAGCATGATAGATTTGAAGAAGGCGATGACAAGGATCACCGAGCTAGAAGAGGAACTCAAGTCTACACGCGATGGATATGAGGAGTAAATCGCAATATTATTGGAGAAGAATGACGACCTGATAAAGAAGATCAGAGTATTCATGGGAGATCCCGCTCCAGGAGGAGAAGACGATGAACCCAAGGAGATTCGTTTCGAAGACTACATCATCATCTACGACACTGACTCCGACCCTGACGATAGTGATGATGATTATGAAGACGAAGCTGGAGCAGATATCATGGAGTCTTCCACCGATCAAAATTTCTAGATGACCACCATATGACTAGTAGTATTTCCCATGTATATAGTAGTAGTCTGAGCACTTTTAAACGATAATTCTAGACCGATTGTATGCCCTTGCTTGATTGATTGAGTGACATGATTGTGTTTGTCTCATGTGCATATGGGTAGTGCTTTCTCACTAGACCTCTTTCTATTCTAATCTCTCCCCTCTAAACCCATCAGATGCCTCCGAGACGTGACACCGGATTTGTCTTCCCACCGGAGATCACCCAGTTGATCCAGCAGCAGAATGCCTTGATGCAGATATTAGTCCAGAACAAAGGCAACAACAACAACAACAACAACAACAACAACAACAACAACAACAACAACAACAACAACAACAACAACCCTCCTCCAGTTGACAACTTAGCCCGTTTTCTGAGGTTACAGCCGCCAGTGTTTCCAGTAGCACTGAGCCCATAGTTGCGGATGACTGGTTACGCAAGATTGGAAGGGAGTTGACCACCGCAGGTTGCACTGATGCTGAGAAGGTGCATTTTGCCGCACACCAATTGGATGGACCAGCAGCATCATGGTGGGAGAATTGCACAGCCACTTTCCCTATAGCCAATATCACTTGGGATCAGTTTTAGCAAGCTTTTCGCATAGCCCATGTCTCAACTGGAGCTATGAGCATGAAGAAGCGAGAGTTTCGCAACTTACGCCAGGGGAATCATACTGTGGCTCAGTACGTAGATGAGTTTAGTAAGATGTCTCATTATGCCCCTGATGATGTGGCCACAGATGCCGCAAGGCAGGAGAAGTTTATGGAAGGGCTGAATGATGAGATGAGCATGCAGTTGATGGTGGCAACATTTAACAACTACTAGGAGTTGGTAGACAAGGCTCTTATGATGGAACGGAAGCAGCAACAGATTGAGAGCCGCAAGAGGAAGTATGGACAAGGAAAGTACAATTCTGGAGCTCAGCAGAAGCCTTGTTTCACCCCGAACTCGGGAGGACTTATCCATAACCATGGAGGCCACACCCACAATGGAGGGAGTTCTCACAACCACAATGGCCCCAAGAATGGAAACGGGAATGGAGCAGGCAGCAATCAGAACCGCTCTAACCCAAGCACACCCGCCAAGAAGGATCAAAGTCACATTACCTGTTTCAAGTGTGGGAAGACTGGGCACTACGCCAATGATTGTACAGAATTGAAGAACGGTAATGGCAATGGAAGTGCTGGGAAGAAGCCCAACCCTTTCAACAGGGGACAAGTGAACCACATGAACGTGGAGGAAGTTGAGGAGCAGCCAGATGCAGTTATCGATAAGTTTTTGGTTAAGTCTTTTACTGCAATCATTCTATTTGATACTGGTGCATCACATTCATAGATATAAAGGGGATTCGTGGATAAGTATAAGTTGCCCACAAAGATACTTAGGACACCTATATTAGTAAGTTCGCCGGGAGCGGAATATATGGCAAGACAAGGATGTTTTTAGATGCCATTGACCATTGGAAGCCATGTTTTCCCCTCAGACCTGAAAACTTTGGAGTCACAGGGATTGGATGTGATACTAGGAATGGATTGGCTATCGATGTATGGGGGAAACATCGATTGTGCTAGTAAGTCGATTTTGCTCACTACCCGGAGGGAAAAAGGATTAAGTATGTATCCCGGCATGCGCCGAGGAAGACTCAAGTAAATTCTCTCACGGGAGTTGTTCAGGAGGAAGTGCCGGTAGTAAAGGACTACCCAGATGTTTTTCCAGAGGAGTTACCAGGCATGCCGCCAGATCGAGATATTGAGTTTTTGATAGAACTACTGCCAGACATCGGACCAATATCTAAGATACCATACCGGATGCCCGCAAATGATCTAGAGGAGATCAAAAAGCAGATTAAGGAGTTGTTAGAAAAAGGTTACATTCGACGAAGTTCATTACCATGGGGAGCCCCCGTGCTTTTGGTCAAGAAGAAGGATGGATCGTTATGGATGGTGGTTGATTATCGTGCGTTGAATGAAGTAACAATGAAGAATAAGTACCCACTGCCAATGATCAATGATTTATTTGACCAGTTGCAAGGAGCTAAAGTGTTTTCGAAGATCGATCTGCGATCAGGATATCACCAGCTGAAATTAGGGAAAAGATATACCTAAAACAGCTTTCACCACAAGGTACGGGTTATACGAGTATACGATTATGTCATTTGGACTAACTAAAGCCCCTGCCTATGTCATGAGTATGATGAACAAGGTGTTCATGGAGTTCTTGGATAATTTTGTTGTGGTGTTCATTGATGATATTTCGGTATACTCGAAGAATGAAGAGGAACAGTACAAGGATCATTTGCGTTTAGTTCTCGAGAAGCTCAGGGAACATCGGTTATATGCCAAGTTCGGCAAGTGTGAGTTTTGGTTGAAGGAAGTTGGATTTCTTGGACATGTTATATCAGGAGAAGGTATAACAGTGGATCCTACCAAGGTCCAGTCAGTCACTGAGTGGTTGGTACCCACTTCAGTTGGAGAGATCCGCAGTTTCCTTGGACTGGCGGGATATTATCAGAGATTTATTGAGAATTTTCTAAGATTGCGAAGCCTATGACGGCATTGTTGAAGAAGGACACCAAGTTCCATTAGAATGAAGAGTGTGAAGCAGGTTTCCAGGAGTTGAAGAAACATTTGACTACAACCCTAGTGCTAATTCTGCCGGATATACGCAAGGATTTCCGAGTGTACTGCGACGCCTCTCGCTTAGGACTTGGAGGAGTACTTATGCAAGACGGAAGAATTGTTTTGTATGCCTCACGACAACTTCGACCGCACGAATTTAACTATGCCACACACAACTTGGAGTTAGTAGCTGTGGTACATGCGCTCAAGATCTGGAGGCATTTTCTCATCGGGAATCATTGCGATGTGTACACCAATCACAGGATTTTGAAGTACATCTTCACACGGAAGGAGCTTAACCTCCGGCGGAGAAGATGGTTGGAGCTCATAAAGGATTATGATATGAAGTTGCACTATCATCTAGGCAAGGCCAATGTCGTAGCACACGCTTTGAGTCGGTAAAGTTTTGTCAATACCCTCGTAAGCGGAGGAATGCCAAAGGAGTTGGTAGAAGATCTCAGGGAGTTACGTTTGGAGATAGTCCCTAGAGGATTTGTTGCAGCTATGGAAGTTCAGTCTACATTGTTGGGAAAGATTCGGGTAGCTCAGAAGGATGATAAGGAGATTGCCAATATAAAGGAGAGAATGGGCGAAGGAAAAGCCAAAGGTTTTCATGAGGATGAGCACGACACCTTATGGTTTGAGGACCGCGTTTTTGTGCCCAATAATGCAGAGATCAGGAAGTTGATACTTCAGGAGGCACATGACTCATGTGACCAAGGCGGCAGTGCCACAAGTATGTGGGACTATCATTATCAACCTTACATCTTTTGGTATTTACACTATGAACATGTGTAACATTACGCTCGAGATTCATTAAAAATAAACCATTCACTAGCGGGGCATGACCATAAAACATATCTCTCATATAAATAGAACAACCATTATTCTTGGATTTAAATGAGTAGCCATCTCGTACTAAACGAGATCCTGATACAATGTTCATGCTCAAAGCTGGCACTAAATAACAATTATTGAGATTTAAAACTAATCCCGTAGGTAAATGTAGAGGTAGCGTGCCGACGGCGATCACATCGACCTTGGAACCATTCCCGACGTGCATCGTCACCTCGTCCTTCGCCAGTCTCCGCTTATTCCGCAGCTCCTGCTTTGAGTTACAAATATGAGCAACCGCACCGGTATCAAATACCCAGGAGCTACTACGAGTACTGGTAAGGTACACATCAATTACATGTATATCAAATATACCTTTAGTGTTGCCGGCCTTCTTGTCCGCTAAGTATTTGGGCCAGTTCTACTTCCAGTGACCACTTCCCTTGCAATAAAAGCACTCAGTCTCAGGCTTGGGTCCATTCTTTGGCTTCTTCCCGTCAACTGGCTTACCGGGCGCGGCAACTCCCTTGTCGTCCTTCTTGAAGTTCTTCTTACCCTTGCCTTTCTTAAACTTAGTGGTTTTATTCACCATCAACACTTGATGTTCCTTTTTGATCTCCACCTCCGCTGCTTTCAGCATTGAATATACCTCAGGAATGGTCTTTTCCATCCCCTGCATATTGAAGTTCATCACAAAGCTCTTGTAGCTCGGTGGAAGCGACTGAAGGATCATGTCAATGACCGCGTCATCCGGGAGATTAACTCCCAGCTGAGTCAAGCGGTTGCGCAACCCAGACATTTTGAGTATGTGCTCACTGACAGAACTATTTTCCTCCATCTTACAACTGAAGAACTTGTCGGAGACTTCATATCTCTCGACCCAGGCATTATCTTGGAAAATCATTTTCAGCTCTTCGAACATCTCATATGCTCCGTGTTGCTCAAAACGCTTTTGGAGCCCCGGTTCTAAGCTATAAAGCATGCCGCACTGAACGAGGGAGTAATCATCAGCACGCTGCTGCCAAGCGTTCATAACGTCTTGGTTCTCTGGGATGGGTGCGTCACCTAGCGGTGCTTCTAGGACATAATCTTTCTTGGCAGCTATGAGGATGATCCTCAGGTTCCGGACCCAGTCCGTATAGTTGCTGCCATCATCTTTCAGCTTGGTTTTCTCTAGGAACGCGTTGAAGTTGAGGGCAACATTAGCGTGGGCCATTTGATCTACAAGACATATTGTAAAGATTTTAGACTAAGTTCATGATAATTAAGTTCATCTAATCAAATTATTCAATGAACTCCCACTTAGATAGACATCCCTCTAGTCATCTAAGTAAAACATGATCTGAGTCAACTAGGCCGTGTCCAATCATCACGTGAGTCAACATCGGTGAACATCTCCATGTTGATCGTATCTTCTATACGACTCATGCTCGACCTTTTGGTCTTCCGTGTTCCGAGGCCATGTCTGTACATGCTAGGCTCGTCAAGTCAACCTAAGTGTATTGCGTGTGTAAATCTGGCTTACACCCATTGTATTCGAATGTTAGAATCTATCACACCCGATCATCACGTGGTGCTTCGAAACAACAAACCTTCGCAACGGTGCACAGTTAGGGGGAACACTTTCTTGAAATTAATGCGAGGGATCATCTTATTTAAGCTACCGTCATTCTAAGCAAATAAGATGTAAAACATGATAAACACCACATGCAATCAAATAGTGACATGGTATGGCCAATATCATTTTGCTCCTTTGATTTCCATCTTCGGGGCGCCATGATCATCGCCGTCACCGGCATGACACCATGATCTCCATCATCATGATCTCCATCATCGTGTCTTCATGAAGTTGTCTCGTCATCTATAACTTCTACTACCATGGCTAACGGTTTAGCAATAAAGTAAGGTAATTACATGACATTACATGTTGACACGCAGGTCATAAATAAATTAAGACAACTCCTATGGCTCCTGTTGGTTGTCATACTCATCGACATGCAAGTCGTGATTCCTATTACAAGAACATGATCAATCTCATACATCACATATATCATTCATCACATCCTTTTGGCCATATCACATCACATAGCACATGCTGCAAAAACAAGTTAGACGTCCTCTAATTGTTGTTGCAAAATTTTTACGTGCCTGCTATAGGTTTCTAAACAAGAACGTTTCTTACCTACGCCAAAACCACAACGTGATATGCCAATTTCTATTTACCCTTTATAAGGACCCTTTTCATCGAATCCGATCCGACTAAAGTGGCAGAGACAGACACCCGCTAGCCAGCTTATGCAACTAGTGCATGTCAGTCGGTGGAACCTGTCTCACGTAAGCGTACGTGTAAGGTCGGTCCGGGCCGCTTCATCCCACAATGCCACTGTCGGTGTCAAAACCGGCGGATCTCGGGTAAGGGGTCCCGAACTGTGCATCTAGGCGGATGGTAACAGGAGACAAGGGACACGATGTTTTTACCCAGGTTCGGGCCCTCTCGATGGAGGTAAAACCCTACTCCTGCTTGATTAATATTGATGATATGGGTAGTACAAGAGTAGATCTACCACGAGATCAAGGAGGCTAAACCCTAGAAGCTAGCCTATGGTATGATTGTTGTTGTGTCCTACGGACTAAAACCCTCCGGTTTATATAGGCACCGGAGAGGGCTAGGGTTACACAGAGTCGGTTACAATGGTAGGAGATCTACATATCCGTATCGCCAAGCTTGCCTTCCACGCCAAGGAAAGTCCCTTCCGGACACGGGACGAAGTCTTCAATCTTGTATCTTCATAGTCTAGGAGTCCGGCCGAAGGTATAGTCCGGCTCTCCGGACAACCCCTAATCCAGGACTCACTCAGTAGCCCCCGAACCAGGCTTCAATGACGACGAGTCCGGCGCGCAAATTGTCTTCGGCCTTGCAAGGCGGGTTCTCCTCCAAATTCCGTGTACCTGTTGAATAATGTCCGGCTTCTTGTAAATGTAGCGCTCCTTGGCTTCTATGCCCAATAATGGCTGCCTTCCACGTGTCAAATGAATACGAAAAGTCAGGGTGTTTTACATTTACACCCCTAGCCGCGTAAATGAGCCGCCTATTTAAAGGGACGAGGATTTAGATCCAAACCACACCTTCTCCCCTCCGCGAGTATTCATCAGAGCGTATCCGACAGAAGTACATTCTAGCATTGCCGGCCGCCGCAGCTCCTCCTCTCGCCCTTCCAGCCCTCAGCCTGGAGATTGGGAGAGATGCTCCATCCCTCACAGCGAGCTAGTGACGCTCCAGACCAAGGGATTTCTTGCCCCGGCCTATATGGTCCCGGTTCGAGCCGGACTCGACACCTATAATGGTGGAGAGCAAGCGGAGAGCGCTCCCAATCCCTCCAAAGGAGAGCGGGTATGCCTTGTCCCTTATTTAATAAGAGGGTTCGGATTTCCAATTCATCTGTTTCTCCGAGGGCTCCTGGAGTTCTATGGCCTCCAGCTGCACAACCTCACGCCTGCCTCCATATTGCATATCGCGGGCTTCGTAGCCCTTTGCGAGCTGTTTTTGGGCTACGACGCTCATTTCGCGTTGTGGAAAAGGCTATTCTGCCTTGTGCCCCGTTCTCAGAAGGGGTCAATATATCAAGTGGGTGGAGCCGAAGTGTGGCGCATCGCCGGAACCGGATATCTATCCGGAACCCCAAAGAAGGCGTCCGAGGACTGGCCTTCGGAATGGTTTTATATAGAGGACGTCCCGCTGCCGGATCCTGTCCGGATCGGCCTTCTTGAGTTCGACAGTGCTCCCCTAAAGAAGCGCCTAAGCTGGCGTCCATGGAGCCCTCAGAGGGAAAGTGACAAGGACGTTCTTTACCTGATGGGTCGGATAAGATTGCTAGCTCATTTCGGACTGACCATGACCGGGGTCATGGCCGCATGCATCATGCAGGGGGTGCAGCCGCTTCAGTATAGAGGCCACCCCATGTGGGACTTCAACGGGGTGGACGACGCCACCCGCCACGGCCGTAAGGGGGCGGAATCGGCTGCCGCTCTAATAAAGATCTTGTCCGCTCTATACAAGGGAGAAGAGGAGGAATTTCTCCGCGTCAACCCACAGGGTGGATTTTCTATGTACAATCCTCCAAGTTGGGTAAGTGGACACTTTTACTTGCCCATCCGTTTTATATTCCCATCGTTAAATATTCAGTCTAACGACTTCGACGCAGGAACTGCACCAGGCTGTTAAAGAAATAAGCAGCCCTCCTCCACAACCCGAGGATCCGGGATGGTCCCTCGACCCGGCCTCCCAAGAGGATCCAGACTTATCTGTGGAGCTGATTGATGGGGTGTTTCATCAATTGAGCAAGGACAACGCCTTGGTGGCCATCACGGCCGATTACCCCGGGCTACTCCCCGCCTCACAGGTAACTGAGACCGAACTCCCAGCACCTTGAAAAGGGATCCATCCTCGCGTGTTCTCGATTTCGTATAACAACCGTGTTTTGCAGGGGAGGTCCTCGAGACGGGAGGCCGAGCCTGCGGCGACTAACCAACGAGGGGCTGCAAGGCCCCGTGGGCTGAAAAGAAGTGCAGTCCGGACTCAGATGTCGGCGCAAAGGTATAGCGCGCCATCTTATTCCCAGGTGTTATTCCTTCAAGGCATATTAACGCTCGTGCTCTCTTCAGGACAAAGAGACCTCGCCGGACTATATCCGGAGAGGTTGCCAATCGCGCCTCCACCAGCCAGGCTGCAAAGCCTGGTCCGGAGGCGGAGGCGAACACGAGGCGCGCACCGGACGCTCCTCCGACAGAGGATACGGACAGGCTATCTGCCACCAATTCCGAGGTGGAGAGTGCCATGAACCACAGGCGTCGCCGGGCAACTATTCGCGACGCTTGTTTCTCCCAAGAGGCATTGGATGCCTTCAATTCGGGAGATGCGTACCTCCGTGCCCCTCAAAATGGTCTATCCAGAGCCACAGAACAATATGTAAAAGACATACGGGTGAGAAATTTTAATGGTTATATATATCAGTAACCCCCGAGACTTGAAACAGTTAGAATAACTGATTTAAGGATCATTTATAATGCAGGTTCTTGCGGAAAAGAATACCCAACTGTCCCAGGAGCTAGAAGAGTGCAAAGTCCAACTTGAGGCCGCACTAGCCGTGGCAGGGGAGCCCAAGGAGACCCCCTCTGGTAACATACGCTTCGAAAGATAAGTATTTTCCGAAGTGCGGCGTGGGTGCAAATCTGACAAATGAAATTGCAGATAGCGCCGAATTAAATCCGGAAAAGCAACAAATCCTACGCCAGCTGAAGGCTGGTGAGAGTGTGCTAACAAAGGTGAGGCGGGAGAAGAACGATCTCCAAGATGCCAACACCAAGCTAGGCGTTGAACTGAAGGATGTTCATGCCCAGCTGTCGGACTCCGTTAAGGAGAATCAGCGGCTTCGATGCGGCATATTTAGTAAGTGCTTAAACGAACTTTGAAAAAAGTGTTCAGCGAGGTAGTCGACTAATAGAGTAATGTCTGTAGGTATGCTAAGAGGTCGTCCTGCAGAGGAAATGCCCGGTTCTATGGGTGACCTTCTTCCCGAGCTCTCACAACTGCACGAGCGAGTTCGGCAGGTGATGCAAGGCGTCGCCCAGGCCTTGTGTCCATCCGTCTCCATGCCCGAAGGCCTTGGAGAGCTTGCAGAGAAGCTGAAGGGAGCGCGGCGGTGCTTCCGATTGTGGAAGATATCGGCCTGCCGTCAAGGCGCCAGGGAGGCCTGGGCCATGGTGAAGACGCGGTACATGAAGGCTGACCCAAACCACATGGCCGAGGTCGGACCTGTGGGGCCCGATGGGAAGGAGATCCCTGTGAGCTTAGTATATGGCCAAGTAGAGTTGGCCGCAAAGTATTTCCAACAGGACTGTAAACTAGACAGCCTATTAGATGGTATTGGAGAGGAATACAATCAGTCAGATTGACTATGTAATTTTAATTGACATGTGTAATGCCTTCTAGCCGGATTGTAGATCGTTTGTCATGGCCGACCTTTTCGCTTCAACCTCGGGACCTGACGGTCTGGAGTGTGTCCGAATACCCTCGCGGTTATATAAGAACCGGGGTATGCATGGAGACCAGGTGTAGGGGTCATTAGTGCTTGAACAGACAAGTGCCCAACTAGTTATGTTATATTACATGGTTAGTAAGAAACATCTTCCAGGGAGAATAGTTCCGTTAGGGGTTCCTTTCCCTGGGAGGCATACCCTAAAGTGCATGTCCATTCTGCGAAAAGAGATGCAGGAAAAACATCTGGGGGCATATAAATAAATAAGTGAAAAAATTATCTTTAGTTCACCAACCGAATATTCCCTTAAGAACGCTAGCTTTCGGCTTCACCCAGTTTGAGGTACACATCCGGCTGACCCGGCAGTAACAATCGCAGAGGTGCTCCCTTTACCACCTAGCCGAACAATCGGGAACGTAGGGGTAAGCACAGGAGCCAGGCAACCCAGCTTGGCCAAAACTTAAGTCATATCGATGCATATAATGGTGAATAAAAGGTACATGCGGAAGTGTGACACATGTATTGGGCATGAAGCCCGTATAAATAAGCTTCTGTGTAAAGAAGCCCCCAGGTTTGATGAGCGCGGATAGCGCGTCACTTGATGAGCCTTTAAAGGCTATAAGGGAAAGGGAGGGGAGAAGGAGAGAAATGTAAGACAGAAAGTGTATAAAAATGGACAGAGGAAGGAGACGAACACAGAGTCCGGCGCTAGGCATAGAATCTTCGGAGACGGGCTGCGTTCCATGGGTTCGGCTCGAGTCGGTTATCCGATGCATCTCGCAGGCGGTACGCTGCACCAGTCAGGACTTGGTCAATTATGAACGGACCTTCCCACTTGGGCTTGAATTTGTCATTTTTCTTGTCTGGCAGGCGTAGAACTAATTCGCCAACGTTGTAATTTTTGGCCCATACTTCTCTGCGGTATCTTCGAGCCTGCTGTTGATAGAATGCGGAACGGGCTTTTGCCACGTCACGCTCCTCCTCCAAGGCATCCAAACTGTACTACTGATCGAGCTCGGCTTCTCTTTCTTCATACATGCGCACTCGAGGTGAGTCATGAATTATGTCGCAGGGCAAAACTGCCTCTGCGCCGTACACCATGAAGAATGGTGTGTATCCGATGGTGCGATTCGGCGTGGTCCGCAGCCCCCAGAGTACGGAGTCGAGATCCTCTACCCAGTGCGTATTAGATTCCTTAAGGGATCGCACTAATCTGGGTTTGATGCCGTTCATGATAAGACCATTTGCACGTTCAACCTGGCCGTTAGTTTGTGGGTTATAGACGGAAGCATAATCGAGCTTGATGCCCATGTTTTTGCACCAGAGTTTTACCTCGTCGGCCGTAAAGTTCGTGCCGTTATCAGTGATGATGCTGTGGGGGACGCCGTAACAGTGTACAACCCCAGATATAAAGTCCATCACCGGTCAGGATTCGGCCGTCTTAACAGGCTTGGCTTCTATCCATTTAGTGAACTTATCCACCATGACCAGTAAGTATTTTTTCTTGTGGGTTCCGCCTTTAAGGGGTCCAACCATGTCAAGCCCCCAGACCAAGAAGGGCCAAGTGATGGGGATAGTTTGGAGGGCGGTGGGTGGCATATGGCTTTGGTTTGCAAAAAGCTGGCAACCGACACATCGTTGGACTAAGTCCTGGGCGTCTGCCCGGGCCGTCGGCCAATAAAAGCATGTACGGAAGGCCTTGCTTACAAGGGACCGAGTTGCAGCGTGATGACCGCCGAGTCCGGCATGAATTTCAGCCAGAAGGTTCCGCCCTTCCTCTTCGGAGATGCACCTTTGAAGGACTCCGGTAGTGCTTTTCTTATAAAGCTCTCCCTCATGGACTTTATAGGCTTTGGATCGCCGCACTATGCAGCGTGCCTCGTTTTGGTCCTCGGAGAGTTCCTGCCTAGTAAGGTAGGCTAGGAGTGGTTCTGTCCACGGGGCGATGACGGCCATTATTACGTGGGCTGAACGTGTTATTTCATTGGCAGAGCCTCCAATTATGTCAGAGTGTTCGGTGTCGGGCAGTGCGGTTGGGTCCGGGCTGTTATTGCCGGGTTCCCCTTCCCATACTACAGATGGCATGAATAGCTTTTCCAAGAAGATGTTGGGGGGGACTACATCGCGTTTTGCGCTGATGCGTGCCAGGACATCTGCCGCCTGATTATTTTCCCGGGCTATATGGTGAAACTCGAGCCCTTCGGACCGAGCTGACATTTTTAGGACGGCGCTGCGATAAGTGCCATTTTTGGATCCTTGGCATCAAAGTCTCCATTTATTTGGGATATTGCGAGGTTCGAGTCCCCGCGCACCTCTAGGCGTTGAATGCCCATGGATACTGCCATCCGGAGACCATGTAAAAGGCCTCATATTCGGCTGCATTGTTGGAGTCTGTGTACGTTATCTGAAGTACGTATTGAACTGTGTCTCCTATGGGGGACGTCCAAACGATGCCAGCCCCTAGACCGGCCAACATTTTGGAGCCGTCGAAGTGCATGACCCAGTTTGATTATGTGTCGTTCTCTTTAGGGAGTTCGGCCTCCGTCCATTCTACGACGAAGTCGGCCAAAACTTGCGACTTGATAGTCGCCGTGGCTTGTAAGTTATGTCGAACGGGAGGAGCTCAATGGCCCACTTTGCAATCCGTCCCGTCGCGTCGCGGTTATTTATAATATCGTTAAGTGGCACTTCCGAGGCTACTGTTATTGAACACTCTTGAAAGCAGTGTCGCAGCTTCCGGGATGCCATAAATACCGCATACGCAATCTTTTGATAATGCGGGTACCGTGACTTGCACGGAGTAAGGACAGTGGACACATAGTAGACCGGCTTTTGAAGGGGGAATTTGTGTCCGTCCATTTCTCGTTCGACGACGAGCACTGCGCTTACGACCTGATGGGTTGCTACAATGTATAATAGCATTGGTTCGCCAATGTTTGGCGCGGCCAGGACTGGGTTTGTTGCCAAGATGGCTTTTATTTCGTCGAGTCCGGCCGTGGCTGCATCCGTCCACTCGAAGTGTTCGGTGCGCCGAAGGAGGCGGTAAAGGGGTAGTGCCTTTTCTCCCAAGCGGGAGATAAAGCGGCTTAGAGTCGCCACGCATCCGGTTAATTTTTGTATTTGTTTGAGGTCCTTTGGGATATCCAATTGTGACAGAGGTCGGATCTTGGATGGATTTGCTTCAATTTGTCTACCGGATACAATGAAGCCCAAGAGCTTTCCGGCTGGAACGCCGAAAACGCATTTTTCTGGGTTGATCTTGATGTCGTATGTTCGGAGGTTATCGAATGTTAGCCTCAAGTCGTCTACTAGAGATTCGACATGTCTTGTTTTAACGACCACGTCTTCTACGTATGCCTCCACTGTTTTGCCGATCTGGTTTGCCAGACATGTCTGAATCATGAGCTCGTATGTTGCGCGGCGTTTTTTAGCCTGAAGGGCATTGTGTTGAAGCAGAATGGGCCATATGGTGTGATGAATGCCGTTGCGGCTTGGTCTGACTCTGCCATCTTGATTTGATGGTAGCCGGAGTATGCGTCGAGGAAACACAACAAATCGTGTCCTGCGGTAGTGTCGATAATTTGATCGATGCGGGGGAGGGGGAAGGGATCCTTTGGGCAAGCCTTGTTAAGGTCTTTAAAATCAACGCACAGGCGTCAGGATTTGTCCTTCTTTGGTACCATCACCAGGTTTGCTAGCCAGTCTGGATGTTTTATATCTTTGATGAATCCGGCCTCCAATAGCTTGGCTAGTTCCTCTCCCATGGCCTGTCTCTTAGGTTCGGAAAAACGCCGAAGAGCCTGTTTGACTGGCTTGAATCCTTTTAGGATATTTAAGCTGTGTTCGCCAGCCTGCGTGGGATTCCTGGCATGTCTGAAGGGTGCCAGGCGAAAAGGTCCCAGTTCTCATGTAGGAACTCTCGCAGTGCGGCGTCTACATAAGGGTTTAACTGTGCCCCGATGGAAGATGTTTTATTGGGGTCCGTTGGATGGACCTGGAATTTGACTATTTCGTCCGCTGGTTTAAAGGAGGTGGACTTGGATCTTTTGTCGAGTATCACATCATCCCTCTTCACCATGGAGCGCAGCACAGTCAGTTCCTCAGCCACTAAGGCTTCGGATAGTGCATCGAGGGCCAGTGCGGCTATCTTATTTTCGGCGCGGAGTGCTATGTCCGGATCAATAGCGAGAGTGATGATTCCGTTAGCCCGGGGCATCTTGAGCTTCATGTACCCGTAATGGGGTATTGCTTGGAAGATTGTAAACGCTTCCCGCCCTAGCATAGCGTGGTATCCGCTACTGAATGGGGCCACTTGGAACGTGACCTCTTTGGACCTGTAATTATCCGACATGCCGAACACCACATCTAGTGTGATTTTTCCTGTACAGCGCGCTTCCCGACTGGGGATTATTCCTCTAAAGGTTGTGCTGCTTCGCTCAATGCGGTTCCAGTCTATTTCCATTTTTTGAAGGGTTTCCTCATAAATGAGGTTCAGTCCGTTGCCTCCATCCATGAGTACCTTGGTAAGGCGAAAGCCGTCCACTATTGGACTGAGGACCTATGCGGCTGGTGCTCGGGCTGTTCGGAATTTAGGTTCATCACTGGCATTAAAAGTAATAGTCGTGTCACTCCATGGGTTTATTGTTGCTACTTGGTAGACTTCGGCAAGGCGGCGGAGTGTTCTTTTTCGCATATTATTTGATGCGAAAGTCTCGAAGACTGTTAATACCGTACCGGTGTCCCTGGGGTGGCTTTCTGTGGCCTCAGGAATTAGAAGATCTTCGCCAAATTTGGCCACCTGCCGGAGTATCCAACATGCTCTAAGGCTGTGAGTTGGTGTGGCGCCCTCTCTGTACTGTGAATTTTACAGGGTCCATTAAGCCATCCTTCCAGTACGGTTCCATGCCCTGTAGAGGGTTTTTGCTTTTTGGTGTTTAACCCGGGTGTCTGGCGATGATGCACCCTTTTATTTTGGACTGGGTTTGTATTCAGGGGGCCGGATTGTCCCAAACTTTTATTTTGGTTTTCCAGGCGCTTTCCATCGCACAGTACTTTCGTACTATGGACGCCAAGTCAGCGAAGCGTGTAATATCACGGCGACTTATGGCGTTGAGGATTCCCTTGTCCGTGCAACTATTGCAGAAGAATGAGATTGCGTCTTCCTCGCGGCAGTCCTTTATCCTGTTCATAACCAGGATGAATCTGGCCCAGTAATGATGTACTGTTTCTTCGGGCTTTTGCCTAATTTGGGATAGATCGCTTATGTTCGGGTGGGTGGGTGGAATTAAATCCGAAACCTCACCCAATATGAGACTCAGAGGCCAAGGAGTTTCCGAACTCGGAAGTTTGGATTCTTGGATGTTGTCCAATGAATCTAGCCCGTCGCCTGACTCTAAGTTCAGGTCTTGAGTGATGTCCTCCCCTCCGCAGGTATCCGGCTTGGAGGGATCGGGAATCCAGACATAGTTAGTCCTTATGATAGATGAAGGGTCGCCGCACTGTCCCTCCACCATGGCAACATGATGGGTGACCTAGGGAGAGTTAATCTCTCTTAGATCGGGTTTAGGCCCAATCTGGTCGTAATCCGTAGCGACTCCCAGCGCGGCGATGCGATCCAAAAGCTCGTTTAGGGAAGAGAGCTCCATTGGATCTAACTGCTCGGCGAGTTCCGAGTTGACCCGAGAGGTCATCGTCGGCGCAGCAGCCAAACAGGTGGTCATAAGAAAACTACCCAGACGGAGAGTTTGGCCGATAGCCAGAGCTCCCTTAGAAATGGTGCCGTCTTTAAAGACGGGACGAGGCATCCTACCTGATGGCGGCAGCACAGAGGAACTCTCAATGAAAGCACCAATGTCGGTGTCAAAACCGGCGGATCTCGGGTAGGGGGTCCCGAGCTGTGCGTCTAGGCGGATGGTAACAGGACGCAAGGGACATGATGTTTTTACCCAGGTTCGGGCCCTCTCGATGGAGGTAAAACCCTACTCCTGCTTGATTAATATTGATGATATGGGTAGTACAAGAGTAGATCTACCACGAGATCAAGGAGGCTAAACCCTAGAAGCTAGCCTATGGTATGATCGTTGTTGTGTCCTACGGACTAAAACTCTCTGGTTTATATAGGCACCGGAGAGGGCTAGGGTTACACAGAGTCGGTTACAATGGTAGGAGATCTACATATCCGTATCGCCCAGCTTGCCTTCCACGCCAAGGAAAGTCCCTTCCGGACACGGGACGAAGTCTTCAATCTTGTATCTTCATAGTCCCGGAGTCCGGCCGAAGGTATAGTCCGGCTATCCGGACACCCCCTAATCCAGGACTCCCTCAGCCGCTGAATCAAGATAAGACTAGTAACGGCAAGAAAATTGACAATATCGACGCCCACAACTGCTTTGTGTTCTATTCGTGCATAGAAACTACGCACAGACCTAGCTCATGATGCCACTGTTGGGGAACGTAGCAGAAGTCAAAAAATTTCTATGCATCACCAAGATCAATCTATGGAGTATTCTAGCAACGAGGGGAATAGGAGTGCATCTACATACCCTTGTAGATTGCGAGCGGAAGCGTTCAAGTGAACGGGGTTGGTGGAGTCGTGCTCGTCGTGATCCAAATCACCGATGATCCTAGCGCCGAACGGACGGCACCTCCGCGTTCAACACACGTACGGTTGGGGAAGACGTCTCCTCCTTCTTGATCCAGCAAGGGTGAAGGAGAGGTTGATGGAGATCCAGCAGCACGACGTCGTGGTGGTGGATGCAGCAGGGACTCGGCAGGGCTTCGCCAAGCACCAACGAGAGGGAGAGGTGTTACGGGAGGGAGAGGGAGGCGCCAGGGGCTAGGGTGCGCAGCCCTCCCTCCCCCTCTTTATATAGGGGTCCTGAGCGCGCGGCCCCTCTAGATCCCATCTAGAAGGGGGGGCGGCGGCCAAGGGGGTGGCTTGCCCCCCATGCCAAGTGGGGCGCCCCAACCCTAGGCACAGGGGAGGCCCAAGGGGGGCGCACCAGCCCACCAGGGGCTGGTTCCCCTCCCACTTCAGCCCATGGGGCCCTCCGGGATAGATGTCCCCACCCGGTGGACCCCCGGGACCCTTCCGGTGGTCCCGGTACAATACCGGTGACCCCCAAAACTTTCCCGATGGCCGAAACTGGACTTCCTATATATAAATCTTTACCTCCGGACCATTCCGGAACTCCTCGTGACGTCCGAGATCTCATCCGGGACTCCGAACAACTTTCGGGTTACTACATACTAATATCTCTACAACCCTAGCGTCACCGAACCTTAAGTGTGTAGACCCTACGAGTTCGGGAGACATGCAGACATGACCGAGACGACTCTCTGATCAATAACCAACAGCGGGGTCTGGATACCCATGTTGGCTCCCACATGCTCCTCAATGATCCCATCGGATGAACCACGATGTCGAGGATTCAATCAATCCCGTATACAATTCCCTTTGTCAATTGGTACGTTACTTGCCCGAGACTTGATCGTCGGTATCCCAATACCTCGTTCAATCTCATTACCGGCAAGTCACTTTACTCGTACCATAATGCATGATCCCGTGATCAACCACTTGGTCACATTGAGCTCATTATGATGATGCATTACCGAGTGGGCCCAGAGATACCTCTTCGTCATACGGAGTGACAAATCCCAGTCTCGATTCGTGCCAACCCAACAGACACTTTTGGAGATACCCGTAGTGCACCTTTATATTCACCCAGTTACGTTGTGACGTTTGGCACACCCAAAGCACTCCTACGGTGTCCGGGAGTTGCACAATCTCATGGTCTAAGGAAATGATACTTGACACTTGGAAAAGCTGTAGCAAACGAACTACACGATCTTTGTGCTATGCTTAGGATTGGGTCTTGTCCATCACATCATTCTCCTAATGATGTGATCCCGTTATCAATGACATCCAATGTCCATAGTCAGGAAACCATGACTATCTGTTGATCAACGAGCTAGTCAACTAGAGGCTCACTAGGGACGTGTTGTGGTCTATGTATTCAGACATGTATTACGATTTCCGGATAACACAATTATAGCATGAACAATAGACAATTATCATGAACAAAGAAATATAATAATAACCATTTTATTATTGCCTCTAGGGCATATTTCCAACAGGTCCAACAGTCGTCTGGAGACTGGGATGCCAAGGATGCAAATATGGCGAGCTACCGCTTCCTCATCCAGCAGCCAAGCGGATATATTGAAGGGTGCGAGTTCCTTCAAATGCCACGGAACGACAACGAGCAAGCAGATGCCCTGGCACGGATCGGCTCCACCCGGCAAGCCATACTAGCCGGCGTCTCCCTTCAGCGCCTCCTCAAGTTGTCCATCTAGCCTTCGCCAGAATCTGAGTCCAGCTTCGTGTCGGCTGCTCCCGAAACAGTCGAATCCGGCTCAGGGGCTACGGCAGCCGGCCCGGGGACTTCGGCAGGTGGCTCGGGGGCTGCGGCAGTCGCACCCGTCCTGGGGACTTCAGAACCCGGCCCGGGGGCTGCGGCAGTCGGCCCGTGGACTTCGGCAGGTGGCTCGGCGACTGCAGCAGTCGCACCCGGCCCGGGGTGATAACCCACAACTATAGGGGGTCGCAACAGTTTTCGAGGGTAGAGTATTCAACACAAATTTATTGATTCGACACAAGGGGAGCCAAAGAATATTCTCAAATATTAGCAGCTGAGTTGTCAATTCAACCACACCTGGATAACTTAATATCTGTAGCAAAGTATTTAGTAGCAATGTAATATGGAAGTAACGGTAACAGTGGCAAAAGTAACAGTAGCAGTATTATAGTGATTTTAACAGTGGCAACGGTAAAGTAACTAAGCTCAATCAATATGTGAAAAGCTCGTAGGCATTGGATCAATGATGGATAATTATGTCGGATGTGATCATTAATGCAACAGTCATAACATAGGGTGACACAGAACTAGCTCCAGTTCATCAATGTAATGTAGGCATGTATTCCGAATATAGTCATATGTGCTTATGGAAAATAACTTGCATGACATCTTTTGTCCTACACTCCCGTGGCAGCGGGCTCCTATTGGAAACTAAGGGATATTAAGGCCTGCTTTTAATAGATTACCGGACTAAAGCATTAACACTTAGTGAATATATGAACTCCTCAAACTACGGTCATCACCGGGAGTGGTCCCGATTATTGTCACTTCGGGGTTGCCGGATCATAACACAAAGTAGGTGACTAATGACTTTTAAGATAGGATCAAGAACTCACATATATTCATGAAAACATAATAGGTTCAGATCTGAATTCATGGCACTCGGGCCCAAGTGACAAGCATTAAGCATAGCAAAGTCATAGCAACATCAATCTCAGAACATAGTGGATACTAGGGATCAAACCCTAACAAAACTAACTCGATTACATGATAAGTCTCATCCAACTCATCACCGGCCAGCAAGCCTATAATGGAACTACTCACGCACGGCGGTGGGCATCATGAAATTGGTGATGGAGGAAGGTTGATGATGACGATGGCGACGGATTCTCCTCTCCGGAGCCCCGAACAGACTCCAGATCAGCCCTCCCGAGAGAGTTTAGGGCTTGGCAGCGGCTCCGTATCGAAAACGCGATGAATCCTTCTCTCTGATTTTTTCTCCCCGAACGTGAATATATGGAGTTGCAGTTGAGGTCGGTGGAGCACCAGGGGGCCCACAAGGCAGGGGGTGCGCCCAGGGGGAAGGCGTGCCTCCCACGCTCGTGGACAGGGTGTGGGCCCCTGGCCTTGATTCTTTTGACAGTATTTTTTATATATTCCAAAAATATTCTTCATTGATTTTCAGGTCATTCCGAGAACTTTTATTTCTGCACAAAAATAACACCATGGCAATTCTGCTGAAAACAGAGTTAGTCCGGGTTAGTTCCATTCAAATCATGCAAGTTAGAGTCCAAAGCAAGGGCAAAAGTGATTGGAAAAGTAGATACGATGGAGACGTATCAACTCCCCCAAGCTTAAACCTTTGCTTGTCCTCAAGAAATTCAGTTGACAAACTGAAAGTGATAAAGAAAAACTTTTACAAACTCTGTTTGCTCTTGTTGTTGCAAATATGTAACTTTTACAAACTCTGTTTGCTCTTGTTGTTGCAAATATGTAAAGCCATCATTCAAGTTTTCAGCAAAGATTATGAACTAACCATATTCACGATAACACTTAGGTCTCATGTTTACTCATATCAATGGCATAATCAACTAGCGAGCAATAATAATAAATCTTGAATGACAACACTTTCTCAAAACAATCATAATATGATATAACAAGATGGTATCTCGCTAGCCCTTTCTGAGACCGCAAACCATAAATGCAGAGCACCATCTGAAGATCAAAGACTGACTAAACATTGTAATTCATGGTAAAAGAGATCCATTCATAGTCATACTCAATATAAATTAATAGTACTGGATGCAAATGACAGTGGTGCTCTCCAACTAGTGCTTTTTTAATAAGAGGATGATGACTCAACATAAAAGTAAATAGATAGGCCCTTCACAGAGGGAAGCAGGGATTTGTAGAGGTGCCAGAGCTTGATTTTGAAATAGAGATAAATAATATTTGGAGTGGTATACTTTCATTGTCAACATAACAACTGACAGATCTCGATATCTTCCATGCTACACACATTATAGGCGGTTCCCAAGCATAATGGTAAAGTTTATACTCCCCCACCACCAACAAGCATCAATCCATGGTTGCTCGAAACAACGAGTGCCTCCAACTAGCAACAGCCCTGGGGGAGTTTTGTTTGCAATTATTTTGATTTGATTTGCTTAGAGCATGGGACTGGGCATCCCGGTGACCAGCCATTTTCTCATGAGTGAGGAGTGGAGTCCAGTCCTCTTGAGAATAACCCGCCTAACATGGAAGATAAGGGCAGCCTTGGTTGATACATGAGCTATTCGAGCATACAAAATAGAATGTTTATTTGAAGGTTTAGAGTTTGGCACATACAAATTTACTTGGAACGGCAGGTAGATACCGCATATAGGAAGGTATAGTGGACTCATCTGGAATAACATTGGGGTTTAAGGGATTGGATGCACAAACAGTATTCCTGCTTAGTACAGGTGATGGCTAACAAAAGACTGGGAAGCGACCAACTAGAGAGCGATAACAACCATGTACATGCATTAAAATTAATAAACATTGGATGCAAGCATGAGTAGGATATAATCCACCATGAACATAAATATCGTGAAGGCTATGTTGATTTGTTTCAACTACATGCGCGAACATGTGCCAAGTCAAGTCACTTAAATCATTCAAAGGAGGATACCACCCCACTATACCACATCACAACCTTTTTAATAGCATGTTGGCACGCAAGGTAAACCATTATAACTCATAGCTAATCAAGCATGGCACGAGCAACTATGATCTCTAATTGTCATTGCAAACATATTTATTCATAATAAGCTAAATCGGGAACGATGAACTCATCATATTTACAAAAACAAGAGAGATCGAGTTCATACCAGTTTTTCTCATCTCAGTCAGTCCATCATATCTTTACCTAATATTAAAGGGAGGATTGTTTCTCCACTTTTTTCGTCTATAGTGGGACCACAATTTTTTTCGTCCGTCTTATTATCTCGCTATTTTCTTCGTACATCGTCCCTGCTCCCGTTCGCTTTCGCTGCATAGAGTAAAAAAGTTATAAAAATTTAATTGCCAAGAGTGCGAATCGAACACAAGACCTCCAAAGCAGCCCTAGTTGATACATGAGCTATTCGAGCATACAAAGCAGAATTTCATTTGAAGGTTGTCGGAGTAACTGACCATGGGTAGCCGAGCCGGCTCCCCCTCGCACTTCAGAAAAATTACAAGCCATTCAAGCCTTCAAGACCCAAGGCATGGGGCCGCCTTCCTCCAGCCGGCTACCTCTCAGGCCGGCTGCACGAAGGCGGCCCGGCCCCAAAAACCTCCCAAAGGAAACCACGAGAGGGCCGGCTCCAAGAAGTCGGCCACGAGAAGGCCGACTCCCAGGAAGCCGGCCCCCAATAGGCGGCCAGGATCGTGCCCTCGAGATCTGCACCCACATAACGACGATAAGACGGGGCGTGGCTACAGTGAAACCTGCCACCCCCGAATCCCGGGACACGCATGGCCACAGTGCGTCGTACGGGGCGGCCATCACCCGTCCGGCGCAGCATTATTGCCATGTTGACCATGACGTCACCCCCGGCGAGCTGTCAGTACGACCCGAGGGCAGCGGGACCCAACCGACAAGAAGACACCCGAAGGCGGTCTGGCCTCCCACAGTCGGCCTGGGGTGTATCCGACTCCCAGTAGCCGGCTGGCCCCTTCCCTCGAGGTACGCGCCTCATTAAGAAGACAAGACGGGGTAAGACTACAGTGATACGCCGCCCAGCAGCGGCGCTGAGGCCATGCTTACCATGACGGAGCCCACGTCACCAGAGGTAGGGCAACAGTAACCAGCCCCCAACAAGACCCCCAAGCGGTGGGGCCGGCCTGTCGACCAGAAGGCCGGCAGTCGGCGGGCCCACCTGTCGACGGGCCCCAACGGCCGGCGGAGAAGCCGGCAAGCATAGACACAGACAGCTCGGGCCCATGCCCAGCTGAATTACCATTGTACCCCTGGGGGTAGGCCTATATAAACCCCCCAGGGCGCCCATGCAAGGGAGATCTGTTTTTTAGGAGTTTTAGACAACGCAGCGAGGGAGGAAGAAACCTAGCCTTGCCCTTCTTCTTCCTCCCCCCGAACAGCTCAAGGAGCCTCTTGTAGCTACTTGCTGATTTAGTGACCATGCGGAGACCCCGCAGAGCAGCAGTAGGGGTGTTATCTCCACGGAGATCCCCGAAGCTAGGTAAGATTCGCCGGCATGCATGTCTTCGCCTTATCCCGTTTCCAGGCACCGGCGACGTTTTATTGGCTCCCACAATGATAAGCCACCCGTTGGCATATGTCGCACCAACCACCCGACATTTGGCGCCCACCATGGGGCCAGGTGCACCGTTGTCCGGAGACCTGCTCTGGACGGGAACCCTCTTCCTTCCCAGCGAGCGTAGCCAGCCCGGCTTGCCCGATGGCGCTTGCCCCAACGCGCTGCAAGGCGTCGCAGACGCCTGCGCGGCGAGCTGCCTCGTCGATCTTCTCGGCAAAGCTCGCATCTCCGATGAGCCCGCATCCGACGCGGGCATAGGCTGCCCCAAGAGCCACCTCGTCAGCCTCCTCGACCAACTCCACGTCTCCAGCGAGCTTGCTGCAGACTTGGAGTTAGTTGGCTCCACCGACCCGATGCTTGTCGACTCTGACACAGCATCACTTGACGCCTTCCCCACCAACGTAGTCATCATCAACGACCCTCTTCCTCGAGCCGACAGCAGCGGTAGCGCCATCACCGAGGAACTGGTCATTAGCCACGGTGCCGCCTCTGGCGAAAACGCCCCCGATGCCCTGCAGATGGCGCTGCGCGACCTATCCACCCCCATCCCGGCCGACGCCGATGCCGAAACACTGGAGGCACGCTGCCTCGCCCTCATTGCGGAGGGCCAGAAGCTGGCTTCCATGAGACGCCTCACCGAGGCTCTCCAACGCGAAGTTGACCGCGCCGCCTTCGGCACGCCGACTCGTGACGGGCCTAGCCGTGTCGGCGTCATCAATAAACGCGGCGCGGCTATCACCGACATGCTGGGACCAGACCGCCCGGTCTATGCCACGCCCCTCGAGAACCTACGCGCCGCCCAGGCGGCCGTAGACGAGCTGGATAGACTGGGGCCCGACGAGCTTCCCTACATGACTAGACGCATCCAGCAGCTTATCGACGCGGCTGCAGAGCGTCATGAGGACGGCGTCCGCGCTGAAAGTCCTCCCCCGCACCGAGAGCACGGTGCGACGTCTCGAACGCCGACTGCAGTCAACACCCATGCAAGAAAAGCAAAAGAGTCGGCTGCCAGTCGCAGCCGGACTCGAATCTCCATCGAGCGTGACGCAGAAGGCTATCCTCGAGCTGTGGAGCGGCGAGGTGACCCGCCTCCTCCTCCGCCTCGTTGGGAGAGATATCCCACCCCACCGCCTGTCACGCATCCGACTCTTAGCGGCCGCCTGGGCCGCCGCAAAGGAGTCGGCGAGAATGACGCCCGCCACCGGATCGACCGCCTAGCGCGATCACTGGCCCTGGAAGAATAAGATGATGTCGGCCCGCCTTGCTTCGGCCCCCGCATCCGCGGCGAGCCCTTCCCCAAAGGGTTCTCGCTCCCAAGAGACACACCCAAGTATAACGGCTCTGTGAAGCCGGAAGATTGGTTGATCGACTACTACACTGCGGTTCGCATAGCAAACGGCAATAGGCTTGTTGTCGTGAAGTATGTCCCCCTCATGCTCCAAGGCACGGCGCGCACCTGGCTCAACAGCCTCAAGCCTTACAACGTCAACAGCTGGTTAGACTTCACAGAAGCCTTCGTCCGCAACTTCACCAGCACCTACAAGTGGGCTCCCAAGCCCCGACAGCTCTCCTTGTGCGTCCAAGGGCCCAATGAGTGGACTCGCGATTACCTCACGCATTGGGCCGAGCTCCGCAATTCCTGCAAGGGGGTGCACGAGGTTCAAGCCATAGAGTACTTCACCGCGGGTGCCGAGAAGGCACCCTCCTCAAGCATCGACTCCTCTGTGACGCGCCGACTACCCTAGACGAGTTGCTGGTCACAGCAGATAAATACGCCACGGCTGATTCCTCGATGAAGACCGAGCTCCGGGTAGACGCCTACGGGAAGGTGCTCGCCCCGGGTCCCAAGACGCCGGCTGGAAACTCCAGCCGACGCCCGTACCATAACGACCACAAGCGCAAGGCTCCTGCGCCGCCTTCTGCTAGTCGGCAGGTGGCTACAGTCGAAGACGAACCACCCGAAGGGCGGCCCACGCCCAAGAAGCACAAGGGCGGCAGGCCGGCTTGGCAGCCGGCTTTCTCCTACGAGCAAGCACTTGATGCCCCCTGCAAGTTCCACAGCGGCGCAAAGCCCTCCAACCACACGACCCGGAAGTGTCACTGGCTCAAGCGAATCTCCAAGGGCGAGGGAATAGTGCCGCCTCCGCCTGCTGGTCAGCCGCCCCCGGCTCCTCAGCAGCCGGCCGCTCGACCAGCAGTCGGAGCCATTCAAGACGAGTTTCCCGACGAACATGCCGCCTACATCGTCTTTACAAGCCAACCAGAAGATCAGCGTAGCCGGCGCCGACAGCATCAAGAAGTCAATGCAGTCGCCTCCAACAACCCTGAGTTCATGCACTGGTCAGAAAGGCCGATTAGCTGGAGTCGGGCCGATCACCCAGAGGTGATGCTGTCCCCCGGCTCTTATGCATTGGTCTTAGACGCCACCCTCGCAACAGAAAGGCGAGATGCCCGGTTCTCCCGCGTGCTGATAGATGGCGGAAGCAGCATCAACATACTGTACCGCGACACCATGGAGAAGCTAAGCATCAAGACTAAGCAGCTCATGCCAAGTCGGACCGTGTTCCATGGCATTGTGCCCGGCCTGTCCTGTTCCCCAATCGGCAAGATCAAGATAGATGTCCTCTTTGGGGACAAGGATCATTTCTGCCGAGAAGCAGTGTGGTTTGAACTAGTGGATCTGGAGAGCCCTTACCACACATTGATTGGCCGACCTGCCCTGGCCAAGTTCATGGTTGTACCCCACTATGCCTACCTCAAGATGAAGATACCAAGTTCCAAGGGCATCATCACCATAACCGGAGATTACAAGAAATCCGCCGAGTGTTCGGCAGCTAGCAGCCGGCTGACCGAGTCTCTCATTATTGCCGTAGAAAAGAAGATGTTGGATCGAGCCGTGGCCATGGCTGGCAAGCAGCCGGCACTGTCCCCCGACCCCAAGGAGTGTGAAGCCCAAGGTTCTTTCTAGCCAGCCAAAGAAACCAAGAAGATACCTCTCGACCCAGAGCACCCAGAAAGGTTTGCCACCATTGGGGCAAACCTGGACAGCAAATAGGAAGGCGAGCTCGTCGATTTCCTCCATGAGAATCGGGACATCTTTGCATGGTCCCCCAAGGACATGCCGGGTGTTCTGAAGGAATTCGCCGAGCACAAGCTACACATCCGAGAAGGTGCAAAACCAGTCAAACATCCCGTCCGCCGACTGTCGGAGGAGAAGAGAAGGATTGTAGGGGAAGAGATAGCTCGGCTCCTGGTAGCCGGCTTCATCATGGAGGTTTTCTTCCCAGAATGGCTTGCCAACCCAGTCCTCGTGCTGAAGAAGAACAACAAGTGGCGTATGTGTATAGACTACACAAGCCTCAACAAGGCCTGCCCCAAAGATCCCTTTGGCCTGCCAAGGATTGACCAAGTGTTAGACTCCACAGCCGGATGTGAGCTGTTGTGCTTCATGGATGCTTACTTAGGCTACCACGAGATAAAGTTGGATCCAGCTGACCGCCTAAAGACCGCCTTCATCACACCATTCGGAGCTTTCTGCTACCTGACTATGACATTCGGCTTGAGAAATGCCGGTGCCACTTTTCAGCGTTGCATGCAGAAATGCCTCCTCAAGCAGCTCGGCAGAAATGCCCACGTCTATGTAGACGACATTGTGGTGAAGACGGAGAAACGCGGCACTTTGCTGGAAGACCTCAGAGAGAAATTTGAAAACTTGTGCCGATTTCAGATCAACTCAACCACGAGAAATGTGTGTTCAGTGTACCAGCCGGCCAGCTTCTAGGCTTCCTAGTCTCCGAACGTGGCATCGAGTGCAACCCAGTGAAAATCAAGGCCATAGAGAGAATGGAGATTCCCACAAAGTTACGAGACGTCCAGAAGTTTACCGGACGCCTGGCTTCCCTGAACCGCTTCATCAGCCGGCTTGGAGAAAAGGCTCTCCCCCTCTACCGACTCATGAAGAAGTCCACTCACTTCGAGTGGAACGACCAAGCAGACCAAGCTTTCCACGAGCTAAAGAAGATACTGACCACGTCACCTGTCTTGGCGGCACCAACTGAGAAAGAGCCCATGCTCCTTTACATTGCCGCTACCAGCCGGGTGGTCAGCACAGTTATCGTGGTCTAGCGCCTAGAAGAAGGCCGAGCTCAGCTAGTCCATAGGCCGGTATACTATTTAAGCGAAGTACTGTCCGCCTCAAAACAGAACTACCCACACTACCAGAAGATGTGCTATGGAGTGTACTTTGCCGCCAAGAAGCTCAAGCCCTACTTTCAAGAGCACCCCATCACGGTCGTATGTACTGCCCCGCTTGCCGAGATCATAGGCAGCCGGGATGCATCCGGCCGGGTGGCAAAATGGGCCATTGAGCTGGCTCCCTACACGATCTTCTACCAGCCTAGCACCGCCATCAAGTCTCAAGCGCTGGCTGACTTCCTCGTCGACTGGGCCGAAACCCAGTACCTGCTACCAGCCCCAGACTCCACTCATTGGCGGATGCACTTTGATGGGTCCAAGATGCACACCGGCTTGGGAGCCAGCAACATCCTCACCTCTCCCAAGGGCGACAGGATCAAGTACACATTGCAAATTCATTTTGCCGCCTCCAACAACGTGGCCGAGTACGAGGCGCTCATACATGGGCTCCGGCTAGCCAAAGAGCTCGACATCCGCCGGATCCTGTGCTATGGCGACTCGGACTTGGTGGTCCAACAGTCATCTGGCGACTGGGACGCCAAGGACGCGAACATGGTGAGCTACCGCTTCCTCGTGCAGCAAATCAGTGGATATTTTGAAGGATGTGAGTTCCTCCACGTGCCACGGGCCGACAACGAGCAAGCAGATGCCCTGGCACGGATAGGCTCTACTCGGCAAGCTATACCAGCCGGCGTCTCCATGCGCCGCCTCCTCAAGCCATCCATCAAGCCGTATCCAGAATCTGACTCCATCTTCGTGCCGCCTGACACTGACACAGTCGGATCCGACTTGGGCAACTAGGCAGGTGGCTCGGGGACTTCGATAGGCGGCCCGGGGACTGCCATAGTCAAACCCGGCCTGGGAACTACGGAACTCGGCCCGGGGACTACTGCAGTCGGCCCAGGGACTGCATCGACACAGCAGGTGGTAGCCGACTCCAACTCTTCACCACCCAGCCCACCCACCCTGGTCACAACAGCAGTCCTAACAATAGAAGAAGTCACAGCTCCATCATGGGCCCAGCCCATCCTCAATTTCTTGGTAAACACAGAGTTGCGAAATGACGAGATCTCGGCAAGACAGGTTCAACGCCGAGCCGGAGCATACACAATAGTAAACCAAGAGCTCGTTAGGCGCAGCGTCATTGGAGTCTTCCAGCGCTGCGTCGAGCCAGAGAAGGGCATAGCAATCCTCAAGGATATCCAGCAAGGTGAATGCGGCCACCACGCGGCCTCAAGATCACTCGTCGCCAAAGCTTTCCGCTACGGATTCTTCTGGCCGACTGCTTTGGACGACGCCAAAGAGCTAGTCAAACATTGCAAAAGGGTGCCAAGTTTTCAGTTCCAAGCAACACCTGCTAGCTTTTGCACTCAAGACCATCCCCCTCACCTGGCCTTTCACCGTCTGGGGGTTGGACATGGCGGGCCCATTCAAAACAGCACGCGGCAGCATGACACATCTGCTCGTCGCTGTGGACAAATTTACCAAATGGATTGAAGCAAAGCCGATCAAGAAGCTGAATGGGCTAACTGCCGTGACGTTCATCGCAGATATCACGACCCGGTACGGCTTACCGCACAGCATCATCACCGACGATGGCACAAATTTTTCCAAGGGAGCATTGGCACGTTTCTGCGCAACACAAGGCATCCGGCTGGACCTAGCGTCCGTTGCCCACCCGCAGTCAAACGGCCAGGTCGAGCGAGCAAACAGTCTCATCCTCTCCGGCATCAAGCCCCGACTGGTCGTGCCACTGGAGCGTTCGGCCGGCTGTTGGCTCGACGAGCTGTCGGCCGTCCTCTGGAGTTTGCGCACCACCCCGAACAAGTCAACCGGCTTCACCCCCTTCTTCCTTGTATACGATGCCGAGGCTGTCATCCCAACTGACATCGAGTTCGACTCACCTCGGGTTACCTTGTACACGGAGGTGGAGGCCAAGGAAGCGCGATAAGACAGCGTCGACCTGCCGGAAGAAGGCTGGCTGTTAGCCCTGAGCCGGTCAGCCATCTACCAGAAGGGTCTTTGCCGCTACCACAGCCGGAAGGTCAAGCCAAGATCTTTCCAAGAGGGCGACCTTGTGCTCTGGCTGATCCAGCGAACTGCCGGCCAGCACAAGCTCTCGGCCCCTTGGGAGGGCCCCTTCGTCATCAACAGAGCTTTAGGCAATGACTCCTACTACCTAATCGACGCGCAGAAGCTAAAGGCACGAAAGAGAGATGATTCGGGGAAGGAATCAGAACGACCATGGAACGCCAACCTCCTACGAAGATTTTACAGTTAAAAAGCAGTATGTACCACGCTACCTTTTGTACTAAGTACGAGACAAAGGGCTCCCCGAGGAGCACTCGGGGACTACCCTCTTTTATCTTTGAAAGATGAATATCATGCCTATGATTATGCTACTACATTTGTCTTTTCGTCCGGCACCGGGTTCGACCAGTCGGCCCGGGGACTCGCCGCCTTAAATTATATTTAAGTTCCACCTGCGGTCAGACAAGTAGCGTGCTGGCACCCAAGCCCCCTCTTGCCAAAAGTCGCAGCTCGAAGAATTGACTGTCCGACTGGCAAGAGCCAAAGGCAGGAAAGGGCACCCACACGAAAAACGGCTAAGGACCAACGAACTTATATAACACAAGCCGGCCTCCCGTACCGCCAGCCGGCTACCAGAGAAGCCGGCTGGCCGGCTTCCCGTTCACCTTGCTACAATCTAAGAAAGCTCCAGTACTTGCCTTCCCAATAGAAAACGTTCAAGTCCTTCTCCAGCCACAGACTGCAGAGCGGCTGTCCAGCTGGGAAGGCAGAAACCATGGGAAGGCGGCAAAGGAAAAAGCCCAAAAGATGAAAAGCAAACATGAACGGAAGCCAAACACATGCATGATTATATTTACACAAAAAGACCTTCGAAAGGCCAGCATTCAACATAGTTTGAATACACCCCCAGTGGGTGGAACTGCACAAATTAAATAAAAGCTGTTCAAAGAGTAACGAGCAGGAAAAGCAAGGACAGCGGATCAGGCCAAGGGAACGACAGGCGAGTCGGGCAGGTCGGTGGAGACGGCAGTGCTGGCTGGAGGAGTGGCCGGCTGGCAAATCTCGGCATGACCACCACCTCCCGCAGACGGCGCGCTTGCGCGCGCCTCGTTGCTGGAGGCACGATCAGGCTGAGGCTGGCTGGTCGCTTCGTTGTCTAGCATGATGTCTTCACCACCTTCTCCTTCTTCCTCTTCGCCCTTGTCGCTGGAAGCAATCTCCTCCACGGAGTCCTCACCCTCTATCGGGTTCAGCCCGAACCACTCCTCCGGCTGAGCAACGTCGTCATCGTTCACCTCAGGGGCTAAGGCACTTGTGTCGGTGCACTCGGCGATCGTTGAGGCGCGCTGGGCGATAGCCGGCCGCACCACCTCCAGCTCCTCGTCGACCTCCAGCCGCTAGGTGCGCAGCTGGTCCAAGATCAGCCTAGGATACCAAGCTCGGACGAACTCCAACGCCCGCCCAGTGCCGAGCCGGGCCGCCGATGCCTTCCAAGCCTCGAAGCGGCCAACCGCAACCTCCATCCAGTCGGCAGTCCGACTTGGGGTGCGGGGAACTGCCTCGCCGGGCCAAAGGGCGGCCAGCACTTGCGCCCCGGTGCGCTGAAGACGGCGGAGCATGCGGTGAGCCGGCTGCAAGCGGGCTTGAATCGCCAAGAGCTGCTCCTCAGGATATCGGCCCGCATCCGGCGCGATCTCAACCCCCTCCTACCGTCGCGCATCGCGGTAGGCCTCAATTGCTTGGGTAGCGGCGACGGAGTAACCAGGAAAGTAATCTGCGCAAAGAAGAGAGTAGTAGCTCAAAATCAAAAGATAAACCGAATGGCAGGAGGCAGGCAAAGAAACAAAGAAGAAGGCGGCCTACCATCAATCAAATCTTCAACCCGGCTGTAGCCTTGACTCAGCGCCTGCCTCTCCTCGGCCCAGCTCGCCGCCTCGGTCTCATACTCGGCTTTAAGGGCGGCCTCGCCGTCCTGCACCGACTTCAGGGCCGCCTTGTGGCTCTCCTCCTGGTCGGCCAGTTTCTTGGCTAAGCGATCACGCTCCTGAGTCAAGGCGTTGCACTCATTTTCCTTGGCACGGAGGGCGGACTAGGCCCCACCTAGCTGCTCCCTCAAGTCGGCATTGGCCCCTGCAGATACGAAGAAGAAGGAAAAAGCAATGAGAAAGAAGTCGTCAGGAAAAGATCCGACCCGACTGCTCAGCAGTCGGCCCGAATCTCGGGGACTACACCCAGTGGGTGCGCTGACGCGCCCCCACTTGAGAATAGAAGATGAATAACTTACTCCAGCTCTCAGTCAGATCAGTGGCTTTCTGACTCAACTCCTAGGCCTGGGAGTTGAAAGCAGTCGCGCGGGAGTTGTGATACTCCTGCAGACAAGACATGAGATGCAAGTAAGAACAAGACGGCAATCGAAGTCAACCAAGAAGTTCCAAGCCGCCTGTTCAGCAGCCGACTCGAAACTCGGGGACTACACCTAGTGGGTGCGCTGACGCGCCCCCACGGAAGAAATCAGAAGCAATCAACAACGCGCAGGAGGACTCACCCGAATAGCCGTTCGCGTCGCGAGGAACTCTTGGGTGTACTGCTTCAGCGCGGTGGCCTGGGCCTGAAGCCGGTTCCGGACGTCCTGTGCCGCCACATTTAGCATGGTCGTCCCACCTCCTGGTGTCCACACGGACGAGCTGTCGCTGGCCGCCTCCGGGTCCTGGGCCGACGTACCGGCACCCGCCGAATTCTGCGGCCCTGGCACTGAAGTTGCCCTCTCCGCGCGCCGACGAGACGGCTACGAAACCACAAGATCTGCCCCCACGGTCGGCTCGCCCCCAGCCAGCTGCACGGGCGGCGCCTCAGGCCGGCTCCCTTGAGCCGTTCCGGTCGGCGGCGATGGCACCGCCTCCCTCTCCATCACCGGTTGGCCATGGTCGGCCTCCTCCGATGGAGGCACGGGGATGTCGGGGGCCATGGCGCGAAGGGGCATGACGAGCTGTGGAGCCTGGTTCTGCAAGGCCTCTGCCTCTGTCTTCTTGGTCGTGGCCTCCGCTTGGGCCTTGGCGGCCGCATCGGCCCTCGCCTCCGCCGACTTCTCCCTCACCTCCTGGACCGCCCTCTGCTCCTCTGCCTCCCACTCCTCCCGCGCCTCCCGCAAGTTCCGCTCCGTCGCCTCTAAGAGGTCGGCGCGGGGATCCACACGGCGGGAGCTCGAAGACCCTCCCGCGGTTCCAGTTATGGAGGCGGCAGAGTCCCGCTCGAGAGAGAGCAGGGCCCTGTTCGATGAGTCAAGAGGAAGACTTAGAAGAATTTCAACACAGAGAAAAAAGAGAGGCGTAAGAGAAACAACACTTACGCCGAAACCGCCTGCGACTGCTTCACCACCTTGTGGAAGCGAGCCGCTTTCGCGGCCGCTTCGTCCCACTTGGTCGCCACCGCGGTGCCCTTGGGTTTCTTCGACCGACTGCCGAAGTGGGTTGACACGGCCCGGCGCTTCTGTGCGCCGCCACGGACAGCTGGCGCGGCAGATGGGCCCGCGCCTTGATGATCGAGCACAGGCTGGCGGCGCGGAACGACTTCGACCTCGTCATCGTCCGCCCAGTCCTCGAGGGCGGCCCCGAGCCCCGCGCCGCTTGCCTCACCGCCTTCCCCTACGACGGCGTCTTCCATGGCGTCCGCCCCCAGATCTGGGTCATCAACGTCGTCCACCGTACGGTCGGGAAGGAGCTGGCGCTCCACCCCCGCAGCCCCGGCTGCCGGCGGAAGAAGGGGGTTCTACTGAAAACAAGCCGGCTAATCAGGAGTCGGCCATCACAAACCCGGCTACAAGAAAAGAAGAAAAGAAGAGAAACTTACCGCAGGCGGAGGGTTGGCGCGAGAATACGGCTCCTTGCCGTACCGCCACTCCTCGGCGAGCTTGCAGTTGGAAATGTAGTTCACCATGTAGGACACCTCGACGTGCGGCATCTCCCTGGTGCTTAGTTGGCATGGGTCGAAGCGGTCGCTCATCTCACAAATCATGTGAGGCCGGCCCTAGAGCGGGAGCACTCGGCGCTCCACGAAGGCGGCCACCAGGTCGGCCCCGGTCAGGCCCTCCGACTGGATCATCACCCGGAGCCGGGCAACGGCGGCGGCCCTGGCCTGAGACAGCGACCTGGCCCGGTAGCCCCATGAGGGCTGCCTCCCAGCCGACGGGCCGGCTACGTAAGCCGGCAAGTTGACGAAGTCGCCGTGCGGGGCGACATTCTTCACGTAGAAGTAACACTTTTGCCAGAGCTTCACCGACTCGATCAGCGGGATGGACGGGAACGGATTGTTCTCGCTCGTCCGCCTCATGGCGATGAAGGCTCTGCATGGGGCGGGTACGCCCGCGACAACAGTGCCGAGCTTGCACTGGAAGAATTCTCCCCAGAGCTCGAGAGTGGGGAGAACACCAAGAAAGCCCTCGCACAGGGTGACGAAGGCCGACAGCAGCATCACCGTGTTTGGAGTGAGGTGATGCGGCTGGAGGCAGTAAAATTTGAGGAAGGACCGGAAGAACCCGCTCGCCGACAGGCCAAAGCCGCGCAAGCAGTGCGAGCGGAAGATTACCCGCTCGTCCCCCTCCAATGCCAACGAGATCTCCCTCGCCGGCGCGAGACAGACCCGCACGTAGCTCGCGCCCGGCAGCCGCCGCGTCCGGCGGAGGAATTCGACGTGGTCGCCATGGACGTTGGAGCCATCCCAAGATCTCGACAGTGCCATGGGGACGGCGCGGTAGCGAGCGAGGTGCGGCGGTGAAGAGGCGCGCAGCCCTGCTACGGTAGAACGACGGCGAGCCAAGAAGATTGGCGGAAGAGTTGGGCTGCGGCAGGAAGCTGCGGTGACAGAGAGGAAGAAGAAGAAGCAAGGGGCGGAGCAAGGGCGAGCATGCGAGCGTCTGCCGCTCCCCCTCCTCCCCCCTACTTATAGCCTCGCGCGGCGAAGCCGAGGAGGCGAGGTATGGGGGAACGTGGGATTAACTGTGCCCACTCCCACACTTCCCGCGATTATTGCGCCTTAACGGCGTGCGGTAACCGCCGCTGGAAGGCGTGCGGTCCGTCCGGTCCATAGAGGATCCGCGCGTGGGCCGAGGCCCGGTGGTGGCGGGCCCCGGACTGCGGCGACGTCCCATCGCGCGCGTGGGCTGGCAGGCCCTTCCAGCTAGACGATGCCATGTGGCGCGTAAGCAGCGAGCGGTCAGCTCGCAACCTAGCCCGCTCAAATACCTGGTTCCTGCCTTCAAACTTCGAAACTACCAGAAGACAGCGCACCAAATTAAAGCCAGCTCCCAGCTGCCGGCTCCTCAAGATAGGAAGCTGATTGAGCTTCTCGTCTTTTTTCCGCCTCGGAGCCCAACCAGCTTCGGGGACTACTGTCGGAGTAAATGACCACGGGTAGCCCAGCCGGCTCCCCCTGGCACTTTAGAAAAATTACAAGCCATTCAAGCCTTCAAGACCCAAGGCGTGGGGCCGCCTTCCTCCAGCCGGCTACCTCTCAGGCCGGCTGCACGAAGGCGGACCGGCCCCAAAAACCTCCCAAAGGAAACCACGAGAGTGCCGGCTCCAAGAAGCCGGCCACGAGAAGGCCGACTCCCAGGAAGCCGGCCCCCAACAGGCAGCCAGGATCGTGCCCTCGAGATCTGCACCCACATAACGACGATAAGACGGGGCGTGCCTACAATGATGCCTGCCACCCCCGAATCCCGGGATACGCATGGCCACAGTGCGCCATACGGGGCGGCCATCACCCGTTCGGCGCAGCACTGTTGCCATGTTGACCATGAAGTCACCACCGGCGAGCTGTCAGTACGACCCGAGGGCGGCGGGCCCCAACAGACAAGAAGACACCCGAAGACGGTCAGGCCTCCCACAGTCGGCCTGGGGTGTATCCGACTCCCAGTAGCCGGATAGCCCCTTCCCTCGAGGTACGCGCCTCATTAAGAAGACAAGATGGGGTAAGACTACAGTGATACGCCGCCCAGCGGCGGCGCTGAGGCCACGCTTACCATGATGGAGCCCACGTCACCAGAGGTAGGGCAACAGTAACCAGCCCCCGACAAGACCCCCAAGCGGTGGGGCCGGTCTGTCGACCAGAAGGCCGGCAGTCGGTGGGCCCACCTGTCGACGGGCCCCAACGGCCGGCGGAGAATCCGCCAAGCATAGACACAGACAGCTCGGGCCCATGCCCAGCTGAAATACCATTGTACCCCTGGGGGGTAGGCCTATATAAACCCCCAGGGCGCCCATGCAAGGGAGATCTGTTTTTAGGAGTTTTAGACAACGCAGCGAGGGAGGAAGAAACCTAGCCTTACCCTTCTTCTTCCTCCCCCCGAACATCTCAAGGAGCCTCTTGTAGCTACTTGCTGATTTAGTGACCATGCGGAGACCCCGCAGAGCAGCAGTAGGGGTGTTATCTCCACGGAGAGCCCCGAAGCTGGGTAAGATTCGCCGGCGTGCATGTCTTCGCCTTATCCCGTTTCCAGGCACCGGCGACGTTTTATTGGCTCCCACAATGATAAGCCACCCATTGGCATATGTCGCACCAACCACTCGACAAAGGTTTAGAGTTTGGCACATACAAATTTACTTGCAACGGCAGGTAGATACCGCATATAGGAAGGTATGGTGGACTCATATGGAATAACTTTGGGGTTTATGGAAGTGGATGCACAAGCAGTATTCCCGCTTAGTACAAGTGAAGGCTAGAAAAAGACTGGAAAGCGACCAAGTAGAGAGCGACAACAGTCATGAACATGCATTAAAATTAATCAACACTGAGTGCAAGCACGAGTAGGATATAATTCACCATGAACATAAATATCGTTGAGGCTATGTTGATTTTGTTTCAACTACATGCGTGAACATGTGCCAAGTCAAGCCACTCGAATCGTTCAAAGGATTATACCACCCTATCATACCACATAACAACCATTTTAATAGCATGTTAGCACGCAAGGTAAACCATTATAAACTCCTAGCTAATTAAGCATGGCATAAGCAACTATAATCTCTAATTGTAATTGCAAACATGTTTATTCATAATAGGCTGAATCAGGAACGATGAACTAATCATATTTACAGAAACACGAGAGGTCGAGTTCATACCAGCTTATCTCATCTCAATCGGTCCATCGTATATCGTCATTAGTGCCTTTCACTTGCACGACTGAACGGTGTGGATAATAATAATAGTACACGTGCATTGGACTAAGTTGGAATCTGCAAGCACTTAATACAAAGGAGAAGACAAGATAATATGGGCTCCTGGTTAAATCAACAACAATGCATACAAGAGCCACTTTAACATTTTCATCATGGTCTTCTCCTCTCGACCCCCAAAGAAAAAAAAAGAAAAAAACTATTTACACGGCCAAGCTCCCAATAAGCAAAAAGAAGAACGAGAAATATTTTTGGGTTTTCTTTTAATTGCTACTACTACAGGCATGAAAAGTAAACTAGCTAAAAGCTACAACTAATTTTTTTTGGTTTTTCTTAAAAATATCAAGCACACAAGAAGAAGACAGGAAAAAGAAAATAAACTAGCATGGATAGCACAATGAAAAAGTATGAACACCGACAACTAGCATGAGTGTGTGAACATGAATGTAATGTCAATGAGAAATATGTACTCCCCAAGCTTAGGCTTTTGGCCTAAGTTGGTTTATGCCTATGGATCAAAGTTGTAGCTCGGTTCGTACTGAGATGCAGCAGCTATTGCATCGTGGGCTGCGGCTTGGAGATGAGCTGCCTCCGTCTCCCTCTTATACTCGTTCGCCTCCTCCCTGGTTATAATGTATCTCCCTTTTGCCTGAAAATCAAAGAAAGTAGGAGCAAGGAGAGCAATATAGACAGTGTGACGTCTGCCAAAGATTAGTCGGTACTGGAGAGGCTGTTCATTCCTCTCAGTAAGCTGATGGCGAACCATAGCATTAAAATCTAAATAAGTGGGAGGCAATTCCATATCATATTCACGAATGGGTACCTCAAGATAATTAGCTAAACGGGTTGCATAAATTCCACCAAACAAATCTCCACTTATACTGTTATTATGCAACCTACACGCAACAATAGCTCCCAAGTTATATTGTTTATCTCCTAATGCAGCACTCCTGTGAACACTGAGATCAGGAACACACATGTGGCATGCCTCATCCTTACAATTTATGCATCTACCTATAAAGAGAACAAAATAATGTGTAGCAGGAAAATGAATGCTACCTATGGTAGCTTGTGTTATTTCTCTAGATTCCCGCACAGTGATACTATCAAGAAAATCTTTAAACTCAGATTTGCGAGGTTCACTAGCACTACCCCATTGTGGGAGTTTACAAGCAGTATTAAAATCTTATAAGTCCATGGTATAAGATTTATCATAAAGATCAAATAGGACCATGTGAGAGTTGCGTGATGATGAAAATCTAAACCTTCTCACAAAGGAATCAGTAAGGTAGTAGTATTGGAGGCAGTTATCTAGCATGAGGCCCTCGAGTTCAGCATTACGCACATATGCGTCAAATTCCTCCTTAATTCCTACTCGGACCATGAAATCTTCTAACAGCTATTCACAAGGCCGCACTTGAGATTCTCTTGGTGGTTCAAGGTCCGGCTCACGTATTGCTTACTTCAAGAACCACCTTGATACATTTTCCTAAACGTATTTCTTCCTCTGAAAAATTCTGAAATTTTTAGTAACTCAAAATAAAAGTGAACCAAACTCAACAAAATTGATAGCAACTACTCCCACAAGTGCCTAGGGACTATATCATGAATTAGAACTACTTGGGACCATATAAATTTGACATGCAAGCTCAAGAACAGGGTCACCTAAGCAGCAAAAAATTGCAATGAATAAAGCACTAGAACAAAATCTAATTGGACCATTGGAGGAGTCACATACAGAAGAACAATCCCCCAAAGCAGTTTTGTGAGTGGAGCTTTCAGCAAGGAGATCAAAAATGGCAGCAAGATGAGCTAGAACTCGTGCTTGAGCGGGTTGGTGATTTTTTTGGGAGGAAGAAGGAGTGTGTGGGTGCAGGAATAAGTAGAGGGGGGCCACCAGGGGCCCACGAGGTAAGGGGCGCGCCCAGGGGGTGGGTGCACCCTGGACCCTCGTGGCCAGGTGCTTGCTCCCCCTGCTGAGTTCTCAGTGCCAGATATTCTCAAATATTCTAGAAAAAAGCATATTTCAATTTCGGGACATTTGGAGAAATTTTATTTTCGCGGTATTTTTATTGCACGGATAATTCAGAAAACAGACAGAAAATACTATTTTTGCTTCATTTAATCTAAATAACATAAAGTAAAAGGAGGGTACAGAAGGTTGTGCTTTCTAGCTTCATCCACTTCATGCTCATCAAAAGGAATCCACTAACAAGGTTGATCAAGTCTTGTTAACAAACCCGTTCTGAATCGCATGAAACCGGAGAAGTTTCGAATAACACTAAGTTACCTCAACAATAATAATATCATATTTCTTCTTGACAGTAGAGAGAGGAAATTCAAAACCTCCAAAAATAATCGATGGAATTTTTCCAATAGAGTTTATATTGTGGACTTGAGGTTGTTTCCTCGGGAAGTGTACCGTATGCTCATTACCATTAACATGAAAAGTGGCATTGCCTTTGTTGCAATCAATAACAGCCCTACAGTATTCAAAAAGGGCCTACCAAGAATAATAGACATACTATCGTCCTCGGGAATATCAAGAATAACAAAGTCCGTTAAAATAGTAACGTTTGCAACCACAACAGGCACATCCTCACAAATACCGACAGGTATAGCAATTGATTTATCGGCCATTTGCAAAGATATTTCAGTAGGTGTCAACTTATTCAAATCAATTCTACGATATAAAGAGAGAGGCATAACACTAACATCGGCTCCAAGATCACATAAAGCAGTTTTAACATAGTTTATTTCAATGGAGCATGGTATAGTGGGTACTCCTAGATCTCCAAGTTTCTTTGGTATTCCACCCTTAAAAGAATAATTAGCAATCATGGTGGAAATTTCAGCCTCCGGTATCTTTCTTTTATTAGTAACAATATCTTTCATATACTTAGCATAAGGATTCATTTTAAGAATATCAGTCAAACGCATACGCAAAAAGATAGGTCTAATCATTTCAGCAAAGCGCTCAAAATCCTCATCATCCTTTTTCTTTGATGGTTTAGGAGGAAAAGGCATGGGTTTCTGAACCCATGGCTCTCTTTCTTTACCGTGCTTCCTAGCAACAAAGTCTCTCTTATCATAACATTGATTCCTTGATTGTGGGTTATCAAGATCAACAGCAGGTTCAATCTCTACATCATTGTCATTGCTAGGTTGAGCATCAACATGAACATCATCATTAATATTATCACTAGGTTCATGTTCATTACCAGATTGTGTTTCAGCATCAGAAACAGAAATATCATTGGGATTCTAAGGTGTGTCAACAACAGGTTCACTAGAAGCATGCAAAGTCCTATCATTTTTCTTTTTCTTCCTCTTAGAAGGACTAGGTGCATCAACATTAGTTCTCTAAGAATCCTGCTCAATTCTCTTTTAGGGTGGCCCTCAGGATACAAAGGTTCCTGAGTCATTTTACCCCCTCTAGTCATAACTCTATGTCACACCCTGATTTTCAGGCCACAACACTTAAGCTAATAAATCATGATAAAATGTGGTTTGACAAAAACTTTTGAGTGTTTTGGACTTTGCTTGATTTGATTTTTGTGTGTTGTTTGCTAGTGCTCTAAAAAAATCAAATAAATCCTCCAACTCTTATACTCCTTCTCCTTGATCCAAAAACTTTTCCCAATGATCATGCCATGTGTATAGTGCAATATAGTATTTTCTTACAAAAATAATTTGGCCAAAAAGTATTTTCAAAAATTAGTTTTCCAAAAACCCCTGAATTGAGGATTGCACTGCAAGTACTTAATTAAGGGCAGTAAAAATCTTTCCAAAAATATTTTTGACTCCTATTAGATATAGGTTCCCCATAAACCACAAAAATATAATTTTAAAAGTTATTTTCCTATTTTATTTAAAGGCTTTTTCTTAAGGCCAGATATGGTCTTAAATAGTTTAAAATTATTTTAAATCTTTAAAAATATTTGGGAAAAATTAGGGAGACTCAATGGACATATATTTTCCATATATATGAGTTTCAACACATGGTTATGGTCAAAATATTGGACAAAACCTCGCAAAACCATTTCTGCCCATTTCAAGGATTTGAAATATTTCTACAGGAAATATTATCATAAACATCCAAGGAAAATCCAGAAAGTCACAAATGCATATTGTGATCACCTTGAAAAGCCTCATGTCAATTGAAGTCATTTTGGTTCAACAAAATGCCCCAAAACCCTCTCTGACCAGAATCAAATTTGATCAAGTTTGTACTACCAACTTTCTCTCCTTGACCCCAAATTTTGTGAGCATGTTCACATGACCAAATGAGGCCACTACACCAATTTGTGCATCAAGGAAAAGTGATTTGCTCAACTAGATCTACACAAGTCCATTTCTGCTAATTTCTAGGGTTTACAAAAGTTGCATTGGCAACTTTGCCCAATTAAGCTCCAAATTGGTGGAAGGCCCTAATTATATGTGTCATTTCACCCTGTGGAGTATCATGGCAATTGGAGATCATTTGCTTGCCAAAACCCTTATCAAACACTTTCTGCCACTTTCCAAAAATCCCCCTTTTGACCACTAAAACTATTCTCCTTGAGCTAAGCTTTTTACCACAGCTCCTCCTAGACCCCTTGCACCTCCAGTAACAATGGCAAGTCCACAACTCACTTATTGGAGGGGTAAAATCTCTCTCTCCCTCTCTGGGCAGCCACTTTCTCTCTCTCCCTCACCCTCTCTCCTCTCCTACTGGCTCTCCAGGGCATCCAATGCCCCTCCCCTCTTATTTCCTCCTCCTTAGGGCTACCAGACATGCTTGGCCGCACCCACTTTGCCAAAAAATGGCATGCCGGCCATTTGCACGCTCTGGAGCATGCTACAGTGCGCTCCCGCACTGTAGCCGCCCTCTGCCCGATGCCCCCGACCACCTCGAGCCTCCCCCACGCGCCTGCCGATGTACCTCGGCGTCCGCGACAAGCCACGGCGCTGTCCCCCTCCTCTCTCCTCCTCCCCGCGCCTCCGCGCTATCAGACACCGGCCGCCCGAGCACTCCAATGGCGCGGCTCACCCGCGCTCTGCCCTGACGCTTCCCCGCTCCTTCTCTCCCTCCCTTTGGGCGTAGTCGACGTCCAGGAACACCCCAGACACGGCGCCAGCTCCTCCCGAGCCCTGCAGCGATGAGCGTGAGCTCGCCGGCGCACGGGTCTGCTGGACCTCTCCATTTGCCTATATAAAGGCCTCCCCGAGCTCCCCTCTCCTCACCACTCGCCCTCTCACCCCCCCCCTAGTCGCTCCCCTGCACCCCCTGTTCCTCCCCAGAGCCGCCCGAGCTCGAGATCGAGCTCGAGCTCCGCCGCCTCGGGTCGCCGTCGATCTCAGGGTACGGGCTTCCTCCGCCCCTCCTCTCTCTCGATCTGGGCTCTCCGCATCTCCCTGATCATTTCCCCTCCGCTTCCCCTCTCTTTTGCAGTCGGAAACGGCCGGAGCCACCGCCTCCCGACGCTCCTCCGCCGCAAACCTCGTCGCCGGCGAACCCCTGCACCCCGGCGACCAACTCCAGCACCACCCGAACGGCGACACGACGAGGAGTCCAGCGGTGCCGTCAGCTCACCTCGCCGTGCCCGGAAACGTCGCCGGTGAGCTCGCCGCCCCACTGACCCAGGGTTGACGACGACGGCCGTGGGGCCCGTCCGTCAGCCCCTCGCCCTGACGCCTGGGCCCCGCCCGTCAGGTTTGAACCTGGCGCGCGCGCGTGCACCGGTGCGCTGGGCCGCCTCTCTGCTGGGCCTGCTGCCCTGCGGCTATTCTGGCCCAGCAGGCACAGTGCCCCTTTCCTTTTTCTTTTTCTGTATCTTTTCCAAAAATTCCTCAGGACAAAATATATGTCCAAGTAAATTAATTCCAATTCCTAAATTCCTAGAATATTGCAACCTATTAAATGGTGCAACTTTCATTCAAATCCAACCAACTTTTATGTACTGTTCAAATTTAAATTCAAATTTGAGCAGTTTAATCTCTGTTTGGAAATCCATATCCCCTCTTATATAACTCCAAATCCAAAACTAGGAATTTTCCCCTTCTTAGTTTTCAACCTAGTATTTTACAAAAATAAGTTGACATTTTTCTGAGCACTTTGGTTTTGTTGTTTTACTATATCCTTATTTTCTCGTTATTTTCTTGCGACGAATAGATCCCGTATTTAACGAAGTAGTTGGATAATAAGAAGGAGAAGGACTTGAAGACTTTGAAGACTAAGGCAAGCAGCCCTTTGACCATGTCTATGACACCCTTTTTATGCATGTCATATAGCACTTTATTAGTGTTGCTCCGAAATCATGATGTGATGGTAACCACTTTTGTGGGTTGCCTTCGTTACTTCCTCATTGGTACCTGCATTATGCATGACCCTACCTTCTTATGAGGGTTATGCCGGTGGGAGTATATAGGATGCAAAAGTAGTGCTACGCAAAAAGGGACGGGTATATGCATGGTGATAGAGACAAAGTATTTTCAAAGGACTTTTTCGAAAACCCCATCGGGTGCCACTTATGCCCGAGGGAGATGATTGAGTTGGGTAACCACTTGATGACGAAGTGGTGTACCGAGGCAAGTGTGTGTGTTGTTTCCAAAACGGATTGGTTTAAGTTGCGACCGTTATCCCAACCATTACATGCGCAACCACTCTACCCTTATATGGGAAAGGGCATTATTGATTACCTAGGCCGATACTAGCTTGGAGCCCGCATTACTAGTGACGGGGGAGAGTTGGTGCTCTCTCTCGGGACGGGGTCGTGCCAGGTAGGGCGGCCATGACTGTTTTCACAGGGCACCGGATACACCGTTGTGTCCCCTCATGGATGTTACGATCTTGAGTAAGTCTCGTATGATGTACATCGTGAGGATACGGAACAACAAGTGGACTCCTTGTTAGTGTCGTCTAGGGAAAGATAGTGATCGGGTGCTTACCCCGGGTACTTGAGGTATCGCGGGTCGTGGATGACACGGAAGTTCCCCGGATCTTGTGGGTAAAGTGTGCAACCTCTGCAGAGTGTAAAACTATTCGAATAGCCGTGTCCACGGTCAAGGACAGTTGGGTAACCGCTCTTGGGCTACGTCCACTTGTTTACAAACCAGTGTGAGTGGGAAGAACTATTTGGGTCAAGTCAAGGACTTGACATGAATGAGTTGGGTTGGTGCCCACTCTATTTATTTTGATATCTGTAACCTGTCCTCATGGTTACTTGAATTCTCTTTATGCATGTCTTACAAGTTGTTGAACATGTCATTGCACTCAAAACTAGCTTTCCGCAAAAATTTACCTATCATGCATTGTTGTACCTTGAACCAAAACATGGGTTGCTTGCGAGTACATTCAAAGTACTCATTGGCTTGCCACTAGTTATTTTATTGGCCAGGCATGAAAGAACATGATATGAAGAAGAATACTTTGGTGATGAACATGCGAGCTAGGACGCTTCCCAGTCAGAATGCCTGTAGGGTTAAGGCAGATGGCATGGGTCCAAGTTATCAACGAAGATTTCCGCTGCAATGTTATACTCAAGACTTGACCGTAATGGTCCTACTTGTGTAATACGGTACGTATGGATATAAGACTCTTCTTACTCAGCTTCTGTGTGTTCAGTGAGCATTGATCTCTGGGATCACTGTACACGTGCATTCAGTGATCACGACTTATGAGTCGGGGTCCCCACAGAGCTGGTATCAGAGCCATCCTGACTGTAGGACGCCTTAGTTAGCATGGACGTTAGTTAGCTTGAGACCATCTAAACTTCTCTTCTTTTCTAAGCTTATCGAACCCGAGGGATATTTTTCCATATTGACCTCCCCTATTCAACTTTTGTAGATGGTTGTCGCCCCCTTGAGACTCCTTATGACAGGATTTCCATCACTCCTAAAAGACTGCGTCCAACAATGCCACTACCCCTTGCCGCCCGTATACACCCTGCATGAACTGGAAAATGATGTGCTCGAGAAGGAGTTCTACGCCAAGGTTTTTGTGCCTGCCAAGACCTCACCCCAGGGGTGGTTCTTCATTGGACCACCTAAGACCTGGCCATTCAGCAAGTGGCATATGAAGCACTCCTCCGTCTTCGAGGCCTCCTTCCAGAAATGAAAGAAGAACACGCCACCCGCTATCTACCTGGAAAGAACGGATTTGGAGCCCCAGCTCAAGTGATGATTTCCCCAGAAGATGAGGATCCAACCCTCAAGTACCAGATCCGCTTCATCAACGCAGGAGACTACCTTCTGCGTCACCTGACCGAAGCGTTCCTTAAGGCTCGCCAAGACCTCCCTTCACTTCTGCACCTCCACTTCATCGAGAAGAAGAAGGTGGCCGAGCAAGGACAGCAAATCAGTGCCTTACAAGCCCACCTTGCCAATCAAGAGCAACAAATCAAGGACCTTCAGAAAACCCGCAACCAAACCCCATGCAGGAAGCATAGGAATGAATTCCCATATCCACCTCATAGAAGACCGTCGTCAGGCCATCGACGACATGACCCAAGTCTGGTTAACAACCTTTTTGCTTCCATCACTTGTCACGGGTGTGGTGGACTTGGGCACATTAAAAGGATGTGTCCCAACAAGCAGCCGACTGTCGCATACCCTTTGGCACCACAAGGGGAACCCAGAAACTGAAGACTGAGCGCCCTTCTCTCTGAGCAAGCACGACTACCGAGTCCGAGTACCCCTAGGGTAGGATGAGTCGTGTATCCCCGTATGTGTAGTCGAGTCCGTGAGATGGTTTGAATGGAACCACGTTTTGTGTTGCTTGTTTTTACTTGTTGTGTTTTGATATAAGTCGCACATTTGCCCTAGGCAGCTTGTATGCGACTATATCACCTACCTTATCTTAATGAATGTGCGTAGCCTTAACGACACTTGTTTGCTTGAACTTACACTATAGAACCCCCTTTAAGCATCCCCTCCTCTATGCTACTTCTCCCTCTCATCCCTCTCATCAACTGAAGGCTAGCAAGACAAGATGCACCAAGAATTCCGCCTCGGCAGCCAACTAGCACTGAAGACTTTTTGTTGCAGCCTCCTCGACCAAGTAAAACCACGTAGAGTTATGTTGAACCCTTCAGACTAGAAACCCATTCCTAGACCCTTCGAGACTTCATAAGATACCCCAGCTCGAGTCCTTAACCATGTGCTTAACCCACAGAATTGCAAGAGAACCAGTTAAGCCTCTGTAAACCTCGCACAACACTGGGTTCATTATGGAACTAGTGGACATAGTGAACAAGCACACTATCATCCTAATATAGCACCAGAACTGACGATGACATAGGGAAGACCAGTATGACGATATAGGAACAAAGGACAAATGACTTGATGAGTTTATATCAGTGACTTGAGGGATTATATGAGACTATTTGGTGGATTATGAGGCTTTGATGTTGGTAGATGAACTTGGTGGGATAATGAGTATAGGTTAGCATAGCTTTCATTACCCCTGGAGTAAATTGGATTTTGTGGGATTATAATCGCAAGATGAAATTCTTGGAAGTATAAGGATTTGACTTAGCCAGGGGATATTGATAGGAGGTAGTTGGCATTATAATAATGACTTGGTGGAAACATGTAGGAATTCTCGTTGGACAAGAGATTTGGATTTAAGTACGTGATCCTAGTTGAGTATAGATGTTGAGTAAGTCTACATGGTTCGGAGTAAATTGGATTTAGACTGATGATCTCGATTATGATACCATGTTTCTTGGAGGACAATAAACTAGGAGATTGGATTAATTGTTGGAGTTTATTTAGGGATATGTATGAGCTTGATCTTGGAGTTTACCTGATCATGATAATGGAAATTGATGGACTTACTATAGTAGAGACAGCCCTTTCAAGCATTTGGGGATTATATGGACTTTAGGAGATCATGTGGAACATCATAAACATTGGATTTGTAGAATTAAATGGATTATGTAGTGATTGATGAAAGCTAATGGGCTGTTGGTTGATTCATAGGAAGGAAACAAGATCTTGGAGTGGCTTACGACGTGTTTCCTTAGGATAGAGATGCTTTATTATGGACCTTGGATCAATAGACTAAGCACTTGGATTGTGGTGATTAAATTCAAGCTTAGCAGCTTATATGTCCTACCCATGGATTTTTAGGGGTGGACATACACATGAGTTGGGGATTGTAGTCATATATGATTTTGTTAAACCTCCTCTCGAGAGTCATGAGGATACGAATAACATGAGTGATGATTGGAGTTGACCTATACGGGATGATTCTTTCGGTAACATGATGTGATTATTTGGAAGACTAGATAGAACGATTGGCATATCAGGAACTGTGCTCAAGGATAAGATGATAAATGTTCACTCGCACACTAGAATCCTTGAAACCCTTAAGCCCCACCAAGCCACGATATGGTAGAAATCACAACCATGGGCTTTGGCTCTAGGACAAGGAAACCTTGGCCAATACCCAGCCATGACCACCACCGATACCCCAACCTATACCCTATGTACCCCGTGGGCAAGTCTTCACGGAGTACTCGGACAAGTTAGTTGCCATCTTTCCTTGGTGACCTACTCGTCTAACAGAAGATGGAAGAAGAATCGTTCAGCTGGTTAAGGAACATCTGAAGATCGCCATGTCAAGGAGGAAGAACTATACCAACCACTACCGTCAAGAAGTGGACTTCCTCGTCGAAGACCGTGCGTATCTGCAAACCACTCCTCTCTAAGGGACCAAGCATTTCCATGACAAGGAGACCCACGCCAAGATTCATTGGCCCTCTTCGAGATCACTCCCAGGTTCAACAACCCCCTCTGAGATCACTATGAGACAAAGAGAAGACGGCTACCAGCTGGAGTTACCACCTGAGTTACCAACTGTGCACAGCGTTTTCCACGCGACACACCCCGAAAGTATTTCCAACTTCCTAACTAGCCCGATCCCTACCAGGACATCGATCACCAAGCCATCGACCTCCAGCCCAATATGACATACGCGAGAGACCCCAATTGCAATCTGGATCAAGCAGGACGACAAACACAAAGCCACACCATCGAGTACTTTAAGGTTCAATGGAGCACCAAACGGAAGCAGAAGCAGTATGAGGACGTGAAGACTACCCCAAATCCAAGTTTCTGTATTCCTTTCCGCGCCTAGTTTGGGAATCTCGGGGACGAGATTCTTGTAAGGGGGGTAGGTATGTCACACCCTGATTTTCATGCCACAACACTTAAGCTAATAAATCATGATAAAATGTGGTTTCACAAAAACTTTTGAGTGTTTTGGACTTTGCTTGATTTGATTTTTGTGTGTTGTTTGCTAGTGCTCTAAAAAAATCAAATAAATCCTCCAACTCTTATACTCCTTCTCCTTGATCCAAAACCTTTTCCCAATGATCATGCCATGTGTATAGTGCAATATAGAATTTTCTTACAAAAATAATTTGGCCAAAAAGTATTTTCAAAAATTAGTTTTCCAAAAACCCCTGAATTGAGGATTGCACTGCAAGTACTTAATTAAGGGCAGTAAAAATCTTTCCAAAAATATTTTTGACTCCTATTGGATATAGGTTGCCCATAAACCACAAAAATATAATTTTAAAAGTTATTTTCCTATTTTATTTAAAGGCTTTTTCTTAAGGCCAGAACTGGTCTTAAATAGTTTAAAATTATTTTAAAGCTTTAAAAATATTTGGGAAACATTAGGGAGACTCAATGGACATATATTGTCCATATATATGAGTTTAAACACATGGTTATGGTCAAAATATTGGACAAAACCTCCCAAAACCAAGTCTGCGCATTTCAAGGATTTGAAATATTTCTACAGGAAATATTTTCATAAAAATCCAAGGAAAATCCAGAAAGTCACAAATGCATATTGTGATCACCTTGCAAAGCCTCATGTCAATTAAAGTCATTTTGGTTCACCAAAATGCCCCAAAACCCTCTCTGAACAGAATCAAATTTGATCAAGTTTGTACAACCAACTTTATCTCCTTGACCCCAACTTTTGTGAGCATGTTCGCATGACCAAATGAGGCCACTACACCAAGTGGTGCATCAAGGAAAAGTGATTTGCTCAACTAGATCTACACAAGGGCATTTCTGCTAATTTCTAGGGTTTACAAAAGTTGCATTGGCAACTTTGCCCAATTAAGCTCCAAATTGGTGGAAGGCCCTAATTATATGTGTCATTTCACCCTATGGAGTATCATGGCAATTGGAGATCATTTGCTTGCCAAAACCCTTATCAAACACCTTCTGTCACTTTCCAAAAATCCCCCTTTTGACCACTAAAACTATTCTCCTTGAGCTAAGCTTTTTACCACAGCTCCTCCTAGACCCCATGCACCTCCAGTAACAATGGCAAGTCCACAGCTCACTTATTGGAGGGGTAAAATCTCTCTCTCCCTCTCTGGACAGCCACTTTCTCTCTCTCCCTCGCCCTCTCTCCTCTCCTACTGGCTCTCCAGGGCATCCAATGCCCCTCCCCTCTTATTTCCTCCTCCCTAGGGCTACCAGACATGCTTGGCCACGCCCACTTTGCCAAAAAAATGACATGCCGACCATTTGCATGCTCTGGAGCGCGCTATAGTGCGGCTCTGCCCGATGCCCCCGACCACCTCGAGCCTCCCCCGCGCGCCTGCCGATGTGCCTCGGCGTCCGCGACATGCCACGGCGCTGTCCTCCTCCTCTCTCCTCCTCCCCGCGCCTCCGCGGTAGCAGACACCGGCCGCCCGAGCGCGCCAATGGCGCGGCTCACACGCGCGCTGCCCTGACGCTTCCCCGCTCCTTCTCTCCCTCCCTCTGGGCGTAGTCGACGTCCAGGAACACCCCAGACACGGCGCCAGCTCCTCCCGAGCCCTGCAGCGACGAGCGTGAGCTCGCCGGCGCACGGGTCTGCTGGACCTCTCCGTTCGCCTATATAAAGGCCTCCCCGAGCTCCCCTCTCCTCACCACTCGCCCTCTCACCCCACTAGTCGCTCCCCTGCACCCCCTGTTCCTCCCCAGAGCCGCCCGAGCTCGAGATCGAGCTCGAGCTCCGCCGCCTCGGGTCGTCGTCGATCTCAGGGTACGGGCTTCCTCCGCCCCTCCTCTCTCTCGATCTGGGCTCTCCGCATCTCGCTGATCATTTCCCCTCCGTTTCCCCTCTCTTTTGCAGCCGGAAACGGCCGGAGCCACCGCCTCCCGACGCTCCTCCGCCGCAAACCTCGTCGCCGGCGAACCCCTGCACCCCGGCGACCAACTCCGGCACCACCCGAACGGCGACACTACGAGGAGTCCAGCGGTGCCGTCAGCTCACCTCGCCGTGCCCGGAAACGTTGCTGGTGAGCTCGCCGCCCCACTGACCCAGGGTTGACGACGACGGCCGTGGGGCCCGTCCGTCAGGCCCTCGCCCTTACGCCTGGGCCCCGCCTGTCAGGTTTGAACCTGGCGCATGCGCGTGCACCGGTGCGCTGGGCCGCCCCTCTGCTGGGCCTGCTGCCCTGAGGCTGTTCTAGCCCAGCAGGCACAGTGCCCCTTTTCTTTTCCTTTTTCTGTATCTTTTCCAAAAATTCCTCAGGACAAAATATATGTCCAAATAAATTAATTCCAATTCCTAAATTCCTAGAATATTGCAACCTATTTAATGGTGCAACTTTCATTCAAATCCAACCAACTTTTATGTACTGTTCAAATTTAAATTCAAATTTGAGCAGTTTAATCTCTGTTTGGAAATCCATATCCCCTCTTATATAACTCCAAATCCAAAACTATGAATTTTCCCCTTCTTAGTTTTCAACCTAGTATTTTACAAAAATAAGTTGACATTTTTCTGAGCACTTTGGTTTTGTTGTTTTACTATTGCCTTATTTTCTCGTTATTTTCTTGCGACGAATAGATCCCGTATTTAACGAAGTAGTTGCATAATAAGAAGGAGAAGGACTTGAAGACTTTGAAGACTAAGGCAAGCAGCCCTTTGACCATATCTATGACACCCTTTTTATGCATGTCATATAGCACTTTATTAGTGTTGCTCCGAAATCATGATGTGATGGTAACCACTTTTGTGGGTTGCCTTCGTTACTTCCTCGTTGGTACCTGCATTATGCATGACCCTACCTTCTTATGAGGGTTATGCCGATGGGAGTATATAGGATGCAAAAGTAGTGCTACGCAAAAAGGGACGGGTATATGCATGGTGATGGAGACAAAGTATTTTCAAAGGACTTTTCGAAAACCCCATCGGGTGCCACTTATGCCCGAGGGAGATGATTGAGTTGGGTAACCAATTGATGACGAAGTGGTGTACCGAGGCAAGTGTGTGTGTTGTTTCCAAAACGGATTGGTTTAAGTTGCGACTGTTATCCCAACCATTACATGCGCAACCACTCTACCCTTATATGGGAAAGGGCATTATTGATTACCTAGGCCGATACTAGCTTGGAGCCCGCATTACTAGTGACGGGGAGAGTTGGTGCTCTCTCTCGGGACGGGGTCGTACCAGGTAGGGCGGCCATGACTGTTTTCACAGGGCACCGGATACACTGTTGTGTCCCCTCACGGATGTTACGATCTTGAGTAAGTCTCGTATGATGTACATCGTGAGGATATGGAACAACGAGTGGACTCCTTGTTTGTGTCGTCTAGGGAAAGATAGTGATCGGGTGCTTACCCCAGGTACTTGAGGTATCGCGGGTCGTGGATGACACGGAAGTTCCCCGGATCTTGTGGGTAAAGTGTGCAACCTCTGCAGAGTGTAAAACTATTCGAATAGCCGTGTCCACGGTCAAGGACAGTTGGGTAACCGCTCTTGGGCTACGTCCACTTGTTTACAAACCAGTGTGAGTGGGAAGAACTATTTGGGTCAAGTCAAGGACTTGACATGAATGAGTTGGGTTGGTGCCCACTCTATTTATTTTGATATCTGTAACCTGTCCTCATGGTTACTTGAATTCTCCTGATGCATGTCTTACAAGTTGTTGAACATGTCATTGCACTCAAAACTAGCTTTCCTCAAAAATTTACCTATCATGCATTGTTATACCTTGAACCAAAACATGGCTTGCTTGCGAGTACATTCAAAGTACTCATTGGCTTGCCACTGGTTATTTTATTGGCCAGGCATGAAAGAACATGATATGAAGAAGAATACTTTGGTGACGAACATGCGAGCTAGGACGCTTCCCAGTCAGAATGCCTGTAGGGTTAAGGCAGATGGCATGGGTCCGAGTTATCAACGAAGATTTCCGCTGCAATGTTATACTCAAGACTTGACCATAATAGTCCTACTTGTGTAATACGGTACGTATGGATGTAAGACTCTTGTTACTCAGCTTCTGTGTGTTCAGTGAGCATTGATCTCTGGGATCACTGTACACGTGCATTCGGTTATCACGACTTATGAGTCGGGGTCCCCACACTCTAACAGTGTTATCATTTTTCTTATTATTTAATTCATTGAGAAAATCATTCTGAGCTTTAAGCACTTGTTCTACTTGTGTGGTAACCATAGAAGTATGTTTACTAATGAGTTTAAGTTCACCTTTAACTCCAGACATATCACTCAACTGTTCAATCATATAAGCATTGCGTTTCAATTGTCTACCAACATAAGCATTGAAGTTTTCTTGTTTAGCCATAAAGTCATCAAACTCATCCAAGCATTGGCTAGCAAACTTAGTAGAAGGGATTTCAGCTTTATCATATCTATAGAGAGAATTTACCTTTACTACATGTCTCGGGTTATCAAGACCATGAATTTCTTCTATTGGTGGTAAATTAAGACCATGTATTTCTTCAATATGAGGTAAATTCTTAACATCTTCAGCTTTTATACCTTTTTCTTCATAGATTTTGTCGGCGTTCTGGGAACGGGGATCCCCAGACTTGCCTGCCTGCGGCCTACGGCGTGGCTCAAGTGGGGGCCCAGCGCGGCCCATCTTCCCCAGCTCAAGCTCAAGACCCTCGCAAGGGGCCAAGCCTCGCGGGGTGGACGACAGGAAGCTTCCTCAGAGGCAGCCTCATCAGGCAGGCTTGCGAGGAGGCGGAGAGATCAAGGCGGGGTACCTCGCGAGGATCCAATGATGCAAGCCGTGGCGAATCAAGACCAGGCGGGCGCCAGGCGGGCGCCGGCCTGCGCAGAGTCCTTGTTTCCCCTTCGGTGCAAAGGGGGCAAGCGCAGGCCAAGGTATCAGGCAAAGGTTACCATTCTGGTGCAACGAGACCAAGACCAGCCGGACGGCCGGACGGAGGTCACCGTGGAGCCCAAGACAGCGTCACCACCAGTGCTTTTGGCAGCCGAAGACCACCTTTGGTCAGGATAACTTGTACTAGATGTTCCCCTTCAAAATGGCCAATTGTTGGCGCCCTTCCCGCTCATTATTTGGGGAGAGGCCCAGGGCCTCTATATATAGAGCTAGCCACAACAGAGTAGAGGACGACATCAAGAGATCTGGGAGAGACCAAACAGAACACACGGCACCAGCTCAAGAACACCCCTCCCGAGGCTGTTCTTCCCTTGTATTGTTCATCATCAGCCCAGAGGCAATCCACCACACCACACACTTCAGTAGGGTATTACACAACAACGGTGGCCCGAACCAGTATAAGTCTCGTGTCCTTTGTGTTGTTCATCATTCCCATCTTAGTTCACACGAGGAGATCGGACGTAGAACGGTAGGGGAGAGATTTCCATGCGCACCCTAGTGTTCGAACCTCAAGGGTCTGCCGGAACCCGAAATCCGACATTTGGCGCGCCAGGTAGGGGTGCGCCAGAGTTCTCCCTCCCCACGACCGGCTCTCCACCAACGTCGCATTCCATCCCCATGGCGGACGACGCGCCGCCCGCCCCGGCAACAGATGCCAGCGCCGGGGCCAGGGGGCTCCAGGCCTTGGCCTCCGCCTTGCGACAGGTGCAGTGGCCGCGCAAGTTCAAGCCCGAGATGCCGCCATGCTACAACGGCGCGACGGACCCACTGGTTTTCCTGCTGGCGTGAGGACGCCGTCCTCAGAGCCGGGGGCGACGACCGGGTGATGGCCAACTGGTTACCCATGGCCCTCACCGGCATCCCTCGCATGTGGCTCCTCCACCTGCCGACGACTTCCGTGACCTCCTAGGAGGAGCTGCGCGACCTCTTCCTCGCCCGTTTCGCCGCACCAGCGCTGCCCGTCGTCGCGGCCCTCCTGGGTGGCTCCCAAGCACCACCCTCGAGCCACCACGTCAAGTCGTTCACTCACCGGATCAGCACCACCTCCAAGCGTCAAGAAGCTCCCCCGGGCTGGGCGGCGCATGAGGCCGATCTGACCTTCGACTCGGATGATCACCCCTTCAACCCCGTCGGTTCGGGCGCGCTCCTGCTGCTGTGCACCCCCACCATCTTCCAAGTGGCCGTCACCAGGACCCTCATCGATAGTGGTGCCGGCCTCAACGTGCTCTCGGTGGAGGCCTTCAGCCTCCTCCACGTGCCACCGGAGCGGCTCCGACCCGGCAGGCCTTTCTCGGGCGTCGGGGCCGGTTCCACCGCCTCTTGGGACAGATCCGCCTCCCAGTGACCTCTGGCACCCACGACAACTTCCGCACGGAGCTGATCAACTTCGACATCGCCCCCATCGGCCTCCCCTACAACGCCATCCTCGGCTACCTGGCCTTGGCCCGGTTCATGGCAGCAACTCACCCGGCGTACAACCTCATGAAGATGCCCGGGAGCAGCGGGGTCCTTACTGTGTCAGGGGATACAAGGGATGCGCTGCAGGTGCTCCGGCTTGCCTTTAGGGCGGCCGCGGTGGCGCAGCCCGCCAGCACCGACACCCTCGAGCCCAAGGGGGCTGCACCAGCTAAAAAGAAGCAGTTGTTCACCCAGGACAAGCCGGAAACCAAGCAAGTACCGGTCGATCAGGACGGGTCCACTGGCGCCACCTTCACCATAGGAGCCAACCTCGAGCCTGAGTAGGAGAAGGCCCTAGTCAGATTCCTGCGCGCGAACAAGAACGTGTTCGCGTGGCAACCTGATCAGTTGGCAGGGGTCCCGAGGGGTGTGATCGAGCATCACCTCAACGTATGCCCAAACGTGCGCCCCGTGAAGCACAAGGCGAGGCGGTAGTCCACTGAGAAACAAGCCTTCATCGTTCAAGAGACCCGAAACCTGGAAGCGGCAGGGGTTATCCGCGAAGTCCGCTACCCTGATTGGCTAGCTAATCCAGTCGTTGTGCCGAAAAAGGGAGGAAAGGAGCGCATGTGCGTCGACTTCACCAACCTCAACAAAGCCTGCCCACAGGATCCATTTCCGCTCCCCCGCATCAACCAGATAGTCGACTCCACCGCAGAGTGTGACCTATTGTGCTTCCTAGATGCCTTCTCAGGCTATCACCAGATCAAGATGGCAGTGGAAGACGTGGAGAAGACGGCCTTCCTGACCCCGTGTGGAGTGTACTGCTATACGTGCATGCCATTTGGGCTGCGCAATGCAGGCGCAACCTTTCAGCGGCTGATGCACATCGCCTTAGGCGGGCAGCTCGGGAGGAACGTTGAAGCTTACATCGACGACATTGTGGTGAAGTCTCAGGAGGCAAAAACCCTGATACAGGACCTGGAAGAAACCTTTGCGAGCCTCAACGAAGTGGACCTATGGCTCAACCCAGAGAAGTGTGTGTTTGGAGTCCCCTCGGGCAAGCTCCTGGGGTTCCTCGTGTCCCACAGGGGCATTGAGGCCAACCCTGAGAAGGTCAAGGCGGTCGAGGACATGAGCCCACCAAACACCCTCAGAGAGATGCAGAAGCTCACCGGACATGTGACTGCGCTAGGGCGCTTCATCTCCAAGCTAGGAGAGCGAGCACTGCCCTTCTTCAAGCTAATGAAGAAGAAAGGCCCCTTCGAATGGACTGAAGAGGCCGACAAGGCATTCCAAGATCTCAAGAGGTACCTTACCAGCCCGCCGGTGATGGTAGCTCCGCGCCCTCAGGAGCCCTTGGTGCTCTACCTTGCGGCCACCCACTACTCCGCTAGCGCAGCCTTGGTGGCGGTCAGGGAGGAGCACCGAGCGAAGGCCGCGTTGACTGCCCAGACTGAGGCAGAGCGAAGCCAGGAGGGCCTCGCGAGGACCACAATCGCAGCCGGAGAGGAGCGGCCGCAGCAGGAGAGCGCGCCTGGGGGAGGAGAGGCCTCTTCAGGCGGACAAGCGTTGGGGGCTCCGTCGCCTCAGGAGACGCCTCAACCCCTGGAGGATGCAAGCTGTGCCAGCACCCTCGACCTCGTCGAGCATCCCGTGTACTTTGTCAGCACGATGCTACGGGACGCAAGGGCACGGTACCCCATGCCTCAAAAACTCCTCCTCGCGCTACTGGTGGCCTCACGCAAGCTGCGGCACTACTTCCAAGGCCATCCCATCAAGGTCGTCTTAGCATACCCCTTGGAGAGGGTACTCAGGATCCCCAACTCAGCTGGAAGGGTTGCCGAATGGAACATCGAACTATAGGCATTCCAGCTAGAATTCAGTATGACCAGAGTCAACAAGGGAGCCGCACTTGCAGATTTCGTGGCAGAATGGAAAGAAGCACCGGGTCTTGAGGCAGGCGAAGACCGGTCACTTTCCCCGGGGAGTGAAGCACCAGACGGCTGGGTCATGTACTTCGATGGGGCGTTCTCCCGACACGGCGCGGGAGCTGGCGCGGTGCTCGTATCACCCACCCAGGAGAAACTCTACTACGTCGTGCAACTCTACTTCCAGCACGGGGAAAAGGTCTCCAACAACATAGCAGAGTACAAAGGCCCGATAGCAGGCTTGAAAGCCGCAATCGCCTTAGGGGTAAAGCGCCTTATCATCAAGGCGATTCGCAGCTCCTCATCAACTTCTCCAACAAGGTATACGAGCCAAAGGATGAGCACATGGAAGCCTACCTCGCTGAGGTTCGCAAGATGGAGAAGCAGTTCTGGGGGCTGGAGCTGCAACATGTGCCTCGCGGCACCAATCAGGAGGCTGATGACATTGCCAAAAGGGCATCTAGGCTGCTGCCTCAAGAGCCCGGCGTCTTCGAGGAGCTGCTCTTCAAACCCTCAGCGGTGTCGTCACTATCGAGCACAGCTCAATCGAGGGAGGAGCTTCCCCAGCCACCTGCCTCAGGAGCCCCGGTCTGCGGCCCGGCCTCAGGGGCATGTCTGCTCCTGGCGTTGGAGCCCCAGGAAGGGTGTTGGATCCCGGGGCTCAAGAACTACCTGGTGCAAGGGACTCTGTCGGAGAACGAGGAGGAGGCGGAGCGTGTGGCGCGACAGGCCACAGCTTATTGCATCAGGGATGGAGATCTCTACAGGAAGCGGCCGAATGGCGTGTCTCTATGTTGCATCTCCAGAGAGCAAGGGAAGGAGCTGCTGGCAGACATACACAGCGGGGACTGTGGGCACCACTCATCGTCGCGAACTCTCGTCGGCAAGGCATTCCGTAGCAGATTCTACTGGCCCACGGCACTCAACGATGCCGTTGAGCTGGTGAAGGCTTGCGAGGCCTGCCAGTTCCACGCTAAGCAAATCCATCAGCCCGCGGGGGGTCTACAGACTATACCCCTCTCATGGCCGTTCGCCGTTTGGGGGCTGGACATTCTGGGCCCGTTCCCTCGGGCGCCAGGGGGCTATCGCTACCTCTACGTCGCCATGGACAAATTCACCAAGTGGGCTGAGGTGGAAGCTGTCCGCATGATCCCGGCGGGCTTCGTAGTCAAGTTCGTCAAGGTCCTCGTGAGCCGATTTGGGGTGCCCAACCGCATCATCACCGACAATGGTTGGCAATTCACCAGTAATCTCTTCAAAACGTACTGTGCTAACCTTGGAACGCAGATATGCTACGCTTCTGTAGCACACCCCCGGAGCAACGGCCAGGCCGAGCGAGCCAACCCGGAGGTCCTGAGGGGCTTCAAAGCGAGGACCTTCAAGAAGAAGATGGAAGCCTGTGGCAGGGGCTGGCACGACGAGCTCCAGTCTGTGCTGTGGTCAATCCGCACTACTGCGACCAAGCCGACTGGCGAGACCCCGTTCTTCCTCGTCTACGGAGCAGAGGTTGTTCTCCCTCATGAGGTCAAGCACCGCTCCGCACGGGTCCTGTCGTTCGACGAGGCGCAGCAGGATGCCATGCGGGGGACGGACCTCGTGTTGGGGGAGGAACACCGTCAAGAGGCCGCACTACGAGCGGCAAGGTATCAACAGGCGCTGCGACGATACCAATGCCGCCACATCCGCCCCAGAACTCTTGAGGTAGCGGATCTCGTGCTCAGGCGGGTTCTCTCCAGGGAGGGGTTGCACAAGCTCTCTCCCATGTGGGAGGGCCCGCTCAAGGTTGTTCATGTTTCCAGGCCTGGCTCCGCGCGCTTGGAGACTCAGGAGGGAGTACCCATCCAGAACGCGTGGAACATTCAGCATCTCCTAAGGTTTTATCCTTGAGCGAGGCCTAGCGCTTGGAAAAGGCCCGGTGCCTGTGAAGAAGGCGAATGCCTGTGAAGCTGTTGCGTTTTGGAAAAGGCCCAGTGCCTGTGAAGAAGGCCAATGCCTGTGAAGCTGTCGCGTTTTGGAGAAGGCCCGGTGCCTGTGAAGAAGGCCAATGCTTGTGAAGCTCGCCGCCCGTGACACTCTCACGTAATAATGAGTGGGGTTGTACATGCCCCGGAGTCTCCGGAGTGCCGCCCTTGGGCCTCGGGGGCTCCCGCCCACGCCCAGTGGCAGCACTTAGCTCCGCGCTGGTGAGAAGACGTCGAAGACTAGAATAGGTGCCGGACGCGATTTTTCCATTTTCTTTCTGCAGTTGGCTTGTTTGTTTCCGTTTGAAGTTTTATTGGAGTTGTTGGCATTCCTGGCTTGCGGCTATTTGCCTTTTTCGCTCACTTGCCTCGTTTTCTCTCACACGAGTCTCGCGAGGGAGGTTCACGGGAGCCCTCGCGAGCGTTTGCTGCCCCGATCGTCTGAAGCTTTCCTGCCCAAGTTATCTGCGGGAGCACCCCTCCCAGTCCGTGCCTCACGGGCATCGCGACACGAGCGCGGGACCTGGCTGATCGCCTTCATAACCGCGACCGAAAGTCACCCCTCCAGCTAATCTTTGCAGGGTATGAAGCACACGACAAAGCCTCGGCCTCGCGAGGCAGGGACTGCGTCAAGCCCCACCGAGCTGAAATATTCCCCGCACATGGGCACATGGCGCGGAAATAGTGGAAACAGTACGATAATTAACGACAACGGTTCTAACACGCCCCCACGGGGCCATATACTACCTTCTTCTTGCGCAAGGGAAGAAGAAAAACAAAATGAGCATGGCTTGCCCGGCACCAACCTACAGCGAAAGCTCCAGCTACTCCTGGGGCTTAGGCGGATCCCTCCTCTCGCTTCACCGGGGCGCGACGGCGGGCTGACCCGCTACCTTCACCCAGGCGGGCGCGACGGCGCGGGGGTTGGTCGCGGCCACCGCTGGAGAAGCTGCTGCCTAAGGGAGAGTCGCCGAAGCTTGGCAAACCTCGAGCACCACCGCCCGAACGCCTGCCGCCGTCTTCATCCTGGTCGGTGCCAGGGCTTGGCAGGCGGCCGCGGTCATCATCTTCGGGGCAGCACCCAGCGCGGCGACCGTCTTCCCCGAACACCCTCACGTAGAGGGTGGCGTCGCCATCGAACTTGAAGTGCAGGGTGCACCGCCGGCTCAGGCCGCGCGCATGGGCAAATGTTTGCCAGCCGTGGGTCAGGGCCCCATTCCTAGAAGCGGAGACCTCCAACGAAGCCCAGGAGGCCCTGCTGCAGCAACCATCTGCCTGGAGCCAGAAGCTGCATCGGGCGCTGGCCGGCAACTCACCGACGAAGAAGCGGGGAAGCTGGAGCCAGGTGCTGGTCCGGTCCGCCGAACACACGACAAACTCCGGCAGCACCTCCGCCGAGCGAAAGCGCGTCCTAGGGGGCGCGCGGCCACGGCATGCCTCACCTCGACAGTCGGGCGCTCACCACCGCGCAGGGAACCGCCTCCGTGGCTGTGGGAGCCCGCTACGGGAACCGCGGGATGCTTGCGAGGGCGACCCCGGTCGCGCTTGGCCGGGGGGGAGTCAGGCCCTACCTGATGAGCCTTTCCTTTCTCTGCGGCCGAGAACCTCTTCGGAGCCATGGGAACAGTGGGCAGCCAAGAAGAAGAGAAGGAGTAGCAGGAAGGGATGAACTGAAGGAGCTCACGCAGCCTCGTACTTATAGCCGAAGAAGGCCAACCGCCGAGCACCACGATCGCAGGTAATCATGAGCCGTTTCTCTGCATGTAGGGACTTGTCAAGTCGAGCAGTTGCCGAGGCGTCGTGGGAAGCGCAGCCGCCCACGTCCAATCATCCGCCACGCGGCGCCCAAGGCCGCAGGCTTTTAGGGCCTGCGGCGCTTCGCGCTAGCCCCTTGGCCTCTCTGCTAAGTCAAGCCCGCGCGCGCCTTGGGCCCGGGGGCTACTGTCGGCGTTCTGGGAACGGGGGTCCCCAGACTTGCCTTCCTGCGGCCTGCGGCGTGGCTTAAGTGGGGGCCCATCATGGCCCATCTTCACCAGCTCAAGCTCAAGACCCTCGCGAGGGGCCAAGCCTCGCAGGGTGGACGACGGGAAACTTCCTCAGAGGCAGCCTCATCAGGCAGGCTCGCGAGGAGGCGGAGAGATCAAGGCGGGGTACCTCGCGAGGATCCAATGACGCAACCCATGACGAATCAAGACCAGGCGGGCGCCGGCCTGCGCAGAGTCCTTGTTTCCCCTTCGGTGCAAAGGGGGAAAGCGCAGGCCAAGGTATCAGGCAAAGGTTACCATTCTGGTGCAACGAGACCAAGACCAGCCGAACGGCCGGACGGAGGTCACCGTGGAGCCCAAGACGGCGTCACCACCAGTGCTTTTGGCAGCCAAAGACCACCTTTGGTCAGATTAACTTGTACTAGATGTTCCCCTTCAAAATGGCCAATTGTTGGCGCCCTTCCCGCTCATTATTTGGGGAGAGGCCCAGGGCCTCTATATATAGAGCTAGCCACCACAGAGTAGAGCATGACATCGAGAGATCTGGGAGAGACCAAATAGAACACACCGCACCAGCTCAAGAACACCCCTCGCGAGGTTGTTCTTCCCTTGTACTGTTCATCATCAGCCCAGAGGCAATCCACCACACCACACACTTGAGTAGGGTATTACACCACAACGGTGGCCCGAACCAGTATAAATCTCGTGTCCTTTGTGTTGTTCATTGTTCCCAGCTTAGTTCGCACGAGGAGATCGGACGTAGAACGGTAGGGGAGAGAAATAGAATACCCCTTTTCTTCGGAGTTGGCTTAGGAGTTGGTTCAGGAAGTGTCCAATTGTTTTCATTAATCAACATATTATTCAATAGCAATTCAGCTTGATTGACAGTTCTTTCCCTGAAAACACAACCAGCACAACTATCCAGGTGGTCTCTGGAAGCATCGGTTAGTCCATTATAAAAGTTATCAAGTATTTCATTTTTATTGAGAGGATGATCAGGCAAAGCATTAAGTAATTGGAGAAGCCTCCCCAAAGCTTGTGGGAGACTCTCTTCTTCAATTTGCACAAAATTATATATTTCCCTTAAAGTAGCTTGTTTCTTGTGAGCAGGGAAATATTTAGCAGAGAAGTAATGAATCATATCCTGGGGACTACGCACACAACCAGGATCAAGAGAATTAAACCATGTCTTAGCATCACCCTTTAATGAGAACCGAAATAATTTAAGGATATAATAGTAGCGAGTTTTCTCATCATTAGTGAACAGGGTGGCTATATCATTTAATTTAGTAAGATGTGCCACAGCAGTTTTAGATTCATAGCCATAGAAAGGATTAGAATCAACCAAAGTAATTATCTTGGGATCAACAGAGAAATCATAATCCTTATCAGTAACACAGATAGGTGAAGTAGCAAAAGCAGGGTCATATTTCATTCTAGCATTCAGAGATTTTTCTTTCAGCTTAGCTAATAATTTCTTAAGATCATTCCTATCATTGCAAGCAAGAAAGTCTCTAGCAGTTTCTTCATCCATAACATAACCCTCAGGCACAACAAGCAATTCATATCTAGGGGGATAATCTTCATCATCACTTTCATCAATATTATCAGTTTCAATAATTTCATTCTCTCTAGCCCTAGCAAGTTGTTCATCAAGAAATTCACCTAGTGGCACAGTATTATCAAGCATAGAGTAGTTTCATCATAAGTATCATGCAAAGCAGAAATGCAATCATCAATAACATGCGACATATCAGAATTAATAGCAGAAGTAGGTTTAGGTGTCGCAAGCTTACTCAAACAGAAGGTGAATCAAGTGCAGAGCTAGATGGCAGTTCCTTACCTCCCCTCGTAGTTGAGGGATAAAGTTTGGTTTTCTCGTCTTTCAAGTTCCTCATAGTGACCAGCAGATATAAATCCCAAGTGACTCAAAGAATAGAGCTATGCTCCCTGGCAACGGCGCCAGAAAATAGTCTTGATAACCCACAAGTGTAGGGGATCGCAACAGTTTTCGAGGGTAGAGTATTCAACACAAATTTATTGATCATCATTGATTGCTTTTAAGAACTCATGCTCTTGCTCAAGGTTGAGTTTTTAAAAGCGTAATTTCTCATGTGTCCTTAAAAGTTCTCGATGATCTCCTAAGATAGTTTCATGAGCTAACTTAAGAGTGTTTAGTTCTTTAGTTAGAGACTCAATTTTCTCCTTATCATTGTCATTCGTTTTATCTTGATTAGCATGATTAATTGACGTTTCATCATAGTATTCATCACTAGGTTGTCAACAAGTAAATCATCATCACCTAACAAGTCATCTTCATCACTATTGAAATCAACATACTCGGGGTGTGATACCTTTGGGCCTTCAGCCATGAAGCATGTTCCAACTCCTTCATTTGGTGAGTTAAATATGTCGTAGGAGTTGGTTGACACAAGTGCTAGACCGGCAACACCTTCATCTTGAGTATATTCGGAATCGGAGTGATAACTTCTCTCGGAGTGGTTGTCGGAGTCGGAGCCGGATACCCATTCACCAACATGAGCTTGATGTCTTTGTTTTGTGTAGCTCCTTGATGACTTGTCCTTTCTTTCTGAATCCTTGCTTCTCCGTGAGTATCTTCGTTCATAACGATCATCTCTACTCCTTCTTTCTCTAGATGGTGATTCCTCTCTTCGGCTTCTTCTTTTGTGAGAGTCTTCTCTTTTCTTGTAGGGAGCCGTACACTCATTGGAATAGTGTCCGGGTATTCCACAATTGTAGCAGTTTCGCTCTCGACTAGAAGATCTTTTGTCAGGACCTTCACTTGGAGCTTCTATCTTTGCTTCTACTCTTGTAGAACTTGTTGAAGTTCTTCACCATTAAGCTCAATTCTTCATTGAAGATTTGCTTCTCACTTGATGATGTGGGAGCTTCACATGAGGCTTTGTAAGCACCACTTAATTTGTTGTGAAGTTCCTCTTTATCCTTGAGTGACATCTCATGAGCAACAATTCTTCTGATGACTTCCGTTGGCTTGAGATCTTTGTAATTGGGCATCATTTGAATCAATGTGCACACGGTATCATATTTTCCATCCAAGGCTCTTAGGATCTTCTTGATGATGAATCTATCGGTCATCTCTTCACTCCCTAAGCCGGCAATCTCATTTGTGATAAGAGCAAGCCTAGATTACATTTCAGCGACACCTTCACCATCCTTCATTTTGAACTTGTCAAGTTGACTTTTGAGCACATCCAATTTGGATTCCTTGACGGAGTCGGTACCTTCGTGCATATCAATCAAAGTATCCCAAATTTCCTTTGCATTCTCAAGACGGCTGATTTTGTTGAATTCTTCGGGGCACAATCCGTTGAAGAGAATATCACAAGCTTGAACGTTGTATTGCAGCATCTTTAACTCTTCTGCGGTAGCTTCACGGTTTGGTTCTTTCCCATCAAAGAAGTCACCTTGCAAACCAACACACACAATAGCCCAAACGGCGGGGTTATTTCCAAGAATATGCATTTTCATTTTATGCTTCCAACTAGCAAAATTAGTACCATCAAAGTAAGGACCTCTACGGTGATAATTTCCCTCGCTAGACGCCATACTCTCCTAGGTTGTGAAACCAAGGCTATGACCACCAAAAGCTATGAAAATCAAAGCAAATGGAGACCAAAGCTCTGATACCACTTGTAGGATCGGAAGTATGTCTAGAGGGGGGGTGATTAGACTACTTGACCAAATAAAAATCTATCCTTTTCCCAATTTTAGTTCTTGGCAGATTTTGGCTATCTTAGCACAAGTCAAGCAATCTTCACACAATTCAAGCAAGCATGCAAAGAGTATATGAGCAACGGAAAGTAAAGCATGCAACTTGCAAGAATGTAAAGGGAAGGGTTTGGTGGATTCAAACGCAATTGGAGACACAGATGTTTTTGTCGTGGTTCCGATAGGTGGTGCTATCGTACATCCACGTTGATGGAGACTTCAACCCACGGAGGGTAACGGTCGCGCGAGTCCACGAAGGGCTCCACCCATGAAGGGTCCACGAAGAAGCAACCTTGTCTATTCCATCACGGCCATCGCCCATGAAGGACTTGCCTCACTAGCGGTAGATCTTCACGAAGTAGGCGATCTCCTTGCCCTTACAAACTCCTTGGTTCAACTCCACAATCTTGTCGGAGGCTCCCAAGTGACACCTAGCCAATCTAGGAGACACCACTCTCCAAGAAGTAACAAATGGTGTGTTGATGATGAACTCCTTGCTCTTGTGCTTCAAATGATAGTCTCCCCAACACTCAACTCTCTCTCACAGGATTTGGATTTGGTGGAAAGAATATTTGAGAGGAAAGCAACTTGGGGAAGGCTAGAGATCAAGATTCATATGGTAGGAATGGAATATCTTGAGCTCAACACAAGTGTAGGTGGTTCTCTCTCAGAAAATGTGTATTGGAAGTGAAGATCTGTTCTGATGGCTCTCTCCACGAATGAAGAGTGGGTGGAGGGGTATATATAGCCTCCACACAAAATCTAACCATTACACACAATTTGCCAAACTCGGTGGGACCAAATCGTTAAACTCGGTAGGACCGATTCAGCAAACCTAGTGACCGTTAGGATTTTCGGTGGGACTGAGATGCAACTCGGTAGGACCGATATGGTTAGGGTTAGGGCATAACATAATCTCGGTGTGACCGATTACACAAACTCGGTGGGACCGATTTTGGTAATAAGCTAACCAGAGAGTTGGTCAGGTAAACTCGGTGGGACCAATTCGCTCTTTTTGGTGAGACCGAAATGTTACGAAAGGGAAAAAATGAGTTTACATTGCAATCTCGGTGGGACCGATCGCTCACTTCGGTTGGACCGAAACGTTACGAAGGGAAACAGAGAAATTGCAATCCCATCTTGGTGAGACCGAGATCCCTATCGGTGAAACCGAATTACTAGGGTTTGTGGCAGTGGCTAAGACATGTGAAACTCGGTGGCTTCGGATAGGAAGAATCGGTGGGGCCGAGTTTGACTTTAGGTTTGGGTCATATGTGGATATGAAAAGGTAGTTGAGGATTTTGGAGCATATCACTAAGCACATGAAGCAAGAGGCTCATTAAGCAACACCTCATCCCTCCTTAATAGTATTGGCTTTTCCTATGGACTCAATGTGATCTTGGATCACTAAAAATATAAAATGTAGAGTCTTGTTCTTCAAGCTTGAGCCAATCCTTTGTCCTTGTAATTTTGAGGGATCCACTTTCCTCATCCATGCCATGCCATCCATTGAGCTTTTCTGAAATATTCATCTTGGAATGATGTTAGCTCAATGAGCTATATGTTGTTAGGAATTACCAAAACCACCCAGGGATAGTTGCACTTTCAATCTCCCCCTTTTTGGTAATTGATGACAACATATAGATCAAAGCTTCGACAAATGATAATAAGAATGGAATATATCGTCGCTTTGAGAAGTATGTGATAAGTAAGAGCTCCCCCTAAATTTGTGCATATTTAAGATTTGCTTTGGACTGCAAATGCACAATGAGTTAGGATCATGGGTTACTCTTCCATGTCACATACATCTTGGTGGAGCGCTCAAAATGATAAGAGTTAAATGCATGCACTCATCACTAAGCAAAGTGAATGATCAACATAAGGATAAATTGATAGTAACATCCAACAAGCATTAAGTGTAGCTTATGATCAAACACATGATCATCAATGTCTCACAGATAAAAGCATAGTATATCAAGCACTCAAACGCAACAAAAAGTTCCACCAAAAAGATAAGAGAGAACAAATGCAAACTCTCTCTCTCTCTCTCTCTCTCTCGAAGCCTATGATCTATTCATCTTTCTCCCCCTTTGGCAACAAGTTACCAAAAAGTTCATAGAAAATGCATAGCACTAAACGACTCTCAGGCTTGGTCTTCAGGTGGTGGATTCCAGATGACGCCAAGGACGAAGGCTTCGGTTGAAGTAGTTGGAGCTGCTGGGGTAGGAGCTGGAGCTGGTGGAACAGAAGCTGTAGCTGGTGCAGAAGTGGTGGCTCTGGTGTCAGGTACTGGTACTGCAGATGATCTCTGAGCTCTGGGCACCCTGGCAAATGCATCAGTTGTGGTCTTGCCCTTCCTCTCTTGCATATCTTCTTGTAGTTGTTCCACAGCAGACTGGACCTCTGTCACCTTCACATCTAGGTCATAGAACTTTTGTTCCATGATTCTTTCCAAACTCTCTTGGTTTTGAGTTAGGGTGGCCAGTCCTTTCTCAATCCTCAGCGTGGATGCTATCAGGTAACTTAGCTGCTCTTGCTTGTTCTTCAAGAAATACTCAGATGCCTCCTCTTGAGTTGGCATCCTGGCAGCTTTCTCCATCTTTGCCTTCTCCTTCTATGCTTGAGCATGTGCAGATGATGGTTCATCCTTGTTCATGACAACCTGATTGTCTTCAAAGTCTGGATGGATGGGCAGGTGTTCCTTATCCAGCAAGTATGTGCATGTGCCCATCTTTGAGTTTATCAGCTCTTGAATTTGTGGGGCATATCCACAGCTCCTCTTCTGATCAGCTGCTATTCTCTTAATGGTCTCTACCATGAGGCTCATCACCTTGAACTTCTGTGGCACATCAAATACATGGAGCATGTTTATTGCATGGCCTCGGATCATCTTGTGATCACCTTACTTGGGCAATAGAGTGTGCCTTATAATCCAATTAATAGTGGGCAGCCCTGACAGAAGATAATGCACTGAGCCAAACTTGAATGTATCAAGTGCCTTGTTTGGGATCTCCTTGTACATGTTGGACATGGAATTGTGATCCATCTTCTTCTTGGCATATATGTCCAAGTCATCTTCCTGCTCTTCTGGGGCATTAATGAGCTGTGCCCACTCAGCCACTGTTGACTGATATCTGGTTCCTTCTGACATCCACACAATCCTGCCATCTGGATAGAAGTGTGCTGTGGAGTAGAATTGCATGATCAGCTCTTCATTCCACTTTGTGAGCTTCTGCCCAACAAAGTCTGCAACTCCACAACCCTTGAAGCTGTCATATACTCCAGGATAGTGCTCTTCATTCTCCTTGATGTACTCCCAATCAACCCATCTCATGTCACAAACTATGGGCTTCTTATCAAGCAGCACTGTCTCATAGAAATCCTGTTGTTCCTTGGTATGAAACCTATAATCCATAGCAGTTCTTCTCCTTGAAGCATATGGATCTGCTTCTCTCCACTTCTTCAGCCCTGAATCTCTTCTAATCTTCATGTCCTCAGCCACAGGATGAGCATCATTGTGGTCTGGGATCTTGGGCTTAAGCTTCCTGAGCACTTGACCTTCTTCTTCTTCAGCAATGTCAGGCACTGGGGCCTTGTTCTTTTCAGCAGCAGATATATTCCTAGTGTTTCTCTTTGGTGCACTCTTGGGCTTAGATGCAGCTTTGGGTGCTTCCTTGGGCTTGGATGCAGTAGCCCCTGACCTTATGGCATCTCCCATGAGTTTCTGTGCCTTAGGTGCTGGTGCAGCAACCTCTTCTTCCTCTTCTTCATCTGATGAATGTTTTTCAAACTCAGCCATTGGATCAACCTTCTTGCACCATCTGCCCCTTTTTCTTTCCTTCTTTTCTTTCACAGCCTCATCTTCTGCAGTTGACTTGGAAGATTTCTGAGAGGATGCCCTGGCTTTGGACATTGGCTGTCTCCCTGCTGTCCTTTTGATTTTCAGTCCTGGCTTTGCGGCTGCAGCTGAGCCATATTCTTTCTTGAGTACTTTCTTCTTGGATGTGGCTTCCTCTTCTGCCACATAGTCCTCATCCTCTCACTCAGAGGTTCTCTTCTTGCTTGCTCTAGTGGCAGCTTTGGGCAGATTGCTTGGGGTGCTCGTGCTACCCTCATGAGAACTGCTAGAGGGACTAGTGCCCTCACTCAAATGAGCTTGCTCCTCAGATCTGTTCTGGCTATCACTCTGATCAGACATGTTGAAGTTCAGACTGCTGACCCTGTGAATAGTTTATAGATGAGATAGAGTGGATGAGCATCACAAAATGCAGAGGTTTTTGCAAAAGAATGAGTCAAAAAGTTAGTTTTAGTTTTTCATAGAAAGCATTTCGGATCGACCGATCTGCAAACTCGGTGATACCGAAGCAGCTTTTGGAACCAAAACTAGTGAACTCGGTCAGACCGAGTCACAGTTCGGTGGCACCGAGACTGCTAGGGTTTCACAAAGTCCTGAACTCGGTCTCACCGATTTGTAATTCTTGGTCAGACCGAGAACCACATGTGCAATGGCCGTGGCCGAATCGGTGGAACCGAGTTCCGCAACCCGGTGGGTCCGAAATGATTTCGGCGGAAACCTAAACCTAAATTTTCGAAACTCAACTATTCTAAGGATTGTTTTGATTGGATAGGAGTGTTTCAATCGTAGCAAGATTCATTAAGAACACAATGTGCTAGGATTTGGACGGGGAATAGCACTGTGATCAAGTCCATACCCTAGTTCGGCGGCGGACTCGCTACGGCAACAACGGCGGAGACGAATTCCGTTGACGGCGGCAGATACCAGCGACTGGAGGCGGCTGGCGACGAGGAGGACGATCCGGAGACCCAGGAGGCAGAGCGAGCTATGCGCGGGCGAAGAGGTATATATAGCCCGACCTTGTCGGTGTGACCGAGTGGAACAACTCGGTGGCACCGAGATGCATAACTGTTGACAGTTATAGCAACTCGGTGTGACCAAAAAGTTCAAATTGGTTGCACCGAGGTGAAAACCTAGATCGACTTAGTGATCTCGGTATGACCGAAATGGAGGAATCGGTCAGACTGAAAAGCACAAAGAAGTTTTGGAAGTTTAAGTCTATGACAAATCAGGGACTCCGAGTGCTCCTCACACAGAGTGGTTTGAATCTGACTTGATCAAATTTTGTGATGTAGCATGAATAGAGTTTGAGATGAGAAAAGCATAGATAGCTAGAGAAGGTTCTTAGGCATTCTTGTCCATCCACTTAGCAAGAAAAAGAAAAACCAATCAATGAAAACAACAAGTGGATGTCCTCGAATGAGTAAAATATGCTCTCAACATGCTCACACAATAAAATGGCAATTGAAATATGTGGCAAAGCATGCACAACCAATTCTAGCATCTATCAAGCAATTGGCGATGACTAGGTCATCTATATATGAGTATATTGACTTAGGAGTCAAATGAGAACATTTGGTCATAGGTCATACTCATCGTTTAAGCACAAGTGGGGTTACCACTTTTACATAAAGCATTGTTGTGTTCACATCATTAGAGTTGCTTTAGCTCAATTCTTAGAGTAAAGCTCCCCCTAGATGTGATATCCCCCCTAAGAGGGATGAACTAACCTTGGGTTTTGTCGATGATGACTTCATGTAGATGTTGAAGATATAGATGCTCAATGTTGATGTAGATCACTTGTAGCTATCCATTGGAGTGAATTGCACTTTCAATACCTACATGGGTTAGTCCCACAAGGAACAAACAATGATATCCATAGACATAGAGTGATGCACACACAAGATGATGTCTATGAAAGCTTTTAGGTTACCTTGTTCCTTGACTTACCAACAAGAGGGTTTGTGACTCCTTGAACTAGTGCAAGATGTGGAAGTTGACTACACTTGTTCTTGCCAAAATGATAAGAGTGAAGTATGTTGGCAGATTCACCCTCAAGAACTCTCTAGTTCTTCTTCTTTTGGATCCACACCATCTTGATGGGAATCCTTGGAGTTGTAGTCGTACTTGATGAAGTGGAACTTGAAGTAGTCTTGGGAATCCACTTGACTAAGGTCTTAGGAGCTTCTTCAAATGCATCAATTTCCTATTGAAGCTTGTCCTTGCCTTTTTGCTTGTAGTCTTGTGGTGGAAGATCATCTTGAGCTTGTGTCCCTTTGAAAGAAGTAGGATCATACTTCTCTTGTTGAGGAACAAACTTTGTCTTGGGGTATTGATCTTCTTCCCACTCAACTCCATTGGCATTGAACTTTCGTTCGAAACCAACACCTTGATTCTTCCGGTGCCTTCCTTGCTTGCGTACAATTTCCTCGAATTGCTTACTCCCGGCAAGGCTCTTGTACACTCCTTTCTCTATAATTCCCTTCAATAGGCTATTTTCTTGCTCAAGTGTAACTTGGCTAAGAGAATCATTAGTGGAATCAAGAGAACTACTAGAAGCAACAATATTGGATATAACATGATCATTGTTACTACTAGAGGAAGAATCTTTCTTGTTCCTGTTACTAGGCTTAACTTGAGGCATGTAAGTGGATAAAAGTAAACACTTGGCAATGTAAGAAGAACTTTTCTTACGAAGATCATCATTCATTGCTTTTAAGAACTCATGCTCTTGCTCAAGGTTGAGCTCTTCAAAGCGTAATTTCTCATGTGTCCTTAAAAGTTCCCGATGATCACCTAAGATAGTTTCATGAGCTAACTTAAGAGTGTTTAGTTCTTTAGTTAGAGACTCAATTTTCTCCTTATCATTGTCATTCGTTTTATCTTGATTAGCATGATTAATTGACGTTTCATCATAGTATTCATCACTAGAGTTGTCAACTAGTAAATCATCATCACCTAACAAGTCATCTTCATCACTATTGAAATCAACATACTCGGGGTGTGATACCTTTGGGCCTTTAGCCATGAAGCATGTTCCAACTCCTTCATTTGGTGTGTCAAATATGTCGTAGGAGTTGGTTGACACAAGTGCTAGACCGGCAACACCTTCATCTTGAGTATATTCAGAATCGGAGTGATAACTTCTCTCGGAGTGGTTGTCGGAGTCGGAGTCGGATACCCATTCACCAACATGAGCTTGATGTCTTCGTTTTGTGTAGCTCCTTGATGACTAGTCCTTTCTTTCTGAATCCTTGCTTCTCCGTGAGTATCTTCGTTCATAACGATCATCTCTACTCCTTCTTTCCCTAGATGGCGATTCCTCTCTCCGGTTTCTTCTTTTGGGAGAGTCTTCTCTTTTCTTGTAGGGAGTCGTACACTCATTGGAATAGTGTTCGGGTCTTCCACAATTGTAGCAGTTTTGCTCTCGACTAGAAGATCTTTTGTCATTGTAGGACCTTGACTTGGAGCTTCTATCTTTGCTTCTACTCTTGTAGAACTTGTTGAAGTTCTTCACCATTAAGCTCAATTCTTCATTGAAGATTTGCTTCTCACTTGATGATGTGGGAGCTTCACATGAGGCTTTGTAAGCACCACTTGATTTGTTGTGAAGTTCCTGTTTATCCTTGAGTGACATCTCATGAGCAACAATTCTTCCGATGGCTTCCGTTGGCTTGAGATCTTTGTAATTGGGCATCATTTGAATCAATGTGCACACGGTATCATATTTTCCATCCAAGGCTCTTAGGATCTTCTTGATGATGAATCTATCGGTCATCTCTTCACTCCCTAAGCCGGCAATCTCATTTGTGATAAGAGCAAGCCTAGAGTACATTTCAGCGACACCTTCACCATCCTTCATTTTGAACTTGTCAAGTTGACTTTGGAGCACATCCAATTTGGATTCCTTGACGGAGTAGGTACCTTCGTGCATATCAATCAAAGTATCCCAAATTTCCTTTGTATTCTCAAGACGGCTGATTTTGTTGAATTCTTCAGGGCACAATCCGTTGAAGAGAATATCACAAGCTTGAGCGTTGTATTGCAGCATCTTTAACTCTTCCGCGGTAGCTTCATAGTTTGGTTCTTTCCCATCGAAGAAGTCACCTTGCAAACCAACACACACAATAGCCCAAACGGCGGGGTTATGTCCAAGAATATGCATTTTCATTTTATGCTTCCAACTAGCAAAATTAGTACCATGAAAGTAAGGACCTCTATGGTGATAATTTCCCTCGCTAGACGCCATACTCTCCTAGGTTGTGAAACCAAGGCTATGACGAACAAAAGCTATGGAAATCAAAGGAAATGGAGACCAAAGCTCTGATACCACTTGTAGGATCGGAAGTATGTCTAGAGGGGGGTGATTAGACTACTTGACCAAATAAAAATCTATCCTTTTCCCAATTTTAGTTCTTGGCAGATTTTGGCTATCTTAGCACAAGTCAAGCAATCTTCACACAATTCTAGCAAGCATGCAAAGAGTATATGAGCAGCGGAAAGTAAAGCATGCAACTTGCAAGAATGTAAAGGGAAGGGTTTGGAGGATTCAAACGCAATTGGAGACAGGGATGTTCTTGTCGTGGTTCCGATAGGTGGTGCTATCGTACATCCACGTTGATGGAGACTTCAACCCACGGAGGGTAACGGTCGCGCGAGTCCACGGAGGGCTCCACCCACGAAGGGTCTACGAAGAAGCAACCTTGTCTATTCCATCATGGCCGTCGCCCACGAAGGACTTGCCTCACTAGCGGTAGATCTTCACGAAGTAGGCGATCTCTTTGCCCTTACAAACTCCTTGGTTAAACTCCACAATCTTGTCGGAGGCTCCCAAGTGATACCTAGCCAATCTAGGAGACACCACTCTCCAAGAAGTAACAAATGGTGTGTTGATGATGAACTCCTTGCTCTTGTGCTTCAAATGATAGTCTCCCCAACACTCAACTCTCTCTCACAGGATTTGGATTTGGTGGAAAGAAGATTTGATTGGAAAGCAACTTGGGGAAGGCTAGAGATCAAGATTCATATGGTAGGAATGAAATATCTTGAGCTCAACACAAGTGTAGGTGGTTCTCTCTCAGAAAATGTGTATTGGAAGTGAAGATTTGTTCTGATGGCTCTCTCCATGAATGAAGAGTGGGTGGAGGGGTATATATAGCCTCCACACAAAATCTAACTGTTACACACAATCTGCAGAACTCGGTGGGACCAAATCGTTAAACTCGGTCGGACCGATTCAGCAAACCTAGTGACCGTTACGATTTTCGATGGGACTGAGATGCAACTCGGTAGGACCGATATGGTTAGGGTTAGGGCATAACGTAATCTCGGTGTGAACGATTACACAAACCCGGTGGGACCGATTTTGGTAACAAGCTAACCAGAGAGTTGGTCAGGTAAACTTGGTGGGACTGATTCGCTCTTTTCGGTGAGACCGAAATGTTACGAAAGGGAAACAGTGAGTTTACATTGCAATCTCGATGGGACCGATCGCTCACTTCGGTTGGACCGAAACGTTACGAAGGGAAATAGAGAAATTGCAATCCCATCTCGGTGAGACCGAGATCCCTATCGGTGAAACCGATTTGCTAGGGTTTGTGGCAGTGGCTAAGACATGTGAAACTCGGTGGCTCCGGATAGAAAGAATCGGTGGGGCCGAGTTTGACTTTAGGTTTGGGTCATATGCGGATATGGAAAGGTAGTTGAGGATTTTGGAGCATATCACTAAGCACATGAAGCAAGAGGCTCATTAAGCAACACCTCGTCCCTCCTTAATAGTATTGGCTTTACCTATAGACTCAATGTGATCTTGGATCACTAAAATAGAAAATGTAGAGTCTTGTTCTTGAAGCTTGAGCCAATCCTCTGTCCTTGTAATTTTGAGGGATCCACTTTCCTCATCCATGCCATGCCATCCATTGAGGTTTTCTGAAATATTCATCTTGGAATGATGTTAGATTAATGAGCTATATGTTGTTAGGAATTACCAAAACCACCCAGGGATAGTTGCACTTTCAGCGGCTATTTGCCTTTTTAGCTCACTTGCCTCATTTTCTCTCACACGAGTCTCGCGAGGGAGGTTCACGGGCGCCCTCACGAGCGTTTGCTGCCCCTATCGTCTGAAGCTTTCCTGCCCAAGTTATCTGCGGGAGCACCCCTCCCAGTCCGTGCCTCACGGGCATCGCGACACGAGCGCAGGACCTGGTTGATCGCCTTCATAACCGCGACCAAAAGTCACCCCTCTAGCTAATCTTTGCAGGGTATGAAGCGCACGATAAGGCCTCGGCCTCGCGGGGCGGGGACCGCATCAAGCCCCACCGAGCTGAAATATTCCCCGCACAAGGGCACATGGCACGGAAATAGTGGAAACAGTACGATAATTAACGACAGCGGTTCTAACACGCCCCCACGGGGCCATATACTACCTTCTTCTTGCGCAGGGGAAGAAGAAAAACAAAATGAGCACGGCTTGCCCGGCACCAACCTACAGCGAAAGCTCGAGCTACTCCTGGGGCTCAGGCGGATCCCTCCTCTCACTTCACCGGGGCACGACAGCGGGTTGACCCACTACCTTCACCCAGGCGGGCGCGACGGCGCGGGGGCTGGTCACGGCCACCGCTGGAGAAGCTGCTGCCTGAGGGAGAGTCACCGAAGCTTGGAGAACCTCGAGCACCACCGCCCGAACGCCTGTCGCTGTCTTCATCCTGGTCGGTGCCGGGGCTCGGCAGGCGGCCGCGGTCATCATCTTCGGGGCAGCACCCAGCGCGGCGACCGTCTTCCCCGAACACCCTCACGTAGAGGGTGGCGTCACCATCGAACTTGAAGTGCAGGGTGCACCGCCGGCTTAGGCCGCGTGCATGGACAAACGTTTACCAGTCGTGGGTCAGGGCCCCATTCCCAGAAGCGCAGACCTCCAACGAAGCCCAAGAGGCCCTGCTGCAGCAACCATCTGCCTGGAGCCAGAAGCTGCATCGGGCGCTGGCCGGCAGCTCACCGACGAAGAAGCGGGGAAGCTGGAGCCAGGTGCTGGTCAGGTCCGCCGACCACACGACAAACTCCGGCTGCACCTCCGCCGAGCGAAAGCGCGGCCTAGGGGGCGCGCGGCCACGGCATGCCTCACCTCGGCAGCCGGGCGCTCACCACCGCGCAGGGAACTGCCTCCGTGGCTGTGGAAGCCCACTACGGGAACTGCGGGATGCTTGCGAGGGCGACCCCGGCCGCGCTTGGCCGGGGGGAGTCAGGCCCTACCTCATGAGCCTTTCCTTTCTCTGCGGCCGAGAACCTCTTCGGAGCCATGGGAACAGCGGGCAGCCAAGAAGAAGAGAAGGAGTAGCAGGAAGGGATGAACTGAAGGAGCTCACGCAGCCCCGTACTTATAGACGGAGAAGGCCAACCGCCGAGCACCACAATCGCAGGTAATCATGAGCCGTTTCTCTGCATGTAGGGACTTGTCAAGTCGAGCAGTTGCCGAGGCGTTGTGGGAAGCGCAGCCGCCCACGTCCAATCAACCGCCACGCGGCGCCTAGGGCCGCAGGCTTTTAGGGCCCACGGCGCTTCGCGCTAGCACCTTCGCATCTCTGCTAAGTCAAGCCCGCGCGCGCCTTGGGCCCGGGGGCTACTATCGGTGTTCTGGGAACGGGGGTCCCTAGACTTGCCTGCCTGCGGCGTGGCTCAAGTGGGGGCCCAGCGTGGCCCATCTTCACCAGCTCAAGCTTAAGACCCTCACGAGGGGCCAAGCCTCGCAGGGTGGACGATGGGAAGCTTCCTCAGAGGCAGCCTCATCAGGCAGGCTCGCGAGGAGGCGGAGAGATCAAGGCGGGGTACCTCGCGAGGATCCAATGATGCAAGCCATGACGAATCAAGACCAGGCGGGCGCCGGCCTGCGCAGAGTCCTTGTTTCCCCTTCGGTGCAAAGGGGGCAAGCACAGGCCAAGGTATCAGGCAAAGGTTACCATTCTGGTGCAACGAGACCAAGACCAGCCGGACGGCCGAACGGAGGTCACCGTGGAGCCCAAGACGGCGTCACCACCAGTGCTTTTGGCAGCCGAAGACCACCTTTGGTCAGATTAACTTGTACTAGATGTTACCCTTCAAAATGGCCAATTGTTGGCGCCCTTCCCGCTCATTATTTGGGGAGAGGCCCAGGGCCTCTATATATAGAGCTAGCCACCACAGAGTAGAGGACGACATCGAGAGATCTGGGAGAGACCAAAAAGAACACACCCCGCACCAGCTCAAGAACACCCCTCGCGAGGTTGTTCTTCCCTTGTACTGTTCATCATCAGCCCAGAGGCAATCCACCACACCACACACTGGAGTAGGGTATTACACCACAACGGTGGCCCGAACCAGTATAAATCTCGTGTCCTTTGTGTTGTTCATCGTTCCCAGCTTAGTTCGCACGAGGAGATCAGACGTAGAACGGTAGGGGAGAGATTTCCACGTGCACCCCAATGTTCGAATCTCAAGGGTCTGCCGGAACCCGAAATCCGACAGATTTCTTTGCCTCTTGCATATCTTCAAGACTGAGAAATAGAATACCCCTTTTCTTCGGAGTTGGCTTAGGAGTTGGTTCAGGAAGTGTCCAATTATTTTCATTAGTCAACATATTATTCAATAGCAATTCAGCTTGATTGACAGTTCTTTCCCTGAAAACACAACCAGCACAACTATCCAGGTGGTCTCTCGAAGCATCGGTTAGTCCATTATAAAAGATATCAAGTATTTCATTTTTCTTGAGAGGATGATCAGGCAAAAGCATTAAGTAATTGGAGAAGCCTCCCCAAAGCTTGTGGGAGACTCTCTTCTTCAATTTGCACAAAATTATAAATTTCCCTTAAAGTAGCTTGTTTCTTGTGAGCGGGGAAATATTTAGCAGAGAAGTAATAAATCATATCCTGGGGGCTACGCACACAACCAGGATCAAGAGAATTAAACCATGTCTTAGCATCACCCTTTAATGAGAACTGAAATAATTTAAGGATATAATAGTAGCGAGTTTTCTCATCATTAGTGAACAGGGTGGCTATATCATTTAATTTAGTAAGATGTGCCACAACAGTTTTAGATTCATAGCCATAGAAATGATCAGATTCAACCAAAGTAATTATCTCGGGATCAACAGAGAAGTCATAATCCTTATCAGTAACACAGATAGGTGAAGTAACAAAACCAGGGTCATATTTCATTCTAGCATTCAGAGATTTTTCTTTCAGCTTAGCTAATAATTTCTTAAGATCATTCCTATCATTGCAAGCAAGAAAGTCTCTAGCAGTTTCTTCATCCATAACATAACCCTCAGGCACAACAAGCAATTCATATCTAGGGGGAGAATCTTCATCATCACTTTCATCAATATTATCAGTTTCAATAATTTCATTCTCTCTAGACCTAGCAAGTTGTTCATCAAGAAATTCACCTAGTGGCACAGTATTATCAAGCATAGAGTAGTTTCATCATAAGTATCATGCAAAGCAGAAATGGCATCATCAATAACATGTGACATATCAGAATTAATAGCAGAAGTAGGTTTAGGTGTCGCAAGCTTACTCAAACAAAAGGTGAATCAAGTGCAGAGCTAGATGGTAGTTCCTTACCTCCCCTCGTAGTTGAGGGATAAATTTTGGTTTTCTCGTCTTTCAAGTTCCTCATAGTGACCAGCAGATATAAATCCCAAGTGACTCAAAGAATAGAGCTATGCTCCCCGGCAACGGCGCCAGAAAATAGTCTTGATAACCCACAAGTGTAGGGGATCGCAACAGTTTTCGAGGGTAGAGTATTCAACATAAATTTATTGATTCGTACAAGGGGAGACAAAGAATATTCTCAAGTATTAGCAGCTGAGTTGTCAATTCAACCACACCTGGATAACTTAATATGTATAGCAAAGTCTTTAGTAGCAACGTAATATGGAAGTAACGGTAACAGTGGCAAAAGTAACAGTAGCAGTATTGTAGTGATTGTAATAGTGGCAACAGTAGAGTAACTAACACTACAAAAAAAATACACTTCCGTGATGATACGTGTTTGTCACAGTAGGTCGCATTTTTTGTCATGCATGTACATCCATGACAAATTTATGACAGAATCAAGATAGTCATACATGTGCTGTCGTAGAAGTGTTCCATGACATTACCAAAATTATCATCACGGAAGTGTCCACTTCCATGACGATAAATCGCGCGTCACCGAAGTGCTTTCGTCAAGGGTGACCGACACGTGGCATCCACCGTAACGGAACGCCGTTAAGCTATGGGTCAGGTTTTGGATCCGATAACCCGTTAACAGCCCCGACCAATGGGAAGTTTCCACGTGTAAAATTCTTATTGGTCGGACGAAACACGTGTCAACTTGTCAGTGGGTCAGATAGGCGCCTATGATACGTCGACACGTGCCATGGCCCAACAGAGGCCCATTCCTGTGAAAAGGCCGGCCCGTTTGACTTGGTCAAAAGCTGGCGGACCGGCCCATGGAAAGCCTGTTAACGGCATGTTCGCATATAGCCCATTTACAGACCACTAACCTAAGGCCCGTTACGCCCTATTCGAATTAGGCCCAGTAGCGTCATCTGGGCCATCCAATATGATTCTAGCCCATCTTCAATTTTGGCCCATGTATGTCCCATGACGTCTTTCGGCCCATATGAGGCCCTATGTAACTCTTGGCCTATTAACGGCCCATGGTGAAACTGGCCCGTAATGAACAGTGTATCACTTTGCACCCATTAACGGCCTGTGGTGAAACTTGCCCGTAATGAACAGTGTATCACTTTATACCCATTAAAGGCCCGTTATTCCGTTGGGCCGTTTCCAGCCCATGTTATCTTTCGGCCTTCTCAGAGCCCATTTATTCTTGGGCTCATTTGCAGCATTCGTTTACTTACGGCCCGTTACTGTCATTTTCTGCTTGTGGGCCAAATTCAGCATGTGGTTACAGTCGGCCCGTTTGTGGTCCGTTAATACGTTGGGTCGTTTTCATAGCGTCATCAAATACGGCCTATTAACGTTGGCCCGTTACGGTCGGCCCATGAACGGACGATTCCAACTCTAGCCCGTTTACGGCCATAATGCGGCCTGTTATTGGCCCATGTTTGGCCAATCGATCATACGGCCCGTATAAGGCCCATTGATGATATGGCCCGTAGAAGGCCCATTGTTTCTACGGCCCGTAGAAGGCCTACTGTTTCTACGGCCCGTAGAAGGCCCACTGTTCTACGGCCCGTAGGAGGCCCAGTGTCACTACAGTAAATATTAACCCATGGTTATTGTGGCCTAGTTTTAAAAAATAGGTTATTCCAGCCACTAGTTAACCGTGGAAAAAAACTGCAATGACTACAAGCAAACAAATAAACAAGACAACAAGGAAATAAATAAGCAAGCAACTAACGCTAGGCTATCATGGCTATTACACATATTACATGCACTGGGCATCAAAGTTCGCCACCAGTGCAAATATAGGGAACAAAGCAGCATATCATATACACTGGCCGTCAAAATTGGCCACCAGTGCAAATAAACGCGGCAGCAAAACAAGAGCATAACTGAAACAACTTCAGAAGAGCTCAAGAAACGTTATCCTGGGTATCCACCATGCTGGCAATAAGCTCAGTAAGCTGATTAGCTTTATCATGTTTGGCACTAAAATCCTCCAACGCTTGCTGTTGCACCAGAAAGTATGCATCTGAATGCTCCAGGGACTTCCGCAGTCCTTCCTCTTCTTGTTGCAGCACAGCTGATCGATGTCTTTCAGCTTGTAGTTGAGACTCAACAAACCGAACTGATTCAGACAGTGAGTTTGAATAGCTTGTTCAAGCGGTAGTGGCCAGTAACTCCAACACTAAACCTAGACAGGATGTGTCACTGTCCTGAACCTTATCTGCATTACTTCCTTTACCGTTGCTTAATAAGGCACTCTTCCCCAATATTCTGTCAGCATTCTAAAAGAAGAATCAAGCATACACATTACAATTTTAGCATGTACTAGTATATGAAACTCATTTCGGTGAACCAGTTCATTAGTAAGGTGGACAGGATTAAACTACCAAGTCTTCTATTGCCAAGTACTAGTACATAATAAAAGCATCAAACAAACATATATCTATGTCCTATGGTAGCAATGGAATCTTAAATTAGAACAGTTGTTCTTCAGGTTTAGGCACTTGTTCTACATGAACGGAGTACAGTAAGACGCAAGAATATAATACTTGAAAATAGAGAATGAGCTCATAGACCTTACCACATTCTTGGTTCGGGACCAGTACAGAACAAGACGTTCCTAGTCATCGTCCAGTAAATGTGTCTTAGGAGAACGTAAGGGAATTTGATGAGTTTCTTTGCCGGTGAAGTACGCTTTCTTCAGGTAATTCCGATACTGCCACCAAGCATGCTTGAAGATAGCAGAGGTATTAGCACAGGTTACCTCATCCTGAGTTTCCAAATCGGTCCTTCTCTATAGAGAAAAATGGGAAAATTTGCTGTATTATAACCATCATGGAGGTAGGATATATGGGACGAAGCAAAGTAATTGCCATGAATAACATTACTTACACATAACTCCTGGACAAACCCTGCAATTGGCATTTTCCTTCATCTTCAGTATAATATTTCCAAGATGGGAAGATATGCACATACGATTTAACAACATCAAATGCGATAGATGCTAAACTACGACTAGCTGGTTGTGCTTCCTCCACAGGAATAGGCGTACTAACTGGTGGAGTTGGGGTTCGCCGTGATAGTACTGGCTCTTTGGGCACTGGAGCTGCCTTACTTACTGCTCTTGTTTGGGAGCTCTGTGGTGGAGATGGTGTTGTGTCAACAGGAACTGGGTTACTATCGGCTGGGGTTGGGGTTAGATTGGGTGAAGCTGGTTCTCTGTCCATCGTAGTAGGGGTACAATCTGCGAGAGTTTGGGTTATGTGTGGTAGGGCTGGTTCTTGTGCATGTACAACCGGGGTGCTATCTCCACCAAGAGGTAGTACTGTTTTATTTGAAGACCATGTTTTTAGTCCGCTAGATACTGGCATCACCCGCTCCAATTCAAATGGTTGATAAACAGGAAACATAGTTGAATGTACAGACATTGTATTAGAGACAGATGCAATAGATAGTGTGGAAAAAAGAGGGCATGAAATAGTTGACATGTATATTGTTTAACTAACACGGATAGCATGACATAATTTCACATATATGATGTCTATCTAAACTGGATAGCATAGCATAACATAATTCAAAGATATGATGAATAACTAAACAGGATCTCCTGACATAATTCACCTACATGTTATCTAAGTAATCAGGATCGCATCATTTAATTCACATATATGATTTATATGCTAAACAGAGGGCATTCGATGTCTGAACTAAGAACATGGTGTTCAATATTGTGTATATGATGTCTAAACTATGCAATGCAAGACACCGTATGCATGATATGAGCACTATAACCGTGCCAAGTTAGAACATACACCTCAGTGGGGGAATAGGACTGGTCATGTTTCTCTCAATCCATCTCTGAGGAACTATCGGGACCCAACAAGAGATTTGCTTCGACAGGTAGCACTGTCTGCTCTGAAGGCCTTGTTTTCACTCCAGATTTTTCCATCTCCCACCCAAATGGCTGATTCACAGGAAGAGTAATTTAATGTACAAACATTGTCGACAAATGGAAATGTAATGAAGAAAAGGATGGGCAAGATATCATTCAAATATATGATGCCTGGTTAAACAGGATGGCATTGCACATTTCACATATATTATGGCTGGCTAAAAGACATGAGACCGCATAATTCCCATATATGATATAGAAACTAAACAGGTGGCATTACAGAACATGTCTAAACTAAGCAGATGACATATATGATGTCAAAAGTAGGCACTGCAAGGCAACATATACATGATATGACTAACATCATCATGCCAAGGTAGAGCAAACACATTGGGGGGTAAATAGGAGTGGTCAGCGGCGTCCGAATCCGCCTCAGAACAGATATCTTCCTCTGGATTACAATCTGGAGAGGGGTGGGGAGGGTTTGCCATTGAACCCACCATGGAGCAATGTCTGCATGACATTGTATTGCCATGCAAAACTCTTCTCTTTTTCTCTACATGTTCAGCATGAATGTGTACAATATCTGACATGCATACGAAATAATTATGGTGAGATTATGTAAGGAGAGCATGCAGAAATTTAGAGTGATGGTAACAACCAGTGGATCAATGTTTTTCCGTTGAACCAAAATAGCCCTAATGGATCGACGTGAATGTATAGTAATAAGTGATGCAACAAGTGTACAACCTCTTTGCCGTAGCCGTTTCGACCTCAGCATCATTGGGTTGGTCGCTGAAGAAGTTGAGGCAGAGGTGGTTGTCGGAGGTGTGGAGGAAGATCTAAGGAATATGTAGACGGCGTCAAGGGCACTGCTCCGTTGTGATGGATCGTTCTGTCGTTGGAGCAGCTCCCGTGAGCCGTAAGATGTCAAGGCTGAAGTAGCACAAGACAGACATCGTCAATCTCAAGTGGGATTCTAATAGCATCTCCAATAGATGATGTAAAATGGATGTAAAATTAACATCACCAAAAACCACCTGACTACAACAGATGAGGTAAAAACTGTTGACTCTGAACTTAACTGTCGAAACTAAAATTTACTGTGGAATCTGAATGCTACTGTCGAAACTGAATGCAATGGTAGCAGAGAGGCACTTGACATGTAGTTTAGGGAGGGCTTGCAGTTCATCTTCAACCTGCACCCCCCTGAGCCGCCGGCCACCACCGGCCGAACCGCCGGCCCCAGCGCCGCTTCGCCGCCCCAAAACAACTCGCCACCGCCGCCCCGGCCAGCCCTCTATCCCCCCACCCTGAACCCTAAGATAGATAGTGGGGTACCTGTCCGGCGAGCCCCCGTCCCCGCTGCGGGTGGTTCTTCCTTAACTCCGGTGAGCCCCCCCCCCCCCCAACCCCTAAAAATCGACTGACCCAAAAGTCGATTCAGTCGACTGAAGTGTGGCTTAATCGTAGTAGAGCAGCAGCACAAGCGAGGGGGAGAGTAGCAGCAGCAGCAGCAGCAGCTGGGCGAGCGAGCGATCGAGCGAGAGCCGGAGCAGCAGCAGCAGATCCGGCGGGTATGGACGCCGCCGCCGAAGGGGCCTCGCACTGGGGGAGAGCCGCCGTGGAGATGTCGCCCGTAGCGCCGGCTTCGAGGTAGCCGCTCCATGGGGGTGCGGGATAGAGCACCGTCGGCGTCGGGAGGTCGAGTTAAGGAGAAGGTGCGATGCGATGAGTGTACAACCTCTTTGGTGGCGCCGAGTAGGCCTCGGCTTCGTCCGAGGATTCGGTGAGGATGATGCGGTTCCGGTGGAGTAGGTTAAGGCGGCGTTGTGGGGATGGAGCAGCCGCGATAGACGAGGTGTTTGTCGGAGCAGCTCCTTGGAGGTGCCGGACGGGGCGGCTGAACCGGAGGGACGGCGAGATGGACGACGGATCCTCATCCGGGGAGGTGGACGAGGGACGTCGAGCTGTTGCGGTGGACGACGTCGTCGGGGAAGAGGCTCTGGCTGGGCAGCGGTGACGTGGCGAACGTAGGAGGCTGGGGTTTCGCGGCTAGAGCGGAGAGGTAATGGCGGCCTGGGATTTCGAATGGAGAAAAGGGGGTGATGCGAGGGGGTGAAGCATGACTTAGGAACGCGCTTGTCCAAAATGTAGGGTGTGTTACAAAAGTACCCCCACCAATTTGAACTAGCGGCCCTTTCGGCTCAGGGTTAGAAGGGGGATTTCGCGTGTCGGGATTTGGCAGCTGGAGGGAGTTTTCGCGCGCGTTGTAATTTCGGGATAGCATGGCGCGGGTTGTGAAGGCACGAGTTTTGGGAGCACGATATCTGAAATTTCGGGATATAACAAGACGCGGATTGAATTTTTGGGACAAGCCTAACATGTCGTAATATTGTACTTGTACGTACCAAATCAATTCGCACTTCCCTCAACCAAAAAGAAAACGAAAAAATAAAACTATTCACACCACACGAAGAGAGAGTCTTGCCCCGTTTTACTATACAAATGCTATTCAAAGCTACTCCCTCCTTCCATCTATATAGGGCCTAATGCGTTTTTTGATGCTCACTTTTGGTCAAATATTAGAGCAATGATATATGACATGCAACTTACACAAAGCACACCGTTAAATTTGTCTGTGAAAAGTTCTTTCAATGATATAATTTTCACATTGTGCATGTCATGTACTATTAATCTTGTCAATAGTTAAAGGCGGTCTTAAAAATCTCATTACGCCCTATATAGATGGAAGGAGGGAGTATGAATCCATGTTATGTCCGATTAAATTTTTTCGCTTGCTGTATAATGCATGTAACCTACTCATACCAACATTTTAGTGCATTCCAAATGTCTATACTACCGCTGCAATTCGAACTAAACTTGAATTAATTTCTCTATTTCAATAAGAATCTACAATCATGATTGTTGCCAACTTCAACCATCATAGTTTCCTTGCTATCCGCCAGATATAAATCAGACAGCCTATAATGCAGGATGGCAGGCACACCATCATCAACAACTCCGTTTTTTTACAAGAGTAGAGATAAAATATATTAAATGTAGTATACCATGTTCATAACAACACCATGTGTATCACCGTTATATATATTCACACATCCGTCGGTTTGAAACACTATGATAAATTCTTCAAATATCCGAATTCTCTTTTTATAATGAAGTATATATGATCTCTATTCGTCTTTTACACCCACAAAACCCTCTTATCTTTGTAGCTAGTGCTAAATTTCTCTTGTGCATGCACACGCCCGCATCCCTCTCACCCTCCCTCAGCATTCTCTAGCTCCATCGCGCAAATTCGTCTTTTCACTTTAGGTCGTTCACCCACGGTGTGTATAGTCCCCCCAGCTCCTTCTTTATGGCACACATCGATCGATATGCCTCTCTAGCCAGGTGTGCCTAGCACAAACACAAGCTTCCCCTCTTCTCTTGTCACCGTCCATGCCTCACTCCCACCACTCTGTTCATCGTTCTCGTACTCGCACACTCCTCCCCCTCGATATAGTATGCCTCTCGTACCACCTCCTACATGCATCCCTCTCTCTCTCTATCCTTCTCCTCGTGTCTCATTTGCTTCTAACACACACATGCATGTATACCGATCGATCTCCCAACATATACCTAGATCAACTTTAACTATCCCCCCCATCGATCGACGTACTCCCTCCGTTTCTTTTTAGTCCGCATATAAGGTTTGGTCAAAGTCAAGCTTCGTAGAGTTTGACTAAATTTATATTAAAAACAATAAACATTCACAATATGAAATCAATATTATCAGATGCACCATGAAACGTATGTTCATACTATATAGTTTTAGTATTGTAGATGTTCGTATTTTTTAATATAAATTTGGTCAAACTTTGTGCAGTTTGACATTGACCAAATCTTATATGTGGAGTAAAAGGAAACAGAGGGAGTACCTCACAAGTTATGTCTCTCCTTTCTCTTACAAAGGGCGATTGATCTTCCTATGTAGTTACGTCTGCTTACCACAGCCACATCGTCCCCCTCATCATTCGTGCATGCCTCCTGACCCGTCTCTCACATGCACGTGCACAGACAACAAGCAGCCATCTCCTCTTTTATTGATATTGCGGGCGTGCCCTCCGTTTGTCTAGCAAGCCTATCCCACCATTTGTTAGAAGCAACTCCACTACCACCCCCTCCAACACTCTAGCTCTGTCTCTCTCCCAACCTTATTCATCTCATGCACATATGCATGGATGCCGATCGATCTCCCTTAATACATGAGGCAGATCGATCTCCTTAATACATGAGGTAGGCCTCTCTCCTCCTCCACACATATACCATCCATTGTACCTCTATAGTTAATTGGGCCTCCCTCTTCCCCCACCACACACCGATAGTCGAGCGCTGCAGGTAGGTATCCATGCCACAGAGACAAACTGCACATGTCCCATCTCACGTTCCAGTAGGCCAGCCACTCTATATCTTTGACGTGGGACACACAAATTCGACGGCACTCTTTATCAATCGCGCGCGCACGCACACACACACACATCATCATCATCCCTCTCTTCGATTCTATAGACACCTCAAGCCGATGATACCTCCACTCTCTTCTTGTGGATCGCCCCCTCTATATATATGTTATATTCAGGACTCTATTTCACACACATTGCATATGTTAAATTTTTTGATTGACCCCCCCCCCCCACAAAAAAAACTCTCAAGAACCCACACACTATATCTCTCTAGGTTTGTATCTCTCTCACACAACCCCACATAGGTGGTGTACGTATACAAGAAGAGAATAGGTGCACCGTGCACGTACTCACGCTTCGTGCCCAGCCACACCCGCGCGGGTACACGGTGGAGCTCATTTCTTTATGAAATGGCAGCCCACGTGCTAATTTGAATGCCTGTAGTGGTTGTTTACCTAAGGAGGTCGTGTACCACGCATGCATGAAACAAAGTTTGACTTGACGTGTTGCCACATTATTTTTAAACAAAGTTATAGCGCTCAATGGCACGTACACAGAATATAAAACGATTTTTATGGAGGAAAAGGTAGTCCGCTACTCCGCTCTTCAGAGTATCTCACACAAGGCTCCGGTGGCCTCTCTCTCACACACACAGTTGGTCACTGGTCTGGCCGCATCCCGTCCACCGGGGGAAAGGGAGTGCGGTGGCCTCTCTCTCTCACCGTTGGTCACTGATCCGGCCGCATCCCGTCCGTCGGGGGAAAGGGAGTGCGGTGGCCTCTCTCTCTCTCTCACCGTTGGTCACTGATCCGGCCGCATCCCGTCCGCCGGGGGAAAGGGAGGAAGTGCATCGTTTCTCCGTTTGACGGCGCCGAGGCAGCACGTCCCGATCTGATGTACACGTCGTTCTCTCTGACCAAGCTCCGGCGCGGCAGGGCCTACGCCACCTGCTCGCATATTCCGCCCGCCCCCGCTCACCTAGTTACATCCCGACGACCTCTAGGTATCCCCTCCGGCCTTGCTCTACTGCCCGTTTTTCCACGTCGCTGCATGTGGATCTTCCATAGTTCTTTGCCCAAAACGTAGCTCGTCCGGCGTACTTTCCATACTGCATTCTCGTCCTCACACCGTTTTAGACAAACACAACCGTGATGTTATCTTCCCTTAGGACAAGGAATATGCTTCTTTTTTGTCATCGCATGTGTCATCAACTATTATTGGGAAGTAATTGTTTCCTTTCTACCTCTTTTTTTGCAAACAGGGCTATCCATTTCACCTCGTTGCTATTGCGACCTTTTGGTGAACTGCACAAATAACTTTTTTCTTAAGAGTGTTTTGTGCAGTTGTACTAAAATGTCACACGGGCAACGTCTCTACATTTTAGTGCGACTGCACAAAGGGAGATTGGTTTTGCTCTATCCTCCTCATCCAACTCCGAGCCTAATCTTCTCCAACTAGTTAGTCTTAAGAGAGACTGCAAAGGTGACCGGCTTCTATTTGTGTGTTTATTGTTTCATCAGCAGTCCTCTATTATCGTAATCACACTTGATATCTTTGGAACAGGGACGCTCAGCTCTATTTTAGTGGAACTGCACAAAATGATCGGAATGTTGCATGCTCCAGACAGCTACTTTTTTTCCCAACATGCCTTGTTGATTTAGACAGAGCTGGGGGGACGTTGCTGCCAATGAAAGCATGGATCAATTTTAATTTAACACCTTCTCACAACTTTGTCTTCTGTTGTGATGTAATTATTAGCTCTGATCTGCTAATAATTGACGTGCATTAGCAAGGAAGTTAGTGTTTTATTGTTTCCGAAAGAGCATCGATGGCAAGACACGTGAAACAAAAGCTGAAAGCTCACACCATTGTACAATTTCATGTCGGTGGAAAATTTATTTGTATAGTACGTCAATTATGTAAACAAATGGTGCAAGCTTGATAGCATTGCCAGAAGCCTCTTCATCATCCGGGTCCATGTGCCATGCACAAAATTATACTCCTTCGTTCCTAAATATTTGTCTTTTTACAAATTTCAAACGGGCATATTTTAGAGTGTAGATTCACTCATTTTTGCTTCGTATGTGTACTCCCTCCGTTCCTAAATATTCTATTCGTCTTAACAGAGATTTCAACAAGTGACTACATACGGAGCAAAATGAGTGAATCTACACTCTAAAATATGTCTATATACATCCGTATGTGCCAGTCCATTTGAAATCTCCAAAAAGACAAATATTTGAGTAGTCACTTGTTGAAATCTCTAGAAAGACAAATACTCCGGAGTATATTTAAGAACCGAGGGGGTAGTGCACAACCACATGGGAGACTCAGCCCGGTCGTTGCGCCGCATTAATAGTGAGTAATGAGCAGTCAAATCATAAGCCCCACCTTTCCCACTGTAAGTTGCTCTGAAGAAGCAACCATCAATACGCTCATCTTTGAATCTGCTCATACTACTCCATTCGTCACTGTTTATACAGCGCGCTTCAGGAAAAAAAATCTATGGGACCAAGGCGACTAGCGATCGGCCTGAAAAATAGCATTGGTAGTTATAGCACGGCGTATATTACTAGAGGGAATAATGCGTACACACATGCATGCAGTGCTTTCACCCCGGGTACACACATGCATGCACTTCGTAGTAGTACATTACATGGAGAGAAAATTGTGGACTTGATTGCGGTTACCACGCCCTAATTAATTGAGCATTAAACCAAACGCGTCTAAAGTCTCTCTGGTGGTGGAAATGCATTGAGAGAAATGCATCATAATGAAGTGCGCCCTGTAAACTGTGACGGAGGGTGGAGTAGTATGAAGGTGCAAAACCAAGTACGCGTACTAGTACTGCGCTTGGCTCTTCGCCCCTTCGTGAAGTCAAACAATGATGGTACTCCGCATGTTGGGTACTACAGTGTATGCCTCTGACAATCTGACACCGAATGGACTGATGCATGTCCACCGAGGGTAGGTTGCATTAGTCAAAAGGCGTAAGCGAGCTTCACCTTGTCCTGCAAGCTTCTCCTCGTTCTGCGAGTTGACGGGACACACCAAAAACTAGTGCTAGTCCATACTCCCTCCTTTCCGGTTAATATGGCTTAATCTTTTTTGCGGGTAAATGAGAGAGCTTTATTCATATATAAGCATTCTTAGGACGATCAGCCAAGACACTGGTCACTACGAAGCCAAAAAAAGAAGTAGGAAGCGAGGTGTTTCATCAAGCCAGCTCTCGGCCACATTCAAAGTGCAGCAAGCACGGTTCGCACGAAGATGCGCCACAAGGTTTGCTGACCTGTTTACATGCTGAATAACAAAAAAAGAGGAAATATTACTGAGCGCTACTATTTGTAACAGGATATGAGCCAGAATTAAGCGAGAATTGTGGCGAGTGTTCCATGCAATCAACTTCCATTATCACATGCCAGAACCCTCGAAGAGAACCAAATGTGTTGAAGATTGCTTTATCACATTTTAAAATTATAATAAGAGTGCAGACGCTCCTCCATCCAGTTCCTAGTACTAGTATAGTACGTACCTTTATGGACTATAGTAGTAGTACTAGTAAACTTTGCGCTTGGCTATTCGGGAAGTCGAACAATAATAGCACTAGTAGTATAGTGTATGCTTCTGGCAATCTGACACCGAATTAACTGTTGCACGTCCACCGCCTGAGCGAGGGAGAGCTTGCATTAGTAAAAAGTTTCTCCTTGTCCTGCGAGCCACCGCGCGCAAGCTTCTCCTGTCCTGCAACCTTCTCCTCGTTCAGCAAGTTGACGGGACACAGCAAAGTAATGCTAGTCCATGCTGCCTCCTCTCCGGTTAATATGGCTTAATTTCAGACAAGATAACTACACTGTCTGTCACTGTATATTTGTAAAAATACGGTTAGTGGACTTCATAATATGCTCACTGCGCTCAATATATATGTTTTCCGGTGTTCATATGGTCACTAGCTCACCCTGACTGAGTATGTGTGTGCATGCACATGTAGGTTGAGCACTTGAGCGTGACTGTGTGTGTTCCCTCGTGTGCTCGGACATGCATGCATTAGGGCGTCGCGCGCATTTTTGCGTCCATGTGTATGTGTGACTGTTGCATACACGTAGGGGAAGTACGTGTAGGGGCCACTAAGGAGCAGTCAAATCACACAGTAAGTTAGTCGGAAGAAGCAACCATCATTTCACTCTTGAATGACACGTACGCAATATAAAATGGTTGATATGGAGAGAAAAAGAAAACCACTATATATACACTAGCAAGAGCCTAAGCTACAAGCCTGCTTGCTTAGGTTGCTCTCTTCACAAGCATAGAACGACAGGCGTGATCCCGCAGCTGGGGGAAGGGAACAATGTTCTGCATAGACGCGGTCGACATCGGCGAGGGAGAAAACCCACAGTCGGTGCGTCCCAATCGGGTGTCACCGCGGTATGGGCCGATGTCGCGTCCCAACCTCCCTTCTAGCTACAGCCCGACGTCCCAGGTACTCCATCTTCCTTTTGGAGCCGGCTTGCTCCACTGTCGTAGCTCCATCTCCATGCCGATCTTTCTCTACTTCTACCGGCTTCTACTTGTGATGAGTTTATGTCTCATGAACTAGTGCCAGTACTATTATTCTAATCACACTTCTTCAATATCTTTGCCATCAGGGATGCTCAGGTCGATTTTAGTGGAACTGCACAAAAGCATCGTATGATCCGAGGGTGCCAGCCATCTTTCCTTCGACAGGTTCTACCTGGCCAGGAAATTAAATCATGTTTAGGGTTTACGGTTTAAGTCGTAGTGACCCCATCAGTAGTTTTCTATCATACACGCTCTCACAACTTTTTTCTTTAGTTGTGAAGTAAATATTGGCTATGATCTATGAATCATTGAGATGCATCAGCATGCGTGTTAGTTTTCCTTTGTATTTGATGGAATGTTGTAAAGGGGCAACCTTGGAATAGGAATGAAAATGGAGTGGAAAAGTTTCCGTTTTTCCGGAGAAAAAATGGAAACAGAGAGAAACCAACGTTTCGTTTCGTTGGATCGCGCCATCGAGCAAAACCAACGTTTAAATCACGTCTGTCGTGTTCGTTTCTCATCCTCCTCCACGCCTCGACCCCACACGATCGCTCGGCATGCCACTCACCGCAAACCGAGTAGTATACCATAACTTTCCCGCATGCTTGTCGATGGATCGCGCCATGGAGTACTAGCACTACTAGAAGAGATTGACGAGTTGGGGAAGGACAGCTAGCTGTAGCACGAACTCCCAAGAACTTTTTACATGCATGTTGTAGCCGGCTATTGCAACCTTTGAACGCGGAGCAGCCGCGTGCACCCAGAAGCGGCGCGGGCGACGCTCTCTTGGCCAACGCGTCGCTTCAATGCCGGCGCCAGTGAGAGGTCGCGTCCACTCTGGCCGAGCATGAATGCGGCACTGACCGTTTCGGGCGGAAAGCACGCGCGGGTGATGAAGAGGGTTCGGGTTGGTCAGGATCGGCCGTGGTAGCGGTCCGGACGTGCGCAAACAAGATATGATGTACGTTAATATTGCTGCGTATATAATTAACAACGTAAATAATGTGCCAGTTGGACAAATATGATAGGAGATGGAGATGGAAATGGAATTTTACATAAACACGGATATGCATGTCTATGTCTATGTGTGTGTGCGCGACGACTCTCGCGACTTGGAAGCGGGGGCGTGTTTTTGATCGAGTTTTCTTTCTTGGTACGTTAGATAATCAGTTTGTCTAATTCACATCTAGATGTTATTTAAGGATATCACATCTAAGCTCCCACAAGTATATAATGTAGCAACAAGAAACAAGAAAACTAGGAAAAGACCACAAACAGAGTGGACATCAACTTAAATGTGACATAACTATGTCACATTTAGATGTGTCCTAGACAGACCCTTAAAAAATTGTCCGCCAATTTTCATTCTTTTTTCCGGGAACGCGTGTATTCTATTTAAAACCACTGCTATGGAGAGATTTTTTTACTCCATTATAGCCACATGTTTGATAGAGTTTCTCGCGTCTCGCTCTCTCACCCTCTCCATATCAAAACAAGATGACAGTGTCCACTCTATCTCTCTCCTCACCGGTGGTCACAGATCCGGCCGAATCCTGTCCACTGCGGGAGGTGAGGAGGTGCAGCGTTAACGTTGTCGCCGTCGGCGACGGAGGAAGCCGATGCGAACCGTCCTCTTGGAGCCGGTGCTGGCGCGGACGAAGATCCTCCGCGCCCTTGTTCGCTGCCGTCGTGTGGGCAGATCCCGCCTGCCCGCCTAAACGACATCTCACCCACCTGAGGTATAACTTCTTGTACTGCTCCAGCTCCCCAGGTCGCTGCGTGCGGGTTTTCTTCTATGCGACTACTCCCCAGCTCCCCATGCATAGTAGCTAGGGTTCGTCGGCTGGTCCAACATCACCTACTAGTACTACTATTATAGAGGAAATGCCACTAAAAAAGTTGTCCTGATTTATGCCTCGGTGGAGGTATACATGTTGTTTCGACAAAAAGTACATGGTGGTTGTGCGGTCATTGTCCATATGGTGGTAGTACTATCACTGGTTAAATGAAGAAATGCTTTTTTTCTCGGGTCTCCTGGTTTAGTTCTCATCAAGATAGTATGATGCTTCTGTTTGTTCGTGTACTTTTCATTAATTCTTATTGACAATTGAGATGTCGTTGCTAACCCTTTTTTTATATTTTTGGAAACAGCGATGCGTGTCTCCATACCCAGGCATGTCTTCCTCAATTTTAGTGGAACTACAAAAAATTGGATGGCCATTGTTGTTCCGCCTCACTGTCCTCTGCCACGTGGTTCTTCCTTCCTCGAGCTTGATTACTGAGAAGAAACATACCACAGTTAGGATTTATCGAAGTTCTTAGGTGCCTCACCCAAACTTGATGTCAAATGGATGATGCATCACCATGATGACCTGTCGATGCTCATGGTTGCGCCTCATGGTTGCGTCGGCTGGTGAAGCTGATCGATTTTCGACGAAAAACAAGCTGTCTTCCATCAGTGCTCTTTGCTTGTTACGCACAAAGATGAGATCCTTCGTCAGTTCACCTTGGTTGCGTTGGAGACGCAGTCGTCTTTCACGTTGGTGCAATTTTATCACATAATTGGCTATGAACCAAATGTTTCCTCGAAGAAGGATCGACGTTGGTATTAAGAGCATAAGTTTTGTATTGATTTCTAAGCCTTCTCATAACTTTGTCTCCAGCTCCCCTGTAATTTTATTTGTCCAGCTATTAACTTTGATTTAAAAAATGGTGTGGACTAAAAACCCGGATGGACGTAGTAGCCCTCCATTTTTATTTACTCCGCATATTAGATTTAACTGAAGTCAAACTTTGTAATACTCTCAAACCTTTCCGATAATTGAAATTAAATTTCTTTATTTGTACACACTCTCACACGTTTCCGATAATTTGGTGCATGTGTGGTTGTTCACTTAAGGGAGGGTAGTGTACCACACGTGAAGGACAGGAAGTGCGACCAGGACGCGTGGGCGTGGATCGTTAGTTCATCGGAAGTAGTAATAGTTTTCTTCACTGTACATTAAATAAAGAGTTTCGTTTCGTACTTACACAATTTAAAACGATTGTTATGGAGAGAATAAGAAAACCACTCCACTATATTTTAGTCGTATACACGAGAGTACTATATGGACGCAGCTTCATTGACCTAGTGCACCTGCCTTTGGATTTACGACAGGTGGGCCCAAAATGTGGCTGTCTCACCTGTCCTACACCCAAAAGCAGGTGCAGTGAAGGCACCGGAGCTCAGACCGTACTACAGTAGTATATATATATATAAGAGGGAGCCTCAGCTCTTGTTCGCTAGGGTTTGCACTCTCCACACGCTTGCCGCACTACATATATGTTACACGCTGGAGGCTCAGCGTTCCTTTGCTAGGGTTTGCTATATTCACAGTCTCTCACCCTCTCTTCACCAGATCTAAACAAGACTGTGTTGGCCTCTTGTCTCTCTCTCCCCCCTCACAGCTGGTGAAGGAGGCGTCCGTATCCCGTTGCACCGGGAAGGGGAGGAGGTGCAGCATTCACTCTATCGCCTTCAGCGAGGGAGGCAATCCACTGCCGGCTTCGCTGTTCTCTTTCACCCAGCGCCTGTGCGGGAGGGACACCGACCCCTTCTTCCTCACTGCCGTACGTAGTGTGGGCAGATCCAGCCTCCCGCCGCACGCCTTGCCACATCCCGACGACCCTAAGGTATAAGTTTCTTTGAAACCGTCGTTGCTCTAGCTGCATGTGGATCTATTTCGATCTGTAGTCGAATCTAGGTCTTGGTTCAAAGAGGAAAGAAGGGTGCGGTGGGCTGGAGCAAGAATCTAGGACGTGGTTCAATGAGGAGAGGAGGGGCGGAAAGTAGTATAGACTGGCTATCCAGCCGCTTTGTAGGTTGAAAAGGGAAAAGGGGGGTAACCCAGTACACACATCTGTAAGGAACCGATCTCTTTGTTGAAAAGGGAAAGAAACTGGGGGGTCGGGTAGTTTGTGCATGACTAGATTTGCTGCCCTCACATAGGAAGAAGATTCAAAGAGAACAAATATGGGACCAGCGCATATATGCTGCTTGGCTACATACTCTGCATCACCCATTTATACGTGTGGACGCACATGGTGCTGGCATGTCCCATGCAGCTATTTTGCTGTTGTTAATCTCAGAATTAACTACTGGTCTGTTTTAAAAGAATTTCTCTGTTAATATGAATCAATGCAACCGTTTTAGAAATGCTACTGTCCTATACTTTGTTTTCCATCAAGATAAGGTAGATGCTTCTTTTTGTGGCCGCATGTTTCATTCTCCTTTATTGGACAGTAATTGTTTTCTTGTTTGCCTCTTAAAACAGGGATATCTGTTCAACTTGTTGCTATAGAAAACTTAAATGTCACACCGGCAACTTTACTTGATTTCAGTGCAACTGCACAAAACTTGATTGGATTTCCTATTCGTGTTGGTAGATTCGTATTTTATCTTGGTCGTCTCATGAAAGGTCAGTACAGGCCTTCATCCACATGATTGTGCAGTGTGCTTTGAGATGTTGTGCTACTTGTATTGGTACTGTTTTAAATAAATGATGAATTGAAGCTATTGTATTGCTGTCTTTTCCCATTAAGTAGTGAACAAAAATGGGACCAACCCAGACATGATGCTTGTTGCTTTGTTACAACAAATTCAGCATCACCCCCTTTATGAACTAGTAATTGATGCCACTCTCAGAATTAACTACTGAATCTTATTTCAAAACTGCAACACTTGTTAGGGATTGGCAGGATTACCATTTTTGTGGCCGCATGTTTCATCCTCCTTTATTAGCCAGTAATTGATTCCTTTTTTGCCTCTGTTTATACAGGGATATCTATTCAACTTGTTGCTATTGTGAAATTTTGCTTCGCTACGCGAAACACTTTGCTTGATTTTAGTGCAACTGCACAAAACGAGATTGGATTTCCTATTCGTGTTGGCAGATTCGTATTTTATCTTATTCGTCTCATGAAAGGTCAGTACAGGCCTTCATCCACATGATTGTGCAGTGTGCTTTGAGATGTTGTGCTACTTGTATTGGTACTGTTTTAAATAAATGTTGAATTGAAGCTATTGTATTGCTGTTTGTTAAGATAATGTCTCTGTTAAAATGTCTCTGTTAAAATGAATCAGTCACATTGTTTTAGGAATGATACTTATCTGCTTTTTCGTTCGTTATACATCTTGAAAAAATGCATTGTTAAGATAATGTCTCAGTTAATATGAATGAATCACATTGATTGAGAATTGCTACTCTCCTGCTTTGTTTCCCATTAAGATAAGGTAGATCAGTAGATGTTTTTCTTCTGGGAGTACAAGTCATCAACCATTATTTCTCAATAATTGTTTCCCTTATACCTTTTGTTGCTTACAGGGATATCAAAAAAAACTCGGTTTTATTCGACTTCGATTTGAGTTCAACTGGACAAAAGGAGCCAATGTGTACAAGGCAAACTGTTGCATTACTGGGTCCAGTTGGTCGTTCCACTTTGCAGAAAGAAGCAGTCATTGTTTGCGCTACATTATAGAAGGAATGACCGAGAAGCTTTACAGAGTATTAGGCCTTCCACTATGTAGGCCAAAAGAGGTGCCAATTTCACCTTTTCTTAGTTTGGCACCGAATCCCTCCATTGCTACAGTCGGTGCTATAAATATTAGACACCGGTGACATGACTAGTCTGTAGAGACCATTGGCAATTTAACAACACGTGGAGTGCCCTGGGCAAGAAGTGCCCAAACAAGTACAAGAAGCGACAGGACTCCGCGATCATAGGCATTACATATTTTGAATGGGAAAAGCTTGTCAAAGTTTAATCATTGATGTTAGCAAGAAGCGACAGGACTCCACGATCATAGGCATTACATATTTTGAATGAGAAAAGCTTGTCAAAGTTTAATCATTGATGTTAGCAAGAAGACATTAGTTTAATATATTGGAATTGGAAAACCTTGTCAAAATTTGCTCATTGATGTTAGCCAGAAGACATGCTTTTGATATTTTTGAGTGTGACGCCCTTGCTGTGAGCAGCGCCGAGTGTTTTTTTCCTATTCCTATGTTCAGTTTAGAAGTAAACAGTTACTCTGCTGAGATATTCCTGTGTTAAGAGTTTGTTCTGAATATTGTCTATGTAATGCCAGGCCTTGTGTTTTGAGCTTGGAATGTTGTGGCATGTGGCATCACGAGCTGTTCACCGTGCCTCCTAAGAATAATGCTTCGTATTGTTTTGCATATCGATCTAATGCCAGTGATTTGCTTGTTAAGAAGATCATCCTCTTCTGTTGTTTCCGTGCTTAAGAAGTTCATCGTCTGATGTTTCATTCATAGCCTATACGACAAGTCGGGTAGGTTAGACGTGAAACCATATGATCTTACGACCAACTCATGATATTAGGTCGTGATTGGATCGTCGTTTTCCAACCAAAACCGCTTGTAAAACTGACGCTTGTAAATTAAAGCAGATGGTCTCGGGCGAAGGCGCTTGGTTTGTCGATTTCGACTAGTAAAATATCGGAAGTACTTGACACACGATAAAAACGCTGAACGACACTCGGACGATTGCTAATCCAGCCGTTAGTTGTTGTTTCAGCCTTGCCCATGGATGGCATGACACGCACGTCATGCATGTATCGTCTGGTAATGTCGTCCATATAGGAGTGCTCGTAAAATATACACTGGTCTCTCAAATTACACGCGTAACCCGCTGGTTTTACTTACAGACCTTGGGCCCTCGGTTTCATTACGCCTGTATTTTACGCGTTGTTTTCGATGACGAGTAAATTACACTTGTATGTTAATGCAGGTTTGAAATAAACTAGAGCTCCCAAACGCGGCCTTACCGTTTCATGCCGTCTCAGTTTCTCGAAGGTGCCCATAGGTGTCCGATGGTCCTGGCTTCCTGAATGAGTAGCGGGCGCTGTATCAGACCATCCGTAGGGCCCGCGAGGCCCTCTCCGTTGTCCTTCAAGTTGTTGCGCTCACCGTGGCGCCGAACATTTTTAACATCGTCAACGAACATGAGGATTCAGGAGATGACCTTATTTTGACTGGATGACACTAGGGACCCACTAGGGCCATAGTCGTACATACGCAAGTGCCTCCTTATTATGTACAACTATTTTGTTTGCTTTCTCCTGGTTTCCTGACATCACGGTCCCACACCATTGTCAACCTATGTAGTCAATATAAACGAGAGAATTGCACAAGGTGCGGCCGACAGCTGGGACCAAGCAACTCGAGCAGTATTTGTGTTTTTGAGGCGTGAGCACTGCAGAGTTTTTCTTGGCGATGATTTCGTTGTTGTTCAGAGGAGAGCAGGGTATTAACTGGGCGGGCTGTGGCCCGTCTAGCCCAGGCCAGATATCCAGCCCAGATACTAATTTTTTCAAGATGAAAATGGCTAGCCCAGCTATACGTCTTTTTGAGGAATACCCAGGCAAGGTCAACTTGTTATTCTCCGCCCCGCTGGGCTGCAAATCTTTCCTAGGAGGGATGCATTAGGCTTAACAGGAAAATGGGCTTTAAAAAATAATAAATGGGATGTAATTATAAAAACTGGGCAGTAACTATAAAAAAATGCACCAAACACGAAATTAGTTTATAAAATATTATTTATGGATTTTGAAAATCTTAAATTTTCATTGTTGCACGCGCAATGTTTCATTACATTTTTACGTAATACAAATTTATATTTAATCTGACTAGAGATTTCGGGATAAAAATATTTCGGAGCCCATCAAAATATGGGAAATTTTATTGAATTCTGTCTTCAACGGTTGGTTGAAATTATTAATCATTGTCCTAGATAGAAAATGGGTTGTACTTTTAACAAACTGTAAATGGGCTGTTGTAAATTCCATTAGAATTCCAAAATGGGCTGTACATTCTTACAAAACGTAAATGGGCTACAAGTTCTCTGCCACACACTTATGGGCCTACTAAGTGACGCGTCCCCTAAAAAAATAAGTTGACGTGTATGCAAGGCTTTGCCAACTTATTATAGTCAACACACGGTTCTAGCAGCAGTGGCCGTTGGATGTCTATCAAACGGATGTCGTGCTTCTTCTTCAATCTCGGATATTCTTAGCTTCGGCCGCCCAAAAAATGATTCCTCCCCCTGACAACTGGGGCGCACCGTTTCGGAGGCTGACCTGTGGGCCTACTAAGTTGGAGCGTACCAAGGGCTTTCTCAACTTAGTCAATAATAAACGTTTCTAGCTTCAGTGACCGTACGATGTCCATCCAACGGCCGTAGTGCTTCTTCAACCTCTGGTCTTCTTGGTCCAGCCGCCCAAAGCAGCGCCGGTTGTGCCACCTGCTCCTGCCTCCCGTGGTCGGCTGTGCTGCCGCGGAGGCCTCACCGCCCCCATACTACTCCCACCACTGGCCAGGCCATCCCTCCACTCACCCACACCCCCTGTTATTCTGCGACGACGGCAGCCTCACACCGCAGCCGAACCAGTGAAACCTCGTACTCCTCTCCGCGCGGGCTTCCACTGCTGCGTCTTCCCCGGCTCCGCGTCGTCCCCTTCCTAGGCCTCGCCGTCGTCCAGACCACCGCCCTTGTGCTCTTGGCGCGGCGTGGTCAACGTGGTCAACGACCGACTTCCATCGAAAGAGTACTGTACGTGGAGAGGCTGATAGCTGGGTCCAGGCGGCCGTAAGGAAGTGCCTCCTTATTACGCGTAAAATAATTATTCCTCCACCTTACAGCAGGGACCCACCGGACAGGCCACCTTATTTCGCGAAAAAAACGTTTCCCCCTTGACTGCTCGGACCCACCGGACGGGCCAGCGTATATCGTGAAAAAAAATGTTCCCCCCGCTATCAGCTTGGACCCACCGGAAGTGCCTCCTTATTACGCACAAAAAAGTGAATACCCCCTGCTCGCTGGGACTCACCATGGTGGGAGGATGACTTGTGGGCCTACTAAGTTGACTGGGACGGGGGCCTTTGTCAACTTTAGTCAATATAAACGGTTCTAGCTCCAGTGACCGTACGATGTCCATCCAACGGCCGTAGTGCTTCTTCAACCTCTGGTCTTCTTGCTCCAGCCGCCCAAAGCAGCGCCGGTCGTGCCGCATGCTCCTGCCTCCCGTGGTCGGCTGTGGTGCCGCACAGGCCTCACCGCCCCCTACTATTCCCACCACTGGCCAGGCCCTGCGGTGACCCCAGCCTCACACCGCAGCCGAACCAGTGAACCCTCTTACTCCTCTCCGCGCGGGCATCCACTGCCACGTCTTCCCCGGCTCCGCGTCGTCCCCTTCCTAGGCCTCGCCGCCGTCCACCACCGTGGTGCTCTCCGCGCGGCGTGGTCAACGTGGTCAAGGAACGACTTCCATCGGAAGAGTACTGTACATGGAGAGGCTGATAGCTGGGTCCACGGCCATAGCCCAGTTTTTTGTGATTTGCCAAGCAACTCGCTTTGTCAGGCATGTTGGGCTGCAAATCTTTCAAGACGAGGAGAGCTTTCATTCGGCTGGCCGAGAAAATGTCCCATCAGTAATGAGAAATGGGTTGTACATTTTTAAAACACATCAAACCGGCAATTAGTTTCAAATATCTTTTTTTTTCATTTCAAGATTTTAAATTACATTAATTTTTATGCGTGGAGAATTTGTTGGATTTTATATTGATATACATTTATTTTTTAAATCAGTTTGAATGTGAGTCGAAATTTCGGGATTAAAAACAGTTCGGACCGCACCGAAATATGCAAAATTTTGTATAATTTTTTAACCGTGGCCACAATTTGGGCTGTAATGGTAACAAAAAGAATATGGGCTCCAAAAAAACCTTAAGAATTAGCAAATGGGCTGAAAATTATTAGAAATAATGGCAGATGGGTTGTATGCTTTCCAGAGATTTGAGGCTTTCCTAAAAAAAGGTTGACGCACAAGCAGTGACTGTTGGATGTCCATCCAACGGCCGTCGTGCTTCTTCAATCTCTACTCTTCCTGCTCCAGCCGCTCAAACAAGCGCCGGCGGGATTGCCTGCTCCCTCCTCCCCGCGGCCGGCTGTGCTGCCGCGCAGGCCTCACCGCCCCACCGTACTCCCATCGCTGGCCTAGCCATCCCTCTACTCACCCACACCTGTTGCTATTCTCCTGCGACGGCAGACGAACCAGTAAACCCTCATACAGTCGTACTCCCCTCTGCGTGGGAAACAACTACCGAGTCATCCCTGCCTCCGTGTCGTTCCCTTCCTAGGCCTCGCCGTCGTCCACCGCCCTGGTGCTAGACCTGGCCAAACCTCGGGCCGGGCCGGGATTCGGGCCGGGCCTAGCCAAGCCCGATGAAAAAACCCAGGCCCGAGCCCGGCCCGGCCTGGCCATCGGGCCTGTTTTCTGGGCCCAAGCCCGACCCGAACATGCAAAAGCCCGCCGGGCCTCGGGCTGGCCCGGCCCGACCTTCAGTAAACTGCAAAAACAATGGGCCCGGGCCCGGCCCGGCCCGGCCACCGGGCTCAAAATCTAGGCCCGAGCCCGGCCCGGGGGCAGCGTCGGGCCGGGCCGGGTCGGGCTTTTTCGGGCCGGGTCGAGTCGGGCCGGCCGGGCCGGGCTGCCCATGGCCAGGTCTACCTGGTGCTCTCTGCGCGGCGTGGTCAACATGGTCAAGGAACGACTTCCATCGGACGTGGACTGTACGTGGAGAGGCTGACAGCTGGGTCCACGGCCAAAGCACGGAAGTGCCTCCTTATTGCGTGCAAAATAATTATTCCTCCACCTGACAGCGGGGACCCACCGGACGATCCACCGTATTTCGCAAAAAAAATGTTTCCCCCTGACTGCTGGGACCCACCAGCTACACCTTCGCACGCAAGGAAGTGCGTCCGGGCAAAAAAACAAAACGATTCGCCCCCCTGACTGCTGGGACGCACCACCTACATCTTCGCACGCAAGGAAGTGCCTGACAGTCGGGACCCACCTGGTCGAAGCGTATGTAGCGTTGCCATTCTGGTCGCGAACGTGTACGTACATATATACTAGTCCATGTAGAGGCGCGCACGTGTCGTAGTAGAGGCGCGCACGTAGCATGTACATGTACGTACAGCGGCCAGGGTGCAAGAAAGAAAATACGGCCACGTATGTGTACATACGGGCGGGGTCTCGAACGCCTACTCGCACATACGTACGGCGAGGGCTCGTTGACATGGCTGGGTCGGAACGGAGAAACAGCGTCGTCGTCGTGTTCATGGGGAGGCAACGGAATGCGTCGTGTTCATCGGGAGGCAACGTGGCTGGGTCAGAACGGAATGCGTGGTCGTGTTCATCGGGAGGGCTTGGATGGAAGAGGCGATGGAAACGAGGCCTGGCGTACCGCACAATGGAGGAAACGGACCTCCTACGGTCGAAACGGGGGTCCTGTTGATCTGGAGGGGTGTGGCGTACCGTAAAACGGAGGAAACGGACCTCCTACGGTTGAAACGGGGGTCCTGTTCATCGGGAGGGGTGTGGCGTACCGCAAAACGGGACTCCACGGGATACTGTTCATTTCCACCGTCGACCCCTCCAGCCTCCACGAGCTACTGTTCATCCACCGTCGACCTCCTCCAGCCTCCACCTGCGACTGTTCATCCACGGGCTCCTGTTCATCCAGCCTCCACCGCGCGCTACTCCACCGGCTACTGTTCAACCACCCCTCCACCGTCTACTGTTCATCCAGCCCTCCGCACCACGGGGTCCTGTTCAACCACCCCTCCACGGGCACCCCTCCACCGTCTACTGCTCATCCAGCCCTCCACACCACGGGGTCCTGTTCAACCACCCCTCCACGGGCACCCCTCCACCGTCTATTGTTCATCCAGCCCTCCACCACACCACGGGATCTTGTTCATCCAGAGGCAACGCCACCACTCACTGTTCATCCAACCCCCCCCCCCCCCCCCCGCCCCGCAACGCTCACTGGTCATCCCATCGATCGGCTTCAATTAGCAGCAGTAGCGAAGGAATCACTCGATCGGGTTCAGTTAACAGCCATCGATCGATCGCTCGGGTTCAGTAACGCGTAGCCTACAGTGCAATCGCTCGGGTTCAGTTAGAGCCCAACGCCTCGCTCGGGTTCAGTTAGAGCCAACGCCTCGCACACACGCGCGTACGTGTATGAGAGAAACACGCATCGCTCGGCCCCCGACCTCCCACCGTAACCGGGAACTCCCTGAATTTTTCCTCCCCCTCGCTTCTACCATGGTTTTTTCCGTCATGGACGGCCCAAATAATGTCATGCAGCTGCGTCTCCGGCCCGCCCAGGACGAAAAGCCCATTTTCTGTCATGATTTTTTGTCATAGAAGTAGGAGCCCACCACATCTATGATGATACCGGGTTTCGTCACAATTATCGTCATAGAAGTGTCATATGTATTCCAAAAATATTCTCCGTTGATTTTCAGGTCATTCCGAGAACTTTTATTTCTGCACAAAAATAACACCATGGCAAGTCTGCTGAAAACAGCGTCAGTCCGGGTTAGTTCCATTCAAATCATGCAAGTTAGAGTCCAAAGCAAGGGCAAAAGTGTTTGGAAGAGTAGATACGATGGAGACGTATCAGGGGGCTGCAGCAGTCGGCCCGGGGACTTCAACGACGCAGCAAGCGGCAGCCGACTCCACCCCGCTGCCACCCAACCCAGCCGCCCTAGTATCAGTGGTTGTGATGACAGTTGATGAAATCGAAGCACCATCATGGGCGCAGCCCATCCTCAACTTTCTGGTGAGCAGAGGGCTACTAGCCGACAAGATTTTGGCCCGACAGGTGCAACGTTGGGCAGCAGCATACACCATCGTCAACAGAGAACTTCTGAGGCACAGCGTCACTGGCGTGTTCCAGCGCTGCGTAGAGCTAGAGAAGGGCCAAGCAATCCTCAAAGACATCCACCAAGGCGAGTGCAGCCACCACGAGGCCTCCAGATCCCTTGTGGACAAGGCCTTCCGCCACGGTTTCTTATGGCCGACTGCTCTAGAAGATGCCAAGGATCTGGTCAAGAAATGCAAAGGGTGCCATAAATTCAGCTCCAAGCAAACTGCCAGCTTCTGCACTCAGGACCATCCCCCTGACTTGGCCCTTTGCCAAATGGGGGCTGGACATGGTGGGCCCATTCAAAATAGCATGCGGCGGCATGACTCATTTGCTTGTCGCCGTGGACAAATTCACCAAGTGGATTGAGGCGAAGCCAATCAAGAAGCTAAACGGTCCGACTACTGTGACCTTCATCGCCGATATCATTGTCCGGTACGGTGTACTACACAGCATCATCACAGACAATGGCACAAACTTTGCCAAAGGCGCTTTGGCCCGTTTTTGCGTGATGCAGGGCATCCGACTAGACTTAGCGTATGTTGCCCATCCGCAGTCAAACGGCCAAGTCGAGCGAGCAAACGGCCTCATCCTCTCCGGCATCAAGCCCCGACTAGTCGAGCCACTCGAGTGCTCGGCCGGCTGCTGGATTGATGAGCTGTTGGCCGTCCTTTGGAGCCTGCGCACCACTCCGAACAAGTCAACCGGCTTCACTCCTTTCTTCCTCGTGTACGAGGCCGAGGTTGTCATCCCAACTGACATTGAGTTCGACTCACCTTGGGTCACCATGTACACGGAGGCAGAGGCGAAGGAAGCATGAGAAGACGGCGTCGATTTGCTAGAAGAGGGCCGGATGTTGGCACTCAGCCGGTCCGCCATCAACCAGCAGAGTCTGCGCCGCTACCACAGTCGAGCTCTTGAGCTTCTTCGGCCGGCTGCTGAACAGCAGCGAGCCGGCTCGGCGCTTTGGTGTGCCGCCTGGTGCAGTCAGCGCAGCTGAAGAGCTCACGACCGCCTTGTTGGCGACCGGTGGGTGGCGCGTCTCGTTCTCCTCCTCGTCGTCATCTGGCCAGTCCTCGAGGCCGCCTCCTCCTCCGGAGCCGCCTGCTCCGCCACCGCCACCCGTGGCATCGTCATCCTCCATGGCGGCCACCCCCAAGTCGGGGTCATCCACATCGCTTCGCGTCCGTTCCAGCATGAACACGTAGCCCGGCTCTAGAGCGTCGGCGGCCGACTGGGTCGAGAAGACCCGTTCCATTGCCGACTGATCAGATGGCAAAGAAGAATCCGAGCAAGCAAAGGAAAGAAAAGAACAACAAGACTCACCGCAGGCGGCGGGTGCGCGCGGTCGTACGGCTGCTTGCCGAACTGCCAGTCCTTCTCCGACAGCTTGAAGTTGGAGAAGTAATTGACCAGTCGGACCACCTCCATGTCTGGCAGGTCCCGCGTGCACATCCGGCACGGGTTCTGGTGCTCGCTCATGCTACTGATGATGTGCGATCGGGCCTGAAGGGGAAGCACTCGGCGCGCCACGTAGGCGGCCAGCAGGTCCGAGCCCTTGAGGCCCTCTGACTCCATCATCACCTACATTCGGGCGAGGCAGCGTTGAAGGCAGCCGACGGAGTAGCCGGCTTGTACCGCCAGCTGGCACGCGGCTCAGCAGGCGGGACGGCTACGTAAGCCAGCAGGTTGATGTAGTCCATCGTCGGGTGGAGGTTTTTGACGTAGAAGTAGGACTTCTGCCACAACTTGGCCGACTGCAGCAGAGTGAAGACCGGGAAGCGGTTCTCGGCACCCGGACGCTGCACTGCTATGCAGGCTCCGCACTGAGCCGGCGTGCCCTTGGCGGCGGTGCCGAGCTTGATGTAGAAGCACTCGGCCTAGAGCTCGAGCGTGGGGAGAGTGCCGAGGTAACCTTCACACATGGTGACGAAGGCGGCCAGCAGCACCACCGTGTTTGGTGTGAGGTGGTGCGGCTGGACTCGGTAGAAATTTAGGAATTTGCGAGAGAAACCGCTCGCCGGAAGGCCGAAGCAACAGAGGAAATGTGACCGGAAGACGACGCGCTCGTCCTCCTCCGGGGGGACACGTACCTTCATGTTCGCCTCCCGGGGCAGCCGCCACGTCTGATGAAGAAACATGAGGTGGTCCTCATGGACGTTGGAGCCGTCCCAATCGCCGGACCGTAAGCGCGCCATGGACGACGGAGCTCGTCGGAGGCACGGTGCGGTGGCGAGCGGGTGGAAATGCGGCAGAGCGAGAAGGCCGCGGCAAGAAGAATCCCGACGATAGAGAGTTGCGGCAGCGCTTCGGCGAGAGGAAGAAGCGCTGCGGCAGCGGAGAAGAAGAAGAAAACGGTGAACGAAAAGGGAGAGGAGGGCGCGCGTGCGTCTGCCGTCCCCCTCCTCCTCCCTACTTATAGCCCCAGGCAGCGAAGCCGATGGGGCGAGAACATGGGGGGTCGTGGGATTAACTGCGCCCACGACCCCACAATTACCGTGCAGTAACAGCGCATAATGACTGCATCTTAGAATTTCAACCGTCCGCATCGGCCACAGTGGATCCGCGCGCGTGCCGAGGCCTGGTAGGGGCGGGCCCCCGCCTGCGGTGATGTCCCGTCGTGCGCGTGGGCTGGCAGGCCAGCCTGGCTGGCTGGCGCCGCATGGTGTGCGGACAGTGGGCGGCAAGCCTAGCGCCAGGCTGGCGTGCCACCTGGCTCCAGCCACGATGTTTCGAAATCACCAGGCGGCCTGCCTGGTCACATCCGACTCCTGCTAGCCGGCACTTTGGAAGACGGAACCAAAGCAACCTGATCACTCGGAGTAGGAAGCTGCTGGGGCTCCTCGCCTTCTCAGCCGCGGCGCCCCACCAGCTTCGGGGACTACTATCGGAGTAAATGACCACGGGTAGCCTCATCAGGCTCCCTTGGTATTTCAAGACATCGGGGCCGGTTGCGCCCGTCAAGCATCAAGGACAAAGGACCGCCTTCTTGGGGCCGGCTGCTAGAAGGCGGCGGATTCAAGAAGACTGCACCGAGTGGGCCGACCCCTAGCAGGCGGCCTCCAGATAGGCTGGCTTCTAGCAAGCGGTCCCTCGTGCCCTAAAAGTTAGCACCCTCGTAATCACGACGAGACGGGGCATGGCTACAGTGCAGCCTACCACCCCCGAATCCAGGGCGGAGCGTGGCCACAGTGCAGCGTACTGGGCGGACATCCCTCGCCCGGCGCAGCACTGTTGCCACGTCGCCCATGACATCACCCATGGCAGAGAAGGCCATGCTCCCACGACGGGCTGTCGGTACGGCCCACAGGCGGCGGGCCCTACATGTCCGTGAGAAGCCAAAAGGCGGTGAGCCCTGACCAGTCGGCTTAGCGGGAGGCCGGCTCCTGACCAGGCGGCCCTCCCCCTTCCTTGAAGTTTGTGCGCCATTAACCAGAAGAGATGGGGAGTGGCTACAGTGAACGCCCACCAGGCGGCGGGACTGTAACCACGCTCTCCCCGACAAAGGACACATCATCAAAGGCACTGCCACAGTGCTAAGCAGTCGGCAGGACCAGCAAGCGGCGGGCGCGGCCTGTCGGCCAAGTACAAGACAGTCGGCGGGACCCACCAGACGGCGGGCCCCAGCAGCCGGCGGAGAAGCCGGCCACCAGAGACACTAATGGCCGGGTCCCACACCCGACCAGATTACCGTTGTACCCCTGGGGGAAGGCCTATATAAACCCCCCAGGACACCCATGCAAAGGGTTCAGCCTCTTAGACCACACACAACATAGAGAGAGGAGTAGAGATAGCCCTGCCCTTCTTCCTGCTCTAGCAAGACAGCTCAAGGAGCAACTTGTAGCTACTTGTTGAGATAGTGATCATGCGGAGACCCCACAGAGCAGGACTAGGGGTGTTATCTCCTAGGACAGCCCCGAACCTGGGTAAAGTGCTCGGCGTTTGTGTTTACGCCTCATCCAGTTTCCAGGCACCGGCGATGTCTTACTCTCCCCCACCATGATAAGCCATCCTTTGGCATATGTCGCACCACAACCCCGACAGTTTGCAAACTTGAGAAGGCTCTTTATGGTCTGAAACGGTCCCCTCGTGCATCGTTCTCAAAGCTGAGTTCACAATTGAAACATCTTGATTTTGTGGCATCCAAAGCAGATACTTCTCTCTTAATTTATAACAAGGCAAATACTGTCATGTTCGTGCTCATTTATGTTGATGACATCATAGTTGCAAGCTCCTCACAAAATGCCACTAATGCTCTTTTGCATAACTTAAGTTCAGAATTTGCTTTGAAGGATCTCGATGATTTACACTTCTTCCTAGGTATTGAAGTTAAAAAGATTCAAGATGGCATTGTGTTGAGTCAAGAAAAATATGCCACTGAATTCTTGGCTCGTATGGGAATGAAAGACTACAAGTCACCTCCCACACCATTGTCTTCTTCAGAACAGCTTTCAGCACATGAAGGTGAATTACTTAAGGAGGAAGAGAGTACAAAGTATAGAAGCACTGTTGGAGCTCTACAGTACTTGGCTTTGACGCGACCAGTTATATCATTTGTTGGAAACAAGGTTTTTCAATATCTGCATGCTCCTACCACCACTCATTGGACAGCTGTCAAAAGCATTGTATGATACATTAAACACACTGTGAGTTTGGGACTTCAGTTCAAACGTTCTAGTTCTTCCTTGTTAATGCTTTCTCTAATGCTGACTGGGCAGGATGTATTGCTACAGTATCAAGGTCAAGTACAGAGGCAGAGTACAAATCACTTGCAAATGCCACTGCTGATATTATTTGGGTGGAATCATTGCTTAATGAGTTGGGAATTAAGCAACATTGTGTGTCATGTTTATGGTGTGACAATTTGGGAGCCACCTATCTCTCTGCTAATCCTGTCTTTCATGGCAGAACTAAACATATTGAAATTGATTTTCATTTTATGCGAGAAAGAGTGGCAGAGAAGAAGTTGGACATAAGATTCATTCCATCCAAGGATCAAATAGCAGATGGGTTCACTAAAGCCTTGCCAGTTAAACCTTTTGAAGAATTCAAGAGAAATTTTAACATATGATAGTTTAGATTAAGGGAGGGTATTAGAGTTTGAGAAATGTTCTCCATGTAATTTTAACTATCTCAATCTCTTCTATCCTGTATCTACTTCTATCGGAAGCGGCTAGATGACAGTCCACTGAAAACAATATTTTGGTCAGTCGACTGACCACATTTTCTTTCAGTCAATGTGTGTACTAGCGACGCTTTCCTTGGGTAGTAGCGGACCGGCTGGTGCATGCCTTAATATTGACAAAACTGTAACGACATGCACCGCTAGGCTGCTAGCTGTGGTGTGGTTAGCGGTGGTAGTGAACCAGCCTATTGGCGGCCATGCAGGCCAACTAATAGTAGTAAAGTTGACTCGTGGAATCTTTAATCTGGTTTCGGTAATAAAAAAATCTTTAATCTGGTACTGTTTCATAACCAAGCGGAGCTATGACGAGTTGTCCTACGTGTGTGTATAATGAGATGAGCTGAGCCCGATTGGACAAGACATGATTCGATCTAGCACCGTTTGGTGCACGGTATGAGCTGATAATATGTATGTACAGGAAGATTGCTAGTGCGATTGTTTACAATATGTAAGAATAAGCATATAATAGAGGAATTATTGCAAAATGAAAGTTCTCTAAGACGGAATGAATTGATGACATTAGTATTACCCATAAACACGTTTATTTTTTAAAATAATACATTCATGCCATTAGTATTACACTTTAAGAAGACAAAATTAAAAAAATGACAACATTTGCACACAATTTACATAGAAAATGCACTTTTTAAAAAAAATGCAAGAATAATTATATACTAGTGGAATTTTGTGAAAAAAGGGTATCTAAGAATGAATTAGTGGCATTGGTACTAACCTTAAAGATGACAGAAAGAGATAACGAAATCAAATAATGACAAAAACTGCAAACCATTTACAATGAAATTGCGCATTTTCATAAATGCAAAAATAAGCATGTAATAGTGGATTTTTCGCAAAGAAAAGTTTTTAAAAATTAAATTAATAAGTGCCATTAGTACTACCTTTTTATAAGGCTTTTTTTGGAAGGTATCATTGGTATTACCCTTAAAGAAAAATGGAAATGCAAACAATTAAAAAAATAATGATGAATTGTGCACACAATTTACACAGAAAATTGCACTCTTTTATAATATAGAAGAATAAGCATATAATAGTGAAATTTTCTAAAAAAAAAGGTTGCAAACAAGTAATGAATTACTAGCATTGGTATTATCCATAATGAAGAAAGAAAATGAAATAAAAATCAAACAAAATCAAAATAATGAAGTATTCTAAGTAAGAATGAATTAGTGGCATTGGTATTACCATCCAAAAGAAAGGAAATGAAAAAGAAACTCATAGAAATAATAACCAAATTTGCACATAATTTACATAGAATTTGCGTCTTTTTATAATATGCATTCGTATCGCCCTTAAAAGAGAAAGAAAGAAAATTAAAAAATGCACACAATTTACGCACGAATTGGGCTTTTTATAATATGCAAGAATAAGCATATAATAGTGGATTTTTCGCAAAAAAAAGTTTGTTGTAAGGAATGAATTTGTGGCATTAGTATTTCCTTAAGGAAGAAAATAATGAAATAAAAACTGAAACAAAGTAAAAATAATGAACTTTTCTAGAGAAAATGAATATATATATATATACATATATATATATATATCAAATAATGGCAAAATTTGTATATAATTTATACAGAAATTGCATTTTTATAATATGCAAGAATAAGTATATAATGGTGAAAGTTTCAAAAAAAATAAGTTTCCTAAGAAGGAATTATTTAGTGGAATAAAAAATAAGTTTCCTAAGAAGGAATAATTTAGTGCACACATTTTACACAAAAATTGCGCTTTTTATAATACAAAAGGATAACCATATAATAGAGGAAAAATATTGGAATTACCGTTAAAGAAATAAAATAAAAATAAAAATGAAAACAAAATGATGATTTTTCTAGGGAAGTTTGGAACCCTTTAAGAAGAAAGAAAATAAAAATCAATAACAAAATAATAAATTTTCTAGGGAAGATTGAAACCCTTTAAGAAGAAAGAAAATAAAAACCCAAAAAATAATAATGATGTTTCCTAGGGAAGAATGAAACCCTTTAAGAAGAAAGAAAACAAAAAAATAAAAATAAAACAAAATAATGGATTGTTCTAAGGAATAATGAAACCCTTTAAGAAAAAAATACTAAAACTAAAAGTAAAAGTAAAACAAAATAATGGAGTCTTCTAGGGGAAAATGAAACCCTTTAAGAAGATAGAAAATTCAAAAATAACTTGCACACAAGTATGCCCTAAAATTACACTTTTGTAATATGCAAAAAATAAGCATATACAGTGCAATTTTTGCTCTCCACTATAATTTACACACATGGTGTATCATACTTGCGTGTACACTTACTTACAAACACAAAATTAAAAATAGATTTTTCTAAGAAGAAATCAAGTATAGTGGCATTGGTACCACCCTTTAAGAAGAAATAAAGTAAAGATAATAATGATACAATTTTCACAGAACTTACACATAAATTGCAATTCTTTAGTGATGCAAGAATAAACATATAATAGTGAATTTTACATAAAAACAAAGTTTTTAAACAAGGAAGAAATTAGTGGCATTGGTATCGTCCTTAAAAATAGGAAATGAATTAAAAACTAAACATAGTAAAACAAATAAAGTTTTCTAAGATATAGTAAATTAGTGACATTGGTATTACTCTTAAGAAGAAAGAAAATAAAAAAAACTTGCACACAACATTGCAATGAAAATGAACTTTTTATAATATGCAGCGAATACACATATAATAATGCAACTTTAGCAGTCTAGTATAATTTACACGAATATTGTATAGTACTCTCATGCATTCATACACATAATAATAAAATGTATTTAATTAGAAAAAAATAGCACAAAACAATTAGAATTGCTATTACCCTTAAGAATAAAGAAAATGAAAAAACCAAAAATTTCCACACAATTAGCACAAAAAATGCACTTCTTATAATATATAAAATAAATATATGAGAGTGAAGTTTCCGTACTCTAATGTAATTTGTACATGTATACATTTACACATACTCAACATCTGAAAATACACACAAAGAAAAAAACAAAATTCAGCTGGTAAATAGAAAATAAAAGCGTACACGTGCAGAAAACAAATGCGAACCCATGGAAAAAAGCATGCACGCACCAAAATCCAGCCGAAGAACAAAATTGACTGGCCCAAAATAGCAGTCAGTCGAATTCAAACAGCCCAGCCCAGTACACCAGCAAAACGTGACAGAAAAAAGAAAAACCACACAAATCTTAAAACACAATCCAACAGCCAAAAAATCGACTAACCAAAAAACTAAAAGTCAACTGACTGAAATCTAGCTAAAGTGGCTTCTATCTCCCTGTGATAGCTGGATTCCTAATCCATCTCTTGTACTTCACAACAAGGTTCTGCCTCAATAAATAGACGCCTGTGGCTCTCCCTCGAGGAGAGTAGAAACGCTTCCACCGGTTCTAAGGCCAACTCCACCGCGCGACCCTATCATATCCGCCCCCGTCTGTTTGGGGTCAAAGGGACAAACGAGACGGCCCAGCGCGCGGGTGCAAACGGACTTTTGTCTGCTTTGTGTTCGCTTTCGACCCATCCCCGGCCCAAGTTTGCGCCGGATTTGGGGTGAAACGGACAGCGCGCGGACGGGCGGGACGCGCGCGCTTGTCCTCCCCTGGCCCACCTGTCGGTGGGAGAAACCAAACCCCCACACGCCCATTTGGCGCCATTTTCCCCAAACCCTCCCACGTCCCTCCCGCCGCCCCCTCTCTCCGTCGCCCATGGCCGACGCCCCGCCGAGTTCCGGCGGCCTGGCCGTCAACCCGCCCGCAAAGGTGAAGAAGAAGGCGCCAAGGAAGCCGCGGTCGGAGTGCACGCCGGAGGAGATCGCCAAGTTGGATGCGGAATCGGCGAAGAGGAGGGAACGGAGAGCGGTCATCAAGGTCAATGCCGCCGCGGCCAAGTTCGCCGCCCAGCGCGAGGACCTGGAGGCCGCGCGGCGCAAGGCCGCTGCAGACGAGAAGGAGGACCTCGTCAACAAAGCGCACGCCATCCTCATGCTTGGCATGGGCCGTCCGGCCGGGTTCCCTGCAGCGGCCGTCGGCCCGGCGAGCACAGGCTCGTCGGTCGCCCGGCCTACGCACTGCCAGTCGTCGATGTCGCGCACCGCACCCATGTCGCCCGGCTTTCCTCCGCCAAGGCACGACGGCCAGACCCGTTTCTCGGCGTCGCCGGACGTGGGCTTGTTCGCGCTGTCCACACCGCGCCCCGCGGCCGTCATCGACCTCAACGCCGCGACTGGGTCCAGCAGCGGCGGGCGGCCGTCCGCCGAGATGCAAAGAAAGCAGGCACGGGCACCATGTCGGCCCCCCGCGTCTTGTTTGATGGAATGCCAACGCCAACGCCAACGGTCGACGACCCCTTCTACAACCAGTACATGGAGGACGTGATCTTCGAGGGTGGGCATGGCCGTGCCTACGACCCCGAGGAGACCCAAAGTCAGGATGGCCGCGCCCAGTACGTCCCCGATGAAGAGGCCGACGACCGTGCTGTCTACGACCATGGTGACTCGTGGCATGAAGACGATGACATCTATGTCGAAGGTGATGGTGATGATGAAGAAGAAGAAGAAGGCAATGACGTTGATATTAGTGGCGCGCCATTGTTCATCGACGAGCTCACCCAAAGAGTGGAAGCACAAAAGAAGTGGAAGAGCATTCGCACGGGTTCATATACACAAGATGAGGACAAGTTGATTTGCCAAGCTTGGATGGAGATTAGCCAAGATCCGAGGGCCGGCAAGCAACAAAAGGGCATTGTTTTTTGGACGAGAGTCCACAAAACATTCCATGAAAAGAAGATGTTTGAGCCCTACCAAATTACAAGCAACCGTGGCATCGGCTCGATTCAAAAGAGATGGTTGTTCATCCAACAAGAGTGCAACAAGTATTGCGCCGCATTTGAGAGCGTTGAAGCACGGCCCATGAGTGGTCTCGGCGTTGGGGACATGGTATGCTCTCCTCTTTCTAGCCCTTTCCTTGCTACGGCCATGAGACTTCGGCCGTGTATATGTTTGCATGTTCACTTGTTGTTGATCATGTGGTGTAGGCATTTCAATCTTTGGACGCATTCAAGGCCCGGCACAATGACAAGCCATTCACTCTTACGCATTGTTGGACGATCATCAACAATTGCCCTAAGTTCAAGGACCAATACCGTGAACTACAAAGAAAGAGAGGCAAGAAGACGGCCAAATTCACCGGAGGTGGAGATGGCGAGGCGTTGAAGAGGCCGAGGGGCAAGACCAACTCCAAGGTTGACGACATACGTGATGCCTCATCCATGGCCTTGCATGAGACTTTGCATGGCATGATGTCCCAAAAGGATGTGAGGGACGAGAAGAAGCGGCAAAGCAAGGATGAGCAAATGAAGCAATGCCTAGACCTTCAAAGACAGAAGCTTGAGATGGAGGAGGCGGCCAAGCGGAGGAAGATCGACATGGAGTAGACGGCCCGACAAAGGCAACTCGACATGGAGGAGGCGGCCCGGCAAAGGCAGCTCGACATCGAGGCCGACAACGTCAAGGCCAGGCAGAGGCAGCTCGACATCGAGGCCACCAATGTCGCCATCAAAGCGAAGGACGTGGCCCTTACGATTATGAGCGTGGACTTGTCGAAGATGAGGGAGAAGACGAGGGCCTGGTTCGAGGCCATGCAGAAGGAGATGCTCGACGCCGAAGGCCTGAACTAGGTCATCCGATCGGCGTCGGTCGTTTTTTTTTTGGAGGCTGGCATAGGCGCCGCCCGCCCGCTGGGCCGCTGGCAGTGTGCCGGCGAGAAAACATTCATTCTGGAGGCCGGTTGTGTTGCCGGCGAGGACAACTATTTATTTTGGAGACTCGCTGTGTTGCCGGCCGCTGGCTGATGCCGGCGATGGACGTGTAGGCCGCTGGCCTGAACTAGGGCTTGGCATTTGAAACGTTGCTTTTGGTTTTTTAAATAGACACGGACATGATGGGGCAAATGGATGCGGCGGCGCGCTGGGCGCACGGCCACCTCATTCCAGGACACGTCCGGATACGACCCCGAATCACTACCTAAACAGACAGAATCCGAATAAAACCGACGTCCGTTTGGGGTCGCGCGGTGGAGTTGGCCTAACATGACCGACCCAAACAAAAAAAATTAATAAAATCGTCGTTCATTTGGGTCCGGGTCCGCGCGGGTTGGAGTTGCTTTAAGGCGGCCACTGCAAAAGGTGAGGATACGCATTTGACCAGCGAAAGGGGAGGAGAAAGGTACGGCGACGATCGACGATTCCTAGGAAGAGCCACTGCAAAAGGCCAAGGCACACCGCGTGCGCAGTGGACCTCGGCGTGCCCCCGTGTGGCTCGGGATCAGCACCGCCCCGACCATGGGGCTGGTGCAGAGTGCATACACCTCGGAGACCTCGGAGACCTCGGAGATGCCCATGGACATCCACGATCTAGGTAAGATACTCCAATGCTCTCAATGGTGACAAAGTACGGGCTCCATGACACAACGATTATTCCTGGCAAATCAACAAGAGACCACACGCATCTGAATTCTGAAACTTCTCAACTCAAGAGACCATAGACATCTTACAGGTTATTGCTCCACTGCCACTGCTGATTACAACGAATCGAAAGCGAAAAGGTTATGCATGCTGGCGAAGGAAAAGTAAAAATGGAGTATGCATGGTGGCCTAAGGGAAAAGCTAAATCTAATGTATGCATGGTGTCCTGCCCTGCCTGCCTAGCTAGTTGGGGTGCCCTGTGGTGGAGGGGCTGGAGCCCGGCTGCTGCTGGAAGCCGGCGGGCGGCGGGGTCTGGGCGCCCGGGTGGTGGTCCACGGACGACGAGTAGTTGTTGTAGGCCTCGGCGATGTCCAGGTCGAACTCCTTCTGCTTGAGCACGAGCAGCATGCGCTGGCCGTCGACGCGCCGGCGCTCGATCCGCAGCCGCTCGTGCTCCATGTCCCACTCCTTGGTGGCCTTGAACTGCTCCCACTTGTGGCGCTGCTTCTCCAGCGCGTACTCGCGGACCTCGTACGCCAGCTGCTGCTTCTCCAGCTCCAGCGCGCGCCGCTGCATCCACTGCCGCAGCTGCTGCTGGTCGCCGCCGGCCTCCGCCGCAGCCATATCGCGCTGCAGCTGCTGCACGATGGATGGCCTCCTGTGGGCGGGCTTGTTGTTCCCGTCCTCTTCCCCGTCTTCCCCGGCCGCAGCCGCGCTGTTCTCGCCACGACGGCGCTTGTTCTTGTGCCCGCCGTAGTTGTGGAAGCCGTTGCTGTCGTCGACGCGGCCGCCGCGGCGGTTGGTGCCTGGCGCCTTCTCCTCCACGTCGTCCAGGTCGTAGTCGTCGTCCTCCTCCTCCTCTTCAGCCTCTTTGCTGCTGAGGACGTCGTCCTCGCTGTCGTCCTCCGAGCGCGTGGAGGAATTCACCATCGCCACCACCTGGCGGCCTGCAGACGAGTTGGCAGCGCCGGGCGCCGCCGCCGGCCGCGGGTGGTGGAAGCAGTCGGCGCCGTCTTCGGTGCCGTGCAAGGCTGCTGCGGTGCCGCCGGGGGGGTTGTGGTAGGTGCACATCTCGCGGAAGAAGAGGTGCTTGGAGCTGAGCAGCTTGCGCGCCTCCTCCTTGGCCTTGACGGTGAGCTCGCCCATGGCGTCGAGCAGCGCGGGGTTCTCGACCACCTTGCACGCCGTGCCGCGGCCGAGCAGGTCGACGACTCGCTTGTAGCGCTTGTTGAGGTCGTTGAACTTGTCCTCGCACTGCTGCGGCGACACCGCGAAGCCGTTCTCCATCATCGCCCGGGACACGGACTTCCACTTGCCCTTCTTCTGCTGCGCCGCCGCCTGCGGCCCGTGCCCTCCGTGCGCTGCCGCCGCAGACGCCTTCCCGTGCGAGTGCGACGCCGCTGCCTTACCTCCTGCAGACACGCCCTCCCCGTCGTCCCCGGCGTTGTACACCACCGCGATGAGCAGACGCACCATCGCGTCCGTCCACTTCATCCGGGACCACGGGCACCCCGGCGCCCCCGCCCCCGCCCCCGCCCTCGGCTGCTGCACGACGCCGCCGCCATTCCCGACGCCGTTGCCCATCTCCTCCTCTTCATGCGCCTTGACCGCCCTCGTTGGCGGCGCCACATAAGCCGCGTACGGCGGCTGCGGATGCTGCTGCCTCACTGGAATGGCCTGGTGGTGCGGGACCTGGAAGCCGCCGCCGCCGCCGTTGCCGTGGTGGAGGTGCTCCGGCGGCTGCTGGAACGAGGATGCCGCGTGCATCTGCGGCTGCGGCTGGTGGACGAGGTGCATCTCCATGCCCAGCATCGCCGCCGCAGACCCACGCGCACCCAGCCCCGCTCCTCCGTCGACCCTCTCCATCTGCAAAGCCTGGCCACCGGTCTCTGGTTGTCAGCTCTTTTTTTCTCTGAGGGACTCTTGTGGTCAACTCTGGGTTTTGCGCTGGCCGGTGGATTGGAGCGGCGAATAAAAAGAGGAGCGGGGGCAGACGGCCGCCGCCGGTATCGGCGCCGAACAGCAGCAGCCGCCTTCGCTAGAGGGAGCGGCACACGCTCTCGGTTTTGTGGGGAGCCCACGGTCGCGCCGAAAACCACCTAGGATTCTTTGCGCCCGGTGGCTGCCTCTGTGGCACTGTTTGTAGGTGGGCGTGTGCGCAGAAGATCCGTCCAGGATTGTTGAATCAGCTGCTGCCCCGGTATGCCTCCCTCGGCTGGCTGTGGTTTGGCAAAGTTTTCTTTCTTACATGAGCCTCGATGTTTTGGCAAATGAAGACCAGGCCCTTGGTTGTGATTTGTCACAAGCGCCTCACCCGTATTTGTTTTGTGTGGTGCCTTTTTATTGAGGAAAAGTAAATATATCTACTTTCGGGAAGGGAAAAAAGGAAGTGTATTGATAAGATATATTTGATATATTCAACATTGATTACAATATATGATTGCAAAAAGAAACATTGATTACAATATATTCATCTCTACAAGAAGAGCCCCTCACTACCAAGAATCAATCCCAGCCTCAAGTCTTGGTAGCAATCTTTTTTCTAAATGACTTGTATTACTCAAAGCAAATGATTGCAATGCTTAATAGAAAGTTGTGCTTAGAGCTTAATGCTCCTATCTTTGAACTAGAATCTTAGCGCTTATTTCATGAAGATTGCTATTTTAATTGATACAACAATGCCCAAGTTGAACCAATAAGATCTGCTCCAACTTGAATGCCAATCCAATCTACTTCCCAATAAGAATTCCTAATCCCTAAATCTAAGCATGGCATGATTGTTAGCCAGGATAACACGCTTACGTACATCATTAAGAAGTACCAACGGCCTTTTCCGCTTCTTGGTCAATAGGACTTACTCTCTAGTAAAGTAACCTTCAAGATGGGTACATCATTCGGTCTAGAACCAAGCTAGGCAGCACTACAAAGCATATGTGAGTAATTTTGCAATCTCCTCACAAAGCTTATTTCATTTCATGCACTAGGAATACATGTCTCGAATGATCAATCGTTGTGATTCAAATCAACTTTACTGGTTGTAAGCAATCTGATTCATTGGTTAGGGGGAGATCACTCCATCATTTTGCTAATGCCACTGCCTCAATAATCGATGAGAGCTTCACATTCCAATACATCATGGCAAGAAAATGTAAGGTGGCATGAAGTGAATATAATCTCACCCCATGTCCTTTGTAGATCATACCAGACTACCAGTTCCACCGAGTTGCTCTACCTCTGAGTAAGAACCATCGACACTTAGTTTCCCCAACTTGGATCTGGAGTCTGTCAAGCCTAGGAGGGCCGGCCCTGGGGGGCGCGGCTCCTGAGCTAATCTGCCCAGCGCAGTTTTTGCTTCGGGACATTCGGACGCCACCCGCTTCCATCGCTAGTGCACAGGCTTGCAACCACGGTTGCATGTCCATAGAGAGCCGAAGAAAAACAACTTGGCTATGTTCTATCTCCTAGGGTTCCTGCGACCTATGGGCGATAGGTGGTTCCTAGGGTTAGATCGTTGTATGGGTCTGTGATCTCGATCCCCAGATCTGATTCCTCCTCTCCCGTCCGCCTATCTCTCCACCTAATCTAGACGTAGGTGATTCCTCTCCTTTTCATTGTTCGGGGTGATCCAGGGGCGCTCTTTGGACCGCTACCCACCCTTGGCAGCGTTGGGTTGGGGTTTTGCCGACCTCTGATGGCGAAGATGTGCGACGAGGTGGGGACTGATGCCAGTATGGGCGCTCCTCCTTTGCTCGGTGGCGGCGGGGACGTCCCCGCGACGGCACTGTCCAGCAAGGGGAAAGCGGCGGAGATGGATGGGTCGTCTTCTTCGGGAGCAGGCTCGGCCTCTGCCGATCGGGTTGAGGACTTGATGGAAAAGCTGCATCTGACTGCGGTTGAGGCGCAACCGGTGATTCTGGACGATAAAGATGAGGTCGATCTGGTGGCCCCAGATTGTGCCCTAGTGGGGAAGGTGTTGTCCCCCAATTCACTTCATATCCAGACGATCTCGTCGGCAATGCGGTCGGCGTGGGGTAACCCTAAAGGTTTGCTATTCCACCCCTTGGGTGTCTTTGTGGCTGAATTTGGTTCCTAGGCCGATTGTGCCAGGGTTATCTAGGGCTCTCTATGGATCGTGGGCAAGCATGCAGTGTTGCTAAAAGTTTTTGATCTGAATATTTTTCCTTCTCAAGTTCAGTTTGACCGCTTGGCGATTTGGGCTCGTATTATGCATGTTCCATCAAGGCTTATTAAGGCCAAGCTGGGAATAGAATTTGCCAAGCCGATTGGGAGGATTTCCAAGGTGGATTCAGATGCGGATGGTCGCTGCTGGGGTAGTTTCATGAGGGTGAGGGCTGAGATCGCAGTTCAGGAATCGATGGTTCATTATGTTACAGTGACCTCGCTCAAACTGAAAAGGACGGAGACTTTCTCTGTTATGTATGAGAGACTGCCATTTTATTACTTCTCTTGTGGCCTCCTTGGTCACTCCTCGATATTGTGCCCAAACCCAGCGACAAGAGATGAGAATGGGGACCTACCATATGCTGCAAAGAGGCTTTGTGTTGCTGATGATCATTTGAAGAGATCAGGGGGCTCTAGGTCCAGCCCGGCCTCATCTTCGGCTGCTGGAGCTGACTCTTTTGGGAATGTTCGATCAGATAACCCTAGTCGTGGTAGCGCTGCTGCTCAGGGGGGTCCGGGTGACGGTGAGGTCTCCTCTCCCAACAGACGCGGGGGCTCTACTCGTGGTCATGGGAGGCCCAGCCGTGGTAGAGGAAGAGGCCGTAGCGGTGACACTGGCCACGAGCTGTTTCCTTCAGTTCAGAACAGGAGATCTGGGACTGCTGGACAAAAGAGGAAGTCAGCCAAAGTGCCTGCCTCCTCTTTGCTTCAAGGGCAAGGGAATGACAATGCTTTAGCCCTAGTTCTTATGCCGGGAGGTACTGTGGATGATGTGCAGAACTCTGATGTGGATACCAATAAGAAGAAACGTGTTTCAAACAACCGATCGACGGATCTGGCGATGGCAGCGGTGTAGCCCCGCCAGACGCAATGAGTATCTTATGCTGGAATTGTCGAGGTTTGGGGTCAGACTCGACAGTTGGCGAGCTTCGCTAGCTTGTGAGGCTCTACCGACCCTCCCTCCTTTTTCTGTTGGAAACGGAGACGAGGGACACTCGTGTGAAGAACTTTATGTGGTCTCTGGGGTTTTCAGGCTGCTATGTTGTTAGTTCCGAGGGCCTCAGTGGGGGCCTGGCTTTGTTCTGGAATGCCTTGGCAGAGGTTACTGTGAAGGCTGCCAACAAGCGCTGCATTGATACTCATGTGAAGATAAACGAGGGGGTGGCCTGGCGTGCCACCTTTGTTTATGGGGAGCCCATGAGAGAAGATAGACATCTATTTTGGGAGCTTCTCAGACGTCTGCAATTGTTGTGGGATGGACTGTGTCTATGTTGTGGAGATTTCAATGAGTTCTTGGCTCAGGATGAACATTATGGTCCTCGAGATTGGTCAGATGCTCAGATTACTGCTTTCCAAGAATGCTTTGGGCTACTCTGGGCCGAAGTTTATGTGGTGCACACAAATAAGACCCGGATTGTCATGTTAAATGTCGCCTGGATAGAGTTGTGGCTAATGGAGCTTTTACTAGTCTGTTCAATGGATGCAGGGTGGAGAATCTCATTGCCACTTCTTTGGATCACTACCCCGTGCTGGTTCTGCTAGGAGGCAGTACCCAACAGCCACGCCGAGCTCCGGTCCAGCAAGGTTTCCGTTTTTAAGAGATGTGGCTACGGGCTGATGATTACAAAGAAACGCTTGAGCATGCGTGGGGTGAGGGGAGTGATGGTTGTCCTTCTCTTCAGTCAACATGGACCAACCTAAAGCATGTGGCTGGCTCTTTGCGCTCCTGGAGCAATGAGGCTTTTGGTTGTATTCGGAAGCGGGTTTGGCGCTTGGAGCGCCGCATTGCTACCATCAGGGCATCACCGCCCTCTCCATCCTTGATGGCATAGGAACACTCGATTGAGGGTCCACTCTGCGAGCTGCTTGAGAGGGAGGAAATAATGGTGCGTCAGCGCTCACGCATTGATTGGTTAAAGGCTGGAGACCGCAACACGGGCTTCTTCCATGCTAGGGCTTCGGCCCGCAGGCATACGAACTGGATCCATTCTCTTGTACGTGAAGATGGCTCTAGCTGCAATTCTCAGGCCAGAATCAAAGGTATGGTCCAAGGTTTCTATGGCAAGTTATTTTCCTATGAACCATGCAATGCAGCCGATTGTGTCACTGATGCCATTCCTAATAAGATCACACCTGAGATGAATGACGAGCTTTGCAGGCCGTACACTAATGAGGAAATTAGATCTGCTTTGTTCCAGATGGGCCCTACGAAAGCTCCCGGGCCCGATGGATTTCCGGCCCTCTTCTATCAAACACATTGGAATTTCCTGGAAGAGGATATATGTCAGGCCGTCCATGGTTTACTTGAAGGCCGACTGATTCCTGAGGGTTTCTGTGACTCGGTGATTGTTCTTATTCCCAAGACAACTAGACTGAAACACTTGAAGAATTTCCGGCCAATTAGCCTTTGCCAACTGTCTGAAAGTGTTACTGCCAGTGGTGATCTCTGAATGCCAGACACTGACAATACTTTGATTTCTTATGAATGTCTACACACTATTCGGAGGCAGCGAGTTAAACATCCCTTCTTTGCTCTCAAGATTGATATGATGAAAGCATATGACTGGGTTGAATAGAGCTATCTTCATGCCTGTCTATCGAAATTTGGTTTTGCTACTGCATGGATTGATACTGTTCTGAGGTGTGTCACCAATGTCCGTTATGCAGTTAGAGTCAATGGTGAGCTTACTGATCCAGTGGTACCTTCTCGGGGTATCCGGCAAGGGGGTCCAATCAGCCCCTACCCATTCCTCTTGTGCATCGAGGGTTTGTCTAGTCTGCTATTCCAAGGGGTGTTGTGGCGAGCTACATGGGATAAAAAAACCACCGACAAGGCCCTCCTATCTCACACCTCCTATTTGCGGACGATAGCATCTTCTTTGCTAAGAGCGGTCAGCGTATTGTGGATTTGTTGGAATATATCTTGCACATGTATTGTGAAGGTTCGAGTCAAGCTGTCAACAAAGAGAAGTCATCTATATTATTTGGTCGGAATTGTCCGGACAGCATTAAAAACAGGGTGAAGAACCGGTTGGGAATCCATAACGAGACCTTTCATGACTCATATCTTGGTATGCCAACTAAGGTTGACAATTCCCCAACAAGTAATTTCAAGTTCTTGACTGATAGAGCATGGCAAAAAGTCCACGGCTCGTCCGGCCGACCGCTATCTAGGGCTGGAAATGAAACCTTGCCAAAGTCCATCACTCAGGCTATTCCGCCCTTTGTTTCGAGCTGTTTTCATCTTCCTGTTGCTACTTGTGAAAAATTTAGGCAGATTGTGTCTGACCAATGGTGGGGCAAGGAGGATGGGAAGAAAAAAATGCATTGGAGGTCATGGGCATGGCTGTCTACCCCGAAGTCTTTAGGTGGTATGGGTTTCCGCGACATGGCCTTGTTTAACCAGTGTTGTTGGGAAAACAGGGATGGAGACTACTAACCGAGCCCAACTCTTTGTGTGCTCGTGTTTTTAAGGGTAGATACTTCCCCAACAGCAATTTCTGGAATGCCTCGGTACCATGCACAACTTCTGCCACTTGGAGGGGCATTGTTCATGGTCGCGATCTGTTGAAGTGTGGGGTTCAGTGGGGGATTGGTGATGGTCGACAAACGAGCATTCTCTCAGATCATTGTATCCCGTATACGCCGCCAGCCTTGGTTCAGCCTCTTTCACCAATCCCATCGTCCGCAGCAGTCCATTGTCTTATTGATGAGGAAAGGGGGACGTGGGATGAAGATTCTGTTCGAGCTTTCTTTCCAGTCAGGGTGGCAGATGATATCCTTCAAGTTCTGATTAATAGAAATGGAGGTTCTGACTTTGCTCGTTGGCCATTCACGAGATTTGGTGAATACACTGTCAAATCCGCATATAACTGGGCAATAATCGGTCTTTTTCTCTCTAACAGAAGTGACAATGGGCTGGGTCTGAGCTCACGTTTGGTTGAGGATGAGAAGTTGTGGAAAGCTCTCTGGCAAATCAAAGTTCCCAATAAAATAAAGATTGTCCTTTGGCGCTTTGCGCATGATTGTCTTCCATCAGGTGACCAGCTCCGGAGGCACCAGGTTCAAGCGAGGTCTGGCTGTTTCTTCTGCGGTCAGCTAGAAAGCGTCAAGCACGCGTTGCTGTTCTGCCCCTATGCCCGGGCTGTTTGGGACGAGATCAAGGAATCCTTCAACATCCATCTCAGCAGGTCATATTTCTCCTCTCCTAAGCAATGGTTGTTCGACTTCCTCTCTTCTTGCTCAGACCAGGATGAGACTGTTCTTACGGTTTCCATCTGGCACATTTGGGAGGCTCGCAATAATGCAAGAAACGAACTTGTTGCTCCTCCACCTAGGAGTACGGCGGCCAGGACTAAGGCATATATAGACCTCATCTTCCAACATCTTTTCAAGCCTGTACATGCTCCTAGGCGTGAGACCTCTTCTTCTGTCCGTCTTTGGTCTCCGCCATCGCAAGGTACAGTCATCGCCTTCTTTGACGCCGCTGTATGTGAGGAGCTGGGCATGTCCAGTATTGGAGTGGTGATTCTCAACCATGAGGGGAAATGTGTGGCTGCGTGCTCGGAACCATTAAGGGGCATGCGATCTCCGAAAATGGCTGAAGCAATGGCTCTTCGGCGCGCTATAATCTTAGCCCAGGAGGAGGGCTTTACCGATGTTCTTTTCAAGACTAATTGCCTCTCGGTGGTGTAGTGGTTGACGTCTCCGTCCAGGGATCGCTCGGTGGTGGGCTCTGTCCTCGCGGATGTCAGGTCCTTGGCTAATGGCCTCTTATCTATGGCCTTCCATCATGTTCTTCGGCATTGTAATGTTTTAGCTCATGTGTTAGCTCGATCAATTTTGGGCTCTTCTAGCCTTTGTATTTTTCATTATGCTCCGGATTGTATCCGGGAGACTCTTTGTAATTTTGTTGCTTGATCAATAAAGGCCGACGTTCTCTCAAAAAAAAGTTGCATGTCCATAGGTCGTACTCCCTCTGTAAAGAAATATAAGAACGTTCACCGCTCTTATATTTCTTTACAGAGGGAGTACTTAACTACAATTAAAGATCGCCACACCAGATCCAAGCGTGCACCGGGCCGTGATTGAGGATGGCCACCCTGGATCCCTTTGGTCGGCGCCCGCTTCACCAATGTCGTCGTTGAGCACCGCTGCCCTAGATCCCTCCGTCTTTCGTCATCGTTGCCCGACCCACCATCGGAGTTGTCGGAGTCAGGCTTGGGACGACGCAAGGTGGTGGCGTCGCGACAGGGCCTCTTGGCGGCCGCCTGACGCTCGCGGATGATCCTCTCCGCCTCCTCGAGCGTCGTGCGCAGTGCGGCCGCGGCCACCGAAGACGTGGGCTGGGGGAGAGGGCGGCGGTCGTTGGTGGCGGCGGCGATCTCGGCAAGGGACCATTCCTCGCCGTACCCGGCCATCTCCCCATCGAGGTGGCAGAGACGACACTTGGATCCCGCCCCGAAATCGCCTGCCGGCGTCGACGTCCAGGACTTGCCCATCACCGGAGATGTAGAGGGAGCTGGGCGAGGATGTGATGTGAACGGCGCCGGAGCGCGACTTAAATAGCCGCGGCCACGCCATGTGAAGAGGCGGTTAACCGCTTCAATGCGGTGCAGCGGAAGGAGTTGGTTCCTTGGGAACCTGCGTCCGCATTGAAGCGGCGACTGTCGAGAGGTCGAATCGGTTAGCGCCGCCCTTCCTCTCTCCGGTCAAATAACGGCATCAAATGTCAGTCTCCGCGTGCTCTGGGCTGGCATGAATGCGGCGCGATAAGCAGCGTGTGCATCTGAAGGAAAGTGCGGGAGGGGCGGGTGACAGGTTTTTCATGGACCAAGGCGCTCAGAAGCGGGCTTTGGATCGGTCCAGACTCCCGCAAACCTCCCCCACATTTGTCTACGGTTTGCGAAAGAAATCGCGTCTGAACCGCCTCGCGGACCGATACAGGTCGGTGTTGGATAGCTTTCGCGATCTGGATAGCACGGTCCGGACGGTTGCAGGAGGTTTACGGGTCAGCGTTGAAGATGCCCTAAGAGCATCTCCACTAGGCCCCCCAACAATCCCCAGGAGGCATTTTTCATCGCCGGCGCGCATTTTCCCCCAGTCATGCCCCAAAAGCTCAAAAAGCGCCGGAATTCGCCGAAATTACGCCCTGCGGTCCCAACCCAAACCCAGAAAGCTGGGGTGCAGCTGGGGGCTCCGACGCTCTTTTTCGCATGCATCGGCCCACTTGCCAGCCGCACGGGCATGCACGGGCTTGCATGCTGGCCGCGCTTGGTGGCCGCAGCTGCCGCGTGCTGGCCGGGCTAGACACCACTGCTGCGTGCTTGCGTGCGTTGGCCGCGGTGCCTGCGTAGTCGCGCGCTGGCCGCCGCGTCGTCGGGCTTGCATGCTGGCCGAGCTTGGTGGACGTAGCCGCCGCGTGCTGGCCGGGTTGGCCGCCACTGTCACGTGCGTGCGTGCGTGCGTTGGGTGCGGTGCACATAGTCGGAAGCCGCTGACGTGTGTTGTGTCACGCCGGAGCCACCCACAGACGATGTGATGCCGTGCTCGGAGCTCGCGTGCATGCCCGAGCTTAGGCCACCGCGCGTGTGCTAGCCAGCGCGTGCATGCGCAGCAGCAGTCACGACTCGCCCCCGCCCCGCTCCTAGCAGCGTCACGGCGTCCGCCTTCCCTTGCGCCGTCCCGGTCGGCGGTGGGGACGACCGCGACGGAGACAGAGGGGAGCTCGAGGAAGAGGAGGAAGCACAGCCGGTTCGGTGGTTCGCGTGGTGGTGGTGGCGGGGATACGTGCGGGGTGGGGGGTCAACAAGTGGATATTTTCTAAACCCCAGGCAAAAAAAAAATTGCCGGCAGCCCCCCAAGGGGCGAAAAAAATGCCTCCTGGGGGGCTCAACGGCTGGAGATGCTCTAACTATAGTTGTGTGTGATCGATGAATGTGCTAGTTACATGTACTATGGAATAGAGACAAAAAAAGGTGCCAATCAAATTGATTAAAACCAGCTCTGCGTAAAATATGACCAATACTATTTAGCAAAACATTTTTTTATATAAGTTCATTTTCATTTTACAGTGTTAGTCATGCATTAATTATACTAGTTAATTATATTTTATAGTTAATTAGTGTTTTAGGGGATTATAGTTGATGAGTTCTTATTCGAGCAAGATATAGTTAATCAGTTGAGACGTGTGATACAACTAATGGATTGGCTGGGCAGATTAGCTTTTGGTAATTCTCATATTCTGACCCATGTTAGTACGTCCACACGCGTACGAAGGAGGCACCATACTTATGCCGTGCTAAGAGGCACGGTAGAGGAGCCGCATCCGGTTCAGGGGGCGGCCGCCCAGGCCCCCCAGAAATAGAGGGGGCCCTCCCAGGTACGCGCACGCAAGCGGAGTAGCCAACGACATAGGGGAGCTCCTAACGGGCGCTTTAAGCACCGGTTCTGCATCTTGGCACACATGCGCCTCAGCTCGTGGGCCGGCTCAACAACTCGAAAAAATCGCTCACCACCGATTTCCCTGATTCCATCGATCGTGTTTCCTGGTTCGGTCAATCACGTTGACTGGTCGCGGTTGACTAGTTAATTGGTCAAGCATTGACTTTCAAAAAACAGTAAAAAAAATCACAAGAAATCAAAATAAAAAATCACGAATTATAAAAAGGACATGAATTTCATAAAATTTCACAATTTTGAAAAAAATTCATCGCATTTGAAAATAAGTTCATCGGATTTGAAAAAAGTTCATCGCATTTGAAAAAAGTTCATTGCATTTGAGAAAGAGTTCGTGAACTTTGAAAAAGTCCATTGAATTTGAAAAAAATGCATTGCATTTGAAAAAAGGTTCATCAAATTCCGGAAAAAGTTCACAAATTTGAAACGAACAAAACACGTTTAGCAGAATAAAGTAAAATGGAAATGAATAAAATAGAAACAACAAACAAAACCGTTCCAGCATAAAAAAGAGAAGAAAAGAAGTAAAAAACTATAACTAAACACGTCAAAGGCTTTTGTTTAATACATATACACGCTCATACACTTATCCCTATAAACGAAGACACGCACACCCTAACTGATTGGTTGTGGAGGAGATCCCCTGTTCCAACCATGGCACGTACATGTGTTGTTTTTTGTTTATTTAAAACAGAAAAAATGGAACATGGGCCAGCCCACGGACAAGGGGTGTGCGTCATGTACAGCTAAGCCTATAACAGGCACTGAGGGCGCCGTATAGGATTGGCCACGACATAGACGCAGTAAGGTTTTTTTTTTAGCCCAATATTTTTTTTGGAATGAAGACGCTAGGTGCCTCCCGCTTTAAATTAATAAAGCCCACAACATAGGCAGCGTATCAACATATCCAAACCTTACACACACATCAACGGCCTCAGGCCACGCACGAGGGAAGTCACAGGGTTCAAGGCCAAAAGACCACGAGCAAGAGATACATGGCTCGTGGCCCAAATAGTAGGTTATAGAGTCTGATGCATCGACATAACTACACGGGGTTCGAGCCAAGCATCACGTACCTACAAGCGCCGCCTTTCACCTCGCGCTCAGATCGCGGTAGATGAACTAAGGAATTTCTTGAGGAGATGGCACATATTGCTAGGGATCAGGCATGACTAAACGCCAGAACCCGTCGGCGCACTGGCGTCGCCTGTCGTCTGCGCGATGCTGGCCATTCAACATCTTCAGCAGCAGTACGTATTGTTAACCTCATAAGATAGCTAGCATGACATTTCCATGGTTTGCTCTTTTTTCTTATATCTATGCTACGCTAGATCATTGCACGTCCTGGTACACTGCCAGATGCATCCATATAGAGTCATACTTTGTTCTAGGTATCGAGTTGTGATATTGACTTGTAAGTAAATAGAAGTGTGATGATCATCATTATTCATTATTAGAATATATCCCAGTGAGGAAAGGATGATGGAAATTATGATTCCCCTACAAGTCGGGATGAGGTTCCAGACAAATATATAAAAAAAGTGAGGCCAAAAAGAGCCCAAGAAAAAAGAAAAAAAGGAAAAAAAATGAGAGAAAAGAGAGAAGGGGCATGCAAATTCCACACTTGTGCTTCAGAGTAGCATCATGTTTTTCATATAGAGAGTTTCGTATGTTGCCACTTTCATATACTAGTGAGAATTTTTCATTATAGAGTTAGATGCACACTCACTTAGTTTCAGTTTGAACTTTCATACACTTATAGTTCTTAGTGCATCCGTTGCATGGCAATCCCTACTCCTTGCATTGATATCAATTGATGGGTATCTCCATAGCCCGTTTATTAGCCGTGTTGATGTGATACTTTCTTACTTTTTGGTCTTATCTATGTTTACCTCTATCATCATACTCTATTTCACCCATACTGCTATGTCCATGGCTTGCGCTCATGTATTGTGTGAGGGTTGAAAAAGTTTAAGCGCGTTAAAAAGTATGAACCAATTGCTTAGCTTATCATCGCGATTGTGAATGATAAATACTTTGTGTTAAGAAGATGGAGCATGACAAGATTATATGATTTTTTAGGGATAGCATTCTTTAGCATTGATATTTTAGAAAGACATGGCTATTTGTTGGGATGCCTAAGTATTGATGTCTTTGTGTCAAATTACAGGCTATTGTCTTGAATCACTCGTGTCTTAATATTCATGCCATGATTAGATATATGATTAAGATTATGCTAGGTAGCATTCCACATCAAAAATTATTTTTTTATCATTTACCTACTCGAGGACGAGCGGGAATTAAGCTTGGGGATGCTGATACGTCTCCATCGTATCTATAATATTTGATTGTTTCATGCCAATACTATACAACTTTCACATACTTTTGGCAATATTTTATATGATTTATTGGACTAACATATTGATCGAGTGCCCAGTGACAGTTCCTGTTTGTTACATGTTTTTTGTTTCGCAGAATATTCATATCAAACAAAGTCCAAACGCAATAAAAATTTACGGAGAGTTATTTTGAAATATTTGTGATTTTTGAGAGGTGGAATAAACGCAAATGGAGGCCCATGGCCTCCAACACCCACCAGGGTTGCGCCCCAGCCCCCTGGCGCACCTAGCTATATCGTGGCCTTCCCGTAAGTCGGTTGGAGATCTTCTTCAGGCGCAAGGAAGCTTATATCCAGAAAAAAAAAGTGTTAAAATCTCAACTCAATCGGAGTTAAGCATCTTCGGGAATACAAGAAACGGTTTTTGACCAGAAAACAACATCTCCGGGAATATAAGAAACGGCTTTCGACCAGAAAACAGCATCTCCGGAAATATAAGAAACGGTTTTCGACCATAAAATAGGAACGCGAAACATAAAAGAATAGAGAGATAGATCCAATCTAGGAGGGGCTCACGCCCCTCCGCCGCCATGGAGATCATGGACCAGAGGGGGAACTCTCCTCCCATCTAGGGGGGGAGGGACCAAGGAAGAAGAAGGAGGAGGGGGCTCTCTCCCCCCTCTTTCCAGGTGGCGCCGGAGCGCCGCCGGGGCAATCATCATGACAGTGATCTACACCAACAACTTCACCTCCGTCAACGCCAACTCTCCCCTTCTCTATGCAGCAGTGTAACCTCTCCTCTATCCGCTGTAATCTCTACTTAAACATGGTGCTCACCGCTATATATTTTTTCCCAACGATATGTGGTTATCGTATGATGTTTGAGTAGATCTGTTTTTCCTATGGGTTGATAGATGATCGTGGTTGGTGTGAGTTGTATGTTTTATTTTGGTGCTGTCCTATGGTGCCCTCCGTGTCGCGCAAACGTGAGGGATCCCCGCTGTAGGGTGTTGCAATGCGTTCATGATTCGCTTATGGCGGGTGTCGTGAGTGACAGAAGCACAAATCCGAGTAAGTGGGTTGTTGCGTATGGGAGTAAAGAGGATTTGGTACTTAATGATATGGTTGGGTTTTACCTTAACGATCTTTAGTAGTTGCGGATGCTTGCTAGAGTTCCAATCATAAGTGCATATGATCTAAGTAGAGAAAGTATGTTAGCTCATGTCTCTCCCTCATATAAAATTGCAATGATGATTACCGGTCTAGTTATCGATCACCCAGGGACAAATGACTTTCTTGTGTGACAAAAGCCTACTTTTATTATCTTTCAATTTATTCGTAGTTTTATTTTCGCAAAGTACTTCTAATTGTATTCATGTTCTAGGTAAAGCAAACCTTAAGTGTGCGTAGAGTTGTATCGGTGGTCGACAAAACTTGAGGGAATATTTGTTCTGTCTTTAGCTCCTCGTTGGGTTCGACAGTCTTATTTATCAAAAAGGGATACAAACGATCCCCTATACTTGTGAGTTATTAGCTCAATTTGGGGTTTCCCCGTGTCGCCAGAGAGGGCGACCCAGGGGCGAGATGGGGTCGAACTGACTGGTTGAGTAGTTAAATTAACATGCAAGTTTATTCAAGAGATAAATACACTGGGAGTCATAGAACTTGCATGCGACAGCAAGTTTGGTGCACAAACTTGCAAAATACGTGTTTCTGGTCATTAAACTTGCATGAGTGTGCAAATACAGTCACATTTTGTATATACATACGTATCCGCAGCCTGCGTGGCCAGGACCTGCTGTCAGCCACTTTCGCATCATAGATTTACAGAAAATCCCTCGGCTTTTTTATTTACATATTAAGACCTAAATTTTTTTAAAAACAAGGCAACGGTGTGGTTTCGAAACCACGACCTGCCACTAGTACGCTTGCATGGAGAAGCACTATACTGATGATGGTTGATGTTTAGGGTCCACGACTAGTCTATCCTTAATAATAAAGCACGGATTGACTCCGTGGGTTCACCGTCACAATACGCTTCTTCTCGTGATTTTACGCTTTCAGTATAATAAAGCACGGATTGACTCCGTGGGTTCACGCCATAATACGCTTCTTTCCGTGATTTTACGCTTTCAGTTTAAATTAAAAACATATTCAACGTGGTACTAATAATTACGTAAAAATCCGTACGTAAAAATTCTTGCACTTGGCGCTACACTAGCTTCATGGGCTTCAGAAGCCCAGTTGGCTCTCTGCGGTGCTACGGTGTTACTCACACAAGCCATCGATGAGCGCTAGGGGTAGGCCGGCCTGTTTAGCGTTCAGCCATACCCGGTTTTGCAAGCCTTCTATGATCTTCCAAGCCGGGGTTTTTTCCGGTTTAGGAACCTTCTACAAGGTTCTGTTATTTTTGTGGTGATCCAAATTCCTAGAAGAAATAAAGATAAAGGCAACTTCGGCCCGAGCGAAGCGAGGCCCGTCGCCGGGAGGCTTGATCCGCACTTTGACGGACGTGAGGCACATCCCAACCATGGCCAGAAATCTGATTTCCCTTAGCACACTTGATGTTGAGGGGTATAAGCACATCGGCTCAAACCGTGTGATGAAGGTATCAAAAGGTTCCCTTATTTACATGGTTGGTGATATGAATTCTGCTAAGTTATATGTCCTTAGAGGTAGTACTTTACATGGTTCTGTTGCCGCTGCTACTATTTCTGATAATGAACCAAGTAAGACTAACCTGTGGCATATGCGTCTTGGACATATGAGTGAACTTGGTATGGCAGAATTGATGAAGAGGAACCTGCTGCATGGCTGCACCATGAGTAAGACACCGTTCTGTGAGCATTGCGTGTTTGGTAAGCACAAGAGAGTAAAATTCCCTACTTCTAAACATACCACAAAAGGTATACTTGATTATGTGCATGCTGATTTATGGGGGCCGTCACGTAAGCCCTCACATGCTGGTTCTCGCTACATGCTCACTATTATTGATGATTACTCTAGAAAAGTGTGGCCATATTTTCTGAAAAGTAAAGATGAAACTTTTGCTGCTGTTAGAGGATGGAAAATTATGATAGAGAAGCAAACTGAAAAGAAGGTTAAATTGCTTCGTACTGACAATGGTGGTGAGTTTTGTTCGCATGAGTTTGATGACTTCTGTAGGGAAGAAGGCATCGTGAGGCACCACACCATCCCATACACTCCGCAGCAGAATGGTGTAGCTGAGCGCATGAATAGAACCATCATCTCGAGAGCTCGCTGCATGATATCAAACGCTAAGCTGAACAAGCGTTTTTGGGCTGAAGCAGCCTCCACCGCCTGCTACTTGATTAACAGGTCACCTTCTATTCCGCTTGATAAGAAAACTCCCATTGAGGTATGGTCAGGTAAACCTGCTGATTATTCAGAGTTGAGAGTTTTTGGTTGCACTGCTTATGCTCATGTTGATAATGGAAAGCTAGAACCTAGAGCCATTAAGTGTATGTTTGTTGGATATGGTTCTGGAGTAAAGGGATATAAGTTATGGAATCCTGACACTGGAAAGTTTTTCATGAGCAGAAGTGTTGTTTTCAATGAATCTGTTATGTTTAATGACAGTTTGCCTACTGATGTTTCGCCTGTTAGTTCTGATGATGAGCAGGAGGAAATTAGCGTGCAGGTGGAGCACGTTGATAATAAAGAAAATGAAACTGAAACTGAAAATATTGTTGATGATACTGTTCAGCACTCACCCATTGTCTTGCAGCCACAAAATCAGTCCATTGCTGCTCGACGTACTCAGAGGAATTGTGGACCTCGTCCACGTTTAATTGAGGAGTGTGATATTGTTCACTATGCTTTTAATTGTGCTGAACAGGTGGAGAACAACAATGAGCCATCCACGTACACTGAAGCAGTTGGTTCTGGTGATCGTGAGAAGTGGGTCTCCGCTATGCAAGAGGAGATGCAATCACTTGAGAAAAATGGTACGTGGGATGTTGTTCGCTTGCCTAAGAAAAAGAAGACTGTTCGTTGTAAGTGGATCTTCAAGAGAAAGGAGGGTTTATCTCCTAGTGAGCCTCCAAGGTATAAGGCAAGGTTAGTTGCAAAAGGTTTCAGTCAAATGCCAGGTGTTGATTACAATGATGTTTTCTCTCCGGTTGTGAAGCATAGCTCTATTCGTACTTTCTTTGGTATTGTTGCTATGCATGATCTTGAGCTTGAGCAGTTAGATGTGAAGACTGCATTTTTACATGGAGAGTTGGAGGAGGAGATATACATGGACCAGCCAGAAGGGTTCATAGTGCCTGGTAAAGAGGGCTTTGTGTGTAAGTTGAAAAGGTCCTTATATGGTTTGAAACAATCTCCTCGTCAATGGTATAAAAGGTTTGATTCATTTATGTTGTCACATGGCTTTAAGAGGTCTGAATTTGATAGCTGTGTGTACATTAAGTTTGTCGATGGATAACCTATATACTTGCTGCTATATGTTGATGACATGTTGATTGCTGCCAAGGGCAAGAAAGAAATCACTACATTGAAGAAATTGTTGAGTAGTGAGTTTGAGATGAAGGATCTTGGTGCTGCTAAGAAAATACTTGGTATGGAGATTACTAGAGATAGAAATTCTGGTTTGTTATTTCTTAGTCAGCAGAATTATATTAAGAAAGTTCTTCGTCGTTTTAACATGCATGATGCAAAGCCTGTTAGTACTCCCATTGCTCCTCATTTTAAATTGTCTACTTTACAATGTGCTAGTACGGATGAGGATTTTGAGTACATGTCTAGAGCGCCATATTCTAGTGCTGTTGGTTCTTTGATGTATGCCATGGTTTGCTCTCGTCCTGATTTAGCATATGCTATGAGCTTGGTTAGTAGATACATGGCTAATCCTGGTAAAGAACATTGGAAAGCTGTTCAGTGGATTTTCAGGTACCTACGTGGCACATCCAATGCTTGCTTGAAGTTTGGCAAGACTGATGAGGGACTCGTTGGCTATGTGGATTCAGATTTTGCTGCCGATTTGGATAAGAGGAGGTCCCTCACAGGTTATGTGTTCACGGTAGGTGGTTGTGCTGTGAGTTGGAGGGCGACGTTGCAGCCAGTTGTTGCCCTGTCTACCACTGAAGCAGAATATATGGCCATTGCTGAAGCATGCAAAGAGTCTGTTTGGCTGAAAGGTTTGTTTGCTGAGCTTTGTGGAGGTGATACTTGCATTAACCTGTTTTGTGATAGTCAGAGTGCCATTTACCTTACTAAGGATCGGATGTTCCATGAGAGAACAAAGCACATTGACGTCAAATACCATTATGTGCGTGATGTTGTTGCACAAGGTAAGCTGAAGGTATGCAAAATCAGCACTCATGATAATCCTGCTGATATGATGACAAAGCCAGTTCCTGTTACTAAGTTTGAGCTTTGCTCGAACTTAGTTGGTATCACTGTCTAGCCCAAGAGGCTATTTGGCGCCGAAAGTGTTTTCTTTGTTGTTTCAGGGTGAAGGTTCTCGTTCATGCTACAAGAGGGAATTTGGCTCAAGGTGGAGTGTTATTTTTGTGGTGATCCAAATTCCTAGAAGAAATAAAGATAAAGGCAACTTCGGCCCGAGCGAAGCGAGGCCCGTCGCCGGGAGGCTTGGGCCTCACGAAGCCCCCCGCGGGGGGCGGCAGCGCAGCCCCCCGCGGTACGGTACGAGTTGTTACCGAGTTGGACTAGGGTTCACCTATTATAAATACCTCTTGTAAGCCGCCGTAAGGGACAAGTTGCATTGAGAAAATTCCCCGGCGTTTGTAACCTCACCCGCGATATAGTAAAGTCTTGCTGGCTGGCGCCCGTGGTTTTTCCCGCAAGGGTTTTCCACGTTAAAATCTCGTGTCCCCGTTGGTTGATTTCTTGGTTCATCGTTGTTTCTTGCTATCGAGTATAACAGGTTCTTGAAGCGGTTTTTATTTTTATATTTCTTTTTCGTATTTATTTTTTATTTTTCTTTTTATTTTTTGTTTTGTTTATCTTTTTTCTTTTCTTTCTTCTTGATTTTTTCCTTTTTCGACTAATGATTCAGAAATTTGAGAATGTTCCTGTTTTTAGTTATTTGTTCAAAAATTTCATAAATTTTACAATTTCAGAAATTGTTTGCTTATTTTCAAACAATGTTCTGAATCTCAAAAAGTGTTCGCCTTTTCTTTCTTCTTTCTTCTTATTTCCTTATTCAACTAATGTTTCAGAAATTTGAGAATGTTCCTGTTTTTATTTATTTCTTCAAAAAATTCATAAAATTTTACAATTTCAAAAATTGTTTGCTGAATTTCAAATAATGTTCTGAATTTCAAAAAGTGTTCGCCTTTTAAATTTTTCTTCCAAAATAATAAATGTTCAGTTTCAAAAACATGTCTCAGTTTTCAAAATTTGTTCGAAATAAAAAAAATCAGGTTTCAATATTTGTTCATAAATTCAAAAAAATATCAGTGTTCATGAATTAGAAACTGAGACTGTCCGTGTTTATAAATTCAAAATTGTGTTCATGAATTAGAAACTGTTCAGGATTTAAAAAATCCATTTTCCAAAAAAATTCTCAAAATTCGAAAAATGTTCCTGTTTTCAAATTTGTCCACAAATTCAAAAAAATCCTGTTTCGATTTTTTTCTCAAATTAAAATATGTTCGGGAATTTCAGAAAATTTTCTTGTTTTCCAAATTTGTTCAAAAATTCTGAAAATGTTTCCTTTTTTGAAAAAATTCATTTAAAAAAATGTTTACAAAGCTAAAAAGAATTTGTGTTTCATAAAATACTCAGTTTTGTTTCATTGTGTTTGAAATTCTAGAAATATGTCGGATCGATGCTGGATGTTCCACATGCTAATAAATTAAAAATAATGCTATGATTTTTGTAGCGGAATTAATGCAAAGCGTGGATTGGAGTCTTCACTTGCTGAGAAATTTCCAATTATTCACACCAATATACTAACCTAGATACCGTCAATAATTTAGACATTGTCCCTCATCTGATTATTTTGTTGGCCACAAACCAAGATCTGTGACATATGTGGACGCGAACCAGATGTTGCCAACTCTTGCATCACCTTGATGAGGTCATCGGAATGCCGTCCCCCCAAGTAAAAATGTTGTCACTTAGTTAGCATCATCCTTACAAGTTTAGAGCAGCGAGCCTCCAAAGCTTCGTCTTCCACTTATTTTCTTACCCGCCGTTTCATAAAAACCTTTTTGCAGTGTTATATATTTTTTACACTGCCGTTGCAACGCACGGGCATTTGTGCTAGTCTTTATAACGTATCAACATGGACAGAAAAATTAAACAAGAACTCTGAAAAAAGGGAGGCTGACGGCTCGAACAAGTGACCTCGTGATTACCCTTAACTAAGCATCCACCGGGCTACGATAACATAACATGTCCAGGATGATAAACATTTATCATTTTGTTATTTCTTCTTGTTCTATGTAAGAAAACAACTAATAATCTGGTGTTTGTGACATTTAAAAAATGTTCTTGCTTTACAAAAATAGGTACGTGACATTTTTTTAAAATGTTTAAACATTGTAAAAAATATTCGTATAATTAGAAAACTTTCGTTGCATTTTAAAAATGTTCATGTACTTATAAAAAATATGACATTTGCAAAAACAATTATACAATGTGTAAAAATGTTTGTGTAGTTCAAAAAGTTTCTTACCATCTAAAAAACATTTAACATGTACTCCCCCTGTGCAAAATAAGTGACTCAAGTTTGTACTAACTTTGTACTAAAGTTAGTACAAACTTGCGTCACTTATTTTGGGATGGAGGGAAATTTTGACAAAATTTCAAAAACTTGTATTTGAGAAAATGTTAATCGCATGATTAAAAACTATTAAATGTGTATAAACTATTTTATAGATGTATACCTGAAACGGATAAGGTGTATGAAAAAATAGGCATAAAACTTACATTTAAAAAGTGTTAGTCATATATTTGGAAAATGTTAGATGTGTATAAAAAAATCGATGTACAACTTTTTAAAATACATATTATCATTTTCCAAATATATTTAGTTTTTTATAGTACAAAAAAATTCGTAAACAACGTGAACATTTTTGTACATTGTATATTTCTTTTGAAAATGTCATGAACATTTTTTAAAGTATGCGGACATTTTTAAAACGCAAATTATGTTTTTTAACTACGCAAATATATTTTTACAATGTTTAATTTTTTTCAATGTCATGTACCTTTTTTTTGTAAATGTATGACCATTTTTTAAATGTCACAAGCACAAGAAGATAAGTTGTTTTCTTACATAGAACAAGAAATAACAACATGAGAAATATTTATCCGTTTAGGACACATTATGTTATCGCAGCACAGTGGATGCTTAGTTAAGGCTGACCATGAGATGACATGTTCAAGCCGTGAGCCTCCCTTTCTTATGGTTAGATTTCTTCTTTATTTTTTCTGTCCTTATTGATACGATACAAAAGCTAGTCGTGCAGCCTAAACATCGATCACCATCAGTCTGATGGTTGTCCACGTGAGCATACCAGCGTCTGTTCCGTGGGTTTGAAACCCCACACTCCCCTTGTTTTTTCACTTTTTGTTAGGTTCTCAATAAATAAATAAAAGAATTCGAGGGATTTTCTGCGATTCTACCATGCTACCGTGTATGCGAAATGTGAACTTATTTGCACGGCCATGCAAGTTTAAAGACTAGAAACACGTACTCCCTCTGTAAACTTTAGTGATCTAAATGTTCTTATATTCATTTAAAGCAACTCCAATGGGGCGACCCATTTCGTCCGCCCGCGTCTGTTTGGGTCAGCGTGGACAAAAGTGGCGGCCCAACGCGCCAACCCAAACGGACGCGCGTCCGTTTTTTGTCTGCGGGCGACCCATTCCAGGCCCAATTTTGAGCCGGATTTGCGTCGGCGCAGACACGAGACGGACGCGCGCGCGCCTACTCCTCTCCCCGGGCCCGCCTGTCGATGGCATCCACCCCCATTTTCCCCAAAAACGCTCCCGCCCGCGCGCGCCCCCTCCCCTCAACCAGCCATGGAGGACGCCATCGGCCTCGACCTCGACGTCGCCGCCGGCCTCGCCTCCCTCGCCTCGTCCGGCGTCGTCGCCCCCCCCCCCTCCCGGAAAAGGCAAGCCTCGTGCGCCGCGCAAGACTGCCGCGGCGGCCAAGCCGAAGAAGGCGCTGACGCCCGAACAGCGGGCAAGGGAGTCGGCCAGGAAGGGCCGGAGGCACGCCGTGGACGCGAGGGATGAGGCCGCTGCGCAGGCCGCCGCTATCGCCGCCGCACAGCAGGAGTTCACCAACGCCCGCGTCGCCGCGGCAACAAGGAAGGCGCTCTACATGCTTGGGGTAAACCCTAGCCAGCACAGCCTCGTCCAAGCCGCCGTGGCCGCGGCCAGCACCGGCTCATCGGCGTTTCCTCAGATGGTGATGCCCGACTCACCCCGCGCATCGACTTGCAACCCGGTCCCCGGCTTCCACGTCTACCCGCAGGCCTCCCGCCTCTCCGGGGAGTGCTCACCCGACGTGAGCGTGGTCGCGCCTTCCACGCCCGCGCCCGCGCCCATCGACCTCAACGCCACCCCGGTGGTCAGTGGCTCGTCGTCCGGCGGCACGAGGAAACGCGCGTGACAGGCGCCGGCCGGCGGTCTCCCGCCGTTGACGAGGACTACATGCAACACCTCATCTTCGAGGGTGGTGCGCCGGGCGCTGGCTACGACCCCGAGGAGACGCAAAGCCAGGACGGCCGCGGGGCGTTCACGACGGCCGCTGGCTATGATCTCGATCAGGCGGCCTTCATGCGTGATCAGGTCGGCATCGACCTGGACGGCTTCCCCCTCGACCACGAGTTTCCGGACGACTATGGGCTAGAGGAAGAGGACGAGTGCGACATCGAAGTGGAGCCTTTGTTCGAGGACGAGCTCGCCAACCAAACCGCCAGTCCTAAGCTGAAGCGCAAGAGCAAGCACACGAAGGCGAACACAGCTGCCGAGGACAAGCTTCTTTGCGAGTGTTGGCGAGACATAGGATAAGACCCAAAGATGGGCGCCGAGCAAAAGCATTCAACCTTTTGGACTCGTGTGCACCACGAGTTTTATGAGCGCAAGAAGATTCCACCTTACCAATTTGTGAGCACGCGCGGGTGGGTCTCCATTTCCAAGCGGTGGAGGGTGATCCAACAAGAGTGCAACAAGTTTTGCGCCACCCTTGAGAGCGTCAAGGCCCACCTCGTGAGCGGCATCGGCGTGCAAGACATAGTATGATAGCAAGCAAGCCGCCCTCTTTTGTGCCATCAAGATCATCCTTTTACGTCTTCATTTTGCTATCACTTGCCCATATGCTTGCATGGAAATATTTTGTAGGCATTTCAAGTTTTGGAGGCATTCAAGGTTCAACACAATGGCAAGTGCTTCAACCTCTCCCATTGCTATCGGGTCATCAAGGACGAAGAGAAGTTCAAGGCACAATATGCCGCGCTCAAGGCACGTGGGGGGAAGGCGCGCCGTGGAGGAACCTTTACCCAAAGCCTTATTTGCATCAATTCCTCAAGATTCAGTAGTCGTAGCCGTAGCCGTAGCCTACGAGCAGCATCTCATGGTCAATGTCAGTTCCACACGACCCCTTGTACATGCCGCCAGTGTAGTCTTGAAACCGCATGCACAGCCACTGCTCTTGGTATCGCGGTCCACGAGCTCCTGCTCTCATAGCTGCACCAAGCTGTTTCTTCAGATGGCGTTGGGGCTCTCAACAAATTTAACAATTTTGACCTCTGGACGAAATCAATTCACGGAATGAACTGGGTGTGAAACTATTTCACGCCCCTGAACCTTTTGTGTAGCGCCCGCCACGCCGGCGCCACACCCTACTGTGCAGCGCCTAGCGCGGGGGTGTTGCACTCCTGTCCACCGTGGCAGTCCCTGGACCCGCATCCAGTAGTGCAGCGCCTCCGAGCTAGGCGCCACACATGTGCAGCGCCTAGCCGTCAGGCGCTGCATTGTGAGTTAGATCCAGCCGCGCCGGCCCTCTCCTCCCCCACCCACCCCATTGCCAGTTACAGAACACAACAGAAGAAGCCGCGGCAGCGGCCCTCTCCACTCCCCCTCTCAATCCCGTCTCCTAAATCCTTCAGACCTGACGATTTGGTCCGTGCATTTCTTCACCAATCCATCCTAGAAGGTACTCTCCTCCGATCCCCTTCTTTCTATCCATAGAAAATATGATATTTTGAAGATTTGGGGAATCCTTGTTTGATTTGATTAGATTTGAATCTTGCATGTATTAGAACTTTGCATGTATTACAACCCTTGTTTGTTTGATTTGTGGAACCCTAGTTTAGTTTATGGAAAAGTTATTTGTATGAAGTAGGCCTAGTTTATGGAAAATTTATTTGTATGAAGTAGGCCTAGTTATTTGTGGAACCCTAGTTTATTAGTTTTGTTTGATTTGATATGGTTGGATACATAGACTGATATGGTTGCATCTAGTAGGCCTAGTTTAGTTTTTTTGAATTGAAAGGATAATCGTGTTGACAAGAATGCTTTGTTGAAATTGTTAGGATGGTTTGGCTTCTCGATGATCACTGGGACAAACAACACCGGTCGTACGCTATGTCGGTGGAGCAGCGGGTAATACTGAAAGTGGCCGGTGTTATGAATTTCGTATTTATTTCAAACACAAATGACCCATATGTAATGTTATGATTTGTTTGTTTGTAGGAGCTTGCACCTCTGAAGCTTCAGTCTCATGGGGTCACCCTTGGATGGATGCGCTATGATGAGCGGTACACACCGTATGTAAGGGAGGCAGGACTTCTCCCTTTCATTCAGTTGGTCAATCGGTCGACGCCACCCAACAATGCTGCAGCACTCACCGCGCTTATTGATCATTGGAGGCCGGAGACACACACTTTCCATCTTCGGACCGGGGAGATGACCGTGACGCTCCAGGATATTGCTATGATCACCGATCTTCCTATCGATGGGAATCCTTTATGTATGAACACTAATTCTGATGGGTGGCGCGCGCAAATGCATGCCCTTATCGGTATGGTTCCTCCGGAGCCTCGGGAACCAGAAGCAGAAGACAAGAAGAAGGAAAGAGTCGTTGCCGGTGCTACTTTCACGTGGATTACATCGAACTTTAGTACTTGCCCTGAGGATGCTAATGAGGACACGGTGAAGACATATGCTCATGTCTACATGTGGTACGTGATAACCAGGACTATGTTTGTTGATGGCACAGGCAAGAATGCTCCATGGATGTGGCTGAAGGCGTTGACCGTCTTCGATAGCAAATGGAGTTGGGGTTTGGCGACACTGGCTTACTTGTATCGACAGGTATGGAGTTGTTTCCTTTTCACTTCATTGATACATTATCAATGCGCTCTTGCGGCAAATTTGACCATGTTCTCTTTTATGTGCAGTTGGACGAAGCCTGTTGTAGGCACTCTGAGGTATTGGTGGTTGTCTGCTCACACTTTCCATATGGAGCTGGGAGCGTTTGCCGGTTGGACGACCGAAGATGGTGAAGTACGAGGATTGGGACGACAAAGACGACCCACTACGGCTCCCCACTTGGGCTCACAAGTGGGATGTGTTAAATGAGACGACAGATGATCCCTCGATCATGTACAAGTTGTACAAGAGCGAGCTGGACGCGATCACGCCTGAGAAGGTGAGTCGACATTGCATAAGTGATTATCATGCTTGTATCGTAACTCGATATCAATTTTGCATTCTATCCCATTTTGCAGGTGGAATGGGAGCCGTATGGAAAAGGAGAGAGTTTTGGTAACCCTATGGAGTTCAGGCTGAATCTGATGTGCACTAGGGATAGGTATCTCTGGCATATGCGGTGCCCACTGATATGCAACTGGGCGGTTGAGCTTCACCTGCCACATCGGGTGTTCCGCCAGTTTGGTTTGTTCCAGCCACACCCGCCGGAGTGGGAGGACACAGACAAGTTGCTACACGCGTAAGATATAATCAACCTTGAGCACTTAACAGCTTCTCGGCGGTTTCTATGATGCTAATATTCTGTTTGTAACTTGCAGGTTGGATAGGAAAAAGCAGCGGAAGATCAAGGATTGAGCCCAGCATCACAGGAAGTATGTCGTGCAGTTCGCGCTTTGTGTGGAGCAAGCTAGGGCTGGAAAACGAGCCCAGCATCGTGAGCACTTCCCGGTCGCGTTCAACAACTATCTCACATGGTTTCTTGCAAGTACCCGTGTGGAGGTATGCAAGCCGGCGTATGCTGAGGAGATTTTGGAAGAACCCACCGTTTTTGATGAGGTAGCCCAGCACGAGTACAACGCATTAGTAAGGAAAGGCAACTCAGTGATCCCTTCAGCTCCAATGATGAACTTTGTGGTATTTGCCCTTTTTGCTTTTCCATTCGCACTTTTCACATCTTCGCTTGCCTAACACTTTGATATCGTTTCTGTTCATAGCGTGCCCAGATCAAGAAAGCAGCTGATGAGACCGAGACTATTCTGGAAACAACACCGGCTGGCAAAAGCGATGGGGAAGGTGCACTTCGAGCATTCATTAAGGTTCACATCTCCTTCAAACTAGCACTTAACATGTGTTGCTACGTTCCATGTCTCACTCAATATATGCCAAGTTGGACCTCCTTTCCATGGTCTTGCACGCACAATCCACGGACATATTTCATCTTCACATGCACATGCAACCGTGTAGCGCACATTGACGTCCGAGTTCACCACCTTGTGTGGACGATAATGCGTAACCGAGTAGTTGTCGAGCCACATCTTCAATTCCAACAATGTTTCTAACTTAGAACCTTTAGCAATCTGGTTCTTGTCATCTTCCAAATCACGGTGAGAGCTTGGCCTAACCCCAAGAGATACACATTGGCCACCATCTAGCACGGCTTCATCCACGAGACTAACATCCTTGAACAATGTAGTCCGATGATCCCGACCGAATACCTACTCGAAAGCTTCGTCCTCCTTCACCGTGAACCCCTCCGCATCAACTTGTTCATCGGGACCATCATCATCCGAGTCCGATGCATATGCACGGGAAAAAGGGATGGAATGGTCCATTGTCTCTTGCAAATGATATTTGTCGAGATCACCCACATTGTTGTCATGGAGATCAACTTCATTGTCATCGTTCGCATACTCATCATTGTCCTCTTTCAAAGCTTCATCTTGGTTGTTTGTAAACGGGCTCAATGTTGGCCTCACTTCTTGGGTCAAAAGAGGTTCAACAATTTCATCTCGCTTCAAGGGTGGGGGCTACTAGCAACCAAAGGGGAGGGGTCCCGGTTCAAGTCCAAATGCAAACTTGAATCAACCTTCTTCGTTGCAAATAACTCAAGAGCCTTGTCTAGTGATTCGGCCGCTGTTCCTTGTATGCAACCCAACATTGCTCCGAGTTGACACGCATTGTCTTCCAACGAATGTGCATTCCAAAACCAACATTATGCCTTCCCTCCAAATCAACGGTATCACTAGGGTCCATCCAATTCAAATCTTTCCTCACTTGTTGCAAGAGCTCCGCATAGCCAGGACTACTATCAAACACCATGTCAAGCTCATCCGGGTCCGGTTCTATATTGCCTTTCAAAAAGGCGTCTTTGTCCCCATAATGAACAAACACACATGTTCTTCCCATCCCTATGAGCATTCAAAGAACACAAGGTTACATTGCTTCCATGAGTACTAATCCAAGGATTAACACGGAATACAAATCCTAATATATATATATCAAACAACAACCCTAACCATAACCATAACACTAACCATAACCCTATCCCTAAACCTAACCCTAGCACCAATATAAGAACACCCATAAGAATAACCCTAGCATACTAACAAAGCCTAATCATAGGAAATTGGCAAACAAACATCTCACATCTCCATGCAAATCTCTAGATCCAAGCAAAAGTAGGGTTTCCCCAAACTAGCAACAAATGAGCAATTTGATAACATTACTTGGATCAAAACAAGGGGGTCGGAGAAGATTACCTTGAGGGGGGGTTTGACCTCGAAATCCACGGACAAATTCTTCTAATTTGCAAGATTTGGGAGAGGATTTGAGAGGGGGAGAGAGTGGGAGAGGGGGCAAAGCCCGGGGAGAGAGTGGGAGAGTGTGTGGTGTGGGGGAGTGGGGGAGGGGGGCCAGCCAAGTGGCTGGATAAATCACAGTGCAGCGCCTACGCGCTAGGCGCTGCACTTTACATGTGTGGCGCCTAGCTCGGAGGCGCTGCACTGCTGGGTGCGGGCCCAGGGGCTGCCACAATGGACTGGCCTGCAACGCCCTCGAGTTAGGCGCTGCACCGTAGGGTGTGGCACCGGCGTGGCGGGCGCTACACAAAAGGGTCAGGGCGTGAAATAGTTTCACACCCAGTTCATTCCGTGAATTGATTTCGTCCAGAGGTCAAAATTGTCAAATTTGTCGTGGCTCTCCAGCGCTGCCGCCGCCGCGAATGCCCAGCAGGAGCCATAGTCTTCCTCGTCCTTGACCGGAGTCAGGCACAGCTATCCTTTGCAACTTGAATGTGCATTTTCTATACTTCCATGTAGCGGCACCTCCTATCTAGGTCATTCAGTTTTGCATTAAGATTCATGCTTCATCACTACATAAATTTTACTTATGTTTATACCAAACCAAACAACACTTGAAGTGTAAACTTTCCAAGTCAACAACACATATACTACACTGTGCAGAAAATATTACAGATTTTTTATGTGCAACAAAAATATCCAAATTGATATAGTTTATTATAATAGTTATGCACATTGTAGTACTCATGTGGTGTTGACATGAAAATTTTAAAGTTCAAATGTTTTTCCGTTGGTGAGAAACAAAGAAAACAAATATGCCCATGGATTTCAACACAAAAATAGGAAGTCTAGATAGAGAGTGTGCCTTCTATGTAGCACACTCACAACTTCCCCTTACAATGTTTCTCACGCCAGTCGATCAATGGACATGGGGAGCGGGAGAGTCCCGTCGACGCTGCACCTTTTCACGACAGTAGTGATCTTGAGCTAGCTTCTTCTTGTCATCATCAACGACGGTCTCCAACACATGTAGTTGCGATGGACATAGCCGTTGCTCAGGTCGGCGAATATGTTGATCCCCAACAATGTGTCACCCGCAACTTGAAGATGGGAGGCATAGAAGTGGCACGTCATCTGAATGATGTTGGCGAACCGACGAAGCTTCTAGCGTGGATCGTGTGCTACTACTACCTTGTAGCGCACCCCCAACAGCTCGTAGATCTTCGGTGACTTGTCAGACTCCAAATCTTGCTTGGGGAAGTGATGCCAACAATGCAACCAACGGTGGAGTTTGTTTGCATGCATGGTGAATGTAGAATCCAATTTGAGTGGTGAGTTGCGACCAAAAAGGTTTAAACATGTAATTGTTTGTACATCAACATAATACAAGCGGAGGTACACGCAAGTCTGAGGGGGCAGTGCCCCCCTCCCCCCAGCCCAAATGAGATTTTTTTACCACGTAGTCGTGGCCCCTAAAGCTTTTGAAAGGCCCCTCCACTTGTCCCTCTGCTTGTATTATGTTGATCTACAAACAGTTACATGTTCAAAACTTTCTGGTCGCAAACTCACCACTCAATTGGATTCCGCATTCACCATGCATGCAAATAGTTCAAGTACCATCCATCTATTGGGTTATTCCTCTTCTTCATCATCATCCTCTTCAGCTTCCTTGAGCCTGTGAGTAATAATGTAACAAATAGCATTTAAGGCGATTGTGAACATGTACAATCATGTTTTGATTTTACTAAAGCTTGTCCCACGAATGACACAAGTACAATAGACAAAAAATATGTAGTTACTAACACCAAATCAGATGATTCCGTTAACACCACCATGGTTACCCTACTGTTGAAGAATGACACTCTGATCGGGGTCATAGATTTCAGGCTTATAAGCCAGATCCACCCTTTCCCCAAGCTTCTTGCTAAGGTCCTGTCAATGCGTCTTGCCGCTCACATCGAGCACCTCATCTCTCCAGCGCAAACTGCATTCATGAAATCCAAGTGCATTCATAGCAACTTTCTGTATGTTCGTAACATCGTGTGATTGTTGCACTGCCGGAAGCTGGTCGATTATCAATGTAACACAATATACGGTGTATCGGGAAGACTGGCCAAGTACACTGATAATTGAAAGAAACTAGATCGAGGTCTACATAATTAATCTAAATGTGCACAACTCACATGTAATTTTTATTATGTTCGATGTGCTTTGTATTTCCGGTGAACTTTGATAATAGATCTAATCATTTTCAAAGAAAAAAACTCAAATGTGCATATTGCACGTACTAGCAAATAGTGTTCAATTAAAGATGAATTATATTGTTTTTCAATCGCATGTAAACTCTATTTGAAAACAAGTTGTTTTAAGCTTGAAAGCTTTTTTCTGCTTGAAAGCTTATCTGTATACAAATCAAGTTTCTTGAATTAGCAGTATAAGTAGGCCTCGCCCTCTAGCCTTAAATTGCATTGTAAATGGCACCACCGATAAGGAAAAGGCATAGGGGATAGGGCTAAACCCTAATTTTATGACAGCAGGTGCACCTGTTTGACTCACCCGATCGTGGAGCCATCACCTGTGGCAAGAGGAACGTCTATAGTCCGGCATCGCCGCTGGAATCAGGGGGTGCTAATGCAGTCACTGATAATGACTCCTTGCTGGTTCCTGGAGCTGGATGATTGCCTAGATTTTGGATGTTATGACGCCTGTATGAGTTTCCTGTTTTGTAGGCCAAAACTGTGTCCAGCTGCCCTAGCTTTGTGTTTTTGCCATCGTATCTCTTTGAATTTTGCAGCCTTTGAAGGTTGCATATAATGATTGCATTGCAACACTGGTTTCGATCTAAGTAATGGAACCAGGAAGCTCATCGACGCGCGTGGCATCATGGTGGATGCTCGCTACCTAAGATCTGGTGAGTCGGTCAACATCGGGGATATCGTCTCGTTTCCGTGCCATTTCGCTAGGGTTTGTGATCACCTCCCGTCGAGTGGTGCGGTTTTCGGTGAGGACGCACCGCCGTCTGGCCTACCGGGGTGCACGGTTCGCGGGCACGGGCGCATGAGCGGATCGCACCGCCGACCGCCACATATGACAGATGGCCCTGGGGTGCTGGGACGTGGACCGGTCCGCCATGGATTGGATGTGCGCCACGTGGGTGAGGGGAGATCGGACCGCCATGAGAGAGCTGGAACTAGGGTTTCCGGGGGCGCCGCGGGTATTAAACGTGTGGCCGCTACCCCTTCCCCCATTTTAGATCTGGACGAGAGCCTCACCCACTTCTGGAGCGCTCTGCCTCTCGCCAGATCTAGGGTTCTTCCAAATTTCTCCTGGTGGGAAGGCAAAATCCATGGTGACCCTCGTTCTTTTGCTCAAGTAGTTGCTTCCCCTCCACCCACAAATCCTCCTGCTAGATCCAAGGGCAACGTTTCTATTGAGATGAGAGGGGATGGCTTTGGTGCGGGCCGCCATGGTCGCGGGGCTGGGCGATTCGATCGCGGTCGCGACCGCGGCTTCGACTCCAACGTGTGGAAGCACAAGACGGAGATGGGGAGCTCCTCCATGACCGATGACAAGTGGGAGAAGGCGGCCGGTGGCCCGCAAGCGAATCACGCCCAGCAAACTCAGTGGGATGGCGACGTTGGTGACCTGCAGGGGTCGCACGAGCCAGCACTGGTCGAGGGGCAGCAGGCAGCTCCTCCTCCCCGTCAAGAGAGGCGTGGGGGATACAACGATGGCAAGAACCCTCGCGCCTTCGACAATAACAACACCTCTCCAAAGAATCGCGAGCATTCTTCATCCGGTACTATCACTCCTCTCTATGATAGCTGCCAGATCTGTCACCTGCCTGGTCACTTTACTGTCCATTGCCCGCAAGCTTTCTGTGAGAGATGTAAGAAGAGAGGACATATATCCATTGTGTGTAATGAGTTCTTTCCATGGGATCACACACATGTGATGTGTGCATTCCAATCCAAAGGGCAGGGCTTCTTCTACATTCTTGATTTCAATGTGGACAGACAGGCTAGAGAAAATATCTTCAACATTGTAGTCACTATAACGGATGGTTCTGCTCCAACCAAAGATATTGAACATGAACTGAGTGTTTATGTTGGACAAGGATGGCGTTGTTCTGCCAGATTCTTTGCTCCACAGAAATTTGTGATGAGAATGCCAAACTCTAGGGAAGTTGACAGAGATCTGTTTGTTGAAAACATTAAACTGAAACAGTGTGGTGTTAGTGTCAAATTCTCTCCCTGGTCTGAGGATATCGACTCTGAGGGTCTGCTGGAGATCGCCTGGGTTAGGATTGGAAAAATTCCACCTAATAAGAGGTGTGACAAAATTGTAGCTTATGTGGGAGGCCTAGTTGGGATCACTCTGGAAGTCGATATGCCAACTATCAATTGCCCCTCATCTGTCAGGGCTAAGATTGGATGTCGCTCGATTGCCCAACTCCCTGCTACTGCTGAAGGAGTGCTTGTAGGACGCTTTTATAGATTCACGTACGAGGTTGAGGAGGTTTTGGTCAGAAATCCTGTTGAGGAAGAAACTGTGGATCCCATTCCTGACGAAAGAACCAAACCTGACCAAACCCCTAAGAGGAAACGTGCTGAACAAGAGAAAGGAGAAACTCACAGTGAATCTGCTGGGCGTAGTGCGCCTGGGGGATCTTATCGCGGTGGCAAGGCTTGCCGCCTACTATGCAATGAAAAAGAGGGATCTATTTCCTCTGAGAGTGACACAGACAATTCCTTGCTCATCGAAACCTTGCAGAGAGAGATTGATGAAACATTGCATGAGAAGTGTGGGGGCCCGTCAACCTGGATTGTCCCCATGAACCCTGATGTTGCTGAACCCTCTATCCAAGATATTCAGGTGACAAGTGCTTCTCATAACAAAAATTCTATGCCTCGTCAAACTGTTTCTGACCTGTCTCAGATTGTGGAGGTGACTCGTGAGGTGGACCCTAGACTAAAAACTTCAAGCAGCTACATGGTACAACTCCCATCTTCTGAAAGTGTGGAGGAAACCATACTTACACCGCCACTAGGACCTGAGGCTCCACTGAGATTCAGCAAGCGTAATGCTCCTGGAATGCAGGACAAGATGGAGGACAAGGCCAGAAAACTTGCCAACAAGAAAAATCTGGAAGGTAACACTTCACCTGCTCAAAAAAATTCCTTTGTTGTCCTGTCTAATAATGAAATGATTAGTAGGGCTAGCAAGATGGGGGTAGATATTCCTGATGATAATTTTACTGCTGTTGATATTATCAGAGAACTAGAATGTGCTAGAAAAGAACTAGAGGATAAAAAGAAAAGTGAGACCACTAGTCAGAAGCCTGATGACCTGGTGGTAATTGATGGTCTGGGTAGGAACACCCCTATAAACTTAGAGTGGCTAGATCAAGAAGAACATATATATGAACACATCTCTTCTGAAAAATCTAGAAAGAAAAAGCAACATAAAACTACTGTGAAGGTCCCTAGGCCTGTGACTAGGAGCCAAAAGAAAAGGAATTCTGACAATGATACTTTAGGTAACCCTGCCCCGTCTCCTGGCAGGGTTACTCAAGTCAAATTCCATAAAAAGCGTTCCAAATGAGAGGTCTCATTTGGAACTGTCGAGGGGTAGGCAAGAAAGGAATGGCCACCTGCCTCTCAGACATGATCAGTGACCATTCCCTGGATTTCCTGGGGTTGCAGGAAACCATTAGAAAAGACTTCACTCCTAAATGCTTGAGAAGGATTGATCCCTTTGATATTTTTCATTGGGACTGGGTGCCTTCTATAGGCAAGTCTGGGGGAATCCTATGCGGTGTGAGGAGATATACATTAGAAGTAATTTCCTGTTCTAAGGGCAAATATGTGCTCCAAATGGTACTTTTTGACAAAAAGAAAAAGTTTCAATGGGGATTGTTAGTGGTCTATGGGTCGGCACACGATGAATTCAAAAATGATTTTTTGATCGAAGTAGCTGCCTCATGTAGTGGCATGAGTGTGCCCTACATAGTGGGGGGAGGCTTCAATATTTTAAGGCACCCTAGTGAGAAGAATAAGAAAATCGGAAACAACAAAGCTACTGACCTTTTCAATTCCATCATCAAGACTCTAGCCCTGCGAGAAATACACATTAGTGGGGGTAAGTGTACCTGGACCAACAATCCCGCTCACCCCACCCTGGAAAAGCTAGACCACGTCCTGATGTCTGAAAGTTGGGAAGATGCTTTCCCAATGGTCTCTGTGAGGAAATTAGTTCGAGAAATCTCTGACCATAACCCCTTGTTGCTCTCCTCTGGGGAAGAAGGGCGCGAAGCGCCAAAACCTCGAGAATTTTGTTATGATCTATCATGGCTCAAAGATGACGGCTTCATACCCACTGTTGGGAGAATCTGGGCTAGGAAAGTTGCATCGACTGACCCAATAGACATCCTGAATATCAAGTTAAAAAGATTTAAAACTTATTTCAAAGGGTGGGGCTCAGACAAATATGGACATGATAATAGAAGAAAAGAGGAGCTCCGCATAGAACTGTCTATGTTGGAGGAACTAGAAGAGGAGGATATTTTGCCCCCTGACCTTTACGGTAGGAAAGTTGATATTAGTGCTGAGCTCTATGAGATTCTGGTGAACGAGGAAATCTTTTGGCTTCAACAATCCCATGAGCGATGGCTCCTCAAAGGGGATTTAAACACTGACTACTATCATAAAATTGCCAATGGGCGTAAACGCAAAAACACAATCCAATCGCTTCGAGTGGGTGGGACAGTGATTGAGGGCACAGACAACCTAATCTCTCACGCTACTGAGTTCTACAAAGAGTTAGTTGGACCAGCTCCTGGTAACCAACTTCACCTCGATTTGGATACTTGGTCGGCTGAGGGGAAGTTAAATGAGAAGGATAACGCTGATCTTTGTTGTGCTTTCACAGAACAGGAGGTTAGGGAAGCCCTGTTTGATATGGCTCCCAATAGGGCTCCTGGACCTGATAACTGTTGGGGAACGTTGCAGAAAACAAAAATTTTCCTACGGTTTCACCAAGATCCATCTATGAGTTCATCTAGCAACGAGTAATCGGATGCATCTACATACCTTTGTAGATCGCGAGCGGAAGCGTTCAAAAGAACGGGGATGAAGTAGTCGTACACGACGTGATCCAAATCACCGGAGATCCTAGCACCGAACGGACGGCACCTCCGCGTTCAACACACGTACGGTCAGCGTAACGTCTCCTCCTTCTTGATCCAGCAAGGGGAGAGGAGAGGTTGAGGAAGATGGCTCCAGCAGCAGCACGACGGCGTGGTGGTGATGGAGCTGCAGTACTCCGGCAGGGCTTCGCCGAGCTCTATGGAGGAGGACGAGGTGTTGGAGAGGGAGAGGGAGGCGCCAAGGCAAGGGGTGCGGCTGCCCCCCTCCCCTCCCCCCTTTATATAGGCCCCTGGGGGGGCGCCGGCCCTGGGAGATTGGATCTCCCAAGGGGGCGGCGGCCAAGGGGGGTGGAGTGCCCCCCAAGGCAAGTGGGCGCGCCCCCACCCTAGGGTTCCAACCCTAGGCGCAGGGGGTGGGCCTTGGGGGGCGCACCAGCCCACTAAGGGCTGGCCCCCCCTACCCACTTGAGCCCATGGGGCCCTCCGGGATGGGTGGCCCCACCCGGTGGACCCCCGGGACCCATCTGGTGGTCCCGGTACAATACCGGTGACCCCCAGATCATTCCCGATGGCCGAAACTGCACTTTCTATATATAATTCTTCACCTTTGGACCAATCCGGAACTCCTCGTGACGTCCGGGATCTCATCCGGGACTCCGAACAACATTCGGGTTACTGCATATACATATCTTCACAACCCTAGCGTCACCGAACCTTAAGTGTGTAGACCCTACGGGTTCGGGAGACATGCAGACATGACCGAGACGGCTCTCGGGCAATAACCAACAGCGGGATCTGGATACCCATGTTGGCTCCCACATGATCCACGATGATCTCATCGGATGAACCACGATGTCGAGGATTCAATTAATCCCGTATACGATTCCCTTTGTCAATCGGTATTTTACTTGCCCGAGATTCGATCGTCGGTATCCCAATACCTCGTTCAATCTCGTTACCGGCAAGTCACTTTACTCGTACCGTAATGCATGATCCCGTGATCAAACACTATGATCATATTGAGCTCATTATGATGATGCATTACCGAGTGGGCCCGGTGATACCTCTCCGTCAAGCGGAGTGACAAATCCCAGTCTCGATCCGTGTCAACCCAACAGACACTTTCGGAGATACCCGTAGCATACCTTTATAGTCACCCAGTTACGTTGTGACGTTTGGCACACCCAAAGCACTCCTACGGTATCCGGGAGTTACACGATCTCATGGTCTAAGGAAAGGATGCTTGACATTGGAAAACTCTAGCAAACGAACTATGCGATCTTATGCTATGTTTAGGATTGGGTCTCGTCCATCACATCATTCTCCTAATGATGTGATCTCGTTATCATTGACATCCAATGCCCATAGTCAGGAAACCATGACTATCTATTGATCAACGAGCTAGTCAACTAGAGGCTTACTAGGGACATGTTGTTGTCTGTTATTCACACATGTATTACGATTTCCGGATAACACAATTATAGCACGAATAAAGACAATTATCATGAACAAGGAAATATAATAATAATGCTTTTATTATTGCCTCTAGGGCATATTTCCAACAGTCTCCCACTTGCACTAGAGTCAATAATCTAGTTACATTGTGATGAATCGAACACCCATAGAGTTCTGGTGTTGATCATGTTTTGCCTTAGGGAGAGGTTTAGTCAACGGATCTGCGACATTCAGATCCGTGTGCACTTTACAAATTTCTATGTCTCCATCTTGAACATTTTCACGAATGGAGTTGAAGCGACGCTTGATGTGCCTGGTCTTCTTGTGAAACCTGGGCTCCTTGGCAAGTGCAATAGCTCCAATGTTGTCACAGAAGAGTTTGATTGGCCCCGACGCATTGGGTATGACTCCGAGGTCGGTGATGAACTCCTTCACCCAAATTGCTTCATGTGCTGCCTCCGAGGCTGCCATGTACTCCGCTTCACATGTCGATCCTGCCATGATGCTCTGCTTGCAACTGCACCAGCTTACTGCCCCACCATTCAAAATATACACGTATCCGTTTTGTGACTTAGAGTCATCCAGATCTGTGTCGAAGCTAGCGTCGACGTAACCCTTTACGACGAGCTCTTCGTCACCTCCATAAACGAGAAACATTTCCTTAGTCCTTTTCAGGTACTTCAGGATATTCTTGACCGCTGTCCAGTGTTCCTTGCCGGGATTACTTTGGTACCTTCCTACCAAACTTACGGCAAGGTTTACATCAGGTCTGGTACACAGCATGGCATACATAATAGAACCTATGGCTGAGGCATAGGGGATGACACACATCTCTTCTATATCTTCTGCCGTGGTTGGACATTGAGCTGAGCTCAATTTCACACCTTGTAACACAGGTAAGAACCCTTCTTAGATTGATCCATATTGAACTTCTTCAATATCTTATCAAGGTATGTGCTTTGTGAAAGACCTATGAGGCGTCTTGATCTATCTCTATAGATCTTGATGCCTAATATATAAGCAGCTTCTCCAAGGTCCTTCATTGAAAAACTCTTATTCAAGTAGGCCTTAATGTTGTCCAAGAGTTCTATATCATTTCCCATCAAAAGTATGTCATCTACATATAGTATGAGAAATGCTACAGAGCTCCCACTCACTTTCTTGTAAACGCAGGCTTCTCCATAAGTCTGCGTAAATCCAAATGCTTTGATCATCTCATCAAAGCGAATGTTCCAACTCCGAGATGCTTGCACCAGCCCATAAATCGAGCGTTGGAGCTTGCACACCTTGTCAGCATTCTTAGGATCGACAAAACCTTCTGGCTGCATCATATACAATTCTTCCTTAAGGAAACCATTAAGGAATGCCGTTTTGACGTCCATTTGCCATATTTCATAATCGTAGAATGCGGCAATTGCTAACATGATTCGGACGGACTTTAGCTTCGCTACCGGTGAGAAAGTCTCCTCGTAGTCAACCCCTTGAACTTGTCGATAACCCTTAGCGACAAGCCGAGCTTTATAGATGGTCACATTACCATCCGCGTCTGTCTTCTTCTTAAAGATCCATTTATTTTCTATGGCTCGCCGCTCTACGGGCAAGTCAGTCAAAGTCCACACTTCGTTTTCATACATGGATCCTATCTCGGATTTCATGGCTTCTAGCCATTTATTGGAATCCGGACCCGCCATTGCTTCCTCATAGTTCGAAGGCTCACCGTTGTCTAACAACATGATTTCCAAGACAGGGTTGCCGTACCACTCTGGTGCGGAACGTGTCCTTGTGGACCTTTGAATTTCAGTAGGAGCTTGATTAGAAGTATCTTGATCATCATCATTAATTTCCTCTCTAGTCGGTGCAGGCACCTCAGGAACGTTTTCTTGAGTTTCGCCATTTTCCGGTTCAAGAGGTAACACTTCATCAAGTTCTACTTTCCTCCCACTTACTTCTTTCGAGAGAAACTCTTTCTCTAGAAAGGATCCATTCTTGGCAACAAAGATCTTGCCTTCTGATCTGAGGTAGAAGGTATACCCAATAGTTTCTTTAGGGTATCCTATGAAGACGCATTTTTCCGACTTGGGTTCGAGCTTTTCAGGTTGAAGTTTCTTGACATAAGCATCGCATCCCCAAACTTTTAGAAACGACAGCTTAGGTTTCTTCCCAAACCATAATTCATACGGTGTCGTCTCAACGGATTTCGACGGAGCCCTATTTAAAGTGAATGCGGCAGTCTCTAAAGCATAGCCCCAAAAAGATAGCGGTAAATCGGTAAGAGACATCATAGATCGTACCAAATCTAATAGAGTGCGATTACGACGTTCGGACACACCATTACGCTGAGGTGTTCCAGGCGGCGTGAGTTGTGAAACTATTCCACATTTTCTTAAGTGTGTGCCAAATTCATGACTCAAGTATTCTCCTCCACGATCTGATCTAAAAACTTGATTTTTCTGTCACGTTGATTTTCAACCTCACTCTGAAATTCCTTGAACTTTTCAAAGGTCTCAGACTTGTGTTTCATTAAGTAGATATACCCATATCTACTCAAGTCATTAGTGAGGGTGAGAACATAACGATAGCCACCGCGAGCCTCAACACTCATTGGACCGCACACATCGGTATGTATGATTTCCAATAAGTTGGTTGCTCGCTCCATTGTTCCTGAGAACGGAGTCTTGGTCATTTTACCCATGAGGCATGGTTCGCACGTGTCAAATGATTCATAATCAAGAGACTCTAAAAGTCCATCTGCATGGAGCTTCTTCATGCGTTTGACACCTATGTGACCAAGGCGGCAGTGCCACAAATATGTGGGACTATTGTTATCAACTTTAACTCTTTTGGTATTCACACTATGAATATGTGTATCATCACGTACGAGATTCATTAAGAATAAACCATTAACCATCGGAGCATGACCATAAAACATATCTCTCATATAAATAGAACAACCATTATTCTCGGATTTAAATGAGTAGCCATCTCGAATTAAACGAGATCCAGACACAATGTTCATGCTCAAACTTGGCACTAAATAACAATTATTGAGGTTTAAAACTAATCCCGTAGGTAAATGTAGAGGTAGCGTGCCGACGGCGATCACATCGACCTTGGAACCATTCCCGACGCGCATCGTCACCTCGTCCTTCGCCAGTCTCCGTTTATTCCGCAGCTCCTGCTTTGAGTTACAAATGTGAGCAACTGCACCGGTATCAAATACCCAAGAGCTACTACGAGTACTGGTAAGGTACACATCAATTACATGTATATCACATATACCTTTTGTTTTGCCGGCCTTCTTGTCCGCTAAGTATTTGGGGCAGTTCCGCTTCCAGTGACCACTTCCCTTGCAATAAAAACACTCAGTCTCGGGCTTGGGTCCATTCTTTGGCTTCTTCCCGGCAACTTGCTTACCGGGCGCGGCAACTTCCTTGCCGTCCTTCTTGAAGTTCTTTTTACCCTTGCCCTTCTTGAACTTAGTGGTTTTATTCACCATCAACACTTGATGTTCCTTCTTGATTTCTACCTCTGCTGATTTCAGCATAGCATATACCTCAGGAATGGTCTTTACCATCCCCTGCATGTTGTAGTTCATCACAAAGCTCTTGTAGCTAGGTGGAAGCGACTGGAGGATTCTGTCAATGACCGCTTCATCCGGGAGATTAACTTCCAGTTGAGTCAAGCGGTTGTGCAACCCAGACATCTTGAGTATGTGTTCATTGACAGAGTTGTTTTCCTCCATCTTACAGCTAAAGAATTTGTCGGAGACTTCATATCTCTCGACCCGGGCATGAGCTTGGAAAACCATTTTCAGCTCTTCAAACATCTCATATGCTCCATGTCTCTCAAAACGCTTTTGGAGCCCCGGCCCTAAGCTGTAAAGCATGCCGCACTGAATGAGGGAGTAATCATCGGAACGTGACTGCCAAGCGTTCATAACGTCTTGTTCTGCAGGGAGAACAGGTGCGTCACCCAGCGGTGCTCGTAGGACATAATCTTTCTTGGCAGCTATGAGGATGATCCTCAGGTTCCGGACCCAGTCCGTATAGTTGCTGCCATCATCTTTCAGCTTGGTTTTCTCTAGGAACGCGTTGAAGTTGAGGACTACGTTGGCCATTTGATCTACAAGACATATTGTAAATATTTTAACTAAGTTCATGATAATAAAGTTCATCTAATCAAATTATTTAATGAACTCCCACTTAGATAGACATCCCTCTTCTAGTCATCTAAGTATTACATGATCCAAGTCAACTAGGCCGTGTCCGATCATCACGTGAGACGAACTAGTCAACATTGGTGAACATCTTCATGTTGATCGTATCTTCTATACGACTCATGCTCGACCTTTCGGTCTTCTGTGTTCCGAGGCCATGTCTGTACATGCTAGGCTCGTTAAGTCAACCTAAGTGTTTGCATGTGTAAATCTGTCTTACACCCGTTGTATGTGAACGTTAGAATCTATCACACCCGATCATCACGTGGTGCTTCGAAACAACGAACTGTCGCAACGGTGCACAGTTAGGGGGAACACTTCTTGAAATTATTATGAGGGATCATCTTATTTACTACCGTCGTTCTAAGTAAACAAGATGCAAAACATGATAAACATCACATGCAATCAAATAATAAATGTGACATGATATGGCCAATATCACATAGCTCCTTTGATCTCCATCTTGGGGATCCATGATCATCTTTGTCACCGGCTTGACACCATGATCTCCATCATCATGATCTCCATCATCGTGTCTCCATGAAGTTGCTCGCCAACTATTACTTCTACTACTATGGCTAACGCGTTTAGCAATAAAGTAAAGTAATTTACATGGCGTTTCTCAATGACACGCAGGTCATACAAAAATAAAGACAACTCCTATGGCTCCTGCCGGTTGTCATACTCATCGACATGCAAGTCGTGATTCCTATTACAATAGCATGAACATCTCATACATCACATATAGATCATTCATCACAACTTTGGCCATATCATATCACAAAGCACTTGCTGCAAAAACAAGTTAGACGTCCTCTAATTGTTGTTGCAAGTTTTACGTGGCTGAATTAGGGTTCTAGCAAGAACGTTTTCTTACCTACGTGAAAGCCACAACATGATTTGTCAACTTCTATTTACCCTTCATAAGGACCCTTTTCTCGAATCCGCTCCAACTAAAGTAGGAGAGACAGACACCCGCCAGCCACCTTATGCAACTAGTGCATGTTAGTCGGTGGAACCGGTCTCACGTAAGCGTACGTGTAAGGTTGGTCCGGGCCGCTTCATCCCACAATACCGCTGAAGCAAGATAAGACTAGTAGCGGCAAGAAAGTTGACAACATCTACGCCCACAACAAATTGTGTTCTGCTCGTGCAATAGAGAACTAGGCATAGACCTAGCTCATGATGCCACTGTTGGGGAACGTTGCAGAAAACAAAAAAATTCCTACGGTTTCACCAAGATCCATCTATGAGTTCATCTAGCAACGAGTAATCGGATGCATCTACATACCTTTGTAGATCGCGAGCGGAAGCGTTCAAAAGAACGGGGATGAAGTAGTCGTACACGACGTGATCCAAATCACCGGAGATCCTAGCACCGAACGGACGGCACCTCCGCGTTCAACACACGTACGGTCAGCGTAACGTCTCCTCCTTCTTGATCCAGCAAGGGGAGAGGAGAGGTTGAGGAAGATGGCTCCAGCAGCAGCACGACGGCGTGGTGGTGATGGAGCTGCAGTACTCCGGCAGGGCTTCGCCGAGCTCTATGGAGGAGGACGAGGTGTTGGAGAGGGAGAGGGAGGCGCCAAGGCAAGGGGTGCGGCTGCCCCCCTCCCCTCCCCCCTTTATATAGGCCCCTGGGGGGGCGCCGGCCCTGGGAGATTGGATCTCCCAAGGGGGCGGCGGCCAAGGGGGGTGGAGTGCCCCCCAAGGCAAGTGGGCGCGCCCCCACCCTAGGGTTCCAACCCTAGGCGCAGGGGGTGGGCCTTGGGGGGCGCACCAGCCCACTAAGGGCTGGCCCCCCCTACCCACTTCAGCCCATGGGGCCCTCCGGGATGGGTGGCCCCACCCGGTGGACCCCCGGGACCCATCTGGTGGTCCCGGTACAATACCGGTGACCCCCAGATCATTCCCGATGGCCGAAACTGCACTTTCTATATATAATTCTTCACCTTTGGACCAATCCGGAACTCCTCGTGACGTCCGGGATCTCATCCGGGACTCCGAACAACATTCGGGTTACTGCATATACATATCTTCACAACCCTAGCGTCACCGAACCTTAAGTGTGTAGACCCTACGGGTTCGGGAGACATGCAGACATGACCGAGACGGCTCTCGGGCAATAACCAACAGCGGGATCTGGATACCCATGTTGGCTCCCACATGATCCACGATGATCTCATCGGATGAACCACGATGTCGAGGATTCAATTAATCCCGTATACGATTCCCTTTGTCAATCGGTATTTTACTTGCCCGAGATTCGATCGTCGGTATCCCAATACCTCGTTCAATCTCGTTACCGGCAAGTCACTTTACTCGTACCGTAATGCATGATCCCGTGATCAAACACTATGATCATATTGAGCTCATTATGATGATGCATTACCGAGTGGGCCCGGTGATACCTCTCCGTCAAGCGGAGTGACAAATCCCAGTCTCGATCCGTGTCAACCCAACAGACACTTTCGGAGATACCCGTAGCATACCTTTATAGTCACCCAGTTACGTTGTGACGTTTGGCACACCCAAAGCACTCCTACGGTATCCGGGAGTTACACGATCTCATGGTCTAAGGAAAGGATGCTTGACATTGGAAAACTCTAGCAAACGAACTATGCGATCTTACGCTATGTTTAGGATTGGGTCTCGTCCATCACATCATTCTCCTAATGATGTGATCTCGTTATCATTGACATCCAATGCCCATAGTCAGGAAACCATGACTATCTATTGATCAACGAGCTAGTCAACTAGAGGCTTACTAGGGACATGTTGTTGTCTGTTATTCACACATGTATTACGATTTCCGGATAACACAATTATAGCACGAATAAAGACAATTATCATGAACAAGGAAATATAATAATAATGCTTTTATTATTGCCTCTAGGGCATATTTCCAACAATAACATCCCGGCCGAATTTTACCAGGTGTGTTGCGAGATTGTCAAAGATGACATTATGGCCTTGTTTGATCATTTCCACCAAGGAAAACTGGATGTGCAGTGGCTTAACTACGGGATAATTACCCTTCTCCCAAAAACATCTGGGGCTGAGAAAATCCAACAATACAGACCTATTTGTTTGTTGAGATGCCCATATAAACTGATTACGAAAGTCCTTGATCGTAGAGTGGCTATCTATGCGGATAAACTCATCAGCCCGACCCAAAATGCTTTTGTTAAAGGCAGAAACATTATGGATGGTGTCCTGTCTCTTCATGAAATTCTTAACTACACGTATATTAAGAAAAAAGTGGGGATTGTCCTTAAACTGGATTTTGAAAAAGCCTATGACAAGGTTACCTGGGACTTTCTCTTAGAATGTCACAAGATGCAAGGCTTAAGTGATACTTGGTGCGGGTGGGTTAAACAAATACTCTACAATGGGACTGTTAGTATTAAACTTAACAGCAATGTTGGCCCATATTTTCAAAGTAAAAAAGGGGTCCGCCAGGGAGACCCCCACTCTCCTTTTTTATTCAACCTGGCTGTTGAATGCCTCACCAAAATGATTAAAAATGCTTAGAAAAATAAGCTGATAGTAGGCCTAGCTTCCGATCTTATCCCTGATGGAGTGGCGGTCCTTCAATACGCAGATGACACCATCATCTGCATGGAGGATGACATTGACAAAGCAATCAACCTGAAGTTGTAGCTGTACATGTTTGAGATGATGTCTGGCCTGAAAGTTAACTTTCAGAAGAGCGAAATTCTTACTGTAGGTGGAGATGAGACTGTTGTCAATAAATATGCTGAGATATTTGATTGTGAGGTTGGCAGTTTTCCACTTAAATACCTAGGCATGCCTGTCAGCTATGCTAACCTGAAAACCTCTGATTGGGAATTCATTGTTAGCAAATACTTGAAAAGGTTCGATGCCTAGATTGGCAATGCTGCCTCGATGGGGGGGGAGACATACCCTGCTTGATTCGGTTGTCACACAGCTCTCCCTTTACCACATGTCGATGTGGCTGATGAATAAAACTTTCATTGAAAGGCTAGACAAACACAGACCTCGTTAATTTTGGCAAGGGTGTAACAAAAAGAAAAGATACTATCTTGTCAAGTGGAGTAGGATTTGTAGATCCAGAGACAAAGGGGGCTTAGGCATAAAAGACCTCCAAAAACAAAATATTAGTCTCATGGTTAAATGGTGATGGAAGTTAGAGACCCAGAATGGGTTGTGGCAAGAAATTGTCCGTGCCAGATATCTCTGCAACAAATCTGTTGCTGAAGTTACCCCCGGGTTCTCTGATTCGCTTTGCTGGAAAAACCTGCTTAAAGTGAAAGACATCTATATGATGGGCAGGAAAATTGAGATTGGGGCTGGAAACTTAACTAGAGTGTGGAAAGATTCAATAAATGGGCTGACCTCATTGCAGGATCAATACCCACGTCTGTTTGAGATTTGCAACCGTCTGGATAGCACCATGGACAAGAGAGATGAGCTTGAGTCCACTGCTACCTTCAGGCGTAGTCTTACCCCTGAGATGTCTGAACAGTGGGAAGCCCTGCGCACTGCTATTAAAAACATCCCTCTGACTGAGGAAAGTGATCGAGTTTTTTGGAGCCTAAACCAAAACGGCAAGTTCACGACCAAATCAGTCTACAAGATGTTGGAGAGACCTCTTAGTGGATGCCATTACAAGTGGATTTGGAGAGCCAAAATCCCTCTGAAAATCAAAATCTTTCTCTGGCAATTATCACAAGACGTGGTGCTTACGAGGCAAGTCATGAAAAAGAGAAAATGGCCAGGAAACCCGTGTTGCTCCTTCTGTAAAGGGCTAGAGACAGCCCAACATCTCTTTTTTGCTTGGCATGTGGCCAGAGTAGTATGGCGATCCAGGCACTGACAAGTGCCCCAAAAACTACTGACAATATTTCGTGTGGTGTCACAAATTTCTTCCTGGGAAGAAGTCTTTTTACACGGTGGGCCTGGCGGACACCTGTTGGGCTATATGGTTGGCGCGCAATCGGGCCACTTTTGAAAAAAACAAATCAAGACTCCTTTTGAGATTGTGTTTTCTCTGTGCTCCTTTCTGTTATACTGGACAGGTCTACAGCAAGGGGATGCCGCCTGGGAGGTGCGTACGGGTGCGGAGATGATCAGGACTAGCACAATGCAGCTGATGAAGATGTGCGCCGCCGCCAAACAAACGATCCAGGGCGCCTGATGCTTCCAAGGTGCTGCAGGTGAAGAAGATGGATGGCTCGAGCAGTTTACCTGTTGGCGTTCCTACCTGGAGATGTTCCCGACCAGGCTGGCAAAAACTCTATGATCGATTTAGCTTGATCTTTGGTGCTTGTAATAGGATAGACTTTATATTCATGCTATTCAGGTTTTCGCCCCGCAGCATTCGTTTCGATGGTGAGCGAGTGCGGTGGGTTTCCTGGTAATGCAGGAACTCGCTCTACCTCTTTCTCTCCTCCTGTTTTCTCTGTTTGGAACTGGTTGTATTTTCGTTGTATGCAATGGAAAGGGGTAAAGCCCGGTTCTAAAAAAAGGGAGCTCGCCTTCTCTGTTTGATGTAAAAAGATCATTCTGTGTTGATAGAATCTTACAACAAAAGTGGTTAACCCCAGCATTTGTGTAAAGCAACCAGTGGGTACCACTGCGCAAATGCTACGCAAACATGGAGGCTCGGTGGGGAAGCTCCGCAGATGGGCATGTGTGTAGGGAACGAAAAATGACATGTCTTCATTTACCATAGCGGACATCTTTCGGTTACATCATGAATACAAGTTACAGCACAAGCAGTTCAATATGCTTGAACATCTAAAGTCAGATTGCAAGTTAAAATCACACCGGGGGAGCAAAAGCTCCGTATGATTGGGAACATCAGCTAATATACATCAGTTTTGAATCACATCATGGGGGCAGGGCAGACTGTGAAGCCATCCTTGAGCAAGGGATTAATTAGCCATCCTGCTCGCCGACCATGCAGCAACTGCTCGCGCCAACTGTCAAGTGTCGCTGATTGTCAGCTCCAAATATGGCCTTGTCAGCAAGGAAGGGGGCAGCCGAGCTCGTTAGCCGCAGCGGTGAGGAAGGCGAGGGTCATCCCGGTGGCGCGGCGGCTGCGGGCTTCCCAGTCTATACATCTCTCGACATCCGCTTGCCAGTTCACCGTGTTTGCTGCCGCGCATTGGTAGTTTGGGCTTTGGATGCCGTTTCGTTGCTCGCCTTGAATGATCTTAGTGGAACCTAGTGGTCCACTGTTCAAGATGTCACGGAGGACGGACATGCTGAGCGCACGTACGTGTGCACTAGCGTGGGAGAGGCAGCGGATCGTAGGTGATAGACGGCACTGCAAACCACATGGATGTTAGCATTCTAAACGTTGGCATGTTTCTGGTGAACAGAATACGGATGAGATTCGAGAAGAGGGCATACCTTCAACAAATTTGAGAGGCCATCTGCAACTGCTACACCGGGGTCTCCCCATTCAACGATTAGATGAATAGCTCTAGCAGTTACTTCCAGGAGCTGTGCATATTCAATCACAGAAACGAATGTTGTCAGAAAGAATCGGTAACATGCAACTTCCAAAGCAAGAAAATGAGTCGATGCTGCTTTAACGACAACAAAGTACGACAGATGATATGTCTGTGCTATTCTGTGAAGAAAGTTTGTATATGTATTTACCTCTAACTGAGGCAAGGTACAAGCTTCACCATCAACAAGCATCCCATCTGTAGCACGAAGCAGAAGGTCTGAAGCACTAGCAAGAATTATCAATGCTTCTGGGCTATCATGGTTCCTCATAAGCTCAGCTATCAGTTTAACTATTCGCTGGTTGACTCTCCACATCTTTTGACCTTCCTCATCATCTCGAGCAATCCAGGGCTGTAAGTCCTTCTCAGCCTGCATACAAGAGTCCATAAATATGACAGGAAATAGATATATGGCATGAAAAACAATGTATGTCCCCCGTGAGAAATGAAGGGAGCAGAAGCCAAAATCTGAACCAAATTTCATTGCAACCAAATCTGAATAAAAAAAGAATCTTTACCTGCAGAACAATAGCAGTTGAAGCCTTGGCCGGTGAGGCTGAAACAACATCACAAAGTGCATCTACAACCTATACGTAAAAAAAAAAATTGTCAGATGTACAGTTAATAAGATAACAACATTAGAATGTCACTGAAGCATTGCTGTAATATGCCAATGGCCACACGAATCATACCTTTCTCCAACCTTGATGAGCTGATGTACTTTCTGCAGACATCTGTGTTTCGGGAGATGCAATAAGCTTATGCCAGAGCAATGAGACAACAGAGAAGCATAGTTCCTGTTTTTCTGAGATAACAGATCTTAGGAGAGTCTGAGAGCCTCGATAACCCCCATTCCTATCCATGGTAAGGAAGTTCGCCAAATCAGATGCTTCAGCCTGTAAAGTTGCAGGAACTTTCCCGGATGTACTTGCAACGTTACCATTTCGCCTAGCCTCTTCTGAGCATTTCAAGAGTGGTCTTGAAAAACCATTTTTCATGTGTGAGGCTGAAGCATTCTTCTTTTCCAAGTTGCCACTACCCGATGAGCTGGTGCTGTTTTCCTCAATGTGTTGTTGATCATCTCTCTTTACTGTTGTAAAAGTCAGGTGAGCTTCAAGAGGCTCAGCTTTGTTCACGATGGAGGACACAGTTTTACCATGCAAGTCGATCAAATGGTAAAGGGATGATGCCCTGGTAGAAATCTCAGCATCCCACTTACATCGCTTCAGTGAAGATAATGCATTTAGGCATGGCCTCGACCGCCGAAATAACTCAGAAACATGAGCGGCAACCATAGCCGCTGCAACTATCTCATTTGAACTATAGTTCCAGGAGGTACCAACTGATGATGGCTTCAAGGAGAAAAGAGCTTCCAGGATGCCAAGAATTCTACGAGTATGGAGAATTGCTGAGCTAATGCTGTTCTGTAGCTCATTACTGATCCCATTGTTTTTTCCAGGCTTCAAGATCTTTATAGAGTCTTTTACGTTTGAGTTTGTTGCGCTCTTGCAAAGGATAGGGAACAGCTGAAGCTCACAAGATAAGGCACAAACAGCGGCCAGCACATAAGAGTCAAATGTACCAACAGGCCCTTGTTTCTTCTTGACCCTATTTCTTCCATTTGTTAATCTTGAGTCCTCAGTGGCCTCCTCAGAAGAATGGTTTTCACTACCCGTTGGTCTTTTGCTGCCCCCTGGCAAAGCTTGATGACTGACGCAAACAGTTAATACTACAAACAACAACCGGGAAGCAAGGTTCATTGAAGCACATGATTCAACAAAGAGTGAATGTATCATCGTACGGAGTTCAGCAACAGCAAGGTTCTCGGATTGACTTCTTGGTCTTTTACATGATTCAGAGGTTTCCGAAGGGAAAGTTCTTCTGAGTATAGCTTCAACTGTTGCCACAAATATTCTCATAAGACATGCTTCAGATGGACTTCCACGAGGTAGATACTCAAATACTTTCAACAGTGGCAAGTATAGGCTCCATGACAAAGTAGGTGGCTGAAGCGGAGCAGCTACAACGATTTCGGGTAAATCAACTGCTGATGAATTCAGAGGTAACAAACCATAGGCAGCTTCCCAGATGGTACATATTCTCCACTCAACATCAGGACCATGAGCACACAGCAAGGAAGCAATGCCTTGTGCAGTGGCATCAATTGTGGTTTCAGATGCAGGAACTTCCAGCTGTGAATAGTTCAAAGTGCAAGCAGGTAAATTAGTCATGCAGACATAAGGCAGAAATCAGTAAAACCAAGAAAAATAAAACATGGATTCCCACATGGAAGGGTGTAAATAAAGACGATAGTTGAATGCGCAGCTTTGGTGTGAAATCTTTAAAACAGTAGTCATAGAACATGGTAAACCACAAGATAAGTGATTGACGAATTAATAGAAGCATTCCACATGAGCAAGTATGCAAAAATGATCAAATGCTGAATGGAAATTAACTATTAAGGATTAGCTACCTGTTGCAGTGTTTTATGCGGTAACATAAAGTGCGACTACCAATAACTAAATCAGTGCATAATAAGACCCCCTGAACTTAACAACAGAGCCTAGAATACGTAAGCTCCAGAAAAGACTAACTATGTTTCGAGTCTTTACTAAAGAAAAAAAACAGGTAATAAAAAATTAACCAGATGCAGAAACTACTGCATACCTGTCTTTTGTATGATGATACATAGCCACCCAGTGGTTCATGTTGCACTTCAACTCCTTCAGCATGCCTCAGTGGAGGAAAAAGCAACGTTGGTTGAGATAGTATGCGAAAAAGCAACGCAGCAGCTGTATCAGCAGCAATACCAGCCCTCATAGACATTGCAGTTCCAATCGCACGCAAGAAATGAAGATGCAACCAATTTTTTGGAAGCTGGACAGAAATTTAAAGTTACCAGGATTAACAAACATGCGCACCCAAAACATACGATATGGAAATTTTGTATCGTGAGGCATCACGATTAACAGCACTGAAACAACAGCCAGTGTGCAGTATGTTATACCCGCATGCCAGTAGCATAATCTTCAGCTGCCCGAAGGAGTTCAACAAGCTGAACTGCTGCATCAAGTGCATCTGGAGCCCATGACGGTGGTGCTTCAAGAAGACCAAAAAGCAATCTTTGCGTAGCACTTGGTGTGGCAATTGCATAGTATCTGACAAGAGAGTAACACGTTTAGTACAATCTGGAAAGCAGACTTGGTATGACAATTGATAGGATCTTACCTGTGAAACAAGCGAGCGTATGGTTCGAGAGGGGGTAGCCCTGCCACCAAATGCTCATCCAAGGGTGTTGTCGGTGGAGGTAGCAGAAGGGCGGGAACAGCTGCCGCGGTTAAGTTTGCTGTCTCATAACGAGCTACTTCCTCATCACAGACACTTAAAATAACTCCAGCTCCATTGGCAACAGCCCATCTTGGGGTGGATGGCATGAGTTGTGGGTGCTTACCAGCTCCTCGGCTGTAAGCTAAATTAAAAAGACGTATAATTAATCATTTGTGTTTATGGCAAGAATTAGCATCTGTTGTAAGAAGAGAAGGTGTTCCACACTTGGAAAACCCGCATAATGAAAATAAGAAGTAACAAAGACATAAAATCTCGATGGAATATAGAAAACATCCAGTGTTACTGCATCTTCTCATTTCAGGCAAAAAAATGATTTCAAAGTTACTAACCAGTTGTTGGAGGTTTCAATTCTCCACCAGCTGCGTATTTTCCCATAACTCCACCACACCTGATAGGTTTAAAATGAAACAAAGAGTAATCAGCTAATATTACTAAGCGAAGTGTATGAAGTATGATAGCAAACTGTTGATTTACAACAGTAACAGCATATATTCCAACAAGCTGAAAAGCGTTGACATTTACTATTCATGTACAGCATACACTCCCATTAGCATATTTAGAGTTGATTAGCACACTGCCATTAGCATATTTGGAGTTGATTAGAACACACTCCCATTAGCATATCGGAGATGCTTGCAGTTTGGTCTTAATTACAGGCCACTTACTCCTGAGTTTCGGCCTTATTGCTCACCTGCAATACTATATTCCTCACATGGTTCTACTATTTACCCTGTTTCTCCATTCGCTAATTCTGCTCCTTATTAATAGTCACATTGCCTTAAGTCGTGTTTCATAAGAAAAAGATAAAAAGAAACTAGAGTTAACTCACCATCTAAAATAGTCGCTTCTAATGCCCAAAGGTGCAGTTAGCAAAATATCTGTGATCCAAGGAGATAATGGCCTCAATGGCTTCCGTTCAGGTTCATTTCCTGGAGAGTAATTAGCTTTCTCCTGTGCAGAACAACTTGTTGTGGCCTGGACAGAGGTGTTGTTACAGTCTGCAACTTTAAAGATTGGCCTGTTGTAGTGAGTTAGAACTCTAAGAATTTCTCCACAGGCCAAGGCCCACTGCTCTGAGTACTCTTTCTGCAGCCAAAAGTACACTTCATGAGCAACAGAACTTCAACCACACCAGCATCAAGCAAGAGAACTAAAAGTAACCAGGAAAGTAAGGGCCTCACCTCAGAACTTTGGGTAAATAAAGAGATGAAGGAATTGAATGGGAAACCATGACTATCATAACTCAGTGTCCCATCTATGATGCGTGAAAGAATTGGATGTACAACTGCATGACCATGCTCAGGGTGATGGAGAACAAAAGTTGCTGGGCGAAATGTAAAAACACGAGTGTCAAGTTCTTTCTTCATATGCCTGTAGTAATAATATGTAGCTATCAGAAGTTCATATGTTACCTAATACTTCATCTACCAACCGCTTTTCTTTTGATGGATAGCAACTTTGTATTAGCTGCACACAAGCAAGAAAGATGGAGGGGTCTAAGTATTAACAGTTGATATAAATTTTACCACAAACAAAACTAATTTATGCTAAGAGATACAGTACCTGAGCTACATCCTCCGGGAATTGCTCGCTGTCAGATGTGAACTGACCAAAGTACTCAACATAGGCTAAAATTTGTGCCTTCAAAAAGAAAACACAACAGAAGCGTCGCATTAACATCAGGTGTCTACAAAGTTACAGCGTATATAACATAGCTAAACTATGAGCATTGTACCTGTTTCTGCTGCGCATCGTGTGGCGGGGGCCAGAACAGTGATGAGAACTGGAGCCCATCAATCCACTTCCCATTTGACGCTGACATACTTGGTAGTTTAAGAGCCTGCTCAAGAAACTACAGAGGAACACTCAGAAAGAAAGAAATTAGAAAAACTGCCCCAGTTAGCAATAAAAGCATATGTAATCAACAGCATGCTAAAATAGATGGTCAGTTTATCCATCTATGCCATTCCCTATTTTTCTTATAAGCTACTTGCCTCAGAAGCAGAAAACTTCAGCAATATGCAAGTTCTCCTATTGTTGACCTCTTCAATCACCCCCCACCAAGGGGGGATTGCATCCCACAATGTGACCAGATATCATATCAACCAGTTCCAACCATAGGCGCTTAACGTCTCTGCATTTCAAAATATAGCAAAAGGAAAATCGAAAGAAGGAAATGGACATTATTATAGATGTCATTTTAATAAATTTTAAAACAAGAAATATTGCCGAAACTTGACAAAAGAAAAAGAGAGGAGGCCAACCAGCCAATGGAACAAAATTTGCATAGCCTTGGCAACATGTTTGTAGAAAGAAGTCTCGTTTACATTCCTAGCCCTTACCAGAGTCAGAACAAGGATTTCAACTCTAAAACCCTTAGTGGTTTGAGGAATGAGGTAGACTGGAATGGAACCATCCTGGAATTTGAGAATGGGATGGAATGGAATGATTCCAGATGCTTGGGCAAATAAGATAGTATAGGAACACATTGGTTTGAGGAATCGGACGCAAAGGAAAGAAATCTCTAATCGCCAACTCTGACCCTTGGATCAGGATCCAAGGGAACTCAGTCATCTACTGATCTTACATCATTGCTCTACATGATTCCTCGAATTCGAGAGATGGCTGCCTTGGACGTAAATGGCATGTCTTCCAAAAGATGTTTTTTTTTTTGCATGGCGGGGGGGGGGGGGGGGGTTGAGTTTTAGGTTGCAAATTGCACGATTTTGTTTCGGAGCTGAGGGTTGTCTTTTGGACTTACGAAAGAGCTGATGTGTCATGTGTGTAAAATCGATGTGTTTTTACACAACTAGAAGCATCAAATTCTCATCTAGAAAAGGAGCAACCATTCTCATTTTTATTGAAAGAAATAAAAGATATGCCGTCTTTCTCGAACACGCGTCAGATTAAAACGTGTGCCCGTTTGTATTAGATGAGCAACACCAAAATGGCACAACGCGGAAACAAAGCAAACAACTCGGAACTGGGACCCCAGAAACAAAAACCAGAAGGAAGAAAAGGAAAAGGAAAAAAACAATAGTAGAGCTACTTTGTAAGCTTATAGCTACTGTACATGTTCATACAAATCTGAACATAATAATACATAATTCACATATATCAGAGGGGCTATAACTGCAAGTCAGATGACTGCTAACCAAGTTTGGGTAAAACAATATTGGTAGTTCACTTGCCTTACCATGTTTTTTCTATTATCGAACATCTCACGTTTCTAATTTAGAAAATTCGGTTAGATCCATCCACGCTAAATATAGCAAGTAGACAAATGCAATATAGATCCATTCCAACACGTAACCCTCGGAAGTTGAACAGCAGCGGAACCCAAAGGAGTGGAGCTTAATTCTGCGCATCAGATATTATTTCAGAATCAAGTAAGTAAAATTTTGCAGACACACAGCACCCGCTTCTTTTGAGATTTCTGCTTGTGACGTTCTGTTTAGCTGTGAATTGAAATGGAAAACTATAAGCTAACATAGAACCATCTTCACCCCCAAACGATTTTCCGCCAACTATCTCCGCTCCAGCGGTTACATCCGCATCCGAAACTGTGAAATCTAGGCGCCGAAATGACACAGCAAGCCCCAGCTCGAATCCGTAGTGCTCGCGCAAAATCCGGAACCGCCCCGAATTGCGCAGGAACAAGCGTCCACCTCCCGTTGATCTACTCGAGATTACGAAGAGAAGCTGCAGCACAATCAGCTGGACCTCGCCGCCACAGGCCAGGCCACGAACTTCTCAGCCAAAACCATCGCCGACACACGGCCCGAGTACAATCAGGCACAGACTACCCGCGAATCTACCGGCTCCACGAGCCGCGAGCGAAAATCAAGGCGGCAGAGGAACAAACACGGCGCAAAATGAACAGAACGGAGCGCTGGCGGGGAGTTCGGGGAAACAGGGGAGGATCCAGGAGCTTTACCTCGGTCGGGAGCGCTCCAATCCGGAGCTCGTGCGGCGAATCGGCAGCGCCGGCGACGGGATTGCGCGGCGGGCGAGGCGGAGGCGAAGGCAGAGAGGAGGAGGAGAGAGAGAGAAAACTGCGAGGGGCGAGGAGAGGCGAGAAAAAGATTTTTTCCGTAATGGGAGGGGTAGGCGGTGGTCTGTGTAGTGTCTGCTCCGTTATTTCACTCGCCCGCGGAGGTGAGGGGTGGAGCCCGCGCGGTGCGCTGCGTGACTGACACCTGGGCTATAGAGCGGAGGGCCCGCGGGTCGGCGACCTCTGGGTGCGCGGAGATACTTATTCGCGCGTGCGCGGCTGGGGGCTGGCGAGATCGCCAGGGGGCGCGGCTGACATGGCCTTGATATTTTCGGGAGGGGCGCATGGCATGGATGCATGGATGACCCCCCATGCCATGCCAGCCATCCATCGCATATTCTCGTGCACATGCGTTTTGCATCTTGGCCCTCACGCTATGAGTAAATTCAAGATGGTCCCTTTTTTTTTTTGGTGATTCATGCAATTGTTTCTCCTCTCTGCTTATTTTGGTAATAACTCGAGCATTGGCATGGAAGCGTAAGCAATAGTACATTCCTTCTTGCCATGCACATTTAGATAATTTTTATTGTGGTTTTAGTTTAAAAATATAAAAAAATATTCACATCTCACTCACAATAAAAACACATATGTAAGGCTAAAAATTTTGTAAGGTTTGTCATGAAAATTTCTTTTATGATATTATGATTTCAAGAAAATACACTAACAGATACACATATGTAATGTGTAAAAACAATTATAGATGTATGCAAGAGTCTTGGTAAAAATAGATCTATAAGAGATCATGTCAAACACCCAAAAAAGGCATGCGTTTATAAACCGAGGGAGTAACGACAATAACCACCACCACCACCACCACCCCCCCCCCCCCCCCGCCCCCAACACAGACACAAATTCTAGCATTAGAAAATTGACTGAAATACATGTGGTCTAGCAACGTTTTGTAGAGGGCGTACAATATTATGAAGTACAGATGGTTTCATAAAAGATAATTAGGAACGGGTTAACAACAGACTAGCATCTTAGATAGTTTTCCATTTCTATGTTTGTCGCTATTTAGTGTAATTGACACATAGTTATTTCTGTCACGTGCTATCTAATAATCCCCCCGTTCTCAAATATAAGTTTTTCTAATATTCCCACAAGTGACTAAATACGAAGCAAAATGAGTGAATCTACTCTCTAAAATATGTCTACATACATTTCTATGTTGTAATTTATTTGAAATGTCTAAAAAAACTTATATTTAGGAACAAAGGGAATAGTTACTCAGAAAGAAATACGCCATGACACACTTCATAATATAATACGACTACCCTACTAGCTCTAGGCAGCTTTTATTTGACTAGAACATACGAAACTCATGTAATTTCAGGGTTTCGGAAGGGCCTGCCCAGCAAAAGAAGAACACTAACGAGAATCATCGCTAATGACGCGACAACACAAGCGATGGCTGATTAGTCCGCCGTGACGCCGTCCGTCAGATCGACGAGCGCGTCCATCGGACGGCCGCGGCGAGATGCGTGCGCTGCTTTTACCCGGCAGATGAGGTCACCGGTCGGCAAGCTGGACGGCTGGGGATGAGCGATGGCGTCGCTGGACGGTGGTGCGCGATGGTTCCATTACCATTGTTTAATCGGCTCGTCCACCATCATGGCGGGCCCCACATGTTTGGCAGATCTGTGCGATTAGGTCCTCTTCGAGCCATGGCGATGGTGCCCGTTTTTTAACTATATAAAAAAGCATCGGCCGTTTGTGCATGCCCTTGCTTTTCTTGGTGGTTGATGTAACACGTACAAATATGCATTGGAGCCATGGAGATGAGAGGGACTAGTCGAGCAATCATCGCGTGCGTGTGTGTTGCTGGTCATGGATGCAAGAAAAGTTGTTACCGGCGGTCAGCGGAAAATATCACGAACAAGAAAAATGTTGGGACATGTCGACATGTAATCATGTATACTACTCTAGCTAGCAATGGGCCAGGACTAGAAAGAACAGTTGGATTGAAGCATATGTTTGCTTGATCATGTGCGAGAGGATTCAGGACCATGCCATGAACACAACTTCTTTTTAGATCAACTCCTCCGTGCCAAGTGTATATGGCGAAGTGCCGGTACTGGACTACTCCTACTGGTAGTAGTAGAACATTGGGCAGCATCTAGATGTTCCAATTTTTGTCCTGGCCACTCGGTTACTAGTAGTAGACAAAGCTGCAGCACCAATCATGCTTAGTATTCTAAGGAGGGAAGACAATGACACATAGCGCACCCACTCACGCAAGAGACCGTAGGATTAGAATATGCTAATCCCGCTAGTAAAATATCTTAAGCGCCCTCTGCCATGGAAGCGTCTGGAAACATCCGGCCTTGCCGTCGGGGGCGGAGCAGGTAGAGCCACACGGCGCTCCCCGCGAACGTCGGGTCACAATCGGACGGAGCACAAGCGGCCACGCGTCCCGTGGTTGACCCCATCTCGGAGTGGCCGGTGTCTGAGAGCCCGATCGAGACGGCGACGTCTTGGACGAGGACCCAGCGGGAGGAAGGACAGGTGGTGAAGGAGAGATGGGCCGGGTGGCCGCTGTCGGATGGTGGGCCCGGCGTATTAGGTGAAAGCAAGTACGTAAGCTTTTGCCAGTGTTTGTGAGCCAGCTGGAGGCAAATTTGTGTGGACGCACGTGAAAATGAGGCCGATCTGATCTTGTAACATGAAGATGAAGATGAAGATTGAGCTCTTTTCATCGAAAGAAAAGCATCAAGATAGAGCAGCACGTCAATTTAGCACCCATGCTAAGATTAAGACAAGTGTAGGCCAAAGCCGCGATCCAGCGCGCTTGGGGTGAAGTGAAGGGGAGATGTTGGGCACGTGCATGGCAGCATGGGAGCCTCTTGGCGAAATGTTGAGCCAACTATCGCGTGGTCCAATGGCGCAACGATACCGTGGTCCAATGGAGGAATGTCTACACAAAAATGTACTTCCTCCTTAAACTAATATAATAGTAGCGTTTAGATCCCTAGTTTATAGAGAGAATATCATGTTTTTTATACATCTAAATAGCTAGTCTCACTAACATATTTATCTAAATATACATATATGTCTTTTTTTAAGTTGCATATATGCCATTATATCATGCAAATATGCATGAAACTTCCACCTCAACGTGCCAACATGTATGAGAAAAGGCTCACCTCGGTAATCAAATTATTAACATCGGACGAGGCGTTTTGGAGCCCGGGAGTGAACAATAAATTTGTTTAAATTACTAGAAAATTAAAACGAAAACGATTTTTTCTATGGTGAAAGATGGTTGAGTGCCTGATGTTCGTGTCAAATTTCAGAGCATTTGGATATCTAAGTGGCTCTCAGCAAAAGAAGACAAATTTTGGGTCTTTCAAAAAGTTTACTGTTATGTACTGTTTGGATCTGATTTTTTTCGAGAGCTACTAAGATGTTCGAACGCACTGGAACTTGGCACGGACATCACGCACTCAAGCATCTTTCACCACAAAAAATCATTTTTTTGAATTTTTTGTATTTATTTTAATTTTACTTTTCATATGGTGTAGATGAGCTCGTGCTCCGAATTGGATATTCGATTAACATATTTCTCTTAACATTTACACATACCACCTCATCACGTAAATATGCATGGAAAATCCCACTTGAACATGCAAACATGCATGAGAAAACCCTCATTTCTATAACTAAATACAATAAATCATATGTATTTTTAATTTTAGTTGTCATATTGTTCATCCAACTATTCATATTACAAATAATCAAATATCATTAAAACAATATGACAACCAATTTCCGACGTCGCACCGCCGGGGACTAGCCCCACCCTCCTCCCCCGCTGCACCGTCACCGGAGGGGACGCTGGCGAAGCCGTGCGTGCCCTTGAAGGGTGGTGGCGGGGTGTTTTCCTTTAGGTTGATGGATGTCCTTGGGCAGAGCTCGCGGCAGACGGTGGTCCCGGTGGAGCACGACGGTCCTGCGTTAGGTGACACATGCTGCTCGTCGGGCGGCGGCCCTTACGGTAGCAGGGCCGCCTTGGGCGGTGCTGGGTGGTGGGCGAGCGGTGGTGTGGGGCAGGCTAGGTCTAGGCTCCTGGATCCGGCATTCCGTGCTCCCGGACACATGCACGTGTAAGACGCCCTTGGCTGGGGGAGCGCTGTGCTTGGCTGGTGGCGCCTGCATCTTCATGTGCGGTCTCTAGGTCCGGCCGACGAGGCGGCGAGGGTGGTTGGAGGTGGACGTGGGCCGCATGGATGGTAGGGTCTGAATGCCATGATGTCCGGCATGGATGGATTCGGGCTCCGCCCCAATCAGCGATGTTGTGTTGTTGTCGCCCTCCGGGCGACGTGGAGGCGGTGAGCTCGATCCTGGCGGATCTGGACGACTTAGTGGTGGCGGCTACTGTGATGCAAGATGCGACTCTTCCTGATGTGATGGTTGGCCTGCTTGCGCAGCTCTGGTGCGAGTTGGGTTCTATGGTTTGGGTTGGGAGAAATTCCTGTTTCGAGATGTGGCTGACAAAGGCGACTCCCGTTCCCTCCCTGGAGGCGTTGTTTTGGCCCTAATCTGATTCCCTTCCTCGAACTCGTGGAAAACCCTTGGTCCGGTCTCCGGATCAGGCGGTGCCAGCGTCATGGCGTCGTTCCCCCATCTTACGATGGCTTTATCATGAATTACAACATGAATGGGAAAGTGCAAACGAGTTGTTTCCTATGATCAAAACTGTGGAAGCTAGAATGCAGAAGAACAAGACAGTGTTGATGGTCAACAAAACCACCAGCTCCAAGAAGAAGGACAAGTCCAAGAAGAAGAAATCTACTGAAGCCGATAAGACCGAGTCTCAGAAGAAGAGCAAGTGCGGAGCCTCTAAAGAGACTAAATGTTTCTACTGCAAAGCAGAAGGGACACTGGAAGCGTAACTGCAAGAAATATTTGGCAAATAAGAAGAAGGGTTCTTTCGGTAAAGGTATAATAGTTATAAGAAGTTAATGTTATTCTACTTGTAAATTTCTGTATGTCATGGGTATTTGATACTAATCGGCTGCTCCAGTTTTGCAAACCGATATAGGGACTAGAAAGCACACAAGGAGAGAAGAAATGAAGTCGTGATACAAATCAGGAACGGTGATGGGATCGCTACTCGGAGACCATCGAAGTCATGTCTTTAGTTTATCTTCAAGATTTATCGTAGAAATAAAATAATAGTTATTTTGCTTCGGAGTTATGTAATGCATTATCCTATGGATTATGCGAAGAATATTCCTACAAGTTTTAAGAAATAGTTGTTCGAATTATTATGAGAATATTTTTTTATTAAACCTTTATTTTGAGATGCTTTATTCATGATAAATCTTGAAGTCTATGATCTATAACATTAAAGCTAAACATCTTGAGATGACTGATGAAACCACTTGTGTATGACACTAAATAGTCGTATCGGATAATTGATCTTCATATAGATGAAGCATAAAAGTCTTTTATTTGAAATTGACTAAATGCATCACATTCGATGGATATAACAAAATGTGGTGGAAAATTATACTTCATAAAAAACTATGAGTAAATATGATTTACTTGATAAAAGTAAGAATTGAGATATTTGAAATAGTTCAAAGAAAACCAGGACGAAGATATAATATCATTATGACAAAAGATAAAATAATTCTTCTTTCATGAAGAAACATGTCTGAGACATAAGTTTAGCAAACAATTGAATAACTGTAGATTTCTTATTACCAATCTGTTTTTTATTAAATTTTGGGGATTTATGAATGAAACAATATTATATTCACTAAACAAATGCACCGTCTAAAAGGACTGATAAAACTATAGAGAGTTATAAAAATTCAGACTATTGCTTGATTGTAGGTTTTGTATATCTCACACAAAATTTCAAAGACAAAAATGTTTCTCAAGAGAATGTATAGGTTTACTCATTGAAGGAGTAAGTGGGAGAATGATATAGCTTATTGAGATTGTTGAATCTTCGGCTTAAGTTAAAACAAGACTAAACGAGAAAGGTACTGGGATAATTTCGTATGTAAAACTAAGCAATAGAATATACTACATAAAATGTAGAAGCTTCAATTAAGACTATAACTCAATGCAAAGGTCAGGAAAGATTATCGAATCTACGGAGTATTTCATAAAGATGAAACATGTGCACTACAAGGAAGCAGTGATGGCGCCAAACTGAAATAGGTATTACTCAAACCATTTAAAATCCAAAGTGAAGTCCATATGCAAGGAACAAGTTTTAAACTTGAAGAAACCTTTAGAAAGTAGATAAATGGATCTTTGTTTTTTCATGGATAGTGATCATGGAAGTAAAGTTTTACAAAAGAGTTTTATAGGATGTGAAGAGTTGATCTTATCAAATCTTCTTATTAGTAGCAATAGTAAACTGTATAAATGGATTACAATGGTGAGTGTTGTGTATTGATATATAACAGATGAGCAACATAACTAATTTTGAAAGAAAATTCAAACAGGGTGTTGATACGTCCATTTTGCATCATGTTTTCTTACTGTTATTTATAATGTTTTTATCCATAATAATGCTTTTTGGAGTAATTCTAATGCCTTTTCTCTCATAATTTGCAAGGTACACACCAAGAGGGAGAATTCCGGCAGCTGGAAATCTGGACCTGAAAAAGCTACGTCAGGCCACCTATTTTGCACAACTCCAAATGAGTTGAAACTTCACGAAGATTTTTTATGGATTATTTAAGAAATATTGGAGCCAATAATCACCAAAGGGGGGCCACCACATGGGCACAACCCACCTGGGCGCGCCAGGCCCCCCCCCCCAAGCGCACCCTGGTGGGTTGTGGCCTCCTCGGCCCACCTCCGGTGCCCATCTTCTGGTATATAAGTCATTTTGACCTAGAAAAAATAAAGAGAAGACTTTCGGGGCGGAGCGCCGCTGTCTCGAGGCGGAACTTGGGCAGGAGCACTTTTGCCCTCCGTCGGAGCGATTCTGCTGGGTGAACTTCCCTCCCGGAGGGAGAAATCATCGTCATCATCATCACAAACAACTCTCCCATCTTGGGGGGGGGGGGCAATCTTCATAAACATCTTCACCAGCACCATCTCAACTCAAATCCTAGTTCATCTCTTGTATTCAATCTTGTTACTAGAACTATAGATTGGTGCTAGGGGGTGACTAGTAGTGTTGATTACATCTTGTAGTTGATTACTATATGGTTTATTTCGTGGAAGATTATATGTTCAGATCCATGATGCTATTTAATTCACCTCTGATCATGAGCATGTTTATTATTTGTGCGTAGTTACCTTTGTTCTTGAGGTCACGGGATAACTCATGTTGTAAGTAATCATGTGAATTTGATATGTGTTCGATATTTTGATGGTATGTATGTTGTGATTCCCTTAGTGGTGTCATGTGAATGTCGACTACATGACACTTCACCATACTTGGGCCTAAGGGAATGCATTGTGGAGTAGTAAATAGATGCTGGGTTGTGAGAGTGATAGAAGCTTAAACCCCAGTTTATGCACTATTCCGCAAGGGACCGATTGGACCCAAAAGTTTAATGCTATGGTGAAAGGATCGAGAAGAGGTGTCTAGAGGGAGGATTAGACCCTCAACAAAGAAAAGTAACCGTTTTTAAGTTCTTCAAGTTAAGGTGGAGTTTTAGCACAAGTTTAAACATTCACAATACATTTCAAGCAAGCATGGCAAGAGTATATGAGCAGCGAAAAGTAAAGCATGCAAATTGCAAGAAAGTAGGGGGATGGGATTGGAGTGTGCAAACGCAATTGGAGACACGGAGATTTTTGGCGTGGTTCCGATAGGTGGTGCTATCATACATCCATGTTGATGGAGACTTCAACCCACGAAGGGTAACGGCTGCGCGAGTCCACGAAGGGCTCCACCCACGAAGGGTCCATGAAGAAGCAACCTTGTCTATCCCACCATGGCCATCGCCCACGAAGGACTTGCCTCACTAGGGTAGATCTTCAAGAAGTAGGCAATCTCCTTGCCCGTACAAACTCCTTGGTTCAACTCCACAATCTTGACGGAGGCTCCCAAGTGACACCTAACCAATCTAGGAGACACCACTCTCCAAAAGGTAATGGATGGTGTGTTGATGATGAACTCCTTGCTCTTGTGCTTCAAATGGTAGTCTCCCCAACACTCAACTCTCTCTCATGGATTTGGATTTTGTGGAAAGATGATTTGAGTGGAAAGCAACTTGGGGAAGGCTAGAGATCAAGATTCTTGTGGTTGGAATGGAATATCTTGGTCTCAACACATGTGTAGGTGGTTCTCTCTCAGAAAATGAATGCTGGAAGTGTAGGCACGTTCTGATGGCTCTCTCCACGAATGAAGAGTGGGTGGAGGGGTATATATAGCCTCCACACAAAATCTAACTGTTACACACAATTTACCAAACTCGGTGGGACCGAATCATGAAACTCGGTCAGACCGATTTAGTTCAAAATGTGAACGTTAGGATTTTTGGTGGGACCGATATGATTAACTCGGTGGGACCGATGTGCTAGGGTTAGGGTGAAACCTCAACTCGGTTTGGCCGATTACACAAACTCGATGAGACCGATTTTGGTAATAAGAAAAACAGAGAGTTGGCCAGGCAAACTCAGTGGGACCGAATTGCTCATTACGGTAAGACCGAAACGTTACGAAAGGGAAACAGAGAGTTTGCATTGCGAACTCGGTGGGACCGATCGCTCATCTCGGTTGGACCGAAATGTTACGAAGGGAAATAGAGAGTTTGCAATCCCATCTCGTTGAGATCGAGATCCCTATCGGTGAGACTGAACCGACTAGCTAGGGTTTTTAGCAGTGGCTATGTCAAATGAACTCGGTGGTGCCGGATAGATCAAATCGGTAGGGCCGAGTTTGACTTTTGGTTTGGGACATATGTGGATATGATAATGTGGTTGAGGGCTTTTGGAGCATATCACTAAGCATTTTGAGCAAGCAAGCCATTAAGCAACACCTCATCCCCTTTTAATAGTATTGGCTTTTCCTATGGACTCAATGTGATCTTGGATCACTAAAATGAAAATGTAGAGTCTTGAGCTTCTGAGCTTTTGCCAATCTTCTGTCCTTAGCATCTTGAAGGGGTTCCACATCCTCTTTTCCATGCCACTCCACTGTTGAACTCATCTGAAATATACTAGATAAAAGTATTAGTCCAACAAGAGATATGTTGACATTAATTACCAAAATCACCCACGGAGCACTTGTGCTTTCATATGGTTAGAATTTATTATTAATACTTTTCTCGTAGTTGCGGATGCTTGCGGGAGGGTTAATCATAAGTAGGAGGTTTGTTCAAGTAAGAACAACACCTAAGCACCGGTCCACCCACATATCAAAACATCAAAGTAGCGAACACGAATTAAATCAACATGATGAAAGTGACTAGATGAAATTCCCGTGTACCCTCAAGAATGCTTTGCTTATCATTAGAGACCATTTGGGACTGTCCTTTGCCTCAAAAGGATTGGGCTACCTTGCTGCATACTTATTGTTACTATCATTACTTGCTCGTTATAAATTTCCTTGCTATCAAAATACTCGCTACTTACAATTTCAGCACTTGCAGACATTGCCTTTCTGAAAACCACTTGTCATTTCCTTCTGCTCCTCGTTGGGTTCGACACTCTTACTTATCGAAAAGAGCTACAATTGATCCCCTATACTTGTGGGTCATCAAGGCTATTTTCTGGCGCCGTTGCCGGGGAGTGAAGCGCCTTTGGTAAGTGGAATTTGGTAAGTAAACATTTATATAGTGTGCTGAAATTTATTGTCACTTGTTACTATGGAAAACAATCCTTTGAGGGGTTTGTTCGGGGTATCTTCACCTCGTCCGGAACCACAATTAGCTACCCCTCAACCTACTGCACCAACTAAAAATATAGAATATGAAATTCCTTTGGGTATGATATAACAATTGCTAGCTAATCCTTATGCAGGAGATGGAACTGAACATCCTGATATGCACTTGATATATGTAGAACAAATTTGTGGATTGTTCAAGCTTGAAGGTTTACCCGGAGATGAGGTGATGAAAAAGGTTTTCCCTTTATCTTTGAAGGGAAAAGCATTGGCATGGTATAGGCTATGTGATGATATTGGATCATGGAATTGGAATCGCTTAAAATTGGAGTTCCACCAAAAAAATTATCCTATGCATCTAGTTCATCGTGATCGGAATTATAAATATAATTTTTGGCCTCGTGTAGGAGAAAGTATCGCTCTAGCTTGGGGGAGGCTTAATTCAATGTTATATTCATACCCCAATCATGAGCTCTGAAGAGAAATTATTATTAAGAACTTTTATGCTCGGCTTTCTCGTAATGACCAAACCATGCTGGATACTTCTTGTGTTGGTTCTTTTATGAAGAAAACTATAGAATTTCGGTGGGATCTTTTGGAAATAATTAAACGCAACTCTGAAGATTGGGAACTCAACAAAGGTAAAGAGTTAGGTATAAAACTTAAGTATGATTGTGTTAAAAAAATTATGGATACCGATGCTTTTCAAAAGTTTAGCACTAAATATGGACTTGACTCTGAGATAGTAGCCTCCTTTTGTGAATCATTTGCTACTCATGTTGAACTCCCTAAAGAGAAGTGGTTTAAATATCACCCACCTATTAAAGAAGAAATTAAAGAACCGGTACCGGTTAAAGAAGAAACTATACTCTATAATGTTGATCCAGTTGTTGCTATTGCTTATATTGAGAAACCCCCTTTTCCTGTTAGGATAAAGGAACATGCTAAAGTTTCAACTATGGTTAACAAAAGCTATGTTAGAACACCTAAACCAGATGAACAAATTAGAGTAGAACCTAATGTTGCTATGGTTAAAGATCTCTTGGAAGAAGATATAGATGGGCATGTTATTTACTTCTGTGCAGAAGCTGCTAGAATTGCTAAACCCGATAAAAGGGATAAACATAGACCAGTTGTTGGCATGCCTGTTGATGACCCACAAGTATAGGGGATCTATCATAGTCCTTTCAATAAGTAAGAGTGTCGAACCCAACGAGGAGTAGAAGGAAATGATAAGCGGTTTTCAGCAAGGTATTCTCTGCAAGCACTGAAATTATAGGTAACAGATAGTTTTTGTGATAGGATAATTGGTAACGAGCAACAAGTAACAAAAGTAAATAAAGTGCAACAAGGTGACCCAATCCTTTTTGTAGCAAAGGATAAGCCTGGACAAACTCTTATATAGAGAAAAGCGCTCCCGAGGACACATGGGAATTATCGTCAAGCTAGTTTTCATCACGTTCATATGATTCACGTTTGGTACTTTGATAATTTGATATGTGGGTGGATCGGTGCTTGGGTGTTGTCCTTACTTGGACAAGCATCCCACTTATGATTAACCTCTATTGCAAGCATCCGCAACTACAACAAAAGTATTAAGGTAAACCTAACCATAGCATGAAACATATGGATCCAAATCAGCCCCTTATGAAGCAACGCATAAACTAGGGTTTAAGCTTCTGTCACTCTAGCAACCCATCATCTACTTATTACTCCCCAATGTCTTCCTCTAGGCCCAAATAATGGTGAAGTGTCATGTAGTCGACGTTCACATAACACCACTAGAGGATAGACAACATACATCTCATAAAAATATCGAACGAATACCAAATTCACATGACTACTAATAGCAAGACTTCTCCCATGTCCTCAGGAACAAACGTAACTACTCACAAAGCATATTATTGTTCATGATCAGAGGAGTATTAATATGCATATAGGATCTGAACATATGATCCTCCACCAAATAAACCAACTAGCATCAACTACTAGGAGTAATCAACACTATTAGCAACCTACAGGTACCAATCCCAGACTTGGAGACAAGAATTGAAGACAAGAATTGGATACAAGAGATGAACTAGGGTTTGAGAGGAGATGGTGCTGGTGAAGATGTTGATGGAGATTGGCCCTCTCCCGATGAGAGGAATGTCCCGGCAGAACAGCTCTGCTGGAGCCCTAGATTGGTTCCGCCAAGGTTCCGCCTCGTGGCGGCGGAGTCTCGTCCCGAAAGCTTGCTTATGATTTTTCTTCGGACGAAAGACTTCATCTAGCAGAAGATGGGCACCGGAGGGCCAACAGGGGGCCCACGAGGCAGGGGGCGCGCCCGGGGGGTAGGGCGCGCCCCCCACCCTCGTGGACAGGTGGAGGCCCCCCTGACGTAGATTCTTCTTCCAGTATTTTTTATTATTTCCAAAAATAATTTTCGTGGAGTTTCAGGACTTTTGGAGTTATGCAGAATAGGTCTCTAATATTTGCTCCTTTTCCAGCCCAGAATTCCAGCTGCCGGCATTCTCCCTCCTTATGTAAACCTTGTAAAATAAGAGAGAATAGGCATAAGTATTGTGACATAGTGTGTAATAACAGCCCATAATGTAATAAATATCAGTATAAAAGAATGATACAAAATGGACGTATCAACTCCCCCAAGCTTAGACCTCGCTTGTCCTCAAGCGGAAGCCGATAACGATAAATATGTCCTCATGTTTAGAGGTAGAGGTGTCGATAAAATAAAATACGGACATGAGGGAATCATGGTTAATCTTATAACAGCAACATAAATGGATAATTTCATATGATTTCTTATGCTCAAGTAATGATCTATTCACAATGCAAAGTATGAATCAGAAACATTATTGAGAACCAACAAACTATAATATCTATCATTGAGGCAATTGCAATTTATCATAACATCAGAAAGAGTCTATGTTAGAGCTTTCTAGCAAGTCCACATACTCAACTATCATTTAGTCTTTCATAATTGCTAACACTCACGCAATACTTGTGGTTATGGAGTTTTGATTGGACATAGAGAAAGATAGGGGCTTATTGTTTCGCCTCCCAACCTTTTACCTCAAGGGTAATGTCAACAATAATAATTCATGCTAACCCACATCCAATTAGATATATATACTTGCCAAAGGATAAAATGTAAAAAGGAAAGGTGAAGATCACCATGACTCTTGCATAAGGTAGAAGATAATAATAAAAGATAGGCCCTTTGCAGAGGGAAGCAGAGGTTGCCATGCGCTTTCAGGGTTGGATGCACAAAATCTTAATGCGAAAGAACGTCACTTTATATTGCCACTTGTGATATGAACCTTTATTATGCAGTATGTCGCTTTTATTTCTTCCACATCACAAGATCGTATAAAACTTATTTCCTCCACACCAATCAATCATTCATATTTAGAGAGCAATTTTTATTGCTTGCACCGATGACAACTTACTTGAAGGATCTTACTCAATCCATAGGTAGATATGGTGGACTCTCATGGCAAAATTGGTTTAAGGGTATTTGGAAGCACAATTAGTATCTTTACTTGGTGCAAAGAATTTTGCTAGCATGAGGGGGAAAGGCAAGCTCAACATGTTGGATGATCCATGACAATATACTTTATCTCAGATATAAGAAAACATAACCCATTATGTTGTCTTCCTTGTCCAACATCAACTCCTTAGCATGTCATATTTTAATGAGTTCTCCCAATCATAAAAGATGTCCAAGATAGTATATTTATATGTGAAACCTCTCTTTCTTTATTACTTCCTATTAATTGCAACGATGACCAAATCTATGTTTGTCAACTCCCAACAATTTTTAATCATCATACTCTTTCTATGTGAAGTCATTACTCTCAATAAGATCAATATGATCTCTTTGTTTCTTTTTATTCTTTTCTCTTTTCTTTTACTCACTCAAGATCATGGCAAAATAATCAAGCCCTTGACTCAACACTAAGCTTTATTATATAGCTCACGGACTCGATTACATAGAGAGATCATAAAGCAAAACTCAAAACTAGATCATGCCATAAACTTTATTCTACTAGATCAAGATACTACTTAATAGGATCGAACTAAGGAAAATGGTAAAGAAAGGATATGTGGTTGTGATACGATACCGGGGCATCTCCCCCAAGCTTGGCAGTTGCCAAGGGGAGTGCCCATCCCCATGTGATTATGTCTCCTTTGTTGATGAGGAAGGTGGTGGAGTTGTTGATGATGACAATTGTGTCTTTAGCTCCTTCATACTGTAATTGAGAAGAGCAATTTCCTCCTTTAAATCATCGACCCCCGATTCAAGCTTCAAAATCTTGTCACATAAATCTCCTTTGCTTTTCTGCCGAAAACGAGAAGGAATAGATCAGTTGTTAGATAGTTTAGCCCTCTTAGGGAGACTAGATTTCTTGAACTTCATGTGCATACCCCCAGGTTGAGGTAGAGGGACATCTTCTTCCTCCGAACTTGAATCATTGATCCTCATCAAATGAGCATCCTCTTCCTCATCTGTAGTTCGACCACAAGGAGATAGATCCCCATAGGTCTTTGGGTCAGCAACGAGGTGTGAGACATAGCTCTCTCCGTCGGAATCCTGAGATGACATCTTGCTCCAAATCTGCTACAGAGACAACTCGAAACAAGAACATAGGATATTTGCGTGATACAGGAGTCAAAACCTTCGGGAGATTATATAATGAATTTTTACCGACCAAAATACGTATTGTGCAAGAAAACGGAGTCCGGAGAGCGCACGAGGTGCCCACGAGGCAGGGGGGTAGGGCGCGCCCTCCACCCTCATGGAGGCCTCGTGTCCTTCCCGGACTGCTTCTTATTTTTCTATTTTTCTAAATATTCCAAAACAGAGAAAAAATGCCATTAGAACTGTTTTGGAGTCGTTTTACTTACCGTACCATATACCTATTCCTATTCGGAGTCTGAAACGTTCCGGAAAGTATCCCTTATGTATTCCTCCGTAGTTACGGTTTTGATAACATTAGTTTCAACATTTATAGGATTACGTGAGATATAATGTTTAATTCTTTGACCGTTCACCACCTTCGGGTTTGTGCCTTCGAAGTTGTTGATTTTTATGGCACCGGAATGATAGACCTCCTCGATAACGTAAGGACCTTCCCATTTAGAGAGAAGTTTTCCTGCAAAAAATCTTAAACGGGAGTTGTATAGCAATACATAATCACCTACATTAAACTCACGCTTTTGTATCCTTTTGTCATGCCATCTTTTAACTTTTTCTTTAAACAACTTGGCATTTTCGTAGGCTTGGGTTCTCCATTCATCAAGTGAGCTAATGTCAAATAACCTCTTCTCACCGGCAAGTTTAAAATCATAGTTGAGCTCTTTAATAGCCCAATAAGCCTTATGTTCTAGTTTGAGAGGTAAGTGACATGTTTTTCCATAAACCATTTTATACGGAGACATACCCATAGGATTTTTATATGCAGTTCTATAGGCCCATAATGCATCATCAAGTTTCTTGGACCAATTCTTTCTAGATCTATTAACAGTCTTTTGCAAAATTAATTTGAGTTATCTATTACTCAATTCTACTTGACCACTAGACTGAGGGTGATAAGGAGATGCAATTCTATGAATAACATCATACTTAGCAAGCATTTTACGGGAAGCACCATGAATAAAATGTGAACCACCATCAGTCATTAAACATCTAGGGACTCCAAATCTTGGAAAAAACTTCTTTAAGCATCTTAATAGAGGTGTTATTATCAGCACTACTAGTTGGAATAGCTTCTACCCACCTAGTAACGCAATCAACATCATCTAGAATATGTGTGTATCCATTAGAGGCAGGAAACGGTCCCATATAATCAAAGCCCCAAACATCGAATGGTTCAATAACAAGTGAATAATTCATAGGCATTTCTTGACGTCTACTAATATTACCAATTCTTTGACATTCATCACAAGATAAGACAAACTTACGTGCATCCTTGAAGAGAGTAGGCCAATAAAAACCGGATTGCAATACCTTATGTGCAGTTGTATCTCCAGCGTGGTGTCCTCCGTAAGCTTCGGAATGACACTTGCGTAGGATCTGTTCCTGTTCATGCTCAGGCACACAACGTATAATAACACCATCTACTCCTTCTTTATAAAGATGTGGGTCATCCCAGAAGTAATGTCTCAAATCATAGAAAAACTTTTTCTTTTGTTGGTATGTGAAACTAGGTGGTATAAATTTAGCAACAATGTAATTAGCATAATCAGCATACCATGGAGCAGTACGAGAAGCATTTATGACGTTTAATTGTTCATTAGGAAAGATATCATCAATAGGGAGTAGGTCATCAAGCACATTTTCTAACCTAGACAAGTTGTCTGCAACGGGGTTCTCATCTCCCTTTCTATCAATAATATGCAAATCAAATTCTTGTAGCAAGAGAACCCATCTAATAAGTCTAGGTTTAGCATCTTTATTTTCCATAAGGTATTTAATAGCAGCATGATCAGTGTGAATAGTTACTTTAGAATCAACAATATAAGGTCTGAACTTATCACAAGCAAATACAACTGCTAAGAATTCTTTTTCAGTGGTAGCATAATTTCTTTGAGCATTGTCTAGAGTTTTACTAGCATATTGAATAACATTTAGTTTCTTATCAACTCTTTGCCCTAGAACGGCACCTACAGCATAATCACTAGCATCACACATAATTTCAAAAGGTAAATTTCAATCAGGTGGCTGAACGATAGGTGGAGTGATCAATGCTTTCTTAAGTATTTCAAATGCTTCTACACAATCATCATCAAAGACAAATGGTATATCTTTTTGTAATAAATTAGTCAGAGGCCGAGAAATTTTTGAGAAGTCCTTAATGAACTTCCTATAGAAACCGACGTGACCAAGGGAACTTCTTATACCTTTGATGTCCTTGGGACATGGCATCTTTTCAATAGCATCAACCTTGGCTTTATCAACCTCAATACCTCTTTCAGAAACTTTATGCCCCAAGACAATACCCTCATTAACCATAAAGTGGCACTTTTCCCAATTCAAGACAAGATTAGTTTCTTCACATCTCTGCAAAACTCAATCAAGGTTGCTCAAGCAATCATCAAAAGAGGATCCATAAACGGAGAAATCGTCCATGAAAACCTCACAAATCTTTTCACAAAAGTCAGAGAATATAGCCATCATGCATCTTTGAAAGGTAGTAGGTGCATTATACATAAACCAAAAGGCATACGTCTATAAGCAAAAGTACCAAAACGGCAAGTAAAAGTGGTCTTTGATTGATCATCGACTGACACAGGTATTTGAGAGAAACCAGAATAACCATCTAGAAAGCAAAAATGTGTATGTTTGGATAATCTTTCTAGCATTTGATCGATAAAAGGTAAGGGGTAATGATCTTTTTTAGTAGCCTTATTTAATTTGCGGAAATCAATTACCATCCTCTAACCTCTAATAATTCTCTGCGGAATCAATTCCTCTTTATCATTAGGAACTACAGTAATACCTCCCTTCTTAGGGACACAATGGACATGACTTACCCACTGACTATCAGCAACGGGATAAATAATACCTGCCTCAAGAAGCTTTAGTATTTCCTTTCTTACCACTTCTTTCATCTTAGGATTCGGCCGTCGTTGGTGATCACGAACTGGTTTGGCATCTTTCTCCAAATTTATTTTATGTTGGCATAGAGTGGGACTAATGCCCTTAAGATCATCAACAGTATATCCAATAGCAGCGCGGTGCTTCCTCAGAGTTTTCAATAATCTCTCTTCTTCATGCTCTGAAAGGTTAGCACTAATAATAACATGATATATCTTTTTCTCATCAAGATAAGCATATTTAAGAGTATCAGGTAACGGTTTAAGCTCAAACACGGGATCACCCTTGGGTGGAGGAGGATCCCCTAGGATTTCAACAGGCAAATTGTGTGTCAGGATGGGTTCCTGTTTAAAGAATACTTCATCTATTTCCCTTCTTTCATTCATAAACATATCATTTTCATGGTCTAGCAAATATTGTTCTAAAGGATCACTAGGAGGTACGGCAATAGAAGCAAGACCAATAATTTCATCTTTACTAGGCAATTCCTCTTCACTGTGTTGTCTACGAAATTTAGAGAAATTAAAATCATGAGACATATCACCCAAACCAATCGTAACAACATCCTTTTCACAGTCTATCTTAGCATTAACAATGTTCAAGAAGGGTCTACCAAATATAATGGGACAAAAACTATCTTGTGGGGAACCAAGAACGAGAAAATCAGCAGGATATTTAGTTTTCCCACACAAGACTTCAACATCTCTAACAATTCCAATTGGTGATATAGTATCTCTATTAGCAAGTTTAATTGTGACATCAATATCTTCTATCTCAGCAGGTGCAATATCATGCATAATTTCTTTGTATAAGTCATGAGGTATAGCACTGGCACCCATATCACGTAAGCCGTGATAAAAATGATCTCCTATTTTAACAGAAATAACAAGCATGCCTACCACAGGTCTATGTTTATCTTTAGCACAAGGTTTGACAATTCTAGCAGTTTCATCACGGAAATGGGTAACATGCCCATAAATATTATCAGACAAGAGATCTTTAACAATAGCAATATTAGGTTCAACTTTAATTTGCTCAGGAGGTGTATAAGTTCTAATATAGCTTTTATGGACCACAGTTGAAGCTTTAGCATGATCCTTTATCCTAACAGGGAAAGGTGGTTTCTCAACATAAGAAGTTGGAACAATAGGATCATTATAAGTGATAGTCTTCTCTTCAACTTTAATAGGTGCAACTACTTTCACTTCTATGGGAGGATGATATTTAAACCACTTCTCCTTAGGGAGATCAATATGAGCAGCAAAAGATTCACAGAAAGAAGCTACTATCTCAGAGTCAAGTCCATATTTAGTGCTAAATTTACGGAAAACATCGGTATCCATAAAAGATTTAACACAATCAAACTTAGGTGTCATACCTGACTCTTTACCTTCGTCGAAGTCCCAATCTTCAGAGTTGCGTTTAATTCTTTCCAATAAATCCCATTTGAATTCAATAGTCTTCATCATAAAAGAGCCAGCAGAAGAAGTATCGAGCATGGTGCGATTGTTATCAAAAAGCCGAGCATAAAAACTTTGAATAATTATTTCTCTTGGGAGATCATGATTGGGGCATGAATATAACATTGATTTAAGCCTCCCCAAGCTTGAGCGATGCTTTCTCCTTCGCGAGGCCAAAAATTATATATATAATTGTGATCATGATGAACAAGATGCATAGGATAAAACTTCTGATGAAATTCCAATTTCAATCGTCTATAGTTCCATGATCCCATATCCTCACATAGCCTATACCATGTCAATGCATCTCCCTTCAAAGATAAAGGGAAGACCTTCCCCTTAATAACATCACCTGGCACACCTGCAAGCTTAAATAATCCACAAACTTCATACACATATATTAGGTGTTCATCAGGATGCTTTGTTCCATCTCCTGCAAAAGGATTAGCTAGCAGTTTTTCTAACATACCCGAAGGAATCTCAAAGTAGACATTTTCATTTTCAGTAGGTTCAGTAGGTTGAGGAGCAACTCTTTGCTCTACTAGTCGGGCTGAAGATACCCTGAACAAGCCCCTCAGAGGATTACTTTCCATAGTAACAAGTGATAGTAAATTTCAGCACACTATATAAAATTTTCCTTACCAAATTCCACCTACCAAAGGTGCTTCACTCCCCGGCAATGGCGCCAGAAAAGAGTCTTGATGACCCACAAGTATAGGGGATCTATCGTGGTCCTTTCGATAAGTAAGAGTGTCGTACCCAACGAGGAGCAGAAGGAAATGATAAGCGGTTTTCAGCAAGGTATTCTCTGCAAGCACTGAAATTATAGGTAACAGATAGTTTTTGTGATAGGATAATTGGTAACGAGCAACAAGTAACAAGAGTAAATAAAGTGCAGCAAGGTGCCCAATCCTTTTTGTAGCAAAGGACAAGCCTGGAAAAACTCTTATATAGAGAAAAGCGCTCCCGAGGACACATGGGAATTATCTTCAAGCTAGTTTTCATCACGTTCATATGATTCGCATTCGGTACTTTGATAATTTGATATGTCGGTGGACCGGTGCTTGGGTGCTGTCCTTACTTGGACAAGCATCCCACTTATGATTAACCTCCATTGCAAGCATCTGCAACTACAACAAAAGTATTAAGGTAAAGCTAACCATATCATGAAACATATGGATCCAAATCAGCCCCTTACGAAGCAACGCATAAACTAGGGTTTAAGCTTCTGTCACTCTAGCAACCCATCATCTACTTATTACTCCCCAATGTCTTCCTCTAGGCCCAAATAATGGTGAAGTGTCATGTAGTCGATGTTCACATAACACCACTAGAGGATAGACAACATACATCTCATCAAAATATCAAACGAATACCAAATTCACATGACTACTAATAGCAAGACTTCTCCCATGTCCTCAGGAACAAACGTAACTACTCACAAAGTATATTCTTGTTCATGATCAGAGGAGTATTAATGTGCATATAGGATCTGAACATATGATATTCCCCAAATAAACAAACTAGCATCAACTACAAGGAGTAATCAACACTACTAGCAACCCACAGGTACCAATCCCAGACTTAGAGACAAGAATTGGATATAAGAGATGAACTAGGGTTTGAGAGGAGATGGTGCTGGTGAAGATGTTGATGGAGATTGGCCCTCTCCCGATGAGAGGAACATTGGTGATGACGATGGCGATGATTTCCCCCTCCCGGAGGGAAGTGTCCCCGGCAGAACAGCTCTGCTGGAGCCCTAGATTGGTTCTGCCAAGGTTCCGCCTCGTGGCGGCGGAGTCTCGTTCCGAAAGCTTGCTTATTATTTTTCTTCGGACGAAAGACTTCATATAGTAGAAGATGGGCACCGGAGGGCCAATAGTGGGCCCACGAGGCAGGGGCGCGCCCGGGGGGGTAGGGCGCGCCCCCACCCTCGTGGACAGGTGGAGGCCCCCTACGTAGATTCTTCTTCCAGTATTTTTATTATTTCCAAAAATAACTTTCATGGAGTTTCAGGACTTTTGGAGTTGTGCAGAATAGGTCTCTAATATTTGTTCCTTTTCCAACCCAGAATTCCAGCTGCCGGCATTCTCCCTCCTTATGTAAACCTTGTAAAATAAGAGAGAATAGGCATAAGTATTGTGACATAGTGTGTAATAACAACCCATAATGCAATAAGTATCAGTATAAAAGAATGATGCAAAATGGACGTATCACCTGTCATTTCAGTTAAAATAGGAGATCACCGTTATCATGGTTTATGTGACATGAGTGCTAGTGTGAGTGCTATTCCCTACACTTTATATCAATAAATTAAGAAAGACATAGCACCTGCAGAGATAGAAGATATAGATGTTACTATTAAACTTGCTAATAGAGACACCATATCACCTTGTGGGATTATTAGAGATGTTGAAGTCTTGTGTGGGAAAATGAAATATCCTACTGATTTTCTTGTTCTTGGTTCCCCACAAGATGACTTCTGCCCCATTATCTTTGGTAGACCTTTCTTGAACACAGTCAATGCTAAGATAGATTGTAAGAAACAAACTATTGGTGTTAGCTTTGGTGATGAGTCTGATGAGTTTAATTTTTTCAAGTTGAGTATAAATCATCATGAAAAAGAATTGCCTAGTAAGGATGAATTAATTGGTCTTGCTTCTATTACTGTGCCACCTATTGATCCTTGAGAACAACATTTGCTAGACCATGAGAATGATTTACATATGCATTAAAGAAATGAAATAGATAAGATTTTCTTTGAACAACGTCCTCTACTTAAACACAATTTGCCTATTGAAACTCTTGGAGGTCCTCCTCCACCTAAAGGTGATCCTATGTTTGAATTAAAACAACTGCCAGACACTTTGAAATATGCTTATCTTGATGAAAAGAAAATATATCCTATTATTATTAGTGCTAACCTTTCAGAACATGAACAAGAAAGTTTATTGAAAGTTCTAAGGAAGCACCAAGCTGCTATTGGATATACTCTTGATGATTTAAAGGGCATTAGTCCCACTCTATGTCAGCACAAAATTAATATGGAACCTGATGCTAAGCCAGTTGTTGATCACCAACGTCGGTTAAATCCGAAGATGAAAAGAGGTGGTAAGAACGGAAATATTAAAACTTCTGGAAGCAGGTATAATCTATTCTATAGCTGATAGTAGATTGGTAAGTCATGTTCATTGTGTCCCTAAGAAAGGAGGTATTACTGTTGTTCCAAATGATAAGAATGAACTTATTCCACAAAGAATTGTTACAGGCTATAGAATGGTAATTGATTTCAGAAAATTAAATAAAACTACTAGGAAAGATCATTAACCTTTGCCTTTTATTGATCAAATGCTTGAAAGATTATCTAAGCACACACACTTTTGCTTCCTTAATGGATATTCTGGCTTTTCACAAATACTTGTTTCTCAACCTGATCAAGAAAAGACCACTTTTACTTGTCCTTTTGGAACCTATGCTTATAGACGTATGCCTTTTGGTTTATGTAATGCACCTGCTACCTTTCAAAGATGCATGATGGCTATATTATCTGACTTTTGTGAAAATATTGTTGAGGTTTTCATGGACGACTTCTCTCTTTATGGGATGATTGTTTAAGCAATCTTGATCGAGTTTTGCAGAGATGCGAACACACAAATCTTGTCTTGAAGAGAAGTGCTACTTTATGGTTAATGAAGGCATTGTCTTGGGTCATAAAATTTCTGAAGGAGGTATTGAAGTGGACCAAGCTAAGGTTGATGCAATTGAGAAAATGACATGTCCTAAGGACATCAAAGGTATTCGTATTTTCCTAGGTCATGCTGGTTTCTATAGGAGGTTTATCAAAGACTTCTCTAAAATTTATAGGCCTCTTACTAATCTTTTGCAAAAGGATATTCCTTTTGTTTTTGATGATGATTGTCTTGAATCCTTTGAAACACTCAAGAAATATTTAATCTTTGCACTTATTGTTCAACCACCTGATTGGAACTTGCCCTTTGAAACTATGTGTGATGCTAGTGATTATGCTGTTGGTGCTGTTCTAGGACAAAGAGTTGATAAGAAATTGAATGTTATTCATTATGCTAGTAAAACTCTAGACATTGCTCAAAGAAATTATGCTACAACTGAAAAAGAATTTTTAGCGGTGGTGTTTGCTTATGATAAGTTTAGACCTTATATTGTTGATTCCAAAGTAACTGTCCACACAGACCACGCTGCTATTAAATATCTTATGGAAAATAAAGATGCTAAACCTAGACTTATTCGTTGGGTTCTCTTGTTACAAGAATTTGATTTGCATATTATTGATAGAAAAGGAGCTGATAACTTGTCTAGGCTTGAAAATATGCTTGATGACCCACTACCTATTGATGATAGTTTTCCTGATGAGCAGTTAGCTGCAATAAATGTTTCTCATAGTACTCCTTGGTATGCTGACTATGCTAATTACATCGTTGCTAAATATTTACCACGTAGCTTTACTTATCAACAAAAGAAAAAAAATTCTTCTATGATTTAAGACATTACTTTTGGGATGACCCACATCTTTATAAAGAAGGAGTAGATGGTATTATTAGACGTTGTGTACCTGAGCATGAACAGGGACAAATCCTATTGAAATGCCACTCCGAAGCTTATGGAGGGCATCATGCTGGAGATAGAACTGCTCACAAGGTATTGTAGTCTGGATTTTATTGGCCTACTCTCTTCAAGGATGCTCGTAAGTATGTATCATCTTGTGATGAATGCCAAAGAATAGGTAATATCGGTAAGCGTCAAGAAATGCCTGTGAATTATTCACTTGCTGTTGAACCATTTGATGTTTGGGGATTTTATTAAATGGGGCCTTTTCCTTCCTCTAATGGGTATACACATATTTTGGTTGCTGTTGATTATGTTACTAAATGGGTAGAAGCTATTCGAACCAGTAGTGCTGATCACAACACCTCTATTAAAATGCTTAAGGAAGTTATTTTCCCAAGGTTTGGAGTCCCTAGATATTTAATGACTGATGGTGGTTCACACTTTATTCATGGCGCTTTCCGTAAAATGCTTGCTAAGTATGATGTTAACCATAGAATTGCATCACCCTATCATCCTCAGTCTAGTGGTAAAGTTGAACTTAGCAATAGAGAAGTAAAATTAATTTTGCAAAAGACTGTGAATAGGTCCAGGAAGAATTGGTCTAAGAAATTAGATGATGCACTTTGGGCTTATAGAACAACATATAAAAAATCCAATGGCTATGTCTCCTTATAAAATGGTTTATGGAAAAGCTTGTCATTTGCCTCCTGAGTTAGAACATAAAGCATATTGGGCAGTTAAAGAACTCAACTATGATTTCAAACTTGTTGGTGAAAAGAGGTTATTTGATATAAGCTCATTACATGAATGGAGAACCCAAGCTTATGAAAATGCAAAGTTATTCAAAGAAAAAGTTAAAAGATGGCATGACAAAAAAATCCAAAAGCGTGAGTTTAAAGTTAGAGAATATGTTCTTTTGTACAACTCTTGTTTTAGATTTTTTGCAGGGAAGTCCTCTTGAAAGGGGAAGGCCCATATGTCATCGAGGAGGTTTACCGGTCCGGTGCCATCAAAATAAATAATTCTGAAGGTACCAACCCGAAGGTTGTCAACAGACAAGGAATAAAGCATTATATCTCAGGTATGCCTATTAATGTTGAAAGCAGTATTATCCAAACTTTGACACCGGAAGAGCACATAAAAGAGTCCTTCCGGAACACTCCAGAATCGTCAAAATAAGGAGGTACGTGATACGGTATGTAAACGGATTCCGAAAAATGCGCAAAAATATTTTTTGTCAGTCTTGAAATATTTTAGAATTTTGGAAATAAAGAAACTTCCAGGAAGCGTCCCCTGGTGGGCACAATACACCAGGGCGCGCCAGGCATGCCTGGCGTGCCCAGGTGGGTTGTGCCCACCTAGGACACCTTCCGTACTCCATTTTTCTCTTGTATACTTGTCCTCCAAGATAAAAAATCTATATATACTTCCCGAACCTGTTAACCACCGTATCACGGAGAAAATCCCCTGTTCTCTTTTTCCTTGCTGTTTTCTGTCCGATCCCATCTACCATGGTTGCTTCAAGCTCCTCCAAGGACAAGTTCTTCAAGAACGTCATCAACCCATATTTGCGAGAGGTGGTGCAGCACCCTCAGGTCATTGAGATGCATGAGGGGGCGCTTCACCTTCGCGATGTGCCCTGCCCTAAGGGGACGAGAACCTTGGAGGCTAAGCTTGAATTTTTGGAGCAAGATGTCTTCCGATGCAAGGGGATGGTGGAGCGTGGACTCCATGCCAATCACCTCATGATCACAGACCTCTCCCGTGATGGCAAGCCCATGAAGGACATCGTCTTCACATTCAACGAGCAAATCAACTTCCTCCAAAGCCAGATCTATGACCTTCAGAACCAAGTCTTTGAATATGAGGCGAGGTTTAAAGGTATGAGTTTGGCTCTTAGTTGCAGGACCCGTGAGACTCACTCTTCCTCTTATGATGGTGGACCACTGCCATGGAAATCTGAGGACAAGGCCTCTTCTTCATCACCACCACCATCTTCTTCACCACCAAAAGAGAACTAAGTATCGGGTATGGGCACTCCCCTTGGCTTCCGCCAAGCTCGGGGGAGGTGCCCCGGTATCGTGTCATCCCACTATCTTTTTGCTTTTACTTATCTTAGTTCAATCTTTTTGCTTTAGATGAAATAAAGTTTAGTTCGATCCTTTTCTTCTTTGAGAGTTTGCTTAGTGATCTATCATTGTAATCGTGTGCAAGTTATATAATAAAGTTTAGGTTGAGTTTTTACTCTCTTTAATTTTATGTTGCAAATAAAGAAAAGAAAAGGAGAAATAAAGCAAGTAAAAGAAAGTAAATAAATCAATAAGATCATATACTAATCCTATGGTAGGTGATAGCACAACATAAGGAAAGTATACGTAAGAAAATTTTATTAGAGTTTGACAAACATAGCATTAGTCAGTGATGCAACACATGAAAGAATTAATAAGGGAAGGGAAGATTCACATATAAATATACCATCCTAGAAATCTTTTGTGATTGTGAGCCCTCATCAAAATTTTATATGCCAAAATTGTTGACGTTGGACAAGGAAGACAACGTAATGGTTTATGTTTGTTTATATTCACATAAAAGTCATATTGTCATAGATCCTTTAACATGTGGTGCTTGCCCCCTATCTTTGCTAGCCAAAAATTCCGCACTAAGTACAGATACTACTTGTGCATCCAAAAACCCTTAAACCCAAATCTTTTTCAAGTGTCCATCATACCTACCTAGGGATTGTGCAAGATCCCTCAAGTAAGTTGTCATCGGTGCAAAAAGGCAATAAAAATTGCTTCTAAATGTGTGAGATTGTTTAGTGTAAGAGAAAATTGGGCATTGCACGAACTTGGATGACAAAGAATAAAAGCGACAGACTGCATAATAAAGGTTGTCATCTTAGGGGCAATGTAACGTGGCGTTCTTTTGCACTAAGGGATTGAGAATACAAACAAATAAGCGCATGACAACCTCTGCTTCCCTCTGCGAAGGGCCTACCCTTTACTTTTATGTATTTACTTTTATGCAGAGAGTCAAAGTTTCCCCTCTACTCCTTTTTATTTTTCTCCTTTGGCAAGCATCATGTGGTGAGGAAAGATCTAGGCACATATGTCCAGTTGAATATAGATAGCATGAGTTATTATTGTTGACATCACCCTTGAGGTGAGTATGTTGGGATGAGAAACTATAAGCCCCTATCTTTCTATGTGTCCGGTTGAAACGTTTTGCTCATGTGTACTCGATGAGTGTTAGCAATCATAGAAGACTATATGATGGTTTAGTATGTGGACTTGCCTAGAGGCTCTGACACGTGACCCTTCCTGAAAAGATGATGAATTGTAGTTCGAAAGTTGACTGAGAACATAGTTAGTTGGTTTCTAATAGAGTTTTTGCTTTATACTTCGATTGTGTGATGAACTGTTACTTATTCATGGGAAGTGTATGATAAAAGTTCTATGATAGAAGTCTTAAGTTTAAATTTGTTGCTGTTATAATAATCAACATGATGCTTCTATGTCCGTACTTTGTTTTTATCGGCACCTCTCTCTCAAAGCATGTGGACATGTTTTTCGATTTCGGTTTTCGCTTGAGGACAAGCGAGGTCTAAGCTTGGGGGAGTTGATACGTCCATTTTGCATCATGTTTTATTACTGTTATTTATAATGTTTTTATCCATAATAATGCTTTTTGGAGTAACTCTAATGCCTTTTCTCTAATAATTTGCAAGGTACACACCAAGTGGGAGCATTCCGGCAGCTGGAAATCTGGACCTGAAAAATCTACGTCAGGCCACCTATTCTGCACAACTCTAAATGAGCTGAAACTTCACGGAGATTTTTTATGGATTATTTAAGAAATATTGGAGCGAATAATCACTGGAGGGGGGACCACCAGGTGAGCACAACCCACCTGGGCGCGACAGGCCCCCCAGGCGCGCCCTGGTGGGTTGTGGCCTCCTCGGATGGGGAAATCATCGTCACCAACAACTCTCCCATCTTGGGGAAGGAAAACTCCATCAACATCTTCACCAGCACCATCTCATCTCAAATCCTAGTTCATCTCTTGTATTCAATCTTGTTACCGGAACTATAGATTGGTACTAGGGGGTGACTAGTAGTGTTGATTACATCTTGTAGTTGATTACTATATGGTTTATTTGGTGGAAGATTATATGTTCAGATCCATGATGCTATTTAATACACCTTTGATCATGAGCATGTTTATTATTTGTGAGTAGTTACCTTTGTTCTTGAGGTCACGGGATAAATCATGTTGCAAGTAATCATGTGAATTTGATATGTGTTTGATATTTTGATGGTATGTATGTTGTGATTCCCTTAGTGGTGTCATGTGAACGTCGACTACATGACACTTCACCATACTTGGGCCTAAGGGAATGCATTGTGGAGTAGTAAATAGATGGTGGGTTGCGATAGTGACAGAAGCTTAAACCCCAGTTGATGCACTATTCCGCAAGGGACCGATTGGACCCAAAAGTTTAATGCTATGGTTAGAATTTATTCTTAATACTTTTCTCATAGTTGCAGATGCTTGCGGGAGGGTTAATCATAAGTAGGAGGTTTGTTCAAGTAAGAACAACACCTAAGCACCGGGTCCACCCAAATATCAAATCATCAAAGTAGCAAACACGAATTAAATCAACATGATGAAAGTGACAAGATAAAATTCCCGTGTACCCTCAAGAACACTTTGCTTATCATAAGAGACCGTGTTGGCCTGTCCTTTGCCTCAAAAGGATTGGGCTACCTTGCTGCATACTTACTGTTACTATCGTTACTTGCTCGTTACAAATTACCTTGCTATCAAAATACTCGCTACTTACAATTTCAGCACTTGCAGACATTACCTTACTAAAAACCACTTGTCATTTCCTTCTGCTCCTCGTTGGGTTCGACACTCTTACTTATTGAAAAGAGCTAAAATTGATCCCCTATACTTGTGGGTCATCAGGTGTATATAAAATACAACCAAAAGGTTTTGTTAGGAATACCATAATGATATAAATATTTCAAATCCATAAGTATGATTTGAAATAAAATATCAAGTAGCTGGTAATTTGATAAAATTGGAGAATTTGAAATTTACCAGAACGACTTCTGGAGACAAGAAGTTTACTGGGAGCTCCATGGAATTTATGACCTTACATATGTATGACATATCACTTGATCAAACTAAAATAAAGTATTTTAACACTAAGAACATGTTTTCTAAATACTTAGAATGATTGGATGAAGAACTATATAGATTGATTGAAACATCTGATTATACTAAGACTTGTACAGTGACAAAAGTTTCAAAGAAGTTTAAAAGTAGAAAAGGTTTTTTCAAAATGTCACATAGCATAACACAGTGCAGAAATCAATAGTTGATGAGCATGTATGGGTGAATAAGATTCATTATGTGTGTTAACAAACGTACAATGCCATATGTTTTGACTAATTGTTAGTAGTAAGTACCATAGTGATATCTATTAGATTCACTAGGGTAATTGCTTAAAGTTTTAAAGTATCTCAGTTGGACGAAAGCCTTGCTTCTTGCCTTTAGAGGAGATGAATAGGTTGTTGTAAAATTTACACAAAATACTTATTGTAAAAGGTCACACAAGACAACTTCATGACTAATAAACTATCTGGTTATAAATTTTTGAATAAGTTTTAAAAAATGAACATAAATTGTGGATCTATAAATGATATAGCTTGAAACTTGAGAAGACTTTCAATAGTATATAATCTGGATCATTAAAATTTTATTGATAAATTATGATGTAGTTCCAAATAGATATTGACTATATGGAGATATATCAATGGGACTATATGGAGATATAGTGTTACTATAGAATGGACTATATGGACATATAGTGTGACCATTAATGTAACAAGTGAGTTACCCAATAAAAGCAGATATTGCCGACACAAATAACACTGGGATTTGAAGAGTGTCGGATCCAGAGACAAAGTCTCTACCACTAGCAAAGCATGAGAAACATTGGGTAGCCATATGAGTTAAGAAAGCATGCAACTAGATTACTGACTCTAGTGCAAGTGGGAGACTATTGGAAATATGCCCTAGAGGCAATAATATTTGCATTATTATATTTCAATGTTCATAATTAAAGAGTTTATATTCTATGCTATAACTGCCACTGGTACGCGTCGGTGCTATACAAACGGTTTTACCCCCTTTCCGCGACGGCATTTGGAACCGTCGCCAAGTGAGTGTGGGCGATAGGGGAGGTCCTTCCCACACGACCCTAAAGCCGTCGGGGATATCCCCTCCTGGCACACACGCTCGGCAAAATGAGGTCGTGTGCGACCGGCGAGCGCACAAATATGGTAATACATACAGTAGAGCTAAAAAATACAATTATACAGGCAAAATTGTTTCCCGGTCGCAAGTACACCCCCACACAGTCAGTCCCCGCTAAACGTTTTCGTTCGTATGTACATCCCACACAGTCGCTCCAAGGAAAATGTTTCTGTTCACAGGTACATCACACACAATTTTGCCCGTTAAATCGTTTGTGATAGCATTGCAATTGCACACAATATTAACAATTTTATCGTTTGTGTTATTGAATGCATCACACACGGTGTGTCGGTGTACTAGAGTAGGGGTTCCCTAGTATCCCAAACTTGTGCACGGGCAATCGCAGCGTCCCGCGGCAAGGCTTGCCGGGTGACCGCCAATATCCTCTGTGGTTCCTTTGGAGCCATTCAAGAACAAAGTATTCAAGCCAAGGAGACAAGGCCCCGGCAAGAGGAGCTTCCCGGGAAGGCCACTCAAGACACAAGACCCCGGCAAGAGGAGCTTGCCGGGGAGGCCAACCAAGGCATCTTAAGGAACTTGCCGCGACGCGCCACGCGTCCCGGCAAGACCCGGCGAGCGACAAGCTTCCGGATGCGACAAGACAATGACCGCGGCAAGGCACCTTGCCGCGGCCAGCAACCACTCTGTACCCGTGCTCCAGCACACCCACCAATGTGTCGCTCTGGGACCCTTCCAGGCATACGTGGCGGGAGGCTGTGCAGCCAGGGGTGCACTGTGGCAAGCGGCGCTGACAAGATCGCCATCATGGCAAGCGGTGGCGTCCCTGACGGTCCCTTTTCTGCACTGTTTGGGCGACGTAGATAGGCATTTAATGCCCTTGTCCCCTGCCGTCAGGGTTAGGTATGACACACTGTGCAGGTAGCTGTACCAACCGCAACACCTTTCCATTTTTACCCTTATCTACGTTGCCACCTGTTGGAGACCCCTTGAGCATATAAAAGGAGGCCCATGCACAACGTATAAAGGGGGGACAGTAGAACGCTCACGCTCGGTCTCGTTAGCTGCTGGTGCGTATTGTAGCACTCAGCGCTCCCGAGCAAGAACTCAATACAAACCACAAAGCAGCAGTAGCAGTATTATCTCTCCGGAGAGCTCCGAAGCTGGGTAAACTGCTCGTGTGCTCCGCCTCGATCCGCTCTTCGTGCGACCTCCGCCCCCCGCCGAACCGAAAGGGGCTCCGTCCCCATAGGTGCTCGCGGATCAGTTTCCCTGACATCTTTGGCGCGCCAAGTAGGGGGCGTCGAGGTTGTGTGAACCTGATCCGGCATTCACACGAGCTAGATCTTCATCATCTTCATCGACATGCCGCCGAAGAAGAAGGCTTCGGAGGCGGCTGCTCCGTCCGCAACAGACCCACCGCCGCCGGAGCAAACGGCTGGTGGGGAAGACGCCGGCGGAAGAACGGGCATCGACGAGGGAGCCCATGGTGCCGCCAGGTCTAAGGACAAGGCTGCGCTGCCCATTGGCGGTGTAGCCGGCTCCCACGACGACCGAGCGTCCGTAGATGCACCGCGCCCATCTCAGGAGGCGCAAGGCCGGCAGCATCGTGGTACTCATGGTACCATACGCTCGCTGGACCTAGATCGAGCTGGCGGATCTCGGGATGCTCCAGGCCAGCATGCGCGCCAACGTGCTGGCGCGAGCGAAGCACGGTCGCCTGGACGGGATATTGCTCCTTCTAACGCAGTTAGAAGTCCGAGCATATCCCGCTCCTCGCACCGTTCGCCACCGCTACCCGCCACTCCAGCAGAAGCTTTGGCGCGAGCTCAACTGCTCCTAGACTTCCCTCCAACGCCAGACAAGATCGACGACTGGAGGGCCACCATTCAGAGTCTCATCGGCTTCGCAAACGGCGACACTCCATGGCAGCCGACTACGTCGCAGCCGCAGCAAGTCAGCCAGGCGCGACTCGATGGCGACAAGACCGGTGGGGGTGCAACCACCGTGCACTCTCCGCCCCGAAGGCCAAGATCGCCGACTCGCCGGGTCCATCGCGACAGCGACTCCACTGCTTCATCAGATCCACGAGCTCGTCGCGATCAACGCCAAGTTCTTCATGAACGATAGCAAGAAGACGCTCGTACTCGCATCGAGCGCCGAAGAGAAGCGCGACGTCAGTCAGACCAGCGCGCTGGGCCCACTGTTGACATGCGTGCGCAGGGGAACCAGGCGACCTGCCGTACACGGTAGGTTGCCCTGCGTTTACCCGTGAGCTGCGGCAAGTCCAGTGGCCCAGCACGAAGAATTTCAAGCCAGACGTACCCAAGAAGTACGACGGCAAGTTGCATCCGTCCGAGTTCCTCAGCATCTACACCATCGCGGTGCAAGCTGCTGGGGGGCGCGACGACAAGATCCTTGCCAACTACTTCCCGCTGGTGCTCAAGCCCAACGTCAGGTCCTGGCTCATGCACTTGCCGGACAACTCCATATCTTCCTGGGCAGACCTATGCCATCAGTTTGTCGGCGCCTTTACAGGCGGCCACAAACCTCATGGCCAGGAGAGTGATCTTCATCTGCTTGCCCAGAAGGAAAGAGAGCCCCTGCGCAAGTACATCCAGAGATTCAGCCATGTGCAACGCAACATCCCAGATGTCCACCCTGCCGCAGTCATCAACGCGTTCCATCAGAACGTGCGTAACCGCAAGATGCGGGAGGAGATGGCAATGTGCAAGATCAGAGACGTCAGTGAGCTGTTTGCCCTGGCCGACAGGTGTGCACGTGCTGAGGAAGGGAGGAAACTCCCCGGAGAGAATACAGGATCAGGAGGATCTGACAGCGATGATGCTGCCCCGGCAAAGAAAAGCCGGCGGCGGAACAACAAGAAGAGGAAAGGCAAAGATGTGCTAGTTGTTGAGCAGTCCGGCAACGAAGGTGTTGGGGAACGTTGCAGAAAATTAAATTTTTTTCTACGGTTTCACCAAGATCCATCTATGAGTTCATCTAAGCAATGACTCATGGGAGAGATATTGCATCTACATACCACTTTGTAGATCGCGAGCGGAAGCGTTCAACGAACGGGGATGAGGTAGTCGTACACGACGTGATCCAAATCACCGGAGATCCTAGCACCGAAAGGACGGCACCTCCGCGTTCAACACACGTACGGTCAGCGTAACGTCTCCTTCTTCTTGATCCAGCAAGGCAAAGGAGAGGTTGAGGAAGATGGCTCCAGCAGCAGCACGACGGCGTGGTGATGGTGGAGCTACAGTACTCCGGCAGGGCTTCGCCGAGCTCTACGGAGGAGGAGGAGGTGTTGGAGAGGGAGAGGGAGGCGCCAAGGACCAGGGGTGCGGCTTCCCCCTCCCCTCCCCTCATATATATAGCCCCCTAGGGGGGGCGCCGGCCCTAGGAGATGCAATCTCCTAGGGGGGCGGCGGCCAAGGGGTGGGGGGCTTGCCCCCCAAGCAAGGGGGCGCCCCCCTTTAGGGTTTCCCCCACCCTAGGCGCGCATGGGCCCTGGGGAAGTGGCGCCCCAGCCCACTTTGGGCTGGATCCTTTCCTACTTCAGCCCATGGGGCCCTCCGGGGCAGGTGGCCCCACCCGGTGGACCCCCCGGACCCTCCGGTGGTCCCGGTACAATACCGATAACCCCGAAACTTGTCCCGATGGCCAAAACAACACTTCCTATATATAATTCTTTACCTCCGGACCATTCCGAAACTCCTCGTGACGTCCAGGATCTCATCCGGGACTCCGAACAACATTCGGGTTACTGCATATACATATCTTCACAATCCTAGCGTCACCGAACCTTAAGTGTGTAGACCCTACGGGTTCGGGAGACATGCAGACATGACCGAGATGGCTCTCGGGCAATAACCAACAGCGGGATCTGGATACCCATGTTGGCTCCCACATGCTCCACGATGATCTCATCGGATGAACCACGATGTCGAGGATTCAATTAATCCCGTATACGATTCCCTTTGTCAATCGGTATTTTACTTGCCCGAGATTCGATCGTCGGTATCCCAATACCTCGTTCAATCTCGTTACCGGCAAGTCACTTTACTCGTACCGTAATGCATGATCCCGTGATCGAACACTTTGATCACATTGAGCTCATTATGATGATGCATTACCGAGAGGGCCCGGTGATACCTCTCAGTCAAGCGGAGTGACAAATCCCAGTCTCGATCCGTGTCAACCCAACAGATACTTTCGGAGATACCCGTAGTATACCTTTATAGTCACCCAGTTACGTTGTGACGTTTGGCACACCCAAAGCACTCCTACGGTATCCGGAAGTTACACGATCTCATGGTCTAAGGAAAGGATACTTGACATTGGAAAACTCTAGCAAACGAACTATGTGATCTTATGCTATGTTTAGGATTGGGTCTCGTCCATCACATCATTCTCCTAATGATGTGATCTCGTTATCAATGACATCCAATGTCCATAGTCACGAAACCATGACTATCTGTCGATCAATGAGCTAGTCAACTAGAGGCTTCTCCCATATTGTTGTCTGTTATTCACACATGTATTACGATTTCCGGATAACACAATTATAGCATGAATAAAGACAATTATCATGAACAAGGAAATATAATAATAATGCTTTTATTATTGCCTCTAGGGCATATTTCCAACAGTCTCCCACTTGCACTAGAGTCAATAATCTAGTTACATTGTGATGAATCGAACACCCATAGAGTTTTGGTGCTGATCATGTTTTGCCTTAGGGAGAGGTTTAGTCAACGGATCTGCGACATTCAGATCTGTGTGCACTTTACAAATTTCTATGTCTCCATCTTGAACATTTTCACGAATGGAGTTGAAGCGACGCTTGATGTGCCTGGTCTTCTTGTGAAACCTGGGCTCCTTGGCAAGTGCAATAGCTCCAGTGTTGTCACAGAAGAGTTTGATTGGCCCCGACGCATTGGGTATGACTCCGAGGTCGGTGATGAACTCCTTCACCCAAATTGCTTCATGTGCTGCCTCAGAGGCTGCCATGTATTCCGCTTCACATGTAGATCCCGCCACGACGCTCTGCTTGCAACTGCACCAGCTTACTGCCCCACCATTCAAAATATACACGTATCCGGTTTGTGACTTAGAGTCATCCAGATCTGTGTCGAAGCTAGCGTCGACGTAACCCTTTACGACGAGCTTTTCGTCACCTCCATAAACGAGAAACATTTCCTTAGTCCTTTTCAGGTACTTCAGGATATTCTTGACCGCTATCTAGTGTTCCTTGCCGGGATTACTTTGGTACCTTCCTACCAAACTTATGGCAAGGTGTACATCAGGTCTGGTACACAACATGGCATACATAATAGACCCTATGGCTGAGGCATAGGGGATGACACTCATCTCTTCTATATCTTCGGCCGTGGTCGGACATTGAGCTGAGCTCAATTTCACACCTTGTAACACAGGTAAGAACCCCTTCTTAGATTGATCCATATTGAACTTCTTCAATATCTTATCAAGGTATGTGCTCTGTGAAAGACCTATGAGGCGTCTTGATCTATCTCTATATATCTTGATGCCTAATATATAAGCAGCTTCTCCAAGGTCCTTCATTGAAAAACTCTTATTCAAGTAGGCCTTAATGCTGTCCAAGAGTTCTATATCATTTCCCATCAAAAGTATGTCATCTACATATAGTATGAGAAATGCTATAGAGCTCCCACTCACTTTCTTGTAAACGCAGGCTTCTCCATAAGTCTGCGTAAACCCAAATGCTTTGATCATCTCATCAAAGCGAATGTTCCAACTCCGAGATGCTTGCACCAGCCCATAAATCGAGCGTTGGAGCTTGCACACCTTGTCAGCATTCTTAGGATCGACAAAACCTTCCGGCTGCATCATATACAATTCTTCCTTAAGGAAACCATTAAGGAATGCCGTTTTGACGTCCATTTGCCATATTTCATAATCGTAGAATGCGGCAATTGCTAACATGATTCGGACGGACTTCAGCTTCGCTACCGGTGAGAAAGTCTCATTGTAGTCAATTCCTTGAACTTGTCGATAACCCTTAGCGACAAGCCGAGCTTTATAGATGGTCACATTACCATCCGCGTCTGTCTTCTTCTTAAAGATCCATTTATTTTCTATGGCTCGCCACTCAACGGGCAAGTCAGTCAAAGTCCATACTTTGTTTTCATACATGGATCCTATCTCGGATTTCATGGCTTCCAGCCATTTGTCGGAATCCGGGCCCGCCATTGCTTCCTCATAGTTCGAAGGTTCACCGTTGTCTAACAACATGATTTCCAAGACAGGGTTGCCGTACCACTCTGGTGCGGAACGTGTCCTTGTGGACCTTTGAATTTCAGTAGGAGCTTGATTAGAAGTATCTTGATCATCGTCATTAATTTCCTCTCTAGTCGGTGCAGGCACCTCAGGAACGTTTTCTTGAGTTTCGCCATTTTCCGGTTCAAGAGGTAACACTTCATCAAGTTCTACTTTCCTCCCACTTACTTCTTTCGAGAGAAACTCTTTCTCTAGAAAGGATCCATTCTTGGCAACAAAGATCTTGCCTTCTGATCTGAGGTAGAAGGTATACCCAATAGTTTCTTTAGGGTATCCTATGAAGACGCATTTTTCCGACTTGGGTTCGAGCTTTTCAGGTTGAAGTTTCTTGACATAAGCATCGCATCCCCAAACTTCTAGAAACGACAGCTTAGGTTTCTTCCCAAACCATAATTCATACGGTGTCGTCTCAACGGATTTCGACGGAGCCCTATTTAAAGTGAATGCGGCAGTCTCTAAAGCATAGCCCCAAAAAGATAGCGGTAAATCGGTAAGAGACATCATAGATCGTACCAAATCTAATGGAGTGCGATTACGACGTTCGGACACACCATTACGCTGAGGTGTTCCAGGCGGCGTGAGTTGTGAAACTATTCCACATTTTCTTAAGTGTGTGCCAAATTCATGACTCAAGTATTCTCCTCCACGATCTGATCATAAAAATTTGATTTTTCTGTCACGTTGATTTTCAACCTCACTCTGAAATTCCTTGAACTTTTCAAAGGTCTCAGACTTGTATTTCATTAAGTAGATATACCCATATCTACTCAAGTCATCAGTGAGGGTGAGAACATAACGATAGCCACCGCGAGCCTCAACACTCATTGGACCGCACACATCGGTATGTATGATTCATTAAGAATAAACCATTAACCATCAGAGCATGACCATAAAACATATCTCTCATATAAATAGAACAACCATTATTCTCGGATTTAAATGAGTAGCCATCTCGAATTAAACGAGATCCAGACACAATGTTCATGCTCAAACTTGGCACTAAATAACAATTATTGAGGTTTAAAACTAATCCCGTAGGTAAATGTAGAGGTAGCGTGCCGACGGCGATCACATCGACCTTGGAACCATTCCCGACGCGCGTCGTCACCTCGTCCTTCGCCAGTCTCCATTTATTCCGCAGCTCCTGTTTTGAGTTACAAATGTGAGCAACTGCACCGGTATCAAATACCCAAGAGCTACTACGAGTACTGGTAAGGTACACATCAATTACATGTATATCGCATATACCTTTTGTTTTGCCGGCCTTCTTGTCCTCTAAGTATTTGGGGCAGTTCCGCTTCCAGTGACCACTTCCCTTGCAATAAAAACACTCAGTCTCGGGCTTGGGTCCATTCTTTGGCTTCTTCCCGGCAACTTGCTTACCGGGCGCGGCAACTTCCTTGCCGTCCTTCTTGAAGTTCTTTTTACCCTTGCCCTTCTTGAACTTAGTGGTTTTATTCACCATCAACACTTGATGTTCCTTCTTGATTTCTACCTCTGCTGATTTCAGCATAGCATATACCTCAGGAATGGTCTTTACCATCCCCTGCATGTTGTAGTTCATCACAAAGCTCTTGTAGCTAGGTGGAAGCGACTGGAGGATTCTGTCAATGACCGCTTCATCCGGGAGATTAACTTCCAGGTGAGTCAAGCGGTTGTGCAACCCAGACATCTTGAGTATGTGTTCACTGACAAAGCTATTTTCCTCCATCTTACAGCTAAATAATTTGTTGGAGACTTCATATCTCTCGACCCGGGCATGAGCTTGGAAAACCATTTTCAGCTCTTCGAACATCTCATATGCTCCATGTCTCTCAAAACGCTTTTGGAGCCCCGGCTCTAAGCTGTAAAGCATGCCGCACTGAACGAGGGAGTAATCATCGGAACGTGACTGCCAAGCGTTCATAACGTCTTGTTCTGCAGGGAGAACAGGTGCGTCACCCAGCGGTGCTCGTAGGACATAATCTTTCTTGGCAGCTATGAGGATGATCCTCAGGTTCCGGACCCAGTCCGTATAGTTGCTGCCATCGTCTTTCAGCTTGGTTTTCTCTAGGAACGCGTTGAAGTTGAGGACTACGTTGGCCATTTGATCTACAAGACATATTGTAAATATTTTAGACTAAGTTCATGATAATAAAGTTCATCTTAACGAACTCCCACTTAGATAGACATCCCTCTTCTAGTCATCTAAGTATTACATGATCCAAGTCAACTAGGCCGTGTCCGATCATCACGTGAGACGGACTAGTCAACATTGGTGAACATCTTCATGTTGATCGTATCTTCTATACGACTCATGCTCGACCTTTCGGTCTTCTGTGTTCCGAGGCCATGTCTGTACATGCTAGGCTCGTCAAGTCAACCTAAGTGTTTGCATGTGTAAATCTGTCTTACACCCGTTGTATGTGAACGTTAGAATCTATCACACCCGATCATCACGTGGTGCTTCGAAACAACGAACTGTCGCAACGGTGCACAGTTAGGGGGAACACTTCTTGAAATTATTATGAGGGATCATCTTATTTACTACCGTCGTTCTAAGTAAACAAGATGCAAAACATGATAAACATCACATGCAATCAAATAATAAACGTGACATGATATGGCCAATATCACATAGCTCCCTTGATCTCCATCTTGGGGCTCCTTGATCATCTTGTCACCGGCTTGACCCCATGATCTCCATCATCATGATCTCCATCATCGTGTCTCCATGAAGTTGCTCGCCAACTATTACTTCTACTACTATGGCTAACGCGTTTAGCAATAAAGTAAAGTAATTTACATGGCGTTTCTCAATGACACGCAGGTCATACAAAAAATAAAGACAACTCCTATGGCTCCTGCCGGTTGTCATACTCATCGACATGCAAGTCGTGATTCCTATTACAATAGCATGAACATCTCATACATCAAATATAGATCATTCATCATTCATCACAACTTTGGCCATATCATATCACAAAGCACTTGCTGCAAAAACAAGTTAGACGTCCTCTAATTGTTGTTGCAAGTTTTACGTGGCTGAATTAGGGTTCTAGCAAGAACGTTTTCTTACCTACGTGAAAGCCACAACGTGATTTGTCAACTTCTATTTACCCTTTATAAGGACCCTTTTCATTGAATCCGCTCCAATTAAAGTGGGAGAGACAGACACCCGCCAGCCACCTTATGCAACTAGTGCATGTTAGTCGGTGGAACCGGTCTCACGTAAGCGTACGTGTAAGGTTGGTCCGGGCCGCTTCATCCCACAATACCGCTGAAGCAAGATAAGACTAGTAGCGGCAAGAAAGTTGACAACATCTACGCCCACAACAAATTGTGTTCTACTCGTGCAATAGAGAACTACGCATAGACCTAGCTCATGATGCCACTGTTGGGGAACGTTGCAGAAAATTAAAATTTTTCCTACGGTTTCACCAAGATCCATCTATGAGTTCATCTAAGCAACGAGTCATGGGAGAGAGATTGCATCTACATACCACTTTGTAGATCGCGAGCGGAAGCGTTCAACGAACGGGGATGAGGTAGTCGTACACGACGTGATCCAAATCACCGGAGATCCTAGCAACGAAAGGACGGCACCTCCGCGTTCAACACACGTACGGTCAGCGTAACGTCTCCTTATTCTTGATCCAGCAAGGCAAAGGAGAGGTTGAGGAAGATGGCTCCAGCAGCAGCACGACACCGTGGTGATGGTGGAGCTACAGTACTCCGGCAGGGCTTCGCCGTGCTCTACGGAGGAGGAGGAGGTGTTGGAGAGGGAGAGGGAGGCGCCAAGGACCAGGGGTGCAGCTGCCCCTTCCCCCCCCTTTATATATAGGAGTGCCAAGGGGGGGCGCCGGCCCTAGGAGATCCAATCTCCTTGGGGCGGCGGCCAAGGGGAGGTTTCCCTCCCCCCCCCAAGGCACCTAGGAGGTGCCTTCCCCTTGTGGGACTCCTTCCCTTTGAAACCCTAGGCGCATGGGCCTCTTGGGGCTGGTTCCCCTTGGACCATGTAGGCCAAGGCGCACCCCCTAGAGCCCATGTGGCCCCCCTAGGCAGGTGGCCCCACCCGGTAGACCCCCCGGGACCCTCCGGTGGTCCCGGTACAATACCGATAACCCCGAAACTTGTCCCGATGGCCAAAACAACACTTCCTATATATAATTCTTTACCTCCGGACCATTTTGAAACTCCTCGTGACGTCCGGGATCTCATCCGGGACTCCGAACAACATTCGGGTTACTGCATATACATATCTTCACAACCCTAGCGTCACCGAACCTTAAGTGTGTAGACCCTACGGGTTCGGGAGACATGCAGACATGACCGAGACGGCTCTCGGGCAATAACCAACAGTGGGATCTGGATACCCATGTTGGCTCCCACATGCTCCACGATGATCTCATCGGATGAACCACGATGTCGAGGATTCAATTAATCCCGTATACGATTCCCTTTGTCAATCGGTATTTTACTTGCCCGAGATTCGATCGTCGGTATCCCAATACCTCGTTCAATCTCGTTACCGGCAAGTCACTTTACTCGTACCGTAATGCATGATCCCGTGATCAAACACTTTGATCACATTGAGCTCATTATGATGATGCATTACTGAGTGGGCCCAGTGATACCTCTCCGTCAAGCGGAGTGACAAATCCCAGTCTCGATCCGTGTCAACCCAACAGATACTTTCGGAGATACCCGTAGTATACGTTTATAGTCACCCAGTTACGTTGTGACGTTTGGCACACCCAAAGCACTCCTACGGTATCCGGGAGTTACACGATCTCATGGTCTAAGGAAAGGATACTTGACATTGGAAAACTTTAGCAAACGAACTATGCGATCTTATGCTATGTTTAGGATTGGGTCTCGTCCATCACATCATTCTCCTAATGATGTGATCTCGTTATCATTGACATCCAATGCCCATAGTCAGGAAACCATGACTATCTATTGATCAACGAGCTAGTCAACTAGAGGCTTACTAGGGACATGTTGTTGTCTGTTATTCACACATGTATTACGATTTCCGGATAACACAATTATAGCACGGATAAAGACAATTATCATGAATAAGGAAATATAATAATAATGCTTTTATTATTGCCTCTATGGCATATTTCCAACACTCGAACCGTAGGGTCCGCACGCTTAACGTTACGATGACAGTTATTATGAGTTTATACATTTTGATGTACCAAAGGTAGTTCGGAGTCCCGGATGTGATCACGGACATGACGAGGAGTCTCGAAATGGTCGAGACATAAAGATCGATATATTGGAAGCCTATATTTGGACATCGGAATCGTTCCGGGTGAAATCGGCATTTTATCGGAGTACCGAGGGGTTACCGGAACCCCCCCGGGGGGTTAATGGGCCTTCATGGGCCATAGGGGAGAAGAGAGGGGCCGGCCAGGGCAGACCGCGTGCCCCCTCCCCCTAGTCCGAATAGGACAAGGAAGGGGGGGGGGGCGCCCCCCTTTCCTCTTCTCCCCCCTTTCCTTCTCCAACAAGGCAAGAGAGGGGGGAGTCCTACTCCCGGTGGGAGTAGGATTCCTCCAGGCGCACCCCTTGGGGGCCGGCCGCAACTCCCCCTCCCTCCTTTATATACGGGGGCAGGGGGGCACCCTAGAACACAGAAGTTGATCTTCGTGATCGTTCCTTAGCCGTGTGCGGTGCCCCCCTCCACCATATTCCACCTCGGTCATATCGTTGCAGTGCTTAGGCGAAGCCCTGCTTCGGTAGAACATCATCATCGTCATCACGCTGTCATGCTGACGGAACTCGTCCCCGAAGCTTTGCTGGATCGGAGCCCGGGGAGCGTCATCGAGCTGGACGTGTGCTAAGAACTCGGAGGTGCCGGAGTAACGGTGCTTGGATCGGTCGGATCGGGAAGACGTACGACTACTTCCTCTACGTTGCGTCAACACTTCCGCTTCGGTCTACGAGGGTACGTAGACAACACTCTCCCCTCTCGTTGCTATGCATCACCATGATCTTGCGTGTGCATAGGATTTTTTTTGAAATTACTACGTTCCCCAACAGTGGCATCCGAGCCAGGTTTTATGGTTTGATGTTATTTGCACGAGTAGAACACAAGTGAGTTGTGGGGGATATAAGTCATACTGCCTACCAGCATGTCATACTTTGGTTCGGCGGTATTGTTGGATGAAGTGGCCTAGACCGACATTACGCGTACGCTTACGTGAGACTAGTTCTACCGCCGTGCTTTGCACACAGGTGGCTGGCGGGTGTCAGTTTCTCCTACTTTAGTTGAACCGAGTGTGGCTACGCCCGGTCCTTGCGAAGGTTAAAATGGCATCAACTTGACAAACTATCGTTGTGGTTTTAATGCGTAGGTAAGATTGGTTCTTGCTAAGCCCGTAGCAGCCACGTAAAACATGCAACAACAAAGTAGAGGACGTCTAACTTGTTTTTGCAGGGCATGTTGTGATGTGATATGGTCAAGACATGATGCTAAATTTTATTGTATGAGATGATCATGTTTTGTAACAGAGTTATCGGCAACTGGCAGGAGCCATATGGTTGTCGCTTTATTGTATGCAATGCAATCGCCCTGTAATGCTTTACTTTATCACTAAGCGGTAGCGATATTCGTAGTAGCATTAGATTGGCGAGACGACAACGATGCTATGATGGAGATCAAGGTGTCGCGCCGGTGATGATGGTGATCATGACGGTGCTTCGAAGATGGAGATCACAAGCACAAGATGATGATGGCCATATCATATCACTTATATTGATTGCATGTGATGTTTATCTTTTATGCATCTTATCTTGCTTTGATTGATGGTAGCATTTTAAGATGATCTCTCACTAAATTATCATAGTAAAAGTGTTCTCCCTGAGTATGCACCGTTGCGAAAGTTCTTCGTGCTGAGACACCACGTGATGATCGGGTGTGATAGGCTCTACGTTCAAATACAACGGGTGCAAAACAGTTGCACACGCGGAATACTCAGGTTTAACTTGACGAGCCTAGCATATAACAGATATGGCCTCGGAACACGGAGACCGAAAGGTCGAGCGTGAATCATATAGTAGATATGATCAACATAATGATGTTCACCATTGAAACTACTCCATCTCACGTGATGATCGGACATGGTTTAGTTGATATGGATCACGTGATCACTTAGAGGATTAGAGGGATGTCTATCTAAGTGGGAGTTCTTTAATAATATGATTAATTGAACTTTAATTTATCATGAACTTAGTCCTGGTAGTATTAGCATATCTATGTTGTAGATCAATAGCTCGCGTTGTTGCTTTCATATGTTTATTTTGATATGTTCCTAGAGAAAATTGTGTTGAAAGATGTTAGTAGCAATGATGCGGATTGGATCCATGATCTGAGGTTTATCCTCATTGCTGCACAGAAGAATTATGTCCTTGATGCACCGCTAGGTGACAGACCTATTGCAGGAGCAGATGCAGACGTTATGAACGTTTGGCTAGCTCAATATGATGGCTACTTGATAGTTTAGTGCACCATGCTTAACAGCTTAGAATCGGGACTTCAAAGACGTTTTGGACGTCATGGACCATATGAGATGTTACAAGAGTTGAAGTTAATATTTCAAGCAAATACCCGAGTTGAGAGATATGAAGTCTCCAACAAGTTCTATAGCTAAAAGATGGAGGAGAATCGCTCAACTAGTCAGCATGTGCTCAGATTGTCTGGGTACTACAATCGCTTGAATCAAGTGGGAGTTAATCTTCCAGATAAGATAGTGATTGACAGAATTCTCTAGTCACCATCACCAAGTTAGTAGAACTTCGTGATGAACTATAATATGCAAGGGATGACGAAAGTAATTCCCAAGCTCTTCGTGATGCTGAAATCGACGAAGGTAGAAATCAAGAAAAACATCAAGTGTTGATGGTTAACAAGACCACTAGTTTCAAGAAAAGGGCAAAGGGATAGAAGGGAACTTCAAGAAGAACGGCAACAAAGTTGCTGCTCAAGTGAAGAAGCCCAAGTCTGGACCTAAGCCTGAAACTAAGTGTTTATACTGCAAAGGGACTGGTCACTAGAAGCGGAATCACCCCAAGTATTTGGCGGATAAGAAGGATGGCAAAGTGAACAAAGGAATATTTGATATACATGTTATTGATGTGTACTTTACTAGTGTTTATAGCAACCCCTCGGTATTTGGTACTGGTTCAGTTGCTAAGATTAGTAACTTGAAACGGGAGTTGCAGAATAAACAGAGACTAGTTAAGGGTGAAGTGACGATGTATGTTGGAAATGGTTCCAAGATTGATATGATCATCATCGCACACTCCCTATACTTTCGGGATTAGTGTTGAACCTAAATAAGTGTTATTTGGTGTTTGCGTTGAGCATGAATATGATTTGATCATGTTTATTGTAATACGGTTATTCATTTAAGTAAGAGAATAAATTGTTGTTCTGTTTACATGAATAAAACCTCATATGGTTACAGACCTAATGAAAATAGTTCATTGGATCTCGATCGTAGTGATACACATATTCATAATGTTGAAGCCAAAAGATGCAAAGTTAATAATGATAGTGCAACTTATTTGTGGCACTGCCGTTTAGGTATTGGTGTAAAGCACATGAAGAAACTCCATGCTGATGGAATTTTGGAATCACTTGATTATGAATCACTTGATGCTTGCGAACCATGCCTCATGGGCAAGATGACTAAAACTCTGTTCTCCGGAACGGCGGAGCGAGCAACAGATTTGTTGGAAATCATGCATACTGATGTATGTGGTCCGATGAATATTAAGGCTCGCGACAAGTATCATTATTTTCTGACCTTCACAGATGATTTGAGCAGATATGGGTATATCTACTTGATGAAACATAAGTCTAAAACGTTTGAAAAGTTCAAAGAATTTCAGAGAATCATCGTAACAAGAAAATAAAGTTTCTACGATCTGATCGTAGAGAATAGTATTTGAGTTACGAGTTTGGTCTTTAGTTAAAACAATGTGAAATAGTTTCACTACTCATGCCACCTGGAACACCACAACATAATGGTGTGTCCGAACGTCATAACCGTACTTTATTAGATATAGTGCGATCTATGATGTCTCTTACCAATCTACCACTATCGTTTTGGGGTTATGCATTAAAAGACAGCTGCATTCACGTTAAAAAGGGCACCATCTAAAGTCCGTTGAGATGACACTATCTGAACTGTGGTTTGGCAAGAAACCAAAGTTGTCGTTTCTTAAAGTTTGGGGTTGTGATGCTTATGTGAAAAAGTTTCATCCTGATAAGCTCGAACCCAAATCGGAGAAATGCGTCTTCATGGGATACCCAAAGGAGACTGTTGGGTACACCTTCTATCATAGATCCGAAGGCAAGACATTCGTTGCTAAGAATGGATCCTTTGCAGAGAAGGAGTTTCTCTCGAAAGAAGTGAGTGGGAGGAAAGTGGAAGTTGACAAGGTAATTGTACCTTCTCCCTTATTGGAAATTAGTTCATCACAGAAATTTGTTCCTGTGACTACTACACCAATTAGTGAGGAAGCTAATGATGATGATCATGAAACTTCAGATCAAGTTACTACCGAATCTCGTAGGTAAACCAGAGTGAGATCCGCACCAGAGTGGTACGGTAATCCTGTTCTGGAAGTCATGTTACTAGACCATGACAAACTTGCGAACTATGAGGAAGCGATGATGAGCCCAGATTCCGCTAAATGGCTTGAGGCCATGAAATCTGAGATATGATCCATGTATAAGAACAAAGTATGGACTTTGATGGATTTGCCCAATGATCGGCAAGCCATAGAAAATAAATGGATCTTCAAGAGGAAGACGGACGCTGATAGTAGTGTTACTATCTACAAAGCTAGAATTGTCGCAAAAGGTTTTTGACAAGTTCAAGGAGTTGACTACGATGAGAGTTTCTCACTCGTATCTATGCTTAAGTCTGTCCGAATCATGTTAGCAATTGCCGCATTTTATGAAATCTGGCAAATGGATAAACAAAACTGCATTCCTTAATGGATTTATTAGAGAAGAGTTGTATACGATGCAACTACAAGGTTTTGTCGATCCTAAAGGTGTTAACAAAATATGCATGCTCCAGCGATCCATCTATGGACTGGTGCAAGCATCTCGGAGTTGGAATATACGCTTTGATAAGTTGATCAAAGCATATAGTTTTATACAGACTTGCGGTGAAGCCTGTATTTACAAGAAAGTGAGTGGGAGCACTACATCATTTCTGATAAGTATATGTGAACGACATATTGTTGATCGGAAATAATGTAGAATTATTCTGCAAAGCATAAAGGAGTGTTTGAAAGGTTTTTTTTCAAAGAAAGACCTCGGTGAAGCTGCTTACATATTGAGCATCAAGATCTATAGAGATAGATCAAGACGCTTGATAAATTTTTTCAATGAGTACATACCTTGACAAGATTTTGAAGTAGTTCAAAATAGAACAGTCAAAGAAAGAGTTCTTGCCTGTATTATAAGGTGTGAAATTGAGTAAGACTCAAAACCCGACCACGGCAGAAGGTAGAAAGAGAATGAAAGTCATTCCCTATGCCTTGGCCATAGGTTCTATAAAGTATGCCATGCTGTGTACCAGATCTATTGTATACCCTACACTGATTTTGGCAAGGGAGTACAATAGTGATCTAGGAGTAGATCACTGGATAGCGGTCAAAATTATCCTTAGTGGAATAAGGATATGTTTCTCGATTATGGACGTGACAAAAAGGTTCGTCGTAAAGAGTTACGTCGATGCAAGTTTTGACACCAATCTGGATGACTTTAAGTCTCAATCTAGATACATATTGAAAGTGGGAGCAATTAGCTAAAGTAGCTCCGTGCAGAGCATTGTAGACATAGAAATTTACAAAATACTTACGGATCTGAATGTGACAGACCCGTTGACTAAAATTATCTCACAAGCAAAACATGATCACACCTTAGTACTCTTTGGGTGTTAATCACATAGCGATGTGAACTAGGTTACTGACTCTAGTAAACCCTTTGGGTGTTGATCACATATCGATGTGATCTATGGGTGTTAATCACATGATGATGTGAACTGTTGCTGTTAAATCACATGACGATGTGAACTAGATTATTGACTCTAGTGCAAGTGGGAGACTGAAGGAAATATGCCCTAGAGGCAATAATAAAGTTATTATTTATTTCCTTATTTCATGAAAATGTTTATTATTCATGCTAGAATTGTATTAACCGGAAACATAATACATGTGTGAATACATAAAAAAACAGAGTGTCACTAGTATGCCTCTACTTGACTAGCTCGTTAATCAAAGATGGTTATGTTTCCTAACCATGGACAAAGAGTTGTTATTTGATTAATGAGATCACATCATTAGGTGAATGATCTGATTGACTTGACCCATTCCGTTAGCTTAGCACTTGATCGTTTAGTTTGTTGCTATTGCTTTCTTCATGACTAATACATGTTCCTATGACTATGAGATTATGCAACTCCCGTTTACCGGAGGAACACTTTGTGTGCTACCAAACGTCACAACGTAACTGGGTGATTATAAAGGTGCTCTACAGGTGTCTCCGAAGGTACTTGTTGGGTTGGCGTATTTCGAGATTAGGATTTGTCACTCCGAGTGTCGGAGAGGTATCTCTGGGCCCTCTCAGTAATATACATCACTTAAGCCTTGCAAGCATTGCAGCTAATGAGTTAGTTGCGAGATGATGTATTACGGAACGAGTAAAGAGACTTGCTGGTAACAAGATTGAACTAGGTATTGGATACCGACGATCGAATCTCGGGCAAGTAACATACCGATGACAAAGGGAACAACGTATGTTGTTATGCGGTCTGACCGATAAAAGATCTTCGTAGAATATGTGGGAGCCAATATGAGCATCCAGGTTCCGCTATTGGTTATTGACCGAGAATGGTTCTAGGTCATGTCTACATAGTTCTCGAACCCGTAGAGTCCGCACGCTTAACATTCATTGACGATATAGTACTATGAGTTATGTATGTTGGTGACCGAATGTTGTTCGGAGTTTTGGATGAGATCACGGATATGACGAGGAACTCCGGAATGGTCCGGAAGTAAAGATTGATATGTGGATAGTAGTGTTTGATCTCCAGAAAGGTTCTGGAATCCATCGGAAGGGGTTCCGAATGTTTCCCGAAATGTTTGGGCATGAGAACACTTTATCTGGGCCAAAGGGGAAAGCCCACGAGGTTTTTGGAAAGTGCAAAAGGAAGTTTTGCGGAGTCCAGAGGCCAGACGCCAGGGTCCCTGGCGTCTGGGCCCAGACGCCGGGAACCCTGGCGTCTGGCCCTGGAGTCCGAGAAGGACTCTTGCCTTTCGGGTGAAACCGACTTTGTGGAGGCTTTTACTCCAAGTTTCGACCCCAAGGCTCAACATATAAATAGAGGGGTAGGGCTAGCACCCAAGACAGATCAAGAAACACCAAGCCATGTGCCGGCAACCCCGTTTCCTCTAGTTTATCCTCCGTCATAGTTTTCGTAGTGCTTAGGCGAAGCCCTGCGAAGATTGCTCTTCACCAACACCGTCACCACGCCGTCGTGCTGCCGGAACTCATCTACTACTTCGCCCCTCTTGCTGGATCGAGAAGGCGAGGACGTCACCGAGCCGAACGTGTGCAGAACTCGGAGGTGCCGTGCTTTCGGTGCTTGGATCGGTCGGATCGTGAAGACGTACGACTACATCAACCGCGTTCATATAACGCTTCCGCTTACGGTCTACGAGGGTACGTAGACAACACTCTCCCCTCTCGTTGCTATGCATCACCATGATCTTGCGTGTGCGTAGGAAATTTTTTGAAATTACTACGTTCCCCAACAGTGGCATCCGAGCCAGGTTTTATGGTTTGATGTTATTTGCACGAGTAGAACACAAGTGAGTTGTGGGCGATATAAGTCATACTGCTTACCAGCATGTCATACTTTGGTTCGGCGGTATTGTTGGATGAAGCGGCCCAGACCGACATTACGCGTACGCTTACGCGAGACTGGTTCTACCGCCGTGCTTTGCACACAGGTGGCTGGCGGGTGTCAGTTTCTCCAACTTTAGTTGAACCGAGTGTGGCTACGCCCGGTCCTTGTGAAGGTTAAAACAACACCAACTTGACAAACTATCGTTGTGGTTTGATGCGTAGGTAAGATTGGTTCTTGCTAAGCCCGTAGCAGCCACGTAAAACTTGCAACAACAAAGTAGAGGATGTCTAACTTGTTTTTGCAGGGCATGTTGTGATGTGATATGGCCAAGACATGATGCTAAATTTTATTGTATGAGATGATCATGTTTTGTAACTGAGTTATCAGCAACTGGCAGGAGCCATATGGTTGTCGCTTTATTGTATGCAATGCAATCGCCCTGTAATGCTTTACTTTATCACTAAGCGGTAGCGATAGTCGTAGAAGCATAAGATTGGCGAGACGACAATGATGCTACGATGGAGATCAAGGTGTCGCGCCGGTGACGATGGTGATCATGACGGTGCTTCGGAGATGGAGATCACAAGCACAAGATAATGATGGCCATATCATATCGCTTATATTGATTGCATGCGATGTTTATCTTTTATGCATCTTATCTTGCTTTGATTGACGGTAGCATTATAAGATGATCCCTCATTAAATTATCATAGTAAAAGTGTTCTCCCTGAGTATGCACCGTTGCGAAAGTTCTTCGTGCTGAGACACCACGTGATGATCGGGTGTGATAGGCTCTACGTTCAAATACAACGGGTGCAAAACAGTTGCACACGCGGAATACTCAGGTTTAACTTGACGAGCCGAGCATATAACAGATATGGCCTCGGAACACGGAGACCGAAAGGTCGAGCGTGAATCATATAGTAGATATGATCAACATAGTGATGTTCACCATTGAAACTACTCCATCTCACGTGATGATCGGACATGGTTTAGTTGATATGGATCACGTGATCACTTAGAGAATTAGAGGGATGTCTATCTAAGTGGGAGTTCTTAAGTAATATGATTAATTGAACTTAAATTTATCATGAACTTAGTACCTGATAGTATCTTGCTTGTCTATGTTGATTGTAGATAGATGGCCCGTGCTGTTGTTCCGTCGAATTTTAATGCGTTCCTTGAGAAAGCAAAGTTGAAAGATGATGGTAGCAATTACGCGGACTGGGTCCGTAACTTGAGGATTATCCTCATTGCTGCATAGAAAAGTTACGTCCTGGAAGCACCGCTGGGTGCCAGGCCTGCTGCTGATGCAACTGACGACGTTAAGAACGTCTGGCAGAGCAAAGCTGATGACTACTCGATAGTTCAATGTGCCATGCTTTACGGCTTAGAACCGGGACTTCAACGACGTTTTGAACGTCATGGAGCATATGAGATGTTCCAGGAGTTGAAGTTAATATTCCAGAAGAATGCCCGGATTGAGAGATATGAAGTCTCCAATAAGTTCTATAGCTGCAAGATGGAGGAGAATAGTTCTGTCAGTGAGCATATACTCAAGATGTCTGGGTATTGTAATCACTTGATTCAACTGGGAGTTACTCTTCCGAATGATAGCGTCATTGACAGAATTCTCCAATCACTTCCACCTAGCTACAAGAGCTTCGTGATGAAGTATAATATGCAAGGGATGGATAAGACAATTCCCGAGCTCTTCGCAATGCTAAAGGCTGCGGAGGTAGAAATCAAGAAGGAGCATCAAGTGTTGATGGTCAACAAGACCACTAGTTTCAAGAAAAAGGGCAAAGGAAAGAGGAAGGGGAACTTCAAGAAGAACAGCAAGCAAGTTGCTGCTCAGGAGAAGAAACCCAAGCCTGGATCTAAGCCTGAAACTGAGTGCTTCTACTGCAAGCAGACTGGTCACTGGAAGCGGAACTGCCCCAAGTATTTGGCGGATAAGAAGGATGGCAAGGTGAACAAAGGTATATGTGATATACATGTTATTGATGTGTACCTTACTAATGCTCGCAGTAGCACCTGGGTATTTGATACTGGTTTTGTTGCTAATATTTGCAACTCGAAACAGGGGCTACGGATTAAGCGAAGATTGGCTAAGGATGAGGTGACGATGCGCGTGGGAAATGGTTCCAAAGTCGATGTGATCGCGGTCGGCACGCTACCTCTACATCTACCTTCGGGATTAGTATTAGACCTAAATAATTGTTATTTGGTGCCAGCGTTGAGCATGAACATTATATCTGGATCTTGTTTGATGCGAGACGGTTATTCATTTAAATCAGAGAATAATGGTTGTTCTATTTATATGAGTAATATCTTTTATGGTCATGCACCTTTGAAGAATGGTCTATTCTTATTGAATCTCGATAGTAGTAACACACATATTCATAATGTTGAAGCCAAAAGATGCAGAGTTGATAATGATAGTGCAACTTATTTGTGGCACTGCCGTTTAGGTCATATCGGTATAAAACGCATGAAGAAACTCCATACTGATGGACTTTTAGAACCACTTGATTATGAATCACTTGGTACTTGCGAACCGTGCCTCATGGGTAAGATGACTTAAACACCGTTCTCCGGTACTATGGAGAGAGCAACAGATTTGTTGGAAATCATACATACAGATGTATGTGGTCCGATGAATGTTGAGGCTCGTGGCGGATATCGTTATTTTCTCACCTTCACAGATGATTTAAGCAGATATGGGTATATCTACTTAATGAAGCATAAGTCTGAAACATTTGAAAAGTTCAAAGAATTTCAGAGTGAAGTTGAAAATCATCGTAACAAGAAAATAAAGTTTCTACGATCTGATCGTGGAGGAGAATATTTGAGTTACGAGTTTGGTGTACATTTGAAACAATGCGGAATAGTTTCGCAACTCACGCCACCCGGAACACCACAACGCAATGGTGTGTCCGAACGTCGTAATCGTACTTTACTTGATATGGTGCGATCTATGATGTCTCTTACAGATTTACCGCTATCGTTTTGGGGTTATGCTTTAGAGACGGCCGCATTCACATTAAATAGGGCAGCATCAAAATCCGTTGAGACGACGCCTTATGAACTATGGTTTGGCAAGAAACCAAAGTTGTCGTTTCTTAAAGTTTGGGGCTGCGATGCTTATGTGAAAAAGCTTCAACCTGATAAGCGCGAACCCAAATCGGAGAAATGTGTCTTCATAGGATATCCAAAGGAGACTGTTGGATACACCTTCTATCACAGATCCGAAGGCAAGACTTTTGTTGCTAAATTCGGAAACTTTCTTGAGAAGGAGTTTCTCTCGAAAGAAGTGAGTGGGAGGAAAGTAGAACTTAATGAGGTAACTGTACCTGCTCCTTTATTGGAAAATAGCACATCACAGGAACCGGTTTCTGTGACGTCTGAACCAATTAGTGAGGAAGTTGATGATCATGATCATAGAACTTCAGATCAAGTTACTACAGAACCTCGTATATCAAACAAAGTAAGATCCACACCAGAGTGGTACGGCAATCCTATTCTGGAAGTCATGCTACTAGATCATGATGAACCTACGAACTATGAAGAAGCGATGGTGAGCCCAGATTCCGCAAAATGGCTTGAAGCCATGAAATCTGAGATGGGATCCATGTATGAGAACAAAGTATGGACTTTGGTTGACTTGCCCGATGATCGGCAAGCAATTGAGAATAAATGGATCTTCAAGAAGAAGACTGACGCTGACGGTAATGTTACTGTCTACAAAGCTCGACTTGTTGCAAAAGGTTTTCGACAAGTTCAAGGGATTGACTACGATGAGACCTTCTCACCCGTAGCGATGCTTAAGTCTGTCCGAATCATGTTAGCAATTGCCGCATTTTATGATTATGAAATTTGGCAAATGGATGTCAAAACTGCGTTCCTGAATGGATTTCTGGAAGAAGAGTTGTATATGATGCAACCAGAGGGTTTTGTCGATCCAAAGGGAGCTAACAAAGTGTGCAAGCTCCAGCGATCCATTTATGGACTGGTGCAAGCCTCTCGGAGTTGGAATAAACGCTTTGATAGTGTGATCAAAGCATTTGGTTTTATACAGACTTTTGGAGAAGCCTGTATTTACAAGAAAGTGAGTGGGAGCTCTGTAGCATTTCTAATATTATATGTGGATGACATATTACTGATTGGAAATGATATAGAATTTCTGGATAGCATAAAGGGATACTTGAATAAGAGTTTTTCAATGAAAGACCTCGTTGAAGCTGCTTACATTTTGGGCATTAAGATCTATAGAGATAGATCAAGACGCTTAATTGGACTTTCACAAAGCACATACCTTGACAAAGTTTTGAAGAAGTTCAAAATGGATCAAGCAAAGAAAGGGTTCTTGCCTGTGTTACAAGGTGTGAAGTTGAGTAAGACTCAATGCCCGACCACTGCAGAAGATAGAGAGAAAATGAAAGATGTTCCCTGTGCTTCAGCCATAGGCTCTATCATGTATGCAATGTTGTGTACCAGACCAGATGTGTGCCTTGCTATAAGTTTAGCAGGGAGGTACCAAAGTAATCCAGGAGTGGATCACTGGACAGTGGTCAAGAACATCCTGAAATACCTGAAAAGGATGAAGGATATGTTTCTCGTATATGGAGGTGACAAAGAGTTCATCGTAAATGGTTACGTTGATGCAAGCTTTGACACTGATCCGGACGATTCTAAATCACAAACCGGATATGTGTTTACTTTAAACGGTGGAGCTGTCAGTTGGTGCAGTTCTAAACAAAGCGTCGTGGCGGGATCTACGTGTGAAGCGGAATACATAGCTGCTTCGGAAGCAGCAAATGAAGGAGTCTGGATGAAGGAGTTCATATCCGATCTAGGTGTTATACCTAGTGCATCGGGTCCAATGAAAATATTTTGTGACAATACTGGAGCAATTGCCTTAGCGAAGGAATCCAGATTTCACAAGAGGACCAAGCACATCAAGAGACGCTTCAATTCCATCCGGGATCTAGTCCAGGTGGGAGACATAGAAATTTGCAAGATACATACGGATCTGAATGTTGCAGACCCGTTGACTAAGCCTCTTCCACGAGCAAGACATGATCAGCACCAAGACTCCATGGGTGTTAGAATCATTACTGTGTAATCTAGATTATCGACTCTAGTTCAAGTGGGAGACTGAAGGAAATATGCCCTAGAGGAAATAATAAACTTATTATTTATTTCCTTATATCATGATAAATGTTTATTATTCATGCTAGAATTGTATTAACCGGAAACATAATACATGTGTGAATACATAAACAAACAGAGTGTCACTAGTATGCCTCTACTTGACTAGCTCGTTAATCAAAGATGGTTATGTTTCCTAACCATGGACAAAGAGTTGTTATTTGATTAATGAGATCACATCATTAGGTGAATGATCTGATTGACTTGACCCATTCCGTTAGCTTAGCACTTGATCGTTTAGTTTGTTGCTATTGCTTTCTTCATGACTAATACATGTTCCTATGACTATGATATTATGCAACTCCCGTTTACCGGAGGAACACTTTGTGTGCTACCAAACGTCACAACGTAACTGGGTGATTATAAAGGTGCTCTACAGGTGTCTCCGAAGGTACTTGTTGGGTTGGCGTATTTCGAGATTAGGATTTGTCACTCCGAGTGTCGGAGAGGTATCTCTGGGCCCTCTCGGTAATACACATCACTTAAGCCTTGCAAGCATTGCAGCTAATGAGTTAGTTGCGAGATGATGTATTACGGAACGAGTAAAGAGACTTGCCGGTAACGAGATTGAACTAGGTATTGGATACCGACGATCGAATCTCGGGCAAGTAACATACCGATGACAAAGGGAACAACGTATGTTGTTTTGCGGTCTGACCGATAAAAGATCTTTGTAGAATATGTGGGAGCCAATATGAGCATCCAGGTTCCGCTATTGGTTATTGACCAAGAATGGTTCTAGGTCATGTCTACATAGTTCTCGAACCTGTAGGGTCTGCACGCTTAACGTTCGTTGACGATATAGTACTACGAGTTATGTATGTTGGTGACCGAATGTTGTTCGGAGTTTTGGATGAGATCACGGATATGACGAGGAACTCCGGAATGGTCCGGAAGTAAAGATTGATATGTGGATAGTAGTGTTTGATCTCCAAAAAGGTTCTGGAATCCATCGGAAGGGGTTCCGAATGTTTCCCGAAATGTTTGGGCACGATAACACTTTATCTGGGCCAAAGGGGAAAGCCCACGGGGTTTTTGGAAAGTGCAAAAGGAAGTTTTGCGGAATCCAGAGGCCAGACGCCAAGGTCCCTGGCGTCTGGGCCCAAACGCCGAGAACCCTGGCGTCTGGCCCTGGAGTCCGAGAAGGACTCTTGCCTTTCGGGTGAAACCAACTTTGTGGAGGCTTTTACTCCAAGTTTCGACCCCAAGGCTCAACATATAAATAGAGGGGTAGGGCTAGCACCCAAGACAGATCAAGAAACACCAAGCCGTGTGCCGGCAACCCCGTTTCCTCTAGTTTATCCTCCGTCATAGTTTTCGTAGTGCTTAGGCGAAGCCCTGCGAAGATTGTTCTTCACCAACACCGTCACCACGCCGTCGTGCTGCCGGAACTCATCTACTACTTCGCCCCTCTTGCTGGATCGAGAAGGCGAGGACGTCACCGAGCCGAAGGTGTGCAGAACTCGGAGGTGCCGTGCTTTCGGTGCTTGGATCGGTCGGATCGTGAAGACATACGACTACATCAACCACGTTCATATAACGCTTCCGCTTACGGTCTACGAGGGTACGTAGACAACACTCTCCCCTCTCGTTGCTATGCATCACCATGATCTTGCGTGTGCGCAGGAATTTTTTTGAAATTACTACGTTCCCCAACACCCTCCCCCCCTAGTCCGAATAGGACAAGGAGGGGGGGCGGCGTCCCCCTTTCCTATTCTCCCTCCCCCTTTTCCTTCTCCAACACGGCAAGAGAGGGGGGAGTCCTACTCCCGGTGGGAGTAGGACTCCTCCAGGCGCACCCCATGGGGGCCGACCGCACCCCCTCCCTCCTTTAAATACGGGGGTAGGGGGGCACCCTAGAACACACAAGTTGATCTTCGTGATCGTTCCTTAGCCGTGTGCGGTGCCCCCCTCCACCATATTCCACCTCGGTCATATCGTTGCATTGCTTAGGCGAAGCCCTGCATCGGTAGAACATCATCATCGTCATCACGCCGTCATGCTGATGGAACTCATCCCCGAAGCTTTGCTGGATCGGAGCCCGGGGAGCGTCATCGAGCTGGACGTGTGCTAAGAACTCGGAGGTGCCAGAGTAACGGTGCTTGGATCGGTCGGATCGGGAAGACGTACGACTACTTCCTCTACGTTGCGTCAACGCTTCCGCTTCGGTCTACGAGGGTACGTAGACAACACTCTCCCCTCTCATTGCTATGCATCACCATGATCTTGCGTGTGCGTAGGAATTTTTTTGAAATTACTACGTTCCCCAACAGTTTGTACCAGTAGCTATGTGTTTAATCTCTCTCTCTCTCTCTCTCTCTCTCTCTCTCTCTCTCTCTCTCTCTTCTCTCTCTCTCGTGTTCTTGAGATGTCACGATCTTGATGTATCGCGGGCTTTGTTAATATAGTCTGATCATATGGTGTTTTCCCCTCTCTATCTTGTTGTGAATCGAGTTTTTCCCTTTGAGATTTCGTTGTTATTGGATTGAATAATTTAATGGATTTGAGAACACTTGATATATGCCTTGCAATTGAATACTCGTGGTGACAATGGGGCATCGTATTGATTCACTTGATATATGTTTTAGCACTCAACTCGCAGATTCCCGAGGTGACATTGGGGTAATCTATACATAGGGGTTGATGCACGTTCTTGTCTTTGTTTCTCCGGTAGAAATCTTGGGGAACTCTTTGAAGTTCTTTGTGTTGGATTGAGTATTATGAATATGAATTTGCTTTGGTGTTATTTTAGTATGAACTCTAGGATAGATCGAAGGGAAAGAATAGCTTTGTGTTATTTTAGTATGCACTCTTGAATAGATCAAACGGAAAGAATAGCTTTGAGGTGGTTTCATACCCTACAAACAATTTAATCTTATGTTCTCCGCTAGATAGGAACTTTGGAGTGATTCTTCATCGCACTTTGAGGGGTGGTTATATGATCCAATTATATTAGCATTGTTGAGAGGTTGCACTAGCAAAAGTACGGACCCTAGGCCTCATTTTCAAGCATTGCAATACCATTTTTGTGCCCGTTTACTATTTGCTACCTTGATGTTTTTATTTATTCAGATTATAAAAATATATTCCTACCATCAATATTACACTTTTATCATCATATCTTCGTCGAACTAGTGCACCTATACAATTTGCCATTGTATTGGGTGTGTTGGGGACATAAGAGATTTCTTGTATTTGGTTGCAGGGTCGTTTGTGAGAGACCATCTTCAACCTACACCTCTCACGTATTGATAAACCTTAGGTCATCCACTTGAGGGAAAATTGCTACTGTCCTACAAAACTCTGCGCTTGGAGGCCCAACACGTGTCTACAAGAACAAAGTTGGGTAGTAGACATCACTATGCTTCCCTTGAGTGTTGCTTCAGTTCAATTCGTCAACGGCATGGTGTCGCTTTGCACAAGTTTCTGACAATCAAATGACTCTGGCTGTCGACGATCTGCTAACAGTTCCTTGGGCTTCACCATAGTTGAGAATTGTGAACCATCGCATACACAAGAGGGTGCCGAAAATGGAAGATCTTCTAGGGGGTCATGCGTATTCACGAAGTTTAGTGTGGGATAGAGATTTTTAATTAAGTCTCTTGTTTCATGCACCCCAAAACTTAATCTAGAATCAAGAATCATAGCCTATGTTGTGGACGTAGGTAGCTAATATTAATTGATGAAACTGGTTAACAACGTAACTAAAATTTTGCTAAAAACTGATTAGAGGACGTCTAACTTGGTTTTGCAGGGTATGCATGTGATGTGGTATAGCCTTCGTTATGATAACGAGTTTATGTATGAGATGGTTATTTGTTGTACTGTTAAGTGGCCTGCGCATCACGTCATGATGCTGGAGCCACGAGATTGACACGTTAATGTAAATTTCGTAGAGATAGCCTACAAGATACAGGTGACGATGGCAACCTTACACAGAGGACCTCAACGAGGATAAGGTGTACATGGCGCGGAAGAGCTATATTTCCATGCCACGGCGGAATTTCTGAATTTGGTGCCACGACAACGTTTTCTGAAACGGTCGCCACGACAACATTTTCTGAAATTGCCGCCATGGCATCATTTTTTAAATGGTTGCCACGACAACGAAATATTGTCCGTCACGACGCTTCAACTGAAGATTGAAGATGATCACCGAGATTCCCGACGCCCAGGGCTATACCATATCATGTTTTTATGAACTGTCTGAGATGTTTATCCCTTTGTTGTTTGCAACCTTTGATTGCGCAGTAGTCAATTATTAGGGTGATCTCTCAGAGTAAATATCAAGTTAAAAGGTGCTCTTATCAGTGTTGCAACCGTCTATAAGACTATAACACATGGCCTTTTGAAGCACTACATGCTACCATGAGTACAAACGAGAAGTGACGTGTAAGGCGGGTGAGGTACGACTTCACAGAAGAAACACTCGGTTGTCTTGAAGTTCTAGCAGAAAAGTTCTGAGCTCGGAGCACAAAGCATCTAAAGATGAACAAGAGTCATATGGAGATATGATTGGCAAAAGATTGCCTATCGGTTGTAATCCACATCTTATGAGATGCTACCAACCATGAATGTGAATGAGGTCAGGATCTTGAGACACTCACTATCAATTATGAGAGTGGGAGTGCACTTTATATTGTTAATTTTTAATCAACTTAGTGCAAGGTTAAAATTATGAAAATTTCTAAATAAAATTTTGTGTCTATCGTTGTAGATCAATGGCTCGCAATATGTTCAACTTAGCTCCTATGTTAGAGAAAGAAAAGTTGGCTGCTAATGGTGGAAACTATGCAGATTGGATGCGGAACCTGAGATTTGTTATCAGAAGTGCTAAGAAGGAGTATGTGCTGGATCAGCCCCTAGGTGATGCTCTTGGAAAGGATGCAACACCAAACGAAGTTGCTTCTTACGCTGCTCGTAGTGATGACTATGATTCAGTCCTGTGCCTCATGTTAATTTGCATGGATCCTGAACTACAGAAGCGTTTTGAATGATCCACTACTCAATTCATAATTGGGTCACTATAAGTTTTGTACAAGAAACAGGCAAGGACCGAACGTTTTGAATTAACCAAGGCCTTGATTGAATGCAAAATGAAAGAGGGTTCCTCAATGAGTGAGCATATAGTGAAGCTTGCTGGCTATGTTGATAGACTGGCTTCTCTGGATTTTGGAATTTCGCCAACACTCGGTACAGATATTGTGCTTGCTTCATTGCCCCTATCTTACGATGGCTTTATCATGAATTGCAACATGAATGGAATGGAGGAAAGTGCAAATGAGTTGTTTGCTATGCTCAAAACTGCGGAAGCTGGAATGTAGAAGAACAAGATAGTGTTGATGGTCAACAAAACAACCAGTTTCAAGAAGAAGGGAAATTTCAAGAAGAAGAAATCTACTGAAGCCAGTCAGACCAAGTCTCAAAAGAAGAGCAAGGGCGGAGCCTCTAAAGAGACTGAGTGTTTCTACTGCAAATCATAAGGTACTCTTTCCCCCTTTGTGTCTGCCCTCTCCCTCCCCTCTAACCTATATATACTAGAGGATTTTGTCTCTTGAGACACGTAGTTTTTGGAGCCTCCTCTAGTTCTTCTAGCTCATGTTCTAGTTGGTCCTAGTTGACTAATTAGAGTTTGGCTAATCCTCTTGTCCCCATAGTTAGAAGCCTAGTGTGGTTCTAATATCCTTTCTCTAATTCTCCGACAGCGATTAGCTCTGGACGATGAAGCGCTGCCAGATCATGAAGTTTCCACGCTTGCAACCAAGTAGAGAGGCCGTGCTTTTGGTCTTCGGTTCGAGGGATCGTTCGTGGCATTACGAGGGATCATTCATCAACGGTTTGAGGGACTCCAAGTTTGATCTACACCGACACATTCTTCTTCCGCTACAACTCGGTGACGGTAACGATCGTGATCCCAACCCACAATGCATCTTCATATTGATCTTGGGTGATCGTAGGTGCGATTTTTTTCTACTATGTTCCCAAACAACACCATTCTTGTTGGTTCGCTCCGCCGTCCAAGCCACAATCCAGAGTAGAACCCAGCCACATTTTATGAGTTTGTTCAAATGCATGAACAAATTCAGCATCAAGCCAACTGAAGAAAGATTTGATTGAGCATCTCTGGACGATTAAAGGGGACAACTAGTACCTATGTGCTAGTTAAATTCAAGTTTGAACTATTACAATTTGAATACTTTGTTGGATTGTAATATTTACATCAGAATTAGTTCTACATTTGATCATTTTTTAGCCAAACTGGAACTATATATGAAACTATTTTGAGCATGTGGACTTTAAAAATTTGGTGGCGGATGTATGCAGCTAGCTTTGGACGGCCGTCTCCCATTAGTATTTGCTGACTGACGGGTCTGTCTGCGAATGGATGTTGTGTCCGGTTTGCGTGGCAGCGTTGAAGATGCCCTAAGAACTTTCTCAGTGTCACACGTTGTACTCGTGCTAAGCATATGCCACATAGGCAAAAAAAATGACGTGGCAAGGTCTTTAAGAGGAGATAGAGGAGTTTGGTGAACCCAGGAAGAACCAATGCCAAGCACGCGGACCTATATAAAACACTTAAAAATAAATTTGCCCATGCATGAAATAGTTTAGTTGTTATATAATCAAATTAAGGAAGCTTAGCAACAACACAATAAGCACCTATGCATTGTGGACTTTACTAAATCTGTAATGCATCTAGCACCCCATCTAAGCATTCATGCATTGGAACAAGCATAAAGGCATCTTCAAAACAGACCTCAAACCTCCACTAGATGTCCGGACCACTTTTATCATCTAACGAAGACCTGTATATGTCCGCTTAGCAGTGTGAACGTACAAATTCCGGTTTCATAGAGACAAACGTGAGGGTTTTGCTGGAGTCCGAGCATCCACTTTGATCAACCAAAAGCCTCCGCGTTGTCCTCTCTTCACCTGCATGGTTCGCCTCTCATCTCTCTACTCTCAATCGGACAACACACCACAAATCCCACCACATGCATAGACTCCCTCTACTCTCTTTTCTTCTAACAGGATTAATTCGTGAATAGCTTTGAATGACTTTCTTTGATATTATGTCCGCGGACCATGTTCAGACATAAAAACAAATATATGGAGAAGACACGCGGGTAAGCTTTGGAGATGCCCTAACACAATTAGTCACCCAGCCTCGCTAAGTGAGATCATCCACGCATGAGCCTAAGCATAACAGTGCACCGTCACACGTGATCAGAGAAAGACATCGTCGTCAGAGGGTGTGTCTATCCATCTATCCTCTTGAGGCGCGCATGCCGCAGGCGCATCTACCTATCCGAAGGAACATGGAACATCCCGTCCGCCCCGTGACACGAAAGCACCCCCGTAATAAGGCCGTAACAGGAAATCGATCGATCTCGTGGCGGCGAGCCGCCCAGCGCTGCGGCCGCCCCGTCCGTGTGCCGACGCTAGCTGATACGATACGGCGCAGAGGCGGCTGTGAGCCAAGCAAACGATCTCCCTCCCTCCCGGTCGATCGGCGGGAGCCATCCCAGCCAAGCAAACGATCTCCCCGCCCGGCCACGCGGCGCTGCAAAGTATCCCCAGCCAAGCAAACGATCCCCCCTCCGCCACGCGGCGCTCCAAAGTATCTCAGCCAAGCAAAACTATCTCCGCGCGCCACAAGTATCTCGGTGGGTGCGGCATAGAGCGGCACGGCAGGCGCAGCGCAAGTGGTGGTGGGTGGCGATCGGCCCGGCCAATGGCGGAGGAGCAAAGGATATTTGCGTATCTCCCTGCGGCGCCGGGCCCGCGCGTCGGGCCGTGGTGGGCTCCAGCGGCCGGGCCGCGACGGGGGTGGCCCCGTGGGCGGAAGGAGACCCGCGGGCTCCCGCTGTTTCTGCCCGCCAAAAGGACCGGAAGGGTCTGCGAAGCCACCACGCCACGCCTCCTGGATCTTTTTGATTTTTTTGGCGGGGAGAGTGTTATGGAAAAGTTGATGTGACACGACAAAATATAAGACGCAATGTTTTTTTCACCCAAGTCAACGGAGAGAGTAGAAAAGATCGAAATGCTGCTGCCTGGACGTCGCCGTCGGCAGACATATGAACCAGAGTGCTTTGCGAAAGTGTCGAGCACTAGCAATGGTAAAGCCAGGGATCGCTGCCATTAAGCAAAGTAATAAAGCTAGTTCATCGCCGAAGACAATGACTAAAGCTACTGTACAGGCCACTAACCGGACATGTGTTAGGGGAACTTTGGAGGGAGCATGTATTAAGAAACTAATTAAGCAACGATCGGTCCATGATGGTGGGTGTAACTATCTCGACAGCCAGCTGCACCTCACGAGCATGCTTAGGAATGCGCATATGTGCAGGTGAGATGGCAGTGTTAGCTTTACTACGGTTGTCGTGGAGTTGACTTAGCTGGGTCCGTTTTTTCGTTCTTACGAAAACTACCTCCAGCCTTATGCAAAATAACCAGACATAAATAGAAGAGTGGCCTGGTGGTGTGGGCGAGCTGCATGAATAGACAATGCAGTGTAGAGAGGAAGCGACGGATCGTCCCAAAAATAGTAAATGGCTGTCGAGATCAACAAAGCTTTAACGCGAACCGTATCGCGTGACACCTCGACGTCGCACTCGTGCGGGGCATCTGCGTCTACTTGCTGGGCCAGCGCCCGAAAGTAGAAAAATGATGGAGTAATTAATATCCCGGCGCGAAATATCATCAGCTCGGCCGTCGAAACTCGAAAGACACGAGTCAATCCATGCCAAAGCGGTGCTCCGGATTAAATTCCTCGCTCGAGAAAGAAGAAGAGACGATCAAGTTTCCCCACGCAGCCCGGGTGGATCAGACCGGATGGGCGTCCATGATCCATCCGTCGACGGCAGCTACGCCAAATGATTAGCGTAGCCGGTTTCAAAAGCAGCTGAGCCGATCACGTACGTACTGACAAGTCGGAGCATGGGCGGCGTGCCGCGTGGCGGGGGATTTCGTCGTTTACACGGGCGACGCCGGAATGGATCGATAAGGCGCGGCCTACCTGCTTGCCTTGAGTATTTAAAAAAAAACTACCACATTTCACGCAACCGTGCCTACAAGCTACCACTTTACAAATTTATGCCGAAAACTACCATTTTTTGACTAATTTTCGACTAAAAACTACCATGTCTAAAAAGTGGCTGATTCGGCTCGTCTAAACCCCTTTCTGACAGGTTGGGCCCACTCGTAAGCACAATAGCCAACTCCGTTAGATTGACTGTTATGTTGACCGCTATGACATGTAGGGCCCACATGTCAATCTCAATAAATATTCTCAGTTTTTGGAACTTTTTTTTAAATTTAGTCACTGACTTAAATCTAGACAAATTAATACTTAGACTGACCACATGGGCCCGTTTGACAGTGACCCAGGCTGACCATGGCTGACCAATTAGTACTTATGTTGACCATGGCTGAGCTCCAGATCCAGTCCAGGCGCGACGGGGGCCATGGCTAGCTCCCTCTCTCTCCCGGCGGCGTCCTGGTAGCTGGCCTTGCGCCCCTTGGCACTGCCGCAGTAGACGCAGACCCGCCGGAACCGCTCCGGCGCCGCCTCGGCCACGCCACTGTCCTCCCCAACGCCGAGCGCGCCGCGGCTCGGCTCCGGCGGCGCTAGCTCCGGGCCCATCTCCGCGGCCAGCGTGGCCCCGATGGCGAACGCGGGCGGCTCCGCTACTACCGCCGCCGCCGTGATGCTCGCGTGCGTGCGTGCCGGCGGCTGCGGCGCGCACGAGAGGGATTTGTTGGGGAGGGGAGGGAGCAGGGGGGAGTGGGAGAGGCTAAGTGGCGAGCGATGGGGGAGAAGAGATTGATCTCTGTTGTCCCTCTTGCCGTCATTCGCCGCCGGCGATGCGGACTATCCCTGTTCTTCCTCCATGGGAATCTTAGAGGAAGGAGATAGAAATGCCATGTGGGCCTTATACGAGTTGACGGTCAAACTTGACGGTGCTGACTTTTTTAGTCCTGGCGTGCGGGACAACCCTGTCATAATCGAGTTTAAACTAGCCGAATCAGCCACTTTTAGACATGGTAGTTTTTAGTCAAAGATTAATCAAAAAATGATAGTTTTCGGCATCAATTTATAAAGTGGTAGTTTGTAGGTACGGTTGCGTGAAATGTGATAGTTTTTTGTTAAATACTCGCTTGCCTGGGGCTCCGGCCGGATGCCGGTCGAGGCGGCACGCCGAGCCCGAAGCAGCGACGCCGTGCGCGGGGCGCGGGGGGAGTCGTGTCGGGGTTTACCATGTCGGGTGTGTGTGTGAGGCTGCAGCGGGTGCCACGGTTCGCCGTGGATAGCCACAGCCGCGGCCAGCGCGAGACCGGCTCTCAGCCTCAAGACCCAGGGGACGAGGAAACGGGAAAGGACAGTATACTCGGAGCACATGGATCTTTCCGCGACTAGAAAATTCTCCCTAAAATAACATGCGCCCATTCCTGATTCGGTACGAGCTGCGAATGGGCGTGATCGCATCGTGCGCTCACATTGGATGCATACCGTGTGCGCCGCCGGGCGACGGCGTGTGGAAGTAAAACAGACTGAATGGTCACGGGTAGCAATCCAAACTGAATGTTAAAAAAAAACTGAAGGCCGTGAGCAGATTCGGTCCAAATGAGATATACGTACGACATTTTGCGGGAAGAACCAACCCTACTCACTCGGGAGCTCCTATTCGACGCTCACTGCGTTCGACAGCACCAGGACGCATAGGGGCGACCCGACTGGGCCAGCCAGCGTCACTGTAGCATCCGGCTTACTGTACGCCAGTTTACTGCAGCAGTGGTCTTTTCAAAATGCGGACGTTTCTTGAAAAAGATGTGAACATTTTTTGCAAAAAGTGAACATGATTGAATTGCAAATTTGGTACGAGCAGCGGTGGCCTTTTTTCAAAAGTTTGAAGTTTTTCTAAAATTTCTGAATATTTTTATTAAAGAACAATTTTTTAAAATCTGAGTTGTTTTTCATTTTTTTAAATTATGAAGTTTTTGGGAAAGTATTTGATTTTAATATTTTTACCAGCTTTTGTTAACAAGAACAATATTTTGATTTTTTTCTCGATTCCATTTATTTTTTGAAAAACATAAACAAACAAATGTTGAAGATTTTCAGGAAACACGGAAAATTTTGAAAATGTGAACCATTTTAGAAATGTTAAGTTTATCAGAACTTGTTCTTTTGAATTCTGAATATTTTTTGACAACACTATGTTTTTTTTGTGAAAAATGAGAACATTTTGGTATATCTGAACATTCATGAAAAGAGAAACATTTTATGAAAATCTGATAATATTCTGAAAAATAAAAATTTTTGTAATTTTCAAACATTTTTACAAAATAAAATAAAAAATCAAGGAAAAGAATAGAAAAGAATATAAGAGTCGAAGAAAACAAAGAGTAAATTAAAAAACAGGAAAAAACTATAAGAAAACAAGAGATAAATGAAAGCCATTTCGAAAACCATCTACAAGGTTCCCAAAACCGGTAAGTTCTTATTCAAAGTTTCACTAGGAACATGTAAGTTCACTTCTTCTCATATATTCTCTTATTTGACGCTAGTTGCGTCAAGTAGTCCCTCAGGCGAATAGGAGAGACCCGTTTGGGCAGACCTAAGTGGGAAGAACTCTAGCTAGCACTGCAACAGACGATATTGTACATTTTTATTTTCTAGTGTGTCCTTGGTAGTTTTTTTTTGCAGAAAATGAACAATAAACTTTTCGTAAGTATACATATTGTTTTGAAATGACAACTCCAACGCACATTTTTTAGTAGATATAAATGAACAACTTTTTAAAATGCTATTTGTTTTAAAATGCAAAGATTTTTTTTAAATCCAAATATTTTTTGAAAACCCGTGAACAATTGTTGAAATCACAATTTGTTTTTTGAAATTCTATATTTTATAAAAGGCAGACATTTCTTGAATTTCCTTTTTTTAAACAGAATTTAAACGTGAACAATTTTTATAACCACGAAAGTTTTTTTGTAAAAATGGGAACATTTTCGAATTTATGAAAATATTAAAACACGACCTATTTGAAATTATTATTATTTTCAAAAACCAAACATATTTTGAAATTCTGAACACAATTTGAAAACAAGAACATTATTTGAAAGTTTCCAATTTTTTTTTCAAGTTTCGAACACTTTCTTAAAATAGGGACTTTTGCAACAGAAACAAATAAAAATATAAAGGAAAGATATAAAAGAAAAGGGAAACCAAAGAATCAACACAAAAGTTTTTTTATAGACCGGACCTGAACTGAACCTGAAGTTTCAGAAAGGTTCCCCAAACTAGAAAAAGTTTAAAAGCTAAAATGGGCTGGCCCAGCTAAAGTAGCTCGCTCATCACCTGTGTGTTTTGGCGGCTTTTTGCCGCGATGAGCTGCGTATTGGACTAAAAAAAAGCTGCTTCTCCCTGAAAAAAAAAGTTCTGCATTGGATTCATGGTATATCGCCCCCTTCTCCCTGAAACTACCAAACCTTCTTTTAGCAGAGCCAAAACTTTGCTAAAACGACTACCTCGGTCGTCCTAGCAGAGTTCCTTTGCCCCCCCCCCCCCCCCCGGCGGAGAAAAATGACGTGACTCCTTTTTTGTCCCCAGTAAATGTATGTTGTTCACTCCCCCAAAAAATAGCTTAGAAATGATATTTTACAGATTTAAAAGTAGTTATGAATTCAAAATTATGTGCGGGAATTTAGAAATGTTTTTGAAGTAAAAACAATTATGGATTCTAGAGATTTAATAAATTCAAATAATGTTCATATTTTACGAAAATAATGAATTTGAATGTAGTTCATGAATTTTAAAATTATTCACGAAATAGAAAATGTCTAGGATAAAAATGTTTGTGAATATGTTAAATTTAAAAAAATATGCATTGAGAGTAATAAAAATGTAATGAAAAAAGGGAAACCCGTAAAAGTGAAAAAGGAAAAATAGAACGACAAAAGAAAAAATAGAAACAAGAAGCGCAAATCAGTGAAAAACTCCCGCCAAATTAACATGTATCTTCTCACACGCTGAAGATCGCCCATACCACTAACCTCTTGTAAGAAAAAAAAAACACCCATATCAGAGCATGCTAATAGTAAAACCAACTTCTGGCTATATGATGTTGGCATGCCATCTATAGTCATCACCTGTAGTCACTCATACAACAAGGCTAGCTATAGGAGTGGTACTTTTTCCCACCTTCTCTCTGCTCTTTCTACGTATTTATTGTATCTGCCTAATAGCACGTGTATAGATAGATTCTTGCATGAGAGCAAACTCCCTTTTCTTCTTCATGTCTTTCTTATCCACATAAGCAAAAATTTCATGTAAGCGAGCTAAGCCTTTACGCTCGTTGCCCAAAGTTGGTGTTGGTCTTGGAACTTGGGCCTAATTTTTCCTTTCTGGAATAAGCAACTTTTGGAACAAGAAATTCTCACCAAGCAATTCAGAACCCACAAGAATCTAGGGAAAAAAAACACCTCTCCCGACAATGATTTCAGCAGGAAGCCATGAACCTACACCATGGTATACATACAGCACACACAAAAGACAGACACCGCAAGTTACGCTGGCTGCCATGTCTACCTTTCCACGTTTTCTTCACCAGATCCCAGGTAACCCGTGGCTTCACCCCACCGCCGCCAGCCCGCCACCACCACCACCACCACCAGAGCCCCAACACCAGCAGATAACCTCGTCGTGCGTAACGTACGTCTTTATTCCCGCTAGCTACAGCTTAATCACCGTACGTAGGTGCCAACAATCACTGTACGTACGTACTCACCAGACCAGCCTGACTGACTATACAACAACAACAGCACTACAGTACAGTAAAAGCACGCATGCATGCACGGAGCGTTCGTGGGTGGGTGGCCTGGCCCTAGCCGGCCGCACGCGGCTGGGCAGTGCAGTGCATGCGCGTTGCTACCAGATGAAGCTCATCTCGGCGCTGGCGCGCGCGGCGTCGTCGTCGTCCCGGGAAGGGGAGTGGACGTGCCGCCCCTCGTAGGTGGTGATCACCATGCGCGGGTCCTCCGCCAGCCGCTCCACCCGCTTCTTCACCCGGCACTTGTCCTGCGTGCACCGGTAGTAGCTCCTGCGTCCACAACACACACCATCTTCATCATCAGCTTGGTTTTCTACAGCGCCATTTCTTTAAAAATCGTTAGGCCCGCCAGTTTTGTTCACTGCTAGCTACTTACTTCTCCGTTCCTAAATATTTGTCTTTCTAGACATTTCAACAAGTGACTACATACGTAGCAAAGTGAACGAATCTACACTCTAAAATATGTCTACATACATCCTTATGTGGTAGTCCATTTTAAATGACTAGAAAGACAAATATTTCGGAACAGAGGAAGTAGAATAGAAAACAAAACACTGTTCCTAGATATAAGACGTTTTGGAAGTTCAATAGGTAGCACATCACAAGCGGGCATATGCATGGTACTTCATATTATTCTGCATTTTGTGAATATTCAGAGAGGTGTAGACACGTAGTAGGTGAAGTACCGATGCTGGAAGAAACCCTCAATCATGGCCTGGCAACACAACACAAGGAAAGAAAGAAATAATATACCGATGGATGGATGGAGATGATAAAATTCCGCCAGGCCAGCTACTACTCTGCAGCTATCATTCCTCGTCTCACCCCGAGGGCAAGGGGCATAGATTGACAAAGATGTGGTAATAATTGCCGAGTACAAAAAATCTTGGGCCCTTTGCAAAGGCTCAAATCCACCCTTTCATCATCATCATCCCTCCCAGGGCCGGCCCCCTTTACCAAACAGTAGAGATTCTCCCTCTCCCACAGCCAGCCAGAGCAAACCACGTAACTAAATTAAACAAATTGAAACACACAAAACCGAAAACCCATAGCTGGGCACGAGCACATCTGCTCAGTGAATTCAAATAAAACAGCAAAACTATAATAACGAATCAGAAATTTTTGTAGATCGAAGATGAACAAGTTTCTCTCTGTGTGTGTGCGCGCGCACAAATTTTCATACCAATGTGACATAGGAGGAGCTCGGGACAGGAAAAACAAAATCAGTGCTCCAAAATGAAAAATCTCAACCTTCCGCAAAACTCCTATTTGGTTTTTTTGTCCAGAGCTCATATGATGTCATATTGCCAGGAATTTTTGCATGCACCTAAAAAACTTGTGCATCTTTCCTGCAAAATAATTTCAATTTTTTTGCAATTTCTTTTGATTTTACAATTCATCACCATGAGCATATGCTCCCCAGCACACAAAATAAATAATCAAAACATTTTATTTGTTGAATATAGTCATATCGATCTAGGTAGCCAGGCACATCAACCGCTTATAATAATTAGATAATCAACAGACGTGGCCATTCGCAGTCGGAGCTGTCTGATCAACGTCAAAACTAAGGGCAAAACTTCTTTGCCAAGTGATCCGATTCATTTGGCAAATTAGATAATATTGTTATAACTTGTACTAGGCTGCTCATGCGAAAAAAAAACACCTGTACTAAGCTGCTATCTTAGAAAACTTCAAACAATAAAACCGCTAGCTTAGAAAACTACTTTGTCTGTTCATAAATATAAGATGTTCTAACTTTTTTTTTGATTCGGATGTATGTAGACACGTTTTAGTGTGTTTGTTACTCATTTCAGTCCGTATATAGTTTATATTGAAATACTCAAAACATCTTATATTTATGAACTGAGGAGGGAGTACTAGCTAGGGAGAGATAGATTCCCTGAGATTGAGGAGGGGTGATTGCCAGGAAGGATTCGTCGGTTGATTGGAAAAGCCATGATGCTGTGGTGGTGTGTGAGCCCAGAGATCGACCATGCCATAGGGTTGGGTTGGGTCTCTGTCTCTCTGAGTGGCATCATTGCATGGCGGGCCTAATCAGATTGGACTGGATGCTTGTCCCGTGCTAGCTGTGGGTCAATGCTTTTTCACACTGCCTGTGCCATGATCACCACCACACATGCATCGACTGGTCGATCAGTAGATTCACACGCGCGCGCGCATAAACACGCACGTATGGTTGTCATCTATACACGGAGAGAAGATATACTGGGGGTATCAATGCCATGCATGCATGCAACATTACAATCTAGTACTCCCTCCGTCCGGAATTACTTGTCATCAAAATGAATGAAAATGGATGTATCTAGAACTAAAATACATCTAGATACATCCATTTCAATGACAAGTGTTTCCGGACGGAGGGAGTAGTACTAAGAGGTGGTTAATTGCATCTACAAAATTAAGGTGGCTAGTTTTAAAACATACTTGTAAGAACATGTAGTACAACTGTTGTGTTAGAAATCTTATTCAGAGTACCAACACGTAACCTTTTCTTCTAGCTAACACAAATAGAAATGCATGGAAAACTAGTCTTTTATTTTGTTTGTCGCGACGGCTCGCGCATGGATGAGTGAACGTCAGTGGAACTGTTAGATGGTGCAATGAGCATCCGATCTACTTGTAGTTACGATGCGACTCGATCGATGGTCGTTTTCTCTACATGTACTCTTGGACGCCCCCACAGCATGAAATGGACTAGCCCATCAAAGAAATTAAGCAAAGAACAAGCAAGATTATCATCTGCATAATCCAGATGACATATGAATAAAGAGCTACTAGCTTAGAATAGCTAGCACGACCTAGAAAATGAACAGATGGAATAGGAGCATGTTTCGTACCTTTGTGTATGGCCAAGCTATAGCTAGCTAGCTAGATAGACATATATAGGTGCGGTAATTAAGTTGCGTTGATATGCATTTAGGGTTCAACTTATGAGGTGTAGAGAGGCAACAAGGGGACCAGACATAACAAAGCCATCTTAGGACCAGCTAGCTTTGCAAACACTTTTTTCCTTAGCTTTTGTCATTCAATGACTGGAACTTTAGCAAAAGTTAACTACTGTACGAGTGTACAAAAGTTTTGTGAGAGTTGGCTCTCTGGTTCCCTGCTAGCAGTGGAACACGAGCTACATGTAAAGTGAGCTTTTAGTTTCTTCATGCCAGAATCTCTTAGCTTACATGCATTTTTCTTCATGTGAAATTTCAATAATATTCACAAATTTCAATATTGTTCATAAATTTCAATAATATTCACTAAATTATGGTGAATGCCATAAGGTTCTGCTTCAGGACAATTTTATAACTTATGCCAACTGAATTGGATAGTAAATATAATACAGAATTCAAGGGATGCACTTCAATCAATAGGCCAAGATAACATACCTTGAATATATCAAGAGCCTCAAACTTACTTAATACACATCACACAAAACTGTACTTCAACAAGTTTATTTCATTTTTTTTCATCAATGGGTTTACTATGAAAATGAAACTAATGTAGTTTATACGTTTTCCCTTCTAGAACACCATGACAGGCTTGTCTAGAAATCAAACATGAACTTCATCCATTTCGAAAAGAAAAAACATGAACTCCATTAACTCTATAAGTCTGTTAGACCCCAAATGAGGATGATATTGTATCCAAAACATTTTGTATGCCTCTCAAAGCAAGCTTTAGGTCCCGGTTCGCGAAAGGAAAAGCATAGGAATTTTGGAGGTTAGAATTCCTATAGGAAATTTTCCTTTGGTGTTGTTTGTAACAAAGGAATTGCTATCCTGCATTCCTTCAAAACTTCTATGGAATAGGATCTTCCATGGGAATTTTGGAAGAAACCAAACATGAGGTCCTATCTCATGGTTTCTTCTCTTTCTGTCTACAGTTTCTGTGATTTTCATACGTGACAGCCAATGTGGTTTTGTTCGCTTTAGGAATCAATGTATATTCATACACTTCGAATTCATTGTTCCAAACGGGGCCTTAACTAATGAAGTATTGAAACTAATTAGCTTCACTAAATTGATCACAATATGTCGTCGATAATCAAGTTTTAGTTATTGCTTCAAGATACCCATAGTACACTTCTGGTAAAGCATGCATGAATATATATATACTTACTAATACGGGAGAGATTAGCGTGCAAGAACACATGAATACCTAGAATTAAAAGAACGGAATTACCCATGAAGAAAGCCTAGTTCATAACTTCATATGCATTAGGCTAACCTAGCAAGCGGCTTGTCTCTCCATAGTAGCAAGATAAAGAGAGGTTATAATATTTTCCCAATATTGTTTTTAGTATTTCATCATTTTCTAGCGCCCTTCTATGTAATAATACATTAACTTGTGAAATTTTCTAATAAACAAACAGTTTCAAAATGTGCTTTATGGAGATTTGTTTGGAAATTATATGGGGTTTAAAGTTTAAAAACGGCCAAAACAGTACTTCCAAGAATATTTTAGTTCATACATATAATGCGCATGCACTAAACTTAACTTATTACATCCTGGATAATTTTTTGAGCATAAATTCCTTTGGTATATCTAGACTATATAGTTTTTTAGGGATAGATTATAGAGTTTTACAAGTGGAAATAATCCCCAGAAAAACTGCAATCCATGTTTTGTTAAGTGGAAACGAACCCATAGTACTTAACTGATAACCCTAATTAATCAAGTTGTCACTTGTGATGAGTCCAACATCAAATTGGACATAAAAACCAAAATATCATGAGATTTCAGTTTGATTTTTTTGTGAAGGACATTTCATTGAATTTCATTTCATGATATTTCAGGTTTTTTTTTGTATGGCATGATATTTCAGTTTGATGAGGCAGTTGCTTCATAAAATCGTACACACGCGTACACATGCACATATGTAGCGTATGTATATGTGCGTCACGTCGAGGGTTGGAGGAGCTAGATCGATGTACAGTACGTACCGTGGGTGCTGCGTGTTCTTGACGACCTTCTGGCCGTACTTGCGCCACTTGTAGCCGTCGTCGAGCACGTCGACGTCGCTCATGGTCTTGAAGCAGAACCTCGGCTCCCGCACCTTCCGCCGCGCCTTCGTCCCTCCTCCCCCCGCCGCCTTCTTCATCCTCACCGCGCCGACCCCCATCCCCGCAGCCGCCGCCGACGACCCATGTGACGACCGTTCACCACCTCCACTTCCGCCGGCCGCCGCGCTGTTAATCCCCATGCCTGCCACCGCGCCCTTTCCCCTCTGCCTTTCTCGATCAGCTTCCTCGCAAGACCTAACAGGAATATGAGCATATCAAACATGTAGATTGTAGAGAGAGAGAGAGAGAGAGAGAGAGAGAGAGAGAGAGAGAGAGAGAGAGAGAGAGAAGCGAATCGATTACTACCATGGATGTGGAGGGGATGACCTTGGATGATGGATGGCTCCGGCAGGTGCATGGAGGTGGTGAAGGGTGGGAGCGGCGGGGATAGTGGAGCAGGACGAAGTGGCGGTGGTTGGGTGGTCTAGTACGAGGGAGCTGTAACCTAGGAGGCCATGGTGATGGGAGAGGCCGCCGTTCAGAGGAGGATCGGAGGGCTGGAAGCTGAAGGTTATGGCGGTCGCGGTGCCGCCGGCCGTCGTTGCGCCCGTGGACGCTGCTTGGCCGTGGGCCAGCGCCATCGCCGCTCCCCCTGGTGATGGGAACATCATGTCGATCTCTTTATCTCTCTAGCTTTGCTGTGCTTGAGCGTTTGCTTGTGTTGTGGACTTGTGGTGATATACTGATGTCGTCGTAGGGACTTAGGGCCGACGACTGACGGGGAATGATTTGGTGAAAAGCTTGCGTTCGGTGAAGGGTTTACTATCTTATCTTAAGCATCATTTTATTTCTGTCTATGGCATTATTTAGGGAACATCATGTCGATCTCTTTGTCACACAGATGGACCGTTTGATCTTGGTGGCACGGTTAAAATTGATGTTACCCATGATGATTGAAAAATGTGAATCTCGAGGCAATTCTGGTGGCTAAGCCGAGGTGTAAAAACTCTTAAGGATTAATTATAATCCTAATAATATCTGTTTAATTAACAACCACCTTAGTTTAGCAACTATCATGTGGTTATCTCTTCGGAAAGAAGCATCCCTTCTCCAACAGACCCGACCCTTTGCTCGTGTCCCTTGGAACAATATTTTTTTTTCATCATGAATAAAGAAAGAAACTGGTTCACTATTACATCATGTTCTCGTTTACTTTTACTCTCAGCAAAAACATAGCAAGCGCAATTATGTTTACCCATGCGCTCGACTACCATGTATTGAGAGTGCCTATTCATTTTGAAACACGGTACAAACGCATACACTCGTAAATACGACCAGTTGCCGAAAAGTCTGAAATAAATTCAAAAAAATGCGAACACCCCTGTTAAATCTAGGACTTGAACTGGGTGGGTGGTTCCATCCAAAGGAATCTAATCATGAGAGTGACACAATTTGATGGAGAGTGCCTGTTTGAAATACATGTATGAACTAATTCACGCAAAAATTACATTGAACTCTAGTGTTCTGACTAAAAGTTGCGACTTTCACCCTTGTCATAGTCTCGTAGCTTGGTACTGTAAGGAGGCACTTGTATCTTTCCCTTGCGACCCCCCCCCCCCCCCCCTTGCTATAAACCTCTCATGTGATAAAAATGTTGAGGGAGTTTTTAGCCTTTCCATGCCCCTAGTTCAAGGCCTTTCCTTGGATGCAAGTAATCCTTGAAGCACATAGTGCCCATGCCTTGGGGCCGTTGACAGATTATTCCATGAATTAGTTTAACCTTCTTAAGTGTCTCACAAAGTGGACTTTTTTCAGTAACTGTGGTGATTTTGTCCATGTTCAGTCTCTCAAAGTCCAGTCTCAAATGTGTGTGGCACAAGGTCGGCAATTGCGTGCACTACCTCATAAAAATTATGACGCATTTGGTAGCCCGCATCCAACCCAATTAGGCCCGTGCGGGAAGAAAACGACTTGTTTGGTCGGCTGGGCTGTATCAGATTCTCGCATAGCACGGAACTTAAAGCACTTCTCAGCCAGGCCCGCTAGGAACGGTTGAATTAGCCATTTCTAGCGAGCCAGGCTCAAGCGATGCAGGGGAGGGGAACGCGACGCTGACCTCTTGCGTCAACGGAGATGGCGTAAGCACGCACGCGTCTCTGAAAAAGTGGCGAGAGGAATTGGCGTCACCTCCAAACGAATCGGTCACCCTATATAGCTAGCCTCACCTCACCGACCAAACTACCGCCACCACTCCCCTCTTTCGAGCTTTCCCTCCGGCGTAGATCGACACGGCGACCATGTAAGCGGCGCTCCTTCTCCAACCATTGTTTGACGGCGGCGATGATTTGAGACCTCCTCTACTCCGACCTGTTCCGCGCCTCCTCGAAGCTGCACCGATGGCGTCGATGAGTTCAATCACCCCTTCTCTGTACTCGTTCTAGCTAGATCTGTGAGCACGTGGTAAGGTTAGATCTGTGAGCATGTGGTAGCTAGTGGTGATGGATTTGTAGCATGCTAGGAGTTGTTCCAATGTCGACAAGGATTGATAGCTAGTGGTGATGGATTGATAGTATGCTTGATTTGCAGTATGTTAGTATGCAAGTATATGTGCTAGTTTGTTGAACTCCTTGGTATGATTTGAGCTGGGTCTGTCTGTACATGTGTAGTTTTGGTTATATTATCCATATGTAGTGTAGTGTTCGTTCATACTATCCATATGTAGTGTTTGTTCATACTGTCCATGTTTAGTGCTCGTTCCTACTATCGATGTGTAGTGTGCTCCACTCTTGCCAATGGTTATGCTTGTAGGACATGAGCACACAAGAGTTTAGTCAGGCCCTTGTCGTGTCTCAGAGCCAGTTCACGGCGTCCTATGTCGAGGACTACCAGCCTGCCATCAAGGAGCAGATGCCTCTTGATTTAGATGCTTTCAAGGTGTCTGGTATGGTTCCACCATTTGTGCCTACAACATATGTGCTGGCTGAGCCCAATGTTGTAGCTCATGTTGCTGCTCAAATGGAACCCGCTAAGCCAAAGAAGGATGGCAGGGGAACTCTGTGAAATGGCAGCCATTCCTATCGACGTTCGTGCTTCGCTAGTGGGGTGAGGACTGACAAGGGCTTCAAGGAGGTCCACCTGTACTTTGTTGTAAAGCAGGTGTTCGATTTTTGTGGCTAGGAGGTCACCTTGACACAAGTCTGCAACCATCTCAAGAAGTGGAGAGCGAGATGGATCCAAATGTCCAAGCTCAGTGACCTAAGAGGCGCTTCATGGAATCAAAAGACATGCTCGATACTTTTGAAGGCAGAGCACTACCAAGGCCACACCGCGGTTAGCTCACGAACCACCTGTTTAAGCCTATGTACCATGCCAATCACAACTAATCACGCTCATGTCTAAATAACCATGATGTTGTGTTTCTTTCTTAGGTTCCCCCAAGGACGCAGGGTTCCTCAACACCCCTATCCAAAACTACTCCGAGATGGAGCGAATCTTCTCCTTCGGCCCAGCAACCGGCTAGCATAACCTGGGCTTCAGTCAGCCACTCGGTTCGCATGAAGAAACTCCATGCAGGTGGGCTTTTGGAATCACTTGATTATGAATCATTTGATACTTGCGAACCATGCCTCATGGACAAGATGACTAAAAACTCCGTTCTTCGGAACAATGGAGCAAGCCAATGACTTATTGGAAATAATGCATACCGATGTATGTGCTCCAATGAGTATTGAGGCACGCGGCGAGTATCGTTATTTTCTGACCTTCACAGATGATTTGAGCAGATATAGGTATATCTACTGATGAAACACAAGTCTGAAACATTTGAAAAGATCAAAGAATTTCAGAGTGAAGTGAAGAATCATCGTAACAAGAAAATAAAGTTTCTACGATCTGATCGCGGAGGCAAATATTTGAGTTACGAGATTGGCCTTCATTTAAAACAATGTGGAATATTTTCACAACTCATGTCACCTAGAACGCCATAGCGTAATGGTGTGTCCGAACGTCGTAGCCGTACTTTATTAGATATCGTGCGATCTATAATGTCTCTTGCCGATTTACCACTATCGTTTTGGGGTTATGCATTAGAGACATCTTCATTCACGTTAAATAGGGCACCGTCTAAATCTGTTAAGACGACACCGTATGAACTATGGTTTGCCAATAAACCAAAGCTGTCATTTCTTAAAGTTTGGGGTTGCGATGCTTATGTGAAAAAGTTTCAAACTGATAAGCTCGAACCCAAATCAGAGAAGTGCGTCCTCATAGGATACCAAAAAGAAACTATTGGGTACACCTTCTATCACAGATCCGAAGGTAAGATTTTTGTTGCTAAGAATGGATCCTTTCTAGAGAAGGAGTTTCTCTCGAAAGAAGTGAGTGAGAGGAAAGTAGAACTTGATGAGGTGATTGTACCTTCTCTCAAATTGGAAAGTAGCTCATCACAGAAATCAGTTCCAGTGATGCCTCGTAGGTCATGATACTGTGTCTCTTCTTCGTCATGTTACCACCTAGCCATGCTCACTAGCTCAGGGGCCCCTACCCGAGATCTGTCGAATTTAGCTCCGTCACCAGGAGTCAGAGACCATCGTCCTCGATGGTCCTGATAAGGATGGTGATCACATTCCTGTGCTTCATAGGAAGAGGAAGAGGAAGAGGAAGAGGAAGAGGGGAGGCATGATGGACGAAGAGCTGAGCGTCTTCAGCAGCATGACTCGGGTTGTCAAGGAGGTGGCAACCGCCATCAGGGAGCAAGGCGGTCAACATACACCATGTCCTCTACATCTCCGTCATGGACCAAGGTGGGATTCAGCCCACGGGCTCTGATGGCGGCTCTAAGCCACCTGCTGGACAACAAGGCCTAGGGTTTTGGATTCATTGCCATGGCAGACGCCCACAAGGTGCTCTCGCTCATGACATGGCTAGGCAACCACTACTAGTGTTGTTTCTGGTGGTGGTGCTGATGGCATGCATGATCCTTGACGACGATGGCGATGGCGATGACAATGATGATGTACATTTTGTGGTAGCTAGGGCTTGAACATTGATCTTGGTATGTATATTTTGGTGAGGTGGTATATACTAACCCCTCAAGCTGATGACGAACTTATGGACGTAGGGTTATACCCTCTTTTGGATTTTGTGGTAGGATGACACCATAGTAGCTAGTATGAACTTGCTCTGCCTTATGATCATGCATGCTTAAGTTTCGTTTGTTCCATGTGTACTGCTGCTACTTGTTTGCTGTTTGAATTTTTGCTCTTCTGTCATGCTAGGACAAGTGATATGCGGTGTGCAAAGGGTGATTTTCAGGGGTTTATAGTTTGTGCGATGCATGCGAAATACAAGTCAATCATTACCTAGAGAACTCCAAGGCAGTGGATGCTTGCTCCAAGTATGTGCACAAGCATGCAAATTAGGCAAGGCTCGTCAGGTTGGGCTGTGTGGGATGAAGAACATCATCATCGTCCAATTCGTCGTGATTGTAGTGTTGTTTTATTGGTGTGATCGTTGTGATCGTATGTAAATTGTAGTTGGTAAGCTCACCATGTAAGGTACAAGATAAGCAAACCTCACTGCCTGTATGCAACCAAGCAGCATGCAGTAATATGAGCCCAACCAATGCAGGCAATCAAACACAGTGCCTAGGATCGGTGCTACGATGCAGGGAAGCCGTATGCAGACTAGCAATCAATGTGCAAATGGTGAATTTTACACTGCATTTGCTCAACCAGCCTGACCTGGGACAAGTATGCAAAGGAATAAAAAACACTGCGAACAATCAAACGCATCTTAATGTGAATTAACCCTTTCCCACTTCGGCATGTCCTACAGGAGTCCCATCGCTCTCGCGTGCAAGTATGCACGGTGTTTGATCCCGGGCCCAAGCACCAGCACATTTTGTTTTTTGACAATTCAAACGTCAGTACTTCGTTGCGTGTACACATCCGGAGCTTTTTTTCGTGTGGCATGGGTACAGAGAGGGAGCTAGCTCGAGGAAGAGGAGAAAGAAAACACGAGGACACCCGAATCCCAAGCAGATCCACGGGTCAAATCTGCCTCTCCATCGCCCGGGCCGGCCATCATCGACCATTGCAACCTTTGAACGTCCCAAAGCTCTGGTGGTTCCCCGGCGATCCCAAACAAGACTATTTGTCACCTTTGGCGTCCAAAAAGCTCACCTGCCCCCTCAGCTTGGCAATCGATGGCAAAGTTTTCTGGTGACCTGATGTAAAAGGCTCGGACCCCTTTTATAAAGCCAAACATTATTCTTGGTCTTTTGGACACACGTGATTCCCTCTTTTTGTACCATGGATTAATGCACGGCCGGCAGCATCGTATATACTTTTTTTACGAGAAAACTTTCGATATATTCATCAATGAATTACATTCATATATAAATCTGAGTTGCAAAATACTCTCTCAATCTGGAAATACATGTCGGGAAAATGGATGTATCCAGATGTATTTTAGTTTTAGATGCATCCATTTTTATCTATTTCTTCGGCAAGTATTTCTGGACAGAGCGAGTACCAATACTACTCCCCTTTAATACACTACTCGAGTGCATCTCATATATAAATCTGATGTTATGCTAGAGCACAACATTTTACAACATTATATGGGCTTGTTTGGACAACAAGTAGCGTTGAAAATACAAAGGAGATGAAATTATCTATAGCTAGTGCTGTCCTAGAGTTTGGCTTTGTCCCCTATGCTTTGAACGTTTATTTTTTTTCTTTTTTCTTTTGGAGAAGGCCTTGAAGGTTTATGTGAGATGTTGGAACTAATGTATGATCATTAGATAGCTAGGCCACGTATGAGTACTCAATAATGGAGCATAGAGAAGATTCGAGAGGGCATGCAGAAAAACGCAGCGTGCAAGAAGAGGGGAAGAGGATGGTATCCAGACGATCGAGCAGACATGTGCATGTGCACCCTAGCTGCGCATGCATGCTTTGGTCGATCAAGATAGCTAGCACTCGATCGTCTCATCTCCCATCCCACACGAGCGAGCACCTTTTCCACAGTGCCCGCACGATGGAGCCATCATGCTGTGGCTAGCTAGCTCCATATACATCTCTGCCTTTGCCACTCCTCTGCTCATCATGAGCGGCCCATATGTACATACATTTCCGCACTATTGAGCAATATACATGATGTAGGATACGAAGAAGAAAAAAGCGAACACGTGACGTATATGTTTCGGTAAATTTGCCTCTCTTTTTTTAGTTTGTTGTGTAGCTTTGCTAGGTTTTCTTTTGCATTTTCCCTCGTTTGCTATAAGAGTAAGACCATTGCCGTCTTAGTTTTTCTTTCCTTTTTGCGATGGCCTTAGTGTTTTTTCTTCTAATACAAATGACATGCGCTACAATGACTTCTCGATTGTCATTGACAAGATCAAGCTGGCTCTAATAGAGGAGTAACGACAACGGCATGTCGGCGGCTCATTCTAGACTTTTGGTGGTCTCAGAATCTCGATGTAGCTATGTTTGAGGTGCTTAACTTTGATAATAGTCTGGATCCTTTTAGAAAAAATGACGTGCACTTTGGCGTGTGTTGGTGAAAAACGTCTGACCCACGAATGCTTAACCAGGATAATGTACTGATAGATGAGTATCACCCAGCGATGAGCTGCATGCATGCATGCATGATGCTGCACTTGATAGCTGCATCTGCAACTATGGACGGATCTATTTAGGAGGTTGATTACAGTTAGGCGTGTGGCACGTGAGCTGATGATATGCTCTCGCCCCGGACCGGATCTGGCGAATCATGCCAGCCATCAGCCATGCACGTAGCGATGATCGACATCCATCCATCATAGCTGGCCATGCATTTCTCTCTCTAATGTACTGTCCCGTCAGCTTGTCAGTTAATTAGTCTAAAAAATGTGCTTTCCCAAGGATTATCTTCGAGCGGGCCTGCAGGCTTCAGATCGATCAGATAAATCTGCCGCCGGTGCACGGCGGGCATGGACCTGGTCAGAATAGTGGAGCACGGGTATCATGACCCCGGCCCGCGTGGTACGTGCTCTCGGATGTGATGGCGATGCCTGAACTGGCCTGCTGCCCGGCATGGCTCTCCTCAATCAGGCAGGCGGCCTGCTGGAATCTTTTTCTTTTCATTTCTCTTCCCGGCCGGCCTGTCCGCCGAGTCGTTTTCCCCTCCTGACAGGGTCCTCTCCAACTCCAACCCCATCTGGGCAGGCTCATGCAATGCGGTCATGCTTCAGCTCGTCATCGAATCGTCCCGCGATGAAACTAGGATCAAAATAGTGAATCGTCCCGTGTTGATGTGGAGAGTACCTTTGCGGAGAGAAGCATGGCCGCCAAAGGCATGATCCAAAAAGGAGTCAATTACAAGGAAAATGGCCACTTTAGTGATAAAACTATAGACGTTTTTTGTGAGAAAAATTATGGACGTGTGTTGAAAAAAAAAAAACAGGCCACACACCTTGTCTCCACCTTCTGATCGCAGACGGTGAGCCCCGTGCCACACTGGCGCGTCAAATCAGCAGATCGAGCATACGCAACAGAGATTTGCACCGTATTTACATTGTTGGGCCAATTTTTTCACCACTTTTACGTACACCAAAAGTTTTAGCATTAACGTGACCATTTTTGCAAAGTTTCGGCACCGGTGGTGTAATTGACTCTCCAAAGAAACCTGTAAAGAATCCAAACAAGTTGCTACTACTCCCTCCGTCCCATCATATAAGAACGTTTTTGACACTACACTAGTGTCAAAAACGTTTTTATAATTTGGGACGGAGGGAGTAGTTGATAGAGGCAATTACCCCACTGGTGCTCGAACTTGGCATGAATTGTCACTTTAATGCTACAACTTGTGGTGTACATTGAACTGGTGTAAGAACTTGGCTTTGTGGTGTAAATACCGTGCAAAACTCACTTGTATACGTCCACGACGCTGACAAGGCGTGACAGCGTGGCGTGGGCCTCGCTGCCAGTGACTGGACGACGGAGGCGTGCGTGTTGCCTGCTCCTTTTGCAAAAAGACCCTTCGGTTTTATTTTTTCGCAGCAAAAAAGCACTAAGAGGCCCACCCGTCAGGAACAACACAAATTACATTGAGAAAAAAAATCACGGGTTTCAAACCGTAAACCGTTGGTAATCCGCATGGGCGCCTAACCAAAACACTCATCACTTTTTTATATATTCTTTAGACAATATTTTTTTACTTACAAATGTTTCACATGATTTTTCATAAATAATAAGTATTTTGTTTCCTAAAAGTACATAAACATGAATATTTAAAAATACATGAACATTTATTTACATATGTTTAACCAAGGTAAAATATATATGTAAATAAATGTCATGTAATTTTTAAAATATTAATGTATTTTAAAAAGATTAAATATATTCAAATAAATGTTCACATAATTTTAAGTTTTCAATAACATATTTATAAATTTTAAAACTACATTAATGTTTTTATGAAATTATATGAACATTTATTTATATATATTTAACTTATTTACATAAATGTTTGTATAATTTAAAATATTCATGTTCTTAATAAAATATTCATGCAGTATATATAAGTTTCAAGGTTTTGGCAAATTTTATGGTACTTTTAGGAAACAAAATATTTATTCTTCACGTAAAATCATGTGCAACATCTATAAGTGAAATACAGTACTGTATTTTCTAAAGGATATAAATGTGGCCTCAATATAAAAGAACCATTAGCCTATGTAAAAGAGTTAAATGCACTAGAGGTCCTAAGAGTTTCATCGGGGTGTCACTTTAGTCCTAATTCTTTCAAAATGCACTTTTAGGTCCTAATTCTTTAGTAAGTGGTTCACCCGAGGTCCTTTTTTCACGAGCACTCTCTGACCTGCCCGCGTGGCGCGTTGACCCATGCCACGTCAACAGAGGGCCCAATCGCGTGGCGAGAGAAATACATTGGAGGTCCTAAATGTTTCTGGGCAGTATCACCTTAGTCCTACTTCTTTAAAAATGCACGTTTAGGTCCTAATTCTATAATAAGTGGTTCACCCGAGGTCCTTTTTTGCACCATCGCTCAATGACCTGCTCGGTTGCGTGTTGACCCATGCCAGGTCGACATAGGATCACTAGCAGATGACGAACATTGCCAAAATACCTAATTTTTTGGCCGCTATCGTCCCGTAGCTATGTGATTTCCTCTACTCTGCTACAATCACTAGCTGTAGGCATTGATTTAGTTCGATTTGCAGTTTTCATTAAGTTTCTCAAACCCCTTGCTCTGATTTGAGGTTAGGTGATAGGAGCTTGTGGAGGAGGCGGTGCCGACGATGCTGCTGCAATGCTCCCCTTCATCACACGCTTCCCAGCCGAGGAGCCTACTGCCCCAGCCATGGCGACGGTGTGGGCACGAGAGAGAGGGAGAGGATTCCAGTAGGGGCTAGGAAATGTCAAGAGGGGGGTTAACAAGGGGCTTTATGTAAAAAAAAGAGCAACTGTAGCAGCCTATAAGTTGACATGGTGTGGCTCAACGCGTCATGCGAGTAGGTCAGCAACCGTTCGTGCAAAAAAAGGCCTCGGGCGAACCACTTACTATAGAATTAGGACCAAAACATTCATTTTGAAAGAAGTGGGAATAAAGTGACACTGCCCAGAAACTTTTAGGACGTTTCTCGTCTGGCGGTTGGGCCTTGTGTTGATGTGGCGCGAGTCAACGCGCCACGCAGGCAGGTCAATGAGCGTTCGTGAAAAAAGGACCTCGGGTGAACCACTTACTAAAGAATTAGGACCTAAACATGCATTTTGAAAGAATTAGGACTAAAGTGACACCCCCAACAAAACTTTTAGGACCTCTGGTGCATTGAACTCAAAAAACAATATTCATCGGGTCTATTGGTTTGCACTCTCGGGATACCTGCAAGAGATCCCTGGTTTGAAACTCGCTGCTGGACCTTTTTCATTCGAGTTTAGAGTTTAAATTTATGCTATTAAGCTAAACTGATACAGAAAATATTTATTCTAGTAGAGCACCAAATGTCATTGGGCCTGGTGGTTAATCATAATGTGAAAAAGGTGCAGGTCGTTGGTTCAAACCCTTAGGTTCATTTGTGGTAAAATAATTTGCCAAAAAAAGTTTGTGATAAAATAATAATAATTACGTGGTTAGTCCAAAAGGATACACTCCCTCCGATCCAAAAACAATGTCGTGACTTTAGTTCAAATTCATTCCTTGTCAGCGTCGCGGACATATACAAATGAGTTTTGCACCGTATTTACACCGCAAAGCCAAGTTCTTGAACCACTTCAATGGTTTCTATGAAAGGAGACTGGTTAGTATTGCTTCCTACCTCACGTGTGGAGGAAAGCTTTGCTGGTTAAGGATGTTATCTCCTCCTTGCCTATTTTCTCTATGTGTTGTATGGATTACCTTAGACTATCAAGCATCGAGTAGTCAAATACCATAGGCATTTGTTGCGAAGATGCTCTAACTTGCAGAATCAAAGCCTGCTCTTGCTGCTTGGCCCAAAATTTGTAGACAAAAGAACCAGGGATGGCTTGGTTCTATGAACACCAAGAATCAAAATAAAAGCACTTCTGTTGAAGAACCTACACAAATTCTTTAATAGGAATGATATTCCATTGGTCAATTCAATATGGAGCACTTACTATAACGATTGATAAGCACAAGGATGGAAAGAAAAATTGAGCTAAGTTGACATCTATAAGTCAATCGACAAAATCTATAGGTCAATCAATAGATGCAGTTTGGGGGTGGCAAGGGTATTATTCTGGACTGGTCTCTAGCATGATCCTTATCTCCATGCAAAATTCCCATACCTGTTCACTTTGCTGAGAGGAAGACTTTGCCAATTGATTATGTGCTTCAGCATGCACTACAAAAAAATACACTTCCGTGATGATACGTGTTTGTCACAGTAGGTCGCGTTTTCTGTCATGCATGTACATCCATGACAAATTTATGGCAGAATCAAGATAGTCATACCTGTGCCATCGTAGAAGTGTTCCATGACATTGCCAAAATTATCATCATGGAAGTGTCCACTTCCATGACGATAAATCACGCGTCACAGAACTGCTTTCGTCAAGGGTGACCGACACGTGGCATCCACCGTAACGGAACACCGTTAAGCTATCGGGTCGAATTTTGGATCCGATAACCCGTTAACAGCCACGACCAATGCCGATTTTCCACTTGTAAAATTCTCATTGGCTGACGGATCCACGCGTCAGCTCCGCGTTGGCACAGGTGTCACTCATCCAACGGTCGAGATGGACCTACGATATGTTGACACGTGGACCGGCCCAAAAGTGGCCCACGAAGTTTAAATGGGTCGGCCCAACCGAAGGCCCATAAGATTTAGCGGACCATAATGGGCCGGCCCAGCTAAAGGCCCACAAAATTTAGCGGACCATAGTGGGCCGGCCCAGCTAAAGGCCCACACGATTTTGCAGACCATAATGGGCCGGCCCAGCTAAAGGCCCATAAGATTTTGCGGACCACAATGGGCCGGCCCAGCTAAAGGCCCACAAGATTCTGCCGACCATAATGGGCCGGCCCAGCTAAAGGCCCAACATTCTCTGTCAAATCGGCCCGTCAACGGCCTGTCCTAAACTTGTCATCAACGCGGCCCATGGTCACTTCTGGCCCGTTAACAGTCCGCTAAGTAATTGGGCCGAATTACGGCCCTGTGTATTTCCGGCCTGTTAAAGGTCCGGCTTCATTTGGGCCCATTTACAGGCCATCAAAACTTTCGGCCCATAAACAACCGTGAAGGATTTGGGTCATATTCGGTCATGTCTGACATTCGACCTGTTAGAGGCCCACTATAGCTTTGGGTCACTTTCGGCCTGTTGTCATTTTCGGCCTGTTAACACCGGGCGTAAACCATGGGCCATATGTGGCCCAACGTCATATCAGGCCCATTAACGGCCCATATAAAAATGACGATAATCTAGCCCGACCGAAGTTCCGGCCTATTAAAGGCCCGTGTATTAGGTCGGCGCATTTACGGCCCGTCCGAATTTCAGCCTGTTAAAGTCCAGTGGGTTATTTGGCACAGTCAGGGCCCAATCTCACTTTCGATCTATGTAGCGACCAGACCTCAAACAGTCTGACCTCTGTGCTCAGGTGTCATCCCTGGATCAGTAATGCTGACACCACACAGTACTTGAAGGATTTATAACAGAGTAGCAATCACACACTTATCAATGTCTCAAAAGAGAACTTATTACAATAAATATGGCTTAAGGCCATCTAATAACGATAACAGCAGAAGGCTTGGAAGATAAGCGAGTCCATCAACTCCAACGGCATCACTGAGTATAGAACCACGACCTAAAATGCACCTTACTCGTCGTCTGAAAACTCTGCAACATGAAACGTTGCAGCCCGAAAACGGGCAAGCACATGGAATATGCTGGCAATGTAACACATAGAGAGTAATGAATCATTAAGCCTATACTACATGCATATATGGCTGGTGGAAAGCTCTATGGTTACAGTTTTGCGTAAAGCCAATTTTTCCCTACTGCAAAGGAATAAATTTATTTAACTATCATGGTGGTTGTTAAACATTGAGAATGGTTGACAGCATCCTCAATCCCATTAAAATAATCATCATTAAAAACCCAACAATATTAATTTAAAGTAACATGATGAGATTCACATGATATCCAAGTACTAGATACTCAAAACCTCCATAACCGGGGACACGGCTAACCATGATTAGTTTGTACACTCTGCAGAGGTTTGCTCATTTTTTCCCACAAGACTCGATCGCCTCCGTTCATTTTCTCGCACTACATGATGTTTGAGAAACGGATGACCGAGACATAGTCTTTCAGAAGCGCTCGCACCTTACGATGTGATAGACCGTACCAACCTACATCCCCTACATCTGCTAGTCTACCACTGTAAGAGTTCGCACGACTTAGTCAACTATGCCAGAGCCCATAATGGCTTGTGGCTGCACACGGAAATTTCTAGTTTGAATAATCTCATGATCCCTTTGAGCCTGGGTGGCGGTCCAAAAAGAAACAGGCAATTCTGGAATACCCAGGTACCTCAATCCACCTAGATGTGTGTTCAAGTTGCCACCTTAGATAAACCATTAATTAACAAACTCACATCTGTCATGGATATCACTCACCCAATCCACGTCTACTAGCATAGCATGGCATAATAAGCAAACGTAGAAGTAACTCCCAAAAGTTTGATAATAAAACAGGTAATAGGTACTACCTCAACTACTTCCCATCTCACAATTTAATTAGATCCTAATCATGCAGTGTTTGAGGATTGATCTAATGCAATAAAACTGGATAGTAAAAGAGGTATGATCAAAGTGTTACTTGCCTTGCTGATGATCCGCGAAACCTAGAATTTCGAAGTAACAGGCGGCGCACTCCGGGTATTCTATCACAGACAAACAAACAAGCATACAACAAGTACTCATCTATTGCACATGTAAAACTCAAATAAGAGATCTAACCAGAAAGTTCAACTTAAGAACTCCGGTTTGCAAAAAGAATCAAATCGAACGAAGCAACGAAAGTCAAATGGCGAAAGAAAACAACTTCGTTCTACTAATCTGAATCTAAGTCAAATTTTACAGAAGCAAAAACTTGTTTAAGTTGGTTAAACGGATAGAGGGTTTCGATACGAAACTCCAGGCGCTTGAATCACCTGATTCCGATAAACGAGCGAAAAGTTATACTAAAACGAAAATCGGATCAGAAAATAACCGCCGAAAATCCGAGAAAAAGAAAAACGACGAACGGATTAACGAACGAACGTTCGCTAATTAACCTAAACTGAAAAATAATAAAACCGATCTAATAAAAATAAAAAATAAAATAAAACAAAAAAAATCGAAAATAAAACCGACGAAAACCAATCGTTTTTAAACGAGCATGGAAATCGAGGCGGCGGCGAACCTCGGGCGACGGGATCGTCGTCGTCGGCGGCGGCTCCGACGGCGCGCGCGGATCGAGGCGGGGCTGATGGGCTGGGGCGGCGCTATTTAAAGGCTGCCCCCGGGCGGTGTCCCGCTCGGGTACGGCCCGAAGTCGGTTCTTTTTTTTCAATAATTACGCTCAGAAAAAATAAAAAGAAATACTAAACGGACACCAAAAATCCGAAATAAATTTTCCCGGGCTTCTAAAATCAAGCCCGACAAAGTGAACATTTATTTGTGCCCTAAATGCAATTTTGAAAAACGCATATTTTTCCTAAATTCAAATAAAAAATATCGAAAAACTCCGAAAAAATCTTATTTGATTTTATTATTAAATCCTTAATATTTCTATATTTTGGGAAAGTCATTTTATAACCTCTCTCAAATAAATAAAACCAAATGATCCTATTTTCAAAATTTGAGAAAAACTCAAATATGAAAATAACGAAACCCCCAACTCTCTGCGTGGGTCCTTGAGTTGCTTAGGATTTTCTAGGATCAAAACCAAAAGCAAATAAAATATGATATGCATGATGATATAATGTATAACATTTCAAATTGAAAATTTGGGATGTTACAGTCTATTAAAGGCCCATGTATTTTATGGGCTCGAGATATTTACACCTGTAAACGGCCTATTTTTGCTGAGGGCCCAAATTATGTTTTGGCCTGTTAAAGGCCCACTATGGGCACAGGCCTACCAGAAAAATATGAAAGCTTATGCTGATTTAGGCCTAGATATTTTCAGTGGGCTACATGCCAATTTCAGCCCGTAATCATTTTTAGCCCAATTGGAATGGGCCCGACGAATGTTGGCATGTTGGGCTCCTACGAAACTTTCGGCCGAATACATTACGAAGATAAACCTACACTATACAAAAATAGTGTCGTAATTACTGCAGCATGAGGCAGCATCATAAATGTTGTATCACAACAAAATAAATTCCAACCATACAACAAAAGGCCTGTTGGCATAAAGTTACAGTACTTCTAGATAAAAGCACCATCAGATGTATAGAAGCACATATCATTTGACCTGAGTGCTAATGTTTCAGGCTGTAGAATCTGATGGAGCAGCACGATCTCCACCTTTTTCCGCCATTGCTCTTGAACAACGAAGCGAATGTGCGATAGTCTGGTTTCAAAACCATTCATATCTTGACGACATTTCTCAACCACTATTCTTGTTTCCGAAACAACGTCCATTAGGGATTGGACTTGCGTCTGAAGCACAGATATATCACTCTGTCTAGCAGGAAGATTTTGTTCAGTAGGCGATTTGGATGAGGTTACCTTGACAACTGATAACCCACAAGTATAGGGGATCGCAACAGCTTTCGAGGGTAGAGTATTCCACCCAAATTTATTGATTCGACACAAGGGGAGCCAAAGAATATTCTCAAGTATTAGCAGCTGAGTTGTCAATTCAACCACACCTGGAAACTTAGTATCTGCAGCAAAGTGTTTAGTAGCAAAGTAATATGATAGTGGTGGTAACGGCAACAAAAGTAAAGACAACAAAAATAATATTTTGGTATTTTGTAGTGATTGTAACAGTAGCAGCGGGAAAGTAAATAAGCGTAAACCAGTATATGGAAAGCTCATATGCACCGGATCAGTGATGGATAATTATGCCGGATGCGGTTCATCATGTAACAGTCATAACATACAGTGACACAGAACTAGCTCCAATTCATCAATGTAATGTAGGCATGTATTCCGTATATAGTCATACGTGCTTATGGAAAAGAACTTGCATGACAGCTTTTGTCCTACCCTCCTGTGGCAGCGGGATCCTAATGGAAACTAAGGGATATTAAGGCCTCCTTTTAATAGAAGACTGGAACAAAGCATTAGCACATAGTGAATACATGAACTCCTCAAACTATGGTCATCACTGGGAGTGGTCCCGATTATTGTCACTTCGGGGTTGCCGGATCATAACACATAGTAGGTGACTATAGACTTGCAAGATAGGATCAAGAACTCACATATATTCATGAAAACATAATAGGTTCAGATCTGAAATCATGGCACTCGGGCCCTAGTGACAAGCATTAAGCATAGCAAAGTCATAGCAACATCAATCTCAGAACATAGTGGATACTAGGGATCAAACCCTAACAAAACTAACTCGATTACATGATAAATCTCATCCAACCCATCACCGTCCAGCAAGCCTACGATGGAATTACTCACGCACGGCGGTGAGCATCATGAAATTGGTGACGGAGGATGGTTGATGATGACGACGGCGACCAATCCCCCTCTCCGGAGCCCCGAACGGACTCCAGATCAGCCCTCCCGAGAGGTTTTAGGGCTTGGCGGCGGCTCCGTGTCGTAAAACACGATGATTTCTTCTCTCTTATTTTTTTCTCCCCGAAAGCCAATATATAGAGTTGGAGTTGGCGTCGGAGGGTCTCCAGGGGGCCCACGAGGTAGGGGTGCGCCCTAGGAGGGGGGCGCGCCCCCACCCTCGTGGACAGGGCCTTGGACCCCTGGTCTTCATCTTTGGCGAGGATTTTTTATTATTTTTTATAAGACATCCGGTGGAGTTTCAAGTCATTCCGAGAACTTTTGTTTTCTGCACATAAAACAACATCATGGCAATTCTGTTGAAAACAGCGTCAGTCCGGGTTAGTTCCATTCAAATCATACAAGTTAGAGTCCAAAACAAGGGCAAAAGTGTTTGTAAAAGTAGATACGACGGAGACGTATCAACTCCCCCAAACTTAAACCCTTGCTTGTCCTCAAGCAATTCAGTTGACAAACTGAAAGGGAGAAAAAAGAAAAACTTTTACAAACTCTGTTTGCTCTTGTTGTTGTAAATATGTCAAGCCGGCATTCAAGTTTTCAGCAAAGATCATAACTAACCACATTTGCAATAATTCTCAGGTCTCACAATTCCTCATATCAATAACATAATCAACTAGCGAGCCATAATAATAAATCTCGGATGACAACACTTTCTCAAAACAATCATAATATGATATAACAAGATGGTATCTCCCTAGTCCTTTCTGAGACCGCAAAACATAAATGCAGAGCACCTTTAAAGATCAAGGACCGACTAAACATTGTAATTCATGGTAAAAGAAATCCAATCATAGTCACACCCAACATAGATTAATAGTGATGAATGCAAATGACAGCTGTGCTCTCCAGCTAGTGCTTTTTAATAAGAGGGTGATGACTCAACATAAAAGTAAATGGATAGGCCCTTCGCAGAGGGAAGCAGGGATTTGTAGAGGTGCCAGAGCTCGGTTTTGAAATAGAGATAAATTATATTTTGAGCGGTATACTTTCACTGTCAACGTAGCAACTAAGAGATGGCGATATCTTCCATGTCACACACATTATAGGCGGTTCCCAAACAGAATGGTAAAGTTTATACTCCCACTCCACCAACAAGCATCAATCCATGGTTTGCTCGAAACAACGAGTGCCTCCAACATACATCAGGTCCCAGGGGGAGTTTTGTTTGCAATTAAATTTGATTTAGTTTGCATAAAGCATGGGACTGGGCATCCCGGTGACCAGCCATTTTCTCATGAGTGAGGAGCGGAGTCCACTCCTCTTGAGAATAACCCGCCTAACATGGAAGATAAGGGCAGCCTTGGTTGATACATGAGCTATGCGAGTATACAAAACAGAATGTTTATTTGAAGGTTTAGAGTTTGGCACATACAAATTACTTGGAACGGCAGGTAGATACCGCATATAGGAAGGTATAGTGGACTCATTTGGAATAACTTTGGGGTTTAAGGGATTGAATGCACAAGCAGTATTCCCGCTTAGTACAGGTGAAGGCTAGCAAAATACTGGGAAGCGACCAACTAGAGAGTGACAACAACCATGTAGATGCATTAAAATTAATAAACATTGTATGCAAGCATGAGTAGGATATAATCCACCATGAACATAAATATCGTGAAGGCTATGTTGATTTGTTTCAACTACATGCGTGAACATGTGCCAAGTCAAGTCACTTAAATCATTCAAAGGAGGATACCACCCCATCATACCACATCATAACCATCTCAATAGCATGTTGGCACACAAGGTAAATCATTATAACTCATATCTAATCAAGCATGGCACAAGCACCTATGATCTCTAATTGTTATTGCAAACAAGTTTATTCATGATAAGCTGAATCACGGACGATGAACTCATCAATTTACAAAAACAAAACAGGTTGAGTTCATACCAGCTTTTCTTATCTCAGCCAGTTCATCATATATCATCATAATGGCCTTTCACTTGCACAACCGAACGGTGTGAATAATAATAAGAGTGCACGTGCATTGGACTAAGCTGGAATCTGCGAGCATTCAATAAACAGGAGAAGACAAGGCAATATGGGCTCTTGGTTAAATCAACAATAATGCATATACGAGCCACTTCAACAGTTTAATTATGGTCTTCCCCTACTGACCCCCAAAGAAAAGAAAAGAAATAAAACTATTTACACGGGAAAACTCCCAACAAGCAAAAGAAGAACGGGAAATATTTTTGGGTTTTCTTTTTAATTAATACTACAGCAAGGAAGTAAACTACTACTAATTTTTTTGGTTTTTCTTAAGGTTTAACAAACACACAAGAAGAGAGCGGGAAAAAGAAAATAAACTAGCACGGATATACAGTGAAAGAGTATGAGCGCCGACATCTAGCAATGAGTGTGTGTGAACATAAATGTAATGTCGGTGAGAAATACGTACTCCCCCAAGCTTAGGCTTTTGGCCTAAATTGGTTTATTGCCAGGGATAGCCTGGCGGATACCCGTAGGTCTAGCTAGGGTCGTACTACGACGAGGAATAACTGGGATCATACTGTGATGAAGAAGACTCTGACTGCCACTGGCTGACAGTCATCTCTGGATCCCAAGAATAAACAGATTGTCGTGGAGGCTCATCTTGTGGTTCCGGTTCCGGGGCTGGTGCAGGATTCCGGTAAGCTTGGACGGCAGCCCACGTAACAAGATAGGGTCCTACAAAATTAAACAAAGAAGGAGCAGGCAACGTAATAGTTTCAGGATGATGTTTATCAAAGTATAACTTATATTTGAGCTCTCCATCCCTGCCCTTAACAAGAAAATCATGGGCTATCATGCTCTTGTAATCTAAGTAAGCACTAGGGAGTAATTTTTCTTCTTTCTCATAATGCCTAATAGCTATGTTAAAATGTGCAGCGAGGCGTGAAGCATAAATGCCTCCAAAGATAGGAGCCTTAGTACGGTTCAGACTTAACCGTCTAGCAACAATTCCGCCCATACTAATTGTGTTGTCGCGGTATAAACCATGGAACAAAATAATAATATCAAGAACACTAAGGTTCCCACAGTTCCGGCGACCAATCAAGCAACGACTAGCAAATAAGGCAAAATAGCGCAATACAGGAAAATGTATGCTAGTAATTCTTGCATCAGAAACCTTCCTGGTTTCTCCCACAGAGATAAGGTTAATAAAAGGTTCTAACTCTTTACGGGGTGGTTCCTCTAAGATACCCTCAGGGGTATGTTGCATACTGCGCAAAATTCAGAAAATGGCATTTTCTTCACAACGTGTAACGCCCTCGATGCGGCTATATCTCCCACGTGTCGAAGCACGACTAGAGGCATAACCGCATTGAAAGCAATGTCGCAAGTGAGGTAATCTTCACACAACCCATGTAATACATAAGGGAAAGAGATACATAGTTGGCTTACAATCGCCACTTCACGCAATACATGAATAAAGCATTACATCAAACAGATACAATCAAGGTCCGACTACGGAACCAAAATAAAAGAAGACTACCCCAAATGCTACACAGATCCCCGATCGTCCCAACTGGGCTCCACTACTGATCAACTGAAATGAAACAACACAATGAACAAGATCTTCATCGAGCTCCTCCTTGAGCTCGGGTGCGTCACCTGCACGGTTTCATCGGCACCTACAAACTGGTTTTGGAAGTATCTGTGAGCCACGGGGACTCAGCAATCTCACACCCGCGAGATCAAGACTATTTAAGCTTAAGATAGGACATGGTAGTGAGGTGGAGCTGCAGCAAGCGACTAGCAAATCTGGTGACTAACATACGCAAATGAGAGCGAGAAGAGAAGGCAAAAGCACGGTCGAACAACTATGATCAAGAAGTGATCCTGAAACTACTTACGTCAAGCATAACTCCAACACCGTGTTCACTTCCCGGACTCCGCCGAGAAGAGACCATCACGGTTACACACGCGGTTGATGTATTTTAAATAAGATCAACTTCGGATTTTCTACAATCGGACATTAACAAATTCCCATCTGCCACATAACCGCGGGCACGGCTTTCGAAAGTTCAAACCCTGCAGGGGTGTCCCAACTTAGCCCATGATAAGCTCTCGCAATCAACGAAGGATATTCCTTCTCCCCGGGAAGACCCGATCAGTCTCGGAGTCCCGGCTACAAGACATTTCGACAGTAATAAAACAAGACCAGCAAGACCGCCCGATGCGCCGACATCCCAATAGGAGCTGCACATATCTCATTCTCAGGGCAACACCGGATAAGCGAAGCGTACAGGTACCAACATAACCCAAGTTGCCAAGGGACGGTCCCGCACGGTGCTCTAGTTTGGACCAACACTTAGACAAGCATTGTCCCGAGGGGGCTAAAATAAAGATGACCCTCGAGAGAGCGACTCCCAAGGGAAAAGTAGGTGGTGGTGAGGCAAATGGTAAAACCAAGGTTGGGCCTTGCTGGAAAAGCTTTATTCAAAGCGAACTGTCAAGGGGGTCCCATAAATCACCCAACCGCGTTAGGGACGCAAAATCCGGGAACATAACACCGATATGACGGAAACTAGGGCGGCAAGAGTGGAACAAAACACCAGGCATAAGGCCGAGCCTTCCACCCTTTACCAAGTATATAGATGCATTAATTAAATAAGATATATTGTGATATCCCAACAAGTAAACATGTTCCAATCAAGGAACAACATCTCCATGTTCCAACAAGGAACAAACTTCATCTTCACCTGCAACTAACAACGCTATAAGAGGGGCTGAGCAAAGCAGTAACATAGCCAAACAACGTTTTGCTAGGACAAGGTGGGTTAGAGGCTTGATATGGCAACATGGGAGGCATGATAAGCAAGTGGTAGGTATCGCAGCATAGGCATAGAAAAAGAGCGAGCATCTAGCAAGCAAAGATAGAAGTGATTTCGAGGGTATGGTCATCTTGCCTGAGATCCCGCAAGTAAGGAGTCCATGAAGAAGACAAACGGACGAAGTCGAACGAATCCTCACAACTCCGGAACGAAACCGAAGCTAACGAGAGAAGCAAACCGGAAAGAAGCAAACAACATAGTAAACAACCATCACATAAACATGGCATGATGCACAACCAACATAAACATGGCATGATGCACAACCAAGGATGATGCATGTCCGGTTTAAAGAGGCATGGCATGGCAAATGCAACAAACAAAACTACAAGTTAAATGGAGCTCAATATGCAACGAGTTGCATATTGACGAAACACCACATTTAATTATTTAGTTACTCTCGGTTATGTACCCCAACAATATTAAATGTTGATTAACATGGCAAGATGCGAAACAAAAGTAAACTAAATATTTAGGCAAGTTTAAATGAGGCCGGAAATAAGAAACAACAATTCCGGAAAATCCTCATGTGCGTATTTGAATTTGGTACTGTTCTGCCATAAACATCATATTAATGTTGTTAAACAGCAAAATAAAGTGCACCATGTTAAACTAGGCATTTTTCCACCCCAATTACATATAAAGTTTATTTAAAACCGAGCAACGGTTATTTAGTTACGAAATAAATCATTTTAACATGGCATTTGTGCAAAATAAATAAACAGCAAGTTTAAACATTTTAAACATGGATGAAAGTGGCATAATATGAAATTAGATGAAATTCTAGGCACTTTTCATATATGATGTTTTTACATATGATGCACCACTTGTGAGTTATTAATGCATGAACTCTAGGGGTTTTTTGTAAACAGCAATTCACTGGATTATTAGGCAAATTCGCAGACAAGAAAAAAAACACTACGCAGGCCAAAACTGCTGGGCGGACTGGGCTGCTCACCATGGGCCAAGGCCCAGTCGGTGGAAGAGGCAGGCCGGCGGGGCGCTGGCTGGGCCTGATCTGGAGGCCAGCAGGCGACACTGGGTCTTGGAGGCTGAAGGGGAAGTAGGCGGGGTGCGGTCAACGCGAGTGACCGGGCGCGTCTTCCACCTCCCTCGAACGAAGAAGAGGCGAGGCAAGGAACTTGGCGCGGCGGATTCAGGCAATGCGGGGCGCGCGACGAATCAGGGACTTGGCGGGGCGGCGGGTCACGCGGGGCCGTGGTCGACGCGGACGAGCGTACTGGCTCGATGCAGAGGAAGACGGCCAGGTTCAGGGGACGACGGCTTGCTCGGACTTGGGCGGACAGCGAAGAAGTTCCAGGCTGGCTGGACGGGACTTGGGAGCGCCGGCGGCGGGAACCGGGCGACGGGACGGAGGGGGCGCGAGCGAGGCTCTTGTCGAGGTCCTCCGGGAAGCAGAGCAGCGGCGCGACGCAGAGCAGCAGAGGGACTTGCGGCGGAGCTCGGTGCCTCGCCTCGCTGGAAGACGAACGGGACGGCGGTGGCCGGCGCTGGTTCATGAGCAGCAGAGAGCGAAGGTTAGAGGAGAACCAGAGAAAAAGGGAGAAGGGGCGCAAGGAGACGGCGACCTGCTGGCTTCGGTCAGCGCGGACGAGGAGAAGGCAGGGCCTCGGGCGCGGGGTAGTGAGGACGGCCTGCTGGAGCATGCTTGGGGAGGAGCAGGGGCATGCGAGGAGCTGCTGTTGGTCATGGTCGTCGGCGGAGACGAGGCCTCGGGCACGAGATCGGCGAGCGGCGCTGGTTCCTCGACCAGGAGGAGGGAGGAATCGAAGGAAGCCATGGGAGGGCTCTGGTTGGTGGGGATCGATGGATTGGATGATAGGGGAGATCGAGCAGAGGAGTGGCGGCTACGGGAAATCGAGGAGAAGGTGGAGGCTTGGCTGGGTGGATCGGGCAGGGGAGATCCCGAGGGGATTTTGGTGGAATGGCGGCGGCGGCTGGGAGGATGGGACAGCTCCCCAGATTTTAGGGTTGACCCGCTTATATACGCTGGAAGATTAGGTTAGGGGGATATTGGGTCCGTCCGATCGTAATCGGGCGATCGAGAATAAATTGGCTAGGGAGCCCAAATAAGAAAACAGAGATGTTTTATAGATGTTGGGGGATGATCCGGACACATCGGTCATGACTGCCCGGGTCAGGTCCAGAGAAGTTTTGGACACGCACGTGAGGGATCTGAGAGAGGTCGACAACGACAGAGGGGCATGTCAAAAGGTCAACAGAGACAAGCGAGGAGCGGCAACTATGAACAATGCAAGCTTTATGAAAACAGGCAAATGCAATGCGCATGATGCTATGAGATGAGATGCAACAAACAAATAAATAGCACAGCTGACTCGCAAAACAAGGAAGGCATCTGGAGCATCGGTCTCGGGGCGTTACAACACTCCACCACTACGAGAGGATCTCATCCCGAGATCTAGGATGGCACCAGAGGGGAAAACGGAAGAGAAGGAGAAGAGGTAAAACTAAGTTGCTTCTTTGACAAAAGAGTGAAACCAAAGAACCTTGAGAGGTTGAAGAATCTTGCAAGAAATACTACAACGGAGATGAACGAAGTTGAAAACGCTCCATTAGAAAAGAGGAACAAGGAACATTACAAGAACCTTGTAGGTTGCAAACTCGTGAATCAAGATCTCAAGGGGCAAGAAGAAATTTAAAACCACTCCGGTTAAAATTAGCTAGACAAGGAATAGATTAAAGAATTCGGGCAGCACTCCGGTTGAAAAGAGATGCAGAACTTGATAAGATGAAAAGAACTTGAGCAGAGAAGATACAACACTCCGGTTAAATGGGTATGCATGAAAAGAACACGATCCTCACAATTCGAGATGATGAGCGAAGAGAGCAACATCACCATGCCTCCGGAAGAAAAATAGAAGATAGATCATTGGAATAAAGGAATGGAGAAGAAAACAACATGTACTACCTCAAATGGATTTGAGAGAGCATCTTTAAAAAGAAGGATTGAGCGGAGTTGTTGGAAAACCAACAACGAAAAGATATGATCCTCGTGGGCTTATTGAGACATCTCAAAACTTGAGGTGAACTTCTGCCACTAACAAAAACAATTGCTTGCTTGAGATCAAAGAAGAGATGAAAACGTGTTCCACCAAGAGGATAAAGAGTAAGCTTGGGTCATTGAGAAGCACCACAATAACAACATTCCTTAGGGAAGGCTTTAGGTGAAATATGACACAAGATAACTCCAACGAAGAGATTGGTTGATTTAAAATATCTCATTATTGACAACAAGTGAATCATGAAACACGAACTCAAATTGTCAAGAATGACATAACACCACCTCAAATGATAAGGTAGAACGAATTGTACTTCGAAATGCAAGAAGAAGAATACTTGAACTCCTCAAAACAAAACATATGTTGGAACACCATGTTTATTTTAGAGTATAGCTTGGCGGATCTTAACTCCGAGAGAAATCTTGAAGAACAATTGAATAATGAAAAGAATCCTTAACGAACCACCATGTAGAGCCTCCATGAAGAACTCCGGTAATGAAAGGATGATAAAAATAAAGAGAAGTTGAAAACACAAGGTGAAGCCTTGCGATGATTTAGATGGAGCTTTGCGACGAGATAATGCGGAAAAACTTGGAACTCCGGAAAGAAATATGAACAACATAGACTGAGAAATTGATACCATTACGAACTCCGGAAGAAGGAATTAATCACTTGGATGAAACAATAATAAGAATTACGTTATGCGTATCCTTCACCAATTTAGATTGATGACAGGCAACGGATTTGACATACTACTTATTCTCGTAGAAAGGATTAAGAGAGATATAGCGCAAACTTGGGAAGGTATTGATGGAACCACCGGTAGGATTGGAAAGAACGAATGAATCTATATGATAACGAAGGAAGAGAACTCTTGAACGAACCACCGTAAGAATTGAAAATGAAATTAGAAAAGGCACAATTTACCGGGAAGAAATAAAAAACGAATAAAGATACTTGAGCTATATGAGAACGAAGAGATCATGAACTGATTAGAGAATATTGAATGATGCACCAGTAAGATTTGGAGAATGATAGACGAAGCTGAGAATGAATAATTCTTCTGAAATGATGGCCTTCGGAGAATCAAACTGAAAAGACTCCTGAAATGCTCCGGATGGGTGAAAATTATTCTCACAATCAAAAACAATTATGAGAGGATGGCATGAAGCTAGAACCCTGAATCTTGAAGAGAATGAGGCAATATTTAAGAGAAACTCTTCTTCGGTCTTCCAATGTTGAGAATGATGACGAGAAACACCACCATGAATTGTTGAGGCACTCCGGAATGAAAATTGGAAAGGTTGAACCAACGATGAAAAGAATTTGGAAGATCTTGGAGAAAGAAAAATGACTGATGATAATTCATTCTTACGTCAAACTTTTAAATGAATTTGAGAATAGCTCCGGGAAGATTAGAAGAGTCAGGTAAGATCCTGGGAAAAGACCTGTGGGTTAGGGCCCACTCAAAAGAAACACCGTTGAAAGAATTGCTTAGGAAGAGAGATTACACCGGTTGAATTACATGGCTTTAATGAGATAGCATCCAGAAAAGAAATTGAGTGAATTGAGAATGGAAACTTGAATCTTCTGAGATATCTTTAGCACTCCTGATACGAATAGAGAGAGGTGAACGATTATGGGATGCACCGGCATGGGATAGCATTTGAAACGAGGAAAGGGATATGAGCAACACCGAAAGCTTGAGTTAAAACCACCGGAAAAGAATACGAGAATGAAGAATGATGAACTTGAAACTGTTGAGCATCTTCATGGGAAATCACCGGATAAGAACATTGAAAGAAAAGAATGAAGAGACTTCACATCAATAAGATGGATACTTGATCAAGAAATATGCGTCCTTGAAGAAATAAGGGTGGGAGGGCAGGAAAAACAAAGACAATTTGGGACGGATGAAACAAGCAACGTTGGGAAAAACTAAGAGGTGATCTTGTGAATGTTGAAATGATCGGATCCACTTGAAGAGAAGCACACCGGTTGGAAAGAATTGAAAAGACAACCTTGATGAACAAGAAGGATTAGCATCCACATAGAAATATGATAACACCGTTTAGGAAAGGTATGGATTCAACACTTCACATTGAAGCAACTCGACTACCACAAAACAAAACAAAAACAAAGGATTGGCTCGCAGAATAAGCTGGAAACAAACATATGATAGAGCCCATATCGTATCATGTGTCTGTTGGAAAGATATCCTACGAGGTACTTGAATTACCACCTATAAACTCCCGAAACTTTCTGGTTATGCAATCTGGTGTTGGGGATACAGGGGACACAAAATATATCACCCAAACTAACAATACCTAGATCCAGCTGTATCCATCCTTCAACACATAACCAAGAAACCTTCGGAAATCGTCTACCTCAACCTTCGAAAAGCATCCGTTATACAAGCTATGGCAATACTCCCGCACTCGCCTCAGTACTGGGCTATCAGGGTTATCTCACCAACAACTGTACAAAAGAGATTTTCGATGTCGGCGTACTAAACTCAGGTATTCCAGAACTGCAACGATAAAATTATGACGACAACACCTCAGAGCTCAACTCCCCGGGACACTTCCACTAAACCCCTGCTGACAGGAGGCACTAAGACAATGTTGTCATCACAAAACCATCGGAATGATTCTAAGATACCCGCATGATCCTAAAATTTTTTTTAGTGAAATTTGAGAAGAGAAGAGTCAAAACTCTACGTCAGGATTCCTTGCCAGAGCGATGAGGAGACTGGGAAGTAAAAATAATTCCTAAACTCTCCGATACATAATTCCTAAATGACTCAAAACATTTTTCTAGACACAACTCGGCCGCTAAAAACGATCAATCAGTGGGGGCTCCTAAGGTCGGGGAAGGCTCTGATTACCAACTTGTAACGCCCTCGATGCGGCTATATCTCCCACGTGTCGAAGCACGACTTAGAGGCATAACCGCATTGAAAGCAATGTCGCAAGTGAGGTAATCTTCACACAACCCATGTAATACATAAGGGAAAGAGATACATAGTTGGCTTACAATCGCCACTTCACGCAATACATGAGTAAAGCATTACATCAAACAGATACAATCAAGGTCCGACTACGAAACCAAAATAAAAGAAGACTACCCCAAATGCTACACAGATCCCCGATCGTCCCAACTGGGCTCCATTACTGATCAACTGAAATGAAACAACACAATGAACAAGATCTTCATCGAGCTCCTCCTTGAGCTCGGGTGCGTCACCTGCACGGTTTCATCGGCACTTGCAAACTGGTTTTGGAAGTATCTGTGAGCCACGGGGACTCAGCAATCTCACACCCGCGAGATCAAGACTATTTAAGCTTAAAATAGGACATGGTAGTGAGGTGGAGCTGCAGCAAGCGACTAGCAAATCTGGTGACTAACATACGCAGATGAGAGCGAGAAGAGAAGGCAAAAGCACGATCGAACAACTATGATCAAGAAGTGATCCTGAAACTACATACATCAAGCATAACTCCAACACCGTGTTCACTTCCCGGACTCCGCCGAGAAGAGACCATCACGGTTACACACGCGGTTGATGTATTTTAAATAAGATCAACTTCGGGTTTTCTACAACCGGACATTAACAAATTCCCATCTGCCACATAACCGCGGGCACGGCTTTCGAAAGTTCAAACCCTGCAGGGGTGTCCCAACTTAGCCCATGATAAGCTCTCTCGATCAACGAAGGATATTCCTTCTCCCCGGGAAGACCCGATCAGTCTCGGAATCCCGGCTACAAGACATTTCGACAGTAATAAAACAAGACCAGCAAGACCGCCCGATGCGCCGACATCCCGATAGGAGCTGCACATATCTCGTTCTCAGGGCAACACCGGATAAGCGAAGCGTACAGGTACCAACATAACCCAAGTTGTCAAGGGACGGTCCCGCAAGATGCTCTAGTTTGGACCAACACTTAGACAAGCATTGGCCGGGGGGGCCTAAAATAAAGATGACCCTCGAGAGAGCGACTCCCAAGGGAAAAGTAGGTGGTGGTGAGGCAAATGGTAAAACCAAGGTTGGGCCTTGCTGGAAAAGCTTTATTCAAAGCGAACTGTCAAGGGGGTCCCATAAATCACCCAACCGCGTTAGGGACGCAAAATCCGGGAACATAACACCGATATGACGGAAACTAGGGCGGCAAGAGTGGAACAAAACACCAGGCATAAGGCCGAGCCTTCCACCCTTTACCAAGTATATAGATGCTTTATTTAAATAAGATATATTGTGATATCCCAACAAGTAAACATGTTCCAATCAAGGAACAACATCTCCATGTTCCAACAAGGAACAAACTTCATCTTCACCTGCAACTAACAACGCTATAAGAGGGGCTGAGCAAAGAAGTAACATAGCCAAACAACGGTTTGCTAGGACAAGGTGGGTTAGAGGCTTGATATGGCAACATGGGAGGCATGATAAGCAAGTGGTAGGTATCGCAGCATAGGCATAGCAAAAGAGCGAGCATATAGCAAGCAAAGATATAAGTGATTTCGAGGGTATGGTCATCTTGCCTGAGATCCCGCGAGGAAGGAGTCCATGAAGAAGACAAACGGACGAAGTCGAACGAATCCTCACAACTCCGGAACGAAACCGAAGCTAACGAGAGAAGCAAACCGGAAAGAAGCAAACAACATAGTAAACAACCATCACATAAACATGGCATGATGCACAACCAACATAAACATGGCATAATGCACAACCAAGGATGATGCATGTCCGGTTTAAAGAGGCATGGCATGGCAAATGCAACAAACAAAACTACAATTTAAGTGGAGCTCAATATGCAACGAGTTGCATATTGACGAAACACCACATTTAATTATTTAGTTACTCTCGGTTATGTACCCAACAATATTAAATGTTGATTAACATGGCAAGATGCGAAACAAAAGTAAACTAAATATTTAGGCAAGTTTAAATGAGGCCGGAAATAAGAAACAACAATTCCGGAAAATCCTCATGTGCGTATTTGAATTTGGTACTGTTCTGCCATAAACATCATTTTAATCTTGTTAAACAGCAAAATAAAGTGCACCATGTTAAACTAGGCATTTTTCCACCCCATTTACATATAAAGTTTATTTAAAACCGAGCAACGGTTATTTAGTTATGAAATAACTCATTTTAACATGGCATTTGTGCAAAATAAATAAACAGCAAGTTTAAACATTTTAAACATGAATGAAAGTGGCATAATATGAAATTAGATGAGATTCTAGGCACTTTTCATATATGAAGTTTTTACATATGATGCACCACTTGTGAGTTATTAATGCATGAACTCTAGGGGTTTTCTATAAACAGCAATTCACTGGATTATTAGGCAAATTCGCAAACAAGAAAAAAAACACTACGCAGGCCAAAACTGCTGGGCGGACTGGGCTGCTCACCATGGGCCAAGGCCCAGTCGGTGGAAGAGGCAGGCCGGCGGGGCGCTGGCTGGGCCTGATCTGGAGGCCAGCAGGCGACACTGGGTCTTGGAGGCCGAAGGGGAAGCAGGCGGGGCACGGTCAACGCGAGTGACCGGGCGCGTCTTCCACCTCCCTCGAACGAAGAAGAGGCGAGGCAGGGAACTTGGCGCGGCGGATTCAGGCGATGCGGGGCGCGCGACGAATCAGGGACTTGGCGGGGCGGCGGGTCACGCGGGGCCGTGGTCGACGCGGACGAGCGTACTGGCTCGATGCAGTGGAAGACGGCTAGGTTCAGGGGATGACGGCTTGCTCGGACTTGGGCGGACAGCGAAGAAGTTCCAGGCTGGCTGGACGGGACTTGGGGGCGCCGGCGGCGGGAACCGGGCGACGGGACGAAGGGGGCGCGAGCGAGGCTCTCGTCGAGGTCCTCCGGGAAGCAGAGCAGCGGCGCGACGCAGAGCAGCAGAGGGACTTGCGGCAGAGCTCGGTGCCTCGCCTCGCTGGAAGACGAATGGGACGGCGGTGGCCGGCGCTGGTTAATGAGCAGCAGAGAGCGAAGGTTAGAGGAGAACAAGAGAAAAAGGGAGAAGGGGCGCAAGGAGACGGCGACCTGCTGGCTTCGGTCGGCGCGGACGAGGAGAAGGCAGGGCCTCGGGCGCGGGGTAGTGAGGATGGCCTGCTGGAGCATGCTTGGGGAGGAGCAGGGGCATGCGAGGAGCTGCTGTTGGTCATGGTCGTCGGCGGAGACGAGGCCTCGGGCACGAGATCAGCGAGCGGCGCTGGTTCCTCGGCCAGGAGGAGGGAGGAATCGAAGGAAGCCATGGGAGGGCTCTAGTTGGTGGGGATCGATGGATTGGATGACAGGGGAGATCGAGCAGAGGAGTGGCGGCTACGGGAAATCAAGGAGAAGATGGAGGCTTGGCTGGGTGGATCGGGCAGGGGAGATCCCGAGGGGATTTTGGTGGAATGGCGGCGGCGGCTGGGAGGATGGGACAGCTCCCCAGATTTTAGGGTTGACCCGCTTATATACGCTGGAAGATTAGGTTAGGGGGATATTGGGTCCGTCCGATCGTAATCGGGCGATCGAGAATAAATTGGCTAGGGAGCCCAAATAAGAAAACGGAGATGTTTTATAGATGTTGGGGGATGATCCGGACACATCGGTCATGACTGCCCGGGTCAGGTCCAGAGAAGTTTCGGACACGCACGTGAGGGATCTGAGAGAGGTCGACAACGACAAAGGGGCATGTCAAAAGGTCAACAGAGACAAGCGAGGAGCGGCAACTACGAACAATGCAAGCTTTATGAAAACATGCAAATGCAATGCGCATGATGCTATGAGATGAGATGCAACAAACAAATGAATAACACAGCTGACTCGCAAAACAAGGAAGGCATCTGGAGCGTCGGTCTCGGGGCGTTACACAACGTCATATAAATGAAACTCTACTGAAGGAGGTGATTCCTTAGGGTAAAAGTAGAAGTTTTGCACAAAAGTATTTGTGAGTAAGAGATACTGTGGACGTTGGTCGCGGACGAAGTCGGTGAGGCCAGCATTTTCAATCAATGAATAGAAATCCTCATAAATCCCGGCCTGCGTCAAGAAATTATCAGAAGGCCATTCACACGGCCGTATCTCCATGGTACGAGGCAAATTATTTTTTGGCCTCTGAGCTTCTTCATTTTTTTTCTCCTTTGAGTTGTGGCTCGATGAGCCCCTCAAAAGTCTCTTCATTATTTTCTGAAATAATCTAAAAATTTTAGTAACTTCAAACAAAAGTGAAGCAACTTCAATAAATCTGATAGCAACTACTCCCACAAGTGCCTAGAGCCTATATCAAGCATTAGAACTACTTGGAACCATATAAATTTGACATGCAAGCTCAAGAACATGGTCACCTATGCCGCACAAATTTGCAAAGAATAAAGCACTAGAACAAAAACTAATTGGACCAATGGAGGAGTCACATACGAAGGAACAATCTCCCCAAGCAGTTTTGCGAGAGGTGCTTTGAGCAAGGAGATCGAAAATCACAGCAAAAGTGGCTGGAACTCGTGCTTGAGTTGGTTTTTCGGGTTTGTGTGAGGCAGAGGAAGAAGATGGGTGCAGGGATAAGTGGAGGAGGGCCACCGTGGACCCAAGAGGCAGGGGGCGGGCCCAGGGGTGTAGGGCGCGCCCAGGGATGTAGGGCGCGCCCTCCACCCTCGTGGCCAGGTGGCAGCTCCCCCCACGGTAATTTTTGCACAGTAAATCCTCATATATTCCCGAAAAAATCATATTCAATTGGCATGGCATTCTGAGGACTTTTATTTTCAGGATATTTTTATATTGCACGGATAAGTCAGGAAACAGACAGAAAAATACTATTTTTGCTTTATTTTTACTAAATAACAGAGAATATAAAGAGGGTATAGAAGGTTGTGCTTCTAGTTTCATCCATCTCATGCTCATCAAAAAGAATCCACTAACAAGGTTGATCAAGTCTTGTGAACAAACTCATTCCGATAATCATGAAATCGGAGAAATTTCGAATAACACTAAGTTGCCTCAACAGGGATATGCACATCCCCAATAATAAGTATATCATATTTCTTTTTGACAGTAGGAAGAGGGAATTCAAAACCTCCAATTATAATCGATGGAATTTTTCCAATAGAGTTGATACTGTGGACTTGAGGTTGTTTCCTCGGAAAGTGTACCGTATGCTCATTACCATTAACATGAAAAGTGACATTGCCTTTGTTGCAATCAATAATAGCCCCTGCAGTATTAAGAAAAGGTCTTCCAAGAATAATAGACATACTATCATCCTCGGGAATATCAAGAATAACAAAGTCCGTTAAAATAGTAACGTTTGCAACCACAACAGGCACATCCTCACAAATACCGACAGGTATAGCAGTTGATTTATCGGCCATTTGCAAAGATATTTCAGTAGGTGTCAACTTATTCAAGTCAAGTCTACGATATAAAGAGAGAGGCATAACACTAACACCGGCTCCAAGATCACATAAAGCAGTTTTAATATAATTTCTTTTAATGGAGCAAGGTATAGTAGGTACTCCGGGATCTCCAAGTTTCTTTGATATTCCACCCTTAAAAGTATAATTAGCAAGCATGGTGGAAATTTCAGCTTCCAGTACCTTTCTTTTATTAGTAATGATATCTTTCATATGTTTAGCATAAGGATTTGTTTTGAGCACATCAGTCAATCGCATACGCAAAAAGATAGGTCTAATCATTTCAGCAAAGCGCTCAAAATCCTCATCATCTTTTTTCTTGGATGGCTTGGGAGGAAAAGGCATGGGTTTCTGAACCCAAGGTTCTCTTTCTTTACCATGTTTCCTAGCAACAAAGTCTCTTTTATAATAACGTTGATTCTTTGATTGTGGGTTATGAAGATCAACAGCAGGTTCAAATTCTACATCATTATCATTACTAGGTTGAGCATCATCATGATCATTAGCATTCTCATTAGGTTCATGTTCATTACCGGATTGTGTTTCAGCATCAGACATAGAGATATCATTTGGGTTATCAGGTGGTTCAGCAACAGGTTCACTAGAAGTTTGGACAGTTCTATCATTTTCCTTTTTCTTCTTTTTAGAAGAACTAGGAACATCAGTATTATTTCTCTGAGAATCTTGCTCGATTCTCTTAGGGTGGCCTTCAGGATACAAAGGTTCCTGAGTCATTCTACCAGTTCTAGTAGCCACTCTAACAGCATAATCATTTTCTAACTATTCATTTCATCAAGCACTTCTTTTTGAGCTTTAAGTACTTGTTCTACTTGAGTGGTAACCATAGAAGCATGTTTGCTAACAAGTTTAAGTTCACCTTTAATATTAGCCATATAATCACCCAGGTATTTAATCATATCGGAATCATATTTCAATTGTCTACCAAAATAAGCATTGAAATTTTCTTGTTTGACAATAAAATTATCAAACTCATCAAAGCATTGCCTAGAAGACTTATAGTGAGGGATATCACCTTCATCAAATCTATAGAGAGAATTTACCTTTACTACATGTGTCGGGATATCGGGATCAGGAGGTCCTCAATAAATAAAGGATTAAGATCATATATTTCTTCGACAGGCGGTAAATTAAGACCATGTATTTCTTCAATAGGAGGTAAATTCTTAACATTTTCAGCTTTAATACCTTTTTCTTTCATAGATTTCTTTGATTCTTGCATATATTCAGGACTGAGAAATAGAACACCTCTCTTCTTCGGAGTTGGTTTAGGAATAGGCTCAGTAATTGGAGCAGGAGCTGGCTCAGGAGGTGCCCAATTATTTTCATTTGTCAACATATTATTCAATAGAATTTCAGCTTCATCCGGTGTTCTTTCCCTGAAAAGAGAACCAGCACAACTATCCAGGTAATCTCTGGAAGCATCGGTTAGTCCATTATAAAAGATATCAAGTATTTCAGGTTTCTTGAGAGGATGATCAGACAAAGCATTAAGTAACTTGAGAAGCCTCCCCCAAGCTTGTGGGAGACTCTCTTCTTCAATTTGCACAAAGTTGTATATTTCCTTTAAAGCAGCTTGTTTCTTATGAGCAGGGAAATATTTAGCAGAGAAGTAATAAATCATATCCTGGGGACTACGCACACAACCAGGATCAAGAGAATTAAACCATATCTTAGCATCACCCTTTAATGAGAACGGAAATATTTTCAGTATATAAAAGTAACGCGATCTCTCATCATTTGTGAACAGGGAGGCTATATCATTTAACTTAGTAAGATGTGACACAACAGTTTCAGATTCATAGCCATAAAACGGATCAGATTCAACCAAAGTAATTATATCAGGAGCAACAGAGAATTCATAATCCTTGTCAGGAACACAGATAGACGAAGTAGCAAAAGCAGGGTCAAGTTTCATTTTATCTCTAAGTGATTCTTTGTTCCATTTAGCTAATAATCTCTTGAGCTCATATCTATCTTTGCAAGCTAAAATAGCAGCAGAAGATTCCATATCAAAAACATAACCCTCAGGAATAACAGGCATATTTTCATCATCACTTTCATCGTTATATTCAGATTCAATAATTTCTTTTTCTCTAGCCCTAGCAATTTGTTCATCAAGAAATTCACCGAGGGGCACAGTAGTATCAGGCATAGAAGCAGTTTCATCATAAGTATCATGCATAGCAGAAGTGGCATCATAAATAACATGCGACATATCGGAACGAATAACATAAGCAGGTTTAGGTGTCGCAAGCTTACTCATAACAGAAGGTGAATCAAGTGCAAGGCTAGATGGCAGTTCCTTACCTACCCTCGTAGTTGAGGGATAAATTGTTGTCTTAGCGTCTTTCAAGTTCTTCATAGTGTCTAGCAGATATAAATCCCAAGTGACTCAAAGAATATACCTATGCTCCCCGGCAACGGCGCCAGAAATTAGTCTTGATAAGCCACAAGTATAGGGGATCGCAACAGCTTTCGAGGGTAGAGTATTCAACCCAAATTTATTGATTCAACACAAGGGGGGCCAAAGAATATTCTCAAGTATTAGCAGTTGAGTTGTCAATTCAACCACACCTGGAAACTTAGTATCTGCAGCAAAGTGTTTAGTAGCAAAGTAATATGATAGTGGTGGTAACGGCAACAAAAGTAAAGACAACAAAAGTAATGTTTTTGGTATTTTGTAGTGATTGTAACAGTAGCAGTGGGAAAGTAAATAAGCGTAAAACCAGTATATGGAAAGCTCGTAGGGACCGGATCAGTGATGGATAATTATGCCGGATGCGGTTCATCATGTAACAGTCATAACATAGAGTGACACGGAACTAGCTCCAATTCATCAATGTAATGTAGGCATGTATTCCGTATATAGTCTTACGTGCTTATGGAAAAGAACTTGCATGACATCTTTTGTCCTACCCTCCCATGGCAGCGGGGTCCTAATGGAAACTAAGGGATATTAAGGCCTCCTTTCACTACGGGAAACAGCTAATTTGCCGTCAGCTTTTCGTCGGGCAAGACGGCAAAGAAAGATTTGCTATCATCACCAGACGACAAAGAAAAACTGATGGCAAAATATACTTTGCCGTCTGCGAAAAAAACACAGACGGCAAAGAGAGCACTTTGCCATCTGCGAAACAAATCACACACGGCAAAGAATCTTTGCCGTCAGTTTTTGTTTTCACAGACGACAAAGAATCTTTGTCGTCTGCGTTTTTATTAGCAGACAGCAAACTGAGCTTGAGGGAGTCCTGGATTAGGGGGTGTTCGGATAGCCGGACTATACCTTCAGCCGGACTCCAGGACTATGAAGATACAAGATTGAAGACTTCGTCCCGTGTCCGGAAGGATCTTTTCTTGGCATGGAACGCAAGCTAGGCGTGCGGATATTCAAGATCTCCTATCATTGTAACCGACTCTATGTAACCCTAACCCTATCCGGTGTCTATATAAATCGGAGGGTTGTAGTCCGTAGGACAACCATCATCATACACAATCATACCATAAGCTAGCTTCTAGGGTTTAGCCTCCTTGATCTCGTGGTAGATCCACTCTTGTACTACCCATATCATCAATATTAATCTAGCAGGAGTAGGGTTTTACCTCCACCGAGAGGGCCCGAACCTGGGTAAAATAAAGTGTCCCTTGTCTCCTGTTACCATCCGACCTTGACGCACAGTTCGGGACCCCCTACCCGAGATCCGCCGGTTTTGACACCGACATTGGTGCTTTCATTGAGAGTTCCTCTGTGTCGTCGCTTTTAGGCCCGATGGCTGCTTTGATCATCAACAACGATGAGGTCCAGGGTGAGACTTTCCTCCCCGGACAAATCTTCGTCTTCGGCGGCTTCGCTCTGCGGGCCAATTCGCTTGGTCATCTGGAGCAGATCGAAAACTACGCCCCTGGCCATCAAGTCAGGTTTGCAAGCTTAAACTACACGGTCGATATCCGCGGAGACTTGATCTTCGACGGGTTCGAGACACAGCCAAGCGCGCCATGCTATTTCGAGGATCATGATATAGCTCTGCCTCCGAATAGTACCCTGGAGGCCGCACACGCTCCGGCCCCGATCCTTGACTCGGAGCCCGCTGCGTTCTCTGAGGATGAACGGTTGGACGTCACCTCGGGGGCTGCGATCTCAAAGGCGATCGAGCCGAACGCCAGCCCCGTACTCTGCACGGCCCAGGACTCCAAGGAGCCGGACTCTTCTCCGAACTCCGGGCCTTCCATGCCCCCGCCGATCGAATCTGATTGGGCGCCTGTAATGGAGCTCACCGCCGCGGACATCTTTCAGTGCTCACCTTTCGGTGATATCCTGAATTCTCTCAAGTCTCTCTCTTTATCAGGAGAGCCCAGGCCGGACTATGGTCTGCGAGGTTGGGATTCGGACAACGAAGAAATTCAAAGCCCACCCACCACCCACTTAATAGCCACGGTCGACGATTTAACCGACATGATTGACTTCGGCTCCGAAGACTTCGACGGTATGGACGACGAAGGAGGAGACGAACAAGAACCTGCACCTGTAGGGCGCTGGACCGCCACCTCATCATATGACATATATATGGGGGATGCTCCAAAGGATGCGGATGGCGATGGAACAGCGGAAGACGACAACTCGAAAAAACCGCCAAAACGCGTTGGCGCCGCTCCAAATCCCGCCACAGCGGATACGGTGATTCCGGCACGGGAGATAATACTACCCCGGACAGCGCCGAAGAACACCATAACCAGCAAGACTCGGCGCAGGAAGATGGAAAAGCCAGCCCTCAGGAGAGAGCGGCAGAGCGAGAGGTTGAGGATGATAACTACATGCCTCCCTCCGAAGACGAGGCAAGCCTCGACGATGACGAATTCGTCGTACCATCAGACCCCGCAGAACAAGAGCGTTTTCAACGCAGGCTTCTAGCCACGGCCAACAGCCTAAAGAAAAAGCAGCAACAGCTTAGAGCTGATCAAGATTTGCTAGCTGATAGATGGACTGAAGTCCTTGCGGCCGAAGAGTATGAACTCGGGCGCCCCTCCAAAAATTATCCTAAGCGCAGGCCACTACCCCAATCAGAGGGGGAAACATATGACATGGCTGACCGGCCACCCTGTGGCTGTGACAGAGAGGCCTGTCGAACCCTTAAGCCAGCCATGTCCCGGTGCCGTTCAACTAAGGCACGGGAAAACGAGCCAGACCTGTGAGACGTACTGGAGGATAAAGCAAAGCAAACAAGATCGATCTATGGATCGCACGGACGCCGACGACACGTGATGATCTTCACTCCGGACACAATAAATCCGGCCGGGCCGAACACAGCAGGCATAGCTCTTCCGAGCTGCGTCGTGACATAGCCCAATACAGGGGCGCCGCACACCCACTATGCTTCACAGACGAAGTAATGGATCATAAAATCCCAGAGGGTTTTAAACCCGTCAATATCGAGTCGTATGATGGTACGACAGATCCGGCAGTATGGATTGAGGATTATCTCCTTCACATCCACATGGCACGTGGCGATGATCTACACGCCATCAAATACCTACCACTTAAGCTTAAAGGACCAGCCCGGCACTGGCTTAACATCCTACCAGCGGACTCAATCGGTTCTTGGGAGGACCTGGAAGCCGCATTCCTTGACAACTTCCAGGGGACCTATGTAAGGCCACCGGACGCCGACGACCTAAGCCACATAATTCAGCAGCCAGAAGAATCGGCCAGGCAATTCTGGACACGGTTCCTAACAAAGAAAAATCAGATAGTCGATTGTCCGGACGCAGAGGCCCTAGCAGCCTTCAAACATAACATCCGCGACGAGTGGCTTGCCCGGCACCTGGGACAGGAAAAGCCGAAAACCATGGCAGCCCTCACGACACTCATGACCCGCTTTTGCGCGGGCGAAGATAGCTGGCTAGCTCGCAGCAACAACTTATCGAAGATGCCTGGTAATTCGGATACCAAGGACAAAAGTGGCAGGTCACGTCGAAATAATCAAAAGCGCCGCGTTAGCAGCGACAACAATGAGGATACGGTAGTTAATGCCGGATTCAGAGGCTATAAATCCGGTCAGCGGAAAAAGCCATTTAAAAAGAATACCCAGGGCCCATCCAGTTTGGACCGGATACTCGACCGCTCGTGCCAGATTCATCGCACCCCCGAAAGGCCAGCCAATCACACCAACAGGGATTGTTGGGTGTTCAAGCAGGCAGGCAAGTTAAGAGCCGAACACAAGGACAAGGGGCTGAACAGCGACGACGAGGAGGAGCCCAGGCCGCCGAACAACAATGGACAGAAGGGGTTTCCCCCACAAGTGCGGACGGTGAACATGATATACGCGACCCACATTCCCAAGCGGGAGAGGAAGCGTACGCTACGGGACGTATACGCGATGGAGCCAGTCGCCCCAAAGTTCAACCCATGGTCTTCCTGCCCGATCACTTTTGATCGAAGGGACCACCCCACTAGCATCCGCTGGCGGTTTTGCCGCACTGGTCCTCGACCCAATCGTGGACGGGTTTCATCTCACAAGAGCCCTCATGGACGGCGGCAGTAGCCTGAACCTGCTTTATCAGGATACAGTGCGGACAATGGGCATAGATCCATCAAGGATCAAGCCCACAAGGACGACCTTTAAAGGCGTCATACCAGGTGTAGAGGCCAATTGCACAGGCTTGATAACACTTGATGTGGTCTTCGAATCTCCGGATAACTTCCAAAGCGAAGAGTTAATCTTCGATATAGTCCCGTTCCGCAGTGGCTATCACGCCCTGCTCGGACGAACCACATTCACTAAATTCAATGCGGTGTCGCACTACACATATCTCAAGCTCAAGATGCCAGGCCCTCGAGGAGTAATTATGGTCAGCGGAAACACAGAACACTCCATCCGTACAGAGGAGCACACGGCAGCCCTCGCAGCGGAAGTACAAAGCAGCCTTTCAAGGCAACTCTCCAGTTCGGCCGTTAAAAAACCGGACAATGCAAAGCGCGCCCGGAGTAACCTGCAACAAGACCACCTAGCATGATCAGAGCAAGCGTAGCAATACGGCCCCGACCCCAGCCATCGCAACATAGCGGAGCAAGTACCTCGAGTACACAATTACGCCCTTAAAATTCCATGGGCACAGGGGGAGGGGCACATTAACGGCATGCCTACAACACGGCGTCAAACGTACTAGGGGCTGCCGGATTTTTCTTTTTTACTTTTTTTTACTTTCAGGACTCCATACTCTGGATAACCTGTTCGGCATTGTTGCCGCACAGACGTTGCAAGATCAAGGAAAGCAGACAAAGCCACGCCGCATTCTTGAACTCTCAGGTGGTCTCTATTTCGAGCGATATATCTGTTTCTAAATTCCGCGGCCTGTGCCTGGTCAGGACATGTTAAATAGTCTAATATCTTTTTTCCTCATCGCAATACTTGTATCGTTCGGCTTTGATAGATAGCCTCTTTATAAAACAATGCATAGCTTTTTGTCTATTTTTTGCATTATCCTCTATTGAATATATATATATATATATTACGTAACATGATAGCACCCATACACCATGGTACGACAAACCACGCCAGGGGCTTCATTACCCTTTTATCTGGTGTGAGAAGTTCGTACACTTTCACAAGTGCGGCACCCCGAACTTATAGCACTATATGCATCGGCTCCGAGTCATGATTTTGGTCACATGTTGGGTTTGCCCGGCTCCTATGTTTTGGTGCCTTACGTTCCGCTTTATCGGCTAAGGTAGCACTAGGAGAACCACTGCGATTGTGCCCCAGGTCAGGTGGGTTGAGCACCTCAGTGGAGAAAGCTAAAACAGACTGTCATGATAAGGCGTGAGACCGGTCGCTGTTCGAGAGGTTTTCGAGTCCTTAAAGGCTTATGCCGCTTCGAGCGAGGAGCCGGCTATGTCCGGCCAAAGGCGTGGATAGCGCCCCGAACTCGGCCTTCTGAACTAGGGGCTTCGCCGAAATTTAAAATTATAACGTTCTATGGCTAAGTGAGAGTGTTCAAGCATTATAGTCCGATTGCCTGGTTCGTTGTGTTGAGCGTCTCCCTCAAAGGACCCAACTATGGGAACAAGAGCCCTCAGGTTTATCCCGAACACCCCAACACTAGTGGCATGGGGGCAGAAGCCGACGACTGGCCATCTCTCAATTTTTGATAAACGGCTGCACAGAAAATAATATTTTAAATTCAATAAGCATTGCTTTGCGCATATGAACAAGTTTTCAGCGCACACGATACAAACGAGCGAGTTCATTCAAATATTACATCTTTAGTACATTCATCCGCGACAAGGCGGGCTCCGGCAAGAACTTCCTTGTAGTAGTTCTCGGGCTTGCGATGCTCCTTCCCCTGCGGCGGCCTGTCCTTCACCAGCTTCTCTCCGTCCAGCTTACCCCAGTGTACCCTTACACGGGCAAGGGCCCTCCGGGCACCTTCAATGCAGACGGAGCGCTTGATGACCTCAAGCCGTGGACAGGCCTCCACCAGCCGCCGCACCAGCCCGAAATAGCTCCCAGGCAGGGCCTCTCCAGGCCACAGCCGAACTAGTAAGCCCTTCATGGCCTGTTCGGCCGCCTTGTGGAGCTCGACCAGCTGTTTCAGCTGATCGCTTAAGGGCACAGGGTGTCCGGCTCAGAATACTGAGACCAGAACACACTCTCCGTCGAGTTGCCCTCTTCAGCTCGGTAGAACGCGGCGGCGTCGGATACGCTGCGGGGAAGATCGGCGAACGCCCCTGGAGAACTCCGGACTCGGGTAAGTAATAGGTAGTTTACTTTTATATTCCTACTTTGCATTGAGAATGCCTTACCCATTGCTATCTTTTTCACCTCCTCCAACTCTTGGAGGGCCTTTTGGGCTTCGGCCTTGGCACTCTTGGCAGTCTCGACGGCCGACGCGAGCTCGAATGCTTGCGTTTTTTACTCAAGCTCCAAACCCTCATGTTTTGGCATGAGAGCTTGCAGCTCTTGCTGCACCCCGCCGACCTGAACCCCAAGCCTTTCTCGCTCGGCGCGCTCCTCGGCCGTTTTCTTTTCGGCCTCTGCCAGCACATGCTTCAGGGTTGCTACCTCGGTTGCGGCACCTACAATAAGCAGTACAATCCTGTTATTTCTTTCTGCAATCAAGCCTCTCTATAGGCACCTTTTTTTTAGGTATTTCTTACCTTCCTTCTCCTCGAGCTGCCTTTTGGCAAGGCCGAGCTCTTGCTCGGTCCGCCCGAGGCCCTTTTTAAGGACATCCACCTGAGCAGTCAGTGCGGCGGTGGACAGTAGTGAAGCCTGCATACGCATATTTGACCTTTTTTGTTAGACTCCTGCGAAAATTACTAGATCCTCTATCCGGCTTTTCTTTCCGAACACCAAACAGAGCATCAGGGGCTACTGTCTATGCGGTAAATAATTTGACATATTTTTACTTACCTCGAAGCCTGTTAGAAGGCTAGCGCAAGCTTCATTCAGTCCGCTCTTGGTGGACTGAACCCTTTGGATCACCGTACTCATAACAGTACGGTGCTCCTCATCGATGGCGGCGCCCTTAAGCACCTCCAGCAGATTGTCCGGCGCCTCTGGTTGGACGGAGGCCGCCGGCTCAGACGGCTTACTCCTCTTGGAAGGAGTTCGCCGACCGCGGACCGGGACTGTCGAGTCCGGCGCGGTGTCCGGCACAAAGCCGGACTTGGAGCCCTGGGGGGTTTCATCCCCTTTATTCCTGGGGTCCGGGAGGTCGCCTTTCGGCTCCTCCAGGACCACCTCCTCCTGCCCCGAAGCTTGTTGCGACGCCACTTCGGCGTCGTTTGCAGTGCGGGGGGAGACAGCGGGCGGAATTGAGTTCACGTCCGACGTATCCAGGGAGCCGCTCGACGAATCGTCGAGTTCGGCCCGGGGCGGGCTGCATAAAACACAGGCGATATTAGGGAAAGCCGCGCATTAGAAGAATATCACGAGTCACTCTGGTATGTAAACACTTACGATTTCTCCGGACGCTTGGTTCTGTACGGCAGCTCCTCTCCGCCCTCTTCGGCGTCGAGGGAATAGTCCGGCGGAGGGGTCTTCCTTTTCCTCGACCCCTCGGCCTCCCCCGTTGGGGTGGCCTTCTTCTTCTTTTCTCCCCTCACTGGGGGGGGGGGAGAGCTTCCTTGTTCCTCCTCCTCGTTTTCACGAGAGGAGAGCGTTGCGGACTCATCAGATGACGGGTCTGACACCACCATGTTGCGGGAGCTTTTTCGAGTCCCGGTGGTTTTCTTCTTCTTGGCCTTCCTCTCCGGCACCACGTAAGGTGCCGGAGCCATCAGCTTCACCAAGAGAGCTGGGGCCGAGTCTTCGGGCAGAGGAGCCGGACAGTTGATTGGTCCGGATACCTCCTGCCAAGCCTGTCAAAGGTAAAGGGAGTTTAGATCCCGCATAGAGTTAATCTATGTAGAAGAGCTTAACGAACCTATCAAAGGAATAGATAGCTTACCTCGCTAGCGTTGCGCTGCGAGCTGTATCCGCGATCCTCGGAGGCGGATGTGGGGGACTCGGCGCCTTTGGTCAACACCTTCCAGACGTCTTCATACGTCGTGTCGAAGAGCCTACTGAGGGTTTGGTGCTGCGCCGGGTCGAATTCCCACAAAGTAAAATCCCATTGTTGGCACGGGAGGATCAGGCTAACGAGCATGACCTGGACTATATTGACAAGCCGGATTGGCTTGTCCACCAGGGACTGGATGCACGTTTGCAACCCAGTCACTTCTTCCTCGTTGCCCCACAATAGGCCCGTCTCTTTCCAGGACATGAGCCGCGTGGGGGTCCGGATCTGAACTCGGGGGCCGCGACCCATTTCAGATCGCGGGGCTCGGTGATGTAAAACCACCCGGCCTGCCACCCTTTAGGGACTCCACGAAGGAGCCATCGAACCAGAGGACATTGGCTATCTTGCCAACCATAGCGCCTCCGCACTCCGCCTGGGTGCCGGACACCACCTTGGGCTTGACGTTGAAAGTCTTGAGCCAGAGGCCGAAGTGGGGGCGGACGCGGAGAAAGGCCTCACACACGACGATAAACGCCGAGATGTTCAGAACAAAGTTCGGGGCCAGATCATGGAAATCCAGGCCGTAGTAGAACATGAGCCCCCGGACAAATGGGTGAAGTGGAAAGCCCAGTCCGCGGAGGAAGTGGGGAAGAAAAACTACCCTCTCATGGGGCCTTGGGGTAGGAAGAGGCTGCCCCTTCTCAGGAAGCCGATGCGGGATGTCCTTGGACAAGTATCCGGCTTTCCTTAACTTTTTTACTTGAGCCTCCGTAACGGAGGAGACCATCCACTTGCCTCCCGCTCCGGACATTGTTGGAGAAGGTTGAGGAAGGAAGAGCAGACTTGGGCGCTGGAGCTTGAGTTCGCGAGAGATGGATTGGCAAAGGAGGAAGAAGGCGTAGGTTAAAAAGGTGAATCCTTATCCCTTTATATAAGTAGGTACGGTTAGGCGTCCCCACCTACCTAATAAAACTCACTTGCCTCCCAAACGCCGTGGTAAATGGCGTGGTTGGGTTACCCATGTCCGTATTGATGAGAATCCCGTTAAAGGGGGCACATGATCTCTGCTTTGACAAGACGTGCCAAGGAAACCGCCTCGCTAAACACGCTAAGGTGGAACAATGAAAGCAATTTATATAGAAGGCTTGGTCGCAGTGTTATGACGCACTGCGGAATACGTCAGCAGATTTGATTTGTGTTAATATTATTCTCTATATGGAAATATGTGGAAACTTATTTTGCAGACCCGGACACTATTTTTGGTATTTATAATCTTCTTGAAGAACTTGGAGGAGGAACCCGCCTTGCAATGCCGAAGACAATCTGCGCGCCGGACTCGTCGTCATTGAAGCCTGGTTCAGGGGCTACTGAGGGAGTCCTGGATTAGGGGGTGTTCAGATAGCCGGACTATACCTTCAGCCGGACTCCAGGACTATGAAGATACAAGATTGAAGACTTTGTCCCGTGTCCGGAAGGATCTTTTCTTGGCGTGGAAGGCAAGCTAGGCGTGCGGATATTCAAGATCTCCTACCATTGTAACCGACTCTGTGTAACCCTAACCCTATCCGGTGTCTATATAAACCGGAGGGTTGTAGTCCATAGGATAACCATCATCATACACAATCATACCATAGGCTAGCTTCTAGGGTTTAGCCTCCTTGATCTCGTGGTAGATCCACTCTTGTACTACCCATATCATCAATATTAATCTAGCAGGAGTAGGGTTTTACCTCCACCGAGAGGGCCCGAACCTGGGTAAAATAAAGTGTCCCTTGTCTCCTGTTACCATCCGACCTTGACGCATAGTTCGGGACCCCCTACCCGAGATCCGCCGGTTTTGACACCGACAGGGCTCTTTCCCGTCTGCGTTTTTTTCCGAACGACAAAGAAGAAACACAGGACACGGATTGATCACATGGATCGATGACATGGCGTGATCCACTCCACTCATCCCTGGCTCCCTACAGCGCCCCTCCCCACGCCCCACGCGCCCCCACCACTCTCTCTCTCTCTCCCTTATCATCCCGCACCCACCCACCATGGTCTCTCTCTCCGTTATCCTCCCGCACCCACCCTCACCACGATCTCTCTCCCTTCTCTCTGCTCTCGATCCACAGCAAGCCGGCGCCCCGACACCACCTCGTCCACCGGCCCCAACCTAGCCCACTGACCCCGGCCCTTTCCTCTCAACCCCCGGCGCCGCCGGCCCCTGCTCCGACCGCTTCCTCTCAGCCCCCGGCGCCGCCGGCCCCTGCCCCATCCCCCGTCGCCCCTGCCGGCTTCCTTCCCCGTCCCACGTCGCGCGCCATCCGCCTCTGCGGCGCCACCAGAGCCCGCCTCCGCCCCGCCGCACGACCGGAGGCCGCCTCCGCCTCGGCCTCCGCCGGGCCACCGGAGACCGCCTCCGCCTCGACCTCCGCCGCACCACCGGAGCCTGCCTCTGCCTCGACCTCCGCCGCACCACCGGAGCCCGCCTCTGCATCGACCTCCGCCGCACCACCGGAGCCCGCCTCCGCCTCGGCATCCACCACGCCATCGGAGCCCGCCTCCGCCCATGCCACCGGCCGCGCGCCGCGCAACCGGCCGCGCGCCGCGCAACCGGCCGCGCGCTGCCCTCCTCATCCACGCGCCCGCGTCTGCCCACCTTCGCCTGCGTCGCGAGCGTCGTCCGCCCGCTGGAGCCCACCTCCGCGCTCGCCACCGGCCGATGCCTGCACTGGCGCTACCAGATCGAGCGCATCCCGCAGTGGCCTACACAGATAGAGGAGCGGCAGATCGAGAAGAGCTTGTTCGTCTCCACCAGATCGAAGCCGTGGTGGATCCAGAAGATATTCATCTGTAATATTGTTGTGTATTGTGATGTAGACATGCAGTACTCCGTATTGTATAATGTGTATTGTGTACAATCTAGTGTGGTATATCTTGTGGGTTTTTGTCCATCTGAAATGCAAAAAAAATCGATAATGTGTATTGTATACAAAGATTGGTAGTTGGGTTTCCTTGACCGTGTCGACCATCCCATGAAATATTTGATAGCTGATCTCACCTGTGCACTGTAGGTTTATTTTTTATTTGATTAAAAAATATTTCTATGCCGTCTGTGATGTATAAGGTTGACGGCAAAGATGGCGTTTGACTGATGGCAAAGATGCTTTTGTTTGCCGTCTGTAATTTATTCGGTTGACGGCAAATCTGATGTTTGGCTGACGGCAAAGTCTTTGCCGTCTGTCCGATGAAAAGCTGACGGCAAAGTATTCTTTGCCGCTTCGACTTTGCCGTCGGACTTTGCCGTCTGCTTCCTGACGGCAAAATCTTTGCCGTCTGGATTTAGGTCTTTGCCGTCTGTGATCCACAGATGGCAAATTAACTGTTTCCTGTAGTGTTTTAATAGAGAACCGGAACAAAGCATTAGCACATAGTGAATACATGAACTCCTCAAACTATGGTCATCACTGGGAGTGGTCCCGATTATTGTCACTTCGGGGTTGCCGGATCATAACACATAGTAGGTGACTATAGACTTGCAAGATAGGATCAAGAACTCACATATATTCATGAAAACATAATAGGTTCAGATCTGAAATCATGGCACTCGGGCCCTAGTGACAAGCATTAAGCATAGCAAAGTCATAGCAACATCAATCTCAGAACATAGTGGATACTAGGGATCAAACCCTAACAAAACTAACTCGATTACATGATAAATCTCATCCAACCCATCACCGTCCAGCAAGCCTACGATGGAATTACTCACGCACTATGGTGAGCATCATGAAATTGGTGGTGGTCGATGGTTGATGATGACGACGGCGACGAATCCCCCTCTCCGGAGCCCCGAACGGACTCCAGATCAGCCCCCCGAGAGGTTTTAGGGCTTGGTGGCGGCTCCGTATCGTAAAACGCGATGATTTCTTCTCTCTTACTTTTTTCTCCCCGAAAGCCAATATATAGAGTTGGAGTTGGCGTCGGAGGGTCTCCAGGGGGCCCACGAGGTAGGGGGGCGCGCCCTAGGAGGGGGGCGCCCCCCACACTCGTGGACAGGGTGTGGGCCCCCTGGTCTTCATCTTTGGTGAGGATTTTTTATTATTTTTTATAAGACATCCCGTGGAGTTTCAGGTCATTCCGAGAACTTTTGTTTTCTGCACATAAAACAACATCATGGCAATTCTGCTGAAAACAACGTCAGTCCGGGTTAGTTCCATTCAAATCATACAAGTTAGAGTCTAAAACAAGGGCAAAAGTGTTTGGAAAAGTAGATACGACGGAGACGTATCAACAACCAACCCAGAATTACGCAGGAAGGTGCTTTTTGCACTGTTAGTGGAAAGATACTGACGCACTGCAGCAAGAGGTGACATTGTGCATGTAGTAACCTCGTCACCTTCAGGTTGTTGTGGCTGTTCAATCATTTGTTCCATAGCTTCCTGAAAGTTTGAACTTGTAGATTAGTGTACCAGATAAGTTACTAATGAGAAAAAAACAAACAAAGTAGGTTAAACGTTTATACATAACTTATTTTGGTGAACTACTGTAATACATTAGCATGTACTGTAGTGCCAACTACATAATAAAATCACTTTCGGAACATATGTCCATGTAGCATGCCTACTGTATTGTCTATATCCTCACATTCGTTGACATCTAAGGATAATGAGACATGGTTTAAAGTAGGATGAACATAGTATGACATCATTCATATCATGGGCAAACAGATATAAAACAAACAGGCTATTTTATCATTGTGTGCGCACGTGAACATAACAACTAGATTACAGATCAAGACCAAAAGAATATCCTTCATCTCTTTTAAACCATGTAAGGTGAAATGATACGTTAAGACAATTGTGAATAAAAGTGAACAGAGTAACTGACATTGGTTGCAAACTAAGTAGTTAAATGAACACATCACAGTACCAATCAGTTCAAGGCAGGAGGAGTAAGGACTTACAACAGCGGCTTGAACTGGTGTGCTCATGCCCTTCATCTTGCTGGTGTGGCAATCCTTGAAGATTTGCACTGCATTCGGTTCAGGTTCTTTTTGGTCCGCACGGGATTTCCTCTGTACTTGGAACAAGTCAATATAGATACGATAATATGGCACAAAAAAAGAACGAAGTAGCAGCTATTTATAAGAGCCTCGCAGTGTGCAATATAGCTATGAGATCCTGTTGTCTGTTGGAATTTCACTTTAGAACGGTTGGTTTTGTTCTTTAAACAGTTAGCCTAGAAGAAGATACACTTGTAAGGCACATACATAAATACAAGTTCAATATCTGGTCTGATCAAATACATATAGCCTACCTGATACTTTGGATCAGACCAGTGTTTAAGGAGGGTTGTCTAGTCTTCATCTGTAATATATTCCACTGGAGATGTTTGGGTGATTTCATTGTTAGCCTTGCCTTCAAAGTGAGATTTTCTAAGGTGGTACCGATACTGTCGCAGAGCAGACTGAAAAACATGAGTGCATGCTTATCTAGTTGCATCATCTTTCAGATCCAACTTGAACCTCATCTGTTGAAAAAAGAATGTGAGTCTTATTAGGAGGAAACTAGAAAGTATGGGATAGAGCAAGACAATATTACTAATTGCGATGAATAACATTACTTACGGATAAATGGTCAAGGAAGGTGTTAAACTGGGTATTGTCTTTCTCATTCCTGTACTGGATCCACGTTGGGAGGATACGTGCATGACACCTAACGGCAACGGCTGCCTCTGATACTAACTTGGCTGAATCTGTAGCATCACGTGGACTTTTTAAACCTGCCTCAAAATGGATCTCCATTCTTCCTCCTTTAGATTTTGTTAATCTGTCAAGCATTATCCCTGATGTCTGTTTCCGCTTGCGCTGTGGTGCTAGTTCAACAACGAATATGGAAAGTGTTAGTGTACATCAAACTATGAGAGTACATATAAAGGAGCATGCAACTGCAACTTGACTCGGTCAGGTACCGTCTTGGTGTTGATGCTCATGAGGTTCATCTGATCTTGCCAAGTCCTGTTGTGTCAGCAGTGCTTCGGAAGTAGTGTTAGGTGTGAAGGCAGCTTGGGAACTGGCCAGTTCCGGAGCAAACGAACGAGTAACTGGTTGAGATGCTGGTACAGTTGAAGCGGATGCTGCAACTGGTGGAGCAGGTGATACTGTGTTTGTCGATTTAGCCGGTGGACTTGGACCTTCTACTGCACTATAAGTACCAGCAGAATCTCGACGGCAGAACCTTTTCCGTTTCACCCGACGAGTAACAGCACTCCCTACTATATTATTTTCCTTGCTCTTTTTTGACTTTGCCATGTCAAGATGTACCCACAACACAAAAGAATAAAATCACTCTTCAGAACTCATTGATGCATGATACAGACAAGCAATACTTTGATGTAAGACAAGCGTATGAGGATGGAATATGTAAGAAAAACAGGACGACATGGCATATTCACAGCTACGATGTGCAAACTAAGCAGAAAGATTTTCAAGAAAATAGAAGTAATGCAAGCTAGACACCATATGAAAGATGCAACCAATATTACTCTGCCAAGTTAAAAGTGTCTTGTCATAAGTGGCAATTCGAAAAATTAGAAGCAGTACAACGTAGAAATCAATGCAAGATGCAACCACTATCAAACTGCCATGTTAAAAGTGTCCAATCATGAGTGACTGATGCGGGATACACAACAACAGTACTTCGATGTAAGAACATGGTATCATAGGTAGATGTAGTGTATTCTAGACACAGAAAGCCATGTCATATGCACATGTATAACGTATAAACTCAGCAGGTGCAATTTAATCAAAATAGAAAAAATACAGGCTAGACAACATATGCAACATGAAACCAATTATCACACTGTCAACTTAGAGCAAGCACCTGCGATGGTGGAGTACGGGAGATGAACTCATCATGTAGACTTGGGACTTCAACTTCATGAGCAGTAGCAGTGGCAAATCTAGAGAGTCTCTGTTTGCATCGCTGCGGAGGACCACCAACATCCCCTGACTTACTCTTTTCCTTCCTATTTTCTGATATTTCCATATGAAGTCAAAACCACAAGAAGATGAATAAAATTAGCTCTGCATAAGTGGTTGATGCATGATACAGACGAACACTAATTTTATGTAAGGCAAGCGCAGGATAGGAGGATGGAATATATACAAAAAAAGACAACATTTCATATTCACACGTACGACAGGAGGATGGAATATGTATGAAAAAACAGTAAGCGGAAGGCATTTCAACAAAATTAGAAGAAATGAAAGCTAGGCACCATATGAACATGCAACCAATATCACTCTATCAGGTAAAAAGTGTCTCGTCGTAAGTGCCATTTCAAGAAATTAGAAGCAGTACAAGCTAGAAGACAATGCAAGATGCAACCTACATCACAGTCCCAAGTTAAATGTGTCTTATGGGTAAGTGATCGTTGCAGGTATAAGTTGTAAGCTACGCATATGCAATTCAACATAATCAGAAGCAATACAAACTAGACATCATACGGAAAACGCAACCACATATAACAGTTCCAAGTAAGAGCAAGCACCTGTGATGGTGGAGTAGGGGATATGTGCTCATCATGTACACGTATGTTCTAGAAACATGAACACGTGTCAATTCACAGGCATTATGTGTAAAGTAAGCAGATGCAATTCAAGTTATAAGCAATACAAGCTAGACATCATACGCAACATGCAACCACATATAATAGTGTCAAGTTAGAGCAAGCACCTGTGATGGTGGAGTAGGGGAGATGTGCTCATCATCTACACAGCTATGTTGACTGTCCAGCCTTGTGTTGTCTTGCGAATCTTGTTGGGAGGATGGCGGAGTAGAATCTGTAGAGACCCCCTGTTTGAGTTGCTCCGAAGGACCACCATCATCCACTGCCGGACTAATTTCCTTCATCTGTAATGATTTTGCATTGTGAAGTCAAACCGATAAGTAAAAGGAATAAAATTCGCTCTTCAGAACTCATTCATGCATGATACTTGACGAACACTACTCGGATGACAGGCAAACACATGATGCGAGGATGGAATATGTATGAAAAACAGGATGGCATGACATACTCACACCTATGATGTGGCAACTAAGCAGAAGGCATTTCAACAAATTAGAAGCACTGCAAGCTAGACACCATATGAAAGATGCAACCAATATCACTCTGCCAAGTTCAAACTGTATGGCGTTTCAACAAATTAGAAGCAGTACATGCTAGAAATCATATGCAAGACACAACCAATATCACAGTGGCGACTTAAAGGTGCCTTATCATAAGATATAGTATGTACCAAAAACAGGAAAGCGTGTCATATTCACATGTATCATGTGTAAGCTAAGCAGATGCAGTTTACACTAATTAGGAGCAATACGAGCTAGACACCATATGCAACATGCAACCAGATATCACACTGCCAAGTTAGAGCAAGCACCTTGGATGGTGGAGTAGGGGAGCGGAGACTTGGACCTTGTAATGCACTATCAGTACAAGGAGAATCGGTACAGATGCTCCGTTTACGTTGCTGCAGAGGACCACCATCATCGCCTTCCTTACTCTTTTCCTTCCTCTTTCTTGATTTTGCCTTGTCAAGTCAAATCCACAAGAAAAAGGAATAAAATTTGCTCTTCAGAACTCATTGATGCATGATACTGACGAACACTACTTTCATGTAAGGCAGACGCATGATAGGAGGATGGAATATGTATGAAAAACAGGACGGCATGACATATTGACATGTATGATGTATAAAGTGTAGACTAAGCACAAGGTGCTTGAACTTGTTAGAATCGATGCAAGCTAGAAACCATATGAAAGATGAAACCAATATCACTCTGCCAAATTAAAAGGGTGCCCTAACAAATATATTTGACCAAATTAGAAGCAATACATGGCAACAGGCTAGAAATAATATGCAACGAATAAAGGTGACTCATCGTAAGTGATTGATGCAGGATACAGAAGAGAGGTAGTTTCATGTAAGAACAAGGTTAACACATAGATGTAGTGTGTACCAAAAATAGGAAGGCATGTCATATTCACAGGTATAGTGTGTAAACTAAGCAGATGCAATTTACCCTAATTAGAAGCATTACAAGCTAGACACCGTATGCAACATGCAACCACATATCACAGTGCGAAGTTAGAGCAAGCACCTGTGATGGTGGTGTAGGGGAAGTGCGGTCTTCAGGTACAGAGCTACGTTCAATATCTTCATTTAGGCTTGTTGTTTCTTGAGAATCATGTGGAGAGGATGAAATTGCATTCTTTATAAGAGTATTGCGTCTCATATTAACCAACGCGTGTGACTGTCTCATCATAAGCGATAGACGCAGGATACACAAGAACAGTAGTTTGATGTAAGAACATGGTGTGATAGGTAGGTGTAGTATGTACCAAAAACAGGAAGGCGTGTCATATTCACATGTATAATGTGCAACCTAAGGAGATGCAATTTAACAAATTAGGAGCATTGATGAGGGATACACAAGAAAAGTAGTTTGATGTAAGAACATGGTTAATAGAAAGACGTAGTATGTACCAAAAATAGGAAGGCATGTCATATTCACAGGTATAATGTGTTCACTAAGCAGATGCAATTTACCCTAATTAGAAGCATTACAAGGTAGACACCATATGCAACATGCAAGCACATATCACACTGCCAAGTAAGAGCAAGCACCTGCGATGGTGGTGTGGGGAATTGCGGTGATCAACTAGAGAGCTACGTTGACTATCTTCATTTAGCCTTGCTGTTTCTTGAGAATCATGTGGGGAGGATGACACTGCACTCTTTAAACGAGTATGGCGTCTCACAGTAACCCACCCGGGTGACTGTCTCATCATAAGTGATTGACGAGGAATACAAAAGAGCATTAGTTTGATGTACGAACATGGTTAATAGACATATGTAGTATGTATCAAAAACAGGAAGGCATGTCATTATCAAAGGTACAAGGTGTAAAGTAAGAAGATGCAATTTAACCAAATTGGAAGCAATACAAGCTAGACACCATATGCAACATGCAACCACATTTGACAGCACGAAGTTAAAGCAAGCACTTGGGATGGTTGTGTGTGGCAATTGAGATCATCAACTACAGAGCTACGTTTACTGTCTCCAACTGCTGACACTGCACCCGTTAGAGCGTTGGAACGCTTAGTGCTTATCTTCGAATTACACTGGAGCAACTTCTGTCTTTTCTTTTCTGCATTCATCAACACTGCGTCAGAGTCTGAAATACCCATGCATAAAAAAACAATAGTTTGAGTATGGGTGAAGTGTGTGCACAATTAGTACAGTGTAAAGGTAGCAGATAGCAGGTCGGTGAGAAATAAATGACGGGAGACATACGATAGCTCTACAACATGCATGGCACACTGAATTACTACAGGATTCTATGAAAATAACAGTCGACTGAAAGCAAATAGGTCAGTCCATTTTTTCTGCACCGTCTGATGTACAAAGAACGGGCAGATCGTCTTCATCTACCTCCAGCCAGTCAGTGTTGATGATCTTCCTTGAAACGCCGGTAGAATGACCAACGCAATCTAAAAGAAGCTGATTCGTACGTTTTACTTCCTGATTGCAGTGCAGGGACGAGCGAAAACAACTGCATCCTAGTCCGGAATGCACTTTCTACCTGTTCATCCATGGACCAAGGACTAGCTGGCACAGCTGCACGGCGGTTTTTCGGACAGGTGCGCGGACAAGAGGCAATGTGGTGTGCTTATTTCTGCAAATAGCGGTGCTTAAATTTAGTGGAATGCACAAGCATTTCAGCTGGTCAGTACACTGCATGGTTCAGTTCAGCATTCCAGCTGAGACCACAATTATAATTGGTTATTCTGGAATGAGACAACCTAACCCTGAATGGTGGCAACAAGAAAAAACCAGAGTGAACTCCAGGAAATTTAAGCCTGCCGGGAGGCCCTTTGCTCAGAGAGAAGCCTTGCTTGTCTTTTCCTGATTTGTAAACCTTCTCACAACTTTTTCTTTTGCTGTGAACTAGTATATGTTTGTTATGTTCTATGAATCATTGAGATGTATAAAATTGCTTAACTTCTGCTTTTCAAGTTTTTTATGAATACGATTTAATGTGAGTGTTCCACATGAGCGCTGGACTAGCGTGTGAACGTTTGGAATTTATTACATTGTGGCCTCAATTAACTGCATGAACCACTGTAACAAGATACATAGTTGCTTATATGTCAGACAGCAGATTGTTGATTGTTAGTTGGTCGATAGCCTAGTGTTGAAGCGAGCAGAGCCAATGTGCCGTGTTTTGCACAACTGCTTACAAGTGGGGTATCACCAACAGTGTTTACAAGTACTTATGTATACGTCAGCGCACGGTTCTCGAACGAGTGCTCTATTTCATCAAAACACACACTGCTCGTATGATAAACCATGACAACTTATGTCTTACCATGCCATATTCATGAAAAAACTAGTGAGGACGCATCTGTTTCGGCAACAATTACGATGGTTCTCACATGATTCACGGGCACACAAAAGTAGCAGCAGTTCCCATAGACGGATTCAAACAGAGTACTAGCCACAGAGGGGTCGATAACAGGCAAGGTTCAGATAATTAGACACAATCCAAACTACTATTAAACACTAGCTGGGGCAACTATTTCATGCCTCAATCTAATTTGGGCTGGACACAAGACGGACCTTGCCATGAACATCATCGAGGACGTCCCGCAGCAGCTCAATCCTGTGAACCTTCATGAAGACAACCTTGTGGCCTTACCACTGATAAACTTGTTTGTGGAGGCATGCCACGTCATCTTCCTGCGTAAGCTTGACAAGAACAATATTCCTCACAAACGAAGGAGTAGCTTTGAACTTCTTGTGCTTCAGTACACCCTGGACAACACGCCTGACAACAGTGAGGCTGGAATACAACTCTTCATTGGTATAACCGCAAATGGCTTCCAGGATCCAACAGCCTAAGAACTCTGTTTTCCCAGTGCGTATATTCAGGTCGTTCGCCTCATAGCGAATGACATGTATAACCACACAATCCTTGTCTGCATCAGGGCTCTAATTGAAACAGAAACAAATTCTGAATTACTTTTCAGTATAAGAAACACAAGTTATTTAAACCACTACGTATAGCATGGCATCGAAGCTAATAAAATTTTGCATTATTAATCACCACATACTTCCTTTTCTAAAAAAATCCCCACATACTTAGATGAAAAACCACAATCGAGATCGGCAAAGAAGGAAATCACCTTGGGCAGCTCAGCGTGGGGGGACACATCCTCGAAGGGGGAAAACTGCTCCTGCAGTGCCACGGGGGCTGTAACCTCAAACGGGGCGTTGACCATCTCAGTATCTGGGGTCGCCTCGGTGGTTGCCTCCATCTTCTTGGAGCTCTCTGTCTCATGGGGATCAGCCTCCCGCGTCTGCTCCAATATCGGCAGATCTTTGCCTGGTTCTCCTTGGTCCATCATGAAACTGATGAATACTAGGAGACCACTGAAAGGAAAACACAATCGCAATGACAATGAAACAAAAAAGAGAGTGAGGATCGGTTACTGCTTTGCAAAAGTTATTTTTTCCCTCTGAACAAAAATATACCAACATCACGGATCCGCTTACCTTCCCTTCGTTCGAAGAGAAGAACAGTGGCAGATGCAAGTGTTGCCTTTCTTGAAGATGGTGAGGGAGAAGGGGATTCAGCGAAGAGTGAAATGATGGTTGCTTCGTCCATCAAACTTAGACTGCAGGGAGGTGGGGTTTTGTGATACGACGGCTCGTTACTGCCGCGCTACGACTGGGGTGACTCTCCGCCTGCATACTGCCTTCTAATTTGGTGGATGGCATTTGGGCCCGCGCGCTGCATGGCCCGCATGTCGGTGAACAAAAGTATAACGGCATTTAGTAGAGGGAGATGTTTCAATGACCTAGGAGGAGCCAGAAGCGGTAGAGTGTCTCCACTGTACTAGTAGTAATTGTTTTTCTGGGTAGCTGTAGAGTGTCTCCACTGTACTAGTAGTAATTGTTTCTCGGGTCCCAAGACAAAACAGCCCATCCACACTAGTAAATAGTAAAAACAATTCAAAAGCCCATATATTTACTGAATGAGAGGCGCTACCCACACCCAGCACACCGCCCCCCCCCCCAAAAAAACTTGGGTGCTCTTCTTCCTCCTCGCTCCCACCCACCTCACGTCAGCTCGCTCCACTCGTACCCCCAAATTCCTCACCTCACTCCTACAGAAAACCCCAGCTCCCCTTCTTCCTCACTCCTACAGAAAAGCCCCAGCTCCCCTTCTTCTTCGCTCGCACTACAACTAGGCTCGTCATTCGTTACTCTGCTCAAATCCGTGAGCGCGACGCGGTGCCCTCAAGGAAAATGGAGTCGGCTAACCCCAGCGCCAAGAAAATGAGGCTCTCGCCAGCGGCGATGCCTGTTGTAGATCCCGCACCCGGCAGCGCGGGGAGAAGCGGCGACCCCGCCCCCACCGGATCCCAGGAACCCGTAGAATCTCGGGTGGACCGCATCAGCGATCTCCCGGACGCCATCCTTGGGGAGATCATCTCGCTTCTCCCCACCAAGGATTGCTGCCGCACCCAAGTCCTCTCAATTCGGTGGCGCCCTTTATGGCGCGCCGTTCCCCTTAATCTCGATTGTCGTCAGCTATCTCTCTTCAATGATTTTGAAATCCCCAGAGCCATCATCTCCTCCCACCAGGGCTCCGTTCAAAGCCTCTGCATCCCGTCATGCTACCTAAGCAAGCATACCATGCCCTGCACGGTGGACGCCTGGCTAGAATCCCCTGAATTCACAGAACTACAGCTGCTTGAGTTCTACTATTCCCCTGGAAATCACATACCACATACCGAACGCCATGAACTTGTGCCCTCAGCACCAATGTCCATCTCGGGGTTTTCGTCCTCTCTCCACACCGCCACCTTTGCGCAGTGCTACCTACGAGACAATCTGGTACTAAACCTTCGACTCCCATTTCTCAAGAAACTTTCACTTGTGCGGGTTCGTATATCGGAGGCCTCATTGCACAGCATCATCCACTCCAGTTGCCCTGCGCTGGAGTGCTTGGTGCTTGTTTTCACAGTTAGAATCGGTTGTCTCCAAATAAAGTTGCCTAACCTTGTAATAATTGGAATTTCTTTTGACGGAAGGCAGCTCATCATCCAAGATGCCCCTTCACTTCAAAGGTTGATCCTTGATTCTAGTTATTCACCGTTGCAAATAACCGTCCTCTCTGCGCCTAAACTGGAGACCTTGGGTGTAATACATGATCTTTGTGCTCATTTCAATATGGTGTTTGGCTCCACAGTTCTTCAGGTACTTTATATTATCATCTACACTTGTAACCATAAGATGCATTTTAAATTTCTGCGCATAATTTATATATCATCTTGGAGTACACATTTTGTACTAATATTATGTTCTATGCTCAATGAAGAGTTTCTCCATGGATGGCCTATCAATGGTGCTGGATTTTGTCAAGATCTTATATATCCAAATGAATAGTTTTGATCTGAACAAGATTATTGGCTTGCTGCAATGCTTTCCATGTCTGGAGAAGTTGTATATAAAGGTGACAATTTCACGCACATTGGAAGCCCGCATATAGTGTACTAGAATTAACCGTTCAGCTGTTGCTCTTTCGACATTCTTCATTTAGACCTTAACTGTTTTCAATCTTCATATCTATTTAGGCAACAGGACGGGGTAAGAAAGTTATAACCAATCGGTGGATTCGTAAGCATTGGGATTTTCTCACTTCTCATGAGATTCGATTAAAGACAATAACGCTAGAACGATATGTAGCCAACCGTGCAAACACAAGATTTGTCACATTCTTCCTGCTGAATGCGAGGTTACTATTGTCCATCAGGCTTAAGTTTATCAGCAGCATGGTTTTGACGGATGGGTATGTCGAAGAGCAAAAAAAGGAGTTTCAGGTGGGCAAAAGAGCTTCTGAACGTGTCGGGCTTCTATTTACAACATATTGTGGTCATAATCCAGTAAATTTTAAGACCCGGGATGTTCATTTTATGGACCTTACCGGTCCATTTGACTGTGACTGCCGAAAACAGTGCTGGAGTTAGATGTTGTTGCCCTTTTCAATCTGTTTTTTTTTTGTAAACCTGATGAATAATTAACCCTCGTGCTTTTGTACAGTTTGTAAGCTGGAGTTAGATGTTCCTGCCCTTTTCAACTCGGCTGTGACTATCATATTTTCTTTGAAACAAGGCAAATGGCTTGTCATTCATTTAATTTAGAGTGAAATATTGTAAAAAAAATCCAAACCAAGGGAAATAACATCACTCTCGCCGGCTACTTGAGCTCACTGTGCATTACAGAAGCCAAGTGATTAGCCCCCACCAGCACCCACAAACTTATTTTGAACTAGCACACCAAATGGGCTGTAAATTTTCATAGGAAAGGCTGCATGACCGTGACAGATTTGGATTCTGACATTTGGGACCCGCGAGGAAATAGCCTATCCAAGGTGGTGTCGACTTATTAGCCAGTCAACAAACGATTCTGCCTACCATCCGTTGGATTGACATCCAACATCTGTCGTGTATCTTATATCTCTTGTCTTCTTCTTCCTCCAGCCGCCCAAACCAAACCACCCCGTTGGCTCCGCCTGCTCCCGCCTCCCATGGCTGGTTGCGCCTCCGCTGCCCTACCGTACGTACACTCCAACGTTGGCCAGTCCCTCCCTCTATTCCCCCACACGTCCTGTTATTCTCCGGCGACGTCAGCCCCAACACGCACCCGCGCCCGAACCAGTCAACCCTCGTACTCCCCTCCGCCTGTGACTGGACCGGCGCATCTTCAACGACTCATGTTCGTTCCGTCCGAGGCCTCGCCGTCATCCTCCGCCTTGCGGCCTTGGTTCGCTCGCCGTGCACGGTGCGCCGCCCTCTTGCGTTGTCAACGTCGTCAACAACCGAGAGGAACAAGGAGATGATTGTACGTGGAGAGGATGACAGTAGGGACCCACCAACGTCATGGCAGTACGCAAGCAAGTGCCTCTATAGTACAAGCCAAAAAATATGGTTCCTCCTAATGGTTGGCCATCTGGGGCTCACGCCATTGTCAACATAGTCAATAAACGAGAGAATTACACTACGAGCGGCTGACACCAGGGACCCAGCAAGTCGCGCAATTTTTTTCCGAGGAACAAGCAGTTGTTATTTATACTAATTTTAGCGACGGATCAGGGTAACAACAGGGCTGTGCGGGGGCTATGGCCCGTCTAGCCAGGGTTTTATTCATGTTTACCACATCATGAGCCCAGTTGTGTTTTTTTCTTGCTGAAAATGGCTAGCCCTGTTCTATTTTTCAAAGAAATACCCAAACAAGGCCTACTTGCTTTATCGGCCCTGCCGGGCTGCAAATCTTTCAAGACGAGGAGAGTTTCATTCGGTTTGCCCAGAAATGGGCAGTACATTTTTAAAACACATCAAACCGGGAATTAGTTTCATTTTTTTTCATTACAAGATCTTAAATTCCATTGATTTTTATGCGTGGAAAATTATTTGGATTTTATATTTATATAAATTATTTTTCAAAATAGTTTGAATGTGAATCGATATTTCTGGATTAAAAACAGTTGACCGCACCGAAATATGCAAAAATTCGTATACTTTTTAACCGTGGCCACAATATGGGTTGTGATGCTAACAAAAAGAAGATTGGCTCCAGAAAAATTCTTAAGAATTAGCAAATGGGTTGTACATTATTAGAAATAATGGCAGATGGGTTGTATGCTATTTTCCACATATTTGAGGCTGACTTGTGCGCCTACTACAGGTTGACGCGTATGTTTTTATAAAAAAAAGGTTGACGCACACGCAACGCCGTGTCAACTTAGTCAACACACGAGAGAGTGACTGTTGGATGTCCGTCCAACGGATGTCGTGCTTCTTCAATCTCTGCTCTTCATGCTCAAACCGCTCAAACAAGCGCCGGCGGGACTGCCTGCTCCCTCCTCCCGCGGCCGGCTATGCTGTCGCGTAGGCCTCACGGCCCCACCGTACTCCCATCGCTGGCCTAGCCATCCCTCTACGCACCCACACATGTTGTTATTCTCCGGCAACGGCAGACGAACCTGTAAACCCTCGTACTCCTCCGCGTGGGAAACAACTGCGGAGTATTCCCTGGCTCCGTGTCGTTCCCTTCCTAGGCCTCGCCGTCGTCCACCGCCCTGGTGCTCTCGGCCCGGCCTGGTCAACGTGGTCAATGAACGACATCCATCGGAAGTGGACTGTACGTGGAGAGGCTGGCAGCTGGGTCCATGGCCGCACGCAAGGAAATGCCTCCTTATTATGCGCAAAATAATGATTCCTCCACCTGGCAGCTAGGACCTACAGGAAGGGCCTCTATATTTCGCGAAAAAATGTTCCCCCGCTGACAGGTCCGACCCACCAGCTATATCTTCGCACGCAAGGAAGTGCCAACTTATTACACCCAAAAAATGAATACCCCCTGCTAGCTGGGACCCACCATATTGTTGGGCTGACTTGTGGGCCTACTAAATTGACAGGGACGGAGAGCTTTGTCAACTTAGTCAATACTCCAGTGACCGTATGATGTCCATCCAACGGCCATAGTGCTTCTTCAACCTCTGGTCTTCTTACTCCAGCCGCCCAAAGCAGCACCGGTCGTGCCGCCTGCTCCTGTCTTTCGTGGCCGGTTGTGCTACCGCGGAGGCCTCACCGCCCCCATACTACTCCCACCACTGGCCAGGCCATCCCTCCACTCACCCACACCCCCTGTTATTCTGCGGCGACGGCAGCCTCACACCACAGCCGAACCAGTGAACGCTCGTACTCCTCTCCGCGTGGGCATCCACTGCGCGTCTTGCACGGCTCCGCGTCGTCCCCTTCCTAGGCCTCGCCGTCGTCCACCGCCGTGGTGCTCTCGGCGCGGCGTGGTCAATGTGGTCAACGGCCGACTTCCATCGGAAGAGTACTGTACATGGAGAGGCTGACAGCTGGGTCCACGGCAGCCGCAAGGAAGTGCCTCCTTATTACGCGGAAAATAATTATTCCTCCACCTGACAACGGGGACCCACCGAACGGGCCACCAGTATTTTGTGAAAAAAATTGTTTCCCCCTGATTGCTGGGACCCACCGAACAGGCCACCGTATTTCGCAAAAAAAGTTCCCCCCGCTGTCAGCTCGGACCCACCGAAAGTGCCTCCTTATTACGCACAAAAAAATGAATACTCCCCCGGCTAGCTGGGATCCACCTTGCTGGGAGGCTGACATGTGGGCCTACTAAGTTGACGGGGACGAAGGGCTTTGTCAACTTAGTCAATATGAACGATTCTAGCTCCAGTGACCGTACGATGTCCACCCAACGGCTGTAGTGCTTCTTCAACCTCTGGTCTTCTTGCTCCAGCCGCCCAAAGCAGCGTTGGTCGTGCCGCATGCTCCTGCCTCCTGTAGCCGGCTGTGCTGCCGCAGAGGCCTCACCGCCCCCTACTATTCCCACCGCTGGCCAGGCCCTGCGGCGACGGCAGCCTCACACCGCAGCCGAACCAGTGAACTCTCGTAGTCCTCTCCACGCGGGCTTCCACTGCCGCGTCGTCCCCTTCCTAGGCCTCGCCGTTGTCCACCGCCGTGGTGCTCTCCGCGCGGCGTGGTCAACGTGGTCAAGGAACGACATTTGTCGGAAGAGTACTGTACGTGGAGAGGCTGACAGCTGGGTCCACGGCCACAACCCAGTTTTTTTGTGATTTACCAAGTAAGTCGCTTTGTCAGGCCTATTGGTCTGCAAATTTTTGAAGACGAGAAGAGCTTCATTCGGCTGGCCGAAAAAATGGCCCATCAGTAATGAGAAATGGGTTGTACATTTTTAAAACACATCAAACCGGCAATTAGTTTCAAATATCTTTTTTTCATTTCAAGATTTTAAATTACATTAATTTTTATGCGTGGAGAATTTGTTGGATTTTATATTGATATACATTTATTTTTTAAATCAGTTTGAATGTGAGTCGAAATTTCGGAATTAAAAACAGTTCGGAACGCACCGAAATATGCAAAATTTCGTATAATTTTTTAACCGTGGCCACAATATGGGCTGTAATGCTAACAAAAAGAATATGGGCTCCAAAAAAACCCTTAAGAATTAGCGAATGGGCTGTAAATTATTAGAAATAATGGCAGATGGGTTGTATAATGTTTTCCACAGATTTGAGGCTTTCCTAAAAAAAGGTTGACGCACAAGCAGTGACTGTTGGATGTCCATCCAACAGCCGACGTGCTTCTTCGATCTCTGCTCTTCCTGCTCCAGCCGCTCAAACAAGCGCCGGCGGGAATGCCTGCTCCCTCCTCCCCGCGACCGGTTGTGCTGCCGCGCAGGCCTCACCGCCCGACCGTACTCCCATCGCTGTCCTAGCCATCCCTCTACTCACCCACATCTGCTGTTATTCTCCGGCGACGGCAGACGAACCAGTAAACCCTCGTACAGGCGTACTCCCCTCCGCGTGGGAAACAACTGCCGAGTCTTCCCTGCCTCCGTGTCGTCCCCTTCCGCCGTGGTGCTCTCGGGGCGGCTTGGTCAATGTGGCCAACGACCGACTTTCATCGAAAGAGTAATGTGTGTGCAGACGCTGACAGCTGGGTCCACGGCCGCAACAAGGAAGTGCCTCCTTATTACGCGGAAAATAAATATTTCTCCACCTGACAGCGGGGACCCACCGGACAGGCCACCGTATTTCGCGAAAAAATGTTTCCCCCCTGACTGCTGGGACCCACCAGCTACACCTTCGCACGCAAAGAAGTGCGTCCGAAAAAAAACGATTCGCCCCCCTTACTGTTGGGACCCACCAACTACATCTTCGCACGCAAGGAAGTGCTTGATAGTCGGGACCCACCTGGTCGAAGCGTACATAGCGTCGTCATTCTGGTCGCGAACGTGTACATACATATATACTGGTGGATGTAGAGGCGTGCACGTGTCGTAGTAGAGGCGCGTACGTGTCGTAGTAGAGGCACGCACGTAGCATGTACACGTACGTATAGCGGCCATGGTGCAAGAAAGAAAATATGGCCACGTATGTATACATACGGGCGGGGTCTCGAACGCCTACTCGCGCATACGTACGGCGAGGGCTCGCGTACATGGCTGGGTCGGAACGGAGAAACAGCGTCGTCGTCGTGTTCATGGGGAGGCAACGGAATGTGTCGTGTTCATGGGGAGGCAACGGAATGCGTCATGTTCATCGGGAGGGCTTGGACGGAACAGACGATGGAAACGAGGCCTGGCGTAGCGCAGAACGGAGGAAACGGCCTTGTGTTCGACCGGCCATGTTTGAAACGGGATCATGTTCATCGGGAGGGGTCTGGCGTACCGCAAAACGGAGGAAACGGACCTCTTACGGTCGAAACGGGGGTCCTGTTGATCGGGAGGGGTGTGGCGTACCGCAAAACAGAGGAAACAGACTTGTGTTGGAGCGCTATGGTCGAAACGGGGGTCCTGTTCATCGGGAGGGGTGTGGCGTACCGCAAAACAGGACTCCACGGGATACTGTTCATCTCCACCATCGACCTCCTCCAGCCTCGGGCTCCTGTTCATCCAGCCTCCACCACACGCTACTCCATCGGCTACTGTTCAACCACCCCTCCACCTTCTACTGTTCATCCAGCCCTCCACACCACGGGGTCATGTTCAACCACCCCTCCACGGGCACCCCTCCACCGTCTACTGTTCATCCAGCCCTCCACACCACGGGGTCATGTTCAACCACCCCTCCACGGGCACCCCTCCACCGTCTACTGTTCATCCAGCCCTCCACACCACGGGGTCCTGTTCAACCACCCCTCCACGGCACCCCTCCACCGTCTACTGTTCATCCAGCCCTCCACACCACGGGGTCCTGTTCATCCACCCCTCCACGGGCACCCCTCCATCGTCTACTATTCATCCAGCCCTCCACACCACGGGGTCCTGTTCATCCACCCCTCCACGGGCACCCCTCCGCCGTCTATTGTTCATCTAGCCCTCCACCACACCACGGGGTCCTGTTCATCCAGAGGCAACGCCACCGCTCACTGTTCATCCACCCCCCTCCCCCCGCAACGCTCACTGTTCATCCCAGAGGCAACATCGATCGGCTTCAATTAGCAGCAGTAGCGAAGGAATCGCTCGATCGGGTTCAGTTAACAGCCATCGATCGATCGCTCGGGTTCAGTAACGCGTAGCCTGCAGTGCAATCGCTCGGGTTCAGTTAGAGCCCAACGCCTCGCTCGGGTTCAGTTAGAGCCAACGCCTCGCACACACGCGCATACGTGTACGAGAGAAACGCGCATCGCTCGGCCCCCGACCTCCCACCATAACCGGGAACTCCTCGAAATTTTCCTCCCCCTCGCTTCTACCATGGTTTTTTCCGTCATGGACGGCCCAAAGAATGTCATGCAGCTGCGTCTCCGGCCCGCCCAGGACGAAAAGCCCATTTTCTGTCATGATTTTTTGTCATAGAAGTAGGAGCCCACCACATCTATGATGATACCGGGTTTTGTCACAATTATCGTCATAGAAGTGTCATATGTATGACAGAAAAAAATTTCGTTCGGCCCAAAATGTCACGGATGTGTCTTTTTTTTGTAGTGATGAATACTCCGAGGATCTTTTCCATTTCCCTCTATCTTCACAAGCTCACCAGAAATTTTTGTTGGTGGAAGATTTATGTGCTCTTGATTAGCTTTGATCCGATTGAGGATGTAGTAATAGTCTTGTTCCCTAATTCCCTAGGATTTATCAAATGCAAGTGAGTAAGCTTGGCAAGGAAATTTCTGTGAATCTTGTTACCGCAAATCGTTCCCTGGACAAACAACATATCACAAAGGTTATACTAATAAAACAAATAGGCCAGAGCCGTGTACAACACTTAGGATTATATAAGATAGATTAGCAATGCATTGATAAGTAATAAGATATACACTGTGAAGGCATATAAGTGGCCATGTGTCCTTGTGACAACACGACTGACTACCAGCGCATCGAGGGTTAGATTCTCCAACCTTAGTCGTACCCGACTCGTGGGGTTACCTCGGTTATTAAGGAGAAACCAGACAAACACGTTAACGTTTGATGACTACATCATTGTCTCTTCAGCTATTAAGGATGTTCTCTCCTCCTTGTCTATTTTCTCTATGTGTTGTCTGGATGTATCTCAAACTATCAAGCATCAAGTAATCCGCTACCTTAGGCATTGTTGGGCGAAGATGCTCTAACTTGCAAAATCAAGGGACTGTTGTTGCTGCTTGGTCCAAAGTTTGTAGGCCGAGGAATCGGGGACGAGTGCCATGAACATCAACAATCAAACACAAAGCACTTATATTGAAGAATCTACACAAATTGATACTCCAGTCAATTCAATATGGAGCATTTACTATAACAATGGATAAGGATCATGATGGAAAGAAAACTTGAGCTCGGTATAAGTCAATCGCAAGATGCAATTTGGAAAATGGCAAGGGTGTTATTTTGTACTCATGTCCATGCAAAATTCCCGCGCCTCTTCACTTTTGTTGAGATTAAGACTTTGAAACAAATTGTGTGCTTTAGCATGAATACTTGGAGGATCTTTTCCATCTACCTCTATCTTCACAAGCTCACCATGATTTTTTTGTTGATGGAGGATTTATGTGCTCAATGATTACCTTTGATCGGATTTAGAATGTGGTAATAGCCTTCTTTCCTAATACCCTAGTATTTATCAAATCCAGGAAGTGATTAAGGTTGGCAACAAAATTTCTACAAGTCTTTGTTATCGCAAACCAATTTCGTTCCCTAGAATAATTAAATGTCATAAAGGTCATAATAATAAAAGAAATAGGTCGGAGCTAAGGTTTCGTTTGCAGCTGTATACAACACTTGGGAATATAATAAGATAGAGCAAGAATGCATCGATAGGTAATAAGATACACGTTGTGAAGGCGGATAAGTGATCGATGCGCCCTTTTGACTGCACAACTGACTACCGGTGCGTCAAGGAATGGATTGTCCAATCTTAGTCCTATTCGACTCATGGAGTTACCTCGATTATTAAGAATAAACCAAACCAACACATGCATTTGATGACTGCATCATTATCTACCCCACGAAATTGGTTTCGGCCACCATATTGACCTTACTATCATTGTTTTTGGCATAGCCTTCCACTCTAACCTGCTCTTTACCTCTCCTTGTGCCAATCTTCAGTGTCTCGGGTACCGACGAACCATGGGATCGAGGCAGAGACAAGAGACAAACAATTCCACAAAAAATATAAAGTAAAATCAGATTGTCAATCCCTTCTTGCACATACACGGGGCTGCGAAGCTATGCCTTGGCTCGTAGCCTGGGGTCACACACCGTGATTGAATCACAAGCATATGACATTGTATAAAAGGGTACCTCAACATGAATGACGATAGAATTACAATGTCACTGATCGTGATGGATTTTGACGACAGAGTATGAAAAATCAAGTTATGTTGGTGTGAGTGCACTTTGACATTTTTATTTAATAATCTGAAATTGCTACATCTAGTCTTAGTTGCGTCCCACCTTTTCCTAAACATGTGTTTGGTATTATTATAGCTTTGACTTGCCATATTTTTATTTTTATATGTTCATACGATGAAACCAAGTTTCCCCCCCCCCCCCCCAAGTCTACCACCCATTGTGGCCATTTTGTTCATGACATATCATATTCATATGGCAATTGTAGTATAAGTAAGGTTATTAGTTGTGGCAATGTCTCTGTGTGTGAATTGTGACCTCGTTTGCCTAATTGACTTTTTCCCTATTTTTTATTGTTTTGTAATCAACACATTTTCCATTTTCATGAACATTTTTTAGCAACATATTGTAAAATAAATTCAAGCAATTGAATATCAACAACCACAAACTAAGCCTTATACACCAATCAAGCACACCCTTATACTCCATTTGGTAGCGGTGTTAATCCTAAGTTTAGAAACCCATCTCATATAAGTTAATCAGATAACCAAAGCCCTTGATGGAGAATCCTTCGCAATGCGCCTCCACGAGCCTTCTCAGGATCCCTCCCAGCGAGTCACCACATGCCTTCTCCGGATCCTCCCTGGACCCGCATAGTGAACCATAATCTCATGTCACCGGACTCTGACTAGCCTTAATGTGAAACAACAGTAAAGGAGCCAATGTCACCTTTTTGCAGCGTTGATAGAGACAAGGACGACAGGTCAAGCTACAACTAGGGTTAGGAAAGAAACAGCTCCACCAATGTGAGGGGGAAGGGAAGACTTGGTTGTGACCAAGACTTGGCCATAATATAAGCATGAGCAGGAAATCATTGGTGTTTGGATAGAAAAAACACTTGCTTTAGCTCGACTAGAGCAATCGGCTCTCAGCTCAGGATGATTATGAAGTTTTCACTGTCAACCTTCGGTAATAACAGCCTGCGGTAGTGAAAGGTTCTTCGTCAACTCTTATCAGTAGCCTACGAGAAAGTATTTCAAACCATTCTACAAAGCAACACTTGCTATAACCCCTTAAATAGTTGGGTTCCACAGTGCACGTGCACTGTGTCGACCTATTTCGAAGTAGTCTCACTAGCTCTTCAAGGAGGTAGCTAGGTAGTAACATTGTTTGGAGTCAGCTTAGAGAAAAATGCCCTTTTAGTCTAGCTGCTCATAGGCATAAGGTCTTATCTTTGCTTTTGTAATCACAAAAATCCTTAATCTAATTGGACGAAGTTATTTCTCAAGCACTATCAAAATAGTAAAAATCATAACAAAAAGCATGAAAACTGAAGAAGTGTTTCAAACAATATAGGATAACTGACCAGAGAACTTGCCAACTAGAAAAAAGAATTCGATGTTCAGGCCTAATATTATGCTGGCACTGAATACTTTTGCAGCAATGGAGAAATTTAAAATACTCATGGCCCCCTACCACTAGTTTTTGTTCTTTCAGCGGTTTATATCCTCTCTTCTTTCGCTTTTGCTTGTTTTGGCTTTGGGTCTCTTAGCGTTTTGTATTTCCATTTGTTTCATTGGTTTTGTATGCTTTCATGTCTTCTTGGCGTTCTTCTAATACCAAACAATATGCATTTTGATGCATTCTGGTGAGTGAAAAACAAACAGAAATTCAGAAGCAAAGTGCATCTCAGGAGTACTACAATTAAACATTTCGATGCGACCTGCCACATTGCATTAACTGTAAAAAGGATACAAGCAAACGACCAACACAATAGAACATATGCTTACTCCAAGTTGCAGCACCACGCTGGCAAAGTCCAAAACAGAAGTTGCAGAATACGATTAAGGTAGGTTACCGAATACGACTAAGAACCACATAATTAATAGTAGCTCCGAGTGAGAAGCTGCTGCAATAGTATCCAGCCGTACGTCAGTTGTCCAGGAGACGCTCGCCCAGCTTGTAGGACACGTAGGCGTCAATGCAGGCGTACTGGACCTGCGCGACGTCAAGCTGGCGCCTCTCCCAGTTGCTCATGGTGACGTGCCGCGGCTTCTCCATGCTCAGGCCCAGCACCTCCCTGGCGTAGCCCTTGAGCCCCAGCCTCGTCCTGCCCAGGCCGCCGCCGATGCCGAGGTACTCGTTGCAGCGGCCCTCCAGGTCCACCGGCGCGGCGCACACGAGGCCGTAGTCGTCGGCCAGCTTCGCGGCGTCCTCGCCGACGCCGATGCCGACGCACCGCACCGTGGGGTCGCCGAGGAGGCCCCGGATGGCCGCCGGCACGCGGTTGGCGTAGAACATCTGGAGGACGAGGCAGCTGGTGCCGACGCAGAGCTGCAGGATGGCCACCTTGGAGGTCGTCCACGAGTGGTAGTTGGGCTTCCACTCGCAATCGAGGCCGACGATGAGGCCGCGGCCGGCAGGGTCGTTCGCGGCGCGCACGCGACGGACCCACTCGTCGGCGGCGTCGGTGTCGCTGGTGACCGTCGTGTTGATCAGGGCGGAGCCGAAGGGGACGGTGTGGCGCGTGGTGGCCATCTTCGCTGCTCTGCCGTGAGCTACCAGTGCAGAGCGCTTGCGCCGTAGTGATAGCTGTTCATGGCTAGGTCTCGCTTTATATAGTGCAACTGTAGTGCTGCTTCAACAACCTGCGTCTAGTAAATTTAAGGCTCCATTTTGGAATTTGGATCGTCGACACATAATCCGAGGAGTCGCCTGTTAGCTTTCCAAGTGAAGCAATTCATCTTTTGGGGGAATTGTGCTGCCTTTACTCGTCTGGTTTGGCTGGCAAATTTGACCAAAATCAAGTAGTGCACCCTAGGATTCTACCCATTGCAACGGAAAGAAAACTATATACTCCAATTTTGTTGTGATGAATTTATCTTTCTTGTAGTTGATAGAATTTATCTTTTACAACCACAGTTTGTATGTCTGTTGTCACTCTTATTATTTATTTATTTTAAGGAAAACAGGAGGGCTCTGCTGCGTATTTATATTAATTTTTGGTAAAACAATACAAATAGGTCCGAATGGAAAAGAAAACTATACAAAAGAAACTAACAGAAAACAAACAAACAAAACAGAGCTAACTAGGTTCGCAACAAGTGGTAGCTCATTGCCACAAATTCTGGTTTCGTGGTAATATGATGTGTTGAAATGATTTTTTATTTTTGTGGCAATACCTATTTGTTGCTACCCTGATTTATATTCCTGTGGTGGCACCCACGACTCTTGCTGCAAAAAATATGCGTTATTTGCAACACATTTTTTCTGTGTGATATGTTCTATTTCTTGCCAGCATTTTGTTGTTGTTGCAATAGTACATTTTCATTCAAACATATTTTAGTTTTAATGACAACTACCACCATCTAAATTTGTTTTGCGCAAAGCATTTTTATTATAATAGAAAATATAATATACCATGTATTCAAAATATCTTAGTGTAATTTTGTGAGGGCCAAGACTATTGCCAATATACGTCAACTATAGACTTGTGCTTATGTGATGTCCCCACACGGTTGCGTTTATTTGCATCCGTTGGTGCGCCTCTCTCAAGAAGAAAAATGAATTAGTTTTTCTCCATTAAACAAATCACAAGTAAGTCATAAATATATTTGCAGAGAACTATGAGTGAAAATAACATTTTAAAATCATTTGAAGCGAAATAGTTGATTGGGCTTATAGCCTATTTAGCCACAACCCTTGGTCGGTAAAGGAAGACAACCAGGCTCATCGGGTAGTTATGTCAAACATTCTAAAGAAAGATAGTCTGTCCATTTCAAAATAATAACAAGGTCCACTAATTTGTTCAAAATCGAAAACTTTCTATGTTTGATCAGCTTGTTAGAAAAAGATTTCCAATACCTAAAATACCATTAGTATCTTTAGCTCCACCACAAAAATGAAATACATTTCTATATTTTGTTGTTTTGGTATTTTAGATGTTGATAGTTTGTTCTATATATTTGGTAAAACATAGAAAAGTTTGACTTTAACAAATATATCTTATATTCTGAAACGGTGGGAGTAGGTAGCTTGATTTGTTTTCTCCTTTTTTTTCATCCACGACTATGACCCATCTCCTCCAGCGCATGAACCATCGTCGCCTCTTTGCATGAGAGAGTATGGCGTAGGCCCCTGAGACATGCAGAAATGTAGTGTCAAATTAAAAGGGTCAAAGCCACAGAGTATGACATTAAGCTCTAACAGCTAACCTAGCCATACTCTGGTTTTGTTGTTATTGGATTTATCTTTTACAATGATAAATTCATGATAATAGTTCATTTATCTTGACACAGTTTTTATGTTTGTTACACTCTTATTTTTGATGCAACAAATTGTTTTTTGCAATGATAGATTGTTGTTGCAAACAAATTGACTATTTACAGAGTATGGCATTAAGCTTTAATAGCTCAACTAGCATTACTCCATTTTTTTTGCTATTGAATTTACCTTTATAAAGATAAATTTCAACTCTTACTGCAAAACAATGATTTTATCATGCATTTTTGTTCATACTAAGATTTTTATTTTACAATTATTGTATTTATTTTATCATTTTATTTTACAATGATAAATAAGTGATTTTTTTGTATAGATATCTATTTATAGTGTTACCTCGATCTATATTCCTATGGTGGTACTCTCGCCTTTTACTGCAAAAAATACTTGTTATTGCAGTACATCTTTTTCATGTGATATACTTGGCTATGTGCCGAAGTTTCATTCTCATCCTTGCATAGTACTCCCTCCGTTCCTAAATACTTGTCTTTCTAGAGATTTCAACAAGTGACCACATACGAAGCAAAATGAATGAACCTACACTCTAAAATATGTCTACATACATCCGTATGTTGTAACCATTTGAGATGGCTAGAAAGACAAGTATTTGGGAACGGAGGGAGTAGTTGTGTGGGAGCGATGGATTCCCCTACATCGATCGGTCTTCTTTAGATGTAGGACTGCTGGACCATTGTTCCGGGCTCTCCGAGAGAATATAGCTCCTTTCTTGCCCATTTTTTTGTTGCAATGTTACATTCTCATTCAAACATATTTAGTTTTAATAACTACTACCACCATATGAATTTGTTGTGTGCAAATAGTTTTTGCTGGAATAGAAAATATAATGTACTATGCACAAAAACTGATGAGGGCCAAGTACTTATTGCCAATATATACGCTTATGAGATGTCAACATGTGGTTGCGTTTATTTGGCGGCCATCCGTGTGGTTCACTCAAATGGAAAAAAGGAAATAGGTTTTCTTCATGAGACAAACCTCAGTCACATCTCAAATGTATTTGTTGGGAACCACAATTGAACGATCTTTTTTTAAATCATTAATAATAATAATGGATTGGGCTTATAGCCTATTTAACCACGACCCTTGGTTGGTTAAAGGAAGAAAATCCATGCTCATCAAGTAGTTATGTCAAACGTTTAAAAAAAGATATTCCATGTGTTTCAAAATGTATGTGCATTATTTTTTTCCAAATGCCAAAAATTTCTATGTTTGACCAAGTTATTATAAAATTATTTCTATACCTACAATATCATATTCACATCTTTAGTTCCATAGTGAAATGAAATGTGTTTTAATCTTTTATTTATTTGGTATTTTAGGCGTTGATATTTTGTTCTATAGACTTGGTAAAACGATAAAAGTTTGAATTTTGTAAAAATACACAATATATTCTGAAGGAGTAGGAGTAGTTGGGTCGGATCTTCTCTCTCTTTGTGACGCCCCCGATTTAATCATACACTAATCATACACGCAAACGTGTATGATCAAGATCAGGGACTCACGGAAAGATATCACAACACAACTTTACAAATAAAATAAGTCATACAAGCATCATATTACAAGCCAGGGGCCTCGAGGGCTCGAATACAAGTGCTCGATCATAGACGAGTCAGCGGAAGCACACTATATCTGAGTACAGACATAAGTTAAACAAGTTTGCCATAAGATGGCTAGCACAAATGGGGATACAGATCGAACGAGGCGCAGGCCTCCTGCCTGGGATCCTCCTAACTACTCCTGATCGTCGTCAGCGGGCTGCACGTAGTAGTAGGCACCTTCAGAGTAGTAGGAGTCGTCGTCGAAGGTGGCGTCTGGATCCTGGGCTCCATCGTCTGGTCGCAGCAATCGGGTATACAAATGGAGAAAAGGGGAAACAAGGCAACCGTGAGTACTCATCCAAAGTACTCGCAAGCAAGGAGCTACACTACATATGCACATGGATATATGTGTAAAGGGCCATATCAGTGGACTGAACTGCAGAATGCCAGAATAAAAGGGGGATAGCTAATCCTGTCGAAGACTACGCTTCTGGCAGCCTCCGTCTTGCAGCATGTAGAAGAGAGTAGACTGAAGTCCTCCAAGTAGCATCGCATAGCATAATCCTACCCGGCGATCCCCTCCTCGATGCCCTGTTAGAGAGCGACCACCGGGTTGTATCTGGCACTTGGAAGGGTGTGTTTTATTAAGTATCCGGTTCTAGTTGTCATAAGGTCAAGGTACAACTCCAAGTCGTCCTGTTACCGAAGATCACGACTATTCGAATAGATTAACTTCCCTGCAGGGGTGCACCACATAGGCCAACACGCTCGATCCCATTTGGCCGGACACACTTTTCTGGGTCATGCCCGGCCGCAGAAGATCAACACGTCGCAGCCCCACCTAGGCACAACAGAGAGGTCAGCACGCCGGTCTAAACCTAAGCGCACAGGGGTCTGGGCTCGTCGCCCTTAGCACACCTGCACGTTGCATACGCGGCCGGAAGCAGACCTAGCCCCCTTAATACAAGCGCGAGCTTATGGTCCAATGCGGCGTGCGCCGCTCAGTCGCTGACGTCACGAAGGCTTCGGCTGATACCACGACGTCGAGTGCCCATAACTTTCCCACGTAGTTGGTTAGTGCATATAGGCCAGTAGCCAGACTCAGATCAAATACCAAGATCTCGTTAAGCGTGTTAAGTATCCGCGAACGCCGAACAGGGCCAGGCCCACCTCTCTCCTAGGTGGTCTCAACCTGCCCTGTCGCTCCGCCACAAAGTAACAGTCGGGGGCCGTCAGGAACCCAGGCCCACCACTACCTGGGTGAAACCACCTGCCCCTTCAGCCCCCACCTCCGAACAGTATCACAGGTAAAGTAACAATGTAAAATATATAGTATATGACCGTGATCACCTCCCGAAGTGATCACGGCCCAGTACTATAGCATGGCAGACGGACAAGAATGTAGGGCCACTGATGGAAAACTAGCATCCTATACTAAGCAGTAGGATAGCAGGTAAGGGTAACAACTGTAGCAACAATGACAGGCTATGCAGTAGAATAGGATTAATCAAAAGCAGTAACATGCTACACTACTATAATGCAAGCAGTAGAGAAGAATAGGCGATATCTGGTGATCAAGGGGGGCTTGCCTGGTTGCTCTGGCAAGGAGGGGGTCGTCGTCGACGTAGTCGATCACAGGGGGCATCAGCAGCAGTCTCGAGGTCTACCGGAGAAGAAGAGGGGGAAGAAGTAGTAAATACACGCAAACATAAGCTTAACAAGACAATAAGCGGTGCTAGAGGTGTTCTAACGCAGTGCTAGGCGACACTGACGATGGGGGATAACATCCGGGAAAGTTTTCCCGGTTCCGGACGTCTGTCAAACAGATGAATCGGAGGGGAAAAGTTCAACGTTTGCTATGCTAGGGACGTGTGGTAGATGAACGGAGGGCGTATTCGGATTCGTCTCGTTGTTCTGAGCAACTTTCATGTACAAAGTTTTTTCATCCGAGATACGGTTTATTTTATATTAATTTTCAAAGTTTTATTCAATTTATGGATTTATTTATATTACAAATTTAATCAGTAAATACTCTTGTCACGTAGTGCAGTGCCAAGCACAGTGTATGACAGGTGGGGGCAGGGTCAAAGTCAATAGTCTAGTCAGTAGTTGACTGGTCAACGTTGACTGGTCAAACTGGCTGGTGGGACCTAGCTGTCACAGAGACAGTGCAAATTAGCAGTTTAATTAATTTAATAGATTAGGTAGGGGCACATGTCATAGACTCAGTTTTGATTTAGAGTTAAATCTGCACAATTTAATTGGTTGGTAGGCCCCAGGTGTCAGCCACACGATAAAATAAAGAGGGGTGTTTATTAATCTAAAGTGGATTAGCCCCTAACTAACACAGGGGCATCGTTCCAGCAACAGAGAGTCAGCCCTGGCTACTCGTTGCTCGCGCGCGGAAGGCGCCGGCGGCCCAGCCAGGGCAGGCAACGGCGGGCCTGCCGGTGGCGGGAGGCGGAGGCGGCGGCGTAGCGCAATAGCAGCAGGGCGGCCGGCGGGGTAGCGCAGCAGAAGTAGCAGCAGCGGCGCGGTTCACAATAGGCGGCGGCGACAGCAGGCCGAAGCAGCGTGGAGCAGGGGTGAGCGGGGCAGTGTGGGCGCTGCAGCAGGAGGCGACTGGGGGCGCGGCCACATCCGCAGGGGGTGAGCGCGGGGGAGGAGGCATGCGGGCAAGGGCGGTCTCCAGCAGGTGCGGCGAGGCGCGCGCGCAGACGTTGCCGGTAGTGGAAGGGGGACTGGGCCGCGCGCAAGGCAGTAGCAGCAGCACACACACGGGAGGGAGGCAAGGCGCAGGCGGCGGGTTGGCCGGAGGTTGCTGGTGGCGACGGCAGCGACAAGCAGAGCGGGGGCCGGAGCTCGGATGTGCGTGGGTGTGGTGCTGCGGCTCGAATTTGAGCAAGCGAAGCCGCTAGGTGGCGTCTTTGGACCACCACGAGCACACTTGTGTGCTCGATTTGGCTCAGGTCATGCGCTGCCCACGACGATACATGGCCGGAGGTATGGAGATTGCGGTCATGGCGGAGCTACGCCCTAGAGGACGAAAGAGATGGTGAGTATAAGGGGGGAAGGTGCGGGGGCTCACAACGGTCGCCGAGTAGGGGACGGCGAGGCCGGGGACGACTTGGTCGTAGCGAATCGGCGACGAGTAGCTCCGGGCACCGAGGACGAAGACGGGATGATGGCGACGAGTTGGGGTAGCGAGGCGATGAACCCAAGGGGTGGAGAGGACCAGCGCGATGTGGCGGTTCTTCTGCTCATGCTAGCACGGAGAGGGGAGGCCGGTGGCCACGGCAATGATGAAGAGCTTGGCGGTGGTGGTTCGGCCAGGTATGCGGAAGAGGAAAGCGGCGCGAGGGGGAGAGGGAAAGAATGCTAGGGTTCGGCCTGGGTTGTTGGGGGCGACGTCTTTAACCCTAGCAAGGGCCGTGGGATGGCCGGCACGTTGCCTAGCCATCGGCCATGGCGGTTGGATGGCCACCACGCACTCCCTGCCTCCTGTAGCAGGAGGTGGAAGGAGAGGTGCGGCTGGGCTGGGCCAGATTTGCACTGTACACTTAGGCCCAGTGCACATTAGGTTTTACTCTTTTCTCTTTTATTTTGCTTTTTTTGTCTTTTTATATTGTAATTTCTTTAGCCACTAACTGGATTTTTTAAAATATGTAACTAGTCCCGTAAATAACATTGAAGTATATAGCACTGCGGAAGGCATTTGAAAAGCTTTGGAATTTTTATAGTTTTTTTAAGTGGTTAAAATATTGTTTCGACCCCTCTTTTAATTATTTTAGGGCATTTAAATATTTTATTAAATGTTGATTTCACCACCATAATTATTTATGATTTATTTGCCACATCCAGAACATTTTGGTTTTAATATTTGAAAACTTTTATTGTTTAACTTGAATTTGACTTTTGAATTCGAACGGGGTTGAATCATCGCGAGATTAACAACGGTAATCGTGGTGATGTGGCATTGTTAGCAAAGGTTTACTGTAGCTTAATTATCCGGGCGTCACAATTCTCCTCCACTACAAGAAATCTCGTCTCGAGATTTTAAGAGGGGGTGTAAGGGGGAAAGGTCTGGTTACGATATTCTAACGGATCTTCTCGTCTTGGTTGAGCTTCTCGAAGAGGTCTAGCCACTACCTTGATGTCTTCACTTCTGTGCTTCAGGTCATCATGAGGAAGCCGGCGTCCTTTCTTCAGGATTTCCATCGTACTTACAAAAGAATAAAGAGTGGTTATTCTGTAAGAACGGACCTCTGCAAGGTAGACTACCTGGTAGTTAACATCGGGGAAGGTGGCGGAAAGTAACTCTCGAATTGAAACTTAAGAAAATATCGAGAGCAAAGTAAGGATGTATCATGGGAAGTTTCGAGCGGGCGGGCAATCATTCGATGCCTGAAACGAAGTGTTGAAGGGGTTTAGAGCAATGTGAATAAGCATTGCATCAGATACCAGAATAGATCACTGGGCCGATGGCCCGTGAATTACTACAAAGTCAAGGGCGAGGAATAACTTTGACAACAGGGTGTTCAGGAGAGTCAGGTTTCGATCCTGTTGAACTGTGGGTTATGGGCCCACCATGTGGGTTAAATGTATGAAGGGCACTGACATCTTGCATGATCATGTAAGTAAGGCATGTCAAAGGGTAGCCTGTTAGTTATGTTGGCAACAACGTCGGTACCAAGCGCTAGGGACGAAGAGAACCATTTTCCTGCTCGTTGAACGAGGCGGACCAATAGGCAAAGTTCTCATCCATCGGTGGCTACCGGAATGTCATCAACAATAGTAACAGGGTCTTACTGATAGAGTTGTACACCGAGGTGTTTACATAAGCAGGAAAATATTACTGCTTAGATCATATAGATCACAAGAAGGTTTAAACAAACCAATGGAAAGGAAAAGTGATTATCAGGTTTAAACAGAACAATGGAAAGGAAAATGTGTATACACACATATTTCGGGGGTATATCCTTCCCAAGGTCAAGCAGAGCATGATATCCATGACATGATATTATGTAGAAAACTATTTTGGGAAAGGTGAGAGAAATTTCATGACATTACCCATACAACGGTGTTTGAATAATTGATAGAGAATTTAGCATTTGCTTCAAATGCTCTTATTGAAAATCGGAGTACCACAGACATGCTTCGGGATAGCATTGACATGGTCTTCAAACAAAGTTCGGACTTTGGATACACAAAGGATCCATCAGGATAAACTTATTAAACAAGGCATTCAATTTCCTCATGGAAAAATGATTAACCTTGTTAAAAAGGAAACTATAACAATAGGGCCTCCGGCCAGGTGTGCTAGGCACGACATCACCTTATCGGGTCACATAAAGACCATTGTTATAACTCTTGGAAATATGTTCCAACCATCATATCTGACCGAGATTCAGATCTGATTGATGTTAGGATACCTCAGACTCACGATGCTCGAGGAGAAAAGGTGTGACACAAATTGACGAGATGACATCAAAGATTCTCGGGAAATGAACTATGGAAGCGAGTTCTGAAACAAGAGTTCATCATTAAATCAAGAAGAGGATGAGGAGGTGGCTGATGGACTCAGCGATAATTCATCGAGGTATCCAAAAATGGATCTCCACAATTATGTGGATAAGGAGATAACATTTGTCAGATCAAATGATATAAGGAAGTATGCTCGAGGAAAAGATACACAATTAAACATTGGTTGGAAGGTGCGCCCGAAATATGGGTTGGGTTGCACGACCAACGTCGGAATGGTGATTCAATAACCAATAGTCTGAGGATGAACTGTCGGCCATTAACTTCAAAGCAATAGGGTTGCTAGGAGTACAGAATCCAAGCAGCACTGTTCACTTGTTACTATTCCGGTTAGAATCAACTTTGGGCCAAGAAAGAATGGTTATGGTGGGAAGTATCACTATACCAAGAAATTTGAAGAGGCGAAGCAATTCTCACAACCTTCTTGACATACAGATGGTAATATTCCAAGGTAAAGAAGACAATTGCTGGATAGCAAGGAACTCAAGGTATAACACCAAACATGAACAAGTTTGTGTTGGTGGGAAAGCAATAAAGTGGTCGATGATAATACAATTCATCGAGGGCAAGGATGGTATTTCTCATCATGAATTCAATTGATATCCTGGAAGAGCTCGGAAGGCTGATGATGTTCACGACACATTTGTTGAGAGATTTCACGAAGATGTAATCGATCGACGATGATATCAAGTCAAACAAATGATGAAGCGAAAGGTTATTGGAACCACGGTAGGACACAAACTCAAAACCAAGTTTGTCATTCAAGGAGAAATGATATGGTGAGGAAGATCGACGTAAGCTTAGCGCGTCGTCGAAAGTGGTGCTCCGAGAATAAGGAAGAGGTAGCACGGTTAAAATCATCACGAAAATGATATAGCCAAATAGGCTAGGAATGGCGTGATCGGGTACAAACTCGTACGTAAAGAAGATTACTAAGAGTTGTTGAACCATAGTGCGGACTCGGTTCAATTATCGGTCTCTTCGAGTGTTTCATAACTCAGAGCCCTTGAAAAATTGGAATCAGTGAAAATGTAGTACTTGATGAAGATCTCATAAGAAGTTATGCAGTTCCATGATAATCCCGAGATACCAGGGGGTAATGCTCGACGGTAGAGCAGAGTAGAGGGTGGACACATGAAATCATCTGCAGAAGACAAGTACTTCATCTTGTCTGAGAAATGGAATCAAAGGAGATCAATCATGGTCGGGACCATAGCTGCAAGGGATCCAATTTAATGACACTGAAAGAATTACCCAAATGATTAATATTTTGCAAGAAGCTTCCATGATAATTTCCACACCGGGTCCATGGGCATGAACACAAAGTTCAAGGTCGACTCCCACTTCTTTAATGCATAACCTTTCATTCACTTCTCGTCTTCAAAGAAGTTGTAGGGTAGAAAATTATCTAGTAAAACACCAGAAGGGTATAACTTGTGAAAACTTTCGGGTTCATACGGTTTTAGGGAAGGTACAGGTTCAACCCCTCGGGGCATCTTAGGATCGTATACTACGAACTTCATGAGTAAATAACACAAGGTCGAAAGCAGAGCATCGTTGGCCACTTCAGGGAATAGGATTTACCATTGTCATTATGTATCAGGGAAAGAACTTCCAACGTGATTGAATATGAAGGACGTTGTCGGATAAAATCCAACAAAGGACTTGATGGTCCACAAAGGATCTGATGTGAGTATCGGTACTCAACCAGGAGAGGAAAGAATGCAAATGCAATAGGTTATGGAATCATCTGAATAATACGAAGCTTAAATGCAAAGGAATTATGATTCCAAATCGAAGGATCAGAAACATATGCTCTAATCAAAGATGGATAAGTTGAATAGACTTAGGGGCACAATCGACAACAATTTGATTGGTCGAGATCCAGCTCATGTTTAAAATGACGTCTAGGCCGGACGGATGAATTCTAGGATCTGGTTGAGGATTGCGAGCATTCATAACATATTGAATCAATAGACTCAAAATGAAAATGACGAGGGATGCCAATAAGATTACGAGAATTTTGGTATTAACCATATCGCAAGCAAGCAAGAATTTTAGGAGCAATAGATTGCTCAGGATTTTCGGAAGACCGAATGGTATTTCGAAGAATTTTGTGAAATACATGAATCATCTGGGGTTGAGCGGATACTCGATAAGTGCGAGAATTATCCGTAGGGGTATTCAGGTGACAAAGATCAGCAAGGCAGTAAGCTCAAAGGATTCTCGGAAAAACAAAGAGAAATTCGAGGTATCTTGTAATAACAAGATCAACTGGGAAGCATTGTATGAATGGCGAGTATACGTGCTTATCCATAAGGGTTTATCGATGGAAGGGAATTGCATAAGTGACCATAAAGTCTCGAGAGAACATCATAGAGTATCTTCGGATCCTTCTGGTGCAGCAGACGATCATCTGTAACAAGGGGCTCTCCGGTAGAAAGTTGTTACGAGAACCTAATGTTAGAGTTTAGCAAATTCATTTAACCCGAATAGAAGAGAGATCAGGGTCCCAGAGTATAGGTCGAGGAATAAAAGATCCTAATACCACCCAAAGGCGACGTGGGCCCGTAAGCCGCTCAGCCATGTTAGTAAAAACCTTTTCAATTGCTGGGGAACGTAGTAATTTCAAAATTTTCCTACGCACACGCAAGATCATGGTGATGCATAGCAACGAGAGGGGAGAGTGTTGTCTACGTACCCTCGTAGACCGATAGCGGAAGCGTTATGACAACGCGGTTGATGTAGTCGTACGTCTTCACGGTCCGACCGATCAAGCACCGAAACTACGGCACCTCCGAGTTCTAGCACACGTTCAGCTCGATAACGACCCCCGGACTCCGATCCAGCAAAGTGTCGGGGATGAGTTCCGTCAGCACGATGGCGTGGTGACGATCTTGATGTTCTACCGTCGCAGGGCTTCGCCTAAGCACCGCTACAATATTATCGAGGATTATGGTGGAGGGGGGCACCGCACATGGCTAAGAGAACGATCACGAAGATCAACTTGTGTGTCTAGAGGTGCCCCCCTGCCCCCGTATATAAAGGAGCAAGGGGGGAGGCCGGCCGGCCCTTGCAGGGCGCGCCAGGAGGAGGAGTCCTCCTAGTAGGAGTAGGACTCCCCTCTTTCCTACTCCTACTAGGAGGGGGAAAGGAAGGGGGAGAGGGAGAAGGAAAGGGGGGCGCCGCCCCCCTCTCCTAGTCCAATTCGGACTAGAGGGAGAAGGGGCACGCGTCCCACCCTGGCCGCCCCTCTCTCTCCACTAAGGCCCATAAGGCCCATTACTTCTCCCGGGGGGTTCCGGTAACCCTCCGGCACTCCGATTTTCTCCGAAATCACCCGGAACACTTCCGGTGTCCGAATATAGTCGTCCAATATATCAATCTTTATGTCTCGACCATTTCGAGACTCCTCGTCATGTCCGTGATCACATCCAGGACTCCGAACAACCTTTGGTACATCAAAACATATAAACTCATAATGAAACTGTCATCGTAACGTTAAGCGTGCGGACCCTACGGGTTTGAGAACAATGTAGACATGACCGAGACACGTCTCCGGTCAATAACCAATAGCGGAACCTGGATGCTCATATTGGCTCCTACATATTCTACGAAGATCTTTATCGGTCAGACCGCATAACAACATACGGTGTTCCCTTTGTCATCGGTATGTTACTTGCCCGAGATTCGATTGTCGGTATCTTAATACCTAGTTCAATCTCGTTACTGGCAAGTCTCTTTACTCGTTCTGTAATACATCATCTCGAAACTAACTCATTAGTGGCATTGCTTGCAAGGCTTAAGTGATGTGCATTACCGAGAGGGCCCAGAGATACCTCTCCGACAATCGGAGTGACAAATCCTAATCTCGAAATACGCCAACCCAACATGTACCTTTGGAGACACCTGTAGAGCACCTTTATAATCACCCAGTTACGTTGTGACGTTTGGTAGCACACAAAGTGTTCCTCCGGCAAACGGGAGTTGCATAATCTCATAGTCATAGGAACATGTATAAGTCATGAAGAAAGCAATAGCAACATACTAAACGATCGGGTGCTAAGCTAATGGAATGGGTCATGTCAATCACATCATTCTTCTAATGATGTAATCCCGTTAATCAAATAACAACTATTTTGTTCATAACCTCTTCGATTAATGAGCTAGTCAAGTAGAGGCACACTAGTGACACTCTGTTTGTCTATGTATTCACACATGTATTATGTTTCCGGTTAATACAATTCTAGCATGAATAATAAACATTTATCATGATATAAGGAAATAAATAATAACTTTATTATTGCCTCTAGGGCATATTTACTTCACCAATGACTAGACTCGACTTCGCCCAAGGAGTTGGAAAGGGGGATTCCTACAGGCAGTCGGCTCTGATACCAACTTGTTGTTGGAAATATGCCCTAGAGGCAATAATAAAAGCATTATTATTATATTTCCTTGTTCATGGTAATTGTCTTTATTCATGCTATAATTGTGTTATCCGGAAATCGTAATACATGTGTGAATGATAGACACCAACATGTCCCTAGTGAGCCTCTAGTTGACTAGCTCGTTGATCAACAGATAGTCATGTTTTCCTGACTATGGACATTGGATGTCATTGATAACGAGATCACATCATTAGGGGAATGATGTGATGGACAAGACCCAATCCTAAACATAGCACAAGATCGTATAGTTCGTTTGCTAGAGTTTTCCAATGTCAAGTATCCTTTCCTTAGACCATGAGATCGTGTAACTCCCGGATACCGTAGGAATGCTTTGGGTGTGCCAAACGTCACAACGTAACTGGGTGACTATAAAGGTATACTACGGGTATCTCCGAAAGTATCTGTTGGGTTGACACGGATCAAGACTGGGATTTGTCTCTCCGCTTGACGGAGAGGTATCACCGGGCCCTCTCGGTAATGCATCATCATAATGAGCTCAATGTGATCAAAGTGTTTGATCACGGGATCATGCATTAAGGTACGAGAAAAGTGACTTGCCGGTAACGAGATTGAACGAGGTATTGGGATACCGACGATCGAATCTCGGGCAAGTAAAATACCGATTGACAAAGGGAATCGTATACGGGATTAATTGAATCCTCGACATCGTGGTTCATCCGATGAGATCATCGTGGAACATGTGGGAGCCAACATGGGTATCCAGATCCCGCTGTTGGTTATTGCCCGAGAGTCGCCTCGGTCATGTCTGCATGTCTCCCGAACCCATAGGGTCTACACACTTAAGGTTCGGTGATGCTAGGGTTGTGAAGATATGTATAAGCAGTAACCCGAATGTTGTTCGGAGTCCTGGATGAGATCCCGGACGTCATGAGGAGTTTCGGAATGGTCCGGAGGTAAAGAATTACATATAGAAAGTGTTGTTTTGGCCATTGGGACAAGTTTCGGGGTTATCGGTATTGTACCGGGACCACCGAAGGGTCCCGGGGGGTCCACCGGGTGGGGACGCCAGCCTCGGGGGGCCACATGGGCTCTAGGGGGTGCGCCTTGGCCTGCATGGGCCAAGGGGAACCAGCCCCTAGAGGCCCATGCGCCTAGAGGGGGGAAACCCTAAAGAGGGGGGGCGCCCCCTTGCTTGGGGGGCAAGCCCCACCCCTTGGCCGCCGCCCTCCTAGGAGATTGCATCTCCTAGGGCCGGCGCCCCCCCTAGGGGGCTATATAAAGGGGGAGGGGAGGGGGGCAGCGCACCCTTACTCCTGGCGCCTCCCTCTCCCTCTCCAATACCTCCTCCTCCTCCGTAGAGCTCGGCGAAGCCCTGTCGGAGTACTACAGCTCCACCATCACCACGTCGTCGTGCTGCTGCCGGAGCCTTCTTCCCAACCTCTCCTTTGCCTTGCTGGATCAAGAAGAAGGAGACGTTACGCTGACCGTACGTGTGTTGAACGCGGAGGTGCCGTCCTTTCGGTGCTAGGATCTCCGGTGATTTGGATCACGTCGTGTACGACTACCTCATCCCCGTTCGTTGAACGCTTCCGCCCGCGATCTACAAAGTGGTATGTAGATGCAATCTCTCTCCCATGACTCGTTGCTTAGATGAACTCATAGATGGATCTTGGTGAAACCGTAGGAAAAATTTTAATTTTCTGCAACGTTCCCCAACAGTGGCATCATGAGCTAGGTCTATGCGTAGTTCTCTATTGCACGAGTAGAACACAATTTGCTGTGGGCGTAGATGTTGTCAACTTTCTTGCCGCTACTAGTCTTATCTTGCTTCAGCGGTATTGTGGGATGAAGCGGCCCGGACCAACCTTACACGTACTCTTACGTGAGACCGGTTCCACCGACTAACATGCACTAGTTGCATAAGGTGGCTGGCGGGTGTTTGTCTCTCCCACTTTAGTTGGAGCGGATTCGATGAAAAGGGTCCTTATGAAGGGTAAATAGAAGTTGACAAATCACGTTGTGTCTTTCACGTAGGTAAGAAAACATTCTTGCTAGAACCCTAATTCAGCCACGTAAAACTTGCAACAACAATTAGAGGACGTCTAACTTGTTTTTGCAGCAAGTGCTTTGTGATATGATATGGCCAAAGTTGTGATGAATGATGAATGATCTATATGTGATGTATGAGATGTTCATGCTATTGTAATAGGAATCACGACTTGCATGTCGATGAGTAGGACAACCGGCAGGAGCCATAGGAGTTGTCTTTATTTTTTGTATGACCTGCGTGTCATTGACAAACGCCATGTAAATTACTTTACTTTATTGCTAAACGCGTTAGCCATAGTAGTAGAAGTAATAGTTGGCGAGAAAATTCATGAAGACACGATGATGGAGATCATGATGATGGAGATCATGGTGTCAAGCCGGTGACAAGATGATCATGGAGCCCCGAGATGGAGATCAAAGGAGCTATGTGATATTGGCCATATCATGTCACGTTTATTATTTGATTGCATGTGATGTTTATCATGTTTTGCATCTTGTTTACTTAGAACGACAGTAGTAAATAAGATGATCCCTCATAATAATTTCAAGAAAGTGTTCCCCCTAACTGTGCACCGTTGCGACAGTTCGTTGTTTCGAAGCACCACGTGATGATCGGGTGTGATAGATTCTAACGTTCACATACAACGGGTGTAAGACAGATTTACACATGCAAACACTTAGGTTGACTTGACGAGCCTAGCATGTACAGACATGGCCTCGGAACACAGAAGACCGAAAGGTCGAGCATAAGTCGTATAGAAGATACGATCAACATGAAGATGTTCACCGATGTTGACTAGTCCGTCTCACGTGATGATCGGACACGGCCTAGTTGACTCGGATCATGTAATACTTAGATGACTAGAAGAGGGATGTCTATCTATGTGGGAGTTCATTAAATAATTTGATTAAATGAACTTTATTATCATGAACTTAGTCTAAAATATTTACAATATGTCTTGTAGATCAAATGGCCAACGTAGTCCTCAACTTCAACGCGTTCCTAGAGAAAACCAAGCTGAAAGACGATGGCAGCAACTATACGGACTGGGTCCAGAACCTGAGGATCATCCTCATAGCTGCCAAGAAAGATTATGTCCTACGAGCACCGCTGGGTGACGCACCTGTCCTCCCTGCAGAACAAGACGTTATGAACGCTTGGCAGTCACGTTCCGATGATTACTCCCTCGTTCAGTGCGGCATGCTTTACAGCTTAGAGCCGGGGCTCCAAAAGCGTTTTGAGAGACATGGAGCATATGAGATGTTCGAAGAGCTGAAAATGGTTTTCCAAGCTCATGCCCGGGTCGAGAGATATGAAGTCTCCGACAAATTCTTTAGCTGTAAGATGGAGGAAAATAGCTCTGTCAGTGAACACATACTCAAAATGTCTGGGTTGCACAACCGCTTGACTCAACTGGAAGTTAATCTCCCGGATGAAGCGGTCATTGACAGAATCCTCCAGTCGCTTCCACCTAGCTACAAGAGCTTTGTGATGAACTACAATATGCAGGGGATGGTAAAGACCATTCCTGAGGTATATGCTATGCTGAAATCAGCAGAGGTAGAAATCAAGAAGGAGCATCAAGTGTTGATGGTGAATAAAACCACTAAGTTCAAGAAGGGCAAGGGTAAAAAGAACTTCAAGAAGGATGGCAAGGAAGTTGCCGCACCCGGTAAGCAAGTTGCCGGGAAGAAGCCAAAGAATGGACCCAAGCCCGAGACTGAGTGCTTTTATTGCAAGGGAAGTGGTCACTGGAAGCGGAACTGCCCCAAATACTTAGCGGACAAGAAGGCCGACAAAACAAAAGGTATATGTGATATACATGTAATTGATGTGTACCTTACCATTACTCGTAGTAGCTCTTGGGTATTTGATACCGGTGCAGTTGCTCACATTTGTAACTCAAAGCAGGAGCTGCGGAATAAACGGAGACTGGTGAAGGACGAGGTGACGATGCGCGTCGGGAATGGTTCCAAGGTCGATGTGATCGCCGTCGGCACGCTACCTCTACATTTACCTACGGGATTAGTTTTAAACCTCAATAATTGTTATTTAGTGCCAAGTTTGAGCATGAACATTGTGTCTGGATCTCGTTTAATTCGAGATGGCTACTCATTTAAATCCGAGAATAATGGTTGTTCTATTTATATGAGAGATATGTTTTATGGTCATGCTCCGATGGTTAATGGTTTATTCTTAATGAATCTCGTACGTGATGATACACATATTCATAGTGTGAATACCAAAAGAGTTAAAGTTGATAACAATAGTCCCACATATTTGTGGCACTGCCGCCTTGGTCACATAGGTGTCAAACGCATGAAGAAGCTCCATGCAGATGGACTTTTAGAGTCTCTTGATTATGAATCATTTGACACGTGCGAACCATGCCTCATGGGTAAAATGACCAAGACTTCGTTCTCAGGAACAATGGAGCGAGCAACCAACTTATTGGAAATCATACATACCGATGTGTGCGGTCCAATGAGTGTTGAGGCTCGCGGTGGCTATCGTTATGTTCTCACCCTCACTGATGACTTGAGTAGATATGGGTATATCTACTTAATGAAACACAAGTCTGAGACCTTTGAAAAGTTCAAGGAATTTCAGAGTGAGGTTGAAAATCAACGTGATAGAAAGATCAAGTTTCTACAATCAGATCGTGGAGGAGAATACTTGAGTCACGATTTTGGCACACACTTAAGAAAATGTGGAATAGTTTCACAACTCACGCCGCCTGGAACACCTCAGCGTAATGGTGTGTCTGAACGTCGTAATCGCACTCTATTAGATATGGTGCGATCTATGATGTCTCTTACCGATTTACCGCTATCTTTTTGGGGCTATGCTTTAGAGACTGCCGCATTCACTTTAAATAGGGCTCCGTCTAAATCCGTTGAGACGACACCGTATGAATTATGGTTTGGGAAGAAACCTAAGCTGTTGTTTCTAAAAGTTTGGGGATGCGATGCTTATGTCAAGAAACTTCAACCTGAAAAGCTCGAACCCAAGTCGGAAAAATGCGTCTTCATAGGATACCCTAAAGAAACTGTTGGGTATACCTTCTACCTCAGATCCGAAGGCAAGATCTTTGTTGCCAAGAATGGATCCTTTCTAGAGAAGGAGTTTCTCTTGAAAGAAGTAAGTGGGAGGAAAGTAGAACTTGATGAAGTGTTACCTCTTGAACCGGAAAATGGCGAAACTCAAGAAAACGTTTCTAAGGTGCCTGCACCGACTAGAGAGGAAATTAATGATGATGATCAAAATACTTCTAATCAAGCTCCTACTGAAATTCGAAGGTCCACAAGGACACGTTCCACACCAGAGTGGTACGGCAACCCTGTCTTGGAAATCATGTTGTTAGACAACGGTGAACCTTCGAACTATGAGGAAGCAATGGCGGGCCCGGATTCCGACAAATGGCTGGAAGCCATGAAATCCGAGATAGGATCCATGTATGAAAACGAAGTATGGACTTTGACTGACTTGCCCGTTGAACGGCGAGCCATAGAAAATAAATGGATCTTTAAGAAGAAGACAGACGCGGATGGTAATGTGACCATCTATAAAGCTCGGCTTGTCGCTAAGGGTTATCGACAAGTTCAAGGGGTTGACTACGATGAGACTTTCTCACCGGTAGCGAAGCTGAAGTCCGTCCGAATCATGTTAGCAATTGCCGCATTCTACGATTATGAAATATGGCAAATGGACGTCAAAACGGCATTCCTTAATGGTTTCCTTAAGGAAGAATTGTATATGATGCAGCCGGAAGGTTTTGTCGATCCTAAGAATGCTGACAAGGTGTGCAAGCTCCAACGCTTGATTTATGGGCTGGTGCAAGCATCTCGGAGTTGGAACATTCGCTTTGATGAGATGATCAAAGCGTTTGGGTTTACGCAGACTTATGGAGAAGCCTGCGTTTACAAGAAAGTGAGTGGGAGCTCTGTAGCATTTCTCATACTATATGTAGACGACATACTTTTGATGGGAAATGATATAGAACTCTTGGACAGCATTAAGGCCTACTTGAATAAAAGTTTTTCAATGAAGGACCTTGGAGAAGCTGCTTATATATTAGGCATCAAGATCTATAGAGACAAATCAAGATGCCTCATAGGTCTTTCACAAAGCACATACCTTGATAAGATATTGAAGAAGTTTAATATGGATCAATCTAAGAAGGGGTTCTTACCTGTGTTACAAGGTGTGAAATTGAGCTCAGCTCAATGTCCGACCACGGCAGAAGATATAGAAGAGATGAGTGTCATCCCCTATGCCTCAGCCATAGGTTCTATTATGTATGCCATGCTGTGTACCAGACCTGATGTAAACCTTGCCATAAGTTTGGTAGGAAGGTACCAAAGTAATCCCGGCAAGGAACACTGGACAGCGGTCAAGAATATCCTGAAGTACCTGAAAAGGACTAAGGAAATGTTTCTCGTTTATGGAGGTGACGAAGAGCTCGTCGTAAAGGGTTACGTCGACGCTAGCTTCGACACAGATCTGGATGACTCTAAGTCACAAACCGGATACGTGTATATTTTGAATGGTGGGGCAGTAAGCTGGTGCAGTTGCAAGCAGAGCGTTGTGGCGGGATCTACATGTGAAGCGGAGTACATGGCAGCCTCGGAGGCAGCACATGAAGCAATTTGGGTGAAGGAGTTCATCACCGACCTCGGAGTCATACCCAATGCGTCGGGGCCAATCAAACTCTTCTGTGACAACACTGGAGCTATTGCACTTGCAAAGGAGCCCAGGTTTCACAAGAAGACCAGGCACATCAAGCGTCGCTTCAACTGCATTCATGAAAATGTTCAAGATGGAGACATAGAAATTTGTAAAGTGAACACGGATCTGAATGTCGCAGATCCGTTGACTAAACCTCTCCCTAAGGCAAAACATGATCAGCACCAGAACTCTATGGGTGTTCGGTTCATCACAATGTAACTAGATTATTGACTCTAGTGCAAGTGGGAGACTGTTGGAAATATGCCCTAGAGGCAATAATAAAAGCATTATTATTATATTTCCTTGTTCATGGTAATTGTCTTTATTCATGCTATAATTGTGTTATCCGGAAATCGTAATACATGTGTGAATGATAGACACCAACATGTCCCTAGTGAGCCTCTAGTTGACTAGCTCGTTGATCAACAGATAGTCATGTTTTCCTGACTATGGACATTGGATGTCATTGATAACGAGATCACATCATTAGGGGAATGATGTGATGGACAAGACCCAATCCTAAACATAGCACAAGATCGTATAGTTCGTTTGCTAGAGTTTTCCAATGTCAAGTATCCTTTCCTTAGACCATGAGATCGTGTAACTCCCGGATACCGTAGGAATGCTTTGGGTGTGCCAAACGTCACAACGTAACTGGGTGACTATAAAGGTATACTACGGGTATCTCCGAAAGTACCTGTTGGGTTGACACGGATCAAGACTGGGATTTGTCACTCCGCTTGACGGAGAGGTATCACCGGGCCCTCTCGGTAATGCATCATCATAATGAGCTCAATGTGATCAAAGTGTTTGATCACGGGATCATGCATTAAGGTACGAGAAAAGTGACTTGCCGGTAACGAGATTGAACGAGGTATTGGGATACCGACGATCGAATCTCGGGCAAGTAAAATACCGATTGACAAAGGGAATCGTATACGGGATTAATTGAATCCTCGACATCGTGGTTCATCCGATGAGATCATCGTGGAACATGTGGGAGCCAACATGGGTATCCAGATCCCGCTGTTGGTTATTGCCCGAGAGTCGCCTCGGTCATGTCTGCATGTCTCCCGAACCCGTAGGGTCTACACACTTAAGGTTCGGTGATGCTAGGGTTGTGAAGATATGTATAAGCAGTAACCCGAATGTTGTTCGGAGTCCTGGATGAGATCCCGGACGTCACGAGGAGTTTTGGAATGGTCCGGAGGTAAAGAATTATATATAGAAAGTGTTGTTTTGGCCATCGGGACAAGTTTCGGGGTTATCGGTATTGTACCGGGACCACCGAAGGGTCCCGGGGGGTCCACCGGGTGGGGCCACCTACCTCGGGGGGCCACATGGGCTCTAGGGGGTGCGCCTTGGCCTGCATGGGCCAAGGGGAACCAGCCCCTAGAGGCCCATGCGCCTAGAGGGGGGAAACCCTAAAGAGGGGGGGGCGCCCCCTTGCTTGGGGGGCAAGCCCCACCCCTTGGCCGCCGCCCTCCTAGGAGATTGCTTCTCCTAGGGCCGGCGCCCCCCCTAGGGGGCTATATAAAGGGGGGAGGGGAGGGGGTGTAACGCCCCGGATCCATTGTGCCAGGTGTCCGTCAGTTATTCGCCGTCCTTGCCATGTCATGTGCTTGCGTGTCGCACTTTGCCATGTCATCATCTGCATTTCATATCATGTCATCATGTGCATCGCATTCGCATACGTGTTCGTCTTATGCATCCGAGCATTTTCCCCGTTGTCCGTTTTGCAATTCGGCGCTCCTATGTTCCCCGGCGTCCCCTTTTACATTTCTTCGTGAGCGGGTATTAAACTTTCTCGGAATGGACCGAGGCTTGACATGTGGCCTTGGTATAGCACCGGTAGACCGCCTGTCAAGTTTCGGGTCAATCGGAGGTCGTTTGATACTCCAACGGTTAACCGGGTATCCGCAAAGGCCTCTTTTGGTGCAGCCCAACACCCCTTCTAAGTGGCCCAAAACCCACCTAAGCCCCTTCCATCCTCTCGGTCGTTCGATCACGATCGCGTGGCCGAAAACCGCTCTCCATTTGGAGCTTCCTAGCCCCCTCTACCTATAAATATGTGCTCCCCCTTGGTTTATTCCCGCAGTTGAAACCCTAGCAATCTTCCCCGCGCGCCGCCGGACGAAATCCCCGCCGCCGGACGCGTCCAGCCGCCACCTCGCCGCGGCCAACCGCAGGCCGCCACGTCACCATCGCCGCCCCCGCGTCCAATCCCGTCACGTCACGCGTCCCTCTCTCTCCTCCTCCACCGCGCGGCCCGCGAGACCCGGCTCGGGCCCGCGCGAGCCCGCGCCGCCGCCGCCGTCCGCCCGCTCGGCCCGGTCCCGCCGCCCTCGCCGGCGACCACCGCCGCCCCCGCGCTCTGAACATGTCATCCTGATGTTAATTTCTGCTATGTTGTTATTTTCACCAAGTCTGTGAACCTGTTATCTTTTGCACTTTTGCCATGCTTGTTTGAACCTGTTGTGGTGTGATTTAGCCGTAGCTCAGTGTTCATCTTTTGTCAAGCATCTTGAGTAGATTACTGTCATATGGTTTATTGATATGTTTGGGTGCATTAGCTTAATTTCTTGTTGCTTGCTAAGTAGCATCATGCTGTTAATGGCAGATTCTTGCCATTCTTGTTTTGCTTGTCTTTTGCAAACCGTGCATCCGTTTCCGGTGATCTTTATATCGATTTCAACCGAAATCACCTCACCTATACAGTGGCATACTTGGTTTGCCAAGATTATGCCAGGTTCATCCTTTTCCTTCCGAAGCATGCATATGCATTGCATATCACTTCTCGCATATCATGCCATGTTTATGTGTTGGTTGTTTACTTTGTTGTTTGCTTCTTTCCGGTGTTGCTCCTTCGGGTTAGTTCCGGTATCGTTGCGTTTGTGAGGATCCGTTCGTCTACGTCCGTTTGTCTTCTTCATGGACTCGTTCTTCTTCCTTGCGGGATCTCAGGCAAGATGACCATACCCTCGAAATCACTTCTATCTTTGCTTGCTAGTTGCTCGCTCTTTTGCTATGCCTATGCTGCGATACCTACCACTTGCTTATCATGCCTCCCATATTGCTAAACCAAGCCTCTAACCCACCTTGTCCTAGCAAACCGTTGTTTGGCTATGTTACCGCTTTGCTCAGCCCCTCTTATAGCGTGGCTAGTTGCAGGTGAAGATGAAGTTTGTTCCTTGTTGGAACATGGAGATGTTGTTCCTTTTTGGAACATGATTACTTGTTGGGATATCACAATATGTCTTATTTAATTAATGCATCTATATACTTGGTAAAGGGTGGAAGGCTCGGCCTTATGCCTGGTGTTTTGTTCCACTCTTGCCGCCCTAGTTTCCGTCATATCGGTGTTATGTTCCCGGATTTTGCGTCCCTAACGCGGTCGGGTGATTTATGGGACCCCCTTGACAGTTCGCTTTGAATAAGACTCTTCCAGCAAGGCCCAACCTTGGTTTTACCATTTGCCTACCACCTACCCCTTTCCCTTGGGTCTGATCAACCCGAGGGTCATCTTTATTTAGCCCCCCTGGGCCAATGCTTGTCTAAGTGTTGGTCCAAACCAGAGCCACTTGCGGTGCCACCCCGGGGCAACTTGGGGTATCGTCGGTTGCCGTACGTAGTGTTCATCCGGTGTTGCCCTGAGAACGAGATATGTGCAGCTCCTATCAGGATGTCGGCGCATCGGGCGGCTTTGCTGGACTTGTTTTATTGCTGTCGAAATGTCTTGTAGCCGGGATTCCGAGACTGATCGGGTCTTCCCGGGGAGAAGGAATATCCTTCGTTGATCGCGAGAGCTTATCATGGGCTAAGTTGGGACACCCCTGCAGGGTTTGAACTTTCGAAAGCCGTGCCCGCGGTTATGGGCAGATGGGAATTTGTTAATGTCCGGTTGTAGAAAACCCGAAGTCGACCTTATTTAAAATACACCAACCGCGTGAGTAACCGTGATGGTCTCTTCTCGGCGGGGTCCGGGAAGTGAACACGGTGTTGGAGTTATGCTTGACGTAAGTAGTTTCAAGATCACTTCTTGATCATAGTTGTTCAACCGTGCTTTTGCCTTCTCTTCTCGCTCTCATTTGCATATGTTAGCCACCATATATGCTAGTCGCTTGCTGCAGCTCCACCTCACTACCCTGTCCTACCTTTAAGCTTAAATAGTCTTGATCTCGCGGGTGTGAGATTGCTGAGTCCCCGTGACTCACAGATACTTCCAAAACCAGTTTGCAGGTGCCGATGAAACCGTGCAGGTGACGCACCCGAGCTCAAGGAGGAGCTCGATGAAGATCTTGTTCATTGTGTTGTTTCATTTCAGTTGATCAGTAGTGGAGCCCAGTTGGGGTCGATCGGGGCTCTGTGTAGCATTTGGGGTAGTCTTCTTCTATTTTGGTTCCGTTGTCGGACCTTGATTGTATCTGTATGATGTAATGCTTTACTCATGTATTGTGTGAAGTGGCGATTGTAAGCCAACTATGTATCTCTTTCCCTTATGTATTACATGGGTTGTGTGAAGATTACCTCACTTGCGACATTGCTTTCAATGCGGTTATGCCTCTAAGTCGTGCTTCGACACATAGGAGATATAGCCGCATCGAGGGCGTTACAAGTTGGTATCAGAGCCTTTCCCTGACCTTAGGAGCCCCCACTGATTGATCGTTTTTAGTGGCCGAGTTGTGTCTAGAAAAAATGTTTTGAGTCATTTAGGAATTTATATATCGGAGAGTTTAGGAATTCTTTTTACTTCCCAGTCTCCTCATCGCTCTGGTAAGGCATCCTGACGTAGAGTTTTGACTCTTCTCTTCTCAAATTTCACTAAAAAAAAATTTAGGATCACGCGGGTATATTACAATCGTTCCGATGGTTTTACGATGACAACATTGTCTTGGTTGCCTCCTGACATTTAGGGGTTGTGGCAGTGTCCCGGGGAGTTGAGCTCCGAGGTGTTGTCGTCATAATCTTATCGTTGCGGTTTTGGAATACCTGAGTTTAGTACGCCGACATCGAAAATCTCTTTTGTACAGTTGTTGGTGAGATAACCCTGATAGCCCAGTACTGAGGCGAGTGCGGGAGTATTGCCATGACTCGTATAACGGATGTTTTTCGAAGGTTGAGGTACACGATTTCCGACGATTTCTTGGTTATGTGTTGAAGGATGGATACAGTTGGATCTAGGTATTGTTAGTTTGGGTGATATATTTTGTGTCCCCTGTATCCCCAACACCTGATTGCATAACCAGAAAGTTTCGGGAGTTCATAAGTGGGAATTCAAGTATCTCGTAGGATATCTTTCCAACAGACACATGATACGATATGGGATCTATCATATGTTTGTTTCCGGCTTATTCTACAAGCCAATCCTTTGTTTTTGTTTTGTTTTGTGGTATTCGAGTTGCTTCAATGTCAAGTGTTGATTCCATACCTTTTCTACGTGGTGTTCTCATATTTCTATGTGAATACTAATCCTTCTTGATCATCAAGATTATCATGCCAATTCTTTTTCAACCGGTGTGTCTCTCTTCAAGTGGATCCGATCACTTCAACATCTGCAAGATCATTTATCAGTTCTTCTCTACGGTGTTTGCTTCATCTGTTCCAAGTTGTCTTTGTTTTTCCCGCCCTCCCACCCTTATTTCTTCAACGACTCAGATTTCTCAATCAAGTATCCATTTTATTCATGTGAAGCTTCTTCATTCTTTCCTTCAATGTTCTTATCCGGTGATTCCCATGAAGATGCTCAACAGTTTCAAGTTCATCATTCGTCATTCTTTTCTTCTCCGGTGGTTCCAATTCAAGCTTTATCGATGATATCTTTTCCTCGTTTCTAATGTTTTCTCGTACCGGTGCATCTCTTAATCATCCACTTCTCGCTATTCAATTGTTCCGGAGTGATGAAGATATCTCAGAAGATTCAACTTTCCATTCTCAATTCACTCAAGTTCTTCTGAGGATGCTATCTCATTCAAGCCATTTAATTCAACCGATGCAATCTCTCCTTTCAAGCAATCGTTCAACGGTGTTTCTTTTGAGTGGTCCCTAACCCACAGGTCTTTTCCCAGGATCTTACCTGACTCTTCTAATTTTTCCCGGAGCTATTCCCAAATTTCTTTTGAAGTTTGACGTCGGAATGAATTATCATCAGTCAAATGTCTTTCTCCAAGATCCTTCAAATTTTCTTCATCATTGGTTCAACCTTTCCAGTTCTCATCCCGGAGTGCCTCAACAAATTCTTGGTGGTTCTCATCGTCTTTCTCAACATTTGAAGACCGAAGAAGAGTTTCTCTTAAATCTTGCTCCATCCTCCTCAAGATTCATGGTTCTAGCTTGTTGCCATTCTCTCATAATTGTTTTCGATTGTGAGAATTCTTTTCAACCATCCGGAGCATTTCAGAAGTCTTTTCAGTTTGATTCTCCGGGGTCCATCATCTCAGAATTATTCATTCTCAGCTTTCAGCTCTCGTTCTCCAAATCTTACCGGTGCATCGTTCAAATATTCTCTAATCGATTCATGATCTCTTGTTCTCACGTATATAAATTCTGTCAAGTATCTTATTCATTTTCCAATTCTTCCCGGTGTTTCTTTATCTTTTCTTCTTTCATTTCAATTCTTACGGTGGTTCATTCAAGAATTCTCTTCCGTTGTTATCGTATCAATTCATTCGTTCTTTCCAAGTTCTCTTCCGTTGTTACTGGTGGTACGTTGAAATCATTCCCAAGTTGAGCCATATCTCTCTTCAATCCTTTTTCAACGAGAATAAGTAGTATGCCAAATCCTTTGCTTGTCATCAATTTAGTTGGTGAAAGACGAGCATATTGTAATTCTTATTCTTGTTTCATCGAGTAAATTCAATTCCCTATTCCGGAGGTTCTTCAAATTCTTGATTTCATTTGTTCATTTTTCTTTCCGGAGTTCCTAATTTTTCTCGGTTATATCATTTCAAAGCTTCATCTTATCACTGCAAGGCTTCACCTTGTGTTTTTCAATTTCTCTTTCTTCCTATCATCCTTTTCTTACCGGAGTTCTTCATGGAGGCTCTACATGAGGGTTCATCAAGGATTTAATTCCTTCTCGAAGTGTTCATCGAGATTCTTTTCAGAGGAGCTCAAGTATTCTTCATCTTGCATTTTAAAGTGCAATTCTTTCGACCTTATCTTTTGAGGTGGTATTATGTCATTCTTGATAATTTGAGGTCATGTCTTATGATTCACATGTTGTTAAGAATGAGATATTTAAATCCATCATTTCTCTTCGTTCAAGAGATCTTTTCAACCAATCTATCTCCTCATTGGAGTTATCTTGGGATATATTTCACCTAAAGCCTTCCATTGGGAATGTTGCTAATTATGGTGCTTATAAATGACCCAAGTTCTTCATTTGCCCTTCCGGTGATTTAGCTTTCTCGTCTCCTTGTTGATATCAATCCAATTCTTTTCCCGTGAGTGGCAGGTTGTCACCTCATAATTGAGATGCATTCCTTAAGACCATATCAAGCTTATTCTTTTCGTTGTTGGTTTTTTCCAACAACTCCGTCCTAACCTTCTTGGAAGGAGACTCTTTCAAATTCAATTGTGATAGAAGTTGTATTCTCTTCTCTGTTCTCTTGATTCCACTCTTTCATTTGTTCCGGAGTCAGTGTGTTGTTGTTTTCGTCAAGTATCCCCTCATCTTGTCAAGTTCATGTTAATTCCTTCCATTTACAGCCGGAGTGCTGCCCAAATTATGTCATTCTTATTCTTTCTCTACCTTATTCTAACCGGAGTGTTTTCAATATCTATCTAATCACTTAACCTCTGGGCTCTCGTTGTATTCTGTGTTCCTCTTATCTAACGGAGTGTTTTCAAATTCGTTCAACTTCGTTGTGTTCGTTCTTTCAACTTTTCAACCTCTCAAGGTTCTTTGGTTTCACTCGTTTGTCAAAGAAGCAACTTAGCTTTACCTCTTCTCTTTCTCTTCCGTTTTCCCCTCCGGTGCCATTCTAGATCTCGGGACGAGATCCTCTCGTAGTGGTGGAGTGTTGTAACGCCCCAGATCCGTTGTGCCAGGTGTCTGTCAGTTATTCGCCGTCCTTGCCATGTCATGTGCTTGCGTGTCGCACTTTGCCATGTCATCATCTGCATTTCATATCATGTCATCATGTGCATCGCATTCGCATACGTGTTCGTCTTATGCATCCGAGCATTTTCCCCGTTGTCCGTTTTGCAATCCGGCGCTCCTATGTTCCCCGGCGTCCCCTTTTACATTTCTTCGTGAGCGGGTATTAAACTTTCTCAGAATGGACCGAGGCTTGACATGTGGCCTTGGTATAGCACCGGTAGACCGCCTGTCAAGTTTCGGGTCAATCGGAGGTCGTTTGATACTCCAACGGTTAACCGGGTATCCGCAAAGGCCTCTTTTGGTGCAGCCCAACACCCCTTCTAAGTGGCCCAAAACCCACCTAAGCCCCTTCCATCCTCTCGGTCGTTCGATCACGATCGCGTGGCCGAAAACCGCTCTTCATTTGGAGCTTCCTAGCCCCCTCTACCTATAAATATGTGCTCCCCCTTGGTTTATTCCCGCAGTTGAAACCCTAGCAATCTTCCCCGCGCGCCGCCGGACGCGTCCAGCCGCCACCTCGCCGCGGCCAACCGTAGGCCGCCACGTCACCACCGCCGCCCCCGCGTCCAATCCCGTCACGCCACGCGTCCCTCTCTCTCCTCCTCCACCGCGCGGCCCGCGGGACCCGGATCGGGCCCGCGCGAGCCCGCGCCGCCGCCGCCGTCCGCCCGCTCGGCCCGGTCCCGCCGCCCTCGCCGGCGACCACCGCCGCCCCCGCGCCCGAAGCGCGCCTCGCCGGCGCCCTGTTCCCGAGGGAGCCCGCGCCTCTGCTCCCCGCGCCGCCTTCTCGCGCCTCCCGCCGGCCGCCTCCCTCCCGCGACCTCGTCGCCCGGTGCCGCCACTCGCCGCCGCCGAGCTCCGCCGGAGCCGGCCGAGCTCGCCGGAGCGCCCGCCACCGACGTCCGCGCCTCCTCCGCCGGGACCCGGCCGGATCCGGCGAGATCCGGCCCGGATCCGTCCTCCCCGGCCTCTCCCCGCAGCTCCGGCGCCCCCCAACGTCCTTCTCCGGCGACCCTCTCCGGCGAACATCGTATTCCGCGCGGGTTGATTTTTTCTCCTCGCCCCCCTCATTTTTCTGCCAAGTCCTCTGCATGTTACATTTTCTTCATGTGTTCATCATGCCATAACTCTGCATCCATAGCTCCGATTCGTGCGTATAATATGTCAAATTGTTCGTCTCGAGGAGTACTTCATCTCATTCCATTGCATCATTTTCATTTGAGGTCATCTTGATGCCCGAAATGCTGTTAGAAGAGGGCTATGTGATGTTAGTTTCTGATTCTTATCAGAACATGCACTTTTGTCATTTTTGCCATGATTGATGTGTGCATTCTATGGAGTTGAATCCTACATGTGTTTTGTAATATGCCATGTTACCTTTCCAGAGATTTTGCCATGTATTTTTGTGATACTTGTGGTGGCTAGAATAAGCATGCAAACTAGGGATGATGATATTGCTGATTTCAGAGACATTGATTTCACTAAGTCCCTGACTGTTGTTATTTTCATGCCATATGTTCATGTTGTTTCCGAGAGATACATGCATATTTTGAGCATGATCAGTAAGGATGTTTTGGGCACATGGATGCCCTATATCCATTCCTGCCCTTGTTGGTAATTTTGGAATGCATTAGCTTGAGTCATTCGAGCTCTACTTTTGCTTGATATTGTTTCCTGGCAGATTGTCTACTTGTTATTCAATTTGGCCAAGCTTATTGTGATTGATCCTTGCATGTATTATTGTTGTTCTTGCCATGATTATCTTCTATGCCATGTATTCTTGATGAGTGCATGCTTAGTTTGTCATGAAAGGCTCTGTGGTGTGTGCATCGAGCTCACGAACATGCCTACCCGTTATCTGTTTTCTGTCATGTCCAGATTTCTGCAAAGTCTGAAATCTGTAACGAAACTTGCTTAATTGACATGGGTGTTATTATATTTTCTAGTCCTTCTTGGCTTATGGTCAGTAAGGGACTTTTGTTAAGTGCTTTGAGTAGATTCATGCCGTGCCTTACTTTGCTATGTCCTGATCCTGTAGCATGTTGTTTCATTGCTCTGAACATGTCATCCTGATGTTAATTTCTGCTATGTTGTTATTTTCACCAAGTCTGTGAACCTGTTATCTTTTGCACTTTTGCCATGCTTGTTTGAACCTGTTGTGGTGTGATTTAGCCGTAGCTCAGTGTTCATCTTTTGTCAAGCATCTTGAGTAGATTACTGTCATATGGTTTATTGATATGTTTGGGTGCAGTAGCTTAATTTCTTGTTGCTTGCTAAGTAGCATCATGCTGTTAATGGCAGATTCTTGCCATTCTTGTTTTGCTTGTCTTTTGCAAACCGTGCATCCGTTTCCGGTGATCTTTATATCGATTTCAACCGAAATCACCTCACCTATCCAGTGGCATACTTGGTTTGCCAAGATTATGCCAGGTTCATCCTTTTCCTTCCGAAGCATGCATATGCATTGCATATCACTTCTCGCATATCATGCCATGTTTATGTGTTGGTTGTTTACTTTGTTGTTTGCTTCTTTCCGGTGTTGCTCCTTCGGGTTAGTTCCGGTATCGTTGCGTTTGTGAGGATTCGTTCGTCTACGTCCGTTTGTCTTCTTCATGGACTCGTTCTTCTTCCTTGCGGGATCTCAGGCAAGATGACCATACCCTCGAAATCACTTCTATCTTTGCTTGCTAGTTGCTCGCTCTTTTGCTATGCCTATGCTGCGATACCTACCACTTGCTTATCATGCCTCCCATATTGCTAAACCAAGCCTCTAACCCACCTTGTCCTAGCAAACCGTTGTTTGGCTATGTTACCGCTTTGCTCAGCCCCTCTTATAGCGTGGCTAGTTGCAGGTGAAGATGAAGTTTGTTCCTTGTTGGAACATGGAGATGTTGTTCCTTTTTGGAACATGATTACTTGTTGGGATATCACAATATGTCTTATTTAATTAATGCATCTATATACTTGGTAAAGGGTGGAAGGCTCGGCCTTATGCCTGGTGTTTTGTTCCACTCTTGCCGCCCTAGTTTCCGTCATATCGGTGTTATGTTCCCGGATTTTGCGTCCCTAACGCGGTCGGGTGATTTATGGGACCCCCTTGACAGTTCGCTTTGAATAAGACTCTTCCAGCAAGGCCCAACCTTGGTTTTACCATTTGCCTACCACCTACCCCTTTCCCTTGGGTCTGATCAACCCGAGGGTCATCTTTATTTAGCCCCCCTGGGCCAATGCTTGTCTAAGTGTTGGTCCAAACCAGAGCCACTTGCGGTGCCACCCCGGGGCAACTTGGGGTATCGTCGGTTGCCGTACGTAGTGTTCATCCGGTGTTGCCTTGAGAACGAGATATGTGCAGCTCCTATCAGGATGTCGGCGCATCGGGCGGCTTTGCTGGACTTGTTTTATTGCTGTCGAAATGTCTTGTAGCCGGGATTCCGAGACTGATCGGGTCTTCCCGGGGAGAAGGAATATCCTTCGTTGATCGCGAGAGCTTATCATGGGCTAAGTTGGGACACCCCTGCAGGGTTTGAACTTTCGAAAGCCGTGCCCGCGATTATGGGCAGATGGGAATTTGTTAATGTCTGGTTGTAGAAAACCCGAAGTCGACCTTATTTAAAATACACCAACCGCGTGTGTAACCGTGATGGTCTCTTCTCGGCGGGGTCCGGGAAGTGAACACGGTGTTGGAGTTATGCTTGACGTAAGTAGTTTCAAGATCACTTCTTGATCATAGTTGTTCAACCGTGCTTTTGCCTTCTCTTCTCGCTCTCATTTGCGTATGTTAGTCACCATATAAGCTAGTCGCTTGCTGCAGCTCCACATCGTACCTTTTACCCCTACCTATAAGCTTAAATAGTCTTGATCTCGCGGGTGTGAGATTGCTGAGTCCTCGTGACTCACCAGATACTTCCAAAACCAGTTTGCAGGTGCCGATGAAACCGTGCAGGTGACGCACCCGAGCTCAAGGAGGAGTTCGATGGAGATTCTATCCTTTATGTTGTTTCGTTCTAGTCGATCAGAGTAGTGGGCCCAGTTGGGGTCGATCGTGGACCTTTGTCGCTTTTGGGGTTTCTTCTTTTATTTTGGCTCCGTAGTCGGGCCCTGATTGTAACTGTATGATGTGATGTTTTATTCATGTATTTGTGTGAAGTGGCGATTGTAAGCCAACTATGTACCTCTTTCCCTTATGTATTACATGGGTTGTGTGAAGATTACCTCACTTGCGACATTGCTTTCAATGCGGTTATGCCTCTAAGTCGTGCTTCGACACGTAGGAGATATAGCCGCATCGAGGGCGTTACAGGGGGGCAGCGCACCGTTTCTCCTGGCGCCTCCCTCTCCCTCTCCAATACCTCCTCCTCCTCCGTAGAGCTCGGCGAAGCCCTGTCGGAGTACTGCAGCTCCACCATCACCACGCCGTCTTGCTGCTGCTGGAGCCTTCTTCCCAACCTCTCCTTTGCCTTGCTGGATCAAGAAGAAGGAGACGTTACGCTGACCGTACGTGTGTTGAACGCGAAGGTGCCGTCCTTTCGGTGCTAGGATCTCCGGTGATTTGGATCACGTCGTGTACGACTACCTCATCCCCGTTCGTTGAACGCTTCCGCTCGCGATCTACAAAGTGGTATGTAGATGCAATCTCTCTCCCATGACTCGTTGCTTAGATGAACTCATAGATGGATCTTGGTGAAACCGTAGGAAAAATTTTAATTTTCTGCAACGTTCCCCAACACTTGTGACGCCCCCGATTTAATCGTACACTAATCATACACGCAAACGTATACGATCAAGATCAGGGACTCACGGGAAGATATCACAACACAACTCTACAAATAAAATAAGTCATACAAGCATCATATTACAAGCCAGGGGCCTCGAGGGCTCGAATACAAGTGCTCGATCATAGACGAGTCAGCGGAAGCACACTATATCTGAGTACAGACATAAGTTAAACAAGTTTGCCATAAGATGGCTAGCACAAATGGGGATACAGATCGAACGAGGCGCATGCCTCCTGCCTGGGATCCTCCTAACTACTCCTGATCGTCGTCAGCGGGCTGCACGTAGTAGTAGGCACCTCCAGAGTAGTAGGAGTCGTCGTCGAAGGTGGCGTCTGGATCCTGGGCTCCATCGTCTGGTCGCAGCAATCGGGTATAGAAATGGAGAAAAGGGGAAACAAGGCAACCGTGAGTACTCATCCAAAGTACTTGCAAGCAAGGAGCTACACTAGATATGCATGGATATATGTGTAAAGGGCCATATCAGTGGACTGAACTGCAGAATGCCAGAATAAGGGGATAGCTAATCCTGTCGAAGACTACGCTTCTGGCAGCCTCCGTCTTGCAGCATGTAGAAGAGAGTAGACTGAAGTCCTCCAAGTAGCATCGCATAGCATAATCCTACCCGACGATCCCCTCCTCGATGCCCTGTTAGAGAGCGACCACCGGGTTGTATCTGGCACTTGGAAGGGTGTGTTTTATTAAGTATCCGGTTCTAGTTGTCATAAGGTCAAGGTACAACTCCAAGTCGTCCTGTTACCGAAGATCACGGCTATTCGAATAGACTAACTTCCCTACAGGGGTGCACCACATAGGCCAACACGCTCGATCCCATTTGGCCGGACACACTTTTCTGGGTCATGCCCGGCCGCGGAAGATCAACATGTCGCAGCTCCACCTAGGCACAACAGAGAGGTCAGCACGCCGGTCTAAACCTAAGCACACAGGGGTCTGGGTCCGTCGCCCTTAGCACACCTGCACGTTGCATACGCGGCCGAAAGCAGACCTAGCCCCCTTAATACAAGCACGAGCTTACGGTCCAATGCGGCGCGCGCCGCTCAGTCGCTGACGTCACGAAGGCTTCGGCTGATACCACGACGTCGAGTGCCCATAACTTTCCCATGTAGTTGGTTAGTGCGTATAGGCCAGTAGCCAGACTCAGATCAAATACCAAGATCTCGTTAAGCGTGTTAAGTATCCGCGAACGCCGAACAGGGCCAGGCCCACCTCTCTCCTAGGTGGTCTCAACCTACCTTGTCGCTCCGCCACAAAGTAACAGTCGGGGGCCGTCGGGAACCCAGGCCCACCACTACCTGGGTGGAACCACCTGCCCCTTCAGCCCCCATCTCCGAACAGTATCACAGGTAAAGTAACAGTGTAAAGTATATAGTATATGCCCGTGATCACCTTCCGAAGTGATCACGGCCCAGTAGTATAGCATGGCAGACGAACAAGAATGTAGGGCCACTGATGAAAAACTAGCATCCTATACTAAGCAGTAGGATAGCAGGTAAGGGTAACAACTGTAGCAACAATGACAGGCTATGCAATAGAATAGGATTAATCGAAAGCAGTAACATGCTACACTACTCTAATGCAAGCAGTAGAGAAGAATAGGCGATATCTGGTGATCAAGGGGGAGGGCTTGCCTGGTTGCTCTGCCAAGGAGGGGGTCGTCGTCGACGTAGTCGATCACAGGGGGCATCAGCAGCAGTCTCGAGGTCTACTGGAGAAGAAGAGGGGAAGAAACAGTAAATACACGCAAACATAAGCTTAACAAGACAATAAGCAGTGCTAGAGGTGTTCTAACGCAGTGCTAGGCGACACTGACGAAGGAGGATAACATCCGGGAAAGTTTTCCCGGTTCCGGACGTCTGTTAGACAGATGAACTGGAGGGGAAAAGTTCAATGTTTGCTATGCTAGGGATGTGTGATAGATGAACGGAGAGCGTATTCGGATTCGTCTCGTCGTTCTGAGCAACTTTCATGTACAAAAGTTTTTCATCCGAGGTACAGTGTATTTTATATTAATTTTTAAAGTTTTATTCAATTTATGGATTTATTTATATTCCAAATTTAATCAGTAAATACTCTTGTCACGTAGTGCAGTGCCAACCACAGTGTATGACAGGTGGGGGCAGGGTCAAAGTCAATAGTCTAGTCAGTAGTTGACTGGTCAAACTGGCTGGTGGGACCTAGCTGTCATGGAGACAGTGCAAATTAGCAGTTTAATTAATTTAATAGATTAAGTGGGGGCCACATGTCATAGACTCAGTTTTGATTTAGAGTTAAATCTGCACAATTTAATTGGTTGGTTGGCCCCAGGTGTCAGCCACACTTTAAAATAAAGAGGGGTGTTTATTAATGTAAAGTGGATTAGCCCCCAACTAACACAGGGGCATCGTTCCAGCAACGGAGAGTCGGCCCTGGCTACTCGTTGCTCGCGCGCGGAAGGCGCCGGCGGCCCAGCCGGGGAGGCAACGGCGGGCCTGCCGGCGGCGGGAGGCGGAGGCGGCGGTGTAGCGCAACAGCAGCAGGGCGGCCGGTGGGGTAGCGCAGCAGAAGTAGCAGCAGCGGCGTGGTTCGCAGTAGGCGGCAGAAGGCGGCGGCGACAGCAGGCCGAAGCAGCGCGGAGCAGGGGCGAGCGGGGCAGCGTGGGCGCTGCAGCAGGAGGCGACTGGGGGCGCGGCCACATGCGCAGGGGGTGAGCGCGGGGGAGGAGGCGTGCGGGCAAGGGCGGTCTCCGGCAGGTGCGGCGAGGCGCGCGCGCAGACGTTGCCGGTAGTGGAAGGGGGACTGGGCCGCGCGCAAGGCAGTAGCAGCAGCACGCACACGGGAGGGATGCAAGGCGCGGGCGGCGGGTTGGCCGGAGGTGGCTGGTGGCGACGGCAGCGACAAGCAGAGCGGGGGCCGGAGCTCGGATGTGCGCGGGTGTGGTGCTGCGGCTCGAATTTGAGCAAGCGAAGCAGCTAGGTGGCGTCTACGGACCACCACGAGCACACTTGTGTGCTCGATTTGGCCCAGGTCATGCGCTGCCCACGACGACGACATGGCCGGAGGCATGGAGATTGCGGTCATGGCGGAGCTACGCCCTAGAGGACGAAAGAGACGGTGAGTATAAGGGGAAAGGTGCGGGGGATCACAACGGTCGCAGAGTAGGGGACGACGAGGCCGGGGACGACTTGGTCGCAGCGAATCGGCGACGAGTAGCTCCGGGCACCGAGGACGAAGACGGGATGATGGCGACGAGTTGGGGTAGCGAGGCGACGAACCCAAGGGGTGGAGAGGACCAGCGCGATGTGGCGGTTCTTCTGCTCATGCTAGCACAGAGAGGGGAGGCCGGTGGCCACGGCAACGATGAAGAGCTTGGCGGTGGTGGTTCGGCCAGGTATGCGGAAGAGGAAAGCGGCGCGAGGGGGAGAGGGAAAGAATGCTAGGTTCGGCCTGGGTTGTCGGGGGCGACGTCTTTAACCCTAGCAAGGGCCGTGGGATGGCCGGCACGTCGCCTAGCCATCGGCCATGGTGGTTGGATGGCCACCACACACTCCGTGCCTCCTGTAGCAGGAGGTGGAAGGAGAGGTGCGGCTGGGCTGGGCCAGATGTGCACTGTACACTTAGGCCCAGTGCACATTAGGGTTTACTCTTTTCTCTTTTATTTTGCTTTTTGTGTCCTTTTATATTGTAATTTCTTTAGCCACTAATTGGATTTTTTAATATATGTAACTAGTCCCGTAAATAATATTGAAGTATATAGCACTGCGGAAGGCATTTGAAAAGCTTTGGAATTTTTATATATTTTTTGAAGTGGTTAAAATATTGTTTCGACCCCTCTTTTAATTATTTTAGGGCATTTAAGTATTTTATTAAATGTTTATTTCACAACCATAATTATTTATGATTTATTTGCCACATCCAGAACATTTTGGTTTTAATATTTGAAAACTTTTATTGTTTAACTTGAATTTGACTTTTGAATCCGAACGGGGTTGAATCATCGCGAGATTAACAACGGTAATCGTGGTGATGTGGCATTGTTAGCAAAGGTTTAATGTAGCTTAATTATCCGGACGTCACACTCTTCTTATTTTGATTTCCTTTTCATCCATGAACTACCCTCGCCTCTTTTCATGTGAGGCATAATCGTTTCCTCCACCACATGGACTACCATCACCTCTTTGCATGAAAGGTATAACCAATGTTCGTTGGCACATGATTGGAGCTTAGTGCCAAAGTGTATGTCGTTGACCCATGAGACATGCGGGGATGTGACCAAATTAAAAGCGGTCAACACCACATAGTGTCTTGTTAAGCTCTAATAGCTCAGCTAGTGACTTTGGCTTGCCCATGTAATCTTCGTTTTGCCGGTGAAACGCTTAGCTGTTTCCTATGACATTGTAGCCAAGTTCAACATCGCAGAGGTTGTTGTTGAGCAAAAGGATTCGAAAATCCATTTTTGCACCCGAGCTCATCTGCACCCGCGCCGACGAAAAAAATCAAAACAAATACTGAAAAAATTCAAAAAAATTCAAATAAAATTTGTGCGGTAGACAATTTGATGCGTGAGGCCCGCTCCAAATTTCAAGTCATTTGGACATATGAGCAGCTCCCAGCAAAAAAGACAAATTGGGGGTCTGTAAAAATGTTTACTGTTCATGCGCTGCTTTGGCCCGATCTGTCTTTTTTTTCTGAGAGCTGCTTATATGTCCAAATGACTTGAAATTTGGGGCGGGCCTCACGCATCAAATTGTCTACCACACAAATTTTATTTGGAATTTTTTGAATTTATTTTGAATTTTTTACGATTTTTTTCTAACCGGGTGCAGATGAGTCTGGGCACCAAAACGCCCTACTCAAAAGGATTATATTTTATTAAAGTTAGGTGAAAGGTTATTTTTTTGTTGAACTGGAAAATGACCATTTTTTGGCAATCTTCACCTTTTGTTTCCAATATAATAGGGTGCATGTACAACTAAGATCCAACTTCTCCTTTTTAGGGAATATTGCAACTTTCTAGAACATCATTTTTCTGGTTCTTGGTTCTCATTTTCTGAGAGACACGCCTAATTTATTATTAAGAGGGACATAGTACAAACACAATACATGGATATCTTCTTTGACATTGAATTTGAAAAAAGCGGGAGCAAAAGGTTGATGAGCTTGTCGCTTCCATACCTACTAGACAACATGAAAATGGCTTACCATCCCACTTGTGTCGCCTACCATAACGAGTAGGAACTTGAGAACAAAAAGCATGATTCGTCCCGGGCTTTGCCCCTTTCACAAAAGGAAGGTCTACCTCTTCATCATATCACAACACCATGAAAAGAGAAAAGAACGCCATCAAGAACGTCAATGCATGAAATTGAAGAACCAAATACCAAAACAAGCCCACATGAACTAACATACCAAATTCATGAGCTACCAACCTAACAAGCCAAAACACCATCCAAGTGTTATCATATACTTCGCTTCTCTGTCAAGGACGAGGATACGAAGCCCTAGCATAGGAGGTGAGGGACATTGATCGATTTGCCCACGGGAAGAGCTCCATGCAACCATGTGAACATATTTTTCCTATTATTGCGAGCAATAGGGGCGAAATCACGCAACCAGTTCGCGGCCCATCATGACATGGAATGTATTTTGATGCGGTCCATTAAAGACACTATTGGTTTATATAAATCAGAAAATATATTTATTTAACTAATTTTGTAAAATTTTAATTTAATAAAAAAGTCCCATGTACCAAAAAAATGTGCAAGCATATCAAAAGAATGTCCCATGTATTTTTTAAAGGTTTTCATATGTGAATTTTTTATTTCCATATTGCAAAAAACTACATGTGTATAAAAACAAATTTTCATGCATATTGAATAGGAAAAATATGTTCACATATTTCAAATAAAATGGTTTCACATGTCAATACAAAACGTTCATGCGTGGTTAAAAAGAAATACTAATGTATATCAAAATACAATGTTTGTCTATGCACAGAAATGATCATGACTTTTTAATTGTTCACATATCTCAGAGAGATGTTTTATGTACTGAAAATAATTTCGTGTGTTCTAAACTTAGTTTTCGTGTATCTCTTACAAAACCATTCATCTATCTACCGAAAATAAAAAATAAAAATAAATCAAGCATAATAATGGGTTAGCAAGAAAACAAGTAGGGATATACAAGTACGAAACGTTAAATCTAGTGGGAAAAAAGAAAAATAGAAATTTAAAAAGAAAGAGCGAAAAAAATGAACGAGAAATAACCAGGCCAGCATATCGTAGCCCAATCAGGCCATAGACAACGAGACAGGCGACAACGGCCCAGAGAACACCAGCAAACAGCTCGGCCTCACGTGACGGCACGTGCCTAGGCGCGTTGGCATCCGATGTCCCGTCGCACGAACGAACACGAAGCCAAAGAAGCTGAGCGAGGGGAGGGCCGACTGCCCGCACGGAGAGACACAGACGCTGACAGACAGCGAGAAATTGGCGGCCACGACCACCGCCGCGTCGCCGGGGAACCGCTCGCCGGGTCACGCGGTGAGCTCCCTCGCCCGCCGCGTCTCCCTCGGACGCGACCCCGCCCCCGCGGAGTCTCCCCCGTGGTCTACCGCCGCGCCCTACCTCAGCGTCACCGCCGACGCCTCAATCTCGCCCCTCCACGCCTCCCGCCTCGGACGCAGGCCGCCGCAGTCGCCTCCCTCGCTCTTCCTCGCCGGGGCATCGCGTCCCTGCTGTCCCCGCCCCGCCCCAGTCTCTGGCCATTTGGGGTTTGAGGTATGCTGGCTGTTCTCATCCACGCGATTAGTTGAAATCCCACCGACCTTCACGATTTCGGGGTGTGCCGCTGCACGCTCGGCGCACATCTAGATCCGCCGTAACAGTAGCGAATTTCACCTCTGCTGAAACTTCGTTAGTCAATGAACTAATCAAGTCGAGGGACTTGATCCCCTTCCATGGTTTGGTTTTAGTCTGATCTCGAGTCTATTTTGCCCTCCACTGATCATCTGAATTGCCATTTTGGATGCTACATCTGTCAGTTGCCCCCATACCTTGAGCAGATTCTCTATTTCATTTTAGCACATTGCAGGCATTTTTTTGTCCCATCGTTGGTCCTGTTTTATTGCAATTCTCTGCTTCGGTTATGATATTTTTAAAGGAAAACAAAAACAAAAAACTCGGACCAAATTGTCCTGTTAAATTTTTGGTCGCTCAATCATTTTCAGAGTATTATTTTCCAAAGAGCAATCATTTTCAGAGTGGATTCTTTAGGTTAGTGACTATTTGAAATAGCGAACTACTACTATATATTTAGCGAGTAGTGTTGGTATATATGCAAGAGCGAGCTATAATGTTTTGCTTGAAGCTTTCCTATTCTGTATTATGTTGGCTAACTCTCTTTCTATTTTTGCAAGAGATGTTGCTTGCTGCCACCATTAGCAGGTGAACCGGCGCAGAATAGCAATGCCCATATCTTATGAGATGGAGGGTGGGCCTACTGTACTGCAGTTATATAAATGGAAAAGCTTGCATCCCTGTCTTGAACTATCGAAATTCCGGGAAGCGTCCATTTCTCCTACAAGGCGCCTGTTTGGACTGCTCTCGGAACATGGTGAAGCTTTATTGCTTTCCTTTATGCTCTAATATTCCTTTGCTCATCATCATCATCTCCTTCCTCTTATTGTTTTTTCTACTGATTATGATTTTACAACCCAGGTGATCTTGTTCTGTCAACTGTCAATGTCCAACCATCACAAGTTGAATCACCTATGGCTCTCTCAGATAGTAGCTTGCCAGTGTTTGAGTGTTTTTCTTCTATTCCCAGAGTGAAGTCTTTAGCATGGGGACACTGCTGTGATGCTTCTAGTCAACTTGAGGTTCCGGCTTTCAGTGAATTTCTTGTTTTATCTAGTGATGATTCTATCACAGTTCATGCGTTTTGTCATTCTGACAAAAGTGCAGTAACAGTCAATTGTGATACTGAAGAGCTGCATGGGGAGTGGAAAGAATGGTTTCCTACCAAGGGCTCAGTGCCGGAGGATGGCGAGTCGGGTGCAAGGAACTGCTTTCGCTCTTTTCTGACTACAATCAGTGCATCTGTTTGCAATGGAAAATACCAAGCCAGATTTCCTCTGAAGTCTTCATTGCCTCATTCTGCAGAGGTGGTATCATTTAGCATATATGATATTACTATGTCCTTTCTGAAATTCTGGTTAAGCAGTTGTGCTATGAAGACTAGGATGGAAACTGACAGTGCATCTCCTGAAGATCTTCCAAGTCATGTACCTGTAGCTAAAGCATCATGCAGCTGCCAGTGGGAATGTTTAAAAGTTTTGCCTAGCTCTTCCGGTTATTTGACCGGTTTAGTCTTAACTCCTAATGAATCAGTAAATTGCGAGGTCCATCAACACAACGCCAAAAAAATTTTGGTGGCTATCCTTGAGCTAAACCATTGGGGTATACATTGGAACTTTGTGGTAGACCTTCAGACTGCATATGATGATGTGGAGCCTAATCCACAGTGGGTCGATTTCCAACTGTCAGATATATTTCTTGCCTCCCTTAATGCAGTGGGTTTTGTCGCCATTTGGAATGCGAAAACTGGTCACCCTATCAGCTCGTTTAGTGTTCTTGATCGGTGCAGAATAGATCTGGAGATGCCTTTGGCCACTGTAACAAATGTAGGAGAAAGCACCTGTGTTGGGAATGTCGTTGGCAGAATGTTCAAGAGGTTAGTTTTGGCACCACATTCTCCACTTGTTGCTGCTGTAGATGAGGCTGGGGTAGTTTATGTGTTCTATGCTGACGATATCTTAAATTTCAAAGCCAATGCACATGAAAAGTTTGACCAGCCTTCTATAAATCATTATGGCAATAATTTTGCTGCCTGGGAAACTGCTGGTCATGAGATCGGGAGTCAAACATTTTGCAGTCATCAGCCAATTAGACAAGGGTCACTTAATCCAGACAAAATGGTATATGATTTTTCAGATAGAGACAATGCTGGTGTCGTCAGAGCTAGGAAAAGAAGAAAATACTGTAAATGTAATGAAAATCAAGTGGATAGCTGGCCAAGTGGTTTCAGTACTACATCACAAATGAAAGATGTGGTAACTTATCCTTCCACAATGGCGGATTCTGCTCATGTGCGAAGAGTAGTCCTTCCTCCATGCAGATCACAGGAGAATGTAATAAGCCTCTCACCATTTGGACTGACAAGGATCTTTAGAAGTTGCAATGCAGAGGGAAATAAACATGTTAAAATTATTCACACGAAGTTGCTTATGGCTTCATGTTCACTTGACGAGAGAGATATTGATGCTGGTTTTTTGGACAGGAGCCTCCCATATCAGAAGGATTTTTCTTTTGCTGGTGAATCTGCTGTTTGCTCCTTTCAGGGATATTTGTATTTGATTTCGCAGGATAACCTTTCTGTGGTCCTTCCATCAGTGTCTGTATCGTCTTTTTCATCTCGTATCGATGCCACTCAATTTTGGCAACCAGGTTTTTCTGGTGGTAGTGCATGCAATGCTCTGAATTTGTTGTCAGTAAATAGACTTCGAACAAGATTGGAGGCCTGGCAAATAGAGGTTTTGGATAAAGCATTGTTGTATGAAGGACCTTCATTAGCAGACAGGCTCTGCTGGGAGAATGGTGCGTTGTCATTCAGTTGGCCTTATCTTTATTTTTTCGTCCTGTTTGTTGTTCTGCTAGTCTCACTACGGTTAGCTCTAACAACCCAGTTCAGTATTTCAGTTACGGAGTGGCCTGTCCTATGCTGTGTCCTGCCACTCAAACGTATTTTGCTGGCATGATCAATCATTTTATCATGATTGAAAGAATAGCTCAAATTTGCTTCTACTTTTAAGCTAAAAAATGTTTGTGCAGTAAACATTATATGCAAGATTGTTACTGCCATGCACGCACATTATACAGTTTTTTAATCTGGTTAATGTTAATCAATACCGATCTAGGTGACTGGTCAATCAGCATTTGCTGGAATCGTGCACCGTGCTGGTGTTAGTCACAATGATCAGCTTCAATAGCATGACCAGTACCTGAACATGATGCATATTTATTAACAGAAATGGTAATGCATTTTGCTCATATATCTTTCTATGGCAACTATCCAGCAAGCAATAATCTTCTTAACCTTTTCAATGGATGTGTATTTGCCCAATTATATATGTATAAATATTTGACAGTCCGGCTGCTGAGAATGATAGACCTCCTGGATGCTGATGGTTTGGATGTTCTGTGCAGCTATTATATCTTTAGAGAAAAGCATCATGTGATCTAATACTATTTATTGCATTGGCAGGATGGGACATGAAAATCTCTAGGCTGCGCTGGGTGCAATTGTCATTGCATTACACAAATATCAATGATCTGGAGCAGTAAGATCCTCAATTATTTTCTGGGCTAAAATTAATTTTCATTTGTTATTAGTTTAGCTTAAACTTCATAGTTCTTACTTAGTTACTTCCAAGTCCTCGTTTTCTTAGATTTGTGTTGGAACATTCACAACATAGTTCATGGTCATGTTTCTTGACGATTCCGATGGATCATTACTATTGCTTGGAGTCCAAGTATTGGTTTAAAGTAGAATTTCAGTATACAGTGGAAACTATCTTCATAGTTAAATGAATCGTACAAGAATGGCAAGACTAATTATCTATATTTACCTACCTTTATGATCTATTTGGAGGCTGATAAAATATTTGATCTTTTAGGAATGAATTTGAATATCTAGATGAAACGCTTCCGTTTATAAGAATTTCTTAGGTTTATTCCGAAGTTTGAAGGTGGAAATAGATGGTTGCATGTAACTCCCAAGTTTCAATGCATTTATATGTGTATACTTACTTCCGACTTTACGCTGTAAGCATGTTTTTTGTCGACGAATCTTGTCTCATTTTGTTGAATGTAGTTTTCAGTTAATTCCTCACCTACCTTGTGTGTGTGTGTGTGTGTGAATTCTTCTCGGTTCTACTGATTAGTATGCACAATTGTCTAATATTAATCATTTCTAGATCGTTGAATATGCTCGCGGAGGTTGATCTTGCAGAAGAAGGTGTTTTGCAACTGCTATTGGCATCTGTTTATCGGCTATTATGTAGCACAAGAAGTGATCATGAGGCTGCAGTGTCATCCAAGTATATTTCTTCTCTTCTTTTAAGATTAGTATATTTCTTCTCTGATGGAGTATTTATCATGAATTATAAGCCATATTCGTAAATTAGGATTCTTCTGTAAAAATTCATGAGCAGAAGCAGAATATTAGCAGAACTTTCAGACATTCATCATTCTATTAACTGAATAAATTAGTTGCACCGAAATAAAAATGTTTCTCCTTATTTTTTTCATACAAATAATTAAAGTAACTCAAATGTGATATTGTATTGTGTGCTAAATATGTCTCGTCAAAGAATGTTTACACGTGGAATATCATGGAAGGCAGGAAATGCTTCAGATATATACTGTTTAATTAGATACAATCTTATTGTATGGTCAAGAATAACGCGTGTACAGAAAATGGGGTGGAAGTTGGAATGGTATACACTTAAGTTTTTGTTTAGTAATTTAGATGTAACATAAAATGTTTTGATATTTTCTGTCATCCTGCAAAGCTTATACAAGAAAAATAATTTGATGATCTAGTGCAAATGGACTGAAATCTATGTTGTGGCATGCAACTGAATATAATGTGATGTTGACATGTCTTCAAATCGTAGTGGACCATATTAGAACATGTCCACAAGGAGGCGTGGCCTATATTCTTTCTACTAGTTATACTTTGAGTTGACCATGACCAAGCTTGCAATATGTTACATACTTGTAGCTTTTAGCTTCATGTAATTTGTAAGCTTACAGTGTGAAAACAGGTTAATGGTTTTAGCAGTCCGCTTTGCAACGAGAACAATCAAGGCTTATGGGCAACTTAAGCAAAAGAAAGGTTACATCTCTTCTCCCGCACACCCACACATGTCCACGCACGTGCCCACACACTTTGTTATCTGTGAGTTTATTCCTTTTCATTTATCTTTTCCCCAGACATGCCAGCCAATTCAGTAAAGCTTCATGAAATGGCTTTCCTTTTAGGAGTAATTAGAAGTATCCAGGGCCGAATCACTGCAAAGAACCAGAATTCAGTCCGGATGGTAAATAATTATAGCTGTTTTTTTACAATTAGTCTATCTTCAAATGGAAGGACAGGCCTGGCGCAGTGGTGAAGTACTCCCCACTTGTGCCAAGAGGTCCTGGGTTCGACGTGGTCACGCGGCCTCTCTGCATTGCACTGTGCAGGGGTAAGGCTTGCCTCGTATAATCCTTCCCCAGACCCCACCTGGTGTGGGAGCTTCTAGCACTGGGCCTGTCCTTAAATTTATCTTCAATTTTTTGCAGAAACAGCAGGGGAGACCCTACTGATAGAGACTAATGGACCCTTATTTGGTATGTTATTCTTTGTAGCAAGGAGATGATAAAAATTCACTGAAAATAGGCAAAGAAGTACTACAAAATGATTCTCCATCCCCAGTTGTTGTAGTGGATGGTGTTTCACCAGGACTGTCAGCTGGTTTAGATGCTCCTGACAGACAAGGATCAGCATCTACTGCATTTGAGTTTGTTCCTGGTAGCAACAGGCTGTTAGCATTAACGCCAGTTGAATCCTCCCTTGCTACTTCTCATGATATTGACACTGATCAAAGAACCACTCAAGTTGGAAGACCGGTTACTCAAGGAAATATCAAGGATATGATGAACCGTTGGGAAATGAATAAGTTGGACTTGAAAACAATAGTCGGTGAAGCACTACAATCTGGTCGACTACCGTTGGCAGTTCTTCAGCTTCAATTGTTGCGCCAGAGGGAATCATGTTCTGGTGATGATTTTGATGACGTTTTCTCCGAAGTTCATGAAATAGGAAGATCCATTGTTTATGATCTGTTAATGAAGGTACCCATAGCTTAAAAATGTGTCTCCCCATCATTTCCTGAAGTCTTAACACATAATTTTACAGGGTGAAAGTGGACTGGCTGTAGCTACACTAGAAAGACTAGGAGATGACATAGAGTCGGACCTTAGACAACTTATGCAAGGTACTGTCAGAAGGTCACTTAGGCTACAAATAGCCGAGGAGATGAAACAGCGTGGGTACATGCAATCAAATGAGTGGAAGATGTTGGAGACCTTAGCACTGATTGAGGTTTGCTTCTGCATCCTGTTTTAGCTAATTGAAAAGATTCTGTTCTTACAATATATTTTGTTTCTGTAATACATTTTTAACACATAGAAAGAAAATAAATGTTTGCGTGCTGTTTGTTTCCTCACTGATCAACCTTTTTTTCTTTTGTGGAAAAGCGTTTTTACCCAAGCAGCAGCTTCTGGGACACATATCTTGGCAGGGAGAACGTTATTCATGATGCTGTAAATATTGTTACACTTCCAGGGGAGGATAAACCAGTGCTTGCTCTCCATATTCGTAACCACCCTGCTGTTGAATGTGGTGATGTTGATGGAGCTGTGCTTGGTTCTTGGGTGAACGTTAACAATTACGCTGATTTAAAGGAGTTCTCTCAAAGCAACCTTTCTGATGGATATTGGGTGTGTGCTGCTGTGTGGTCTGATGCCTGGGATCAAAGAACTGTGGACCGCGTAAGTCATGACTTGTCCTTTCACTTGTTAACTGGGGGATTACACCTTCTTTCCGATAATAACCATGTGCTGTAGCTCATCATCTACAAAAGTGCAAAGGATTTTCTTGTTCTGTTAGCTCTTACTAGTTACTTATAGTTATAAAATCAAGTGTTTTTTGCATTGTTTTCTCTATAAAATGAAGTGAGCATGGAAGAGTTTGTCACACTACTGATTCTGCCTATTTTTTTCCTTGCATTGTTCTTTTGTTTGCATTGAAAATGTTTATGATGTGCCATTTAATTAGCCATGGCAATATTTTTGGCCAGTTGAATAAGATTATTTTTGGCCAGTTGAATAGATTATAAAGCGCACTAAACTTTGGATTATGGTTTGTATTACTTATTTTCTTAACTATGGTCCTAAGATTCTTATTATTGTATGTTCTTTAGATAATACTGGACCAGCCTTGTCATATCTCTGCTCAATCGGACCTCCCATGGGAATCTCAGTTTGAATATTTTGTTGCTCATGATGATGTGGGAGAAGTCTGCAAACTCTTGGACATGATTCCTGACAGTGTACTTCTAGAAGGGATACTTAGCATTAATGTGGACAATTCACGAGCTGGTTACAGCATTGTGTCTGACGTCAATGTCCCTGATTATAAAATGTATATATGTGACTCAGAGGAGCTAGAGCCTGTTTGTATGGAAGTACCACATGTCAAAATATTCAGATCCTTGTCTAATCATGAATCAACATCATGGATGAGAATGCTAATGCAGGAACAACTGGCAAAGAAACACATTTTTATGAAAGAGTACTGGCAAAGTACTACCGAAATTATACCTTTACTTGCTCGAGCTGGCATACTTACTAATACAGCCAAGATAGGCCCCAAGAAAGAAGCTTCTATGCCATTAATTGCTTCAGAGATGCCAGATGATGAACGTCACCAGGCTTGTGAAAGAGCATTGCATAAACTAGTCATCCGTTTTTGTGTGCAATATGACTCTCCATACCTACTCGATCTCTATCTGGACAACTGCAATTTGATTCTCGGGGAGGACTCTATTCCTTTGCTCAAAGAAGCCGCTGTAAGTCATACTGCATCCCTTTAGTTTTGATATTTGGAGTTCTTTGTGCTCAGCTCTGATTTAAACCTACCAAACTTGCTAATTTTGTGACCCCTAGCAGTGGAATCAGCTGGTTGTTTCAAATAGACTTATTTCTTTTGTTAGGATACGCACTTGGTAATTTTGCTGTTACATGATTAGTGTTTATGTTGAGTCAGGTTTTTATGATAAGTATCGCGAGTTTGCTCCTGTTCAAATTTTCTATGATTCCTGCATGCAAGTAATTGGCTTTACATTATTCTTTGGAAAATATCTGAAGTTCAAGTTGCCAAACATTCCATTTCAGTGAGAATCTGCATATGCATGCTTCTCACCTGTTTTTTTTCTGGTTTCCTGGCAAGTGACCAGTTGCCCCTTCTCTCTGCAAACTTGCTCTGTCTAATAGAGGACCAATTAATTTTTTGTCATACTTGCTACCCTGCATATTAACACTTCCATACCCAGTATCTTCTAGACCAGCTAGTATGGTGGTAATACAAACTATTATTGGCCGACCTGGCTTTGTCTGTTTGCTGATACTATGAACATGATGTTATAATTTATGGTCACTAGTCCAGTAGTGGTAGACAAAGTACTTATAATACTGCCTTATGTTATAGATATAAGATTAAGCTGCTCGACCTTTTCCCAGTTTAACAAAAAAATATTCTGACTTGGTTATTATGTCATGAAATTTCTCAGGGTGATTGCAAGTGGGCACAATGGTTACTCTTCTCCAGAGTCAAAGGTCATGAGTACGAGGCATCCTTTTCTAACGCCCGTTGGAATCTGTCACAGAAAATGGTTAATCATGGCAATCTAACTGCAATTGAGATAGATGAGATATTATATACTGTTGATGATATGGCTGAACGGATTGGGGAAATGTCTGCACTAGCTACCTTAATGTATGCTTCACCACCAATTCAAAAGTCCATATGCACTGGTAGTGTGAACAGAAATCGTGGATTGTCTTCTCAGTGCACGTTAGAGAACCTAGGTCATTGTCTCCAGCAATTTCCAACCCTATGGAAGACACTTCGTTCCACCTGTTTTGGGCAAGATGGGTATGGCTGTCTAAATTATTCTCCAACTAATGGTAATCAAGATACAACTTTTTTCGCTTATTAGCTTTGAAGCCAACTAACTATGTCCTTTCTTAATAAGACAGAATAAATTCATTTTCTTTTTCAGTCTCTGGAAAATCCGCAATGTCAGATTACTTGTGCTGGCGCTATAGCATTTTTTCCTCTGCTGGAGGAGACACTTCATTGTTGCAAATGCTCCCGTGTTGGTTTCCAAAGTCTATTAGAAGATTAATCCAACTATTTGAACAGGTTTATTTCTGCTTTTTGGATAGCATCTTGCAGCTAACATTTCTGAATTCCAGCATTGGTATCATTAAGCATTTAGTTCTACCCCATATGACATTAGTTGATTTTATGTTCTTATGATGTAGTACATGCGAATTGTTCCTTTCCTTCTGGAACAAATCTTTTCGGATGTTCCAAAGCACTTCTGGTGGATCAGTTGTGTTTTCTCTTAGTATCTTAGTTTTTCTCTATGGAAGTATTTAAAACAGTAATCACTTTTCAAGAATGTTACCAACACAGCACTGTTTTTGTGTTCCAATTTACGCCTAATTGCCCAAGGGCAGTGGACCAAAGTCAACAACATAAGCTATTTGGCAAATCTGTCTTAAGCTCTTAGCTCCCTTTCAGTCTCTTCTATAACATCGTCTCTTTTAAAAAGATCTCTTCTATACCAGTGTACTGTAATTACGTATTAGAAAAATGTTAGTTTAATAGAGTGTGTGATTATCGGTTACCATGAAGGAAAGCACTATAAGATTTGAGACATGCAAGGCTAACTTAAAAGCAGTAAGGGTCTTTGAGATGCCAAACTTACTTCCCTCATATATATATATTTTGTGTACATGTAAATCTTGATCTTCCAGCAGCATTTATAGTAGGGTAATTCTATTTTATATAATTGACCACAATCTGTGATCAGGGCCCTTTTGGGATGCAACTGCTATCGAGTGCACCGTCATCTGAAGAGTTATTTACTCATGGTGTCACTGACTACATATACAATACCACTGGATATAGTGAAACCAATGCGTTGTCCTTAGAAGCATCCATTCAAAAAAGTGTTGAAGAAGAACTATATTCTTCCCTTGAGGTACACTCTATCCTGTACTAATGTACTTAATACATTATTGAGAACAGATTCTTTGTTTTCTTTCTTGCATCACTTTTGCGCCATGTTACTTCTCTATTTAGAACAACAGAATTTTGTTTTGTCATGTTGAATGTATGCTAGTGCTCATACTTGGACACTGGTAAAGAATAGGAGATATACATACTTGATCCTGGCAAGAGCTAGTGCGGAGGATGCTTATCCATATAGCATAAGCCCACCACTAGCATATACTATTTCTTAAATCCACACTGCATGTAATATTCTGAACTTAGGGTTATCGCCCCCAGTCTTGGTTGTGTTCTCTCACGGTATTATAGCGTTTATTTCCAAAGCAGTAATTTCATTATTAGTTAACTCCTCCCTTCAGGAGAAAGACTTGAGGGTGGAGCATCATTTGCACCGTGGTCGAGCACTAGCAGCTTTCAGGCATCTTCTTGGTAAAAGAGCTTCGCAATTAAAATCAGCCAATGCGCGCCAAGTGATCTCCACACAGTCTGATGTTCAAGCAGATGTACAACTGATCCTAGCCCCTTTAAGTCAAACTGAACGATCAGTTCTTCTATCGGTATGTTCATGTTTCTGACTTGTTTTTTTCTCTCGAACAACTAGTTATACCAGTATCCATCAAAACTTGACACTCTGATTGAGAAATTTACTCTTCGAGACTAGTTATCATCATCATTCAGTTTTTGTCATTCTGATCACTAAGATGAATAAATATTGGAGAGTTTGGACTTCTAGTGAAGGTAGAGATGGGCATATAATCAAGAGCTACTTTATACAGATAGTACCCATTGGTCACTTAGAGGTGGCGATATTCCAAATCTTTTCCTGGATATGATATGCCAAAGTTTATTTTTGTCCCAGTTTTATCTTTTGATACCATTTACAAGAATGCTGAATGCCTAAATGGCAGAACATATAATCAACATAAGCTTCGGAAAGAAGTTCCATATACTATTTATTAATTTGGAAATAATTTTTTCAGTTTCTATTGAAAATTCTAATGCTTTTTTCTTGGGTGTGCTGCAATATGTTATCATTTCTCCAGGTGGCTCCACTAGCTATCACAAACTTCGAGGACTCCACACTGGTTGCTTCCTGCACATTCCTGTTGGAACTATGTGGCATGTGTGCTAACATGCTCCGTCTAGATATTGCTGCTCTTCAGCGCATCTCTTCCTACTATAACTCGGCTCAGCAAAATAAACAAAGTGAGCTATCTTCACCAAGGAGCTCTGGGTTACATGTGCTCTCCCATGGGGCTGATATTGCTCCTGCTCTTGCTCGAGCATTAGCTGAAGATTATGTCCAGTCTGATCATCTTCAGATTTTAGAGCAGAAGCAAACCTCTAGGGGTCCCAAAAGGGAACAACCATCACAGCCTCTTATTGCTATACTGGAGCACCTGGAACGAGCAAGTTTGCCATTATTAGACGAAGGTAGAACCTGTGGATTTTGGCTTTTGAGTGGCATTGGTGATGCATCTCTTTACCGGTCGCAGCAAAATGAAGCCAGCCAACATTGGAATTTGGTTACAGAATTCTGTCTGGCGCACCATCTCCCACTAAGTACAAAATATCTGGCTTTACTGGCCAATGACAATGATTGGGTACTGACACATTTTTTATTTGTCTTGTGGGTATGTTATTTTTTTTAAGTCCTCCCACTGATGATCATGCTTTTGGCAGGTTGGTTTTCTAACAGAAGCCCAGAGAGCTGGTTTTCCAATTGAAGTTGTTATCGGAGTGGTATTTTTTTTACCATAAATAGTAAGCGTTTTGTTGATAATTCTTGTTGACAAAACACTATTCTCATCTCTTCTCCCTGGTATTGCGTTCAGGCTTCCAAAGAGATAAAGGACTCAAGATTGAGGACTCATATACTAACAGTTCTGAAAAACACGTTATCAAATAGAAGGAAATCGTCTAGCAATATACCCTCAGGTAGTAGGGACCCATCTTTCTTGTCTGTTGATGGCGACAACCCCATGGAACTTTTCTGCATACTTGCTGTTTGTGAAAAGCAAAAGAACCCTGGGGAGGCACTTCTGAATAAAGCGAAACAAATGCAGTGGTCTTTATTGGCGTTGATTGCTTCATGCTTTCCAGATGTAACTCTTCTCTCATGCTTAAGCTTTTGGCTTGAGATTACAGCTGCAAGGTAATACATTGAGCATTGTAGGGGTTTGATGCATGCGACATTTTGCAAGATTCATTGCTCTTCTTGTTGTGTAATTTTGTTGTGTTGGCATCTATTTCTTGTCTTCAGGGAGTTGTCCTTAATCAAGGTGGACGGTATTTCCTCTAAAGTAGCTAAGAATGTTGGATCTGCTGTTGAGGTCACAAATAAATTGCCAAGCGTGAGTAGGAATGTTGAATATCGTTACAACAGGAAGAATCCAAAGCGGAGACGGTTCTTGGAGGCCTCTCCAGATAGCTTCAAATCAGGTTTTTCGCTGGACATCGCAAGTGGGCCAAATGGTACTGCAACTTCCAATCTTTCCAACATTGATGCTCAGCAGGAAAGAAGAAAGCCCACCTCTGAAGAGACTGAAATTCCAGTTGATATTGATGAGAGGCTTGCATCTTTATCAAGTATAGTAGCAGTGCTGTGTGAACAACAGCTGTTCCTACCATTACTTCGATCCTTTGACTTGTTTCTGCCATCCTGCTCCCTTCTCCCCTTCATTCGTTCTCTTCAGGTTAGTAGAAACAGGCCATTTATATATTTTGCTAGTTGTATACCAACTAACATGAGCATTTTGTTTGTGTTACCTTGAAGGCATTTTGTCAAATGCGCTTGTCCGAGGCTTCTGCACATTTGACATCATTTGCAGCAAGGATAAAAGATGAAGCCTCTCAATCAAACTCATTCAAAGAAGCATCATCAATAACAGGATGGGTAGTTGCTACAGCTGTAAAAGCCGCAGATGCAGTACTCTCAACCTGTCCATCACTTTATGAGAAGAGGTGTTTGCTACAGCTCCTTGCAGCGGTTGATTTTGCAGATGGTGGTTCTTCGTCAGCTTACTTTGGCCGCAGTTATTGGAAAATCAATCTGGCTGAACCGTCCTTATGCAAAGATGGTGATATCTACAAGTGGAACGATTCCATGGATGATGCTTCTCTCCTGGCAGCATTAGAGAAGGATGGACGATGGGAGGACGCTCGTACTTGGGCAAGGCAACTGGAGTCGAGTGGCATAGCTTGGGAATCTACTTTTGATCATGTGACGGAATCACAGGTTTTGTAACTTTTTATCCTTAAGTTTCTCTATGGCTCATAATTTAATTTCTACTCACTAATATCTTATGATTTATGCTGATATCCATCTGTCCATTGTCTCAGGCAGAAGCTATGGTTGCCGAATGGAAGGAGTTTCTCTGGGATATTCCACAAGAACGTGCAGCTTTGTGGGGCCACTGTCAGTTGCTTTTCATGAGATATTCTTTGCCACCTTTACAGGTACCGTATTTGATGATTGAATCAGTGAAATGCATATGTGATCTCTTATCCCTGTAAATTCCGTGTGACGGTAATGCCCATTCAATTATGTGTGCAGGCTGGATTATTTTTCCTTAAGCATGCTGAAGCATTAGGGAAAGAGATACCAGCACGAGAGCTTCATGAAATACTTCTGCTATCTTTACAATGGCTTACTGGAACTATTACTAAATCCTCTCCGTAAGATCCCTTGTAATCTATATTAATGTATGCTCATTCGTATCTTCTTCTTACCGATATATACGTTTTTTGCAGGGTATATCCTCTTCATCTTCTCCGGGAAATTGAGACCAGGGTTTGGCTCCTGGCAGTCGAGTCAGAGACTCACTCTAAGGCTGATGGCGAATCTTCTGTTGTTTCTCAGAGTCTAGCTATTGGAAACAGTACCAGTATTATAGAACAGACTGCTGATGTCATCACAAAAATAGATAGTAGTATGAGTTTGCCAAGCATGAAAGCTGCAGAAAGAAATGGTATGAAAGACAATAACTTATCACACCATCAACATTTGCAACTCTTTGAATATAACAGTGAAGCAACAACAACAACAAATAATGCAAGAGCAAAGCGAAGGGGCAAAACAAACCTACCACTTAGGCGAGGTGTCACTGATAATGTTGAAAGTAGCACCAATGATTCTGATGATAACTCTAAAGTTTTCTTTCGTTCTAAGATTGGAGAACAAGCAAGAAATTTACTATCTGAAGAGGAATTTGCAAAGATGGAAGCGTCTCTGTCTGGTTGGGAGCAACATGTCAGGCCTGCAGATATGGAGAAGGCTGTGCTCTCCTTATTAGAATTTGGGCAAATAACTGCAGCTAAGCAACTCCAACAAAAGTTATCTCCATCATATGTTCCTGAAGAACTTGTCCTTGTTGATGTTGCGTTAAGAGTTGCAAATAACGGCGGTGATGGAGAGATCAATTTATTATCCTTTGACACAGAAGCCCTTTCAATACTTCAATCTCTCCAGATTGCAAGTGGCAGCAATATGATTGATCCATCACAGGTTTGGTTATACTGTTGCGTTCATTTTGCCAGAAGTTTCTGTTAACAACAATGACCACCATATGTCAACAATTATTGTTTACATTAGTTAAACATAATAAGTTAAATTACAGTTTAATATGTCTGCTTGCAATTTTTCCTCTTCTGGAAAAAGGCACAAAGAACAGCAATATCATCAAACACGAAAATAGATGTAATTTATGTTTACATTTGCTCAGGTGTTCTATCCAGTGTACGGGTTCTGGGGCGGAGCTTCAATTTATTTTTTGCATGTTGCATGATAATATTAACATAGATAGAATGAATACTCTTGACATGATACATGTATGTTACTTATATTCTTAAAACACTGATCTGACTATGGACAAATGAAGACTAGGGTGGAGAGCTTCAATTTATTTTTGGCATAATTTACATTGAATGAACTCCTGATATGACGCAAGCGTTTTACATAGCAGTTGTGTTCTGAAAACACTCGCCATGCACATGAAAGAAACACCATATGTTTTCTCTAGTTTATTGGGCTTGCACTGTTTAATTTGCCACAAAAGTTACATATAAGGTCAAAAGGCTATAGTTTTCATCCAACTTTCCAACCATTTTTTCTTGTAGTAAAGATTACACTATGGTTGTAGTTGAGTTAGAAATATTTGCCTGCGGTTTGCTGGGAATGAATGATCTTTATGTCGAGAGTATACAAATAATTCTCAAACAACATAGTTGCAAGCTGGCAGCCGTGTGCTGTTTCTCTAGTCAATAAATATCGCAAACTGTCATCCAGATTAAATATTGGTGTGAATTTACAACATAGTTGCTTGGTACATCGAAAAAGTTTTCATTGCGTTTTGGAAACAGACTGTTCTCGTTAATGTTACATATCGGCCTGAACAAAGAAAATTCTGCTTTTAAGTTTCTTCATGACTTTGTACATGTCGGCCTGAACAATCCTTGTGAATACAAAGTCTCTAATCCAGGCGTGGAATTAAAAATGTGACATCTAGTGCTAGGAGCTTAGGCCTAGGATCTGGTCAATATTAGCCATTGCTTTGATCCATATAGTTGTAATGTCAGATTCGCTATTTTTGTATTATAAATTTTGTTGGTATATGTTGAGTAGTAGTGTACAACCCACCAATCAGAATGTTATTTCATCTCAGGCTATGGAGAAATTAGCCGTGAAATGTGGCGAGGGGCGTGGACGGGCTCTTATTAGGAGAATAATAGCGGTTGTGCAAACTGCAAAAATACTGGGACTCCCATTTTCTGAAGCATTTGAGAAACAACCAATTGAACTTCTGCAGTTGCTTTCACTGAAAGCTCAGGATTCTTTTGATGAAGCTAAATTTCTGGTGGAGACACACATCATGCCTGCATCTAGCATTGCAAGAATTCTTGCTGATTCCTTTCTGAAGGTCTGCTCAGTGCACTTTGTTTTTGGTGAGGAAAACACGTATTATGTTACATATCTTGACTGATACATCCAATAATTGTAGGGGCTTTTAGCTGCACATCGTGGAGGTTATCTGGACTCCCAAAAAGAAGAAGGCCCTGCACCACTATTATGGAGATCAAGTGACTTCTTGAAGTGGGCAAAACTATGCCCATCAGAACCAGAAATTGGCCACGCTTTAATGCGTTTGGTAATGACTGGGCATGAAGTACCACATGCTTGTGAGGTTTGTGTGATCTGGTTCTTTTATCTGGTTTCAGTTTTTTTAGTTTACTAGATGATACCCCGCACATTGTTGCGGGAATGTTTTGCAATATACTTCAAGAAGATTTGGTTGTATGGAACATGAATATTTAGAGTAATAATTTGAAAACTAAAACTAAGAATACATATGTAAAGTTTTTATTAAATGTAAATAGCATAATTGATTGAAAATTATCATGCATGTTGACGTGTGGTTTTTCCTATGCATAGTTGCATGTTAAAGTGGGTCTTTTCCTATGCATGTTGCATGCTGAGGTGGCATGCTTGCATGTTGAGAGAAATAGATTAGTGGGGGCTAGCTATTTAGATATAGAAGATTCAAACTTTGAAAGTATTCCTTCCATCCCCTGGACTGGCGGTAACTGGCCTAGAGAGGTGATGTAACAGAGCGATGTGTGGAGATGGTATGTCAGCTACACTGGGGGGTGCACACCGAGGTTTTTCATGGTTAACCTGTCCTCCAGCATCTTGAGTGTTAGGATAGTCTGGTGGGGCTGGCGAACAATACTAACTGTATGTGTGTGTGACAATGAGTTGTATATGGGAGGTAGTTTGGCAGTGGGGTGTTGAGCTGCCAACACCAGGCAGATGTGTTGGAGGGCATTGAGGTACTGATAATGCAGCCAGACAGGCTGGTGAGTGCTTCTGGTGCCTGCAACTTTGGCGGGGATGGGGCACAGAGACAAGTGAAGGAGGTGTGTCTGCTGGATGGTGGTGTTTCTGTTGTGGAGTGATGTGGAGATGAAACTGGAATGTGGGTTTCTGCCAGCTAATGGTGTTCTGCTTTCGTGCCATTTTTTGAACATTTGTAGTTAAAGGTAAGAGATGATGCGGTTTAAGTGCTGAGCTAGGGCTTTGAAGGGTGGGACCGGGTGTCAGAAAAACTGCAACCGTTCAGTTCTGGTTTCTGGGCCGGTAACCGGTAGTTTTCTAAGCTCTTCTGTACCCATTCTCTCGTGATTGAGCTAATATGTTGAAGTGAAGAACCTTATTCAAATGACATTTGCAGTGTCAAGCTATACTTTTTATATGAGCTGTGCATTATATTTATTTCAGTATTTTTAATGTTCAGGTTTGGTTTGAGAATTTGCTGATTTCTTTACCGTCTCTAAGTCCATGCCAAATGTTGTTGCAGGTTGAACTCCTTATACTGTCACATCACTTCTACATGTCATCTTCTTGTCTTGATGGTGTGGATGTTCTCGTCACATTTGCAGCCAATAGAGTGGATTCATATGTTTCAGAGGGGGATTTTTCTTGCTTAGCTCGCTTGATAACTGGAGTGAGCAATTTTCACTCCTTGAGCTTCATCCTTTCCATCCTTATAGAAAATGGCCAATTGGAGTTGCTACTTCAAAAGTATTCTTCCACTGACACAGCCACAGTGGCACCTGCATCAGTTCGAGGGTTTAGGTTGGCTGTTATTACATCACTGAAACATTTCAACCCAAATGATGATGAAGCTCTGTCTCTGGTATATGTCCTCTCTCTCTCTCTCTCTCTCTCTCTCTCTCAAATCTGTAAATGTAGAATGGGAGTAGATTTAGGTCCAAAGACATGTTTAGCACATTCCGTAAAAAACTTCGTTAACCACATAAACACTACTGGGTATCATTGTGTTTGTGTTAATTATAAAGAATAGATGGAAAATCCAACATAAGAAAGTTAACCCAATATATACAAACGTTGAGCAAACCCTTTTTCAGGATCTAGATCTATTGCTTTGCTGAAGCATAAAATCTGTTGATTAGCAGCCTATCGTGGCAGTTTCTCATTAGTACGAGGCGGAAATGAAATCTGTTGATTAGCAGCATGCCATGCCAGTTTTTAATTAGTATGGAACAGAAATGTACTGAGCAGTAGTAGCTTGTTTGGGGGCCAGAACCATATGTGCAACTACATGAAGAACAAAAAATATACAAGAATTCGTGATTTTGGTTTCCATCATACTTGCGGTGTTTCCTTACAACTTGGCTGTCGTCATTACGAGATAGGTCTTTCTGCTGTTTTGCTATGCCCCCTTCAACATATGTGTCTGATGCAGGTATACACGCACTTCGACATGAAACATGAGGCGGCTTCCCTCCTTGAGTCGCGTGCAGAGCAGTACATGGGAAGCTGGTTAGATCGGCATGACAAGGAACGACGGAATGATGAGCTCCTTAAGGCTATGCATAACCTTGTACAGACGGCTGAGATTCTTTCAACAATTGACGCTGGCCAAAGGACACATCGTGCTTGCGCTCGTGCTTCTCTCCTATCTCTTCAGATCCGAATACCTGATCTTGTATGGATTGGTCTTACAGAAACCAATGCACGCCGAATTTTCGTGGATCAATCTAGGTTCCAGGAGGCCCTCATTGTTGCTGAAGCATATAGCATAAATCAGCCAATGGAATGGGCACCAGTCTTCTGGAACCAGATGCTGAAGCCCGACCTCATCGAGCTATTTGTGGCTGAATTTGTACTAGTTCTGCCCCTGCATCCACCAATGCTCGTGGAGCTTGCGAGATTTTACCGGGCAGAGGTTGCAGCCAGGGGCGACCAGTCGCACTTCTCAGTCTGGCTTTCACCTGGAGGCTTGCCTGCTGAATGGGGAAAGCATCTCGGCAGATCATTCAGGAGCCTGCTGCGTCGAACGAGGGATATGAGGCTGAGGCTGCAGTTGGCAACTCTGGCGACTGGGTTCAGCGATGTCCTTGAGGGCTGCAATGCGGTTCTGGACAAGGTCCCTGAGAACGCCGGGCCACTGATACTGAGGAAGGGCCATGGGGGTGCATACCTCCCTCTCATGTAAATCATCTCTTCTTTTTGTCTCCAAAAGGTGGATAAATCTTACAGGAGTGTATAGCACAACGGCAAATGTTTCATGCTTTCTTTGGCCCAGTCGCCCGGCAACCATTCTCCTTCCTCTGAATTCTGTGACGTGGATGAGGCCACTGGGGCTTCCGATTTGTATATAAAGCATTGAGCCTATAGGTTGGACACACCACCAATTGGAATTCAATTTTGCAGCCTGCTGGGCAGAGACGATTCTCCTGGCATGGCTGGTGACGCCATTTCTCCATCCATGGACAGACGATGTTTGTAATGTATGCTACATTGTATATTTGTATCAATCCAAACTATGCAATTTTCTGGATTTTGATCTGTGGTTTGCGCCTTTTCCAGTCTCCATGCAGGGTTTCTCTAAGCTTGTTCGTTTGTTGCCAGGTGAAGTTTTGTACTCCTTCCGGGTTTTTTTTTTACTTCATGTATAAGGTTTGCTTGAAGTCGAGCTACGCAAAGTTTGACCAAATTTATATCAAAAAATATCAACATCTAGAATACTGAAGTTATATAGTATGAAAATTAATTTCATGATGCATCTAGAGATATTGATTTGTATTGTGAATGTTGATTTTTTTTTCTCTATAAAGTTGGTTAAGCTTTACTAAATTTGACTTGAGACAAATTTTATATGGAGGCTAAAAAGAAACAGATGGAGTATATTTTTGAGGCGCTGTCCTGCAACCGTGAGATTACGGGATGCTTGTGATGATCACAGCCCATCGAGTAAATATTTGCTTGGTGCTGATCGAGGCGTGTCTTGCTCCTGGAGCGACCGGCCGCATGTGCTTAGGTACTGGCGTGACCAGTAAGAAATGACCCACTATCCGGTACCGACACAAAATTTGTCTTGTCTCCAACCGAACACTTCACGGGCAGCATGAGCATCTTCGCCATCTCTTTCAGCTGCTATCTCGTTCACTGGTTGGATGCATGGTCGCCGTCGCCCAGAGGCCCGCTGCGGCAATGTCTCGAGCCCTACGGCCGCGGTGGTCAGTGCTGTGGCCTTCTCGTCTGCCGGTGATCCGCCAGGCACGGCCCGGCACCGCCGCCGTCTCCTTCAACAACCGATGTAATGGTACTCAGTCCTCCTCATCTATTCTGCTCTTATCGCATTTAGGTTCTTCTTTGATTGCTAGTTCCCGCGCGGAGCCATGTAAAACCAGCGTGAGAGAGACGATGGCAGGGTGCCACGCTATTACAGAAAGATTTGCCATGTTGATATTTTTTTTGTCATGTTACCAAAAGAATTATCAGGATTTGCCATGCTGCAGTAGAGCAAATTGCCATGTGATTTAGGAATTTGCCATGATGCAGCAGAAAGAATTGTCAGGCTAAAGAAAAATGAACATTTGCCAACACGTTCGGGGATTTGCCATGCCGCTACAGGCTGAATTTCCATTCTACACAAAGAAATTGCCATACATGCTTAGTGATTGCCATTCTACTCCCTCCGTTCCTAAATAATTGTCTTTCTGGAGATTTCAACAAGTGACTACATACGGAGCAAAATGAGTGAATCTACACTCTAAAACATCCGTATGTTGTACTCCATTTGAGATGGCTAGAAAGACAATTATTTGGGAATGGAGGGAGTACATCATAGGGGTGTCATGCTACACATGGAGTCGTTCTTTTGTGGGTGGTGTATGGGAGCGAACGTTTGTGTCATTCTTGCCATGTGTCAAGGCTTTAAGATGCACACACGAAATTGGACGTACCAGAGAGCGTTCCCTAGAAAAATTCACTCCTAGAGAACGTCAGCTCTGTAGCTTTTTCATAGAGTTTAGCTACTTGATAGAAGCTTATCATGGTTATGTGCGGTGCTGGTAGGCTATTTCGATCGATCCAAGGGGCCGACACAGGCAAACCCTAGCTGCCGCCCCGTCCTTCCCTACTGCATCTGGTCTTCTCATCGTTGCCGACGGGAGATTTGGAGCCCGTTTTGGTGGACGATGGCCCTGGTTGGCAACTCGCTCAGGAATTCTTGTAGTGGGGGATCGAGCACGATGGGCTACGGGCGGCCCGACGCATGAGGGATCTGGGCCCCATGCCTAGATCTACGGTTGATGCAGTGACCATGTCATGATCATGGGAATGGTAGGCGTCATGCACGACAGTGGGTGCTCATGGGTAGGCCTGGGCGTTCAATCGTTCATCTTTTCGGTTTGCTCGGCTCGGTCTTCCAAGAATTTAGTCTTCTATAATCGGCCTTCTTAGATCTTCACTATTCGGTCTTCAGTCTTTATAGGGTGGTGTTCTGTCCAGATAGAACAGACCAAATTTCATGCTACGACTCAGATTCATGTACATCACGGTATAGGTGTATGCAAGCACAACTAGACAAACAGGTATGTGTCCGTGTAACAAGTGTATGCAACCAAAATCCAAATCCAGAGTCAACATGTGTGTGTGTGTAGTAGGTGTATGCAACCATAATTGTACCATAAACATCGAGAGAAGACCGGGGATTGTGGGTTAACTAGGTCTATGTGGGTTATTCGGTCATCCAAAGAAGAAGACTGACTGACCAAATTTAATTCGGCCTTTCAGTTTTGATGACCGATTTTAGTTCGGTTTTTACGGGTTCTGTCTCTAGTTTTATGGGTTTGGTCTTCAGGTTTGACGCACAGACTTGCTTGTGGATCTTATCCCGATATAGCGCCCGAAATCCTTCGTTTCAGCTAGTTCTAGTGGCATGTGGGGCTACAGGGCGGCTCAGTATGCAACGTATCTAGGCTCCAATGTTCAACTCTATTGGTGGTAGTGGTGATTGATGGCACAAGGGGGCGGCGTTTCTTCGGCGTGGGGAGGTGGTGGTGGTTGTGGTCTAAATTGTCCTTGCCGTCGCAAGCAGGTGGTTGAAGATGCATAGTCGAGTGGAAACCTTGCCTCCAATTGGTGGTAATGACGCCCATGGGCGTAGTTTTGCTTCTTGAATGCATTGTCGAGATCTTCGAACAAGGTTAATATTATAGACAATAACCGGCTATATGAAGTTGCCATGTTGCCTATAGCCAATCTGATAGCCCACTCATAAAATAGTTAGTTATAGATGTTATGTCGTTAATGTGTGGTTCACCTTCTTCTCTCACAAAGGATGTTAGAACCCATAGAGCTGACTATAAATCTACAATACACATTTTTTTCTCTCGTCTCCAACTAAACAAAATTTTGATGTGATATCTCTTATAGCCCATCTATACCATCCTATTATACTTATTCATAGTATATACGCAACAACGCTACCCGCATATCCTCATTGCGACATTGCCGGAGGAAGGGGGAGAGGAGTCTGGAACCTTGCAGTGACTCTTGAAAGGAAAGAGGAGAGAGAAAGGCCGAGACAGAAATGAATACAGTTAAGTAACTTTATTTTGTAGGGAAGTGAATATAGTTATCTTTGATTGAATTATTTGTTGATAGCTTACCAAGCTGGTCACTTGGTAAATGAATATAGTTCTCTTAATTACCATTAGTTGTAGCAATAGAAAATGTTACAATCTCCACTAAATAAAATGTTACTTTCTCTGTTCCTAAATATAAGACATTGACAACCAATATGGATGCACTTTATTTAGGCCCCTCTCGATGCTGCACCTTGTACATGTGCTAAGATTGCTAACTAAGCAAAAAATCTGATGTGGCATGTCAATTAAGAAAAGAGAGTAGCATGATGACCCAGGAAACGATGTTAAGCGTGTGTACCTAGATGAAAACACAGATCCGAGTCTATACCTGATTAAATGAAGGAAGCTTAGCAACCAAAAACTAAGCACCTATGCATTGGGAAGTTTAGTTGCTAAGCCCTTTAATGCACTTAGCACTTATCTAAGGCATCTCCAACGGCACAATCCTCAAATTTTCTCCCGCATCAATATGTGGACAGGGAAGACCAGTCTGCGAACAAGGATGCGAGAGGCCGCCATCCAACCGGAGCCGCATACATTTCAAACCGCAGTTTACTAACCGGATGAAATTCATGCAAACCGACCTATATTCATCAAAGTTCAGATAGAAAATAGTACTCCCTCCGTTTTTATTTAGTCTGCATATTAGGTTTGACCGAAGTCAAACTTTGCAAAGTTTGACCAAGTTTATAGAAAAATATATAAACATTTACCATAACAAATCTATATGATGTAAAAGTACATTCAATAATGAATCTAGTGGTATTGATTTTTTATTATATATATTTTTGTTTATAAACTTAGTCAAAATTTACAAAGCTTGACTTTGACCAAAGCTAATATGCGGACTAAATAAAAACGGAGGGAGTACAAATCATCCATACATACCATGCAAATTGAGTCTAGTACAACAATGTCTCTACTTCGACTGGATTCTGGATGTCCAACAAGTTTATTATGAACGGATCAATGTTGTTCCATACATTTCACGGCAGCGCGTGCATGCTATATATAATGTGTAGACCAACATTGAGTCATGAATCAATCAAACAAGTTGAGCAAGAGAAATTACGTCGTGTCCTCAACCACATGCTTAGGCGTCTCTAAGGGCATCTCCAGCCGTTGGCCCCTCAGGAGGGGCAAAAAATCGCCCCCTGGGGGCGCACCGGCGCTAAACCGCGCACTGGGGGCGTGATGCCCCCCAGTCGCGGCGCCCACGGTTAGTCAAAAAAAAAATCAAAAACGGCGCAAACATGACTCAAATTTAACGCAAACATCGGCGAGTTCGTTCAAACTTAAACATATTTTACAAAAAAAGAAAAAAAAACTACCGCGGGCTACCCCCCGCCGTCTCCCTCGCCACCCGTCCACGCGGTTCTACATGCCGAGGAGGCTGTAGAACCGCGTGTAGTCACCGCCGCCGCCGTCGTCGTCGTCGCCGCCGCCCCCGCCTACGCCTCCGCCGTCCCTGCTGCATCCCTCCCCCGGTTGGCGCGGCGGGTTGGACGGTCCGGGGGCGTCGTCGTCGTCGTTGCTGTCGAGGAGTTTAATTCGGCCTTTCAGTTTTGATGACCGATTTTAGTTCGATTTTTACGGGTTCTGTCTCTAGTTTTATGGGTTCGATCTTCAGGTTTGACGCACAGACTTACTTGTGGATCTTATCCCGATATAGCGCCCGAAATCCTTCGTTTCAGCTAGTTCTAGTGGCATGTGGGGCTACAGGGCGGCTCAGTATGCAACGTATCTAGGCTCCAATGTTCAACTCTATTGGTGGTAGTGGTGATTGATGGCACAAGGGGGCGGCGTTTCTTCGGCGTGGGGAGGTGGTGGTGGTTGTGGTCTAAATTGTCCTTGCCGTCGCAAGCAGGTGGTTGAAGATGCATAGTCGAGTGGAAACCTTGCCTCCAATTGGTGGTAATGACTGTTGGGGAACGTTGCAGAAAACAAAAATTTTCCTACGGTTTCACCAAGATCCATCTATGAGTTCATCTAGCAACGAGTGATCGGATGCATCTACATACCTTTGTAGACCGCGAGCGGAAGCGTTCAGAGAACGGGGATGAGGTAGTCGTACACGACGTGATCCAAATCACCGGAGATCCTAGCACCGAACGGACGGCACCTCCGCGTTCAACACACGCACGGTCAGCGTGACGTCTCCTCCTTCTTGATCCAGCAAGGGGGAAGGAGAGGTTGATGAAGATCCAGCAGCACGACGGCGTGGTGATGGATGTAGGATGTCACAGCAGCAGGGCTTCGCCGTGTACTACGAGAGGAAGACGTGTAGCAGGGAGAGAGGGAGGCGCCAGGACTCAGGTGCTTTGCCCCCTCCCCCCCTCATATATATAGCCCCCTAGGGGGCGCGCCGGCCCTAGGAGATTGGATCTCCTAGGGGGCGGCGGCCAAGGCTAGAGTGGCCCCCAAGCCAAGGTGGGGCGCCCCCCACCCCTAGGGTTTCAACCCTAGGCGCATGGGGTGGGCCTAGGGGGGCGCACCAGCCCACTATGGGCTGGTTCCTCTCCCCACTTTGGTCCATGGGGCCCTCCGGGATGGGTGGCCCCACCCGATGGACCCCCGGGACCCTTCTGGTGGTCCCGGTACAATACCGATGACCCCGAAACTTGTCCCGATGGCCGAAACAACACTTCCTATATATAATTCTTTACCTCCGGACTATTCCGAAACCCCTCGTGACGTCCGGGATCTCATCCGGGACTCCGAACAACATTCGAGTTACTGCATATACATATCTTCACAACCCTAGCGTCACCGAACCTTAAGTGTGTAGACCCTACGGGTTCAGGAGACAGGCAGACATGACCGAGACGGCTCTCGGGCAATAACCAACAGCGGGATCTGGATACCCATGTTGGCTCCCACATGCTCCACGACGATCTCATCGGATGAACCACGATGTCGAGGATTCAATTAATCCCGTATACAATTCCCTTTGTCAATCGGTATTTTACTTGCCCGAGATTCGATCGTCGGTATCCCAATACCTTGTTCAATCTCGTTACCGGCAAGTCACTTTACTCGTACTGTAATGCATGATCCCGTGATCAAACACTTTGATCACATTGAGCTCATTATGATGATGCATTACCGAGTGGGCCCGGTGATACCTCTCCGTCATGCGGAGTGACAAATCCCAGTCTCGATCCGTGTCAACCCAACAGACACTTTCGGAGATACCCGCAGTATACCTTTATAGTCACCCAGTTACATTGTGACGTTTGGCACACCCAAAGCACTCCTACGGTATCCGGGAGTTACACGATCTCATGGTCTAAGGAAAGGATACTTGACATTGGAAAAACTCTAGCAAACGAACTATACGATCTTATGCTATGTTAGGATTGGGTCTTGTCCATCACATCATTCTCCTAATGATGTGATCTCGTTATCAATGACATCCAATGCCCATAGTCAGGAAACCATGACTATCTGTTGATCAACGAGCTAGTCAACTAGAGGCTTACTAGGGACATGTTGGTGTCTATTATCCACACATGTATTACGATTTCCGGATAACACAATTATAGCATGAATAAAGACAATTATCATGAACAAGGAAATATAATAATAATGCTTTTATTATTGCCTCTAGGGCATATTTCCAACAGTCTCCCACTTGCACTAGAGTCAATAATCTAGTTACATTGTGATGAATCGAACACCCATGGAATTCTGGTGTTGATCATGTTTTGCTCTAGGGAGAGGTTTAGTCAAAGGATCTGCTACATTCAGGTCCGTATGTACTTTACAAATATCTATGTCTCCATCTTGAACATTTTCACGAATGGAGTTGAAGCAACGCTTGATGTGCCTGGTCTTCTTGTGAAACCTGGGCTCCTTGGCAAGTGCAATAGCTCCAGTGTTGTCACAGAAGAGTTTGATTGGCCCCGACGCATTGGGTATGACTCTGAGGTCGGTGATGAACTCCTTCACCCAAATTGCTTCATGTGCTGCCTCCGAGGCTGCCATGTACTCCGCTTCACATGTAGATCCCGCCACGACGCTCTGCTTGCAACTGCACCAGCTTACTGCCCCACCATTCAAAATATACACGTATCCGGTTTGTGACTTAGAGTCATCCAGATCTGTGTCGAAGCTAGCGTCGGCGTAACCCTTTACGACGAGCTCTTCGTCACCTCCATAAACGAGAAACATTTCCTTAGTCCTTTTCAGGTACTTCAGGATATTCTTGACCGTTGTCCAGTGTTCCTTGCCGGGATTACTTTGGTACCTTCCTACCAAACTCACGGCAAGGTTTACATCAGGTCTGGTATACAGCATGGAATACATAATAGAACCTATGGCTGAGGCATAGGGGATGACACTCATCTCTTCTATATCTTCTGCCGTGGTCGGACATTGAGCTGAGCTCAATTTCACACCTTGTAACACAGGTAAGAACCCCTTCTTAGATTGATCCATATTGAACTTCTTCAATATCTTATCAAGGTATGTGCTTTGTGAAAGACCTATGAGGCGTCTTGATCTATCTCTATAGATCTTGATGCCTAATATATAAGCAGCTTCTCCAAGGTCCTTCATTGAAAAACTCTTATTCAAGTAGGCCTTAATGCTGTCCAAGAGTTCTATATCATTTCCCATCAAAAGTATGTCATCTACATATAATATGAGAAATGCTACAGAGCTCCCACTCACTTTCTTGTAAACGCAGGCTTCTCCATAAGTCTGTGTAAACCCAAACGCTTTGATCATCTCATCAAAGCGAATGTTCCAACTCCGAGATGCTTGCACCAGCCCATAAATCGAGCGTTGGAGCTTGCACACCTTGTCAGCATTCTTAGGATCGACAAAACCTTCCGGCTGCATCATATACAATTCTTCCTTAAGGAAACCATTAAGGAATGCCGTTTTGACGTCCATTTGCCATATCTCATAATCGTAGAATGCGGCAATTGCTAACATGATTCGGACGGACTTCAGCTTCCCTACCGGTGAGAAAGTCTCATCGTAGTCAACCCCTTGAACTTGTCGATAACCCTTAGCGACAAGCCGAGCTTTATAGATGGTCACATTACCATCCGCGTCTGTCTTCTTCTTAAAGATCCATTTATTTTCTATGGCTCACCGCTCAATGGGCAAGTCAGTCAAAGTCCATACTTCGTTTTCATACATGGATCCTATCTCGGATTTCATGGCATCCAGCCATTTGTCGGAATCCGGGCCCGCCATCGCTTCTTCATAGTTCGAAGGTTCACCGTTGTCTAACAACATGATTTCCAAGACAGGGTTACCGTACCACTCTGGTGCGGAACGTGTCCTTGTGGACCTTCGAATTTCAGTAGGAGCTTGATTAGAAGTATCTTGATCATCATCATTAATTTCCTCTCTAGTCGGTACAGGCACCTCAGAAACGTTTTCTTGAGTTGCGCCATTTTTCGGTTCAAGAGGTAACACTTCATCAAGTTCTACTTTCCTCCCACTTACTTCTTTCGAGAGAAACTCCTTCTCTAGAAAGGATCCATTCTTGGCAACAAAGATCTTGCCTTCGGATCTGAGGTAGAAGGTATACCCAATAGTTTCTTTAGGGTATCCTATGAAGACGCATTTTTCCGACTTGGGTTCGAGCTTTTCAGGTTGAAGTTTCTTGACATAAGCATCGCATCCCCAAACTTTTAGAAACGACAGCTTAGGTTTCTTCCCAAACCATAATTCATACGGTGTCGTCTCAACGGATTGCGACGGAGCCCTATTTAAAGTGAATGCGGCAGTCTCTAAAGCATAGCCCCAAAAATATAGCGGTAAATCGGTAAGAGACATCATAGATCGCACCATATCTAATAGAGTGCGATTACGACGTTCGGACACACCATTACGCTGAGGTGTTCCAGGCGGCGTGAGTTGTGAAACTATTCCACATTTTCTTAAGTGTGTGCCAAATTCGTGACTCAAGTATTCTCCTCCACGATCTGATCGTAGAAACTTGATCTTTCTGTCACGTTGATTTTTCAACCTCACTCTGAGATTCCTTGAACTTTTCAAAGGTCTCAGACTTGTGTTTCATTAAGTAGATATACCCATATCTACTCAAGTCATCAGTGAGGGTGAGAACATAACGATAGCCACCGCGAGCCTCAACACTCATTGGACCGCACACATCAGTATGTATGATTTCCAATAAGTTGGTTGCTCGCTCCATTGTTCCTGAGAACGGAGTCTTGGTCATTTTACCCATGAGGCATGGTTCGCACGTGTCAAATGATTTATAATCAAGAGACTCTAGAAGTCCATCTGCATGGAGCTTCTTCATGCGTTTGACACCTATGTGACCAAGGCGGCAGTGCCACAAGTATGTGGGACTATTGTTATCAACTTTAACTCTTTTGGTATTCACACTATGAATATGTGTATCATCACGTACGAGATTCATTAAGAATAAACCATTAACCATCGGAGCATGACCATAAAACATATCACTCATATAAATAGAACAACCATTATTCTCGGATTTAAATGAGTAGCCATCTCGAATTAAACGAGATCCAGATACAATGTTCATGCTCAAACTTGGCACTAAATAACAATTATTGAGGTTTAAAACTAATCCCGTAGGTAAATGTAGAGGTAGCGTGCCGACGGCGATCACATCGACCTTGGAACCATTCCCGACGCGCATCGTCACCTCGTCCTTCGCCAGTCTCCGCTTATTCCGCAGCTCCTGCTTTGAGTTACAAATATGAGCAACTGCACCGGTATCAAATACCCAAGAGCTACTACGAGTACTGGTAAGGTACACATCAATTACATGTATATCACATATACCTTTTGTTTTGCCGGCCTTCTTGTCCGCTATGTATTTGGGGCAATTTCGCTTCCAGTGACCACTTCCCTTGGAATAAAAGCACTCAGTCTCGGGCTTGGGTCCATTCTTTGGCTTCTTCCCGGCAGCTTGCTTGCCGGGCGCGGCAACTTCCTTGCCGTCCTTCTTGAAGTTCTTTTTACCCTTGCCCTTCTTGAACTTAGTGGTTTTATTCACCATCAACACTTGATGTTCCTTCTTGACTTCTACCTCTGCTGATTTCAGCATAGCAAATACTTCAGGAATGGTCTTTTCCATCCCCTGCATATTGAAGTTCATCACAAAGCTCTTGTAGCTTGGTGGAAGCGACTGGAGGATTCTGTCAATGACTGCGTCGTCCGGGAGATTAACTCCCAGCTGAGTCAAGCGGTTATGTAACCCAGACATAGTGAGTATGTGCTCACTGACAGAACTATTTTCCTCCATCTTACAGCTGAAGAATTTGTCGGAGACTTCATATCTCTCGACCCGGGCATGAGCTTGGAAAACCATTTTCAGCTCTTTGAACATCTCATATGCTCCATGTCTCTCAAAACGCTTTTGGAGCCCCGGCTCTAAGCTGTAAAGCATGCCGCACTGAACGAGGGAGTAGTCATCGGTACGTGTCTGCCAAGCGTTCATAACGTCTTGTTCTGCATGGAGAACAGGTGCGTCACCCAGCGGTGCTTGTAGGACATAATCTTTCTTGGCAGCTATGAGGATGATCCTCAGGTTCCGGACCCAGTCCGTGTAGTTGCTGCCATCGTCTTTCAGCTTGGTTTTCTCTAGGAACGCGTTGAAGTTGAGGACTACGTTGGCCATTTGATCTACAAGACATATTGTAAATATTTTAGACTAAGTTCATGATAATAAAGTTCATCTAATCAAATTATTTAATGAACTCCCACATAGATAGACATCCCTCTTCTAGTCATCTAAGTATAACATGATCCGAGTCAACTAGGCCGTGTCCGATCATCACGTGAGACGGACTAGTCAACATCGGTGAACATCTTCATGTTGATCGTATCTTTTATATGACTCATGCTCGACCTTTCGGTCTTCTGTGTTCCGAGGCCATGTCTGTACATTCTAGGCTCGTCAAGTCAACCTAAGTGTTTGCATGTGTAAATCTGTCTTACACCCATTGTATGTGAACGTTAGAATCTATCACACCCGATCATCACGTGGTGCTTCGAAACAACGAACTGTCGCAACGGTGCACAGTTAGGGGGAACACTTTCTTGAAATTATTATGAGGGATCATCTTATTTACTACCGTCGTTCTAAGTAAACAAGATGCAAAACATGATAAACATCACATGCAATCAATTAATAAAAGTGACATGATATGGCCAATATCACATAGCTCCTTTGATCTCCATCTTGGGGCTCCATGATCATCTTTGTCACCGGCTTGACACCATGATCTCCATCATCATGTCTCCATGAAGTTGCTCGCCAACTATTACTTCTACTACTATGGCTAACGCGTTTAGCAATAAAGTAAAGTAATTTACATGGCGTTTCTCAATGACACGCAGGTCATACAAAAAATAAAGACAACTCCTATGGCTCCTGCCGGTTGTCATACTCATCGACATGCAAGTCGTGATTCCTATTACAATAGCATGAACATCTCATACATCACATATAGATCATTCATCATTCATCACAACTTTGGCCATATCATATCACAAAGCACTTGCTGCAAAAACAAGTTAGACGTCCTCTAATTGTTGTTGCAAGTTTTACGTGGCTGAATTAGGGTTCTAGCAAGAACGTTTTCTTACCTACGTGAAAGCCACAACGTGATTTGTCAACTTCTATTTACCCTTCATAAGGACCCTTTTCATCGAATCCGATCCAACTAAAGTGGGAGAGACAGACACCCGCCAGCCACCTTATGCAACTAGTACATGTTAGTCGGTGGAACCGGTCTCACATAAGCATACGTGTAAGGTTGGTCCGGGCCGCTTCATCCCACAATACCGCTGAAGCAAGATAAGACTAGTAGCGGCAAGAAAGTTGACAAATCTACGCCCACAACAAATTGTGTTCTACTCGCGCAAGAAGAACTACGCATAGACCTAGCTCATGATGCCACTGTTGGGGAACGTTGCAGAAAACAAAAATTTTCCTACGGTTTCACCAAGATCCATCTATGAGTTCATCTAGCAACGAGTGATCGGATGCATCTACATACCTTTGTAGACCGCGAGCGGAAGCGTTCAGAGAACGGGGATGAGGTAGTCGTACACGACGTGATCCAAATCACCGGAGATCCTAGCACCGAACGGACGGCACCTCCGCGTTCAACACACGTACGGTCAGCGTGACGTCTCTTCCTTCTTGATCCAGCAAGGGGGAAGGAGAGGTTGATGAAGATCCAGCAGCACGACGGCGTGGTGGTGGATGTAGGATGTCACAGCAGCAGGGCTTCGCCGTGTACTACGAGAGGAAGACGTGTAGCAGGGAGAGAGGGAGGCGCCAGGACTCAGGTGCTTTGCCCCCTCCCCCCCTCATATATATAGCCCCCTAGGGGGGCGCCGGCCCTAGGAGATTGGATCTCCTAGGGGGCGGCGGCCAAGGCTGGAGTGGCCCCCAAGCCAAGGTGGGGCGCCCCCACCCCTAGGGTTTCAACCCTAGGCGCATGGGGTGGGCCTAGGGGGGCGCACCAGCCCACTATGGGCTGGTTCCTCTCCCCACTTTGGCCCATGGGGCCCTCCGGGATGGGTGGCCCCACCCGGTGGACCCCCGGGACCCTTCTGGTGGTCCCGGTACAATACCGATGACCCCGAAACTTGTCCCGATGGCCGAAACAGCACTTCCTATATATAATTCTTTACCTTCGGACTATTCCGAAACTCCTCGTGACGTCCGGGATCTCATCCGGGACTCCGAACAACATTCGAGTTACTGCATATACATATCTTCACAACCCTAGCGTCACCGAACCTTAAGTGTGTAGACCCTACGGGTTCGGGAGACAGGCAGACATGACCGAGACGGCTCTCGGGTAATAACCAACAGCGGGATCTGGATACCCATGTTGACTCCCACATGCTCCACGACGATCTCATCGAATGAACCACGATGTCGAGGATTCAATTAATCCCGTATACAATTCCCTTTGTCAATCGGTATTTTACTTGCCCGAGATTCGATCATCGGTATCCCAATACCTTGTTCAATCTCGTTACCGGCAATTCACTTTACTCGTACTGTAATGCATGATCCCGTGATCAAACACTTTGATCACATTGAGCTCATTATGATGATGCATTACCGAGTGGGCCCGGTGATACCTCTCCGTCATGCGGAGTGACAAATCCCAGTCTCGATCCGTGTCAACCCAACAGACACTTTCGGAGATACCCGCAGTATACCTTTATAGTCACCCAGTTACGTTGTGACGTTTGGCACACCCAAAGCACTCCTACGGTATCCGGGAGTTACACGATCTCATGGTCTACGGAAAGGATACTTGACATTGGAAAAACTCTAGCAAACGAACTATACGATCTTATGCTATGTTAGGATTGGGTCTTGTCCATCACATCATTCTCCTAATGATGTGATCTCGTTATTAATGACATCCAATGCCCATAGTCAGGAAACCATGACTATCTGTTGATCAACGAGCTAGTCAACTAGAGGCTTACTAGGGACATGTTGGTGTCTATTATTCACACATGTATTACGATTTCCGGATAACACAATTATAGCATGAATAAAGACAATTATCATGAACAAGGAAATATAATAATAATGCTTTTATTATTGCCTCTAGGGCATATTTCCAACAATGACGCCCATGGGCGTCGTTTTGCTTCTTGAATGCATTGTCGAGATCTTCGAACAAGGTTAATATTATAGACAATAGCCGGCTATATGAAGTTGCCACGTTGCCTATAGCCAATCTGGTAGCCCACTCATAAAATAGTTAGTTATAGATGTTATGTCGTTAATGTGTGGTTCACCTTCTTCTCTCACAAAGGATGTTAGAACCCATAGAGCTGACTATAAATCTACAATACACTTTTTTTCTCTCGTCTCCAACTAAACAAAATTTTGATGTGATATCTCTTATAGCCCATCTATACCATCCTATTATACTTACTCATAGTATATACGCAACAACACTAGCCGCATATCCTCATTGCGACATTGCCTGAGGAAGGGGGAGAGGAGTCTGGAACCTTGCAGTGACTCTTGAAAGGAAAGAGGAGAGAGAAAGGCTGGGACAGAAATGAATACAGTTAAGTAACTTTATTTTGTAGGGAAGTGAATATAGTTATCTTTGATTGAATTATTTGTTGATAGCTTACCAAGCTGGTCACTTGGTAAATGAATATAGTTCTCTTAATTACCATTAGCTGTAGCAATAGAAAATGTTACAATCTCCACTAAATAAAATGTTACTTTCTCTGTTCCTAAATATAAGACATTGACAACCAATATGGATGCACTTTATTTAGGCCCCTCTCGATGCTGCACCTTGTACATGTGCTAAGATTGCTAACTAAGCAAAATATCTGATGTGGCATGTCAATTAAGAAAAGAGAGTAGCATGATGACCCAGGATACGATGTTAAGCGTGTGTACCTAGATGAAAACACAGATCCGAGTATATACCTGATTAAATGAAGGAAGCTTAGCAACCAAAAACTAAGCACCTATGCATTGGAAAGTTTAGTTGCTAAGCCCTTTAATGCACTTAGCACTTATCTAAGGCATCTCCAACGGCACAATCCTCAAATTTTCTCCCGCATCAATCTGTGGACAGGGAAGACCAGTCTGCGAACAAGGATGCGAGAGGCCGCCATCCAACCGGAGCCGCATACATTTCAAACCGCAGTTTACTAACCGGATGAAATTCATGCAAACCGACCTATATTCATCAAAGTTCAGATAGAAAATAGTACTCTCTCAGTTTTTATTTAGTCTGCATATTAGGTTTGACCGAAGTCAAACTTTGCAAAGTTTAACCAAGTTTATAGAAAAATATATACACATTTACCATAACAAATCTATATGATGTGAAAGTACATTCAATAATGAATCTAGTGGTATTGATTTTTTATTATATATATTTTTGTTTATAAACTTAGTCAAAATTTACAAAGCTTGACTTTGACCAAAGCTAATATGCGGACTAAATAAAAACGGAGGGAGTACAAATCATCCATACATACCATGCAAATTGAGTCTAGTACAACAATGTCTCTACTTTGACTAGATTCTGGATGTCCAACAAGTTTATTATGAATGGATCAATGTTGTTCCATACATTTCACGGCAGCGCGTGCATGCTATATATAATGTGTAGACCAACATTGAGTCATGAATCAATCAAACAAGTTGAGCAAGAGAAATTACGTCTCGTCCTCAACCACATGCTTAGGCATCTCTAAGGGCATCTCTAGCCGTTGGCCCCCCAGGAGGGGCAAAAAATCGCCCCCTAGGGGCGCACCGGCGCTAAACCGCGCACTGGGGACGTGATGCCCCCCAGTCGCGGCGCCCACGGTTAGTCAAAAAAAATCAAAAACGGCGCAAACATGACTCAAATTTAACGCAAACATCGGCGAGTTCGTTCAAACTTAAACATATTTTACAAAAAAAGAAAAAAAAACTATCGCGGGCTACCCCCCGCCGTCTCCCTCGCCGCCCGTCCACGCGGTTCTACATGCCGAGGAGGCTGTAGAACCGCGTGTAGTCACCGCCGCCGTCGTCGTCGTCGTCGTCGCCGCCGCCCCCGCCTACGCCTCCGCCGTCCCTGCTGCATCCCTCCCCCGGTTGGCGCGGCGGGTTGGACGGTCCGGGGGCGGCGTCGTCGTCGTTGCTGTCGAGGACCACGACGCCGTGCTCGTCCTCGCGCCCACGCCTGCGGGCGGCGATCTCCTCCAGGGCCCGACATTGCCGGACCGTCTCCTAGCGGAGGTAGTCATCCCGCGCCCACCGCAGGGCGTCCTCGTCGGAGAAGCCGCGCCGGGCTATCTCCTTGTACTCCGCGGGGAGGATGGGCTCCGGCTTGGGCTCGACGAGGACGAAGCGGCCGGTGGGTGGGGAGGCGTTGGCACCGATGCGGACGCCGGAGCTGTGGGTGCGCGCGCTGACCGGCGTGCCCTGGGGTTCCGGCTTGACGGGGCGGAGGCAGGGCGAGCCGCCGGATGAGGAGGAGGACCCCCCGGTGTCCATGCGCCTCGGGGTCCAGGAGCTTCCCCGACGGCGTGAGAAGGACGGGGGAGCGGGGTACTCGAGGCGCGGTGTGTTGCCGCCCTCGATGTACTCGAGGACGGCCTCCAACGTGCGCCCGGGCACGCCCCACCACAGACGACGCCTGGTGGCGCTGAGCCTGCCGGAGGGCACGATGCCGTTGGTGGCCTCGAGCTGCCGGGCGTGACAGCGGCGGAAGTAAGGCTCCCGGAGCGGGGAGTCGGGGATGTACTGTGGCCCCTCCCTCGCCTCACGCGGCAAGTTCGAGCGGATGCGTGCGATCTCCGCACGCCGCGCCGCGCCGGTGGGTACCGGGGGCACCGGCACGCCGCCGGCGCTGATCCTCCACTCCCCGGGCACCCGCATGTCCGGCGGGACCGGGTGCTCGGCTTCGAAAAGAAGGCGAGCCTCGTCCTCATGAAGATGGCGGCGGCCGAAGCCGTTCGCCGCCGCGCCGTCGCCTGGGAAGCGCTCGGCCATGGGTGCGATGAACTAGAGACGGCGAGAGGGAGGAGAGGGGAACGACGGCGGCGAGGGAACGGTGCGATGAACTAGAGACGTCGAGACCGAGCTCGCTGGGGCGCGTCTTATATAGACCGAGGCGCCGCTCGTACGCGTGCCCGCCGTGTGTACGCGTGCCGGGGCGAGGGAGGGCGAGGGACGCGTCATCGGCCTTCACTGCGCCGCCCGTGAGGCATGAATGGCGCAGGCTGACCGGCGCGGCAGCGCGGCAGCTTTGGCATTGATTCGCCGCGGAAAACGAGGCGATGAGGACGACGAAGGGCCGAGAAGAGAGCCGTGTCGCTGACGCGGCGGGCCCGCAGCTTTTTCGCGCCAAAAAAGTTCGCCGGGCGCCCCCGGGCGACCCCCAGCGTGTCGGGTTCGGCCTGGATCCGCCGGCGCTGTTTTCGACCAGGCCGGCGAAAATCGGGCTCCTGGGGACGCGACTGGACCGATTTTTCGGCGCCGGCGCAAAAAAAACGCCTGGGGAGTCCTTCCTGGGGCGCGGCCGGAGATGCCCTAAGGCTGACCCACAAACACTCAAATTAATCTCGCATCTCCCTCCCTCCCACGTGTCCGCCAGACGCGCAACGTAGCAGCCGACGTGGCTCCTCGTGCAATTAATTAACTTCTCCCTGGAAGCTTCTCCTGCCAGCTGCCACTGCATTTCCCCCAGCAACAATCCCGATTCCGATCCGATCCAATCCCACGGCCATTCCAACGCCCAAAACCCCACCCCAATCCCCTCTCCCATCAAACAGCTCTCGCGAACTCAACGGGAAGCGACTCACGCCCCCCTCCGCCCCCCGCAGATCGCCCGCTCCGCCGCGCGCCGCCGACGCCGCCGCCAATGGCCGCCGCCGACGCCGACGCCGGGCCTGAGCTGCGGCGGAGCTCCAGCATCGACCGCATCCCGGCGGAGGCGCGCCGCATCCTGCACCGCCTCGCCGGCGAGCTCTGGGGCGCCGACGTCGACCCCGCCGCGCTCGTCGTGTCCCAGCTCAAGGGCGCCCTCACCAACGAGGTCTTCCGCATCACCTGGCCCGGCGGCGAGGGCGACCCGCGCAAGGTGCTCGTGCGCATCTACGGCCAGGGCGTCGAGGTCTTCTTCGACCGCGCCGACGAGGTCCGCACCTTCGAGTGCATGTCCCGCCACGGCCAGGGCCCCCGCCTCCTCGGCCGCTTCCCCCAGGGCCGCGTCGAGGAGTTCATCAACGCCAGGGTATGTACGCAACGCAATGGCTCTGCTGTTCCTTGCTCCCTACTGTAATGCCATTTCTCCTTCTGATGTGGCTGGCGGTGTTGTCTCTGCTCAGACGCTCTCGGCGCCGGATCTGCGCGACCCGGAGATTTCCGGCCTGATTGCCAGGAAGCTGCGGGAGTTTCACGAGCTCGACATGCCTGGACCCAAGGACATCTCACTCTGGCAGAGGCTGAGGTAGGCTTGCTGAACTGTGATCCGTTCTTATGCTATGGCAGCAGATGTGCGTGATTGCGACCAGAGGCTAACTAACTGCAGGGCATTGTATGAATCAGGCGGTGGCTTGAGGAAGCTCGCAGCAGGTGCTCGACTGAGGAGGCTAGGGAATTGCGGTTGGAGGCGCTCGGCGATGAGATTGCGGAGCTGGAGAATGTATTGTCAGGGGTCGATCAGAGAGTAGTATTTTGCCATAATGATTTGCAGTATGGGAACATTATGATATACGAAGAGACCAGACAAGTGACCTTAATTGTAAGTAGCTGTTACTGACCCGACCTTGTTTATATGGATACCAACATATATTTGTGACTGCTTATTTGAAGATAGACTAGCGCCTGGTTGCATATTTAGAAGAGCACACTATAAAAATTCTCAATTATGTTTATAGTCAATACTGCTTACCAATAAATATTTGTCAATCCTTATTTAAGCATAAACTAGCACCTGGTTGCATATTTAGAAGAGCACAAAATAAAAATTCTCAATTATTGATGGTCGACTCGTAATTTTTCTTTGTGCTGCTTAGTGATTCTAGGAACATTGACAGTTTGGTTTGCCTGTTTATTTTCTGTAGCTGGTTGCACTTTTGTTAATCTCTCTATCCTTCAGGACTATGAATACGCCAGCTTTAACCCTGTCGCGTTCGACATTGCGAATCACTTCTGTGAGATGGCTGCTGATTATCATAGTGATACACCGCACGTGATGGACTTCACAAAATATCCTGGTTAGTTTTTCAATAACCATATGTACCAAATTATATAATAATGGATGGCTATGTGTCTCACACTTTTTTAATCACATGTTGACTACTTGTTTGATTCCCCTGCTTAATTTCAGACATGGATGAACAGCGGAGATTTCTTGAGGCTTACCTTAGTTCTTCAGGTAATTGGAGAGTTCTTTGGGAACACCATACTCTGCTGTTCTGGAAATGTGATGAATACTTCAGAATGCACGATTGCACGCTAAAACTACTTTAGTGCATCACTCAAGTGTGCTGTTCCTAAATGCTTCCTTTGTTCGTCAGGTGAAAACACATCCGATGTAGAAGTCGAAACATTGCTTGGCTTGATTGCAAAGTACAGTCTCACAAGCCATCTCTTCTGGGGTCTCTGGGGAATAGTCTCGGTAAGCTCCACAACAAGAGGCAATTGAAATGTATCTAACTCAGTGTTAATAATCAATCTATGAAAGCTGACTGTTTTTCGGTTCTTCCTCTATCTCTGCAGGCGCATGTGAACAAGAACATTGACTTTGAGTACAAGGAGTACGCGAGGCATCGGTTCGACCAGTACTGGGACACGAAGCCGAGAATACTGCAAGCCTGCAACCCAACCAGCTGATCATGCGCATGGCTCGTTCTTTTTCTTCTATAGCATCCATCGCCTCTCGAGTAGCTCTGTGGAGTCCTGTGACTGTGAATCTTGTTCATCAGCCAATTTGGCTGCAAATCGTTTAGGTTAGTAGTTGACAGTGTCGTGTAATTAACCTGCGCGGAATAGTCGATTCTACGGTTTTACACAAGCTTCTTTCCGTGTCACCTGTTGCATCGTTCATGCCTCCAAGAATCTCTTGCATTGCTCATGAAGATATTGTGCTGTGAACCCTGAAACCATGCAAGGACCAGATTGTCCAAAGGATGGTTGTTTTGCAGTGGACGATCGCTTAGCTGATGCCGCATTTGCCCTTTCTCACCGGATGCGTATGTGTTTGCCATGCTGCATACTGTCATCAGTGGTGCGTGAAGCTGCTGCAGTCAGAAAACGTTGATGCCTTGCTTCACCGTTGGCCTGTTCTTTTTCCTGACGTGTCGCACTTGCCGGCGATCTAGTACAACCCATGTTAAGACGGAAGCTGTTGTAGCACGCTGTGGCCTCAGCTCGAAATGTTTCAGTGCGTAAAGAGACAATGAGTCACGAGGCATAAAAAGAGAGCAAAAAAAGAGAGCAAAAAAATGCACCAGCCGGGAATCGAACCCGGGTCTGTACCGTGGCAGGGTACTATTCTACCACTAGACCACTGGTGCTTAAGATGTTAATAGTTTGTTGAGCAAGATTACATAGGTGTAACCTCACAAAAAACCACAGGTGGTTTGCAAAAATGCGACTGGGTTTTTTTTCTTCTGAGTAAATTGTACTCTAGTAACTCCTCAATTGAGTGGCCGTACAAATGAGAGGTATGTGTGTTGTTTCTCATAGTCCTTCATAGGGGCAACAGCGGCAGCCTGCGCAAACAAGACTCGCGAGAGGGTATCGAAAGCAAAATTCAGAGTGATTCTTCATGAACCACCGAACGATCTGCAGAAGAGAGCCTGGACGCCGCGCCGTACAAGCTGCGGCGGCGGAACTCGGAGACGGTGCGCAGGCAGTACATCAACACCAAGGAGCTCATCGAAATGTTCGGCACGATCGCGGCACATTTTCTGTTTCTCGCGGTTCGTGGCATGGCGCCGAGCTGATGGATTCCTGCAGGATCTGCATTGGCACGTACAACGCCGCCGGAAGGCCTGGAAATTGGCGAGTGGCTCGGCACCACCGGCGGCGTGCAGGCCGACATGTACGTGCTCGGGTTCCAGGAGGTGGTCCCGCCCAACACCGGCAACGTGTTCGGCGCCGAGGACGTCCGGCCGGCGCTGGCGTGGGAGGCGCTCATCCGCGACACGCTCACGCCGACGCAGCCGTCCTGCTCGAGGCCCAGGTACCGCAGCCACCCGGCCACTCTGACCCGCGGCGACGCGCCCTTCAGCTTCCCGGTGCACCCCGAGGAGTACGTCGCCACCACCCCCAGGAAGCTCGGGGCCATGGACGGTCCAGAAGCTGATCAAGACGAGTAGCCAAGGCCGGTGCAGCCCCTGGACTTGATGGCCACCGCGTCCTTGTCGTCGTCGTCGTCGTCCTTCAAGACGCCGAGATCGTTCAGCGCGCACAGGTCGTTTATGAAGTCCAGGGTCGCCGCCGACGACTGCCCGGCCATGGTCCCCGACCTGGACCTCGACCTTGACCTTGACGGCGATGCCGCGCGTGGTGGTCATGGCAAGAAGAAGGGCGGCGGCAGGTCGCCGTTCGTGAGGATCGTGAGCAAGCAGATGACGGGCATCTTCCTGACCATCTGGGTGCGGCGCGGTCTGCGGAGGCGTGTCCAGAACATCAAGGTGTCCACCGTGGGCGTGGGCGCCATGGGCTATACATCGGCAACAAGGGGTCGGTGTCGGCGAGCATGTCCATCTACCAGACCTGCTTCGTGTGCGGCCACCTGCCCGCCGGCGAGCGGCCCGGCAACCTCCTCAAGCGGAACGCCGACGTGCAGGAGATCCACCGGCGGACGCGCTTCGCGGGGCCCGGCGGTGCCGAACACGCCATGGACGACATGCACCGGCTGAAGCCTTTGAATACAGTAGGTAGTTTTCAGTTGCTTGGACAGATCTTGGACCGGATGGTGTCGTGTGGGTGATGCTCCACTTCGACGAAACATGTGTCACTGGCATTAGTAGGTCTGGTTATCGCTCCTTAATCATTGGCAGATCGATGAATTTATGGAGTAGAATTTTTCTTCTTCTTCACCTCTGAATGAATTACCTCTCTCCCCTATCAGTTTGATCAGACAGTGTGCTGTTTGATTTACACATAAAAACGCACGCACAATAAAAAACTTGCACCAGCCGGGAATGGAACCCAGGTCTATACCGTGGTGCTTCTGACGTTAACAAATTTTAGAACGGAGATCCAACTACAGGTTGTGACAAAAATGATACAGCTAACTTCACCTAGAATTCACTCTGCAGCAACAGCAGCAACGCAGTGGCCCTGGCAGCAGCAGGAACAGGGGAAGCTTCACTCTGCAGTGCGGACAGACGTATGAGGAACAACGGCGAGCCTGTAGTAGAGAGACGGCCAGGATATTTCTCTGGGAGAAGCCGGCACAGACGGGATTCTTCCAAATAGCACGCGGCGGTCGAGGCAATGAACCAAAGCAGGGACTGTACTGTACGTGGCAACAAACCAGGATGAGCAACGCACAACCAACAGGAAACGTGGAGGCATAGGATAGGAAATCACAGCGTCTGCTGGGTCGCGCCGCTGGAGTGAGCGATCATGCATACATCCATCCATTCCTGGATATAAGCCTTTATTTGAGATTCCAATATGAACTACAAACGGAGCAAAAATGAGTGAATCTACACTCTAAAATACGCCTATATACATCTGCATGTAGTTCATATTGAGATCTCTAAAAAGAGAGATATTTAGGAACACAACAGCTATGTATCGATCAATGCATCACCAAGTGATCAGACAGCCATGTTTTCCGGCTGGGCGATCTGACTATGGGGATGGTCAGACAGTGCAGCTCGAAAGACAGGTATGTTCAGACAGTGTGCTGCTTGGTTCAACACAAAACACACAAGCAAAGTGGAACACAGGCATAAAGTGTTGGGGCAGAAATAGTCAACAAAAGATGCACCAGCCAGGAATTGAACCCGGGGCGAGGCAGGGCACTAGACCGCTGGAGCTACTGATATCAATCTGTTCTTCCCCTTGAGTTGCTCCGTCTACCGATACCACATCCATAGCACCACTACAGCATGCAACGACTCACAAAATAGAAAGGTACAAAGGCCACAGGTCTATTCCATGTTAAACTACTCTCTGAACCTACACTAGGTCATCAACCATGTACTTCTCAGCCATCAGCCACCATCAGCATCGAACCCCACCTCGCTTCAGCATCACTCATCATCCATATCTCTCAACCGACAGTAGTGTACCATGATCGGCCAAAGACTGTTGCACATCAAGAAAAGAAGAGTTAACAAAGTGATGCAGCAAACTAGTTATTTATATATGCCAACTAATACTACTTCGCTCCTGCTATTATCACAAGAGACTGATGAACGAAATCTCTGAAATGTTTACTTACAATTTCTTCATCTTCATTGACGGACCACTGAACAAATCAGTGAATATCTCTCCAAGAACATCGTTGTTTTTTGAGAGCACGCCTCCGCCTGAAACATGCCCCTTAGTGGCCTTTTACCAGCTTTAGCAGCCAAGTGGCTGTGCAAATGCACATCCAAATGGCGTTTGAAGGCCAACTTTTCCTTTCTTGTTTCACTTGAACTTAGGTTTCCCAGTCGTTGCACTGGACCTTTCCCCGTGGAGCTTGAGTTGTCATGCCTTGTGTTCTGTTGGAGCTCAACGAAGCCCCTGTTCTCCTGGAGCATAGTGGAGCTTGTGTTCTGCACTTCAGTATTGCTCGTGTCCTCCTGAACCGGACCACTGCTCTTGTCCAAAATCTCTTGGATAGCTCTCCCATCATGTTTCAAAACTGCCTTCAGCAACTCATCCTGTGACTTTGACTCGGTGTACTCGTCCCTCCAGTCAACATTGCCAGCCGGCACTGACTCAAACACGGAGATATAATCACGGAATTTCTCGGGTGGAATCCGGACACTTTCTATAGCCTTGTGCAGCTTCTTAGTGAGATACTCGTTTACCGCAAGTGGCATGAGTGCAACGTGATAAGGGAGATACTGCACCACTTGGCTCGTATCAATGGTGGTAGCGTCCAAGAGAGATACTTCATAGACATGATGGGAGGCAGTGTCATTTTCCAAGCATTTGAAGTGTGGAGGGAAGTGTCCGGCAAGTTGATACTTCACAGACATGGTTTTGTGCAGTTTTTTTATGTCCAAGACCCTATTTTGAGGAGTGCAAACAAGGGTTTGAGCACTTGGTCGGATCTGCCAGAAGATACTTGTGCGGCTGTACACAATGATATAAATATATCTTTCGCCTCAAACTGCCCTCCCCAAGTTTTTCCAGCAAGGTTCTGGTCGTACCACAAACGAAGCTAACAGATGTTATATGGGAAGTTAAGTGGTACAACTAAGTATTTGGTCATGAATGAGCACGTAGGTAGTAATAAAACACAGACAAATGTTCCTGTGCAGTACTCAAATACACACCCAACTTTGATGCTTACTGGCAATCCATAAGCAAAGAGACTACGAAGTGCGAGTGCGAGTGCGAGTGCGAGGAGCAGCAACCGTAGACTGACCTTCATCATGTACGTCTTTCACCGCACTATGGAAATTCCCCAGAGAAAATCTCGTCCCTCCTTTTTAATATACAAACATCTATATTTTTTATACTAAACATCTATATTTATTTTAAACTAATTGTACTATATTAAATTTTTAATAGGTATAAGTTTCTATTGTCATCATAGTACTCTTTGTTATAAATTTGTAACACCATAAAATGTTTCCAAAAATAATTATAGTACTCTTTGCTATGCATTTGTAATGTATATGCTTAAAAATATATTCTACGAAATTTTAATTGTATGATGTAATAAAAGTTCTTTTGTTGTTCAAATTTATTGATTATTTTTCAAAATATTGCATAGACTATATAGTGTATACGCATATATTTATGTACCTATGCATGTGGTTCTCTGAATTTTATATTATTTCATATCATGGTAGAGATTTTTAAAATCATACAGACTAAAAATATATCTTAATAGAGGTTTCTAGTGTATATTTATTATTAGGTAAATATATTCATAGAAACTTCTAAGGCTTGACAATCGTACTTGTATTTAAATCTGCACTTGTATTATAATCCTCAAATAACATAAAAGGTTCTCGGTCATACTTTAGCATATGATTCGATTACCAGACATGCTCGTCTAGATTCACCTGGTTTGGTTCGGTGCATATGAAATCTCCTTACCCTTCTTTCAAATCAACTTTTTTGCATTGGTTTAAACACGAAAATATAGTTATCATAAATATCTCCTTACCCTTCTTTCAAATGAACTTTTTTGCATTGGTTTAAACACGAAAATATAGTTATCATAAATTTGATTATGATACTGAGACGTCCATTGTCAAGAGAGACTAACGATTTCAATTAACTCAATTTTTCTGGTTGGGTTCGTTTGTCCCATGTAATATGAACTATCAATGTGGTGTGAACTTTTGCGCTCCTCCAAATTGAGGCTCTCTTGTATGTGTACGATAATCTTTAGGCGTAATGTATAATCTTATAATGCTTACTAGTAGAATTTTTATTTGTGTCCCTCCCCTCTCTAGGCCCAGGGTGATGGAACCTTTTGCCCAGACTATAGGTCGGCCTTGAGAACTCCTACGATTCAAAGGAGCCTAAGTTTGCCTTGGAGGAGGAGCAGTGTGAGTTTGCGTTGGAGGATCAGCAAGCACAGCCTAATCTTCCTACTCACAATGGAAGGTCACTAGAGACACATACTTTACTTTCTTCTTCTTTTTCTTCTTGCTTGTGGCAGAGGAGGGAGATGTTTCCGAGCTTGACTCACCCAACTTGTTGGACTCTCCCCGTTGTCCGTCTCCAAAGCTAGTCATGCCTACTGAACTAGACATGGAGAGTGTAGGTTGTGGGTTGGTGGTGGCGGGGATGGTGGTCGCTGGGAGCAGAGTGGGGGCGCCGAGAAAAAAGAGTGTGGCGGGAAAGGCAAACCTCAAAATAGTTGTCTAATGTTTACATGATTATTAAAATACTTGTCTAATGTTTACATAGTTTTTCATCTATACATGTTCTATTACCAATAGTAATGTTTGTTCATGTGAAGGCAAAACTAAATGACATGGACAAATGAATGTATTCATAGGTGAAAGAGCATGATGCCCCCATGTTTGGTTTTGGTAATTGATGACAATCCCTATGAACTAATGGTTGCCTTGAGCTATATTTGAAGGGTTTCTCCATAGCATTTCTTGAAGTCCACTTGTTGGTTTCAAGGATATTATGTGGTGACCAAGGTGTTACTCAAGGAACTATCCAAACATTGATCGTAGGGAAGACATGATACAAGGTTGACCGCGACTAAGTCAAAGAGTGAATTAAGTTGATCAACACAGAAAGCGTACAAGATGTACCGAGAGGGATCAAGTGATCTCATGGTATGATAAGTATTGTCAATTACGCTTTGTGTTAAGTATTGTCAATTACACTTTGTGTACTATGGTCTACGTGAGAGTTCTATGTGGGGTTAGATATGTTTTCCATGGGAGTGCATCAAAAGTAAGATATCATATAACCCATGGAGAATGACATCAAGTAGTGATCATCATCAATATTATGGTGTGCAAGTTCAAGTGGAGCATCACGAAGAGATCATGCCTGAAGCTTGCCGTCCATTGTGGTGACAATGGCCTTGTGAAGATGTGTCGAAGAGTGGCTCACCCATAGTGGAGTATGGGGGGCAATCAACTAGCCTTCACCGAGCCAACACAATCAAGAAAGGTGGTCCAACTTGAGGAAGTCAAGATCGTCATCATCTAGCTCAAGTGGACTATTGATACGTCACCAACGTATCTATAATTTTTGATTGTTCCATGCTGTTATATTATCATTCTTGGATTTTTTACAATCATTTTATAGCAACTTTATATCATTTTTTGGGACTAACCTATTGACATAGTGCCTAGTGCCAGTTGCTATTTTTGCTTGTTTTTTACTTCGCATGAAATCAATATCAAACGGAGTCCAAACACCGCGAAACTTTTTGGAGAATTTTTATGGACCAGAACACCCAGGATGGACCAGAGAAGTACTAGAGGGGTGGCCCAAGGGGGGCGCAACCCACCTGGGTGCGCCTGGGGGCCCAGGCGCCTGGGCCCCCAGGCGCGCCCAGGTGGGTTGTGCCTACCTTGGTGGCCTCTCGCACCGCCTCTTCGCCCTATAAATTGTCAAATATTCCAAAAAAAATGGGGAGACCCTAGATCAGAAGTTCCTCCGCTGCAAGCCTCTGTAACCACGAGAAACCAATCTAGACCCCGTTCCGGCACTCCGCCGGAGGGGGAAATCATCACCGGTGGCCATCTTCATCATCCCGGCGGCCACCATGATGAGGAGGGAGTAGTCCACCCTCGGGGATGAGGGTTTGTACCAGTAGCTATGTGTTTAATCTCTCTCTCTCTCTCATGTTCTTGAATGCACCATCTTGATGTATCGGGGGCTTTGTTAATATAGTTGGATCATATGGTGTTTTCCCCTCTCTATCTTGTTGTGATGAATTGAGTTTTCCCTTTGAGATTTCGTTTTATTGGATTGAATACTTTTGTGGATTTGAAAGCACATAATATATGTCTTGCATATGAATACCCGTGGTGACAATGTGGTATTATTTTGATTCACTTGATATATGTTTTGGCACCCAACTCATGGATTCCCGAGGTGACATTGGGGTAATCTACGCATAGGGGTTGATGCACGTTCTTGTCTTTGTTTCTCCGGTAGAAATCTTAGGGCACTCTTTGAGGTTCTTTGTGTTGGATTGAGTATTATGAATCTGAAATTATTTGGTGTTAATTTAGTACGAACTCTTGGATAGATCGCTTAGAAAGAATAGCTTTGAGGTGGTTTCGTACCTGACAAACAATTCCTTCTTATGTTCTCCGCTAGATAGGAACTTTGGAGTGATTCTTCATTGCACTTTGAGGGATGGTTATATGATCCAACTATATTAGCATTGTTGAGAGATTGCACTAGCGAAAGTACAGACCCTAGGCCTCATTTTCAAGCATTGCAATACCGTTTGTGCTCTGTTTTATCAATTGCTACCTTGCTGTTTTTTATTGTTCCTATTATAAAAATTGATATTTACTATCATTACTATACTTGTATCACCATCTCTTCGCCGAACTAGTGCACCTATACAAATTACCATTGTATTTGGTGTGTTGGGGACACGAGAGACTTTTTATTATTTGGTTGCAGGGTTGTTTGAGAGAGACCATCTTCATCCTATGCCTCCCACGGATTGATAAACCTTAGGTCATCCACTTGAGGGAAAATTGCTACTGTCCTACAAAACTCTGCGCTTGGAGGCCCAACACGTGTCTACAAGAATAAAATTGTGTAGTAGACATCAAGCTCTTTTCTGGCGTCGTTGCCGGGGAGGTGAGTGCTTGATGGTATATCTTTAGATCTTGCAACTGAATCTTTTAGTTTCTTGATTTATCACTAGTTTGGTTTTATAAAAGAAAACTACAAAAAAATGGAATTGAGGTTGCATCATATTATTCATCTTTATAATATCTTTCGTGAAAATGATGGAAAGGAAAATTGTGCTCAAATGATAGAAGAAGAATTCTATAAAATGTTGGACAAAAAATCTTTGAATGATGAGCATCATTGCAATGTTATTAGTATGAATTCTTTGAATATCCATGATGCTAATGATATGCAAAGCTACAAGTTTGGGGATGCTATATTTGATGATGATGATATTTTTAGTCCCCCAAGATTTGATGTGCAAATTTGTTATAATGATTGCATGCCTCCTATTTATGATGATTATATTGATGAAAGTGGATTTGGAGAGACCATGACTTTATTTAATGATGAATCCAGTACTTTGGAAGAGGTTTCAATTGACTATGACAACAAAGTTGCTATCTATGATGATTATGGTGATGACATGTACGCTATAAGGAATAATGATAACCATGAAACTTATCATCATTATTTTAATTTTCAATCCCATGATAGTTATTTTGTTGAGTTTGCTCCCACTACTATTCATGAGAATAAATTTGCTTATGTGGAGAGTAATAATTTTTCTATGCTTGTGGATCATGAAAAGAATGCTTTATGTGATTGTTATATTGTTGAATTCATTCATGATGGTACTGAAAATTATTATGATAGAGGAACATATGCTTTTACATATTGCAATAATATCAAGTTTCCTCTCTCTATGTGTTGAAAATCTTGAAGTTATGCTTGTTTTGCCTTCCTATGCTAGTTGATTCTTGTTCTCGTAAGTTGTTTTCTCATAAAATCCCTATACATAGGAAGTGGGTTAGACTTCAATGTGCTAGTCATATGCTTCATAATGCTCTCTTTGTGTTTCAATTCTTATCTTTTACGTGAGCATCATTGAAATCATCATGCCTAACTTAAAAGGCATTAAAGAAAAGCGTTTGTTGGGAGAAAACCAAACAATTACCCCTACTGTTTTTGTGTGTTCACATGATTAAGCTACTGTAGTAATCATATTTTATAGCTTTTATTTCAATAAAGTGCTAAGTAAAGCCTTTGGGGTAGTATGGATGATAGTTGAGTTGATTCTGTGCAAAAACAGAAACTTTTGTTTCCAGAAACAGAATTGTTTAAATTCACTGGAATGTGGTAAAATTCTGATTTTTTTTACAGATGATTGATATACAAATTTTATATGTTCTCCTAATTTTTTAGAATTTTTGGAGTAGCAGAAGTATGGTTGGAGTACAGATTACTACAGAATGTTCTGTTTTTGACAGATTCTATTTTCAATGCATAAATTGCTTGTTTTCTAGTTTCTATGGCTTATATTGCTCAATATAAATTGTATAAATAATAGGGTATAGTAGGCATTGTGTGAGAACAATTATGAATCTTGTCTTTGACAGTACCAAAGTGAATGGTTTGCCCTTTATCATACTAACCTATCTCACGAAGTTCCGTTAAGTTTTGTGTGATTGAAGTTTTCAAGTTATGGGTGAGATATCGATATGAGGAGAATAAGGAGTGACAAGACCCTAAGATTGGGGATGCCCGAGGCACCCCCAAGGTAATATTCAAGGAAGATCCAAGCAACTAAGCTTGGGGATGCCCCGGAAGGCATCCCCTCTTTTGTCTCCAACATTATCGGTAACCTCACTTGGAGCTATATTTTCAATCGTCACATGATATGTGTTTTGCTTGGAGCGTCATTTTATTTTGCTAGGATTTGCTTGCTGTTATTTAGAATGATGTTTTGTATATTTTATTTCAATAAAAGTGGCAAGCATAGCCTTTACCATGCTTATTTTGCAACTATATGAGTTGCTGTTTCAAAACAGAAAGTTTGTCGCTGTTGCAAAAATTCCTGAGAAAATTCAGAATGTGATAAAATTTTGAAACTTTTTGCACAATAAGCTTTGATAAATTCTCTACAGTGTGTTAAATTTTCATAATTTTTTGAGTTAATAAAGTATGGATACTTCTTCATCCATTACAGATTGTCCTGTTTTGGAAGATTGCTGTTATGTTTGCATATGATTGCGTGTTTAATGATTCTATTTGAGGATAGGAGTATTAAATATGCAAAGACATTTAGTATGCAATGTTAAATAATAGTTTTAGTGATTTGCTATAGTAGAGAATGGTAAGGTTATTGCATTGATTTATACTAACTTATCTCACAAGTTCTTGTTGAGTTTTGTGTGGATGAAGTTTTTAAGATTTAGGGAAACCGTGATATAAAAGGAATTAGGGAGACACAAAAGGTCAAGCTTGGGGATGCCCAAGGCATCCCAAGATAATATTTCAATAAGTCTCAAGCATCTAAGCTTGGGGATGCCCCAGTAGGCATCCCACCTTTCTTCATCAACAATTATCGGTTAGTATCGGTTGAGCCTAATTTTTGCTTCTTCACATGATGTGTGCTATTCTTGGAATGTCATTTTTTGTTTTGCTTGCTGTTTTAATAAAATACTTAGATATGATTTTTTTTAAATAAGAGAGAGTCCTCAAATAGCTACCCATTTACTTAACTACTCGTTTGATCTTCACTTATATCTTTTTGGAGTAGTTTGTCATTCACTATCATGCTTCACTTATATTATTTTGAGAGATGAGATTTTTTATGCTCATGTTCTTCACTTAAATTTATTTGAGCTTGTCAAAAGCAATTGCAACATATGAAACTAGTCCCAAAGTGATAGATATTCAAGAGGGATATAATAAAAACTTTCATGAAGATCATTGGACAAATTAAACTTGATTCTTTGTAATAGTTTTGAGATATGATGATAGTGATATGTGAGTCATGTTGGTGAGTAATTATGCTTTAGTAAAAATATTGATGTTAAGGTTTGTGATTTCCTATGCAAGCACGAAAGTCAATAGTTATGCAATGAAATTACATCCTACTTGTGGTGCATTATTCGGTGTTAGTTATGCTTAATGCTCGCTTATGAGATTTTTCGTTTCTTGGTTGGATGCTTCTCAACCTTTTTGCTAGCCTTTGCTTGTACTAAGTAGGAATACTACTTGTGCATCCAAAATCCTTAACCCCAATTTTTCCCTATGAGTCCACTATACCTACCTATATGCGGTGTTCCCATGCCGTTCTAAGAAAATTTGTATGTGCCATCTCTAAAATTTCAAAATAATTTCCTTTTTGTGTGCTCGTACCGCTCATGAAGCGGCAGGGGGTGGCCAATATTTTCCATGCTAGATGTGTTATTCTCAAGATGAGTGTTTATTCACTTGTCATTGCACGAGAGTATGCCAAAGGTATTAGGGATGCCCAGTCCCGAAATGAAAAAGAAATTTACTTTATGTTGTCAAATAATAAATTCCTTGGAAAGTGTTGGTATGGAGGGCACCCGTGGATACGGCTAGCCATGGATTGTGAAAGAATGGTGGGAAAAGGAATAAACTTTATTTTTCTGTTTGGGAACCGTCTATGATATATCTAGCATGGAAAGTGTTGGGAATTACTCGATCGTTTTCGTTGACGGGAAAGTGTGCCTCTCAAAAATCTTTTATCTCTCAATTTAAACATTGAGCTCTGGCACCTCTACAAATCCATACCTCCCTCTGCTAGGGGCCTTTCTATTTACTTTATACAATTTTTATTTTTAGTTGAGTCTCCATCTTCTCTTATAAGCACCAACTAAGGGGCACTATGATCGTACTTGAGCATTGGACGTAGCTAATATGTGAGTGTGTTTCATGAATGGATCTATGATTGAGCATGATGGGCTAGGGATAACTTGCTTTAGTGTTGATATTTTGAAAGACATGGTTGCTTGTTGATATGCTTGAGTACTGAAATCTTCATGTCAAAACTAGACTATTACTTTGAACCATATAAAAAGTCCATATGTCCATGCTACACAAGAAAATAATGTGATGAACATGATAGGTAGCAGTCCACATCAAAAATTCTGTTTTTATTATTTACCTACTCGAGGACGAGCAAGAATTAAGCTTGGGGATGCTGATACGTCTGCAACGTATCTATAATTTTTGATTGTTCCATGCTGTTATATTATCATTCTTGGATGTTTTACAATCATTTTATAGCAACTTTATATCATTTTTTGGGACTAACCTATTGACATACTTCCCAGTGCCAATTGCTATTTTTTGCTTATTTTTTACTTCGCAGGAAATCAATATCAAATGGAGTCCAAACACCGCAAAACTTTTTGGAGAACTTTTATGGACCAGAACACCTAGGATGGGCCAGAGAAGTACCAGGCGCACCCTGGTGGGTTGTTCCCACCTCGATGGCCTCCCGCACTGCCTCTTCGCCCTATAAATTGTCAAATATTCCAAAAACCCTTGCGGAGACCCTAGATCAGAAGTTCCACCGCCGTAAGCCTCTGTAGCCACAAGAAACCAATCTAGACCCCGTTCTGGCACTCCGCCGAAGGGGGAAATCATCACCAGTGGCCATCTTCATCGTCCCAGCAGCCACCATGAGGAGGAGGGAGTAGTCCACCCTCAGGGCTAAGGGTTTGTACCAGTAGCTATGTGTTTAATCTGTCTCTCTCTCTCTCTCTCTCTCTCTCTCTTGTTCTTGATGGCACGATCTTGATGTATCAGGGGCTTTGTTAATATAGTTGGATCATATGGTGTTTTCCCCTCTCTATCTTGTTGTGATGAATTGAGTTTTCCCTTTGAGATTTCGTTTTATCAGATTGAATACTTTTATGGATTTGAGAGCACTTGATACATGTCTTGCATATGAATACCCGTGGTGACAATGGGGTATTATTTTGATTCACTTGATATATGTTTTGGCACTCAACTCGCGGATTCCTGAGGTGACATTGGGGTAATCTACACACAGGGGTTGATGCACACTCTTGTCTTTGTTTCGCCGGTAGAAATCTCGGGGCACTCTTTGAGGTTCTTTGTGTTGGATTGAGTATTATGAATCTGAAATTATTTGGTGTTATATTAGTACGAACTCTTGGATAGATCAATTGGAAAGAATAGCTTTGAGGTGGTTTCGTACCCGACAAACAATTTCTTCTTATGTTCTCCGCTAGGTAGGAACTTTGGAGTGATTTTTCATCGCATTTTGAGGGATGGTTATATGATCCAATTATATTACCATTGTTGATAGATTGCACTAGCGAAAGTACAGACCCTAGGCCTCATTTTCAAGCATTGCAATACCGTTTGTGCTCCATTTTATCAATTGCTACCTTGCTGTTTTTTATTATTCCTATTATAAAAATCGATGTCTACTAGCATCACTACACTTGTTTTACCATCTCTTCGCCGAACTAGTGCACCTATAAAAATTACCATTGTATTTGGTGTGTTGGGGACACAAGAGACTTTTTATTATTTGGTTGCAGGGTTGTTTGAGAGAGACCATATTCATTTTACGCCTCGCACGGATTGATAAACCTTAGGTCATCCACTTGAGGGAAAATTGCTACTTTCCTACAAAACTCTGCGCTTGGAGGCCCAACACGTGTCTACAAGAATAAAGTTGCGTAGTAGACATCAACTATGTGCAAGGAAAAGGTCTGCCCTAGATAGGTTTTCCATTTTACCGGTCTCATGGTGGTAGTTGGGAGATCGGGTTATAGGATCGATTGCCATTCTATCAAGGGGGGCTCTCAAGTAAGTAGCTTGATCATATCATTCGTAGAGAGTTCAAACTATTGCATATTTTGTGGTTCTTGTTTGGTTTTTATCTATGTGAGTTTATGAGCTTATGGTCGTCTTCATGACAAGCTGAAGTTCATCTAGAACAGATTTCGTATGCATCATCTCTTGTGTTTTAGATGTTGGAGTTTATGTCGGATCTTCATTGGTGGAGGTTTCACACCTCTATATCATAGGCATATCTCTCTTGCCACTTTTGAAGATTTCCACTCGTGATTTGACAACCTTTATCGTTAGCTTTCTATCAAGCTTGAGTTCGTCTAAATCAGAGTCCATTTGCAGCAGTTTTGGCAGTGTTAGTGTTGGGGTTTCCATTTGTTTATTTGGGCAAGTTTTTTGCACCCAAGCTGTAGTACCGCTTAGGCGGTACTTCCGTTGTGGTCTACCGCAACGTGTACTGCTTGGGAATCTCCTTCTGTGCAACTTTCGGTTGCCTGATTTCTTTAAGCGGTAGTACCGCTTGCGGTACTTCTGCTGTGGACTACCAGAGCCAACTACCGCTTGGGTCCTCTGTATATGTTTCTGATATCTATTTTCTTTAAGTGGTAGTAACGCTCAGGCGGTAGTACTGCTCCCCGAGCGGTAGTATCGCTTTACTGCAGGCTGCACATAATGGTTGGATTTTTTCCACCTATAAAAGGGGGTCTTCTTTCCCAATGGACCTTATCATTTGAGCTCGTGTTTGCCCCCCATTGTTGACCTTCGAGCTTGCTATCTCTCAATCCCTCCAATGATTCTTGCTAGTTCTTGAGGGAAAAGAGGGAGGAGATCTAGATCTAAGTTTCCACCAATCACTTTCTCCTTTATGTGAGGGGGACCCCTTGGATCCAGATCTTGGAATTCTTGGTGTTCTCCTTGTTCTTCCTCTCATATCTCCATAGTTTTCGTTGCTTTGGTGGGATTTGGGAATGCGGGACTTGACCACTTCGTGTGTTCTTGCCATTGCATTAGTTGCATCGGTTCGAGTTCTCCATGGTGATACGTGGAAGTGAAAAGTTGATAAGCTTATTACTCTTGGGTGGTTGGGCACCCTAGAGCTTGTTCCTCTTGGGTGCCTTGGTTCCCTAGACAGTTGGCGTCGTGGAGCTCAATCATTGTGCTGGAAAGCTCCGGGACAAGCGTCGAGGTCTCCAATTAAGTTGTGGAGATTTCCCCGAGCAATTTGTACGTGTTACAGTGATCGCCCCCAAGGGTTGCCAGTTGTATGGGTTCCGATGATCACCGCCAAGGGTTGCCAAAGTGTACGGACTCGGTGACCGCCCCCAAGTGTTGCCAAATGTACAGATTCGGTGACCTCCCTCGAGGGTCCCTTAGTGGAATCACGGCATCTTGCATTGTGCGAGGGCATGAGGAGATTACGATGGCCCTGGTGGATTTTGGGGGAGCATTGTGCCTCCACACCGCTTTAAACGGAGATTAGCATCCGCAAGGGTGTGAACTTTGGGATACATAATCGTCTCCGCATGCCTCAGTTATCTCTTACCCGAGCCCTTTACTTTGTGATAGCCATAGGATGACTGTTACATATCTTGATATCACTTAGTTGTTTATCTTGCTTAGCATAAGTTGTTGGTGCACATAGGTGAGCCTAGTTGATTTAGGTTTTGTGCTTGACAAATTAAACGCTAGTTTTATTTCGCATTTGTTCAAGCCTCAACTGTAATTATTTTAAAACCCTATTCACCCCCCTCTCATAGGCGACTTCCACGATCTTTCAATAGGTAATTTGGCAAAACTCGATGAATGTATTCAAATGTAATTTGTATTATAAGTCTAGTAGAGGAAGAGACAAATATCCAAATCAAAACTTACAGTCAGATTAGAGTGGACAGACATCCAAGTCCCCACTTTGCATGTCTAAATTAAGTCCCGATCAAAAATATATTGTTAAACAATACAAATGTCTACCATAAAGGAAATGACTAAATATAATAAAATATCTGCTTCTATGGTAATATATGATACACCAGAATGCTTATTTATTTCTCAATTATTATCATAAAAAAGACATCAAAATAAAATGGCATTTATAATAGACTCAAGGAATCATCGCTATCTTTGAGCAGTTCATGGCACTGTTAGTCCAACAACCAATCTGAATATGGCAACTTACTATAGAGCATGCGTACAAGCATGCTAATCTTCATTGGCAAGAAAACAACAATTTTCAAATAGATGAAACCTCCCGAAACAACAAGATATAAATTGCATGTCATCATCTGATTGAACCCGTTATACAAAGTACGCAAAATGGACGAATGCTTTAAAAGCTGATCTGTTGCTCAGTATACTTGCGCACACTACTGGAATCGCCCTATATGCCGAGTGCCACGCACACTCGGCAAAGGTCCAAAAACCGCTCGCAACGCCTTTGCCGACTGTCACCTTTGGCAAAAGCCACCCGGCGTACACCTCTTAGGCAAACAGGAATTTGCCGAGAGCCATAACACGGGCACTCGGCAAAACCTTTGCCGAGAGCTAAACAGCCCGTCTCGGCAAAATAAAGCAGCTAACAAATAAGTTTGTTAGCTCCAGACATGTGGGACCACGTAAACTTTGCCGACAGCCACTCTCAGCAAAAAGAAATATTAGGAGGCTGACACGTGTCGTGTCCTGACACTGCAAAAAAAAGACACATCCGTGACATTTTGGGCCGAACGAATTTTTTTTCTGTCATACATATGACACTTCTATGATGATAATTGTGACAAAACCTGGTATCATCATAGATGTGGTGGGCTCCTACTTCTATGACAAAAAATCATGACAGAAAATGGGCTTTTCGTCCTGGGCGGGTCGGAGACGCAGCTGCATGACATTCTTTGGGCCGTCCATGACGGAAAAAAACCGTGGTAGAAGCGAGGGGGAGGAAAATTTCGGAGAGTTCCCGGTTACGATGGGAGGTCGGCGGCCGAGCGATGCGCGTTTCTCTCGTACACGTACGCGCATGTGTGCGAGGCGTTGGCTCTAACTAAACCCGAGTGAGGCGTTGGGCTCTAACTGAACCCGAGCGGTTGCACTGCAGGCTACGCGTTACTGAACCCGAGCGATCGATCGATGGCTGTTAACTGAACCCGATCGAGCGATTCCTTGGCTACTGCTGCTAAATGAAGCCGATCGATGGGATGAACAGTGAGCGTTGCGGGGGGGTTTGGATGAACAGTGAGCGGTGGCGTTGCCTCTGGATGAACAGGACCCCGTGGTGTGATGGAGGGCTGGATGAACAGTAGACCGTGAAGGGGTGCCCGTGGAGGGGTGGATGAACAGGACCCCGTGGTGTGGAGGGCTGGATGAACAGTAGACGGTGGAGGGGTGCCCGTGGAGGGGTGGTTGAACAGGACCCCGTGGTGTGGATGGCTGGATGAACAGTAGACGATGGAGGGGTGCCCATGGAGGGGTGGTTGAACAGGACCCCATGGTGTGGAGGGCTGGATGAACAGTAGACGGTGGAGGGGTGGTTGAACAGTAGCCGGTGGAGTAGCGTGCGGTGGAGGCTGGATGAATAGGAGCCCGTGGAGGCTGGAGGAGGTCGACGGTGGATGAACAGTAGCTCGTGGAGGCTGGAGGGGGTCGACAGTGGAGATGAACAGTATCCCGTGGAGTCCCATTTTGCGGTACGCCACACCCCTCCCGATGAATAGGACCCCCGTTTCGACCGTAGCGCTCCAACACAAGCCGTTTTGCGGTACGCCACACCCCTCCCGATCAACAGGACCCCCGTTTTGACCGCAGGAGGTCCGTTTCCTCCGTTTTGCGGTACGCCACACCCCTCCCAATCAACAGGACCCTCATTTCGACCGTAGGAGGTCCGTTTCCTCTGTTCTGTGGTACGCCACACCCCTCCCGATCAACAGGACCCCCGTTTCGACCGTAGGAGGTCCGTTTCCTCCATTCTGCGGTACGCCAGGCCTCATTTCCATCGCCTCTTCCATCCAAGCCCTCCCAATGAACACGACCACGCATTCCGTTCTGACCCAGCCGCGTTGCCTCCCGATGAACACGACGCATTCCGTTGCCTCCCAATGAACACGACGACGACACAGTTTCTCCGTTCCGACCCAGGCATGTCAACGAGCCCTCGCCGTACGTATGCGCGAGTAGGCGTTCGAGACCCCGCCCTTATGTACACATACGTGGCCGTATTTTCTTTCTTGCACCCTGGCCGCTGTACGTACGTGTACATGCTACGTGCGCGCTTCTACTACGACACATGCGCACCTCTACTACGACACGTGCGCGCCTCTACATCGACCAGTATGTACGTATACGTTCGCGACCAGAATGACAACGCTACGTACGCTTCGACCAGGTGGGTCCTGACTATCAGGCACTTCCTTGCCTGCGAAGATGTAGCTCGTGGGTCCCAGCAGTCAAGGGGGCAAAATACGGTGGCTCGTCCGGTGGGTCCCCGCTGTCAGGTGGAGGAATAATTATTTTGCATGTAATAAGGAGGCACTTCCTTGCTGCGGCCGTGGACCCAGCTGTCAGCCTCTCCACGTATAGTCCACGTCCGATGGAAGTCATTCCTTGACCACGTTGACCACGCCGCGCCGAGAGCACCTGGGCGGTGGACGACGGCGAGGCCTAGGAAGGGGATGACGCGGAGCCGGGGAAGACGCGACAGTGGATGCCCACGCGTAGAGGAGTACGAGGGTTCACTGGTTCGCTGCGGTGTGAGGCTGCCGTCGCCGCAGAATAACAGGGGGTGTGGGTGAATAGAGGGATGGCCTGGCCAGCGGTGGGAGTAGTAGGGGGTGGTGAGGCCTCCGCCGCATCGCAGCCGGCCATGGGAGGCAGGAGCACGAGGCACGAACGACACTGGTTTGGGCGGCTGGAGAAAGAAGACCAGAGGTTGAAGAAGCACTACGGCCGTTGGATGGTCATCGTACGGTCACTGGAGCTAGAATCGTGCATATTGACTAAGTTGACAAAGCCCTCCATCCTCGTCAACTTAGTAGGCCCACAAGTCAGCCTCCCACCAAGGTGGGTCCCAGCTAGCAGGGGGTATTCATTTTTTTGTGCGTAATAAGGAGGCACTTCCGGTGGGTCCGAGCTGATAGCAGGGGGAATGTTTTTTTCACGAAATACGGTGGCCCGTCGGGTGGGTCCCAGCAGTCAGGGGCACACGTTTTTTTCGCGATATACTGGTGGGCGTCCAGTGGGTCCCTGCTGTCAGGTGGAGGAATAATTATTTTCCGCGTAATAAGGAGGCACTTCCTTGCGGCTGCCGTGGACCCAGCTGTCAGCCTCTCCACGTACAGTATTCTTCCGATGGAATTCGGTCGTTGACCACATTGACCACGGCGCGCCGACAGCACCACGGCGGTGGACGACGGTGAGGCATAGGAAGGGGACGACGCGGAGCCGGGGAAGACGCGGCAGTGGATGCCCATGCGGAGAGGAGTACGAGGGTTCACTGGTTCGGCTGCGCTGCCGTCGCCGCAGAATAACAAGGGGTGTGGGTGAGTGGAGTGGAGGGATGGCCTGGCCAGCGGTGGGAGTAGTATGGGGGCGGTGAGGCCTCCGCGGCAGCACAGCCGGCCACGGGAGGCAGGAGCAGGCGGCACGACTGGCGCTGGTTTGGGCGGCTAGAGCAAGAAGACCAGAGGTTGAAGAAGCACTACGGCCGTTGGATGGACATCGTACGGTCAGTTGAGCTAGAATCGTGCATATTGACTAAGTTGACAAAGCCCTTCGTCCCCGTCAACTTAGTAGGCCCACTATACTGGGTCCCAGCTAGCAGGGGGAGTATTCATTTTTTTGTGCGTAATAAGGAGGCACTTCCTTGCGTGCGAAGATATAGCTAGTGGGTCCGAGCTGTCAGCGGCGGTAACGTTTTTTTGCGAAATACAGAGGCTGTTTTGGTGGGTCCCAGATGTCAGGTGGAGGAAATCATTGTTTTGCACGTAATAAGGAGGCATTTCCTTGCGTGCGGTCGTGGACCCAGCTGTCAGCCTCTCCACGTACAGTCCACTTCAGATGCATGTCGGTCGTTGACCATGCTGACCACGCCACGCCGAGAGCACCAGGGCGGTGGACGACGGCGAGGCCTAGGAAGGGAACGTCACGGAGGCAGGGAAGACTCGGCCATTGTTTTTTTCCCACGCGGATGGGAGTACGACTGTATGAGGGCTTACTGGTTCGTCTGCCGTCGCCGGAGAATAACAGCAGGTGTGGGTGAGTAGAGGGATGGCTAGGCCAGCGATGGGAGTACGGTGGGGCGGTGAGGCCTGCGCGGCAGCACAGCCGGCGGCGGGGAGGAGGGAGCAGGCAGTCCCGCCGGCGCTTGTTTGAGCGGCTGGAGCAGGAAGAGTAGAGATTGAAGAAGCAGGACGGCCGTTGGATGGACATCCAACAGTATACAGGCCATCTGTGGAAAGCCTCAAATCTGTAGAAAACAGCATACAACCCATCTGCCATTATTTCAAATAATTTACAGCCCATTTGCTAATTCTTACGGGTTATTTTGGAGCCCATATTCTTTATGTTAGCATTACATCCCATATTGTGGTCACGGTTAAAAAATTATACGAAATTCTGCATATGTCGGTGCGGTCTGAACTGTTTTTAATCCTGAAATTTCGAGTCACATTCAGACTGATTTTAAAAATAAATGTATATCAATATAAAATCCAATAAATTGTCCACGCATAAAAATCAATGCAATTTAAAATCTTGAAATGAAAAAAAGATATTTGAAAATAATTGCCGGTTTGATGTGTTTTAAAAATGTACAGCCCATTTCTCATTACTGATAGGCCACTCTACTCGTCTTGAAAGATTTGCAGCCCAACAGGCCTGATAAAGTGACTTACTTGACAAATCACAAAAAAACTGGGCTAGCCATTTTCAGAAAAAAAAACTACTGGGCTGGTCTGTGGTAAACATAAAAGAAAAGGCTGTCTAGACAGGCCAGAGTGTCCCGCATAGCCCAGTTGACACCCTGCTTCCGTCTCAAAAACAAATTAGATAAATGCCACTCCAATTATGGCGATTCATAAAAATGCCACTGCAATTTCCAAACTTTAAAAAATGCCACTGCAATTTTTGCAAACTTTGAAAAACGCCACTGCAGTTTGCAAACTTTAAAAAACGCCACTCCAGACTTCGAAAAATGCCACTAGAAATGGCATGAAATGGCATTTTTCAAAGTTTGGAAATTGCAGTGGCATTTCTCGGATACACTAGATTTGGAGTGGCATTTATCAAATTAACCCAAAACAAAAATAATGGGGCGAGCTGCTGGGTCCCTGGTGTCAGCCGCTCGTTGTGCAATTCTCTCGTTTATTGACTACGTTGACAATGACATGGGACCCAGATGTCAGAAATCCACTAGGAGGAGCCATTTTTTATTGGCTTGAAATAAGGAGGCACTTGCTTGCGTACTGCCATGACCTTGGTGGGTCCCTGCTGTCATCCTCTCCACATACAATCATCTCCTGATTATGTACGCGTCAACTTGCTAAGCCCACAAGTCAGCCTCTAAACCATGGAGGACAAATACAACCCATTTAAAAAAATAACATCCCATTCCATACGTTCAAGCGGAAAGTTCAACATTCAGAGCAAAGTAACAGGTCTGATCCACATATAGAGTACTGAACTTCCACGTTGACAACTGAGGGAGTCCTGGATTAGGGGGTGTCCGGGTAGCCGGACTATAACCTTTGGCCGGACTCTTGGATCATGAAGATACAAGATTGAAGACTTCGTCCCGTGTCCGGATGGGACTTTCCTTGGCGTGGAAGGCAAGCTTGGCAATACGAATATGTAGATCTCCTCCCATTGTAACCGACTCTGTGTAACCCTAGCCCTCTCCGGTGTCTATATAAACCAGAGGGTTTTAGTCCATAGGACGAACAACAATCATACCATAGGCTAGCTTCTAGGGTTTAGCCTCTCTGATCTCGTGGTAGATCCACTCTTGTACTACCCATATCATCAATATTAATCAAGCAGGAGTAGGGTTTTACCTCCATCAAGAGGGCCAGAACGTGGGTAAAAACATTGTGTCCCTTGTCTCCTGTTACCATCCGCCTAGACGCATAGTTCGGGACCCCCTACCCGAGATCTGCCGGTTTTGACACCGACATTGGTGCTTTCATTGAGAGTTACTCTGTGTCGTCATCTTTAGGCCCGATGGCTCCTCCGATCATCAACAATGATGCGGTCCAGGGTGAGACCCTTCTCCCCGGACAGATCCTCGTATCCGGCGGCTTTGCACTGCGGGCCAATTCGCTTGGCCATCTGGACCAGATTGAAAGCTACGCCCCTGGCCATCATGTCAGATTTGGAAGTTTGAACTACACGACCGACATCCGCGGAGACTTGATCTTTGACGAATTCGAGCCATAGCCGAGCGCGCCGCATTGTCACGATGGGTATGACCTAGCTCTGCCGCCGAACAGTGCCCTGGAGGCCGCGCCCGCATCACCTCCGACCCTTAGCTCGGAGCCAACTGCACCGATCGAGGACGGGTGGCTAGACACCGCCTCGGGGGCTGCAGTTCCAACGGCGATCAACCAGCCTTATCCTCTGCGAAGCCCGTGACTCTAGGGTGCCGGACTCTTTTCCGTACTCCGAACCCTCCGCGCCCCTGCTAATCGAATCCGATTGGGCGCCGATCATGGAATTCACCACCACAGATATCTTTCAGCACTCGCCCTTCGGCGACATCCTGAATTCACTAAGGTCTCTCTCTTTATCAGGAGAGCCCTGGCCGGACTATGGCCAACAGGATTGGGATGCGGATGACGAAGAAATTCGACGCCCACCCACCACCCACTTCGTAGCCACTGTCGATGATCTAACCGACATGCTCAACTTCGACTCCGAAGACATCGACGGTATGGACGACGATGTAGGAGACGAACATGAACCAACGCCTATAGGGCACTGGACAGTCACTCCATCCTACGATGTATACATGGTGGACACACCCAAAGGAAACGACGAGGAAGAACGGGATGACGCAACGAAGGGTCATTCCTCCGAAAAGCAGCCAAAGCGGCGGCGTAAGCGCCGCTCCAAGCCCCGCCCTGATAGAGACAGCGGTCGTACAGACTCAGCCACAGAGCAGGGTGAGCCGGTGAACGATGAACATGGCTTCGATCAACCGTCTGAACAAGGCAACTTGGATAAACAAACCGCACAACCCGTCCCCGGCGAAGATAATAGTCCGGACGACCTCACGCCGGACAAGCTCCTGGAGCAGGAAAACCTCCGCAAAAGGCTCGTCGCCACGACGCGCAACCTGAAAAAGTAGAAGCGGAAGCTCAAAACTGCGGAAGACGCACTCCGAATCAGATGGAGCAAAGTACTCAACACCGCAGACAAATATGGCGATAGTCGCCACACAAAGAGCTACCCGAAGCGAAAGCTACTGACCGAATTTGATGAGGAGGCCCTAGATCCCCCAAAATCAAAAAAATAAGGAAGCCACCCGGTCGGATAGACGACCCCATGGCCAACATAGAGCGGCAAATGGCGCCGCACTCAAACCAACACGCGATCCACCCAAGGATTCGCATCAAAAGGATGGCCCAGCTAGATCTATCTACGGGCCAAGAAAGCAAGCTCTAGTAAGCAATGCAACACAACAAATATCCGAACAACACGACACACCCAAATACAGGGGTGCCGCACACCCCCTCTGTTTCACCGATGAGGTGCTAGACCATGAATTTCCAGCGGGATTCAAGCCCGTAAACATAGAGGCGTATGACGGAACAACAGACCCTGGAGTCTGGATTGAGGATTATATCCTCCACATACACATGGCCAGAGGAGACAACCTCCATGCCATAAAATACTTACCCCTCAAGCTCAAAGGGCCAGCCTGACATTGACTCAAAATCCTTCCCGAAAACACCATTGGAAGTTGGGAAGAGCTCGAGGATGCTTTCCGGGCAAATTTTCAAGGGACCTATTTCCGACCTCCGGATGCAGACGATTTAAGCCATATAACTCAACAGCCCGGAGAGTCAGCCCGGAAACTATGGAACAGATTTCTTACTAAAAAGAATCAGATAGTCGACTGTCCGGACGCCGAAGCCTTAACAGCTTTCAAGCACAGCGTTCGAGACGAATGGCTCTCCAGACAGCTCGGCCAAGAAAAGCCAAGAACAATGGCCGCATTAACAAGCCTCATGACCCACTTTTGCGCTGGAGAGGACAGCTGGTTGGCGAGATGCAGCACCAGCGACCCTAGTACATCCGAAGTCAGGGACGGAAACGGGAAACCGCGATGCAGCAAGGACCAGCGCCGAAATAAAGGAAACAGCCCGAAGAGCACGGCAGTCAATGCCGGATTCAAAAGCTCTCGGCAGAATTAGAAAAAGCTGCCCCTCAAGGATAACAGGGACGAGCTATCTAACCTAAACAAAATCCTGGACAAGATATGTCAAATCCACAGTACTCCCGGGAAGCCTGCAAATCATACCCACAGATATTGTTGGGTCTTCAAGCAATCGGGCAAACTCAACGCCGAACACAAGGGGCTCGACACACCAAGTGAGGACCATGACGAACCCCACAAGCAAAGCACCGGGAAACAAAAGAATTTCCCACAAGAAGTCAAAACAGTAAACTTACTTCACGTGACAAAAGGGAAAGACAGAGTGGCACCTATAGAGATACTCGCCATACGGCCTATCCCAAAGGAGTCTCGCCACTGGTTGTTAAAACCGATCACCTTCGACCATCAGGATTACTCTAGAAGTATACGGAACGCAGGCTGGACTGCCTTGGTATTAGATCCGATAATCGACGGACTCCACTTTACACAAGTCCTGATGGACGGCGGTAGTGGTCTAAACCTGCTATATCAGGACACAGCCCGCAAAATGGGGATGGACCCAATAAAAATTCGCCATAGCAACACTTCCTTTCAAGGAGTAACGCCAGGCCCGGATACCCATTGCACGGGTTCTCTCCTGCTAGAAGTTATGTTCGGCTCTCCCGATAACTTTCACCGTGAAAAGCTAACCTTCCACATCACCCCATTTTCAAGTAGCTATCAAGCACTACTGAGACGCGAAGCTTTCACCCGCTTTAACGCAATACCGCATTATGCATCTCTTACGCTCAAGATGCCTGGTCCACGAGGCATCATCTCACTAAAGGAAAATATCGAGTGTTCCTCGCGCGCGGAAGAATATGCGGCTGCCTTGACAGCCACACATTAAAACAGCTTCACCAACAAAAGCACCTAACAGGTCATTAATACCACGGACACGGCTAGGCGAGTCTGGAGCAAAATTGTTAAAGGTTTAGTAGCCGTACACCCCTATACAAGGGGCTCCGCATATGTAAAATAAGGGACAATAAGGCTCAATTTTACCCGTCTTGAATTATACTTTGTTTATTTAGTACAGCGTACATTCCGCACTACTATTCCTTTTTTTCTTTTCAGCTAAGTTCCTCTCTTTTACAGATGAACACCATGCTACGCCCGTCCAGGACACGACACAACGGAGACACAGGCGCAAACGTGCAGCAGGGACACGTCTCCAGGATTCTTTTTACATTAAGACCCTGCGTAAACCTTTTTTTACTGTCTCTTGTTGATACACATCCCCCGGATTCTCAGCATAACCGAGGAGGAGGCTGGCGTCTTGGCATGTGGCCACGTCAGAATTTTGCGCGTACCTGGACACCAGGGGCTTATTATCAAGGGCACTATTCAGCCCGTCTTTATAAAAACCGAATACCTTAGGGAGTGTTCGGCGTCGCGAGCTTGGCCTTATTTGCATCAGCTCCAAATCATGTCTTTGGTCAAATGTTGCGTTTGCCCGGCACCTGTGTTTTACTGCCTTACGTTCCGCCCTATCGGCTAAGGCGGCACCAGGAGAACTACTGCGATTGTGCCCCGGTTTAGCCAGGCGAGCACCTCAGTAGAGAAAGCCGAAGACTGACTGTCATGATATAGCGTGAGACTGGTCAACCACTCGATGACCTATCAGAATCTTCGGGATTCCTCCGCATTAACGAAGGGCCGTTTCCCGTCCAGGCACACACGCGCCCCGAGCTCGGGCGAGCGCGGCGCCACCAGGGGCTATATAGTAGCCTCACTGTCAAACTCCTATGACTAAGTGAAAGTGATAAAGCATTATAGTCCGATTGCCTAGTTCTCTGCGCTATCACCTCCTTCATGGACCAAGACGTTGGATCAAGTGTGAGAATGCGCCTTCTGCGAACACCCCAGCATTATATGCGTGGGGGCTGAAGCCGACGACTGCCATCTTTTAGATTATATATACATATACCTTAACGGCCGCACAGGAGGCATTATAATACTTGCAGGCACAAGTATAAAAAGCTTATCAAAATATTGTTTTACAATAATACATGTTATTCGAACATAATATCCTTCGAGCACTGCATCTCTATTAAACGAGCGCCTTGCAGAACTTCTTGAAAATAGTGCTCGGCAGGTACTCGGCTTCTGTCCGAGTCTTGGGATGCAACAGCGGTGGCCTCCATCTCCGCCCAGTATGTCTTGACACGGGTAAGGGCCATCCGCGCACCCTCTATGCATGCTGACCTCTTCATCGCATTGATATGCGGCACTGCACCAAGGAACTGCTGCACCAACCTAAAATAGTTGTTCGGCTTTGGCCTTTCCGGCCACAGATGATCCACGACATCCTTCATGGCAAGTCCGGATAACCTATTTAGTTCGGCCCATTCGGCCAAACAATCAGGCAATGGAAGTGGACGTTCCGGATTGTTGAACTGTGACCAGAAGAGCTTTTCCACTTTGCTATCTTTCTGATCTCGGAAATGTTCGGCCGCATCAGCGGCACTCGCAACTAAATCCGGATATGCGTCCGCCGAACTCCACATCCGGTCCAACGGAGCGTATTTAGGATCTCCGAACTTCATCCGCAGCATAAAGGGCTTTCCAGTCGTGATATCTCCGGCCTGACACAGCTCCTCCTTCATCGCTCTCATCGCAGAACGAGCATCCTTGGCCGCTGTAGTGGCCTTCTCCAGGTCTGTCCGCTCTGCCCGATCTTCTTTTTCAAGAAGCTTGCAGCGGTCAGCAGCGTTCTTTAACTTCACAGCCATTTCGCCCATTTCCTTCTTGCTTCGGCAGTGAGCAGTCCGTTCGGTTTTCAGCTCTTCAATTGCCTTTACGGCAGCCGCATCACTTCTCTTGGCTTGCTCCTTGGCTCGGGCAAGTTCTGCCCAAAGGTTCTCCATGGCAGCGGCCCCATCTGCATTAAGCGCACACACTGTAAGATACTGGCATCAAGCTCCTCTTACCAGGTGTCTCCGGAGAAATTACATACCTTGTGCCTCGTCAAGCCGCTTGTTGACAAGCGCGATGTCGGCATCTGCCACGTCAAGTTGCCGCGTTAGTTCAGCAAATTCATCAGTCCGGCTGGCCACCGGACACTTCACCACCTACATAGGAAGGCAACCAAATTATACCTGGGACTATGATCCTCTGCGTGCTGTCGTCTTCGACAACACACAGAGTCTCAGGGGCTACTATCTACACAGGGTGCATCTAATATGCAAAACTGTCAAAAGGTACATCACTTCGCATACCTCAAAACCTGTCAGCAAACTCCTGACGGCCTCGTGAAACCCGCTTTCCGTGGACGAAATCCTTTCAATTACCATACCTATCAATGCACGGTGCTCCTCCGAGATAGACGCTCGCCCTAGCAGGTCCTTCAGCTCCTCTGACCGTGCACCAAACGGTGCCGGACTCGTTCGATGGCTTTTCTCAATGTCCGGATGCGGAGAGCTCTGGGGGGACACATAACTGCCTTCCGGCCCTGCCGGATTAGGAGAAGCCCTCCGCGACGACACCTCAGGGTCGCCCGCCTCATAAGGTGGAGGCGTTCCGCTCTCCATCATCTCCGGAAGAAGGTCCCCCGAAGATGAGTTCTGCTGAGAAGGGCTGAGATCCGAACTACAAGATAAAACGTCAATTATTTTCCTCGGAGATACAATAAGGATTCCTCTCATTTTAAAACCTCCCCTCTCTACTTACGGCTCGATGGAGGGCTGATCCCCTTGGGGGCACAGCACAGCCGAGGTATCCCTCAGCGCAGGACCCTCTGGCGAAGATTTCTTCCCCCGCTTTGAGACCATGGTCTCCGGGTCTTCAAAGGCGGTCCTCTTCTTCCCCTGGATAGAGGAATTTTTGATCCCTCCTTTCCTGACAGCCTCCTTCGCGGAGGCGGTAGCCTCCTTGTCCCCCCTTCGTTTTCTTTTAAAGGCGCAATCTCCAGCATCCTGGTTAACACGGGATCCGGTGAGGTCTCAGGAAGGGGGGCCAGACACCTGATTAACTTCACCTTCGCTACCCACTCCTGTTTCAAGGACGACTCTTTTAAGGGTGATGTTGTGATAAATGAACGGATGGTGTGTCCGGGCACAAGGCAACTTACTTGAGTATTCGGACGATTGCAGCTCAGACCTACATCCTCCGTAGAATCCGGACACGCTACTTGTGGTCCAAAGAACAATTTGTACATCTCCATGGGTGTCATGCCGAGAAAATGTTGGAGAGCTCGCGGTCCCTCCGGGTTGAACTCCCACAGGCGGAGGGGGCGACGCTTGCAGGGCAGAACTCGGCGAATTAACATAACCTGTGTCAGCACGACCAGACTGATGTCTCTTTCTAGGAGATCTTGGATGTGGCCCTGCAACAGGGGCACGTCCTTTGCCGACCCCCAGTCCAGCCCCTTATTGACCCATGACGCTAGTCGTGGCGGGGGACCCGAGCGGAAAGCAGGCGGCGCCACCCACTTGGTGCCCCTGGGAGCTGTGATATAAAACCACTCTTGCTGCCATAAGTTGAACTCCTGTTGAAAAGAGCCCTCGGGCCATGGAGCATCAGCATTCTTGCTTATAACAGCGCCTCCGCACTCCACGTGCTGTCCCTCGATCATCTTCAGCTCTACTTTAAAGGTCTTAAGCCATAGTCCAAAGTGAGGAGTAATACGGAGGAAGGCTTTGCACACGACAATGAACGATGAGATGTGGAGGATGGACTCCGGAGCTAAGTCGTGAAATTCCAGCCCATAATAAAACATGAGCCCCCTCACGAAGGGATCCATAGAGAAGCCTAGCCCTCGGAGGAAGTGAGACACGAACACCACGCTCTCACCAGGCTTGGGAGTAGGAATAACCTGCCCATGAGCAGGCAACCTGTGCGAGATTTCGCCGGTCAAAAACCTGGCCTCTCTCAGATTTAGCACGTCTTCCTCCGTGACGGAGGAAGGCATCCATCGGCCTCGAAGGTCGGAGCGGGACATCGTCGAAGGTCTGAAGCGCCTGAAATCTGGGGCCTTGGGTGTTGGAACTCGAGGCAAAGGGCGAATTCGATTGAGATTAATAGAAAGGAGTAAGGCCTTGGTCTCTTTATAAGAGGTTGAATACCAAGAGCCCTCTCCGTGACCGTTTGGGACTCGCCTTTGATCGAGGAGGCATACCAACGGGCACGACTGGGTTACCCACGTTCGTATTGATGAGAATCCCGTAAATAAAGGGGACACGATCTCTGCTTCGACAAGACGTGCCAAGGAAACCGCCTCGCTAAACGCGCTGAGGTGGGACAGTAAAAACGATTCGAATAAAGGCTTGGCTGTGGTGTGATGACGCGCTACAGAATACGTCAGCAGATTAGATTTGTGTAAATATTATTCTCTCTACGACAGTATGTGGAACTTATTTTGCAGAGCCAGACACTATTCTTGTGTTCAGCATATTCTATGAAGTATTCGGAGGAGGAACCCACCTTGCAATGCCGAAGACAATCTGCACGCCGGACTTGTCATCGAAGCCTGGTTCAGGGGCTACTGAGGGAGTCCTGGATTAGGGGGTGTCCGGGTAGCCGGACTATAACCTTTGGCCAGACTCTTGGACCATGAAGATACAAGATTGAAGACTTCGTCCCGTGTCCGGATGGGACTTTCCTTGGCGTGGAAGGCAAACTTGGCAATACGAATATGTAGATCTCCTCCCATTGTAACCGACTCTGTGTAACCCTAGCCCTCTCCGGTGTCTATATAAATCGGAGGGTTTTAGTCCATAGGACGAACAACAATCATACCATAGGCTAGCTTCTAGGGTTTAGCCTCTCTGATCTCGTGGTAGATCCACTCTTGTACTACCCATATCATCAATATTAATCAAGCAGGAGTAGGGTTTTACCTCCATCGAGAGGGCCCGAACCTGGGTAAAAACATTGTGCCCCTTGTCTCCTGTTACCATCCGCCTAGACGCACAGTTTGGGACCCCCTACCCGAGATCCGCCGGTTTTGACACCAACAACAACCATCATAGCCAAGTGAACTATCTACTCCCACTAACACTCTAGTAGCGTACAAGTACTAACTTACTCTTAGCTAACTAGATGATGCCGGCCGCCATCTGCTGTCCATGCTAAACACCGGCACCAGCGTCCTCCGCCTCACCTCGGACTTGCCAGAGGTGCGATAGGGCGCGTTGCTCACGCGCGTTGGCCCTTTCCATGCCGGTGTGGTCCACCGTAGCTTCGGCTTCCAAGCGGGAAACCCACTTGACGAGCTGGTAGTAAAAATCAGCGTCGCGAAGGCGTGCGTGCCCGACAGCCTCCAGGGCTATTTGCGGGGCGCCGACCTCCATGTAGTCGGCCCAGTTGCGGGCGCTCTGCTCGCGACTCAGAGTATCGGTGCGCTACTGCTCCATGTCCCGCTGGCGGTGCAAATCGGCGATACGCTGCTCCTCCACCAGGCGGTCGCGCTCCAACAACTCCTGCTCCTCCGCCATGCGGTCGCGCTCCAATAACTCCTCGATCTCCGCATTGCCATCTAAAGACAGATAGAATGCCTCCTCCCTCCGTCTGCCTTTCGGTGAAAACCCGAACACTAGTTCCGGCGGTGACCGCCTCCGGCGTCGCCTACCGCGGATGGGTGGGGGCATGGCGGACGTGGCGAGTGACGTCGGGCCGGTGGGGGCTTATGAGGATATGGCGAGTTGGGTCACGGTGGCACCTGAGAAGGCCGGGAAACAGTACTTATAGGCGGAAGGTAGCGCGACGGTCATCGGAATTCAATGCATAATGGCTTAGCGCGCCAGCTTGCCGTGGAAAACTAGAGAAACTGAAATTATGACTGTGCTGTCTTGTCCGGTCTGGGTCGCACGCCGGCATGGCGGTCAAACGAGTGCACTCGAATCATCTTCGTCCTTGTCAATAATGATTCCACGGATTTGAAGTGTATCTTTTTTCGCATCAGTTAGCTGCCTTAATTACGGCCGGCTGCATGCAGGCACTCAGAATCGCTCGCAGGCAGTACGCGAAGCAGCATGCAACCACTTAAATCGCTGGAATTAATTAGGCTTAAACTTCTGCATGCCGAGGGCACGCTTCCAGCCACTTAAATCGCTAGAATTTATTAGGCTTAAACTTCTGCATGCCGTTAATTATTGCCATGCCTTGGTCTTGCTGCTTTGCTCACGGGACTAATAAATCCCGGACGGAGGGAGTACCTTGGTTGGTGAGAGGTTTGAATTAAGCCCTGCAAACCGGAAAGGAGGTACTAGTACGTGCGTGATCCGCTATTTATTCGTGTAGGATCGAGTAGGTCGTTTCTTGAATTGAGCCCTGCAAACCGTAAAGGAGGTAGTACGTGCGTGATCCGCTATTTATCCGTGTAGGATTGATAGTGTAGCTTGTCAGTTTCTTCAGAGGTAGGCATTTTTATCCGTGTAGGATCGATAGTGTAGCTTGTCAGTTTCTTCAGAGGTAGGCATTTTTATTTAAAAAACTACCACTTCGCATCTTGCGTCGCAAATAAAACTGCCAAGAGCGCATTTGTAGGCTAGCTACTGATCGATCAGTAACTTGTAAACACTGAGCGAACAGACATAAGTTTTTTTTGACTATTTACTGTGGGGTAAGACCCCACAGCCCATTTTATTCGAAAAACAAAAAGTCGAGCAAATTACAAGGCACTGAGAAAGTGCCAAAGCAAAAATGAGTCATATCTACAACTTACCTAGAGTTAGAAGGTATAAGTTAAGAAGAAGCTATCCTAGAAAATTACAGAAGGGCATTAACCCAGGCTAACAGTTGAGCTCTAAGAGAACTGCTAAGTCTGTGGGAGAGGAGGAGGATATCATGTACAAAATTGCATCGCCAGGCAGCAAAACGAGCCTGCTCTCCCCTGAAGATCCTCCCATTCCTGAGAATCCAAATATTCCATGCTGCAGTGAGCATCACCTCGAAAAAAAGGGTTGACGAAAATTTGATCTGGCACTGGCAACACACTCCTGGACATTAGCACACTGGGACCAGTCAATCTGAAGGTAGTTCCACACTCTTGAGCTGAAATTGCACTGGAAGAACAAATGGGTTCTGTCCTCATGTACATAAGCATTACATATAACACAAAGATTATCCTCAGCTTGAGACCTCCAATGTCTTCTGACCAGCATGTCTTTGGTGTTTAGTCTATCAAAGAATAATAACCAACCAAAGACTTTAATCTTCATGGTGCATCTGCTCTTCCATAACCATTTGCATGGCATAATAGTGGGCATATGGGAATGCATAATGGTATAGACATAAGTAACTGTTAATGCATCTCAATGATTCACAGATCATATACAAATATGTAGCTCCAAAAGCAAAGATCAGCCACTTTGGATCTTGCGTCGCAACTAAAACTAACTAGTACGATTCCCATACATAAGATCAACATGTTAATGCATCTCAATGACTCACAGATCATATACAAATATGTAGCTCCAAAAGCAAAGATCAAGAAAAAACATCTGCTCTTCCTACTAACATGGATGCTTCTATTGGCCAACATTCAGTACAGACTGAAAGACAAATTTGTTTGTGAAGTCTACAATTCCTCTTGCAAATGTAAGTGGTTTCACCAATAGCTGGAACCATGAGAATGAACTAGACATGATGGAGGAACATGCACTGCAATATGATTTGGTCTTCCCTCGATCACACTGCGAGACTATTTTTGGAATACAAACTTTAACTTAGGCAAAATGATGCCCATTGTCTAATCAGACCAAAGCAATGAAGCACCTAGTGTTGGCCAATAAATAGTACAGTACTACTTTTTTGCAGTCCATGAAGTGACTATCCAATCTTTCTGTGTCTATTTTCAAATGGCACTGCATGCAGTGACTATACTATTCTCTTGTGCAGTTCAACCAAAATTGCGGGCACTTTGTTTGTTTGCCAAATAGCAACGGGCAGACATCTCTATCTGCACAAATATCAAGCAGCTAGTAAACATATACCACACCTTGTATTTTCGGTTTAAACATGTCTCTTCCGCTTAGCATCTGTCATGTTCTGCACTGGACAATCTGATACAGTTATGTTTTGACCTGGACAATTTCATACTGAATTGATTTGCTGGTTCAGAGAAGATAATAGTAAAAGATAGGCCCTTCGCAGAGGGAAGCAAAGGTTGCCATGTGCTTTTATGGTTGGATGCACAAAATCTCAATGCAAAAGAACGTCACTTTATATTGCCACTTGTGATATCAACCTTTAGTATGCAGTCCGTCGCTTTTATTACTTCCACATCACAAGATCGTATAAAGCTTATTTCTCCCACACCAATCAATCATACATATTTAGAGCAATTTTTATTGCTTTGCACTGATGACAACTTACTTGAAGGATCTTACTCAATCCATAGGTAGATATGGTGGACTCTCATGGCAAAATTGGTTTAAGGATTTTGGAAGCACAAGTAGTATCTCTACTTGGCGCTGAGAATTTGGCTAGCATGAGGGGGAAAGGCAAGCTCAACATGTTGGGGGATCCATGACAACATACTTTATCTCAAATATAAGAAAACATAACTCATTACGTTGTCTTCCTTGTCCAACATCAACTCTTTAGCATGTCATATTTTAATGAGTACTCCCAATCATAAAAGATGTCAATAATAGTATATTTATATGTGAAACCTCCCTTTCCTTATTACTTCCTATTAATTGCAACAATGAGCAAAGCTATGTTTGCAAACTCCCAACAACTTTTATTCATCATACTCTTTCTATGCGAAGTCATTACTTTCAATAGGATCAATATGAACTCTTTGTTTCTTTTTATTCTTTTTCTTCCTTTTCTTTTATTCACTCTAGATCATGGCAAAATAATCAAGCCCTTGACTCAACACTAATCTTTATTATATATAGCTCACGGACTCGATTACATAGAGAGATCATAAAGCAAAACACAAAACTAGATCATGCCATAAACTTTATTCTACTAGATCAAGATACTACTAATAGGATCGAACTAAGAAAACGGTAAAGATAGGAGTTGTGAAGGTGATACGATACCGGGGCACCGCCCCCAAGCTTGGCAGTTGCCAAGGGGAGTGCCCATACCCATGTGATTATGTCTCCTTTGTTGGTGTTGGAGAAATATTCTTGGCGATGATTCCCCTCAGGATACGGTTCTCCTCCTCGAGCTTATTGACTTGCTACTTGAGGTCCATTATTTCCTTATGAAGCTTTCCTGTAACGGCTAAGACTCCTTGCACCCAAGGGTGTTGCATAGCTGCGGGAGAACAAGTGACACTCCTCTTCATATTTTCATAAGAAAGAAATCTAACATTGGAAGGGATAACCGAGTTTGGAATAGCTGAGCTCTGTAATTCCCCCATCGTGAACCCAGCTCGGAAGCGAGAAGTGACTTCTTGATCCTCCATGGCATCTACCCTCATCAAGTCAGCCTCCATCTCTACCTCCGTTGCTGGCCCAAAGTGGTTAGCGTCGTTGTTTGCCCTTGGTTCCGATGCTGGATGAGACACCCGGCTCTCCCCGACTGATTCTTGAGAAGACATCTTGCTCTAATCTGCAGCAGCAATAGCTCGAAACAAAAACAGAGGATATTTGCGTGATATGGTAGTCAAAACCTTTGGGAGAATATATAATGAATTTTTACCGACCAAAATACGTATCGTGCAAGAAAACAGAGTCCGGAAGGCACACGAGGTGCTCACGAGGTAGGGGGCGTGCCCAGGCGGTAGGGCGCGCCCTCCACCCTTGTGGAGCCCTCATGTCCTTCCCGGACTGCTACTTATTTTTCTATTTTTCTAAATATTCCAAAACGGAGAAATATTGCCTTAAAAATTGTTTTGGAGTCAGTTTACTTACCGTACCACATACCTATTCCTTTTCGGACTTTGAAACGTTCTGGAAAGTGTCCCTTATGTATTCCTCCGGGGTTACGATTTCAATAACATTGGTTTCAACATTTATAGGGTTACCTGAGATATAGTGTTTGATTCTTTGACCGTTTACCACCTTCGGATTTGTGCCTTCGAAATTGTTGATTTTTATGGCACCGGAACGATAGACCTCCTTGATAACGTAGGGGCCTTCCCATTTAGAGAGAAGTTTTCTTGCAAAAAATCTTATACGAGAGTTGTATAGCAACACATAATCACCTACATTAAACTCACGCTTTTTTATCCTTTTGGCATGCCATCTTTTAACTTTTTCTTTAAAAAACTTGGCATTTTCATATGCTTGGGTTCTCCATTCATCAAGTGAGCTAATATAAAATAACCTCTTCTCATCGGCAAGTTTGAAATCATAGTTGAGCTCTTTAATAGCCCAGTATGCCTTATTGTCGGTGTCAAAACCGGCGGATCTCGGGTAGGGGGTCCCGAACTGTGCGTCAAGGTCGGATGGTAACAGGAGACAAGGGACACTTTATTTTACCCAGGTTCGGGCCCTCTCGATGGAGGTAAAACCCTACTCCTGCTAGATTAATATTGATGATATGGGTAGTACAAGAGTAGATCTACCACGAGATCAAGGAGGCTAAACCCTAGAAACTAGCCTATGGTATGATTGTGTATGATGATGGTTCCGTCCTACGGACTACAACCCTCCGGTTTATATAGACACCGGATAGGGTTAGGGTTACACAGAGTCAGTTACATCGGTAGAAGATCTTGAATATCCGCACGCCCAGCTTGCCTTCCACACCAAGAAAAGATCCTTCCGGACACGAGACGAAGTCTTCAATCTTGTATCTTCATAGTCCTGGAGTCCGGCTGAAGGTATAGTCCGGCTATCCGAACACCCCCTAATCCAGGACTCCCTCAGTAGCCCCCGAACCAGGCTTCAATGACGACGAGTCCGGCGCGCAAATTGTCTTCGGCATTGCAAGGCGGGTTCCTCCTCCGAATCTTGTGTACCTATATGAATAATGTCCGATTCTTGTAACATAGCGCTCCTCGGCTTCTGTGCCCAATAATGACCGTCTTCCACATGCTGAACGAATGCGAAAAGCCCAGGGTGTTTTTACATCTGTACCCTTAGCCGTATGATCAAGCCGCCTATTTAACGGGATGGGGATTTAGATCCAAGCCACATCTCCTCCCCGCGAGCTATCATCAGAGCGCCTCCAGCAAAGGCCCATTCCAACATGGCCAACCGTCGCAGCTCCTCCCCTCGCCCCTCCGGCCCTAAACCCGGAGATTGGGAGAGTTGCACTATCCCTCACAGTGAGTTAGTGTCGCTGCAAGCCAAGGGATTCCTCCCTCAGGCATACATGGTCCCGGTCCGAGCCGGACTCGCCACCTATAATGGAGGAAAGCAAGCGGAGAGCATCCCCAGCCCTTCTAAAGGAGAGCGGGCGTGCCTCATCCCTTATCTACTAAGGGGACTGGGATTTCCAATTCATCCATTCCTCCGCGGGCTCCTGAAGTTCTACGACCTCCAGTTGCACAATCTCACGCCCGGCTCTGTACTACATATTGCGGGCTTCGTTGCCCTTTGCGAGCTATTTCTAGGCGTCGAGGCTCATTTCGCGCTGTGGAAGAGGTTGTTCTGCTTGGTACCCCGTTATCAAGAGGGGTCCATATATCAAGTGGGCGGAGCCGAAGTATGGCGCATCGCCGGGACCGGATACTTATCCGGAACCCCAAAAAAGGCGTCCGAGGACTGGCCTTCAGAATGGTTTTACATAGATGATGTCCCACTGCCGGACCCTATCCGGGTCGGTCTCCCTGAGTTCAACAGCGCTCCATTGAAGAAACGCTTGAGCTGGCGTCCGCGGAGCTCTCAGAGGGAAACTGACAGAGACGTCCTTTACCTGATGGGCTGGGTAAGACTGCTGGCTCATTCCGGACTAACCATGATTGGAGTCATGGCTGCATGTATTATGCGGGGGGTGCAGCCGCTTCAATATAGAAGCCACCCCATGTGGGATTTCAACGGGGAGGATGACGCCACCCGTTACGGCCGTAAGGGACCAGCCACAACCTCCGCTCTAATAAAGATTTTAACATTCTTGTACAAGGGAGAAAAGGAGGATTTCCTCCGCGTCAACCCGCGGGCCGGATTCACTATGTACGAACCTCCAAGTTGGGTAAGTGAACTATTGCGCTTGCCCGTTTGTCTTAACACCCCCAGGACTAGATGTATAGTCTGATGACTTCAATGCAGGGACTGCGACAGGAAGTGAAGGATATCAGCAGCCGACCTCCACAGCCCAAGGACCCAAAACGGTCCCTCAATCCGGACTCCGAGGAGGATCCGGACATAGTGGTGGAGCTTATCGACGGGGTGTTCCATCAGTTAAGCAAGGACAATACCTTCGTAGCCATTATGGCTGATTACCCCGGGTTAATCCCGGCCTCCCAGGTGACAGAAACCAGAGTGTTTTATTTCCTCAAGAGAGATTCTATTCCTCCGGCATTTCAAACGACAACCGTCTTTTGCAGGGGAGATTTCCGAGGCGGGAGGCCGAACCTGCGGCAACTAGCCAACGAGGTGCCGCGGGGCCCCGTGGGGAAAAAAGAAATGAAGTTCGGACTGAGATTCCGGCACAAAGGTATAATGCGCCCTTTGTTTCCCTGGTGTTATTCTGTCAAGGCATGTTAACATCCGTGCTATTTCCAGTACGAAGAGGCCTCGCCGGACTATATCCGGAGAGGCTGCCAACCGCGCCTCCACCAGCCAGGCTCCAACATCTGGTTCGGAAGCGGGGACGAGCACCAGGCGCGCACCGGATGCTCCTCCAACAGAGGATGCGGACCGGCTATCTGCCACAAATTCAGAAGTGGAGAGCGCCATGAACCACCGGCGCCGCCGGACAGTTCTACGCGACGCTTGTTTCTCCCGAGAGGCTTTAGATGCCTTTAATTCGGGAGATGCGTACCTTCGTGCCGCTCAAGATGGTTTAACGAGAGCCACGGAGCAGTATGTGAAAGACATACGGGTGAGAAAATTTTGGTTTAAATATATATGTACCAGTAGCCCCCGAGACTTGAAACAGTTAAAGTAACTGATTTAAGGATCATATAACCTGCAGGTTCTTACAGAGAAGAACACCGTGTTGTCCCAGGAGCTGGAAAAGTGCAAGGCCCAACTAGAGGCCGCACTAGCCGCAACAGGGGAGCCGAAAGGGACCCCCTCGGGTAAGATACACTTCAAAAGATTAGTATTGTGCGGCTTGTGTGCAAATCTGACAATTCATGTTGCAGATGGCGCCGGACTCGATCCGGATAAGCAACAACTCTTACGCCAGTTAAAGGCCGGTGAGAGTACGTTGACAAGGGTGAGGCGAGAGAAGAATGATCTTCAAGATACCAACACCAAGCTGGATGCTGAACTGAAGGACATTCGTAGCCAGTTATCGAACTCCACAAAGGAGAATCAGCGGCTTCGACGCGGCATATTTAGTAAGTGCTTGAACGAACTGTAAAAAATGAGTTCGGCGAAGAAGTCGAATAATAGAGTATTGTCTGTAGGTATGCTCACAGGTCGTCCTGCAGAGGAGATGCCCGGTTCTACGGGTGACCTTCTCCCCGAACTCCTGCAACTGCACGAGAGAATTCGGCAGGCAATGCAAGGTGTTGCCCAAGCCTTATGGCCTGCCCACTCCACGCCCGAGGGCCTTGGAGAGCTTGCGGAGAAGCTAAAGGGAGCTCGGTGGCGCTTCCGGTTGTGGAAGATATCAGCCTGCCGACAAGGCGCTAGGGAGGCCTGGGCCATGGTGAAGACCCGCTTTACGAAGTCTGACCCCAATCACATGGCCGAGGTCGGACCGGTGGGGCCTGACGGGAAGGAGATCCCTGTGAGCTTAGTGTATGACCAGGTAGAATTGTCCGCAAAGTATTCCCAGCAGGACTGTAAATTAGACAGCCCGTTAGATGGCATAGAGGAGGAATACGATCAGTCAAGATGACTGTGTAATTTATAATTGACATGTGTAATGCCTTCTAGCCAGATTGTAGATCGTTTGTCGTTGCCGACCTTTTCGCTTCGACCTCGGGACCTGACGGTCCGGAGTGTGTCCGAATACCATAACGGTTATATAAGAACCGGGGTATGCACGGAGACCAGGCGTAGGGGTCATTAGTGCTTTATCAGACAAGTGCCCAACTAGTTATGTTATATTACATGGTTAGTAAGAAACATCTTCCAGAGAGGATAGTTCCGTTAAGGGTTCCTTTCGCTGGGGTGGCGTGCCCTGAAATGCACGTCCGGACTGCAACTGCAGGAAAGACATCTGGGGGCATGTATAAGTAAAAAAGGTTCATCTTTAGTTCACCGACCGAATATTCCGTTAAGAACGCTAGCTTTCGGCTTCACCCAGTCTGAGGTACACATCCGGCTTATCCGGCAGTAGCAATCGCAGAGGTGCTCCCTTTACCGCCTAGCCGAACAATCGGGAACGTAGGGGTAAGCACAGGAGCCAGGCAACCCAGCTTGGCCAAAACTTAAGTCATATCGATGCATATAGTGGTGAAGAAAAGGTGCATGCGGAAGTCTGACACATGCGTTGGGTGTGAAACCCGTATAAACAAGCTTCTGTTAAAGAAGCCCCCAGGTTTAAGGAGCGCGGATAGCGCGTCACATAATGAGCCTTTAAGGGCTATAAAAGGAAAGAGTAAGAGGAGACAAAATGAACACAGAAAAATATATGAAAAATGGTCAGAGGAAGGAGACAAACGCAGAGTTCGGCGCTAGGCATAGAATCTTCGGAGACGTGTGGCGTTCCATGGGTTCGGCTCGAGTCGGTTGTCCGACGCATCTCGCAGGCGGTACGCTCCACCAGTGAGGACTTGGTCAATTATGAAGGGACCTTCCCATTTGGGCTTGAGTTTGTCCTTTTTCTTATCCGGCAGGCGTAGAACTAGTTCACCAACATTGTAATTTTTGGCCCGTACTTCTCTGCTTTGATATCTTCGAGCTTGCTGTTGATAAAATGCGGAACGGGCTTTAGCCACGTCGTGCTCCTCCTCTAAGACGTCCAGGTTGTCCTGCCGATCAAGCTCGGCTTCTCTTTCTTCGTACATGCGCACTCGAGGTGAGTCATGAATTATGTCGCAGGGCAGAACTGCTTCCGCGCCATACACCATAAAGAATGGTGTGAATCCAGTGGTACGATTTGGCGTGGTTCGCAGCCCTCAAAGTACGGAGTCGAGCTCCTCTACCCAGTGCGTATTAGATTCCTTGAGGGACCGCACTAGTCTGGGTTTGATGCCGCTCATGATGAGACCGTTTGCGCGTTCGACCTGACCGTTAGTTTGTGGGTGATAGACAGAAGCATAATCGAGCTTAATGCCCATGTTTTTGCACCATAGATTTACTTCCTCCGAGGTGAAGTTTGTGCCGTTATCGGTGATAATGCTGTGGGGGACACCGTAACGGTGTACGACCCCGGATATGAAGTCTATCACAGGTCCGTATTCGGCCGTCTTGACAGGCTTGGCTTCTATCCATTTGGTGAATTTATCCACCATGACCAGTAGGTATTTTTTCTTGTGGGTTCGGCCTTTAAGGGGTCCCACCATATGAAGCCCCCAGACCGCAAAGGGACAAGTGATGGGGATAGTTCGGAGGGCGTTGGGTGGCATATGGCTTTGGTTGGCAAAAAGTTGGCAACCGACGCATCGTTTGACTAGGTCATGGGCGTCTGCTCGGGTCGTCGGCCAATAAAAGCCTGTACGGAAAGCCTTGCTTACGAGGGACCGAGCTGCAGCGTGGTGGCCACCGAGTCCGACATGAATTTCAGCCAACAGACTCCGCCCTTCCTCTTCGGAGATACATCTTTGAAGGACTCCTGTAGTGCTTTTCTTATATAGTTCTCCCTCGTGGACTTTATAGGCTTTAGATCGCCGCACTATGCAGCGTGCCTCATTTTGGTCCTCAGGGAGTTCCTGCCTAGTGAGGTAGGCTAGGAATGGTTCTATCCACGGGGCAATGACCGCCATTATTACGTGGGCTGTAGGTGTGATTTCGGTGGCGGGGCCTCCGATAATGTCAGATTGCTCGGCGTCTGGTTGTGCGGTTGTGTCCGGACTGTTATCCGAGGGTTCCCCCTCCCATGCTACAGATGGTTTGAATAATCTTTCTAATAAGATGTTGGGGGGACGGCATCTTGTTTTGCTCTGATGCGTGCCAGGACGTCCGCTGCCTGATTATTTTCTCAGGCTATATGGTGAAATTCCAGTCCCTCGAACCGAACTGACATTTTTAGTACGGCGTTGCGATAGGCTGCCATTTTTGGGTCTTTGGTGTCGAAGTCGCCATTTATCTGGGATATCGCGAGGTTTGAGTCCCCACGTACTTCCAGGCGTTGAATGCCCATGGATACTGCCATTCGGAGACCATGTAGAAGGGCCTCATATTCGGCTGCATTGTTGGAGTCCGTGTACATAATTTGGAGTACATATTGGATTGTGTATCCTGTAGGGGACGTCAAAACGACGCCAGCCCCCAGTCCGGCCAACATTTTGGAGCCGTCGAAATGCATGATCCAGTTTGAGTATGTGTCGTACTCTTTAGGGAGTTCGGCCTCTGTCCATTCGGCGACGAAGTCGGCTAGGACTTGCGATTTAATGGCTCGCCGTGGTTTGTAGGTTATGTCAAACGGTAGGAGCTCTATGGCCCATTTTGCTATCCGGCCCGTTGCGTCGCGGTTGTTGATAATATCGTTGAGTGGTACTTCCGAGGCTACTGTTATAGAACACTCTTGAAAGTAGTGTCGTAGCTTCCGGGATGCCATGAACACCGCGTATGCAATCTTTTGGTAATGCGGGTACCGTGATTTGCATGGTGTGAGGACAGTGGACACGTAGTAAACCGGCCTTTGAAGGGGGAGTTTGTGCCTGTCAGTTACCCGTTCGACAACGAGTACTGCGCTAACAACTTGATGAGTTGCGGCGATGTACAATAGCATGGGTTCACCAGTATTCGGCGCGGCCAGGACGGGATTTGTTGCCAAGATGGCCTTTATTTCCTCGAGTCCGGCCGTTGCAGCGTCCGTCCACTCGAAGTGTTCGGTGCGCCTAAGGAGGCGGTAAAGGGGCAATGCATTTTCTCCCAAGCGGGAGATAAAGCGGCTTAAAGCCGCTACGCATCCGGTGAGTTTCTGTATTTGTTTGAGGTCTTTTGGGATGTCCAATTGTGACAAAGCTCGGATTTTAGCTGGATTTGCTTCAATTCCTCTACCGGATACAATGAAGCCCATGAGCTTTCCGGCAGGAACGCCGAAAACGCATTTTTCCGGATTGAGCTTAATGTCGTATTTTCGAAGGTTGTCGAATGTAAGCCTCAAGTCGTCTACTAGAGATTCGACATGTCTTGATTTAACGACCACATCATCTACGTATGCCTCCACTGTTTTGCCGATCTGGTTTGCCACACATGTTTGAATCATGCGCTGATATGTTGCGCCGGTGTTTTTTAGCCCAAAGGGCATTGTGGTGAAGCAGAATGGGCCGTATGGTGTGATGAATGCCGTTGCGGCTTGGTCTGACTCTGCCATCTTTATTTGATGGTAACCAGAGTATGCGTCGAGGAAGCACAGCGGATCGTGTCCTGTAGTGGCATCGATGATTTGATCTATTCGAGGGAGGGGAAACGGATCCTTTGGGCAAGCCTTATTAAGGTCTTTGAAGTCGACACACAGGCGCCAGGATTTGTCCTTCTTTGGTACCATCACTAGGTTTGCTAGCCAGTCCGGATGTTTTATGTCTCTAATGAATCCGGCTTCCAATAACTTGGCTAGCTCCTCTCCCATGGCCTGTCTCTTTGGTTCGGAGAAACGCCGAAGGGCTTGTTTGACAGGTTTGAATCCTTTCTGGATGTTTAAGCCGTGTTCGGCCAGCCTGCGTGGGATTCCTGGCATATCTGAGGGGTGCCAAGCGAAAATGTCCCAGTTCTCTCGTAGGAACTCTCGCAGTGCGGCATCTATGTTAGGGTTCAGTCGTGCCCCGATGGAGGCTGTTTTACTGGGGTCCGTTGGGTAGACCTGGAATTTGACTATTTCGTCCGCTGGTTTGAAGGATGTGGATTTGGATCTCTTATCGAGTATCACATCATCCCTATTGACCGTGGATCGCAGCGCAGTCAGTTCTTCTGCCGCTAAGGTTTCGGATAGTGCCTCGAGGGCCAATGTGGCTGTCTTGTTTTCGGCGCGGAGTGCTATGTCCGGATCACTAGCGAGAGTGATAATTCCGTTTGGCCCAGGCATCTTTAGCTTCATGTACCCGTAATGGGGTATAGCTTGGAAAACTGTGAATGCCTCCCGTCCTAATATAGTGTGATATCCGCTTTTGAACGGGGCCACCTGAAACGTGATTTGTTCGGACCTGTAATTATCCGGCGTGCCGAATACCACATCTAGTGTGATTTTTCCGGTGCAGCGCGCTTCCTGACTGGGAATTATTCCTCTAAAGGTTGTGCTGCTTTGCTCCATGCGGTTCCAGTTTATTTCCATCTTTTGAAGGGTTTCCTCGTAAATGAGGTTCAATCCGCTGCCTCCATCCATGAGTACCTTTGCGAGACGACAGCCGTCCACTATGGGACTGAGGACCAATGCGGCTGGTGCTCTGGCTGTTCGAAATTTAGGTTCGTCACTCACGTTGAAGGTGATAGCAGTATTACTCCATGGGTTTATTGTTGCCACTTGATAGACTTCGGTGAGGCTGCGGAGTGTTCTTTTTCGCATGTTATTCGATGCGAAAGTCTCAAAGATTTTATTTCGGTTTTTCGAGCACTTTCCATCACACAGTATTTTTGTACTATGGACGCAAGTCAGCAAAGCGTGTAATATTACGACGACTTACGGCGTTAAGTATTCCCTCGTCCGTGCAGTTACTGCAAAAGATTGAGATTGCATCTCCCTCGCGGCAGTCCTTTGTCATGTTCATAACCAGGAGGAATCTGGCCCAGTAATGATGTACTGTTTCTTCGGGCATTTGCCTGATTTGGGAAAGATCGCTTATGATCGGGCGGGTGGGTGTCGTAGAATTTGAGACCTCACCCAATTTACTGTTCGGAGGCCGAAGAACATCCGAATTCTGAGATCCGGAGCCTTGGATGTTATCCGATGAGTCTAGCCCGTTGCCTAATTTTACGCTCAGGTCTTGGATTGTATCCTCCCCTCCGCGGATATCCGGCATGGAGGGTTCGGGGATTCGGACGTAACTAGTCCTTAAGATAGATGAAGGGTCGCCGCATTGTGCCTCCACCACGGCAACGTGGTGGGTGACGTGGGGAGAGTTAATTTCTCTTAGATCGGGTTTAAGCCCAACCTGGTCGTAATTTGTAGCGACACCCAGTGCGGCGATTCGATCCAAGAGCTCGTTTACAGAAGAGAGCTCCATCGGATCCAATTGCTCGGCGAGTTCTGAGCTGGCGTGGAGGTTGCTTTCGATGATCCGAGAGGTCACCGTCGGCGCAACAGCCGAACAGGCGGTCGCAAGAAAACCACCGAGCCGAAGAGTTTGGCCGACAGCCAGGGCTCCTTTTGTAATGGCGCCGTCTTTAAAGATGGGAAGAGGCATCCTTCCTGATCGCGACAGCACAGAGGAACTCTCAATGAAAGCACCAATGTCGGTGTCAAAACCGGCGGATCTCGGGTAGGGGGTCCCGAACTGTGCGTCAAGGTCGGATGGTAATAGGAGACAAGGGACACTTTATTTTACCCAGGTTCAGGCCCTCTCGATGGAGGTAAAACCCTACTCCTGCTAGATTAATATTGATGATATGGGTAGTACAAGAGTAGATCTACCACGAGATCAAGGAGGCTAAACCCTAGAAGCTAGCCTATGGTATGATTGTGTATGATGATGGTTCCGTCCTACGGACTATAACCCTCCGGTTTATATAGACATCAGATAGGGTTAGGGTTACACAGAGTTGGTTACATCGGTAGGAGATCTTGAATATCCACACGCCCAGCTTGCCTTCCACGCCAAGAAAAGATCCTTCCGGACACGGGACGAAGTCTTCAATCTTGTATCTTCATAGTCCTGGAGTCCGGTTGAAGGTATAGTCCGGCTATCCGAACACCCCCTAATCCAGGACTCCCTCACTTATGTTCTAGTTCGAGAGGTAAGTGACATGCTTTTCCATAAACCATTTTATATGGAGACATACCCATAGGATTTTTATATGCAGTTCTATGAGCCCATAATGCATCATCAAGTTTCTTGGACCAATTCTTTCTAGACCTATTGACAGTCTTTTGCAAAATTAATTTGAGCTCTCTATTACTCAATTCTACTTGACCACTAGACTGCGGGTGATAAGGAGATGCAATCCTATGATTAACATCATACTTAGCAAGCATTTTACGGAAAGCACCATGAATAAAGTGTGAACCACCATCAGTCATTAAGTATCTAGGGACTCCAAACCTCGGAAAAATAACTTCTTTAAGCATTTTAATAGAAGTGTTATGATCAACACTACTAGTTGGAATAGCTTCTACCCACTTAGTAACGTAATCAACAGCAACTAAAATATGTGTATATCCATTAGAGGCTTGAAAAGGTCCCATATAATCAAAGCCCCAAACATCAAATGGTTCAATAACAAGTGAATAATTCATAGGCATTTCTTGACGTCTAATAATATTACCAATTCTTTGGCATTCATCACAAGATAAGACAAACTTACGGGCATCCCTGAAGAGAGTGGGCCAATAAAAACCGGATTGCAATACCTTATGTGCAGTTCTATCTCCCGCGTGGTGTCCTCCATAAGCTTCGGAGTGGCACTTGCGTAGGATATGTTCCTGTTCATGCTCAGGTACACAACGTCTAATAACACCATCTACTCCTTCTTTATAAACATGTGGGTCATCCCAAAAGTAATGTCTCAAATCATAGAAAAACTTTTTCTTTTGCTGGTATGTGAAACTAGGTGGTATAAATTTAGCAACAATGTAATTAGCATAATCAGCATACCATGGAGTACTACGGGAAGTACTTATAACATTTAATTGTTCATCAGGAAAGCTATCATCTATAGGTAGTGGGTCATCAAGAACATTTTCTAACCTAGACAAGTTGTCTGCAATGGGGTTCTCAGCTCCCTTTCTATTAACGATATGCAAATCAAATTCTTGTAGCAAGAGAACCCATCTAATAAGTCTAGGTTTAGCATCTTTCTTTTCCATAAGATATTTAATAGCAGCATGAACAGTGTGAATAGTTACTTTAGAATCAACAATATAAGGTCTGAACTTATCACAAGCAAATACAACTGCTAAAAATTCTTTTTCAGTAGTAGCATAATTTCTTTGAGCATTGTCTAGAGTCTTACTAGCATAATGGATGACATTTAATTTCTTATCAAATTTTTGCCCTAGAACAACACCTACAGCATAATCACTAGCATCAAACATAATTTCAAAGGGTAAATTCCAATCAGGTGGCTGAACAATAGGTGCAAAGATCAATGCTTTCTTAAGTATTTCAAATGCTTCTACACAGTCATCATCAAAGACAAATGGCATATCTTTTTGTAATAAATTAGTCAGAGGCCGAGAAATTTTGAGAAGTCCTTAATGAACCTCCTATAAAATCCGGCGTGACCAAGGAAACTTCTTATACCTTTGATGTCCTTGGGACATGGCATCTTTTCAATAGCATCTACCCTGGCTTTATCAACTTCGATACCTCTTTCAGAAACTTTATGCCCCAAGACAATACCTTCATTAACCATAAATTGGCACTTTTCCCAATTCAAGACAAGATTAGTTTCTTCAGATCTCTGCAAAACTCGATCAAGATTGCTCAAGCAATCATCAAAAGAGGATCCATAGACGGAAAAGTCGTCCATGAAAACCTCACAGATCTTTTCACAAAAGTCAGAGAATATAGCCATCATGCATCTTTGAAAGGTAGCAGGTGCATTACATAAACCAAAAGGCATATGTCTATAAGCAAAAGTACCAAAAGGGCATGTAAAAGTAGTCTTTGATTGATCTTTAGCCGACACAGGTATTTGAGAGAATCCAGAGTAACCATCTAGAAAGCAGTAGTGTGTATGTTTGCATAATCTTTCTAGCACTTGATCGATAAAAGGTAAGGGGTAATGATCTTTCTTAGTAGCCTTATTTAATTTAAGGAAATCAATTACCATCCTATAACCTGTAATAATTCTTTGTGGAATCAATTCACCTTTATCATTAGGAACAACAGTAATACCTCCCTTCTTAGGGACATAATGGACAGGACTCACCCACTGACTATCAGCAACGGGATAAATTATACCTGCCTCCAGAAGCTTAAGTATTTCTTTTCTTACCACTTCTTTCATTTTAGGATTCAAACGTCGTTGAGGGTCATGAACTGGTTTGACATCTGCTTCTAAATTTATTTTATGTTGACATAGAGTGGGACTAATGCTCTCAAGATCATCAAGAGTATATCCAATAGCAGCACGGTGCTTCTTCAGAGTTTTCAATAGTCTTTCTTCTTCATGCTCTGAAAGGTTAGCACTAATAATAACAGGATATATCTTCTTTTCATCAAGATAAGCATATTTAAGATTATCAGGCAACGGTTTAAGCTCAAACACAGGATCACCCTTGGGTGGAGGAGGATCCCCTAAAATTTCAACATGCAAATTGTGTTTCAGAATAGGTTCCTGTTTAAAGAATATCTCATCTATTTCCCTTCTTTCATTCATAAACATATCATTTTCATGGTCTAGCAAATATTGTTCTAAAGGATCACTAGGAGGTACGGCAATAGAAGCAAGAACAATAATTTCATCTTTACTAGGCAATTCTTCTTCACGATGTTGTTTACAAAATTTAGAGAAATTAAACTCATGAATCATATCATCTAAGCCAATAGTAACAACATTCTTTTCGCAGTCTATCTCAGCATTAACAGTATTCAAGAAGGGTCTACCAAATATAATGGGACAAAAGCTATCTTGTGGGGAACTGAGAACAAGAAAATCAGCAGGATATTTAGTTTTCCCACACAAGACTTCAACATCTCTAACGATTCCCACTGCTAAATAGTATCTCAATTGGCAAGTTTAATTGTAACATCAATTTCTTCTAACTCAGCAGGTGCAATTTCATGCTTAATTTCTTTATACAAGTCATAAGGTATAACACTGGCACTAGCACCCATATCATATAAGCCATGATAATAATGATCTCCTATTTTAACAGAAATAATAGGCACGCCTACCACAGGTCTATGTTTATCTTTAGCATCGGGTTTAGCAATTCTAGCAGTTTCACCGCAAAACTGAATAACATGCCCATCAATATTATCAGCCAAGAGATCTTTAACAATAGCAATATTTGGTTCAACTTTAACTTGCTCAGGAGATGTATAATTTCTAATATTGCTTTTACGAACCATAGTTGAAGCTTTAGCATGATCCTTAATTCTAACAAGGAAAGGTGGTTTCTCAACATAAGAAGTAGGAACAATAGGATCATTATAAGTGACAGTCTTTTCTTCAACTTTAATAGGTGCAGCTACTTTTACTTCTATGGGAGGATGATATTTAAACCACTTCTCCTTGTGGAGATCAACATAAGTAGCAAAAGATTCACAGAAAGAAGCTACTATCTCAGAGTCAAGTCCATATTTAGTGCTAAACTTACGAAAAATATTGGTATCCATAAAAGATTTAACACAATCAAACTTAGGTGTCATACCTGACTCCTTACCTTCGTCGAGATCCCAATCTTCAGAGTTGCGTTTAATTCTATCCAACAATTCCCATTTAAATTCAATAGTCTTCATCATAAAAGAGCCAGCACAAGAAGTATCAAGCATGGTGCGATTGTTTTCATAAAGCCGAGCATAAAGATTTTGAATAATGGTTTCTCTTGGAAGCTCGTGATTGGGGCATGAATATAACATTGATTTAAGCCTCCCCCAAGCTTGAGCGATGCTTTCTCCTTCGCGAGGCCAAAAATTATATATAACTGCGATCACGATGAACAAGATGCATAGGATAATACTTTTGATGAAATTCCAATTTCAATCTTCTATAGTTCCATGCTCTTGTATCATCACACAACCTATACCATGTCAATGCATCTCCCTTCAAAGATAAATGGAAGACCTTTTTCTTAGCAACATCATCGGGTATACCTGCAAGCTTACATAATCCACAAACTTCATCCACATATATTAGGTGCTCATCAGGATGCTTTGTTCCATCTCCTGTAAAAGTATTAGCTAGCATTTTTTCCATCATACCCGAAGGAAATTCAAAGGGAACATTTTCATTTTCAGTAGGTTCAGTAGGTTGAGGAGCAACTCTTTGCCCTACTGGTCGGGGTGAAGATACCCCGAACAAGCCCTTCAGAGGATTACTTTCCATAGTAACAAGTGACAGTAAATTTCAGCACACTATATAAATTTTTCCTTACCAAATTCCACCTACCATAGGCGCTTCACTCCCCGGCAATGGTGCCAGAAAAGAGTCTGATGACCCACAAGTATAGGGGATCTATCATAGTCCTTTCGATAAGTAAGAGTGTCGACCCCAACGAGGAGCAGAAGGAAATGATAAGCGGTTTTCAGCAAGGTATTCTCTGCAAGTACTGAAATAAGTGGTAACACATAGTTTTGTGATAGGATAATTTGTAACGAGCAACAAGTGACAAAAGTAAATAAAGTGCAGCAAGGTGGCCCAATCCTTTTTGTAGCAAAGGAAAAGCCTGGACAAACTCTTATATAAGGAAAAGCGCTCCCGAGGACACATGGGAATATCGTCAAGCTAGTTTTCATCACGTTCATATGATTCGCGTTCGGTACTTTGATAATTTGATATGTGGGTGGACCAGTGCTTGGGTGTTGTTCTTACTTGAACAAGCATCCCACTTATGATTAACCTCTATTGCAAGCATCCGCAACTACAACAAACGTATTAAGGTAAACCTAACCATAGCATGAAACATATGGATCCAAATGAGCCCCTTACGAAGCAACACATAAACTAGGGTTTAAGCTTCTGTCACTCTAGCAACCCATCATCTACTTATTACTTCCCAATGCCTTCCTCTAGGCCCAAATAATGGTGAAGTGTTATGTAGTCGATGTTCACATAACACCACTAGAGGCTAGACAACATACATCTCATCAACTATCGAACGAATACCAAATTCACATGACTACTAATAGCAAGACTTCTCTCGTGTCCTCAGGAACAAACGTAACTACTCACAAAGCATATTCATGTTCATAATCAGAGGGGTAATAATATGCATAAAAAATCTGAACATATGATATTCCACCAAATAAACCAACTAGCATCAACTACAAGGAGTAATCAACACTACTAGCAACCTACTAGTATCAATCCGGACTTGGAGACAAGAATTGGATACAAGAGATGAACTAGGGTTTGGAGATGAGATGGTGCTGGTGAAGATGTTGATGGAGATTGCCCTCTCCCGATGAGAGGAGCGTTGGTGATGACAATGGCGATGATTTCCCCCTCCCGGAGGGAAGTGTCCCCGGCGGAACAGCTCTGTCGGAGCCCTAGATTGGTTCCGCCAAGGTTCCGCCTCGTGGCGGCGGAGTCTCATCCCGAAAGGTTTCTTATGGTTTTTTCCTGGACGAAAGACCTCATATAGTAGAAGATGGGCATCGGAGAGTCAACAAGGGGCCCACGAGTTAGGGGGCGCGCCCAGGGGGTAGGGCGCGCCCCCCACCCTCGTGGACAGGTGGGCCCTCCTCTGGTGAACTTCTTTTGCTGGATATTTTTTATTATTTCCAAAAATGATTTTCGTGGAGTTTCAGGACTTTTGGAGTTGTGCAGAATAGGTCTCTAATATTTGCTCCTTTTCCAGCCCAGAATTCCAGTTGCCGGCATTCTCCCTCCTTATGTAAACCTTGTAAAATAAGAGAGAATAGCCATAAGTATTGTGACATAACGTGTAATAACAGCCCATAATGCAATAAATATTGATATAAAAGCATGATGCAAAATGGACGTATCAATGACAGACCAAGTCTAGACTCGTTCTGTCACGGGATCACCCATCGAAGACTCTGTCTCGGGGACCAACACAGCCGGTCCTCGTTGTTCCTGCACATGTGTGTGGTTTGTGAGGCACGTGCCATGTCAAGGACGTGCGTTGTTTATTCAAATAGCACACCATCCCTACATGCATATGCATGGGCCACACGCATGTAGGGGTGCCCTCCCCCCTTTCGGGCGGTCTCTATATCGAGCACCCATCCGATGGCCTCGGTGGTCTAGGGCGTTGATCGGCACTGAGAGGGTGTAGTCCACGGGGAATAACTGCTTCTCCATGTTAGTGCATGTCATCGCAAGATGACAGACCAAGTCTAGGCCCGTTCTTCGAGATAGTATATGGGTATCGAGAGGGATTGTGTCCGGTTTGTGCAGGAAGTGCTGGTCCTGTTGCTCCGTTGGCCTCGAAACTTCTTGTGCTCTCCAAGGAGGCCATCGCATGTATATGCATGGGCTATCCGGTGGCCCCTACGGTCTAGGAAGTTGACCGGCACCGAGAGAGGCGGTAGGCCACGGTCAACAACTGCTTCTCATGGTTTTTACTTTACACTCTTTAAAGTTGAGTTTTGAACAAATCTAACCCAAAAAGCATATATATATATATATATATATATATATATATATATATATATATATATATATATATATATACAATCTTTGGTCGTAAAAACATATGAAATATGAGATACAAAAAAGATAGTGCCAAACAAAAACAAAAAGAGAAGGGAAAAAAATTAGAGCAGTGGTTACCGAGGGTCGGCTCTCGGCTCTCGGTAATGGCCACCTTTCCGAGAGTTACTCACGGTAAAAGTGTAACCTAGATCTAGGGGGACATATTTTCTGAGAGTTACTCTCGGTAAAAGTGTAACCTAGATCTAGAGTTGATTTCTTTTCCGAGAACCGCACCGACAAGCACTCGGTAAAGGTGACGTCGGCTACTTAAGAATATTCCCCTTGTTGTTTCTTCTCTTTGCTCCCCACCGACCGGCGCCCCCTCCACCGCCGCCCCCACACCACACCGAGCTCCTCCCTCCGGTGAGCCCCCCTCCTCCTCTCCATGTGTGCATAGATAGATTGATGCATAGATAGATGGATGGATGGATAGATGGATGGATGGATTGATATATGGATGGATTGATAGATGGATGGATGCCATGTAGATACATTTTTTCTATATCAAAAGAAAAAATGTTGATAATTGTTGATAATGTTGTATGCATGGATGCTATGTGTGGATGTGACCGATGAGATACGTGAGAGAGTGTTGATGAGAGTTGTTCTTGGAGGAAGAAAAATCAACTTTTGAACGATGACGGTGATCTGCGTGAGCTCCTCCTCATGTTATATCTTGATAATGCACGAGGGGCTCACCCAGCTCAACCATCACCGAAAGTTGAAATACCCGTGAGAGAGTGTCCACCATATATACCATCACCAGCGAGAGTTCCCACCGTATATACGTGAGAGAGTGTCGTTGAGAGTTGTTCTTCGAGGAAGAAAATTGACTTTTGATGATGGCGGTCGATCTACGTGAGCTCTTCATGTTATATCTTTCATGTTTGATTCTTATGTTATTTTCCATTGTGTGATGAAAGGTGTTAGCATCGATCTATTTTTTGGCTATGGCTTCCTCCAACGGCGAAGCTTCCATTAGGGTCGACTATACGGACACGGAGAAGAGCACCGAGGACTTCTTAGAGGAACTGCTTGATAAGAACTCACAGCTGATCATAATGAAGTTTTTTTATGGATCTGGCCAAGAAGAATCCCCCAGCTAAGGAGGGCAAGGCTCCACCACGTAAGGAGCCATTGAGTCTACCGACCATCATTCCCGACGATGCTTGGTCCTCCACTATGGGGGATGCCCCCACGTGCTCTGAATCGACGATCACTGGTTTCACCAACTACACCTCGGAGTAGTCACCTAGATAGTTTGACGTTGATTTAGTTGTATCCTTAAGTACCTGCTGATATGGACTTGGATGTCCAGTTGCGATGCTTTTGATTGTATGAGTGATGAATGCTTATGTTGATTATGTATGATGTGCATTATTTCTTGTTCTTTTGTAGATGAAGTGGTATGTGGTGTACAGAGGACGGTGTCCAGGAGTCTATGATTCATGGTCGGAATGCAATGAACAAATACTTCGTTATGAAGGCAACTCCCACGACTCATTCAACGACAGAGAAACGGAAGAGTATCATTACAATCAGTATTTGCTTAAGAAAAAGGAAAAAACTGAATTACGCAATGGTGCAAGCCAGACAAGGCTTAGCTGGTTCAGTGGATTGAAGAACTTCATAATTCTCTTTCAGTTTGTCATAATTGTGGTGTTGCTTTTTATCATATGGTGCATGCATGTAGACCACTTTGTTGTTTAATTAGTAAGTAGGCACTTGTACTAAAGAGCTACTTTGTGATTTGAAATGAAGCTTGTGTGAACTATTTATGGATTAATGCTTATGTGAGTTTGTTGTTAACCTGTGTGACTTGAAATGCAAGTTTGAGTATTGTATAAATGGTTTTGCTGCACCAACTTGAGCAAAAAACAGTATGAACAGAGTTGGGAATAAAACTTTACCGACGGCGAGACTCGGCAAAGAGGCATGCGCTAGGAGCTGAAGGCACTTGACTGTTGTAGTTATGCCGAGAGGACTCTCGGTAGAGCAATGGTTACCGAGGGTCAATTATCGGCTCTCGGTAATGGCCACCATTTCCGAGAGGGGATCTCGGTAAAGAATCTAACCTAGATCTCTTTTCCTTCTTATGCATCCTCGATAATATGTATTATACTTTTTTTGTTGTTTTCTTCCATGCTCGGCAAACAACCTTAGCACATCATAATTACCATCTTGTGTTTTCTTTTTCAGATGGACCTCGCCCGGTTCTAGAGACCGACATCCCTCCGGTGGCCCCGACGGTCTAGGGCATTGTTCGGCACCTAGAGGGGGTAGGCCACGGGGAATAAATGCTTCTTCGTGTTAGTGCATGTCATCGCAAGATGACAGACCAAGTCTAGGCTCGTTCTGTCATGGGATCACCCACCGAAGACTCTGTCTCGGGGACGAACGCAGCCGGTCCTCGACGTTCCCGCCCGTGTGTGTCGTTTGTGAGGCACGTGTCACGTCAAGGATGTGTGTTGCTTATTCAAATAGCACACCACCCCTGCATGCATATGCATGGGCCACACGCATGTAGGGGTGCCCTCCCCCCTCGGGCGGTCTCCATATCGAGCACCCATCCGGTGGCCCCGATGGTCTAGGGCATTATTCGGCACCGAGAGGGTGTAGTCCATGGTGAATAACTACTTCTCCGTGCTATTGCATGTCATCGCGAGATGACAGACCAAGTCTAGGCTCATTCTGTCACGGGGTCACCCACCGAAGACTCTGTCTCGGGGGCGGACGCAACCGGTCCTCGACGTTCCCGCCCGTGCGTGTGGTTTGTGAGGCACGTGCCATGTCAAGGACGTGTGTTGCTTATTCAAATATCACACCACCCCTGCATGCATACGCATGGGCCACACGCATGTAGGGGTGCCCTCCCCCCTCGGGCAGTCTCTATATCGAGCACCCATCCGGTGGGCCCGGCGGTCTAGCGCATTGTTCGGCACCGAGAGGGTGTAGTCCACGGTGAATAATTGCTTCTCCATGTTAGTGCATGTCATCGCGAGATGACAGGCCAAGTCTAGGCCCGTTCTTCGAGATAGTCTATGTGTATTGAGAGGGAATGTGTCCGGTTTGTGCAGGAAGTGCGGGTCCTGTTGCTCCGTTGGCCTCGAAACTTCTTGTACTCTCAAAGGAGGCCATCGCATGTATATGCATGGGCTATCCGGTGGCCCCTGCGGTCTAGGAAGTTGACCGGCACTGAGAGAAGGGGTAGGCCACGGTCAACAACTGCTTCTTCTCATGTTTATTACTTTACACTCTTTAAAGTTCTCTCTCGGTGCCGGTCTAGAAAGTTGATCGGCACCGAGAGAGGGGTAGGCCACGGTCAACAACTGCTTCTTCTCATGTTTTTTACTTTACACTCTTTAAAGTTCTCTCACGGTGCCGTTCTAGGAAGTTGGCCGGCACCGAGAGAGGGGGTAGGCAACGGTCAACAACTGCCTCTTCTCATGTTTTTTACTTTACACTCTTCAAAGTTCTCTCTCGCTGCCAGTCTAGAAAGTTGACCGGCACCGAGAGAGGGGGTAGGCCACGGTCAACAACTGCTTCTTATCATGTTTTTTACTTTACACTCTTTAAATTTCTCTCTTGGTGCCGTTCTAGGAAGTTGGCCGACACCGAGAGAGGGGGTAGGCCACAGTCAACAACTGCCTCTTCTCATGTGTTTTACTTTACACTCTTTAAAGTTCTCTCTCGGTGCCGGTCTACAAAGTTGACCAGCACCGAGAGAGGGGGTAGGCCACGGTCAACAACTGCTTCTTCTCATGTTTTTTTTACTTTACACTCTTTAAAGTTGAGTTTTGAACAAATCTAACCCAAAAAGCATATATATATATATATGTGTGTGTGTGTGTGTGTGTGTGTGTGTGTGCATCAAAAGTCTTTTATCGAAAAAATTCATCAAAATTCATGGAATTTCCAAACTTTGGTCATAAAAAACATACGAAATATGAGATACAAAAAATATAGTGCAAAACAAAAACAAAAAGAGAAGGAAAAAAATTAGAGCAGTGGTTACCGAGGGTCGTTTATCGGCTCTCGGTAATGGCCACCTTTTCTGAGAGGTGCTCTCGGTAAAGAATCTAACCTAGATCTCTTACCTTCTTGTGCATTCTCGATAAGATGTATTATACTTTTTTTGTTGTTTTCTTCCATGCTTGGCAAACAACCTTAGCACATCATAATTACCGTCTTGTGTTTTCTTCTTCAGATGGGCCTCGCCCGGTTCTAGAGACCAGCACCCCTCCGGTGGCCCTGACGGTCTAGGGCATTGTTCGGCACCTAGAGGGGGTAGGCCATAGGGAATAACTGTTTTTCGTGTTAGTGCATGTCATCACGAGAGGACAGACCATGTCTAGGCCCGTTCTGTCACGGGATCACCCACCGAAGACTCTTTCTCAGGGACGAACGCAGTCGGTCCTCGACGTTCCCGCCCGTGTGTGCGGTTTGTGAGGCATGTGCCACGTCAAGGATGTGCGTTGCTTATTCAAATAGCACACGACCCCTGCATGCATATGCATGGGCCACACGCATGTAGGGGTGCCCTCTCCCCCTCGGACGGTCTCCATATCGAGCACCCATCCGGTGGCCCCGGCGGTCTAGGGCGTTATTCGACACCGAGAGGGTGTAGTCCACGGTGAATAACTGCTTCTCCGTGTTAGTGCATGTCATCTTGAGATGACAGACCAAGTCTAGGCTCGTTCTGTCACGGGATCACCCACCGAAGACTCTGTCTTGGGGACTGATACGTCTCCAACGTATCTATAATTTTATTTGATTGTTCCATGCTATTATATTACCTGTTTTGGATGTTTATGGGCTTTATTATACACTTTTATACTCCCTCCATTCCATGATATAAGGTGTATAGATTTTTGAGAAAAAAACCGAAATATAAGGTGTATTGTGTTGCACCACTCATTTGGATATTTTTTAGGGATTTGATTACATTTCCTTATATCATGCAAGCTCGTCTATTTTCTCATGTCAATTAGTCAGGTGTAATCTCACCCAAAACTTGTGAAAGTTTCCCTCCACATGCGTTCTTTAAGTTCCGTGCCAAAAACTATACACCCTATATTTAGGAATGGAGGGAGTATTATTTTTGGGACTAGCCTACTAACCAGAGGCCGAGCCCAAATTGCTGTTTTCTTGCCTATTTCAGTGCTTCGAAGAAAAGGAATATCAAACGAAGTCCAAACGGAATGAAAACTTCAGGAGAGTTATTTTTGGAACGGAAGCAATCCAGGAGACTTGGAGTGTACGTCAGGGAAGCAACGAGGTGGCCACGAGGCAGGGAGGCGCACCTGCCCCCTGGGCGCGCCCCCACCCTCGTGGGCCCCTCGTGGCTCCCCTGACCGACTTCTTTCGCCTATATGTGTCCATATACCCTAAAAACATCGGGGAGCAGAATAGATCAGGAGTTCCGCCGCTGCAAGCCTCTATAGCCACCAAAAACCAATCGGGACCCTGTTCCGGCACCCTGCCGAAGGGGGGATCCCTCACCGGTGGCCATCTTAATCATCCCGGCGCTCTCCATGATGATGAGGAGGAGTTCACCCTCGGGGCTGAGGGTATGTACCAGTAGCTATGTGTTTGATTTCTCTCTCTCTCTCTCTCTCTCGTGTTCTTGAGATGGTACGATCTTGATGTATCGCGAGCTAATATAGTTGGATCTTATGATGTTTCTCCCCCTCTACTCTCTTGTAATGGATTGAGTTTTCCCTTTGAAGTTATCTTATCGGATTGAATCTTTAAGGATTTGAGAACACTTGATGTACGTCTTGCATGTGCGTATCTGTGGTGACAATGGGATATCACATGATTCACTTGATGTATGTTTTGGTGATCAACTTGCGGGTTCCGCTCGTGAACTTATGCATAGGGGTTGGCACACGTTTTCGTCTTGATTCTCCGATAGAAACTTTGGGGCGCTCTTTGAAGTTCTTTGTGTTGGTTGAATAGATGAATCTAAGATTGTGTGATGCATATCGTATAATCATACCCGCAGATACTTGTGGTGACATTGGAGTATCTAGGTGACATTAGGGTTTTGGTTGATTTGTGTCTTAAGGTGTTATTCTAGTAAGAACTCTATGATAGATCGAACGGAAAGAATAGCTTCATGTTATTTTACTACGGACTCTTGAATAGATCGATCAGAAAGAATAACTTTGAGGTGGTTTCGTACCCTACCATAATCTCTTCGTTTCTTCTCCGCTACTAGTGACTTTGGAGTGACTCTTTGTTACATGTTGAGGGATATTTATATGATCCAATTATGTTATTATTATTGAGAGAACTTGCACTAGTGAAAGTATGAACCCTAGGCCTTGTTTCAAAGCATTGCAATACCGTTTGTGCTCACTTTTATCATTAGTTACCTTGCTGTTTTTATAAATTCAGATTACAAAAACATATATCTACCATACATATTGCACTTGTATCACCATCTCTTCGCCGAACTAGTGCACCTATACAATTTACCATTGTATTGAGTGTGTTGGGGACACAAGAGACTCTTTGTTATTTGGTTGCAGGGTTGCTTGAGAGAGGCCATCTTCATCCTACGCCTCCCACAGATTGATAAACCTTAGGTCATCCACTTGAGGGAAATTTGCTACTGTCCTACAAACCTCTGCACTTGGAGGCCCAACAACGTCTACAGAAGAAGGTTGTGCAGTAGACATCAAGCTCTTTTCTGGCGCCGTTGCCGGGGAGGTGAGTGCTAGAAGGTATATCTTTAGATCTTGCAATCGAATCTTTTAGTTTCTTGTTTTATCACTAGTTTAGTTTATAAAAGAAAACAAAAAAATGGAATTGAGTTTGTCTCATACGCTTCATCTTTTTAATATCTTTCGTGAGAATGATGGAAAGGGAAAATGTGCTCAAGTGCTAGGAGAAGAAATCTATAAAATGTTTGGCACTAGATCTTTGAATGATGAGCATGATTGCAATGTTGTTAGTATGAACTCTTTGAATATCCATAGTACTAAAGATGATTCCACTAGTCATGATGAAAATGTCTCTTATAAGCATGTGGATTTTTGTGGAGTGCATAGAGTTTGCAAGTACACACCAAATAGGGAAGATAGATTTTGCAAAAGGCATAAGTATTTAGAAACTAAATGGTTACAAGAAAGGCTAGATGTTAATGCTGAAAATTTAAAATATCTTCGCCATACTTGTAAACTTTGCAATGAACATGGTCATTTAAATATCAAATGCAAATTGTTTCATGATCGAATCGTGTCCAAAAATTGTGATGACTTGATTTCCCTTGCACATCATAATGAACTTAGTTTGCTTTTGGGTTATGAAGAAATGAAACGTCAAACTAAGCATATTCCAGAATATAACCTTGAGAAATTCCTCGATATTGATCTAGAAGAAATTTATATGTATTGTGCGGTGAATTGCATTGAGAATCCTTATATCGCCAATTACATAAAGAAAAGAAAACAAATAGAAGATGAAGAGAATACTAACGAAAGGGAAGAGAATTCCCAATATTCTCCTATTATTTCTTATCATGAATCAGGTAACGAGGAGGAGCCTTCTATTCGGCCAATCTAATTAATAAGGAGCTCCAAAAAGAGGATTGAACCCACACATGATGTGAAGAACAAAAAGAAAAGACGGAGAAGCAAAGGTAGAAAGGTATCTCTCCCGAATGATGTTGCTCCTATTACTCATTGTGATGATGATAATTGTTATACTATTGGAGCTATCCATACTATTAATGATGAGAGTGATTAAGCTTATGATATGAAAAGGCCCAAGCTTGGGGATGTTATGTCTGATGAAGATGATGTTTTTGAGAATATATTTGCTGCAATTAATGTTTGTCCCAAGCTTAGGGATGCTATGTTTAATGAATATGAAATTCTGATTCTCCCAAGTTTTGATATGCAAATTTGTTATGATGATAGCATGCCTCCTACTTATGATGACTATATTGATGAAAGTGGGTTTGGAAGAGTGTCAACTTTAGGAAGTAATGATCCCACTATTTTGGAGGGTGTTGAATCTTATAATATTTATGAAAGTGGATTTGGAGAGGTCATGACTTTATTTAGTGATGAATCCACTGTTTCGAAGAGGTTTCAATTGATTATGATGAGAACAAAGTTGCTACTTATGATGATTATTGTGATGATACTTAAGCTAAAGTAGTGTGATTATATTTATAAAACTTGTCATGATTATGATTACCCTTTTTCTGAACATTACTCCTTTAATGTGGAAACAATTTATAGTATTCGAGTTTCTTATGATACTCCCACTATTCCGAAAGAGAAGAATTTTTCTTATGTAGAGAGTAGTAAATTTTCTATGCTTGTAGATCATGAAAAGAATGCTTTATGTGATGGTTATATTGTTGAATTCATTCATGATGCTACTGAAAACTATTATTAGGTAGGAACATATGCTTGTAGGAATTGCAATAATATCAAGTTTCGTCTCTATGTGCTTAAAGTTTTGAAGTTATGCTTGTTTTGCCTTCCTATGCTAGTTGATTATTGTTCCCATAAGTTGTTTGCTCACAAAATCCCTATGCATATGAAGTGGGTTAGACTTAAATGTGCTAGTCATATTCTTCATGATGCTCTCTTTATGTTTCAATTCTTATCTTTTTTGTGAGCATCATTGAAATCATCATGCCTAGCTAGGGGCGTTAAACGTTAGCGCTTGTTGGGAGCAACCCAATTTTACTTTTGTTCTTTGCTTTTTTCTCCCGTTTAGTAATAAATAATCTATATAGCCTCTGGTTAGATGTGGTTTTATGTTTTAATTAGTGTTTGTGCCAAGTAGAACCTTTGGGAAGACTTGGGTGAAGTCTTTATGATCATGCTGTAAAAAACAGAAACTTTAGCGCTCACGAGATTAGTTACAACTTTTTACTGGAGAGTGATATTTAGTTGATTATTTTTGCAGATGATTAATAGACAAATTAGTCAGGTCCACCAATTTATTTCAGAATTTTGGAGTTCCATAAGTATACGTTTGATACATATTACTACAGATTGTTCTGTTCTTGACAGATTCTGTTTTCTACGTGTTGTTTGCTTATTTTGATGAATCTATGAGTAGTATCGGAGGGTATGAGAAGTTGGAATAAAGTATATACTACACCAATATAAATAAAGAATGAGTTCACAACAGTACCTAAGTGGTGGTTTTATTTTCTTATACTAACGGAGCTTACAAGTTTTGTGTTGTGAAGTTTTCAAGTTTTGGGTAAAGATTCGATGGACTATGGAATAAGGAGTGGCAAGAGCCTAAGCTTGGGGATTCCCAAGGCACCCCAAGGTAATATTCAAGGATAACCAAGAGCCTAAGTTTGGGGATGCCCCGGAAGGCATCCCTTCTTTCGTCTTCGTTCATCGGTAACTTTACTTGGAGCTATATTTTTATTCACCACATGATATGTGTTTTGCTTGGAGCGTCATTTTTTTTTGTTTTGCTTGCTGTTTGAATAAAATACCAAGATCTGAAATTCTTAAATGTTAGAGAGTCTTCACATAGTTGCATAATTATTCAACTACTCGTTGATCTTCACTTATATCTTTCAGAGTAGTTTGTCGTTTGCTCTAGTGCTTCACTTATATCTTTTAGAGCACAGCAGTAGTTTTATTTTGAAGAAATAGATGAACTCTCATGCTTCACTTATATTATTTTGAGAGTCCTAAACAGCATGGTAATTTTCTTAGGTTATGAATTTAGTCCTAATATGATAGGCATCCAAGAGGGATATAATAAAAACTTTCATATAAAGTGCATTGAATACTATGAGAAGTTTGATTCTTTATGATTGTTTTGAGATATGAAGATGGTGATATTAGAGTCATGCTAGTTGAGTAGTTGTGAATTTGAGAGATACTTGTGTTAAATTTTGTGATTGTCGTAACATGCACGTATGGTGAACCGTTATGTGATGAAGTCGGAGCATGATTTATTTATTGATTGTCTTCCTTATGAGTGGCGGTCGGGGACGAGCGATGGTCTTTTCCTACCAATCTACCCCCCTAGGAGCATGCGCGTAGTACTTTGTTTCGATAACTAATAGAATTTTGCAATAAGTATGTGAGTTCTTTATGACTAATGTTGAGTCCATGGATTATACGCACTCTCACCCTTCCACCATTGTTAGCCTCTCTAATACCGCGCACCTTTCGCCGGTATCATACACCCACCATATACCTTCCTCAAAACAGCCACCATACCTACCTATTATGGCATTTCCATAGCCATTCCGAGATATATTGCCATGCAACTTACCACCATTCCATTTATTATGACACGCTCCATCATTGTCATATTGCTTTGCATGATCATGTAGTTGACATCGTATTTGTGGCAAAGCCACCGTTCATGATTTTCATACATGTCACTCTTGATTCATTGCACATCCCGGTACACCGTCGGAGGCATTCACATAGTCATATTTTGTTCTAAGTATTGAGTTGTAATTCTTGAGTTGTAAGTAATAAAACTGTGATGATCATCATTATTAGAGCATTGTCCTAAGTGAGGAAAGGATGATGGAAACTATGATTCCCCCACAAGTCAGGATGAGATTCCGGACTAAATAAAAAAAGAGAAGGCCAAAAGAAAAAGAAAAAAAGGCCCAAAAAAAGAAAAAATGAGAGAAAAAGAGAGAAGGGACAATGCTACTATCCTTTTTCCACACTTGTGCTTCAAAATAGCACTATGATCTTTATGATAGAGAGTCTCTTGATTTGTCACTTTCATATACTAGTGGGAATTTTTCATTATAGAACTTCGCTTGTATATTCCAATGATGGGCTTCCTCAAATTGCCCTCGGTCTTCATGAGCAAGCAAGTTGGATGCACACCCACTTAGTTTCTTTTGTTGAGCTTTCATACACTTATAGCTCTAGTGCATCTGTTGCATGGCAATCCCTACCCACTCACATTGATATCTATTGATGCGCATCCCCATAGCCCGTTGATATGCCTAGTTGATGTGAGACTATCTTCTCCTTTTTGTCTTCTCCACAACCACCATTCTATTCCACCTATAGTGCTATGTCCATGGCTCACGCTCATGTATTGCGTGAAGATTGAAAAAGTTTGAGAACATCAAAAGTATGAAACAATTGCTTGGCTTGTCAACGGGGTTGTGCATGATTTAAATATTTTGTGTGATGAAGATAGAGCATAGCCAGACTATATGATTTTGTAGGGATAGCTTGCTTTGGCCATGTTATTTTGAGAAGACATGATTGCTTTGTTAGTATGCTTGAAGTATTATTGTTTTCATGTCAATATTAAACTTTTGTCTTGAATATTATGGATCTGGATATTCTTTCCACAATAAAGAAGATTACATTGATGATTATGTTAGGTAGCATTCCACATCAAAAATTCTGTTTTTATCATTTACCTACTCAAGGATGAGCAGGAATTAAGCTTGGGGATGCTGATACGTCTCCAACGTATCTATATTTTTTTGATTGTTCCATGCTATTATATTACCCGTTTTGGATGTTTATGGGCTTTATTATACACTTTTATATTATTTTTGGGACTAACCTACTAACCGGAGGCCCAGCCCAAATTGCTGTTTTCTTGCCTATTTCAGTGTTTCGAAGAAAAGGAATATCAAACGGAGTCCAAACGGAATGAAACCTTCGGGAGAGTTATTTTTGGAATGGACGCAATCCAGGAGACTTGGAGTGTATGTCAGGGAAGCAACGAGGTGGCCACGAGGCAGGGAGGCGTGCCTGCCCCCTGGGCGTGCCCCCCACCCTCGTGGGCCCCTCATGGCTCCCCTGATCGACTTCTTTCACCTATATATGTCCATATACCCTAAAAACATCAGGGAGCAGAATAGATCGGGAGTTCCGCCGCCGCAAGCCTCTGTAGCCACCAAAAACCAATCGGGACCCTGTTCTGGCACCCTGCTGGAGGGGGGATCCCTCACCGTTGGCCATCTTCATCATCCCGGCGCTCTCCATGACGAGGAGGGAGTAGTTCACCCTCGGGGCTGAGGGTATGTACCAGTAGCTATGTGTTTGATCTCTCTCTCTCTCTCGTGTTCTTGAGATGGTACGATCTTGATGTATCGCGAGCTTTGCTATTATAGTTGGATTGCTACCTCTTGAGCACTGCGTTGGATTTCCCCGAAGAGGAGAGGACGATGCAACAAAGTAGCGTAAGTATTTCCCTTAGTTTTTGAGAACCAAGGTATCAATCCAGTAGGAGGCTACGCGCGAGTCCCTCGTACCTACACAAAAACAATAGCTCAACGCAACCAACGCGATTAGGGGTTGTCAATCCCTTCACGGTCACTTATGGGAGTGAGATCTGATAGAGAATATTTTTGGTATTTTTGGTATAAAGATGTAAAGTGAAAAGTAAAAGGCAAAGTAAAAAAGCAAAGCAATAATAAAGTGATGGAGATTGATATGATGAGAATAGACCCGGTGGCCATAGGTTTCACTAGTGGCTTCTCTCAAGAGCATAAGTATTCTAAGGTGGGTGAACAAATTATTGTTGAGCAATTGACAGAATTGAGCATAGTTATGAGAATATCTAGGTATGATCATGTATATAGGCATCATGTCTGAGACAAGTAGACCGGCTCCTGCCTGCATCTACTACTATTACTCCATTCATCGACCGCTATCCAGCATGCATCTAGAGTATTAAGTTAAAAATAGAATAACGCCTTAAGCAAGATGACATGATGTAGAGGGATAGTTTCATGCAATATGATAAAAACCCCATCTTGTTATCCTCGATGGCAACAATACAATACGTGCCTTGCTGCCCCTTCTGTCACTAGGAAAGGACACTGCAAGATTGAACCCAAAGCTAAGTACTTCTCCCATTGCAAGAAAAACCAAACTAGTAGGCCAAACCAAACTGATAATTCGAAGAGACTTGCAAAGATAACCAATCATACATAAAAGAATTCAGAGAAGATTCAAATATTATTCATAGATAGACTTGATCATAAACCCACAATTCATCGATCTCAACAATAACACCACAAAAATAAGATTACATCGAATAGATCTCCACGAGAGAGGGGGAGAACATTGTATTGAGATCCAAAGAGAGAGAAGAAGCCATCTAGCTAATAACTATGGACCCGAAGGTCTGAGGTAAACTACTCACACTTCATCGGAGGGGCTAGGATGATGTAGAAGCCCTCCGTGATGACGGCCCTCTCCGGCGGAGCTCCGGAACAGGCCCCAAGATGGGATCTCGTGGATACAGAAAGTTGCGGCGGCGGAATTAGGTTTTTGGCTCCGTTTCTGATCGTTTGGAGGTACGTAGGTATATATAGGAGGGAGGAGTACGTCGGTGGAGCTTCGGGGGGCCCACGAGGCAGGGGGCGCCCTCCACCCTCGTGACCGCCTCGTGTCTTTCTTGACGGAGGGTCCAAGTCTCCTGGGTCTTATCTGATGAGAAAATCACGTTCCCGAAGGTTTCATTCCGTTTGGACTCCGTTTGATATTCTATTTCTCCGAAACTCTGAAATAGGCAAAAAACAGCAATTCTGGGCTGGGCCTCCGGTTAATAGGTTAGTCCCAAAAATAATATAAAAGTGGAAAATAAAGCCCAATATTGTCCAAAAGAGTAGATAATATAGCATGGAGTAATAAAAAATTATAGATACGTTGGAGACGTATCAGGCATCCCCAAGCTTAATTCCTGCTCGTCCTCGAGTAGGTAAATGATAAAAAGAGAATTTTTGATGCGGAGTGCTACTTGGCATAATTTCAATGTAAATCTTCTCAATTATGGTATGAATATTCAGATCCGAAAGATTCAAGGCAAAAGTTCATATTGACATAAAAATAATAATACTTCGAGCATACTAACTAAGCAATTATGTCTTCTCAAAATAACATGGCCAAAGAAAGTTCATCCCTACAAAATTATATAGTTTAGTCATGCTCCATTTTCGTCACACAAGAATGCTCTCATCATGCACAACCCCGATGACAAGCCAAGCAATTGTTTCATACTTTAATAATCTCAAACTTATAAACCTTCACGCAATACATGAGCGTGAGCCATGGATATAGCACTATGGGTGTAATAGAGTATGATGATGGGGGTTATGTGGAGAAGAAAAAAAAGGAGAAAGTCTCACATCAACGAGGATAATCAATGGGCTATGGAGATGCCCACCGATTGATGTTAATGCAAGGAGTAGGGATTGCCATGCAACGGATGCACTAGAGCTATAAATGTATGAAAGCTCAACAAAAGAAACTAAGTGGGTGTGCATCCAACTTGCTTGCTCATGAAGACCTAGGGCATTTGAGGAAGCCCATTGTTGGAATATACAAGCCAAGTTCTATAATGAAAAGTTCCCACTAGTTTATGAAAATGACAAAACAAGAGACTCTCTATTATGATGATTGTGGTGCTACTTTGAAGCACAAGTGTGGCAAAGGATAGTAACATTGTCCCTTCTCTCTTTTTCTCTCATTTTTTTCTTTTTTTCTTTTTTTCGGGCCTTCTTTTTTTATGGCCTTTCTCTTTTCTATTCCTCACTTGGGACAATGCTCTAGAAAATGATGATCATCACACTTCTATTTATTTACAACTCAATGATTACAACTTGATACTAGAACAAAGTATGACTCTATATGAATGCCTCCGGCGGTGTACCAGGATATGCAATGAATCAAGAGTGACATGTATGAAAGAATTATGATTGGTGGCTTTGCCACAAATACTGTGCCAACTACATGATCATGCTAAGCAATATGACAATGATGAATGTGTCATGAAGAACGGTATGGTGGAAAGTTGCATGGCAATATATCTCGAAATGGCTATGGAAATGCCATAATAGGTAGGTATGGTGGCTATTTTGAGGAAGATATAAGGAGGTTTATGTGTGAAAGAGCGTATCATATCACGGGGTTTGGATGCACCGGCAAAGTTTGCACCAACTCTCAATGTGAGAAAGGGCAATGCACGATACCGAAGAGGCTAGCAATGATGGAAGGGTGAGAGTGCGTATAATCCATGGACTTAACATTAGTCATAAAGAACTCATATACTTATTGCAAAAATCTAAAAGTCATCAAAAACCAAAGCATTACGCGCATGCTCCTAGGGGGATAGATTGGTAGGAAAAGACCATCGCTCGTCCCCGACCTCCACTCATCAGGAGGACAATCAAATAACACCTCATGTTTCAAATTTGTTACATAACGTTTACCATACGTGCATGCTACGGGACTTGAAAACTTCAACTCAAGCATTTCTCAAATTCACAACTACTCGACTAGCACGACTTTGATATTATCACCTCCATATCTCAAAACAATTATCAAGTATCAAACTTTTCTTAGTATTCAACGCACTCAAAAGAAATTTTTATGAATCTTGAATACCAAGCATATTATTATTATTAAGCAAATTACCATGCTATTTAAGACTCTCAAAATAATCTAAGTGAAGCATGAGATATCAATAGTTTATTTAAAACAAATCCACCACCGTGCTCTAAAAGATATAAGTGAAGCACTAGATTAAAACTATAAAGCTCAAAAGATATAAGTGAAGCACATAGAGTATTATATCGGATTCTAATTCATGTATGGCTCTCTCAAAAGGTGTGTACAGCAAGAATGATTGTGGCACACTAACAAACAAAGACACAGATAATACAAGACGCTCCAAGCGAAACACATATCATGTGGTGAATAAAAATATAGCTCCAAGTAAAATTACCGATGGAAGTAGACGAAAGAGGGGATGCCTTCTGGGGCATCCCCAAGCTTTGACTTTTTGGTGTCCTTGGATTATATTGGGGGTGCCATGGGCATCCCCAAGCTTAGGCTCTTGCCACTCCTTGTTCCATAATCCATCAAAAGATTTCACCCAAAACTTGAAAACTTCACAACACAAAACTCAATAGAAATCTCATGACCTCCGTTAGCAAAAGAAAACAAAATACCACTTCAAGGTACTGTAATGAACTCATTCTTTATTTATATCGGTGTTAAACCTACTGTATTCCAACTTCTCTATGGATTATAAACTATTTTACTAGCCATAGATTCATCAAAATAAGCAAACAACACACGAAAAACAGAACAGTCTGTATTAATCTGTAACTAACGCAAACTTCTGGAACCCAAAAAAATCTACCAAAATAGGACGACCTAGAAAATTTGTTTATTGATCAGCGGCAATTGGAATTAGTATTTTATCACGTTCTGGTGATTGTTAACAATTGTTTTCGTGAACAGAAAGATTCTGGAAATTACAGCAAGATCAAATAACTATCACCCAAGAAGATCCTATAGGTCTAACTTGGCACAAACACTAATTAAAACACAAAACCATATTTAAACAGAAGGTAGATGGATTATTTATTCCTAAACAGAAGAAAAAAACTGAAAAACTAAAAATAAAATTGGGTTGCCTCCCAACAAGCGCTATCGTTTAACGCCTCTAGCTAGAAATAAAAGCAAGGATAGATCTAGGTATTGCCATCTTTGGTAGGCAATTCTTCAATGAGGCATCTACCCTCTTTAGTAATTTCTTTATTTTTAGTAATTATCAAACTTTTAGGCACAAGATCGAAAAATTCATTTGTAGCAAATGGTTCCTTAATGATAGCAAGAAGATCGGGATGAATACTTATAGATTTAAGATCTGCAGTTTCCTTACTAGATGATTCACCCTTATTCTTAGGAACGTAGATAAGCTTAGTATTTTTAGTAGACTGACTTGGAGTGTTTTTAACGGAAGAAAAAGCAGTCCCCAAGTTGGTAATGATACCCTCAAGTTTATCGATTCTAGTGGAATCTAGATTTATTTTCTCATTAACCATGGGTTCCTTTTCCTTAATATTTTTCAAAGTCATTCCTACCTTAGATCCATATTGGGTAATTTGATTGTTGATCTTTTTATCTAGATTTTCAATTGATTCAATGGTAGCAACTTTATTTTCAATAATTTCTAGCCTTTGCATAACATGCTCCAAAGTTAACATAGTTCCATTAACCAAAAGAGGTGGTGAGCCAAATAAATCTATCATAGCATTATAAGAATCAAAAGTATGGCTACCCAAGAAATTCCCTCCAATAATGGTATCAAGGATATATCTATACCAAGGACTAGCACCTACATAAAAATTACGAAGAAGAACTGAAGTAGATTGCTTCCCGGTAGATCTATTTTGAGCATTGCAAATTCTATACCAAGCATCTTTTAGATTTTCTCCCTCCCTTTGTTTAAAATTTAGAACTTCATTCTTGGGAGACAACGGAGAAGATATGAGACTAGCCATGACGACAAGCAAGCAAGAAAAAGGCAAACGAAAAAAGGAGAGGGCGAATAAAACGGCAAGGGTGAAGTGGGGGAGAGGAAAACGAGAGGAAAATGGCAACTAATGTAATGCAGGAGATAGGGATTGTGATGGGTACTTGGTATGTTGACTTTTGCGCAGACTCCCCGGCAACGGCGCTAGAAATTCTTCTTGCTACCTCTTGAGCACTGCGTTGGATTTCCCCGAAGAGGAGAGGATGATGCGGCAAAGTAGCGTAAGTATTTCCCTCAGTTTTTTAGAACCAAGGTATCAATCTAGTAGGAGGCTACGCGCGAGTCCCTCATACCTACACAAAAACAATAGCTCAACGCAACCAACGCGATTAGGGGTTGTCAATCCCTTCACGGTCACTTACGGGAGTGAGATCTGATAGAGAATATTTTTGGTATTTTTGGTATAAAGATGCAAAGTGAAAAGTAAAAGGCAAAGTAAAAAAGCAAAGCAATAATAAAGTGATGGAGATTGATGTGATGAGAATAGACCCGGGGGCCATAGGTTTCACTAGTGGCTTCTCTCAAGAGCATAAGTATTCTATGGTGGGTGAACAAATTACTGTTGAGCAATTGATAGAACTGAGCATAGTTATGAGAATATCTAGGTATGATCATGTATATAGGCATCACGTCCGAGACAAGTAGACCGACTCCTGCCTGCATCTACTACTATTACTCCACTCATCGACCGCTATCCAGCATGCATCTAGAGTATTAAGTTAAAAACAGAGTAATGCCTTAAGCAAGATGACATGATGTAGAGGGATAGTTTCATGCAATATGATAAAAAGCCCATCTTGTTATCCTCGATGGCAACAATACAATATGTGCCTTGCTGCCCCTTCTGCCATTGGGAAAGGACACTGCAAGATTGAACCTAAAGCTAAGCACTTCTCCCATTGCAAGAAAAACCAATCTAGTAGGCCAAACCAAACTGATAATTCGAAGAGACTTGCAAAGATAACCAATCATACATAAAAGAATTCAGAGAAGATTCACATATTATTCATAGATAGACTTGATCATAAACCCACAATTCATCGGTCTCAACAAACACACCGCAAAAAGAAGATTACATCAAATAGATCTCCATGAGAGAGGAGGAGAACATTGTATTGAGATCCAAAAAGAGAGAAGAAGCCATCTAGCTAATAACTACTCACACTTCATCGGAGGGGCTGGGATGATGTAGAAGCCCTCCGTGATGACGGCCCTCTCCGGCGGAGCTCCGGAACAGGCCCCAAGATGGGATCTCGTGGATACAGAAAGTTGCGGCGGTGGAATTAGGTTTTTGGCTCCGTTTCTGATCGTTTGGGGGTACGTAGGTATGTATAGGAGGAACGAGTACGTCGATGGAGCTTCGGGGGGCCCACGAGGTAGGGGGCGCGCCCTAGGGGGGGCCCTCCACCCTTGTGACCGCCTCGTGGCTTTCTTGACGAAGGGTCCAAGTCTCCTGGGTCTTATCTGATGAGAAAATCACGTTCCCGAAGGTTTCATTCCGTTTGGACTCCGTTTGATATTCTGTTTCTCCGAAACTCTGAAACAGGCGAAAAACAGCAATTCTGGGCTGGGCCTCCGGTTAATAGGTTAGTCCCAAAAATAATATAAAAGTGGAAAATAAAGCCCAATATAGTCCAAAATAGTAGATAATATAGCATGGAGCAATCAAAAATTATAGATATGTTGGAGACGTATCAGGATCTTATGATGTTTCTCCCCCTCTACTCTCTTGTAATGGATTGAGTTTTCCCTTTGAAATTATCTTATCGGATTGAGTCATTAAGGATTTGAGAACACTTGATGTACGTCTTGCATGTGCGTATCTGTGGTGACAATGGGATATCACATGATTCACTTGATGTATGTTTTGGTGATCAACTTGCGGGTTCCGCTCGTGAACTTATGCATAGGGGTTGGCACACGTTTTCGTCTTGATTCTCCGGTAGAAACTTTGGGGTGCTCTTTGCAGTTCTTTGTGTTGGTTGAAGAGATGAATCTGAGATTGTGTGATGCATATCATATAATCATACCCGCGGATACTTGTGGTGACATTGGAGTATCTAGGTGACATTAGGGTTCTGGTTGATTTGTGTCTTAAGGTGTTATTCTAGTACGAACTCTATGATAGATCGAATGGAAAGAATAGCTTCATGTTATTTTACTACGGACTCTTGAATAGATCGATCAGAAAGAATAACTTTGAGGTGGTTTCGTACCCTACCATAATCTCTTCGTTTATTCTCCGCTATTAGTGACTTTGGAGTGAATCTTTGTTGCATGTTGAGGGATATTTATATGATCCAATTATGTTATTATTGTTGAGAGAAATTGCACTAGTGAAAGTATGAACCCTAGGCCTTGTTTCAACGCATTGCAATACCGTTTGTGCTCACTTTTATCATTAGTTACCTTGCTGTTTTTATAATTTCAGATTACAAAAACCTATATCTACCATCCATATTGCACTTGTATCACCATCTCTTCGCCGAACTAGTGCACCTATACAATTTACCATTGTATTGGGTGTGTTGGGGACACAAGAGACTCTTTGTTATTTGGTTGCAGGGTTGCTTGACAGAGACCATCTTCATCCTACGCCTCCCACGGATTGATAAACCTTAGGTCATCCACTTGAGGGAAATTTGCTACTATCCTACAAACCTGTGCACTTGGAGGCCCAACAACGTCTACAAGAAGAAGGTTGCATAGTAGACATCAGAGACGGACGCAATCGGTCCTCGACGTTCCCGCCCGTGTGTGTGGTTTGTGATGCACGTGCCATGTCAAGGACATGCGTTGCTTATTCAAATAGCACACCACCCCTGCATGCATATGCATGGGCCACACACATGTAGGGGTGCCCTCCCCCCCTCAGGTGGTCTCCATATCGAGCACCCATCCGGTGACCCCGGCGGTCTAGGGCATTGTTCGGCACCGAGAGGGTGTAGTCCATGGTGAATAACTGCTTCTCCGTGTTAGTGCATGTCATCGCGAGATGATAGACCAAGTCTAGGCTCGTTCTGTCACGAGATCACCCACCGAAGACTCTGTCTCGGGGATGGGCACAGCCGGTCCTCGACGTTCTCGCCCGTGTGTGTGGTTTGTGAGGCACGTGTCACGTCAAGGACGTGCGTTGCTTATTCAAATAGCACACCACCCCTACATGCATATGCATGGGCCACACGCATGTAGGGGTGCCCTCCCCCCTCGGGCGGTCTCTCTATCGAGCACCCATCTGGTGGCCCCGGCGGTCTAGGGCATTGTTCGGCACCGAGAGGGTGTAGTCCACGATGAATAACTTCTTCTCCGTGTTAGTGCATGTTATCGCGAGATGACAGACCAAGTCTAGGCCCGTTCTTCGAGATAGTCTATGGGTATCGAGAGGGAATGTGTCCGGTTTGTGTAGGAAGTGTGGGTCATGTTGTTCCGTTGGCCTCGAAACTTCTTGTGCTCTCAAAGGAGGCCATCGCATGTATATGCATGGGCTATCCGGTGGCCCTTGCGGTCTAGGAAATTGACCGGCACCGAGGGAGGGGGTAGGCCACGGTCAATAACCGCTTCTTCTCATGTTTATTACTTTACACTCTTTAAAGTTCTCTCTCGATGCCGGTCTAGAAAGTTGACCGGCACCGAGAGAGGGGGTAGGCCACGGTCAACAACTGCTTCTTCTCATGTTTTTTACTTTACACTCTTTAAAGTTCTCTCTCGGTGCCGTTCTAGGAAGTTGGCCGGCACCGAGAGAGGGGGTAGGCCTCGGTCAACAATTGCCTCTTCTCATGCTTTTTACTTTACACTCTTTAAAGTTCTCTCTTGGTGCCGGTCTAGAAAGTTGACCGGCACCGAGAGAGGGGGTAGGCCACGGTAAACAACTGGTTCTTCTCATGTTTTTTACTCTACACTCTTTAAAGTTGAGTTTTGAACAAATCTAACCCAAAAAGCACACACACACACACACACACACACACACACACACACACATACATACATACATATATATATATATATATATATATATATATATATATATATATATATATATGAGTGTATCAAAAGTCTTTTATCAAAAAAATTCATCAAAAGTCAGGGAATTTCCAAACTTTGGCCGTAAAAACATATGAAATATGATATACAAAAAAGATAGTGCAAAACAAAAACAAAAAGAGAAGGAAAAAAATAGAGCAGTGGTTACCGAGGGTCGATTATCAGCTCTCGGTAATGTCCACCTTTTCTAAGAGGGTCTCTCGGTAAAGAATCTAACCTAGATCTTAACCGTTCCCCTTTCTTTCTGTGTTCATTCTTCTCCTTCTCCTCCGTTCACTGCGCCACCGCCGCCGCCGATGCCGAAATCGCCACCGCTACCAACTGCCGCCCTCCACCGCCACCAACTACGGCCGCCACCCCTCCTCCACCGCTCCCAACCGCGGCCCACCGCCACACCCCCTCCTCCACCGCCACCCCCTCCTCCACCGTCCTCCACCGCCACCAACTGCGGCCGCTACCCCTCCTCCACCACTCCCCACTGCGGCCACCGCCACCCCCTCCTCCACCGCCCCCAACTACGGCCACCGCCCCCAAGCTTCATGGCCGGCAGCCGGCGCGGCGGTTCTTCGATGTGGCCCAAGGACGGCAGCCGCAGCGGAGCTCCTCCGGTAGCACGGCAGCTGGAGATGCCTTCAGGTTATTATCAGATTCTATGCCTAGAGTAGGATATTTTGCACAAATGTAGGAACTATGCACAAATCTGATTAAAAGTAGTAGAGGAATATGGTCCTGTTTAGTAATGCCTAGAGTAGTATGGAAGTTTGGAAGTTTGGAGTAATGCCTAGAGTGTTTGTTTGAATTTTAGTTTAACTAAACGAGTAATAAGAGTTTACTTGCTACTGTTCTGACTGGTTTGGTTTAGTTGCTACTAGTTATGATGATCATTGTAAATACTAGTAATGTGCTACGACCAATATATATAGAACATATTCAGAATAAGGCTGTGGATGCTTTGGTTTTGACTGGTTTAGTTTGAGTTAAACTGAATGAGTGCTCGAAGTATTTAGTTTTAGTTGAAACTAGTTCTCTGAACTTCTTGTCTCTAAACTAATGCTTGTCGTCGGTAAGTGGTTTGGCGTGGGGATAAGGTTGTGGATGCTTTGTTTTTGCCAAATGAGCACTCAAATTTTGGTCAGACTATGCGTCAGTACACTAGTTGTCTGAACTTCCTGTCTCTGAACATACCTGAAGAGATCGACACCTTCTCTGAAGAATTCAACATCTTGTGAAGGATCAACACCTCTATGCTTGTGCTTTTTTAGATAAATACTAGAGTAGATCCATGAAACTATATACTTGTGCTTGTTTCTTTGTCAGTGTTATGGCATTAGTAAATGGAACTATATATCTGAAACTTGATTGAGCTATTTGTGTTATTTTTTGCCATATATGATATGACACTTAGATTAGGAAGATTTTGCTTTGGAACTGAGAGTAACCATATATTTTTTTTTCAGATTCTGATGGGAGCACTGGTAGTAAGTACTAGAGAGTCCCGACTGGTAGGACCGAGTCGTCCGCCTCCCATCAGGCCACAACCGAGGCATCGACATCATCGGATGGCGATGTTGGAGTGGACTTCGATGCACCAGATCTGCTCTCTACTGATTCGGGCGACATGGAGGCCTCGGGCGGCTCGGGGTATACCTCGAGCAACACTTCCAAGAGGAAGAAATCCGGGCGTGGTCCAGGGAAGGTCCCGGAACCAACTGCTGCCAGCAACCGTCCTGTCATTTGCCCGACAGGAGAGGGGTAAGCAAGCATTTCATTTGCATCATATTTTGGATGCCACGGCTTTGACACTCACATATGCTTGTCTTTTATTGTGGCACCCTGGCTCAGAGAAAACCGGAACGCCCCGTATTCCAGCCCAGAGATCGAGGAGAAGTCTTCTGGAATACGGCACTGCTTAGCATAGAACAAACCAGCTTTCTATTATTACACAAATATGAATGCAAGGTCTCCGATATTACAATGAATAACATCGGCACGACGACACTACACCATCCTCAGTTGCTCTATGCAAGTAGCAGAACAACTCGAAGCAGCAGAAAAACTCTAGTAGCGGAAAAACTACTGGCAGCGGAACAACGACGACGGTGGTGAACTCCAATCCGCAGGGACTCTGGCTAGAACGCTTATCTTAGCTCTCAAACAAAGAATCCACGGCAAACAAGCATGCAGTCCAAGCACAACCTTCAAACTGGCATGACATGCCAGGTCAGTACATTGAATGTACTTGCAAGCTCACAATAACCAGAAGCATTCAAGACAAACAACATCATGGCAATTACAGGTTAAGCAGGAATTAACATGAGATCCTTATAACAACATGACATGAGCAACATGACATCCAAAGTAATACTCCAAAATAATACCAGATACCATCATGAAAATAATCATAATAGCCACTAAGAATCCAAAGGCAACATGAACATGATACAGCTAGAACAATATGAGCATGGCATGAACATATGAATCTGATGATACTAGCATGCAACATGATGACACTATATGCATTGTTTATTCTGGTCGGGTTATCTCATAACCATCACACGCAGCACTTTCCAACCTCGGACATCACACGATCATCTCAGGATCAAATCAAGCTTGGTATAAACAATACCGTAGTAATCATTAAATTACCACAAGGAGCTTGATCTTTACCCATGATTCTTGCACAACATCACTAATATCCAACAACTCAGTATCCTCGATACCACAGTGATCATTCTGGCGATCACAACCACGACCAACACTTGGTCTCAAACCGTGATCCTTCCAGTGATCACAACCATGACCAACACTTGGTCTCAAACCATGATCCTTTCGGCGATCACAACCAACTTATCTCATCACTGAACCGGGGTTGTCATTAATCAAGTTATTATTATTACTGTTGACTCACAGTGGGACCGACACGAACTGGGCCCTTATCCGCGGGCGCGGCTATCGATAGATTTAATATACACTCTGCAGAGGTTAGTACACTGTACCCACAGCACGGAACCCATGGCCTCGCACTCCCATTCGGGTGGACCAACGACGTTCCAACAAAACCGATCTATTGTCATGCCACTCTCCCGGCCACTCCGACCCAAATCCCCAACGGGCTGGTCCTGGGTGGCCCCGTGTCTACCAAAGACACCCCGACCACCGTCGTGGTCAAAACACTCCCACTCAAGGAAACTCCCACTCAGGGACTGGATCCATAACAATAAAAACAACGGGCACACAAGGTTATGTCTGCTCACCGGGCCAGGGTACGCACGCCCATAACCTTCCCTCGTGGGAGGCACCGGCGAGATGCACGACAATAGACCCAGTTAGGACCCCCCCCCCATAGGGTAAGCATGGTTGCACTGGTCAGTTTCGATATGGCGGCACCATGACTCAGCCAACAGTTGTTCAAGTTCAATTAAATCCGGTTAAACTTGAATGCAAAATGGTGAGCCATGATAAACTAACATGATGCATTTACAAAGCATGAGCATGATATCAACATAAGCACAGGATGCAACATAACTGTCCATCATATCAACTATGAAATAATCTCAAACTGAACATGCCATAATGACGAGAATAAATATTACAAGTGCAACACTACTCATGGTATAACATGACCACTAGAATCAACCACAAATAACATGCGAGGACTCATCAATAACATTACCGAGTAACACTTCACCAACTAACAGCAAAGGAACAATGCATATAAACAGTACTCGGTAACCGATGTTGGTCATGCACCGAAGAACATGACCAACCCAACATGTACTACAATCAAGCATGGCAATATGAAAGTAACACTAGCAACTAGCAGGGCATGATAACCAAGTGCATAACAACATAGCAAACAAGTAAGCACAATCCCAGAAGCATTACCGAAACAACGATAACCATATTTTAAACAAGCAATCATTTAATAAATATTCAAGTTGAAAACCATGGCTACTGCATGAATATCATGCAAGTGGGTATTGTGGCTTGCCTGGGGTGAAGAAAACTCCGGGAAGAAGTGCGGTGAAGCCGCGGAAAGATTTGCCGGAAACAGTTCTCTCTCGGAGGGGTTGTTTACATGCAAGGGCAAAATGGTCATTTTCACAGCATCAAACCATAGTGAAAATGAAACCAGCAGAACAGGCTCGAAGAGACGAAGAAATGGGCTTTGGAATCACCTCATTTGGAGTTGTGGTTAAAAACATATGATAGGTTGAAGTTCAGGGACTTTTCTGCAAAAATATCATCACAAACAAGTCCCTGAGTGGATAAGGCAGAAGCGCAAATTAGAAATACGCTTTCTGTTTAAGAAAACGCATTCTGGGCTGAAACAGAGAGGAAATACGCTTTCAGAAAAGGAAAACATACTATGGCCGAAACAGAGGGAAAATACGCTTTCCCGCAGGTGAAAACGTAGTCGACCGAGTACGCCTCCACTAAAGTGGCTGGCCCGCCACTTATCCACGTCACCCGGTCCGAGTCAACGCCTTAGCGACTGACTGGCGGGGCCCGCGGGCAGGAGGGGGCCAGGGCGCGGTCGTCTTCTTCCTCGCTCGTTCGGCCCCGAGCGAGACAGAGGAGGCAGGAGCGGGGCCGCGATGCCGGCGATGGCCTGGCCGGCCCAGGCCACCTCAGGCCAAGGCGCGGGAACCGACGGCTTCAGGGAGGAGCGTCGCATCCATTCAGATCGGAAGGAGACGCCAGAGATGAGCGGAAGGGACGGCGCCGCTTGGGGAACAGAGAGGCGCCATCGGTGATGGAGGAGATGGGCACAAGGCTCTGGTGGCTCCGGCGACAAACGGAGGAGATGGGAAGGCTCTAGGAGCAGAGGGGAGTCGCCTGGTGGTGGAGTAGAGGAGAGGGAGGGCTTGGCTTGAGCCAATTTAGGAGGGAGGCCGCGTCGGCCATGGTGGCGATGGGCAGCGAAGAGAGCTTCTCCGGCTCGGGCTAGAGGCTGGGCGGGACCAAAGGAGTGAGGAGAGGAGGCTGATGAGCTCGGGAGACCGCGGGGATGGCTATATATAGCCGGGGCGAGAGGGATGGGCTCGGGTGCCACCGGGCACGTACGGCTGAGGCTCTGGCGACGGCCAGCGAGCACGGGATGGCGCGAGAAGGCGACGAGGGAGGCAAGGACGAGCTACAGCAGTGCATAGTGCAAGAGGGACCGAGGGCGCAGAGGAGAAGCGGCCGAACGCCATTAAAGCTCGGTCGGCCAAAGTGCGTCCGTGGGCACGCAGCGGTTTGCATCGGTGAGCAAGCGGACGGAGGGGGAGAGGGGTCCAGGGCAACAGCGACGACGAGATGCAGCCACTGGACATGCTCACGCGCGCGAATACGACGACAGGAGGAGGGGGTCCAGCACAAACAGCGTTCTGGGTGCGGCCACTGCATGCCAAAGCGGTGGTCACCGCGTGCGCTGGTGCACACTGTGCCACAAGCGATGCCAAGCGATGTCTGGGGTGGAGTCCTTCTTGGGGAGGTTGCATCTGATGTCGTAGATTGGTTAAAAATGACACGGTTAAATGGCAGTTAACACCTGAAGTTTACTGCAGTAAACTTGATCGTGTACTGCTGCTCAACAAAGAGGTGATTAGGTCAAATGGAGTTGTCTGGTAAGTTCTGGGTAAGAAGGACTTTCACCCTGGTAACCTGGAGAGGATGATCAAGATTTAACAGAGTTGCTTTGCAACTGCCAATTCTGGTCAGAATCAAGATTAGGATGATGCACTCACATGGAGTTATGGAATGTGATGCAACTTGGCAAATCCTCATGATATGGACATATAAAGATTCTGTAAAAATCTCATACCAAATGGACAATCCAAAATGGTACTTGCTTCACACACATCATTTCTGTCCAGAAACTTGCCAAAATTCTAGAGGAAGAATGGCTTGATGAAAAAGTTATATGGATAAAAGAAGGCCTAGAAAAATTGGCAGACATAATGAAGCAAGATAAAATATACTAGCTTCACAAACTGAAATTTTGGACAGAATCAAAGAATTGAAGGTGAGCTCACATGGAGGCATGAAATGAGCTCTACTTTGGTGGAGAGTGATGATTTGATGATATGAAGGGCCATGCAAAATTGCAACTCATTTGGATATGCCTAGCTTGTACTTCCTTCACAACCAGTTCCCTCAGATAGGAACTTTGGAAAAACATAATTAAATAATTACTAGGCAAATGAGGTTGCACTTTGGCATGTGGCAATGATATGGACAGGAAAAGGTGTCCAAGGAGTTTGAGGTCAATTGGGAAAAGATAAATGGCACTTGCTTCACATTCTGCCATTTGGGGCAGAATAGGAAATGAATTATTTGAGCATGATGATAAACATGACAAATGAAATATTTTGCCATATTTGAGAAAGATAGAACCCAAACAATTTATGAGAATAATTTGGGAATTTTAGGAGTGATAGAAATATAGGTTGCTTCACAACCTAGGGAAAATTGGGTTATTCCTTTAAAGAAAAGGAATATTCCCAATAAAAAGAATATTGAGATTTGGGATAGGATGAAAATGGCAGGGTCTAGGAAAGGATTTGGGTATGACAAGCCACTCTGGAAACAAAGAAGAGTTCATCTTCTTCACTTTCCAGACCACAAAGCCACGGGAAAAAGAAAACTCGGGCAAAAACCTCAGGAAAACTAAAGAAAAAAGAAAGGGCCAAAAATCAGGCTGTCACGTTTATATCATATGCAGTCAGTGGGCATTTATCCCGACACAACCTAAGGAGGCACGCCCGCCGAACCACGTCATCGGCTCCCTCTTGAGGAAGCACTTCCCTGGATTGTCCAAGCCGGGTGATGACGATCCGCTGTCGCCAGGTTTAACCTGGGAGCATTACCTACACAACAAGGATGAGCACGATATCACCATGGCCACTCGGGTCATCAATGCTTTTTTTGTAAGTATCTTCGCTCCGACCACTGCATTTTTCCATATCCAAATCCTTGCTTGCGTGGATGGTGAGAAGATGCCATATGCTTTCTTGTAGGAAACATTTCCTTGCGTGGATGGTGAGCAGCAGAAGGCGATCAAAGGCATTGTGAAATCTGCCCGAAAGATACTCTCTGACCTCAAGCACACGCTGCGGTACAAAGCCGTGATGCAGTGTCGGCCGCTCGATGAGAAGGGAGAGAAGATGACAAGGAAGACGGCTTGCCAGACCAACATGTCGCGAGAAGAATACCTGTCAATGGTAAGTGACTACATCGGTTCCTAGTACTTTGATTCATCCCTCTTGTTCCTCAATTATTCGATTTTGTCTAACTAGGTGAAGGAACCCTGGATGAAGGACGATTGTTGGGAGGCCCTGGTTGACATGTGGTGTAACCCAGCATGGCAGGCGCAACATGTGGAGAAGGGAAACGATCGAGCCAAAATGACAGGCCCGACTCATGTCCAGGGGAGCCGGAACCTAACCGCTCTCAAGCAACACATGGTATGTGGATTAAAATGTTAACTTTTTGGCAGGGTGCATCTTGGTTCATTAAACTTGATGGTTAATTTTGCAGGAGGCGAAGGTTGGTCGCCCGGTCCACATCCTGGAAGCCTGGAAAGAAGGCCACAAGGGGAAGGATGGCGCCGAGTTCTGCAGCGAGTCAGCGGAGGAGAAGTGGGGGACCTTCAAAGAGGTCTTCCAGGAGGTGCACGAGCAGGAAGCCGAACCTACGTCCAAGCCCCTTGATCCTGAGCTTCTCATCATTGCTGGCGAGGGGAAGGGCCATGGCCGCCACCTCCTTTGCAACGGGGCGATCGCCACCTCCTCGCATCGCAAGCTGCACGAGATACGCGCATCGAGCACCAGCTCAACTCCGTCCATACGGAGTCGCCCAACCGCTGCATCACGTGAGATAGCGCGTCTTAAGGTTAGCATCCTAACCTTTCATTTATGTCCATGCCTCGAAATAGCACCGTTCCAACCTATATGAGCCTAATGCCATGTTACAGGATTTAATGGCGCAGCGGGCTGTTGAAGAGGAGCAAAGGCGGCAGGCTGAAGAGGAGTCCAGAGAAAAGGAACGGGAAGACACGAACAAGAGGTTGAAGCTGCTTGAGGATCAATTACAGGTAGAACATTATCTAAACTAGAGCGGAAGATTCATTACATAGGGACGAACCACCCTCACGTGACTCTACTCTTATAGGTTCTCATGCAATCTCGAAGCAGTGCAAGTGATGCCCCTCCTCCTCCTCCGGAATGTTAACCCGATGGCCTCTCCTCCTCAAGACGATCTATATATGAACAAGTGTACTTCTATTGTGACGTGCACGTGTTTTGCAAGTAGTGACAATATGTATGAATTTGCGACTTGTGTGATGTCTACTAGGATAATACATTCGACTTGTGTGTGACAATATGTGGACTATCCCTAATTATGCATATATATGTGGACTAGATCAAATAATGCCTATATATGATCAAATTATGCCTATATATGTGTGGACTAGATCAAATTATGCCTATATATGATCCTTCTGCCAAGTAGTTGTTTTTATCTGCAGGGATCAGAAAAGAAATAGGTTAAACAACAAAATGGATGGGAAAGATTTCCGAGAGCAACACTCGGAAAACTATATATTACCGATAGCTCCTCTCGAAAACATGGTTGTCTAGGAGACCTACTGTTGTGCCACAACGTTTCCGAGAGCAGCTCTCGGAAAAGAAGGAGACATCGCCGAGACTAGCTCTCGACAAAGCTATGTAAGCTGTCAGCTCCCATGTGGGCCACACTGTCCTACTGGTCAGGAGGATTGCCGAGAGCTGCTTTCGGCAAAGATATCGTCACTTTTTTTTAAGAATATTTAGGAAGTTATTTAAAAATTTTACTGATAAATGTGACCAGTGGGACCACATGTCAGTTAGAAAGAACACACATAAAAAAGAAAATAGGATATTGCATATGCTTTGCCGAGTGTCGTACTGCGGCTCTCAGTAAAGTACGCAGTAACTGACGGAGCCGTCTGTTGCGGACGGGCATGCCACGTGGCTCCTCTTTGCCATGAGCTGCTCTCGGCGTTTGCAGGGTTTGGCAAAGATGGCAGTTTGCCGTGAAGCTGGGTTTGCCGAGAGTGACACTCGGCAAAGTTTGCTTTGAATTACACCCGACGTACGTGAAAATTCCAGTAGTGGCAATGGCTGTACTGAATATTTATTCCAAACAAAAAGCTGGAAAAAGGAGAAGGCAATGTAATTCATGTTACCCACAGAACTCCATGTATCCATCTCATATTTTTCGTGTATGATCATATGATCTTACCAAGAGGAAGACTATCATCCAATAATTCATGGAAACAATGTAACGAAAAGCCTACTTGTAAGGCATTGGAAATTTCTAAATTCTCACAACTCAGAATGCAACTACAAGGCGTTTACCCTCCCAACTTCTTCTTGAGCAGCTTCTCCTTTAACTTCCTCTTCGTTGCTTCCTCTGCCTTCCTCTCCTCTTTCTCAAACGCTGCTCTCCCTCTTTTCTCATACCTTATTCTTCCTCCACTTCCTGCCTCTTCGCAAGAGCCTCCTGCATCTCCCGGACATGCTCTGGGACCTTCTTCATGTCAACCTTCTCTTTAGGCGCCTCTGCCTCCTTTTCCTCCTCCTTGACCTGTCCCATTAGGTGCAAGACTGATCAATAAAACAGTCTTATATTTGTAAGACATATAGAGGTATATTAATGCTGGGCAATGTGCAACACAATATTTACCTAAGGCCACGTTTGGATTACTGTTTTGCAGCGATTTCCAAGCATAAGATGTACACCTGTAAAATTATTAGGTGTGGCTGGGAAACAACTACTTGGTTGGTCGTTCAGATCCAAAAAAAATGGGCAGCTTTGTTCAGATCCACCGGGGAAAAATATCATGCCTTTCACTCTCGTTTCCTTTCCGCCTAGATTTTACAAGTGCCCCTTTTAATACATTCGTGAAACGGCAATCCATGTGGGCCTTAATTGTAGGTGACAAATCTATGGGGTAAGAAAAAAACAAAATATTGGCATCTCAGCTACAAGCAGAGCAAACCATTGCCATTAGCTAGTGGTACCTACAGGAAAAAATGTATTTTGGTAAAGATTTATTTGTAACTATATCAGACAGTGATAATGTTTCTTGTCTAAAAAGCTTTTCTGGCATGTCCAACATAGGAAGAAAATAACATCACTATCAAGGATCAAATATTAACAAGTGTTTCCAGAGAAAAAACTCCATGAAGCTACGAGGCCCACTGAACAGACACTTTTATGAGGGTTAGTGAATTCAAATTTCTCAGCCTGTCAAACTTGTGCATGTGGTGAAATTCTAAATTTGCCTTGGTCTAAACATGAATCTCATTGTAACTATACAGATATAAACAAACACATTCTTACAATATGTCTCATTTCCTCATCTAGCAGTATATGGGAATAATTTTCATGCTCCAGATCACATGATAAGATAATCAATATTTTGGTGTGCATTTCAAGCAGCTTTCAATTCTACAAAAGAAGTGTTGTTTGAACAAGCACCCAATTGCGTGTTGTTTTGTGCTAAGGAGAATGCCAAATTGGAGCAAAACATACAACCAGCAAAACACAACAAAAAAAGGGAGGTAAAACCTGAAGGTAAATGGGCACTGCATTCTTGTTCTAGCAACAGTTACGTCTGCTAGTAATCTGCTAGTACACTGATCTGTCTGTCCACCAGAAATAGGAACTGATTCTTGTTCAATCAAGCAATCTGAATGAGGGCTAGAGAACACACATAGGACGAACTGGGATAGTACTTTCTTCTTGCCTAAAAAAATGTTTCTAGTAACCGAAGAATGATTGGCTGGTAGACGAAATTGCAGACCAAAAAGATCCGACCCAGCCCAAAGTGCAGTATTAAAGGTTCACCTGATTGATTTGTGATTGGTGACCTCAACGATGCAATAGGGAGAGTTGCGGCGGCCATGGCGCCAGTCCGTCACAGGCTTGGGCAACGCCGAGAAGACAGGCGCGTCGGCGGCCGCCCCAGCCTTGGCATCGGCACGTCGACAGCACTAAGAGATAGGACAGGGCGCATCAGTAGCGGGGGCTCGTGGTTCTGTGCATCAGACAGCCGGAGTTGAAGCGGCGCAGACCCTTGTGGTGGCAGATGACCAAGGGGCGGTGAGTGGTGAACAAGGATTCCAATTTTTTCCGGCAATGTGCCAGCATGGCACGGTTTGGAGGCGCAGGGGTGGTGGATCAGCGTCGGGGAAGGAGTGGGGGCTGAGAGGCACCGGGGAACGCGATGGGGCGGTTTGAGGCATGGGAGGTCGTGCGATGCGAGGGTAAGAGTAATTAGCGGCGTGGTGGGTGGGGAATGTGCTAACCATGTTTTAGTGCTATATAAACATTGGAGCGGCCTGGAGTAGGGTTTTTTTTTAACACCGACCTGGGTAGTAGATGTAGTAGTAACATCCATTAAGAAAAGGAAATTTGTTAACAGGGAATCTTATGGCCGCCAAGTTAAATGCGCCAGTCTTGAATCATCAGATTGTCCTCGGATGATAAAACTACAACTCATGTCATGGTCTACATCTCAAACGAATTTGAACAAGGGGGCATACCGATGCATATTTACCATTAACGGGAAGGCGATGGTACGGTACTTGGAGGCTTGAGATAGCTGGAGACGCCAGTGCGTATGTAGTTGTTGGGTCTTTGCATATCAAATTCCTGCACATCCAGCAGCAGCTTTTGCTTGATGTCAACAGCGATCACCCGCGAGTTCCTGTTAGTTACACTGCTCACATTTGTCCTGAGGTACAAGACGCCATCTGTGTTGGAGCTGAGAATGGGGTTGGAAACAAAGAGAGACTGGGGCAAGTTGTAGCCAGAGATATCACTAGAATGGAGTTCGAGCTCCGGCTGGAAATGCAAATCACCCAGGGTTTCCAAATCCAAACCCTCGTGGAACCCCTCCAAGGTCCATGTGAGCACCGTCCAGCCACAAGGGGTTTGTGAGCAAGGGATGCTGGGGTCGGCGTGGACCTGTAGGTCGACGAACCTGATGATGCCACTCTCTTTGACAAGGACAATGTCCCGAAAGTTGCATCCAATGTCAACGGCAAGAGGCAGCCAATTTGGCGGCTGCGTCGGCTTTGGAAGGGAGACATAGCGGAGCGGTCTGCAGGGTGTGTGGTCTGCGAGCACGTCAGAGAGGAGCATGCCATTCCAGAGGTCGACCCAGCCCATGATGCCACGGCTGGAGCCACCGATGATGATGACCATGTCGATGTCACAGATGTAGTCGAATGGTAGCGACGGCTGTGGAATAGCAGCTGGCTTGCGGATCCAAACCTTGTCCTTGGAGTCGTTGGTGCATATGTAGTATGGACCATATGGACTCTTGCTAGAGTCGTGGAAGTAGTCGTAGGCAAGAGCTGCGACTCTGTAGGCATCACAAGCATCATCCTTGGAACAGGCGGCGACGGAGGGGTGTGCATGGGTGGAAATGTTGCTGCGGTACCGCACGACACCAATCGCATTGGAAGGGATGCGGTCGCATCCCGAAGTCGGCAACATTTCGGGAGGGAACTTCGTGAGCCGGGTGAGCTCCGGCTCCCCCGCTGGTGAGGATGCCGCCTGGTAGACGAGGTATTCGTATTTGCTCTTCTTGGTATCGAAGGGGGAGGGACGGCCGAGCCCGATGCAGAGGGTGATGAGGGCAAGGTTACCGTCCGTGGCGAACACGAAAGGCTCGCGGAAGAACAAGCAGGCGTCTTCTTCGCCGTGGTCGTCGGGGAAGAAGGCGTGGCAGCAGAAATGGGAGACGCGAGGCGGCTGGGCGAAGCAGAATGTGACCTGCACGTCCACCTCCTTGCCGTCCAGGTTCCTGGTGAATCGACAGCGGGCGGAAGTATGGTTTTTCTTGTCGGCCATGTACGCGACGTGGTCGAGGAGGACTTCCCCCCAGTCCCACTTTGTCGTCGCCGCCGACGCCGCCGCCGCATCTTCCGTGGCCGGCGGACGAAGTGATTCTTCGCGATAGGGTTTGAGCGACATGGTGGATCTTGTGGTATCTCACACAGGCGTACTCCTAGCGAGGAGTGCTATTGATATTTGTTGAGATGAGAGGAGGGGTGAGGTCTAAGAATCAGAATCAGGTTGTAGTCGGAACCGGATTCATGGACAAACACGAGACGGAGGCGGAGACGAAGTACCTCCGGCAAGATAGATGGCGGAAGAAGAAGTGAGTGGGAGTGGGAAGAAGGGGAATGGACTGGCTCGGCGGCGGCGGAGGGAACAGACTAGTGCCTCTCCAACAAACAACACACGGTGGCCGTTGGATGGCTTTGCTACGGACGGCCCTCCTCTCTGCCCGTCCGCTGCAAACCCTAGAGCCCAAACCTGGCCACATGGGCCGTCCCCTTTTCTTTATTTAGCGCCCACTGCTCCTCCCCTCTTGTCATGTTTTCCTTTTCTTCTTTTTTCTTTTTGGCGGAAATTTCTTATTTTTCCTTATCTTTGCATTCTTAGATGCATACATCTATCTATGGTTTTATTACAAACTAGATGATACCCCGCGCGTCACAGTGAAAACTGATTGGGATGTATTTTGATTCGATTTATTTGCATGGAACAAAAGTTTTAAATTAAATTAATTGTATGAAATAGAAAATTTAAATTATGATATGAGACCTAAAATTTGAAATACACATGCTTTACTATGTTTAATTATTGAGTTGATAAAATAAGAAGTGAAATTTCAAATACGATATTTTTTAAGAGATTTAGTTGTGTGAAATATTAATTAAATTAAAATATAAGAACTGGAGTTTGAAATACATATGATTTACCATATTTAATTATCGAGTTGAGTCTTTTCTCATGCATATTTGCTTGTTTTTATCGGATGTCACTGAAGTGACTGCGTATTTACATGTTGAGATGGGCATTTTTCATGCATGTTTGCACGCTGAGATGGCATATGTGCATGTTAATAGAAATATGTTAGTAGAGAGCTAGCAATTTAGATATAGAAGATACATGCAAGACAACAAGGTCAGAGCATCATGCGTACATGGAGTGGATAACAAATGGCATATCCATGACAAAGGTGAAAAAAGGAACCTATGAAATGTCACCATTCTTTCACGCCAAACCTTCAACAGGCTACGCGATTGCGCCATTGTCGTCAAAGAGTTGCGCCACCCGTGACTTTGTCTGAATCTGCCAGGATGTCCATTGAAGATGGTCCTCACATGCCACCACAAAAAGTCCTCTGGATCATGCACTAATCATCCTAGATCTTAAAAAAACAATGTCGGCATCTAACCTAATTATGTCATCAGACATTCAACGGTCCGGGCCTTGTCGATGAACTGGGGAGAAGACAGATCACCACTACTTGATTGCAGCGTGCATGCTCCAGCGACACGACTAAGAGTCTACAATGATAGTCACAAATCATTGCCATGCATTATGTAGTCACGCTATACTTAGTCATTCCTACTCGGACAAAGCGTCACCTTATCGGTAAGCCAGCGGTCCTTCCAAAGAAGATCATTTTTGTGCACAAAGTTATCTTAACATGGTTAACGACTACCTTATAGTAATGGTTCTTAAAATCAAAAAAATGTTTCCATGTAGCATGGAAGATTTCACTAATGTATAGTGATGGTTAGCAAACATGGCTAACCTACATGGTAAGCGTTGAATTATATCCATTGGTTCCGGTGAGTGAAGAGATAATAATGGTTTGACATAGCATGCTCGAGCGGTGCTGTCGAACTGCCACCTATGACACCCCTATTATCCACACTGGTTGTTACCATGACACAATTATGTGACGCCCCACCATCCGCATGGCTCAAAAGTTGCCCACCCGTCTGTGTGCCAATGCCTGCCGCCCTACAAGAAGACTTTAGTGTGTTGTTACACCACTAGGGAAGAAAACTCCACCGGTCTTTGGTAGTGGGCCCACCACCATCTCAATCTATGGAAGAAGATTGACCCTCGCCTCGATTGTCCACATGGTAAAACAGTGCCCACCTCATGTGTGCAAATTGATGCCGCCCTAGGAGAGGACTTTTGTAGGTCGCTAAACCACCAGAGAAGAAAAACCCACACTCTTCTGCTAGCGGGCCCAGCACCATCTTGATCTCTAAAAGGAGACCGACCCTCGCCGCCACTATCCACACGCCCGAAATGCTTCACACCGCCTTTGTGCCAATGGTTGCCGCCCTAGAAGAGGACTTTCGCGTATCACTACAACACCAGAGAAGAAAACCACAACACTCTTTTGGTAGCAGGCCAAACCCCATATCGATATCTGGGAAGAGATTGACCCTAGTCGCCACCGTCCACATGGCCGAAACGCTACCCACCCCTATGTGTAATGGTTGCCACCCTAGAAGAGGACTTTTGCGGGTCGCACCACCAAAGGAGAAAACCCCACCACTTTTTTTGCAGCAAACCCACCACCATATCAATCTCTAGAAAGACATTCACCCTCGCCACCACCTATCGAATGGGGCAGAGTCACGGGACGGCTGGATTAGAGCGGGGGGAAGAGGGGAGAAAGCAACGGTGGTGGAGAGTTTGAGTGTGGAGGTTGCTAGGGTTCGGTAGAGCTTTTGACCCTCCTTCGGTCTCCTCGACATGATTTTGTTTCCACATATTAAAATATCATAACAACTACAAGGTTAACAATGCTCATGGCGTCGCAACCAGGGCATAGATATTCTAGTGGTTAAACAATAATCATGTTCGACATATAGGGGTCCTTTGACAAACATTGTCAGACATGATTGCAGTACAAGATTATTTCATTTCACAAAAAAGCAAAAAAAGCTACTGTGACGCCCGGATAGTTACGCTACAGTAACCCTCCGCTAATTATGCCACGTCACCACGATTACTGTTGTTAATCTTGCGATGATTCAAATCCCGTTCAAATTTCAAATTTAAAATCAAGTCAAACAATTAAAGTTTTCAAAAGTCAAAACTAAGATGTTCGTAATGTGACAAATAAATCATGGATATTATTGATGGAGAAAAAACATCTTTATAAAATAATGAAATACCCTAAAGTGATAAAAACAACAGCAAAACAATTAGTTATACTTCTAATATATTTTACAAAATACTAAACTATTTTAGCTAGGTGCCAAAGTTATTGTGGCAGTGGTATAATTAATGTTACAATTTTAGGTGCTAATTGAATATTTTACCAAACTAAAACAATTTGGGAAATAAAATTAAAATAGAAAATAAAATAAATAAAAGGTAAAAGATAAAACAAAAATGAAAAAGGACCCCCCCCCCTCACTGGCCTTTGGCCCGGCAGGCCACCAGGCCGCCCAGCCGGCCCACCAGGCCCGGGCCGCCCCCTCAGTCCCCATAACCTCCCCACACCAACGAGAAACCCTAGCCCATCGCACCCACTCCCCCACTCGCTCCCCACGTCCCTCCTCCCCTCTCCCCCCGATCCAGATCTGGATCGGGGATGAAACCTCCCTCGACGCCGTTCCCCATCGCCCCTGGCACCGCCTGTCGGGGCCCCTCGCCGCTCGTCTACGCCATCGCCGTCGTCCTCTCCATCGTCGATCCCTGACGCCCCGCCACATCATCGCTGGACCGCTCCCCGTCTCCATCGCGCGTCCCTATCCTCCTTCCCAATGAGAGCCATCGACCCTCGCCGCCCGATCCCCCGCAACGTAGGGTGAGGAACCCCTCCGCCTCTCCTCTGTCGCACGCCGACCACCGCGCCTCCCTGCTCCGCCGTGGCCGCCCCGGGGCTCCGCCCCTCGCGTTCGCCGTGCGCTCCGCCTGCGCCCCCTGTTCGCCCCGCTCGCCGCAGCCCGCAACCGCCGTGCCCGGCGCCCGTCCGCACCCGCCCGCGACGACCCTGCACACTACCACCCGTGCGTGACCGCGCCTGTGCCGCGCCTGTCGTCGTCCGCATCCGCTTCGGCTGCTCTCTTGCTGCGTTACTGCTGCCGCCTCTTGCCACCGGTGCCGTTGCCGCCAGCTGCTGCTGCTTGTGGCCGTGCCCAGCTCCTCACCGCGCTCCCGGGTGCACTTGTCCACGCGTGCCCCGCGTCACTGGACCCTCAGCCCGCTCGCGCACCCCCGCGCTCACCGCTGGCTCTGTCCATCACGATGGTCATGGCCGTTGTTTAATTAGGGCTAATTAGCTTAGGTTAAATTGATAGTTTAATTAGTCTGATTGGGCAACTGACATGGACCCCCACTGTTAAGTTAGCAGATTAAAACAACTTAGAGTTTTCTGGCCTTATGACAAGGGGGCCCCCACCCCCAGAACGATTTTAAAGAAAAAGTTAAAATAAATAAATTAGTAATTAATTAATTAATGAGTTAATTAAGTTAATTAATCCTGTTTAACTAATCTAATTAAATGAATTAACCTAATCACTTAGTTAGCCTAATTAACATGTTTAGTTAGTCTGAGACAATGACGAATGGGACCCACACGTCACCTTGACTAGGTCAACTGACTAGTTGACTGCTGACATCACCCTGACATCATGCTGACGTCATAATTGCATTTTCTAATTAAATTAATTTTGTTAATTCTAAAAATGAATTAAATCTTTAAAATTTAATATAAAATAATCCGTAACTCAGATGAAAATACTATATACATGAAAGTTGCTCAGATAGACGAGACGAATCCGGATACACAGCCCGTTCGTCTGCCACACATCCCTAACATATCGAACTCATAACTTTCCCCCTCCGATTCATCTGTCCGAAAACGCGAAACACCGGGAATACTTTTCCGGATGTTTTCCCTCTTCGCCGATATCACCTACTACCGCGATTGGGCACACCTAGCATCACACTTTATCATGTCATGCATCGTCATGCATTTGTTTGCATTGTATTTATTGTTTCTTCCCCCTCTTCTCTCGCTAGACACCGAGACCGACGCCGCTGCTACCCAGTATGACTACGGTGTTGACGACCCCTCCTTCTTGCCAGAGCAATCAGGCAAGCCCCCCCCCTTGATCCCCAGATATCGCCTATTCCTTCTCTCTACTGCTTGCATTAGAGTAGTGTAGCATGTTACTGCTTTCAGTTAATCCTATTCTGCTGCATAGCCTGTCATTGTTGCTACAATTGTTGATACCTTTACCTGCTATCCTAATGCTTAGTATAGGATGCTAGTGTTCCATCAGTGGCCCTACACTCTTGTCCGTCTGCCATGCTGTACTACTGGGCCGTGATCACTTCGGGAGGTGATCACGGGCATATGCTATATACTTTATACTGTTACGTTACTTATGATACTGTTCGGATATGGGGGCTGAAGGGGCAGGTGGCTCCATCCCGGTAGAGGTGGGCCTGGGTTCCCGATGGCCCCCGACTGTTACCTTGTGACGGAGCGACAGGACAAGTTGAGACCACCTGGGAGAGAGGTGGGCCTAGCCCTGGTCGGCGTTCGCGGCTACTTCAAAATAACACGCTTAACGAGATCTTGGTATTTGATCTGAGTCTGGCCACTGGCCTATACGCACTAACCAACTACGCGGGAACAATTATGGGCACTCGAGGTCGTGGTATCAGCCGAAGCCTTCTTGATGTCAGCGACTGAGCGGCGCGCGCCGGATTGGACTGGAACGCCTGCTAGGCTAGGTCTGCTTCTAGCGGCGTACGCAACGTGCAGGTTTGCAATGGGCGATGGGCCCAGACCCCTGCGCCATAGGATTTAGACCGGCGTGCTGACCTCTGTGTTGTGCCTAGGTGGGGCTTCGACGTGTTGATCTTCCGAGGCCGGGCATGACCCAGGAAAGTGTGTCCGGCCAAATGGGATCGAGTGTGTTGGGTTATGTGGTGCACCCCTGCAGGGAAGTTTATATATTCGAATAGGCGTGATCCTCGGTAACAGGACGACCCGGAGTTGTACCATGACCTTATGACAACTAGAACCGGATACTTAATAAAACACACCCTTCCAAGTGCCAGATATAATCCGGTGATCGCTCTCACATAGGGCGACGAGGGGAGGATCACCGGGTAGGTTTATGCTATGCGATGCTACTTGGTGAACTTACCATCTACTCTCTTTTACATGCTGCAAGATGTAGGCTTCCAGAAGCGTAGTCTTCGACAGGACTAGCTATCCCCCTCTTATTCTGGCATTCTGCAGTTCAGTCCACCGATATGGCCCCTTTACACATATACCCATGCATATGTAGTGTAGATCCTTGCTTGTGAGTACTTTGGATGAGTACTCACGGTTGCTTTTCTCCCTCTTTTCCCCCTTTCCCTTCTACCTGGTTGTCGCAACCAGATGCTGGAGCCGAGGAGCCAGACGCCATCGTCGACGACGACTCCTACTACACCGGAGGTGCCTACTATTACGTTCAGGTTGCTGACGACAACCAGGAGTAGTTTAGGAGGATCCCAGGCAGGAGGCCTGCGCCTCTTTCGATATGTATCCCAGTTTGTGCTAGCCTTCTTAAGGCAAACTTGTTTACTTATGTCTGTACTCAGATATTGTTGTTTCCGCTGACTCGTCTATGATCGAGCACTTGTATTCGAGCCCTCGAGGCCCCTGGCTTGTATTATAATGCGTGATGACTTATTTATGTTTTAGAGTTGTGTTGTGATATCTTCCTGTGAGTCCCTGATCTTGATCGTACACGTTTACGTGCATGATTAGTGTACGATTGAATCGGGGGCGTCACAGCTACCATCATTGGCAAAAAGGAATAAGAATGGACTGGTTCGAGTTCAAAAGAAAAAAGTCCATGGCCCAATGGCTCCCCTCTGTCTTACGTTCGTGGGCTTTGGCCTGCTATCTAGTAATCTGGGTTCCGAGCCCCGGAGGGGGCAAGTCGCGGAACGCACGGGAAAACCACGAGAGACGAGGCTGCCCACCGCCGGCGTGGCCTCTTCCGGCAAGATAATTCCTCGCCGCCCTTCCCCTCTGTTAGAAGGGAGAGAGAGAGATTGGTGGAATAGTTGATGTATTGGTTGAGCCTCGTGGGCATATATATAGGAATACAATGACCAACTTGGAGTACAAGACAAGGCAGGAACAAATCCTAGTCTATCCTATACTTCCTAATAAACATTATACTCAACATCCCCCCATAGTCACAATGGTAGCGACGCAGACGGTGAGACTGGAGAAGAATCCGAAGGCAAGCCGACAGACACCCCCCACACACAGTCGTAATGGTCGACGCATCGCGGAAGGCGAGGCTGGAGTGGAAACCGACGAGGTTACTCAAGCAAGGCGGTAGCCCTTTGTGTCATTGTCGATGTAGCCGAGAGCGTAGGGTGGTGTAGCCTAAACCTGCTAACAGTTTGGATTGAAACTATAGTTTCAGTCGGTTTCCCTATTGGACTGCTTTTGGATTGGATGAAATAAGCTAATCCTCTAAATTAATATAGTTTGGTCTGGAGTTTACCTATTATTGGATTGGATTGGTTTGGTCTGGACAGACACTGAATGGTCTCAAATGGTTTCGATCCATGGATGGAAACCAAACCGCCAGACCACTCCTGCAGAAGAGCAAGTCCATGAGGTTATCAATGAACCCATCCAATAAGGAGTTGCAGCCTGAGTGTGAGCATCTGGGCTATCCGGCCACCCACGGGAGACCCACGGCCTCGCCATGCAGCCACTACTGCGAGCTGCCGCCGGCGCTCCACTGGGACCGCAGTATGGAGAGATGTGTGTACTGCTGCCGGCGCTGCACTGCGATCTTGACAAGAACCGCCTCATCTTGTCAAGATCCACGCCGCTCGACATCGCCGACGCTCCGCCCTTGGCCACGGCATCGTCGTCCGCCGCCACCACGTCGACGCGCACCTTGGGACGGGCCACAGCGTCGTCCGGCGCCTCGACGGCGGCGCGGCACAGGGGGCGCATGGAGTTCCCGCGGAACCAGGCGTCGATGCAGTCGACGTGGAACCAGTGGCCGCACCGCGGCAGCGCGCGCCTCCTCGCCGTCCCCGGCGCCGGCGGCCGCGGCGACCACGGGGAGCATGCGGAGCACCGCGGGGTCAAGGGGGTCCGCCGCCGTGTTTAGGTGCAGCCGCCGTTGCAGATAAGCGACATGAGCATGCGTATCACCCCGCCAGCACCGAGACCTATGGTGACAAAACTCAACTCCTTCATGCAGAACATGAGGAGCCCAAGGCCGAGGCCATGGACGATGTTGTTGACAATGGAGATGGCGTAAGCTCGACCTTGCCAATGTGGCGACAAAAGCGACAGTGGCGAAGCCGATGAGGAACTGGAAGACCCCGGTCAAGATCATCGGCCCAGCGTTCTACCAAAGGGTCTTGCACACGTCCGGCAAGGTCTCGCAGCCGGGGACGAGCCACCGTCTACGCAGCCGGCGCCACCATCTGTTCTTCCGGTGCATGCACGGACAACATACAGTCAAACACTGAAGCTCTTCAGACCAAGCACACACCAAGCTAACCATTATTCATACGTGCTTCATACCTTTCATAGTTTTGTACGTACATGTTAAGTTTGGGGGCCAACGTTCTAGTTGCTGCTGACTAACCCATAGTTTGAAACTTTGGGTTCAAACTGCATGTAGAAAATGGTCTGGATGGATTTGGCTTAAAAATAAATACAGTTTGGATTGGTTTGGATTGTACCATTTGCAATTTGGTCTGGTTTGGCTTGAGCGCTGGACTTATACATGTATGGGTTGGCCTGGGTTTAGTTTGGATTACAAACTATTCCCAGGTTTAGTGTAGCCATTGTTGAGGTAGCCGTGCGAGGGACGCCGTGGTCGATGTCGAGTCGGGTGGCCGGTGTCGAGGTAGTCGTCATGGACCGGGAAGAAGAGCGGCGGCGGCAGCCTGAGGAGGCAGCGGCGGCGGCTAGGTCAGAAGCGCGACGACGGTGCTCGAACTAGGCGAGGAAGAACCCGACAGCGTGACAAGGACCGACGCGGACGGTGCCGTTCCCGCACCTAGGGAGGCGGCGCGACGCTACCATGTAGAAGTCGACGCGTGGGGACGACGGAGTGGACCGCGCGCCGCGACGCTACAGCCCGAAGGGACGATGCAGCAGGAGCGCGCGGGTCGGGGCGACGGCAGGGAAGACCACAAGGCGGTTTGCAGGGACCGCGTGCCACGCTCGCTACGGCTCGACGGGGCGACGCAACGGCAGCTCGAGGGTCGGTGCAGCCTTGGGGACGACCTAGAGCGGACGACCTCGGGGCGGCGGTTGACCGCGGGCCGCAGCACTACGGCCCGAAAGGGCGTCGTAGCGGCAGCGTGTGGGTCGGTGCAGCCGCGGGGAGAATCATGAGACGGCGGCATGGACCGCGTGTCATGCTCGCTATGGCCCGACGGGGTGACCCAGTGGCAGCGCGAGGGTCGATGCAGCCACGAGGACGGCCTGGAACGGACGGCAGTAGACCGCGGGCCGCAACACTACGGCCCAAAGGGGCGACGCAGCGGCAACACATGGATCGATGCAGCTGAGGAAAAAGCCAAGAGGTGGCGACACTGTAATCCAAAGGAACGACACAGCTGCAGCCCGTTGCTCGATCCGTAATATGCGCGGTCCCTCAATGACGATATGCATCCTGACGAGATCGAAGACGCAAACCTTCCACGAGGTATCCGCGACGTGGGTCACGCGGCTCATACCTGGCAGCCTGGCAGAACCACGAACAGGCAAGGACACATTGTACAGGCCGTAGGCATGCAAGCGGCACGCGCAAGCGGTCGGACTTGCGCACAACGCATGCAGATTGGATCCTGCTCGTGACGTCCAAAACGTCCTCATCCAGGACATTGCATCGATGCATGCAACTAGCTATGCACTTGAGCATGGCACATATGCTAGCCTGGACGCGGACGGAGAAGAAGAATTTGGCCAACCGCGTCGTGGTCGCACAAGTCGCGGAGGCACGCGGGATGACGAGGCGGTGGCCAGTGTAGTCTCAGCCGAGGTTGAAGTAGAGGCGCGCGAAGATGTCGACGGGGCGGGCGACGCAAACCGATCTATAGATTGGAAAACCAAAAAGAAAACACCGATCAATGTGACCGGCGGAAGAGAGAAAAACTCAGATCAAGCGATCGGGAAAAAGACTCTCTAGGGCAGCGGATCAACATGAGCGGCGGACGAAGCCCAGGTATGGGTGGCGCGGCCCCCAGCGGCGGTCATAGAGGCAGGCCGCCCCGGGGGTGGCGCGCGGAGCGGAAGCAGAGGGCGGCGCTAGGGTTTGGATCGGTTAGGCTGATACCATGTTAAAAGGGAGAGAGAGATTGGTGAAATAGTTGATGTATTGCTTGAGCCTCGTGGGCATATATATAGGAGTACAATGACCAACTTGAAGTACAAGACAAGGCAGAAACAAATCCTAGTCTATCCTATACTTCCTAATAAACATTATACTCAACACCCTCCAGTCCGCTCCCCCCCTCTCTCTCTAGTGCATGGCTCACTCCCCTCCCTTTATCCCGAGCGTCAGCGACACCGAGGCGGCGACGACAACATGAGCTCGGCGGTGATAGTACCGTTGTCCATCCCCTCTTCCTCCCGTCCGCTCGTTAGATTCTTCTCTTCCTACTTCTTCTCCTCCCCTTCTCGCCCGCTAGTTAGCTTCTCTTCTTCCTACTTTTTCCCCTCCCCCTCTCGTCCGCTAGTTAGGTTCTCGTCTTGCTCGATGCGCCCAGTAATTTTTGCTGCTGCTGCTACTCATGTTTGTTAATTTTGTTGCGATTTACTAAGTATCTCGGAGGTTTATGCAACGTGACACAAAATAGTGAAGCACTGTCCTTGCCTATGAAGCATTTCTCCCCTTTTCTTCTTGAGAAATGTGAAGCATTTCTTCCTTGTCATGCCTTATTCATTATTTCTCGAGAAACGTGACTGGGAATCAGCTTTCATTTTGCATTTGATCCATGTACGTATGACGTATGCCATACAACTATACACTGAGGTAGCTGTAAAAACGTTGTGTGTTTTGTACGCTGACAAGTGACAACTACATCATGTTCTATTAGGTATGTGGATTTTAGAATAAAAAGTCCATGTCACATTAGATTGAATGCCTTGCTGTGCACACCGGAAGAATTTTGGTAGTACCAATATACCCTCTGCTGCTAGGTGCTAGCTACGAATGCCAGATTGATTACCTTGCCAGATTAGCTATGGTGCTAGTGTTCTTGTTTATTGTTGGCACCCTTGCATGCTCATGTGGCATCCCATTGGTTGATGATTTTAAACTTGAAGCATCCATGAGATCTTGTGTGGATGCTACATGGGTGCCATTCTTTAGCCAAATTTGGTGACATGAAGGACCACTATTTCTTGAATCACGTGTAATAACACTCTTTATTCTGAACTGAACTGAACTGCAAGGGGTTTGTTTTCTGGTCTGTGATATGAACTGAACTAGAAGCATATCGAAAACTGCACCAACAAACATTGCTTTCTTGGATAACTTGTGACATGTCTGTGAATGGATAGATATAAACTAAGTTTGCACATCTTATGCATGACATTGGTTCATAATTTTATGAGATGAGTAGATGCTCTTCTATCCCCAATTAAAATTTCAGAGCATTTCAATATGACTTGGCCTATTAAATGATGCTACTGTTGATGTGTTGCTTGACAAGGGCATGTTTGTTCTTGTATGCCTCATTATCTTAGTTGCACTGTCCGAAACTTGTTCTTTCCTCATATTCAACAGTTAAGGGAACCTGTCCTTTTAGGAAGAAGTGTTTTTTTTTCCTTTTTCACGAAAAGGATGCCAATGACTGCAGAAATTGTACAATGATGGTCTTTGACTCTTTGTCAATTCTTGTTCAGACCAAATGTGCTTCTGTCAGTTAGATCAATACTGTTAAATGATTTTTGTCCTATGTGTCCATGCCCAGATCCAAAGTTCTTTTCAGTATAAGACCTTTGTAGGTTTTGTTTTTATGCCCTATGAATTTTCTGGTTTCTTCTAATGTGAAATGTGAATCCTGCTATGCAGTTGTGAACACGCAGACAGTTTGTTTACCTATTTTTCTGTAGACCGTGTTTCTTCTCTGTTTCTGCTTTTGTCATCAGCATGCTATTTGCTTTTTGTTATGCTCACTTGCGTATGTTATTTGTTTTTTGATAGGACCTGCTGCTTGGAGTTTTGTAGGAGTGGATGACCTGCTGTCGTGGGACCCAGTTGCCACGCCAAAATCCAGTCGTCCCCCTTGAATCTGTTCCTGCCTACCACCCCACCGCCATGGTACGCCCTAGCCACGAATTCCCCCTACGGTAAGCTCCCCCCCACCCCCCCCCCACTCCTCAGCCACCTAAAACTTGCACCTTAACTTACTTGATCCGCTCCTCACTGCAGCTCGGGGGACTCCGCAGATGGGGCTCCTTTTCGCGGCGACCAAGGGCGACCTTGCTCTCCTCGAGCGTACACTTCTGCCTCTGTTCCACCTTGATCTCCTCGTTCTGTCCGTTGTGTGCGCCAACCCTGATTTTCTTTATTTGATTTTTGGAGCCTGATTAGCTTATCCGCACGTGCAGGGATGGTGAAGCAGCTGGACGGTGGTCGTGGCCGCCTCGCGGAGGCGGTCGAAGCCGTCAAGGATCATGGCGCTGGGGCACTGCACCTCGCCGCTGGGTGCAAGAAGGAGGAGGTGTGCGAGTACCTGGTCGAGGATGTCCGGGTGGATGTGAATGCCGTTGACCAAGCCGGTGTGTCTCTGCTTGATCTCTCTGCAATTTTCCGCAAACATATTTGGCGTGCCACCGTTACATTGAAAGTCTGAATGTATGCTCAGAAAACTTCTTTTGTTTGTTCTGAACTTCTGATGTAAATGCATAAGCTTCCTTTTCTCGTGGTCTCACCGTCTTGGCAGGTAGAACACCTTTGGTTTGGGCAATTACTAGTAAAAAAAGTGGGCACGTGGATATTGTCAGGTATCTTCTTGATCATGGTGCCAATCCAGGTAATGTCGACATAACAGGGTTTACTCCTCTCCATGAGGCCATCAAAATAGGTAATTTTTCCCCCTAGATTTCTGTACTTACTAATGAGGTATAAAACATATCAATATATTTTCTTTGGCATAGAACAGTGTCACAATTGATTCATTTCATAACTCAATTGATGCAAGTTGAAAGAAATAAAGTGAAGCACAGAAGAATTTCGTAACTCAAATTATATTCTGAACTTCTGATTCAGGGCACTGTGAAATAGTAGAACTCTTGCTCTCTAAAGGTGCTTATGTCGATCCATTTTCTACGGATCATGGAACACCGTTGCATGTCGCTGCTCAATATAAGCAAGATGCAGCCATGAAAATTTTGTTGGATCACCATGCAGATGTAAGTTCCATTACATTTTCTTTATTTTATCTGAAATACACATTGGTTTACAGTTTTCACACTGTTATATTTGATAATCTTCGGCTCTGCTTTCCCCATTCTCTGGTTAGATGAATCTTGTCAGTAAATTAGCATTTGAAATTAGATTGGCATTCGCCTTTTACTCATTAATTGTTTGCACAATCATGTCCCGTCGTAGTGTTAAGAGATGCTGAAAGCTAGCAGTTTTGCAGTAAGCAGAGAGTAATGGGCTCTTTCTGTGAATTACCTGCTTCTTGTGTACACATAATTTCACCATCTTAGCTTGAGAAGATATCATTTAGCACGGGGGAGACTTGTATGAGATCTAGCTTTAGGTGGGATCAATGAGATCAATCTATTTGAAGACTCAAAACATGTTCAAAAATTCTGAAAATATTTGTAGACACACATCCCTGTTGGATGTACAACCTCAAAAAGTTTCAGCTCCTAATTCGAAGTACACTTAGAGAACCAAAAAGACAAAATCAAATGTGAATAGTGCCAAATACTATTCACCCCAAGATGACACTATTCATAGCCGAATTTGTCTTTTTTGAATCTCTTACTGTAGACCGAGTTTGAAGCTGATTATTTTAGGGTTGTAAACATATCTTGCAGGTATGTTGTACAAAAAAATCAGATTTTTTTAATTGTCTAATATGAAATTTTGATGTCGATCCTACGATCTCACCTAAAGGTCAGATTCTATACAAGTCTCCCCCCATTTAGCACCTTCAGTAGATACACCTCCACTAAATTGGCATTTCCATTGAAGTTTTCTGTCTCCACCTTTATTATCTTTTAGTATGTCGGATTTTTACGATTGAACCTTGTATGTGTTAAACCGCCGATATTCTGACACAGTTTCTCTATGTGGACTGCTTGCCCAGACAAGTACTCCCTCCGTTCCATAATTCTTGTCGTGGTTTTAGTTCAAATTTGGTGGACAACAAAATAAGAGCTTCACTTATAGAACGGAGGGAGTAGCAGTTTAGTCAGATAGTTCAATCCTTTCTTAGGGCTTGTTTAAGTGTTATGTTATTTTTGGCAACAGAACCTAAAAAACTAAAATCATAAAAAAGTAACACAAGAAGTCACTTCATTTACACCTGGAAGAGGCATCTTGTTTAGGTATCTGATATCTCACATATGTCAACTCCAAAATATCCCACTCAAACAGCCACACTTACTACCACCAAATATATCAGAAAATAGAGGGAATGAGTCCCACAAATTATTAAGGATGGTTTAAAAAAAATCAAGCAATTGGCATCCTATTTTATTGGAGATTAGAGCTAGTTGCAGAAACTTCCTTGCTTGGGCTGTTGCTACAGTCATGCTAACAAAAAGGATGAATTGTTGGAGATGATTAAATTCAGCACAACCGACAAGATCACCATGCATTTTTTCCGTCTTGCGCTTGTTTTTCCAGATTTGATGACCCAAAATATGGAATGCCACCGATTCAAGTAGGGCATAAGTCTAAATCGTAATCTTTCCATCTCAAAAAAGGTTTTGTCGTCTGGATTTAAAGGCTAGTATTGAAGAACTGACCAGTGATGCACTGAATGGTCCAGTACCAAATATTGTCATGGTGATGATGTTACTACCATCGAGGACGTGGGCATAGCCCAGTGGTTGGGGGCGCATGATTGTAAACCTAACGACCAGAGTTCGATCCACGTCGGGGACGAATTTCTGGAATTCTCATGAGGGATGCTTCTTCTATATCAATAAACCGTGGGTGCTAGTGCCCATGGAGTTTCATTTTTTATTTTTTTTGATGATGTTACTACCATCCTCTCTTGTTAGTAGTGCTGCACCAACTGCCTCTTTCTTTTATTCACTAAGGTTTATTATCACTGTGACATGGTTCCATCTTTGTCATATTTGCATATTTGTTATTTATGCATCTGATAATTGTCATTAATCTAGTGATTATATCTCCTTTTAGTGTAACAAGATATTAGGATGCTTCTTGTCACCTCTAAACATGGCTATCGAGAGTCACTCAGTGAAATGTGTGAAACTACTGGTAAAGGTACGGCTCCTTAATATCTAATGTGTTAAGCTGAAAAATGTATCCCAGTTTAGCGAAAATGTGGTTGATAAAATGATATTTTACTTAGAGGAAGCATCCGTGATTCTCTTACATGCTAGGCTGGTGCGGATGTGAAAGGTACCCGTAATGTGACCCCCTTGCAAGCTGCTGCAAGACATGGCCTAACTGACGCCCTTAAGTGCCTACTGGATGCTGGGACAGATCCCAATGTTCGAAATGAAGTAAGTACCCGCGTATATTTTACTCACACCATGATTGGTCATTTACACATATGGGTGTAGCATTGAATAACTATGCACCGTCCATGATTGGTAATACGAGTCACGAAGCCTGTCATATCCAACTAATAGTTAGCTCAGGTGAGGAGCATTAAACTCGGTGAAGTTGTAATGATGGTATGTAAATTGTAATACTACAATTTCATGCCTTCTGATTGTTTTTCATGTACAACGTTTCCATTTCTTTAAGGTTAACTTTTTGCCTTCGAAGTTGACACATCAATTCTTTCTAACATTCCTGCCAATTTCAAGGAATTAATTTTGGTTGATTTACCCTGGCCAATTTTAAATGTATTTCATTTCCTCGTAATTTAGTAAAATTACATTGCGAAAAAAATACTGGTAAAAATTGCTAGTAAAGTAGTAATATAAAGTAATTTAGGAACTTGCTGCCTGTTTTTAGATAATGGATAAGTTAGTGTCCTGGTCTCTGCATCATAGGATGCACAGCCAATAGTTTACGACAAAAAGGACTTGCCGGATTATTTGAAGACATGTGCACTGCCTGAAAGCATATGTACTATAATAGATACAGACAAACGGATATTATGACCTACATTATGGCATTGAAAGGAGCACTATTGGTCAAATTCTTGCCTATATGTCTTGCATGTGGGATGTGGCCGGACTTCTGTTTATTTCTTTCTGCTGGAAATACATCGGTGATATTCAATTTTGTCTTTTTTTAACAGTTTGGCCACTTGCCAATACACTTGGCGGCATCTTTTGGTACACGCAAAGATATCGAGATCCTATTTGAAGTCACTTCTTCTCGCATTCCAGATGTACATGATTGGAGCATTGATGGAATAATTAGTGATGTTAAGGCAGAACCAAAGTTGGAGGTATGAGCAATAGCATCATTGACATATTATAGTTTATTTACTTATGACCTGTGGTGCTAAGTAAAAGTTTTGGCCAAGAAACTTAATATTCATCTGTTATACTGTAAAACCTGTTGCCCTTGTATTTCTTGTGAATTCCCTTTTGACACTTTTGAATTATAATATTTTGATTATTTACTGAGCTGGAGAGCTACGAGATTGCTGGTTCTGGTATTACTCTGTATTAGGCAACACATGATCCAGTTTACTTACCAATTTGACAAGTTAATAAAATTGCAGAATTTCTACGTGCATTGAAAATTTTGTATCCTATTTTAATTCTTTAATTTGCGGAGTTGAACAGTGCTCTTTTAGCATGACTTTTAGTGGAGCAGCGTGGATCCAAATTTCAGCTCTAGTTTGACGAAAATGCCCCCCCCCCCCCCCCCCGCTTTATATTTTAAAGCAACCATCACCACATTACATCCGAGCAAACCGATACAAACACAAGCCTCCACCGCACACAACACACACACCCAAGGCAAGATACAAAGGTGTCGGGCACGGACACACCACCCCAACGCCTACCAAGCGAACTACAAATGAGCGAAGAAGAACCGCTTTGAGCCGATGGATACCACCACCATGATGAGCGATCCACCGAGGAGAGGTGAGATGGACCACGCTGGAGCAAGGACTCCAAGACGATGCCTCCAAGAAGGGGCACAACCACGGATAGCCGCCACCGTCCGATCCAGAAGATCAAGTTTTCACCCGGAGCATCACGAAAGGAGTGGGAACACCGCGACGAAGGCTGCAAGGAGGAGAACGAAGTCCGCGGGCGCCGCCGCCGTCGGTGAGAACAAGGACTGGGCAAGTGATGTACCACAGTGCTCATACCCCTCTGTTGCACCCTTGCTCCGCCAACCACCCGCAGCCATGCCGCCGAGCTGCCATGACTGCCCGCCCGCACCCAAGCCGCGCAATCTGTCCACGACCAATGCGCCTCCCACCGCCAGGGCCGCCGCCCTGCAACCAGACCACCCCGAGAACCACCAAAGGCCACGACTTTGATCAGATCCGCGACCCCAACCGCCGCTGGGACCGCCAGCAACCACCCTGCCTCGAGCAACGCCAGATCTGTGGCCAGAGACACGAGGCCGGGGAAAGGGGGAGGGGGAGGGGGAGGAGCGGCTCACTGCCACGACCGGCGCCCCCTGTGCCGGCGACGGGCAGCTCGACCACATCGGAGCACCCGTCCCTCCTACCAACCCCCCCACCGAAACCACCCATGTTACACCCCACCGTAGCCGCTGGCCCGGACCAGCGGGAGACCACCGGCAGCCGCCTGTCGCCGAAGAGGAGGGGGGCAGAACAGCCGGCACCGCAGCCAGGGATGGACACAAGGGAGGCCCTCCCGCACCGTGTGTTGCCGTCCAGCCGCAAGGGCCCGACCGGACAGAGAGAGAGAGCACACATCCTATCGCTGCAGCCCCCCCCCCCCCCCCCACACCAGCAATAGCCATGGCAGGGGCGCCCGCGACCCGCCGTGCCTGAGGTGGATCTGGACTCGACGCTGCGACTGCAGCCGCCGCTGTCACCAGCCTCAAGCCCACACCACCTCTGTGCCGCCATGGCACCGTCGCCGGCCAGCTCCAGAGAGCCACCACGCTGCAGCGCCTGACGCCAAGCACCACATCCAGGCCCGAGTGACCCATCCCGCGCCGCATCCCCTGCGCGTGGAGACGCCCGTGGAGACGAAGAGGCCCCGCCAGCGTCGGCGCCGACCGGGCTTTGTCCGCTCGCGCCCTCTGGCGCGGCGAGGGAGGGGAGGAGGGGACTCGTCGGCGGCGCTAGGGTTTGCCTGCCGGACGCTCGCGGGAGTGTCGCGGGAGGGGGAGCGGGAGAACAGGTGGGCATCACAGCTCTAGTTTAAGCCTGCCCTACCTAAGATTTTTCCTGTTCTCAGCCACTGGATAGAGACAGCAGGTGCGGCCCTAGAAAATCTAAGCCTTGTAGGAACCCAAGCAGTCCAAGGCAAGATAGATGCAATTATAGATGGTTGAGAGGAATAGAGGCAAGGCTATATTTTAGAATTAAGATCCTTATTTATGGCAAGAATCTCAGGGTCCTAAAGGGTCTGAGAGAACCGTGAGAGCAACAATCCCTTGCACTCTTTTGAGTTTGTGAGAATTGTTTGCTGGCTTTGCCAAATCTTGTATCCCTTGTAGTTGTTGTATCAGAGTATAGCAGATGTAATAGCTTGGGGGTTTGTAATCATTGTGGTACTTCAATTTCTACTTGCCTGCAAGAACATGCAATTGTACCAGATGAATGAAATTGTAACATGTTTAATAACTATGAAAATATTTATATTCTTTTAAAAAAATTGCACATAAATGTCTGTAATCTCGAGTCATTTATTTGAAATTTCAGGATCTCCCTTTGTCTAAAATGTCAGTATCTGACTTGAAAAAAGAAGGAGACAAAGCTTTGCATAAAGAGGATTACGATGCGGCATTAGAATTCTATAATATGGTATACTATTGCACTATTCAAGCTCCTGAAGTTCATTTTTCTTTCTCTACTACATATTCTTATTTGTCTCCATTGAAATGGCTTACATCACTGTCTTATGTTTTTCTGGATAATCACACAAACTATGCATGTGCTTTATTTTTCTTTGTTTGTATTTTCCTACTCTTTTTAATGTTTCATTTCTCGACATGAGGGAAGTGCAAGTGGGAACCGTTAATTGGATAAATGCCACTCGAAATATGGTGATTCCGAGAAATGCCGCTGCAATTTCCAAACTTTGAAAAAAACCACTGCAAATTTTGCAAACTTTGAAAAATGCCACTGGAAATGGCATTTTTCAAAGTTTGGAAATTGCAGTTGCGTTTCTCGGAATCGCCAGAATTCGAGTGGCATTTATCAAATTAACCTTAATTGTATTGCATAGCCCAAGGAGCAAATATGGACCACAAGACTCATGGACACACCGAAGACCATGGTCGGTAGTGAATAGACAATTATGCCCTTTACCGTATTCACGTTTGCGAGTTATGGCTTGATGGTGTCCTTATTAGTGCCAGCACAGGTGAGCCTGTGGACATGCACAATTGAGTTGCTTTTGAGCATGTGATCGCTGGAGTAATTGCCCACCTTGTAAGACTAAAATATTAACATCATCAAGGGCAGTGTCACCTATCACACCGACCCTGATAGCATCATGGCGGAAATCATGGCACAAGTCTACCCTGGTCTCATCTCTGCTAAGATGACTATCACCATGTCTGCAAGCTGTCTGAGTATATTTCCTCAAATTAAGACTAATATTTATAAGGCAGTAAGGTGAGGTGAGGCACGGTAGCACAGCCTCACCTTTTAAGCGCTTTAAGGGTAAGGGAGGCAACGCCTTAGACACATAAATATATAATATATGGTAGCCAATTAGGAGATTTAACAACTAGCATTCACATAAATGCACAACATGATAACTGTTACCAAAGCGGCCTCAAATCATCTTGTGTATATGACAGAGCGGCGCCTTTGAACTTCAGCTTTATCCTAACTCGACTATATATCGCTCCATAGCTTCAAACTTTCTTGTGTTTAAGGAATTGCACATCTCTCTCCTAATCTCCACGGATGCCTCGGGACACTTATCCACATGACCCCAAACCGCCAGGATGGACCATCTTGCCACACAATGTACACCGGAGTAAATATTTCCTCTCTAAATCTGTCCAGAATCCATACTTCCAAGCTGCATCGCTGGATGTAGCTCTTCTCCTAGGATCATTGGACAGATTATAAGCACTACCAGCCACAGGATCCATTGACACATATGTGATCTCTGTGTACTGACTCTTTGTGCTAGAAATCTGAGGACTATATGCAGATTTGTCAGAAAATATGTAATGTAATTGCTTATTTGATTTGTTGGTTGTAGGCGATGATGCTTGATCCTGTGAATATTGATTCAACCTTGATTGGCAATAGGGGTTTTTGCCGGCTTCTAGTGGGTGCCGATGGTGCTTTAAATGATGCCCATATGTGCAGGAAAATGCGGCCTTACTGCGCACAGTCATGTTGGCTGGAAGGCTATTCATATCTGCAAGTACAGGTAATAAAGAAGCACGATTTGGCACTTATTTAAATCTTGCGGCGAGACCTTTTTATGATTGTGTCAATTATATATCTTCAGGACTTTGAAAAGGCATGTGATGCATTTCTTGATGGTCTCAAATTGAAGCCAGGATTTGTTGGAATTGAGAAGGCATTAAGGTAACCTACCTGATCTTCTTTAGTTCCATGCTTATTTAACGGCCAGTCTGCTGTGATATATAACCGTTATGCTGATTGACAACAATTCCATGATTCAATAGCATAGTGATGCGAAATATTCATGCAGCATGTTGAAACTGTACAAAAAAGATAAATAAGTGGACTTGTATTACAGAAAGAATGAGTACAATGTTTTGTCTTTGTACAGTATGTGTGAATATGATCATACCTTGGCATGAAATCCTGTTTGCCATATCAATGATGTGGCTAATGCTTTTCGTGGTTTTGTTTCCATTTCCATGTGTGGCCGATCTGCACTATGAACCAGCCATGAATTACTTCTCCAAAGGGATTCAGATCAGATGCCGTACTGATTCTACAATTTGGAATGTGCAGGGAGGCCTTAAGGTTGTTGACAGAATCCGACGCCGACAAGAAAAATGGTGTAGAAGGACCTGGATATCGCCCCTCATGTTTGTACCATTGAAGAGAGCAATTTGGCTAACAGATGGACGTCCTAAACTCTGAAGAACTTGTTTCTTGGTACTGTGTACATAGATAATGCTCGAACGATGGAACACCTATGCCCTGTTTATCTGTAGGCAGGTTGGCTGCTCCGGCCGCAACCCTGAATTAGGCCATGGACACTCATGGCGAATTGCTACAAATTGTCTGTCGGCCATGTGATGGATGGCATTCTGGGGGTGATGATTCAGCTAGGTGGGTGGTATCAGTAGATTTGGACGTGATCACACTGGTGGTGCATGCAGTTGCAGAGTTTATTTCTCCCAAAGATTATTTTTTAGAACATTTCTACCAAAGATGTGTGCGTCTTTTGTGCGATCATCTGTGTGGGCTTTCTTCCAAATAATTACCCTTGTTTGTTTGAATCGACGTCCTTCGCAGGCCAATCCTATTTGGCGCGCGGGTCGCTGGTTAGCCACCATGTGCGCACCCACCAGCTTGCCGCTTGTAAATTTTTGGGCTGGCCCAATTAGCTTTTTTTTTCTGGTTTTGTGAAGGTTCTTACACTGTGTTTTCTTTCTTTTCATTCTGTTTTATTCATTTTCGTTATTTCCTTTATTTTTTTCATTTTCATTTTCCTGTTAGATTTTATTTTATTTTTCCTTTTCCATTTTGTCAACATCTTCTCGATATTTTACAACTTTTTTTGAAATTGTGAAAAAAAATCGATTTTTGGCAAACATTTTTTATGTAATTCTGAACATTTTTCAAAATCATGAAAACTTTTTGCAAAATCTTGAACACTTTTTGAATACTTTGAGGAATTAAAAAAACATTTTAAGGGGTGGGACATTTTTCTGAAATTGCGAACGTTTCTTTGAAACTCGTGAACATTTTTGCGAATAGGTCAACATTTATTGAATCAACAATTGTTTTTTGAAATCGTGAACTATTTTAAAATCATGATTCTTTTGAATTAACGAACATTTCTAAAATAGTGAAATTTAGCTTATTCTCAAACATTTTTCACAAATTCGTGAATATTTTTTGAAATTTGCGAACATTATTGGAACCTGTCAACATTTTTTTATCATTGAACATTTTTTGGAAATTGTGGAACACTGTTTTTAATTTATGACATTTTTTTTGACAAACATTTTTTAAAATAGCGACTTTATTTTGAATCGATGAACTTTTTTGCCATTCACGGTTTTTTGAAAAATTAATGAACATTTATTCAATTTCACAATTGTTTTTCAAAAATCATGAACATTTATTCAATTTCACAATTGTTTTTCAAAAATCATGAACATTTTTTCATTTCCTGAAATATTTGTTTTTCAAAATCATGAACGTATTTTGAATATGCAAACATTTTTGAAAATCGCGGTCATTTTTTGAATCCGATTACATTTTATGTTTTCTTGAACATTTGTTGCTAATTCATTTTTTAATGTAACCGTTTTGAAATCCGGTATTATTCAAAGAAGGAAAAACAAAAACAGAAAAGAAAAATGAAATGAAAAAACTAGGTGCCTCGCACATGGGCCGGCCCAAAGGGCGCGCTGGGGGAGCAAGGGTGCGCGTTGTGCGGGAACGTGTGTGGTGCACCGTGACAATTGGTGCTACCGGTGCACCGGAACCCGTCGCACATTCAAAGATGTTCAAAACAATCCAAAAAATTAGTGCATTGACACAACATCAATGTATATTATCACAAAAGTTCAATCAAAATTCAAAACATTGCTTGAGATACAAAGATGATAAATCATCAATGTGCTAATGGGCCAAAACTGAAGCCCAATTTGTGTTATGTAATTCAGTGTCAAATTTATCATTTTTGTATCTTGAACAATGTTTCGAATTTCGATTTCAATTTTTGTAACAACATACATTGGTGTTTTGTTAATGCACTATTTTTTCAGATTTTTTCGAACATTTTTGAATGTGCATCTGGGACTGGTGCACCGGTAGCACCAATTGCCCCGGTGCACCAGATACATCCCCTGCGCTGTGCCTCCTCCCAGCTGTAGCGCGCCCAATAGGTGCCCTTAGAAGAACCGAAATAGAACAAAGTTGGTGAGGCCAAAATCACTGTTTTGACCTTTAACCGAAAGATTAGCATGATTTGACCCCACATTGAAAGTATTTCACGATTCTGACCTTTTTCACCGCGCCTGCAACGGGGGTCCTATGGTCGACATTATAGCATCGTGAATCATGGAGCGGGGTCCACGCCAGCCTGGCCCAATCTACAGGCCACAACGCCAAGAGTTGGGGCGCTATGCTTCAAACCATAGTGTCCCGAATGGATACGCTATGCTGCACACCATAGCGCTACTAGGGCTTGTCGCTCCCTCGTGGCTCTTCTGGCCTTCTCCCGAACCTTCCTGGGTCTCTTCTAGTCGAGAAAAAATTAATCAAAAGTTTTTTCTCCGCTTGGACTCGTTTTTATATTGATTTCCTGAAAAGCCAAAAACATGTAAAAAAACAACAACTAGCATTGGGCACTAAGTTAATAGGTTAGTTCCAAAAAAATAATATATAAATGTATATAACGACATATAAAACATCCAAAATTGATACTATAATAGCTTGGAACAATGAAAAATCATAGATACGTTGAAGACGTATCACCCATAAGTCATAAGTTGCCTTGGCCTCACCTGTCATAAGGTGCCTTGGCCCCACAAGTCAGGATCTTACCGCGTCAGCACTATGGGGAGAGAGTGGCCAGACCCCATCTAACAGGGTATCAAGAGGGGACATGTCATAATTTTCCTCGACCCCACATGTCAGGATTCTACCGCGTTACCACTGTGGTGAGAGAGAGTGGATCGACCCCACTGTTGGGGAACGCAGTAATTTCAAAAATTTCCTACGCACACGCAAGATCATGGTGATGCATAGCAACGAGAGGGGAGAGTGTTGTCTACGTACCCTCGTAGACCGAAGCGGAAGCGTTGACGCAACGTAAAGGAAGTAGTCGTACGTCTTCCCGGTTCAACCGATCCAAGCACCGTTACTCCGGCACCTCCGAGTTCTTGGCACACATTCAGCTCGATGACGCTCCCCGGGCTCCGATCCAGCAAAGCTTCGGGGAGGAGTTCCATCAGCACGACGGCGTGGTGACGATCTTGATGTTCTACCGTCGCAGGGCTTCGTCTAAGCACCGCTACAATATGACCGAGGTGGAATATGGTGGAAGGGGGCACCGCACACGGCTAAGAAACGATCACGAAGATCAACTTGTGTGTCTATGGGGTGCCCCCCGCCCCCGTATATAAAGGAGTGGAGGAGGGGAGGGCCGGCCCTCTCTATGGCGCGCCCTAGGGGAGTCCTACTCCCACCGGGAGTAGGATTCTCCCTTTCCTAGTCCAACTAGGAGTCCTTCCATGTAGTGGGAGTAGGAGACAAGGAAGGGGAAGGGAGAAGGGAAGGAAGGAGGGGGCACGACCCCTCCACCTAGTCCAATTCGGATTAGGCCTTGGGGGGGGGGCCTGCCCTAGGCAGCCCCTCTTTCTTTCCCGTATGGCCCAATAAGGCCCAATACTTCTCCCGGCGAATTCCCGTAACTCTCCGGTACTCCGAAAAATACCCGAATCACTCGGAACCTTTCCGAAGTCCGAATATAGTCGTCCAATATATCGATCTTTATGTCTCGACCATTTCGAGACTCCTCGTCATGTCCCCGATCTCATTTGGGACTCCGAACTCCTTCGGTACATCAAAACTCATAAACTCATAATATAACTGTCATCGAAACCTTAAGCGTGCGGACCCTACGGTTCGAGAACAATGTAGAGATGACCGAGACACGTCTCCTGTCAATAACCAATAGCGGAACCTGGATGCTCATATTGGCTCCCACATATTCTACGAAGATCTTTATCGGTCAGACCGCATAACAACATACGTTGTTCCCTTTGTCATCGGTATGTTACTTGCCCGAGATTCGATCGTCGGTATCTCAATACCTAGTTCAATCTCGTTACCGGCAAGTCTCTTTACTCGTTCTGTAATACATCATCTCGCAACTAACTCATTAGTTGCAATGCTTGCAAGGCTTATGTGATGTGCATTACCGAGAGGGCCCAGAGATACCTCTCCAACAATCGGAGTGATAAATCCTAATCTCGAAATACGCCAACCCAACATGTACCTTTGGAGACACCTGTAGAGCTCCTTTATAATCACCCAGTTACGTTGTGACGTTTGGTAGCACACAAAGTGTTCCTCCGGCAAACGGGAGTCGCATAATCTCATAGTCATAGGAACATGTATAAGTCATGAAGAAAGCAATAGCAACATACTAAACGATCGGGTGCTAAGCTAATGGAATGGGTCATGTCAATCAGATCATTCATCTAATGATGTGATCCCGTTAATAAAATAACAACTCTTTGTCCATGGTTAGGAAACATAACCATCTTTGATTAACGAGCTAGTCAAGTAGAGGCATACTAGTGACACTCTGTTTGTCTATGTATTCACACATGTATTATGTTTCCGGTTAATACAATTCTAGCATGAATAATAAACATTTATCATGAAATAAGGAAATAAATAATAACTTTATTATTGCCTCTAGGGCATATTTCCTTCAGTCTCCCACTTGCACTAGAGTCAATAATCTAGTTCACATCGCCATGTGATTTAACAGCAACAGTTCACATCATCATGTGATTAACACCCATAGTTCACATCGATATGTGATCAACACCCAAAGGGTTTACTAGAGTCAGTAATCTAGTTCACATCGCTATGTGATTAACACCCAAAGAGTACTAAGATGTGATCATGTTTTGCTTGTGAGATAATTTTAGTCAATGGGTCTGTCATATTCAGATCCGTAAGTATTTTGCAAATTTTCTATGTCTACAATGCTCTGCACGGAGCTACTTTAGCTAATTGCTCCCACTTTCAATATGTATCTAGATTGAGACTTAAAGTCATCCAGATCGGTGTCAAAACTTGCATCGACGTAACTCTTTACGACGAACCTTTTTGTCATGTCCATAATCGAGAAACATATCCTTATTCCACTAAGGATAATTTTGACCGCCCTAGATCACTATTGTACTCCCTTGCCAAAATCAGTGTAGGGTATACAATAGATCTGGTACACAACATGGCATACTTTATAGAACCTATGGCCAAGGCATAGGGAATGTCTTTCATTCTCTTTCTATCTTCTGCCGTGGTCGGGTTTTGAGTTTTACTCAATTTCACACCTTGTAACACAGGCAAGAACTCTTTCTTTGTCTGTTCTATTTTGAACTATTTCAAAATCTTGTCAAGGTATGTACTCATTGAAAAACTTATCAAGCGTCTTGATCTATCTCTATAGATCTTGATGCTCAATATGTAAGCAGCTTCACCGAGGTCTTTCTTTGAAAAAACTCCTTTCAAACACTCCTTTATGCTTTGCAGAATAATTCTACATTATTTCCGATCAACAATATGTCATTCACATATACTTATCAGAAATGATGTAGTGCTCCCACTCACTTTCTTGTAAATACAGGCTTCACCGCAAGTCTGTATAAAACTATATGCTTTGATCAACTTATCAAAGCGTATATTCCAACTCCGAGATGCTTGCACTAGTCCATTGATGGATCGCTGGAGCTTGCACATTTTGTTAACACCTTTAGGATTGACAAAAACTGTCTGGTTGCATCATATACAACTCTTTTTTAATAAATCCAGTAAGGAATGCAGTTTTGTTTATCCATTTGCCAGATTTCATAAAATGCGGCAATTGCTAACATGATTCGGACAGACTTAAGCATAGATACGAGTGAGAAACTCTCATCGTAGTCAACACCTTGAACTTGTCGAAAACCTTTTGCGACAATTCTAGCTTTGTAGATAGTAACACTACTATCAGCGTCCGTCTTCCTCTTGAAGATCCATTTATTCTTAATTGCTTGCCGAACATCGGGCAAGTCAACCAAAGTCCAAACTTTGTTCTCATACATGGATCATATTTCAGATTTCATGGCCTCAAACCATTTCGCGGAATCTGGGCTCATCATCGCTTCCTCATAGTTCGCAAGTTCGTCATGGTCTAGTAACATGACTTCCAGAACAGGATTACCGTACCACTCTGGTGCGGATCTCACTCTGGTTTACCTACAAGATTCGGTAGTAACTTGATCTGAAGTTTCATGATCATCAACATTAGCTTCCTCACTAATTGGTGTAGTAGTCACAGGAACAGATTTCTGTGATGAACTACTTTCCAATAAGGGAGAAGGTACAATTACCTCATCAAGTTCTACTTTCCTCCAACTTACTTCTTTCGAGAGAAACTCCTTCTCTAGAAAGGATCCATTCTTAGCAGCGAATGTCTTGCCTTCGGATCTGTGATAGAAGGTGTACCCAACAGTCTCCTTTGGGTATCCTATGAAGACGCATTTCTCCGATTTGGGTTTGAGCTTATCAGGATGAAAAAATTTCATATAAGCATCACAACCCCAAACTTTAAAAAACGACAACTTTGGTTTCTTGCCAAACCACAGTTCAGATTGTGTCATCTCAACGGACTTAGATGGTGCCCTTTTAAACGTGAATGTAGTTGTCTCTAATGCATGGTCCCAAAACGATATTGGTAAATCAGTAAGAAACATCATAGATTGTACTATATCCAATAAAGTACGGTTATGACGTTCGGACACACCATTATGCTGTGGTGTTCCAGGTGGCATGAATTTGTGAAACTATTTCACATTGTTTTAATTGAAGACCAAACTCGTAACTCAAATATTTGTCTCCGCGATCAGATCGTAGAAACTTTATTTTCTTGTCACGATGATTTTCCACTTCACTCTGAAATTCTTTGAACTTTTCAAACGTTTCATACTTATGTTTCATCAAGTAGATATACCCATATCTGCTCAAATCATCTGTGAAGGTCAGAAAATAATGATACCCGCTGCAAGCCTTAATATTCATTGGACCACATACATCAGTATGTATGATTTCCAACAAATTTGTTGCTTGCTCCATTGTTCCGGAGAACGGTGTTTTAGTCATCTTGCCCATGAGGCATGGTTCGCAAGCATCAAGTGATTCATAATCAAGTGATTCCAAAAGCCCATCAGCATGGAGTTTCTTCATGCGCTTTACACCAATATGACCTAAACGGCAGTGCCACAAATAAGTTGTACTATCATTATTAACTTTGCATCTTTTGGTTTCAATATTATGAATATGTGTATCACTACGATCGAGATCCAATGAACTATTTTCATTAGGTGTGTAACCATATGAGGTTTTATTCATGTAAACAGAACAACAATTTATTCTCTTACTTAAATGGATAACCGTATTACAATAAACATGATCAAATCATATTCATGCTCAACGCAAACACCAAATAACACTTATTTAGGTTCAACACTAATCCCGAAAGTATAGGGAGTGTGCGATGATGATCATATCAATCTTGGAACCACTTCCAACACACATCGTCACTTCACCCTTAACTAGTATCTGTTTATTCTGCAACTCCCGTTTCGAGTTACTAATCTTAGCAACTGAACTAGTATCAAATATCGAGGGGTTTGCTACGAACACTAGTAAAACACACATCAATAATCTGTATATCAAATATACCTTTGTTCACTTTGCCATCCTTCTTATCCGCCAATTACTTGGGGTAGTTCCGCTTCCAATGACCAGTCCCTTTGCAGTAGAAGCACTTAGTCTCAGGCTTAGGACCAGATTTGGGCTTCTTCACTTGAGCAGCAACTTGCTTGCCGTTCTTCTTGAAGTTCCCCTTCTTCCCTTTGCCCTTTTCTTGAAACTAGTGATCTTGTCAACCATCAACACTTGATGCTCTTTCTTGATTTCTACCTTCATCGATTTCATCATCATGAAAAGCTCGGGAGTCGTTTTCGTCATCCCTTGCATACTATAGTTCATCACGAAGTTCTACTAACTTGGTGATGGTGACTAGAGAATTCTGTCAATCACTATCTTATCTGGAAGATTAACTCCCACTTGATTCAAGCGATTGTAGTACCCAGACAATCTGAGCACATGCTCACTAGTTGAGCGATTCTCCTCCATGTTTTAGCTATAGAACTTGTTGGAGACTTCATATCTCTCAACTCGGGTATTTGCTTGAAATATTAACTTCAACTCCTGGAGCATCTCATATGGTCCATGACGTTCAAAACGTCTTTGAAGTCCCGATTCTAAGCCGTTAAGCATGGTGCACTAAACTATCATGTAGTCATCATATTGAGCTAGCCAAACGTTCATAACGTCTGCATCTGCTCCTGCAATAGGTCTGTCACCTAGCGGTGCATCAAGGACATAATTCTTCTGTGCAGCAATGAGGATAAACCTCAGATCACGAATCCAATCCGCATCATTGCTACTAACATCTTTCAACACAATTTTCTCTAGGAACATATCAAAATAAACATATGAAAGCAACAACGCGAGCTATTGATCTACAACATAGATATGCTAATACTACCAGGACTAAGTTCACGATAAATTAAAGTTCAATTAATCATATTACTTAAGAACTCCCACTTAGATAGACATCCCTCTAATCCTCTAAGTGATCACGTGATCCATATCAACTAAACCATGTCCGATCATCACATGAGATGGAGTAATTTCAATGGTGAACATCACTATGTTGATCATATCTACTATATGATTCACGCTCGACCTTTCGGTCTCCGTGTTCCGAGGCCATATCTGTTATATGCTAGGCTCGTCAAGTTAAACCTGAGTATTCCGCGTGTGCAACTGTTTTGCACCCGTTGTATTTGAACGTAGAGCCTATCACACCCGATCATCACGTGGTGTCTCAGCACGAAGAACTTTTGCAACGGTGCATACTCAGGGAGAACACTTATACCTTGATAATTTAGTAAGGGATCATCTTATAAAGCTACCGCCGAACTAAGCAAAATAAGATGTATAAAAGATAAACATCACATGCAATCACAATATGTGACATGATATGGCCATCATCATCTTGTGCCTTTGATCTCCATCTCCAAAGCATCGTCATGATTTCCATCGTCACCGGCATGACACCATGATCTCCATCATCTTGATCTATATCAATGTGTCGTCACATAGTCGTCTCGCCAATTATTGCTCTTGCAACTATTGCTATCGTATAGCGATAAAGTAAAGCAATTATTTGGCGCTTGCATCTTATGCAATAAAGACACAACCATAAGGCTTTAGCCAGTTGCCGATAACTTCAACAAAACATGATCATCTTATACAAAAACTTATAACTCATCACGTCTTGACCATATCACATCACAACATGCCCTGCAAAAACAAGTTAGACGTCCTCTACTTTGTTGTTGCAAGTTTTACGTGGCTGCTACTGGGCTTAGCAAGAACCAATCTTACCTACGCATCAAAACCACAACGATAGTTTGTCAAGTTGGTGCAGTTTTAACCTTCGCAAGGACCGGGCGTAGCCACACTCGGTTCAACTAAAGTTGGAGAAACTGACACCCGCCAGCCACCTGTGTGCAAAGCACGGCGGTAGAACCAGTCTCGCGTAAGCGTATGCGTAATGTCGGTCCGGGCCGCTTCATCCAACAATACCGCCGAACCAAAGTATGACATGCTGGTAAGCAGTATGACTTATATCGCCCACAACTCACTTGTGTTCTACTCGTGCAAATAACATCAAACCATAAAACCTAGGCTCGGATGCCACTGTTGGGGAACGCAGTAGTTTCAAAAATTTCCTACGCACACGCAAGATCATGGTGATGCATAGCAACGAGAGGGGAGAGTGTTGTCTACGTACCCTCGTAGACCGAAGCGGAAGCGTTGACGCAACGTAAAGAAAGTGGTCGTACGTCTTCCCGGTTCAATCGATCCAAGCACCGTTACTCCGGCACCTCCGAGTTCTTGGCACACGTTCAGCTCGATGACGCTCCCCGGGCTCCGATCCAGCAAAGCTTCGGGGAGGAGTTCCGTCAGCACGACGGCGTGGTGAAGATCTTGATGTTCTACCGTCGCAGGGCTTCGCCTAAGCACCGCTACAATATGACCGAGGTGGAATATGGTGGAAGGAGGCACCGCACACGGCTAAGGAACGATCACGAAGATCAACTTGTGTGTCTATGGGGTGCCCCCTGCCCCCGTATATAAAGGAGTGGAGGAGGGGAGGGCCGGCCCTCTCTATGGCGCGCCCTAGGGGAGTCCTACTCCCACCGGGAGTAGGATTCCCCCTTTCCTAGTCCAACTAGGAGTCCTTCCATGTAGTGGGAGTAGGAGACAAGAAAGGGGAAGGGAGAAGGGAAGGAAGGAGGGGGCACGGCCCCTCCCCCTAGTCCAATTCGGACTAGGCCTTGGGGGGGGGGGCCTGCCCTAGGCAGCCCCTCTTTCTTTCCCGTATGGCCCAATAAGGCCCAATACTTCTCCCGGCGAATTCCCGTAACTCTCCGGTACTCCGAAAAATACCCGAATCACTCGGAACCTTTCCTAAGTCCGAATATAGTCGTCCAATATATCGATCTTTACGTCTCGACCATTTCGAGACTCCTCGTCATGTCCCCGATCTCATCCGGGACTCCGAACTCCTTCGGTACATCAAAACTCATAAACTCATAATATAACTGTCATCGAAACCTTAAGCGTGCGGACCCTACGGTTCGAGAACAATGTAGACATGACCGAGACACGTCTCCGGTCAATAACCAATAGCGGAACCTGGATGCTCATATTGGCTCCCACATATTCTACGAAGATCTTTATCGGTCAGACCGCATAACAACATACGTTGTTCCCTTTGTCATCGGTATGTTACTTGCCCGAGATTCGATCGTCGGTATCTCAATACCTAGTTCAATCTTGTTACCGGCAAGTATCTTTACTCGTTCTGTAATACATCATCTCGCTGAAGGAAATATGCCCTAGAGGCAGTAATAAAGTTATTATTTATTTCCTTATTTCATGATAACTGTTTATTATTCATGCTAGAATTGTATTAACCGGAAACATAATACATGTGTGAATACATAGACAAACATAGTGTCACTAGTATGCCTCTACTTGACTAGCTAATTAATCAAACATGGTTATGTTTCCTAACCATGAACAAATGAGTTGTTATTTGATTAATGGGATCACATCATTAGATGAATGATCTGATTGACATGACCCATTTCATTAGCTTAGCACCCGATTGTTTAGTATGTTGCTATTGCTTTCTTCATGACTTATACATGTTCCTATGACTATAAGATTATGCAACTCCCGTTTGCCGGAGGAACACTTTTTGTGCTACCAAACGTCACAACGTAACAGGGTGATTATAAAGGAGCTCTACAGGTGTCTCCAAAGGTAGATGTTGGGTTGGCGTATTTCGAGATTAGGATTTTTCACTCCGATTGTCGGAGAGGTATCTCTGGGCCCTCCCGGTAATGCACATCACATAAGCCTTGCAAGCATTGCAACTAATAAGTTAGTTGTGAGATGATGTATTACGGAACGAGTAAAGAGACTTGCCGGTGACGAGATTGAACTAGGTATTGGATACCGACGATCGAATCTCGGGCAAGTAACATACCGATGACAAAGGGAACAACGTATGTTGTTATGTGGTCTGACCGATAAAGATCTTCGTAGAATATGTAGGAGCCAATATGGGCATCCAGGTCCTGCTATTGGTTATTGACCAGAGATATGTCTCAGTCATGTCTGCATTGTTCTCGAACCGTAGGGTCCACACGCTTAACGTTACGATGACAGTTATTATGAGTTTATGCATTTTGATGTACCGAAGTTAGTTCGGAGTCCCGGATGTGATCACGGACATGACGAGGAGTCTCGAAATGGTCGAGACATAAGGATTGATATATTGGACGACTATATTCGGACACCAGAATTGTTCCGAGTGGTTTCGGAGAAAACCGGAGTGCCGGAGGGTTACCGGAACCCCCCGGGAGAAGTAATGGGCCTTATGGGCCTTAGTGGAGAGAGAGAGGGGCGGCCAGGGTGGGCCGCGCGCCCCCTCCCCCTCTAGTCCGAATTGGACTAGGAGAGGGGGGGGGGCGGCGCCCCCCTTTCCTTCTCCCTCTCCCCCTTCCTTTCCACCTCCTAGTAGGAATAGGAAAGAGGGGAATCCTACTCCTACTAGGAGGAGGATTCTTCCTCCTGGCGCGCCCAACCAGGGCCGGCCGGCCTCCCCCCTTGCTCCTTTATATACGGGGGCAGGGGGGCACCCTAGGACACACAAGTTGATCCTCGTGATCGTTCCTTAGCCGTGTGCGGTGCCCCCCTCCACCATATTCCACCTCGGTCATATCGTTGCAGTGTTTAGGCGAAGCCCTGCGTCGGTAGAACATCATCATCGTCATCACGCCGTCGTGCTGACGAAACTCAGCCCCGAAGCTTTGCTGGATCGGAGCCCGGGGAACGTCATCGAGCTGTACGTGTGCTAAGAACTCGGAGGCGCCGGAGTAACGGCGCTTGGATCGGTCGGATCGGGAAGACGTACGACTACTTCCTCTACGTTGCGTCAACGCTTCCGCTTCGGTCTACGAGGGTACGTAGACAACACTCTCCCCTCTCGTTGCTATGCATCACCATGATCTTGCGTGTGCGTAGGAATTTTTTTGAAATTACTACGTTCCCCAACAGTGGCATCCGAGCCTAGGTTTTTATGGTTTGATGTTATGCACGAGTAGAACACAAGTGAGTTGTGGGAGATATAAGTCATACTGCCTACCAGCATGTCATACTTTGGTTCGGCGGTATTGTTGGATGAAGCGGCCCGGACCGACATTACGCGTACGCTTACGCGAGACTGGTTCTATCGCCGTGCTTTGCACACAGGTGGCTGGCGGGTGTCAGTTTCTCCAACTTTAGTTGAACCGAGTGTGGCTACGCCCGGTCCTTGCGAAGGTTAAAACGGCATCAACTTGACAAACTATCGTTGTGGTTTTGATGCGTAGGTGAGATTGGTTCTTGCTTAAGCCCGTAGCAGCCACGTAAAACTTGCAACAAACAAAGTAGAGGACGTCTAACTTGTTTTTGCAGGGCATGTTGTGATGTGATATGGTCAAGACATGATGCTAAATTTTATTGTATGAGATGATCATGTTTTGTAACCGAGTTATCGGCAACCGGCAGGAGCCATATGGTTGTCGCTTTATTGTATGCAATGCAATCGCCCTGTAATGCTTTACTTTATCACTAAGCGGTAGCGATAGTCGTAGAAGCATAAGATTGGTGAGACGACAACGATGCTACGATGGAGATCAAGGTGTCGCGCCGGTGACGATGGTGATCATGACGGTGCTGCAGAGATGGAGATCACAAGCACAAGATGATGATGGCCATATCATATCACTTATATTGATTGCATGTGATGTTTATCTTTTTTTTGCATCTTATCTTGCTTTGATTGACGGTAGCATTATAAGATGATCTCTCACTAAATTATCATAGTAGAAGTGTTCTCCCTGAGTATGCACCGTTGCGAAAGTTCTTCGTGCTGAGACACCACGTGATGATCGGGTGTGATAGGCTCTACGTTCAAATACAACGGGTGCAAAACAGTTGCACACGCGGAATACTCAGGTTTAACTTGACGAGCCTAGCATATAACAGATATGGCCTCGGAACACGGAGACCGAAAGGTCGAGCGTGAATCATATAGTAGATATGATCAACATAATGATGTTCACCGTTGAAACTACTCCATCTCACGTGATGATCGGACATGGTTTAGTTGATATGGATCACGTGATCACTTAGAAGACTAGAGAAATGTCTATCTAAGTGGGAGTTCTTTAATAATATGATTAATTGAACTTAAATTTATCATGAACTTAGTCCCTGATAGTATCTTGCTTGTTTATGTTTAATTGTAGATAGATGGCCCGTGCTGTTGTTCCGTTGAATTTTAATGCGTTCCTTGAGAAAGCAAAGTTGAAAGATGATGGTAGCAATTACACGGACTGGGTCCGTAACTTGAGGATTATCCTCATTGCTGCACAGAAGAGTTACGTCCTGGATGCACCCCTAGGTGCCAGGCCTGCTGCTGATGCATCTGACGACGTTAAGAACGTCTGGCAGAGCAAAGCTGATGACTACTCGATAGTTCAATGTGCCATGCTTTACGGCATAGAATCGGGACTTCAACGACGTTTTGAACGTCATGGAGCATATGAGATGTTCCAGGAGTTGGAGTTAATATTTCAAGCAAATGCCCAAATTGAGAGATATGAAGTCTCCAATAAGTTCTACAGCTATAAGATGGAGGAGAACAGTTCTGTCAGTGAGGATATACTCAAAATGTCTGGGTATAATAATCACTTGATTCAATTGGGAGTTAATCTTCCAGATGATTGCGTCATTGACAGAATTCTCCAATCACTTCCACCTAGCTACAAGAGCTTCGTGATGAACTATAACATGCAAGGGATGGACAAGACAATTCCCGAGCTCTTCGCAATGCTAAAAGCTGCGGAGGTAGAAATCAAGAAGGAGCATCAAGTGTTGATGGTCAATAAGACCACTAGTTTCAAGAAAAAGGGCAAAGGGAAGAAGAAGGGGAACTTCAAGAAGAACATCAAACAAGTTGCTGCTCAGGAGAAGAAACCCAAATCTGGACCTAAGCCTGAAACTGAGTGCTTCTACTGCAAGCAGACTGGTCACTGGAAGCGGAACTGCCCCAAGTATTTGGCGGATAAGAAGGATGGCAAGGTGAACAAAGGTATATGTGATATACATGTTATTGATGTGTACCTTACTAATGCTCGCAGTAGCACCTGGGTATTTGATACTGGTTCTGTTGCTAATATTTGCAACTCGAAACAGGGACTACGGATCAAGCGAAGATTGGTTAAGGACGAGGTGACGATGCGCGTGGGAAATGGTTCCAAAGTCGATGTGATCGCAGTCGGCACACTACCTCTACATCTACCTTCGAGATTAGTATTAGACCTAAATAATTGTTATTTGGTGCCAGCGTTGAGCATGAACATTATATCTGGATCTTGTTTGATGCGAGACGGTTATTCATTTAAATCAGAGAATAATGGTTGTTCTATTTATATGAGTAATATCTTTTATGGTCATGCACCTCTGAAGAATGGTCTATTCTTATTAAATCTCGATAGTAGTGATACACATATTCATAATGTTGAAGCCAAAAGATGCAGAGTTGATAATGATAGTGCAACTTATTTGTGGCACTGCCGTTTAGGTCATATCGGTGTAAAGCGCATGAAGAAACTTCATACTGATGGACTTTTGGAACCACTTGATTATGAATCACTTGGTACTTGCGAACCTTGCCTTATGGGCAAGATGACTAAAACACCGTTCTCCGGTACTATGGAGAGAGCAACAGATTTGTTGGAGATCATACATACGGATGTATGTGGTCCGATGAATATTGAGGCTCGTGGCGGATATCGTTATTTTCTCACCTTCACAGATGATTTAAGCAGATATGGGTATATCTACTTAATGAAACATAAGTCTAAAACATTTGAAAAGATCAAAGAATTTCAGAGTGAAATTGAAAATCATCGTAACAAGAAAATAAAGTTTCTGCGATCTGATCGTGGAGGAGAATATTTGAGTTACGAGTTTGGTCTACATTTGAAACAATGCGGAATAGTTTCGCAACTCACGCCACCCGGAACACCACAACGTAATGGTGTGTCCGAACGTCGTAATCGTACTTTACTAGATATGGTGCGATCTATGATGTCTCTTACAGATTTACCGCTATCGTTTTGGGGTTATGCTCTAGAGACGGCCGCATTCACGTTAAATAGGACACCATCGAAATCCGTTGAGACGACGCCTTATGAACTATGGTTTGGCAAGAAACCAAAGTTGTCGTTTCTTACAGTTTGGGGCTGCGACGCTTATGTAAAGAAACTTCAACCTGATAAGCTCGAACCCAAATCAGAAAAATGTGTCTTCATAGGATATCCAAAGGAAACTGTTGGATACACCTTCTATCACAGATCCGAAGGCAAGACTTTTGTTGCTAAATTCGGAGTCTTTTTAGAGAAGGAGTTTCTCTCAAAAGAAGTGAGTGGGAGTAAAGTAGAACTTGATGAGGTAACTGTACCTGCTCCCTTATTGGAAAGTAGTTCATCACAGGAACCGGTTTCTGTGACATCTACACCAATCAGAGAAGAAGTTAATGATGATGATCATGAAACTTCAGATCAAGTTACTACTGAACCTCGTAGATCAACCAGAGTAAGATCCGCACCAGAGTGGTACGGCAATCCTGTCCTGGAAATCATGCTACTAGATCATGATGAACCTACGAACTATGAAGAAGCGATGGTGAGCCCAGATTCCGCAAAATGACTTGAAGCCATGAAATCTGAGATGGGATCCATGTATGAGAACAAAGTGTGGACTTTGGTTGACTTGCCCAATGATCGGCTAGCAATTGAGAATAAATGGATCTTCAAGAAGAAGACTCACGCTGACGGTAATGTTACTGTCTATAAGGCTCGACTTGTCGCGAAAGGTTTTCGACAAGTTCAAGGGATTGACTACGATGAGACCTTCTCACCCGTAGCGATGCTTAAGTCCGTCCGAATCATGTTAGCAATTGCCGCATTTTATAATTATGAAATTTGGCAAATGGATGTCAAAACTGCATTCCTGAATGGATTTCTGGAAGAAGAGTTGTATATGATGCAAACAGAAGGTTTTATCGATCCAAAAGGAGCTAACAAAGTGTGCAAGCTCCAGCGATCCATTTATGGACTGGTGCAAGCCTCTCGGAGTTGGAATAAACGCTTTGACAGTGTGATAAAAGCATTTGGGTTTGTACAGACTTTCGGAGAAGCCTGTATTTACAAGAAAGTGAGTGGGAGCTCTGTAGCATTTCTGATATTATATGTGGATGACATATTGTTAATCGGAAATGATATAGAATTTCTGAACAGCATAAAAGGATACTTGAATAAGAGTTTTTCAATGAAAGACCTCGATGAAGCTGCTTACATATTAGGCATTAAGATCTATAGAGATAGATCAAAATGCTTAATTGGACTTTCACAAAGCACTTACCTTGACAAAATTTTGAAAAAGTTCAAAATGGATCAGGCTAAGAAAGGATTCTTGCCTGTGTTACAAGGAGCGAAGTTGAGTAAGACTCAATGCCCGACCACTTCAGAAGATAGAGAGAAAATGAAAGATGTTCCCTATGCTTCAGCCATAGGCTCTATCATGTATGCAATGCTATGTACCAGACCTGATGTGTGTCTTGCTATAAGTCTAGCAGGGAGGTACCAAAGTAATCCAGGAGTGGATCACTGGACAGCGGTCAAGAACATCCTGAAATACCTGAAAAGGACTAAGGATATGTTTCTCGTATATGGAGGTGACAAAGAGCTCATCGTAAATGGTTACGTTGATGCAAGCTTTGACACTGATCCGGACGATTCTAAATCGCAAACCGGATACGTGTTTACTTTAAACGGTGGAGCTGTCAGTTGGTGCAGTTCTAAACAAAGCGTTGTGGCGGGATCTACATGTGAAGCGGAATACATAGCTGCTTTGGAAGCAGCAAATGAAGGAGTCTGGATGAAGGAATTCATATCCGATCTAGGTGTCATACCTAGTGCATCGGGTCCAATGAAAATCTTCTGTGACAATACTGGTGCAATTGCCTTGGCAAAGGAATCCAGATTTCACAAGAGAACCAAGCACATCAAGAGACGCTTCAATTCCATCCGGGATCTGGTCCAGGTGGGAGACATAGAGATTTGCAAGATACATACGGATCTGAATGTAGCAGACCCGTTGACTAAGCCTCTTCCACGAGCAAAACATGATCAGCACCAAGACTCCATGGGTGTTAGAATCATTACTGTGTAATCTAGATTATTGACTCTAGTGCAAGTGGGAGACTGAAGGAAATATGCCCTAAAGGCAATAATAAAGTTATTATTTATTTCCTTATTTCATGATAAATGTTTATTATTCATGCTAGAATTGTATTAACCGGAAACATAATACATGTGTGAATACATAGACAAACATAGTGTCACTAGTATGCCTCTACTTGACTAGCTCATTAATCAAAGATGGTTATGTTTCCTAACCATGAACAAATGAGTTGTTATTTGATTAATGGGATCACATCATTAGATGAATGATCTGATTGACATGACCCATTTCATTAGCTTAGCACCCGATCGTTTAGTATGTTGCTATTGCTTTCTTCATGACTTATACATGTTCTATGACTATGAGATTATGCAACTCCCGTTTGCCGGAGGAACATTTTGTGTGCTACCAAACGTCACAACGTAACTGGGTGATTATAAAGGAGCTCTACAGGTGTCTCCAAAGGTAGATGTTGGGTTGGCGTATTTCGAGATTAGGATTTGTCACTTCGATTGTCGGAGAGGTATCTCTGGGCCCTCTCGGTAATGCACATCACATAAGCCTTGCAAGCATTGCAACTAATAAGTTAGTTGTGAGTGTTGGGGAACGTAGTAATTTCAAAAAAATTCCTACGCACACGCAAGATCATGGTGATGCATAGCAACGAGAGGGGAGAGTGTTGTCTACGTACCCTCGTAGACCGAAGCGGAAGCGTTGACGCAACGTAGAGGAAGTAGTCGTACGTCTTCCCGATCCGACCGATCCAAGCGCTGTTACTCCGGCGCCTCCGAGTTCTTAGCACGCGTACAGCTCGATGACGTTCCTCGGGCTCTGATCCAGCAAAGCTTCGGGGATGAGTTTCGTCAGCACGACGGCGTGATGATGATGATGATGTTCTACCGATGCAGGGCTTCGCCTAAACAGTATAAGCTCTACAATTGGTATTGTGCTTCGGTATCAATCTGTAATTTTTTTCCTACCAGTGATAAGCTCTACAACTATAAACCCCTCTTGATTCTCCAAGTGCCATGAGCCTTGTTGTGCCTTCAACGTTTGGTTCTCTCAAGTACTTCGATCCAGACACCTTGGCAATAACAATAGTAAATTTGACCATGGCTTCAAGTCTTGTGCTCTCAGACATCCGTAGGTACTCATCCCACTGGTCTACGGTTGTGTCATACACAAGCATCCTCATAGAAGCCATGCACTTCTAGAGAGCGGAGAACCCAAGGCGGCCAACGACATCCTTCTTAAGCTTGAAGTAATCATCATAGGCCACAGCATTGAATGATGCACAATACCAATGATCGATGCATCCGATATCAATGTCGAAAATAGCGCCGAATAGTGCATTAGGGGGCAGAGTCCTCATAGAGATCAACATACCCGAGTGCCTGTCGCCAATTCAACGGCAGATATCGCGACGTTGAATCCCTAAAGTTGAGAACATGCTCCTCTGCACGCTCTGTTTCTTCAAGAATCGCCATCATCATCGCTGTTCCATCCTCATGTTGGTCATCATTATCCGATGAAGATGAATCCATGAACTCAGCCTAGAAGTACTCCTTAACTAGATCGACCGTGTTTGCCTCAAAGTAAACAACTAGAACATTTAAAATGCAGTATGGCATTTGAACGAACACTTGTCAGGCGCAGTGTTTGCCATGGATAACATCGACATGGGCGGAGGGTACCTAGGCGGGGGGGCTACGTGGAGCGGTGGAGGTTTGGCAAGGCCTAGACGACATTCAGAGGGGGCGGATTGATATTGGTGAGCATAGGTAGAGATCAGAGCAGGATTGTTAAAAAAATGCAGCCTCTACGAGGAGTTTTCGATGGGACAGGGGTGTCGGATGCCGATGTGGCTGACGTCTGGACTCCCCATAGTTTCCCTCATTTTTATGCCGACCTAGGGGATTTGAAACCTCTAGAGAGTTCTAAGCCAAAACAGGCGTTCACGTAGAAAATTTTGGTGATCCACGTTGGAGATGCCCAAACATGTTCGTAGACGCTAGACCCAGAAGTAGGTTCCTGGAGCAACAAATTGGGGGTTACCCCTTGCGGGGCGCAACTAGCGGACACCTTTCTTGAAACAGAGCGCTCCAGCGTCACCACATGGCGAGTGCTTGGTGCTTCACCCGCTGGAAAGGTTTTTCTCCATTCTTTTTTTAGTTTTTAGGTCCCCTTTTTTGGTCTTTGGTGTTTTTCTTTGGATTTTTCATGAAGCATAGTTGCACTCTCTTACGTGAAAAGACCAACTATGCTTTCACAAAACAGTGAAGCACATGTGTGCTTCCACGTAACGCGCAAATGTGCTTTCACGTGAAGCAAAAAATTGTGCTTCTGTTCTTTCCAGAAAAGTGAAGCACAAATGTGCTTCCGCGTGAGGCAAAGTTGTGCTTCTGCGCTTATTTTCTCTTTTTTGTCTTTTTTTTTGCTTTTTTGTTTTTTCAGTTTCTGGTTCTTTTCTTGTCTTCATTTATTTTTTCAATTTCCACATGAAGCATAGTTGTACTTCTCACATGTAAGCCTAATTGTGTTTCCACAGAATATGAAGTATGGTTGTGATTTTAAAAAGTGAAGCACATATATGCTTTTCGCGTGAAGCATAATTGTGCTTCTGTGCTTCCCCAAAAGTGAAGCACATGTGTGCTTCCATGTGAAACACACACCCTTCGGAAGCACAAGTTAGTTTATTTGGAAGCACATGTTACTATAGTTTGTAAGCACAAGTTACTACTAGTTGGAAGCATAAAATTTGTTCAAAAAAAGTTCATCGAAATCCATCAACACGGGATCTAGTTTCAAAGATATTGGCGCGAGAAACACAATGGTGAAAGTGACTCGTGATTTGGACACACGTCTTAAAAGATAAAACATTTTGAAAAAAATGAATTTATGAAAAAACACAAACAAACCCATCCATACCTACCGTTTTGAGGTTTGACTCATCTATGGATATCCCCACAAGAATTAATGTGCAGGGCCAATAACATAGCTCCACGTATCCTTGTGGGCCAACAACACTAGTTAAGTTACACCTATTTGTTATGGTCTCAAAATTATCCAAATGATAACGTCCATACGTGTGGCACGAAACAATTCCGTCCATACGTTTTTTGATGGCAACTTCAGTTACAAGAGGATGACAACTTTAATTGTGAAGTATGTCAATTTTCTGTTTGGATGACAAGTTTAAGTTTTTTTAAGATTTTTTTTCAGATGGCAACTTTGGTGTAAAAATTGTGTGGACAGTGTTACTACATGCCACGTGTGTGCCAGTTATTGACGTCCCAAAATTATCCATTTCTTGTCCACCGGCGTCTCCAACTTTGTGCATCGCCCCATCATGCTCTAGTCCTACCCCATGTCGCCGGCGCTCACTTCTTCTTTGCTTTATCACCGTCAAAGCACATTACCTCCAAGTGTAGGTGCACATGTCTCTGAAATTTCTTTCAACTTACTTATTTGGTACTTGCTCACCTGGCCTACACGAGCAAAGGATTAATTAATACGAAATGACTCTGAAACACAAGAATATTTACTAGTGTTGACGCGTTCTTGCTTGCCGACCGGCAACATCGTTTGGTCGTCTAACACCAGTTACAGATGGCGTGGACACCAGCACCGCGTAGTTGAGAAGGAGGGTGCACACAATTAGAAGGAGCATGTCACTGATGCCATTGACGATCCCTGAGCATGCCGTGGAAGGAGAGGCGTGCGATGACGATGTGCTTTCATATATACTAGAAGCATTGGGTGCGCTTTTCTGCGCCGATCGTGCTGCTAGTTTCTCTTAATTGATGAGGGGTAGGAGGAACATTGGGGTGTGACCATGTGATTCGGATGTTTTTTTATGGTATGGTTCGCGTTAAAGTAAAACCCAAGGGCTAAATTAAAAATATGCCAGAGTAAGGTTCCCCATTTTTTCTAGTATCAGTTACGAATGGAATCATGTTCTTCCATCAATGTGGAGCGCTCCCATGCATGGAGGCATCCATTGGCCATTGTCGGCACAACGGTTTGGTTGCCCACGATGTCGGGATGCATCACACGTCAGGGCTGCTGCGACAAGGCTGGGAGATGAGGAGCCCCAACCCTGTCTTGTGCCTCTCGGGGTGCCGGCATAAGTCATACGGAGGCCGATAGCCGTGGGCACGCCAGGAGTATCGTCATGCCGAGGGAGCATGATGATTTAGAGGATAGTATTTTTTGCGGGAAGATACAAAGGATAGTTAACCTGGTAAAAATCAGCTGACCAATTATAAATTGAAGACCTCAATTGATTGTGAGGCCATAAAATTAGAGAGGATAGTGTATTAATGGGGTTCGTCGAATCGATTTGATGTAGTAGGATCTTTATTTAGTTTGATGCATACACTTGGTTTTTTTGGTAGCCCTTCTATAATGTTGGCTGATGTTTGGTTGGAAGAAAGAGCTGCATCTTTACTCTTCTGGCCTGCTTACTGCTTCTATTGCACCTCATCCCTTGTGGTATCTTCAATCCCAAGGCTCCTTTAGGATTTCTAAACCCGGGTTAAGATCTAAACTGAGATCAGGGATGGCACTGTCTTCCTTAACTGATCCCACCGGAGAGCCAAGGTGGGAGCATCAACACCGCGCGAAGGCAACGACGACAGTAGATGTTAAACACTACGATCAGCCATCTGCCGTGTATGTTCTCGTGCCGGAACATAATCAGATGAGGAAGCGGGAAGAATGCGGCTACCAACCACCACCTTGTATGAGGCAAAAGAAATCTCATCTCCAACGGCGATGGATTCACCATCATGGAGGAACCCGACATCAACTACCACTTCGCCTTTGTCGCGGAGGGCCAGGTGCCCTAAGTTGGAGAGAGATATCTTCCCCTGAAGGGTGATGACCTGCCGTCCTCAAATCTGCACGAAGACTAGCGACCCAACGTGCCCGACGACAACGTCCGCCCTTGCATCGACACGATCTACCTTGGACATGATTAGATCGGGGGAGGTGGGCGAGGGATCTTTCCAGAGGAGGAAGAGAGCGGGTTGTGGCCAGGCCGGACGGCCAGCGGCGGCAGGGGGCCGGCGTTGGCGATCAGGTCATCGCCATCGCCGATCCGTAAAACTCGGGTGTCATGTAAAGATATTGTGTGGGTGAGCGATGATTACACACTTGACTAGCAAAATGTTAATGCATGTCACCAACAATTATATTATTGAAATAGTATTTGAATGCAGTTTCCAAATTCCAATAATATTATATTTGCTACATACAACTTATAATTTATTAGTTAAAATTATGGTCAAAATATGATCCAAAATACAAAAAGAACCAGTAAACCAGGATGAAGGTAATAGCAGTTAGATTTCCTCTTTACATAAATGTAACTTGCTTTTTATCGACACATGGATCTTCTGTGTGCTCTCGAAAACAATCCATACACAATAAATTGTTGGTATAGAATACTCAACCTTGGCCCTTGGAAAAATCTACACTTTTTGCAATTAATAGACCCGAGTATGCTTGTTTTTATTATATTACACTAGCAAAAAGGCCCGTGCGTTGTAACAGAAGAGAAAAAAAATCCTCTTATATCTCTAGCTGGGTCAGTTGGACAAACCGTGGGTGGCCGGTTGGTGTGTTATGAGATCTAACCCTGCCATCGGCTATTTTAATTTTTGCTATCTCTCCGGACGTGGGCCACAGTGCGCCGTCAGGTGGGCTTCCTCCATTGGACCAAAATGGATGGCAAGTAACGAAATCAAATAGCCTATGTGAAATTAATTGAACCGGTACTAAACGAAGTCGGACGAAACCAAAAATATCACCTCTCTTTAATAGTAGGTATAGATATAGATAGAAAAGTACACACAAGTTTAAAAATTTAGCAAATTTAAAAAGAGAATTCATATTATCTCCATTGAGTTAAAAAATCCAGTTTTGAATAATTAAACAGCATTGTACTCCCTCCGTAAACTAATATAAGAGCATTTAGAACACTACTTTAGTGATCTAAACGCTCTTATATTAGTTTACAGAGGGAGTACTGTATTCTTGTAATCACACCCCATCCTTTCCTGTTCGATTGAAGCTAACCTTTTTCTCATTTTGAGAATCCTTGAACGTAACTTTGCAGCAGTTCGCGTCATGGAAACGCACCATCGTGTCTGCAAATCTTGCTGGGCTGTCAGGTTTTTTATGGGCCTCTCCAAACCCGGCCTTTTGGCCGGTCTCGGGAAACAGATATCCTATCCGTGTTTTGATCAATTTGCAAGCCGAAGATACTGATGACGCCTCTCTTGCCATCATATGATGCACTCAAACCTGGCATGGCCAAATACAGTAACAACCTGAGAGTCGAGTTCGGCGAGCTTCCAAAAATTATTTAAGAAGAGAGTGGCAGGTACTCTTGTGTGACTAGCGCAGCTAAGTGGTAGCTGCATCGCTGACGCATGAACATCATACAGAAGATTGAAAGAAGAACCAAACAAATGTCCGTCAAAGAAGAAAGATGTGATGTTAATCCTAAGCCAGAGAGTGGGTGTCCTATGCATGCACAAGGGAGTTCTAAGTCCTAATAATAATTGAAAAATATACTCTATTTGCAAGTTCAAATAATATTATGGAGTTGTATATTTAGGTCATTACCAATGCTTAAGCGTTTGTTCAGACCCTAGAGAAAAGAATAAAACATAAAATTACATTAGCAAAAAACGGAAATAGAAAGAACTCCCGCTCCCCACTCCCGCTTCCGCTAGGGTTCCCCGCCGCCGCCGGTGGGCCCTAGGCCCTTCCCCCCGCCGCCACCGCCCGCCCGGCGCGGGCGCCCCGCCCCGCCCCGCCCCCTCCCCTATCCCCTCTTCCCCATCCCGCCGCCTCCACCGTCTCCCCGGGAGGCGGCCGGGGCGGCGCCCGACCTCCCTCCGCCTCGTCCGCCCCTTCTCCGTCCTCCTCCCCCTCCCCCCCCCCCGCGTCGCCGCCGGCGATCGCCCTCGGATTAGGCCGAGTGGTGTCGGCGGCGACGGGCCGTTCCTTACCCGCGCGCGCTCCTCCTTCCCGGGGTGGGGGGAGGCGGCGGTGATGCTCGGCCGGTGGCGGTCCGGCGTCCTGGTGTGGAGGCCAGCGGCGCTCGCCGTGGTGGTGCCGCCTCTTGGCGGCGGGGCGGTCCGGTGGTGCTGGTCGACCGGTGGCGTGTCCCCGGCCCAGATCTGGGCCCGTAGGGTCCTTGAGGGTCGGCTCCGGCGCGACCGCGACGCCTTCTGTATGGGAAGGCAGGGGAGCAGCTTGGACTGGGACAGCAACGCCGACGGCGTGCCAGCTGCTGCGCGGAGGCGGGAGCTGTCCGGGCCTTTGAGGGCCCGGCCGGGCCTATGGGGCCACGGGCCCAGTAGGCTCCTGCTATGGCGTCCGGTCGGCTACCGCCGTGGATGGTGGAGGTGGCGGCCTCCCGTATGCCGACGGTGTTGCTGTCCTAGTCCCGGCTCCTCTTCTTCGTTGTGCAGACCATCTTCGCAGCGTCGTGGTGAGACAGCATGTGAAGCTTCCTGTCCGTGTTGGCGTAGGGTGGTGGTCGGTTTGGTGGCGAGTTCCGAAGTGCCTGAGGTAGAGGCTGGGATCGGGAGAAATCCCTGTTGGCTTGGTCGACACCGACGCGGTGGCGCCTGAGGGTGCCGCCGGACCTCCCTGAAGGGCGTCGGGGCTACCCTTCCTCTCTCCTCGCCGTGTATCGGGGGAAACCCTTGGCAACAGCGTCGTCATCGTCACGTTCCTTCTTGGAGGTGTTGATTGGCACCGGCCCTTCGGAGTCTCGGAGCTTGGTGGGCGATCTCCGGTGGACGCAGCGGTCACGAAACTTCATCGTTTTTGTCGATCCGCTGTTATCGGCATTTGTTTCTTTTCTTTTTTCTCTTTCTTTTCTTTTGGGCGTGATTGTACTGCTTCCGGCCCAGCTGCTATCGTTGGTTTATCGGATGGTTGCTTTGTTGTAATACAAAGCAGGGAAAACCCTTTTTCTTAAAATTACATTAGCATATGTATTTTCCCCCGACCACCACTGCCCGGGCATGTACTTGCTAAGTCTGTGGTGGGCCAACTTGGGTGGCCATACCAGTGGTGGGTGGGTATGAGGGCCCACCACTGCTGCTGCAACCATCAGCAGCGCGTTGTTTGGGAAAAATCCTAACTGACGCTCACTGCGTCCAGTTGTTGCTGCTTCGCACAGAGGCGAGGTAGACCGAGATGGGCCGACCCAATTTGCTGAGGTACGCATGCGCTATAGTATCCGGTTCTCGGAACCTTCTAAAAAGAAGGTTCCTGACCGATTTTGAAAAATTCTAGAAGGTTCCTGAACCGGTTTTCACTGCTTTTTTATTTTTAGTTTTTTACGTTCCTTTTTTCTTTTTGTTTTTTCCTGTTTTCTTTTTCTTTGTTGATTTACTTATTTGTTTACTTATTTCATTTTTCTATTTCTTTTCCAATTCCTTTTTCTTCTGGATTTTTATGTTTCTATTTTTTTCAGATTTCAAAATTAAAGAAAGTTCAAAACTTCAAAAAATATTCATGTTATTATTTTTTTCCACAAATTCGAAACTAATGTTGATTTAAAAAATGTTCTTATATTTAAAAAATTGTTCTCCTTCCAATAAATGTTCTTGTTTTAAATTTTTGTGACCAAATTAAAAAATGCTTCAAATTTCAAATAACGGTATATCCTAATTCTGTTCATTGTTTCAAAAAAATCACATATGCAAAAAATGTCCCTTTTTCATAAATTTTCTATTTTTTAAAAAATGATCCCCTTTTTCAATTTTTGTTCACAAATTCAAAAAAGCTTGTTCACAGTTTGAAAATTTGTTCACATCTTTAAAACTTCTTCGTGATTCTCAAAAAACGTTCTTGTTTAAAAAAATTCAAAAAAATTCCTGATCTCAAAATTTGTTCACAATAAAAAATCTTCCTTTTTGTTAAAAGTGTTCCCAGATTCAAAATTTGTTCGCATTTTGTCAAAACTTGTTCATGATTGTCAAAATTTGTTCAAAATTAAAAAAAATGTTCCTGTTTTTTCAAGAATTGTTCAAAAATAAAAAATTTCTTGTTTTGAAATTTTTCACAATTCAAAAATTGTTCACATTTTCCAAAAAATTGTTTGTTTTTATTAAAATTGATCGTAATTTCTAAAAAATGTTCCTGTTTTCAATATTTGTCCACAAATTCAAATTTGTTCGTGTTTTTGAAATTTGGTTACAAATTCAGAAAATCGCTAACATGTTTTTAAAACTCGTGTTTGTTCTGTCAAAAACATATGGAAAATAAAACGAAAAATAATCCGATCAGACTGGTTCTAACATTTTTTTAATTATTCTAAATTTACTAGAAATGATCAATAAAAGGAAAAATAATCCGATCAACAGATGTTACTAGTTCTAAGGTGTTCGAATTGCCTTTTCACTGCCAACTTGAATCAGGCGTAGTGGTTAGCTACCTCTGTCTATGGGGGCACGGTCGCGGGCCCAAATCCTATATGAAGCTCCGCGTTTTCTGTTCGTTTTTTACACCGCTCGCTGCCTATGTGGCCGGCCCAGTCGAGGGACTTAGCCTGTGCGAAGGCTCGACATTCTGCCGCAGAACGCGGCAGATAGGACGTCCGCATGTTTGGTGCACCCGCTACTAGTAATTTTGGTCCGTGGCTAACCTGGGCCCAAATTTTAGTGGCGGGTGGTATGTCGCACCTATCACTAGTAAATTAATTCGAGTGACCGGAACTGTTTTGCACTCGTCACTTGTATCAGGCCAGATTCCTAATGGCGGGTCCCCAAGCCTACATGTCGCTGATTTAGCCCTACCTATAATAAGTTTCGTAATAGTGCATCCACCGCCAATGAGATGAAATGAGATGGTGGAGGAGGTCCTATGGGACATGGCTTCTAGGAGAGTTCAAGGCAGCGGCCCAAGTTGACCCTGTCGTAGCTTCGACACTGAGTAGGCCATGTTTTATGACATATAGGAGTAGACTGAAGAAAATGAAAGTAAAACATGGAAGCAGATTTGTAGCACCCGGGTGCTCCACACCCCTATACGAGCATTAAATTCAAAAAAATACTGAGAAATTTGAAAAAACCCCTGAGATTTTGGTATATCAAACCTGGGTTCGCGATCTACTCCGTGTGAAATTTCGTGAAAAAATACCATGAAACTTATTCGTGGCAAAAAAGACAAAATTTCCCATGTGTAGAAAAAAATTGTTTGAATGAATTTTTTTTGGACAGTATTTCCTTCGCCGTGGATATGTTTCGTGGTATTTTTTCATGAAATTTCTCACAGGAGTAGATTGAGAACACATGTTTGATATCCCCAAATTTCAGATTTTTTTGGTATTTTTACGTTTAATATTCATATAGGGGTGTGGAGCACCCAAGAGCTCCTGTGTATTTTTCAATAAAACATGTACTACTTTGCAACTTTGGGGCCACCCTCGATGACACCCCACATCGCAATGATCCTTTTCTCTACTAGCTAGGCGTGCCTTGTCGTGGGCGTCCGTTTTTTCTCTCTTCTTCCTTTACCCTTGCTACATGTATATTTTTCGGCCAGTTTCCCCCATAGACTGGTCCAACATGTTAAAGTTTTCAATCTGGTTTTCTTATAAACTGGGTCAGCCAAAACCCAAGGGTTGAATCATGACTTTGGCCAATTTTTGACCAATATATTCAGGTGAGATAGCTCTTTTTTTTGCGAACACAGGTGAGAGAACTCATCCCGGTGATTCCTCAAAAAAAGCATTTGGCAAATCTCCGAGCTTGGCTAGGCTACTATGTTTGATATTTGATACTTATAAGACATAATAATAATTAACATCTCATATGTTGATCTGTACCTTCGGCCTTTTCGGATATCCATTGCATTGCTCCCATTATTAATTGTGGTGTGCATTGTGTCTCCATGATCACTTCTATCCTCGCATGCTTCTTCGACCTTGAGCCTTGTGCTGTCACACTGAAATGTGAGCGTGTGATCAGGGTGGTGTCTAGTTGAGCCTCTTGCGTTTCCATGGTGGAAGGCTCCTGCATATGCATCACAATATCATGCTTGATCTTAGTTTCTTCATTTTACTAGGACTAATGATAGTTTGTACCCTCAAAAATACTTTGTTGTCACTGTACTAATCTCATTTAAAAATTGTCAAATTTTACCCCCTAGCTTTGTGACATTAATTTGGTTAAGTAATGCCACAAATGTAATGCTAGGTGGTAAAATGTGACAATTTGTTTTAAATGGGGGTAAGTACAGTCACACCAAGTATTTTAGGGTTCCCTAAAAAACAAGAATTTTAGGGGGTCCACTGTCATTTATTCTTTTGCTAATATAATCATTAAGTCATAGGCACATGAGAGAATTGCTGCAACTGCAGCTATTTTCAGAGACAACATGGGAAACTTTAGTGTGGCTCACTGCAAATTCATTGCTATTGCAGCCGATGCTATCACCATGGAGGCAATGACCATGAGAGATGGACTACTATTCGCTAATTTCCTTGGATTTAATAGGACTGAAGCAGAGTCTGATTCCCTTCAAGTCATTAATTTCTGCTCTAGAAAAACAAGATGGTGGGATGAAGCTGCAGCCTTATTTGCGGAATGCCTAGATATAGGCTCATCTATTGGAAAGGTCATCTTTAAGCATTGCTTACGATCATGTAATAATGCAACACATGTGTTAGCTAATCATAGTTATTGTGATAAGTCCTCTTTTAATTGGGTGGGCGAGCCTCCTGATTTCTTGTTGAGGGAACTCATGGACGATGTAAGCGTGTTTTAATTCAATAAAACTAGCTATGATGGCCTTTCCTAAAAAAAGTACAGGTGAAAAAATTCTAATAATTACGCTTAGCAAATAAGTATTCTAAAAAATATGTTGAGGCCAAGGGCAAATGTAGTAAAAGGATACAATAAAAACAACAACTATGACTATTCTTATTTGTCGAAGTACATACCAATTTAAGCAGCTGGAAACTGAAAATGAGTGAATAAAAATATGAGGCAGACTTGTCACTATCTCATTTATAAGAAACAAAGTACTCTGTTTTCTCCGAATATGACAGCGTTGACTTGTCACTGTCTCTAATACGCAACTTTGAACACTCCTTGTTATAGAACTTTGACTGAAACTATCTTTCATGACTAATTTAATAATACAGTTTCACCTAACCAACATAGACAGAATGTAGTTTTTATATTTTTTAGTAGTAAAAGAAAGAGGGGTGTTGTGTATGTTTTTTAAATATCATATGGTTGATATCCAACAATTACTCTTGTCCTAGAATAGATAGTGTTTTTTAATTACTTTAAGCACTCTTATCTTTGATGATTACCTTTTGTATGGGTATGTGGGTAACAACTACTACCTCCGCTCCAGAATATATGACGTTTTGGTAGGCTAAACAGCCTAATATTACCACCATTCCAGTATGCATGACTTTCAATGGAGTAAAAAAATTGCAACTTTGACTACTAACGTGTATGTCCATCCTTTTGGAATTAGTATATGTCAAAAAAGTAATGCCAAAACAACATTATTTCAAGAAATTGGTGGTCAAAGTACATTGTTGCCCTGATGGACAAATATATTGGAACAGAGGAAGCAAGAAATTATCTAGAGTACGGAGATGAAAATATTATCATTTGATTGCCAAGACTGATATTTTTTTTCATAATACAAACTTTATAGTTTTGTAGTCACATATACATACACATTTATGGAAGTAATTATATGTTGAAGCCAGTGCCAATACCTATAAGACTATCCATTTTAGAACGGATAAAAAGAATATTTAATATGTTTGTTGTAAAAATGTTTGACCACATACTTTTCCCTCCGGTCCGGTTTATAGGTCGGGCATGGAGTTTTAGGATTTCACATTGACTTGCTAGTACTCATATTTCAGTTTCCTACGGAACGTGCCTTTCCATATAGACGATTAAAAAGACACTGCTGGTTCGGTTTGCCGCCGGGGGCGGTCGAGGGAAGTTATGGTCCACCCACGCCGAAAAGTATTACCCTACCCATTTTTTTTCTTTGCATATAAGATTTTTTTTGCGAGAAAATTTTCGATCTATTCATCTTCAATTATGGTAGTACAACGAATATACCAGAAATAATAAAAATTACATCCAGATCCATAGACCACCTAGCGACGACTACCAGCACTGAAGCGAGCCGAAGGCGCGCCACCATCATCGCCCCTCCATCGCCGGAGTCGGTCACAACTTGTTATAGTAGACAGTCGAGAAGTCGTCGTGCTAAGGCCCCGTAGGACCAGCGCACCAGAACAGCAACCGCCGCAGATGAAGAATAACGTAGATCAGAAAGATCCAATCCGAAGACACGCGAACGTAGACGAACAACGACGAGATCCGAGCAAATCCACCAAAGATAGATCCGCCGGAGACACACCTCCACACGCCCACCAACGGTGCTAGACACGCCGCCGGAACGGGGACTAGGCGGGGAGACCTTTATTCCATCTTCAGGGAACCGCCGCCGTCTCGTCTTCCTGAACATGACACAAACCCTATCAAAACTCAAATAAACGATTAAAAACGGAGCCCTCCCGCCGGCCCTTGCCGAGATCCACCGCGCCCCCATGGCCCTAGGGCCACCGGAGAGGAGGCGGACCTGCGGCGGCGGCGGGAGGCAGAAACCCTAACTTTTTTTTTGTTGGACCAAATTTATATTTATTAGAAAATATCAACATCTTCAGTATAACAAAATGTTAGGAGTATATATCAGAAGAATTACAAAAACCCTGAAATTCGGGAATATCAAATCCGGGTGTCCAGTCTACTCCAGTGTGAACTTCCATGAGAAAATATCGAAAAACATTATCTGCGACGAAGAAAATACAGTCTTACCTACAATCCATCCAAACAGTTTTTTCTATACACGGATTTTTTTTCTTTTTATTGAAAATACATTTCCTAATATTTTTTCACGAAACTTCACACGAGTATATTGAGCACCTAGATTTTATAACAAAAATTCCAGGTTTTCTTTTAATTCTCCTGGGTTGTTTTTTAAATTTAATACTCATATATGGGGTGGGGAGCCGAGTGCTCCAAATCCTCTTCCATGGTACTCCCTCCGTCCTTGAAAGATTGCACTTCCAACAAAGTTGGAGGGTCAAACTATCTCAAAGTTTGACCAAGTTTGTGCAAAAATATATCAATGTTTGTGATACCAAATAGATATATGATGAAAATATATTTTTCATGAATCTAATGCTACTAACATGATGGCATAAATGTTGGTGTATTATTGTATAAATACGGTCAAATATAAAAGAGTTTGACTTTTCAATAAAATTGGAAGCACACATTTTCAAGGATGGAGGGAGTAGGTCATGAATTATTAAGACAGATTGTAATATATCCTATATGATTCTTGTCTCAGATTGTAATATATCCTATATGATTCTTGTCTTTTCTTTAGGAGGGGCTTCTTGCCCTCTAAGTCTTATATATACCAGTCGTCAAGGTTTATAGTAATATAACAAGCAGTTTCGCTAATTCTGTCCCCACTATTCTTATTATATGGTATCTACCCCATGTTTCTAGATCTAGCCTCTGCATCGTGCTGCCCCTGGGGAGGTCGGCTCCGTGATCTCCATCGAGGATTGTGCAACCCATACGTAGGGTTCGTCCACTGATCGTGTTGATCGGCTGCCCTAAGAGTCTTTTATCGATCCATTGATCAGGGTTTTTCTCTCTCACAGACCAATTGATCGGAATTTATTTTTTTGCTTTCCGATCTGAGATCGGATTGCGTCGCCCGCCGCCATGATGACCCTCGTGCGCCTCTTTTCCGACTACACATATCACCTCTTCACTACTTCGTCTACACGTCGATCTATGCCCGACCATCGTTGCCCTCTTCGATCGGGATGCCTCCACTCGCGTTGTGTGACCAAACTTATCAGTCGTTTTGCACGCACCTCCACATGTTCCCGTGGAGATTGTCATTTAGTGCACGCATCCCTCCACGCAACAACTAGCGGGTGCCGCTTCATCGCCCCTTCGGACCGTAGCGGCGCCGCCATGAGGTCCTCCTCGGTGCACGGACACACGAGCTACAACCACGCCGTATCTAAGGAATGTAGCGTAGCGGCACATGCTCCACCTCCCCACACTGGTGTGTTGACGTTTACTATAGCGCATGATGTGTCGCCTCCCTAGGCGCATGGTTGCCGCCGTCTGGGCATGGTCTTCGTCATGTTGTTGGATTCTTCCCCGCCTACATCGAGCATCGTCGCCGTACTTCTACAAGCAACCGAGGTTAGCTCTTCAGTCTACCTTTGGTTCCATCGACCACACCTTCGTCTTCGTCTTCATCCAACACACGCTCATCGCCAGCATCATCGTCTCTTCCCCTGCCACTTCGTCCACTCCGACAACCATGGGCAATATCAAAACCTTCTACCCCCATGCCATTTTGTACTGCACCTGTTTCGGAGCCCTCCTATGCTAGTCCTTCCGACATGGCGTACTGTTCATGCTAATCCCTGTCTACGCATGCCCGATGCTCGCAACACCGACGTGTGCCTTCATCCCCAATGTGTTTCAGACTTGGCGAACCTGGTGCAGCGCCTCGTCTACGACGACGACAACAACATTGTCTTTGGAATCGACACCCTACTTGACAACTGCCTCAATCACGTCCTCATCTTCTTCCTGGCACATCCATGCATCCTCGACTCATGACACTTCCTTACACATGTTGCTTCACCTGCGGCTACCTCGATACCGGCTACCCCGACCTCGGCATCGATTATGGCGTCCCTCGCATGGATACCTCGACCACAACTACACCGCCCTACGCTCTTGGATATAACGACATCATCACAAAAGGCTACCACCTTGCTTGAGCAACCTTGTCCGATTTCACTCTGGCCACCACATCCGCGACGCATTGACCGTTATGAGTGAGGGAGGGATGTCAGCCCGTCGGGACAATGATTGGCTTCTTCTCCAGCCTAACCGTCTGCGCCGCTACCATTGTGACTGCGGGTGGGTGTTAAAGTATAGGTTATGGTAAGTTAGGATAGATTGTGATCTCTTCTATACGATTCCTATCTTGCCCTTCAAGTCCTACTCTATATATACTAGCCCTCAAGGCTTGACAATTTAACAAGTGATTCCATCAATCCTCCCCCCTCTATTGCTCTTACACTAAAGTTACAAAATGTGAAAATTAATGTTATGATGCATCTAATGCTATTGAGTTCGTATTGTGAATGTTAATATTTTTCATAAAATTTAGTTAAACTTTATAAGTTCGAGTTCAGTCCTATATATATGTGGAGTAAAAGGAAACAGAGGAGGTACAAATGAACAAGCAATGTTGATTCGTTCACAAAGAGGTTTCTAGCGATGACTGTCCCACCAATAAGAAAATGACAGCACATCAAAAATCCTAGTACAACAGTAGTATTTGATAATTTTTCCATGATTTGCATAATTGGTATTTCGGTTTTCCACCATGGCCCCACCACATGGAATGCTTTATCTCTCTCATCCAACTCACATTGGATGCATGGATTTAGTCTCTCTCCCCTCTCCATTAAAATCCACCGTGCGCCCTTTATTTTTGTTGATTTTTAAATCAAAACTCCTTTTTGAATATTTTTATATGTTTGGGTGCCTCGTAATAAGACCGTTAGAACTAGACAAATCTGGGATACATTTCATACATGGTTTAATTTCATAATTTCAATCAGTCCAATTAACTGAATATCTGTTATTTTATTGAAAGAACAAAATATGCATAATTTTTTATCTGAAATAGAATAAAATAATTTGAAGTCACGAAGTCTGAAATCAGTGGTATTTCTTTTATTGAAAGTAGTGAAAGATGGTAAACATGGCCTGTGATCCGATTTGAAATATTTGAATTGTTACTGAAAAGTATTTGTTGTGATACTAAATAATATTAAATCAATCAAAATTAGGAAATATATTTCATTTTTATTGAAACTCTAAAGATGGTTATTTTAAATACATGAAACATGTATTGTTTTAGAATATGAAACATATAGTTTCAATGTGTAAAACATATTTTATTCCAATTTGTGAAACCGACTTCTTTAAAAAAAATGGAACTGGTTATTTCAAAAATGTGATATTGCTTTTTTTAGTAAGTGAAACTGAATTACAGTTTGTAAGCTGACTGTTTCCGTAAGTATAACTTTTTTTAATACATGAAACCCTTTTGTTCAAATATGTGAAATAGATTGTTTCAGTGCATGCTTTTTTATCAATATATAGCAATTACTTTCTTCATATTGTCAAACCCATTATTTCAAATATGTGAAACTAGTATTTTTAATGAGTGAAACCTATTCACGCCTGGGTGAGGAATAGTTATTATTCACCCCCCTCTATTTTAACATCAATGCACCATATTTTTTACATCCCGTAAATTTTGTCTTACTTCATACATAAAAGAAAACGTAAGAAAATATATATAGACGTAAAAAATATTTTATGTTACGTAAAATTACGAACGTAAGAACATAGCGTAAAATATACGTAAAATGCAATTCTTTTGGTCTTACAACCTATATATTTGTTTTCTTATGCCAAACTTTACGTAGTGATCAATATGAATGTAACTATTTTTATACCAGTGTAATTTATATATGAAATGGTCGTAAGATTACCTCGGGTGAAGAATAAGTTATTCTGCAACTTGGGTGATGAATAGTATTACTATATATACAAATTTATGAAACTGATTTGCTTCAAATATATGAAGTCGGTTGTATCACAATTTTGAAACTGATTCTATCAGTGAATGTAATTGACTTATAATTTGTGAAGCTGCTTACTTTAATGTGTGAACTGATATTTTCAATTTGTGATTTTTTTTTCAAATATGTGAAATATATTGTTCTAGTGTGTGAAACGATTTGTTCTTTTCATTTTGTGAAACTTGTTTTATTTCAAATATATGAACTAGTTATTTCCAAAATGTGAAACCGACTTTTGTAGTGAGTGAAGATTTGCATTTTCTGAAGCTACGGTGTGTGAAAACGATATTTTCAATCCATGGAACATATGTTGTATATGGTGAAACTGATTTATATTTTCTGAAGTTGCTTGTTTCAGTGTGTGAAATTAACATTTTCTATCTATGAAACGGGTTTTCTTTAGATGTGTGAAACTTATTTCGAATACGATTGACCCCATAAAATTGTCGAAACTGATTTAAGATATAATTGTAACCGTAAAAATTAAGAGTACTTAAAATTATCCGTGATTGATCTTGTTTTGGAGATCTTCTTGGCACAGGGTCAAATATAAAAATAATCAAAAGCAGTGTTTTGATTCAAAAGATACCTATTATCCAAATCTCGCAATAAAGTTAAAGATAAGTCTTTTGCATACACACAGAGAGAGAGAGTACTTTTTGCATGCATGCCACAGTACTTCCCCCCACTCTGTCATTTCTAAATGACAAAAGTTGTGGTGCATAGAGAGAACTCACAAGTATTTTTATGTACTAGTCATTGTATGCGTGCAATGCATGTTAATATTAAGTACTCCTTCGATCCAAAAGAGTGTCGTGGCTTTAGTTTAAATTTGAATTAAAGCTGATCTAAAGCCATGACATTTTTTTGGATCAGAGGGAGTAAGATATTAATTGTATTGTATATTAATATTAGATAAGATATAAACTGCATGTTAATTAGGTAGTACCATATAATTACTTGGTTAATTAATAGAGGATGCTAAATATGTTTAACACTAAACATCGAAGTGACATAGATCGTCGGAAAGACACGGTTGAACAGATGAGATTCGGGGGCTCTCTGCAACTCTGCTCTTTGCTATAGATTCCGTTCACACTTCTTACGCACAAAATCCACCTAGCTCGACCACAACACCAATGGTTGAATCTTCACCGTTACATACCTGATACTAGACCCGGTCATGGACAACCCGGCCCGCCGGCCCGAACCCAAAGCCCGACATTCGGGCCGGGCTCGGGCTCCATTTTCTGACCCGAAGCCCGGCCCGAAAGCCCGAAATATGTATAAAAACATATTTTATTCAAAATATAGATATAATAAATTAATATAATATCCCAAAATGATTAATTTAATTAAAATATGTCACTGTTCATGTACTTCGGGCCGGGCCGGGCCGGGCTCAGGCTTGGGATTTTATCTTCAGGCTTTGTCAAGCCCGGCCCGAACCCGACCCGGCCCGACGTTTGCCCGGGTTTACCTGATACCCCCACCGCTACTTACCAATTCCCTGACTTGTTCCGCATGACTTAGCTACTGACGTGACTACGTGACTAACAAACACCATTCAATCAGAATCACCCATGTGGATTTGGTGGGTTTCTTGGACCCATCGTGTGGCCCGATGTGCCTCAAGTTTTCTAGAACTTATGTATTTCATTCTGTGAAACGTACTGGCAGTGAGTACCTAGAATAGCTGCTGTCCATGGAATGGTCTTATGGATTTGTTCCACGTACGGGGCCCACATGCTCATCGATGGTGGTGGTCGCCCCTAAAAAAAAAATCCATGGTAGTGGTCAAGCACTCGAGCGATCATGTACTGATTATTGTGGAGTTCAATAGCTCATACGCGCTCTTGTTGACCATCGTATCAGTATCATTGCCGGGATCATTGAATTGGCCATAATTTTCCTCAACATCGGCAATACTCCGCTTCAACAGACCGCGTTTCATTCAACGGGTCTTCTAGATAGAACATTTGAAATATCTGCTTTGCTAATACACATGGGTCATTTTTTAGAGTAATCCTATATATCTGAATAATTCGTCCCCACTAGCTCTATTATCTTAACACACACATGCTACCTCATTAAAAGCCCACCACACTCTTTAAAAAAAAACCCACCACACAACATGCATGAGAAAAACTGTTTCATTATTAGTTGATCCTATGCATACATCCCACCTCATCACATGTCAACTCATCAAATGTCCAATTAACATGCATAGGGATTTTTTTCCATTATATTATCTCATCTATATTGAAAATATTTTTCGACTACACAATAATCAAATACAATACATAACATTCATTTTTAGTTATAGTTTATATATACTAATTCAATTGTGCATGTTTCATACAATCAAATAACTGAAAGATATTGCAATCGGTTCCTGCATTAGCGCGTAGGGTATTCTCTAGTGTATCTAGTTCGTCTTGACTCAATAGTTGTGAGTGGTAGTAGAACATTTGTAGTGACGTCTTGGTCTTCGACTGTCATGGAGTATGCACCTATAGGTTGTTTATCACTCATCAGCCATGTAGTCCATGCCGAAGTCACGCATTATTCAATTGTATACTCTTCATTTATGATTCCAGGCTGGTACCAGTTATGAACGTACAGCTTGACAACCTCATTGCACATTTCCATTGGATACATGTTGTGTAGAAACACAAGACCAAGACCCAACATCTTCGAGACAATATGTACCATGACATCAAAGAACAAGGGAGGGAAGCACATTTCCAGTTTGCATAGTATGACAACAATCTCCTTCTCCAGGTTGTGAGCATGTTCCGAGGAGATTGACTTTTGAGCTATCGCATTGAACCAGCTGCAAAGGTCTGTAAGTGTCCTTCAAACTCCTGTCTCCATGAGGCCTCTAATTGCAAAAGGCAGGATATGTATAATCATCACATGACAGCACATTTCCAGTTTGCATAGTATGACAACAATCTCCTTCTCCAGGTTGTGAGCATGTTCCGAGGAGATTGACTTTTGAGCTATCGCATTGAACCAGCTGCAAAGGTCTGTAAGTGTCCTTCAAACTCCTGTCTCCATGAGGCCTCTAATTGCAAAAGGCAGGATATGTATAATCATCACATGACAGTCATGACACTTCATATCAAAAAAAATTATGAAAGAGACTTTGTACCAAGTAGCTTGTTATGTTCGGATCAATAAGTTTCTTGATGTTTGTCGAGAAGCGGGAGAAAACTTTGGCAACATACAAATAGTTGCAGAACTTACGAAGCTTCACTTTGCCTAAAGTGTAAGAGGGGGGGGGGGGGGGGGTTAGTTTCAGTCCTTGCGTGTCTTTGTCAATGTTTGTCGTGCCCATAGAGGTTCTCTTATGCTCAGTCGTTTAAGTCAAGATTTCACTTGGGTCCATCTTTTGTCTTGTCTGCCATGTTGATCAATGTACCAAGAATGTTATCGTACACATCTTTTACAACGTACATTATATCTAGGACGGGGCTAGCAAGCGCCCAGGCGCTTATTTGTGAGATCCAGCGCTCTTACTATATATATGGAAAATGCAACCGGTCCGTCCATATACGTTTCTAAAAAAGGAAACAACCTGGTCCCTGCCACTACCTTTCCCATGCCCACGTGACCATGCTACTTTACAAATAAATCAGCCCAGATCTTTGTCTCTGCGTGCATTTATTTGGGCTCAAAACACGTTAAAAGCCGTAATTTTTGATTCAAGCGTCAAAATTCAGTTCCGTTTTCATCGTTGGGTTTCTCACGACGAGTTCTTCAAAACTAGATCCCATTTGAGTAGGTTTCGTCATACTTTTTTCCAGAGCAACTTTGAGTGCGATTGAGGCAACTATAGTGCTATAGGGAAGCAACTTCTTCCTTTTGGCCTAGTAGGACTGCCAATAAGTTGGTTCGCGTAAAAATGAGAAAAATCACACAAAACACAAGGCACCTTTAGTGCTACATACAAGTAAACTTCACTGCACTATGTGTATATGTGAATTTTGCTAACACTATCCCAACTTGTTTAGTATGGTTGCTCAATTGTCTTTTATTGATGGTTAGTTGTCTATGGTTGATATTCAGTTTCCTATAAGTACTATATATTGCCGACCATTGATGCCAATTGCCTGCTATTGGTAATTAGTTGCCTACTATTGCTGTTCAGTTGCTTAACTTTAAAAAATAGTTGCCTAGAATATCTTGAAGTTGTTTATCATTGTTTTTCTAAGTTGCCTACAAACACTCTGAAGTTGCCTAGATTCACTATCAAGTTGTCTACCATAACTAGCAATAACAGACACAAGAGCAATAACGGCAGATGACTTCATAGTGTTATAGGCAATTTAGAAACAACGACATAGGAGCATGAACAATAGAAACCTTAGAAGTACCGGTAAAGAAGTTAGAAGAATGTTAGACAAAATTAATTAGGACACAAAATGTAGTGAACTTGTCTATTTTTAGCACTATAAAGATGCTTCTAGTAGAAGGAAAGTTGGTTATGAAGGTGATGTGATGTTATCTGTCTCTGTTTCAAAGTTGTTCCCTATTACTACTTAGTTGCTTACTGTTGCTAATTACTTACTTTTAATGGAGTGAAGTTGCTTATGTTTAGCACTAAAGTTGCCCCATCTAGCATCAAAATTGCTTTTGAAAAAAAATCAAAACATATCTAGATGGGGTTTAATTTTGAAGAGCTCATCGCAACCTGGCTAGCCAACACGCGTGCACTCAATAGTGTTGGCGGGGAGACTCCCCCAGAAAAGGAAAGCACAAGTATCTCACACCATCTATCCCACATAGTTTAGAAAACTGGAATCATGATAGACGACTTAGATCCCATAAAAACTTTTCGACATTGTAGTCAACTTAGGTCCCTTGATGGACAACCTCCATAGTATTGTAGGCAATTGAGTATCACTCGTAGGCAACTTCGTAGCGATGTAGGTAAACTTGGTTTGTGAGGTACACAACTTAGAAGCCATGTTATGCAACTTCCGCTCTATGGTAAACAACTTTAACAGTATGGCAGGCAACTGAAATATTTACAACTTATTTTTTGATATGCAACTTAGCAACCATGTTAACTACCTATTACACTACTGCATACAACTAATTAGGAGGCTACTAGGCGAATTCAGTTATACACAGGGTGCAATTTATCTAGCATCAGAGTGGCTCATGTTTAGCACTAAAGTTGCCTCATCTAGCATCAAAGTTGCTTTTGAAAGAAATCATCAAAACATATTCATATGAGATCTAGTTTTGAAGAGCTCGTCACGAGGAACCCAACGATGAAAACAGATAATAATTCGGACACGTGGTTTAAAAGTTATAGCTTTTTGAATTTTCTAACACTGGAATTAATGCATGCTACGTCAGTCATTGCTGGGTTCGGACGGTTGATCTGATGAGGTGGAGAAAAATCAACGTACTGAGGAATCTTTCCATATATAAAATGGATGGGTGAGCAGTTTTCTAAATTGGAACCGATTTGTCCCATCTTGCAATCCATGCGCGTGCGCTCGCGACGATCGTAATAGCGCAGCTGCACTTTTAAGCATCTGGGTTATATCTATGATGTGATGAGTGTTTAATGTCGCCAGTATGTTAAGTCTCGGAACACATATTTCCTCAAGTTGTCTATCTTCTTACCACCTTGCACAATTCCCGAGATGATGGGTGGCAAAGCATTTACACTATCTTAGAATGGTTGAGATAATCAGATGTCTCTAATGTGTCCCCATGATTGTCTCTGGTGATTTATTGTGGTGAAGTTGGAGCTGCAACCACGCGATCAGGGTGGCAGGCGGTCTATTCGATGACCATCTATGGCGTAAGCCTTGCATAGTTCTACGTCATCACTACCGTTAGAATAGAAGATGCGTTGTTGCTGACATGTGATGTCGATTGCGTGTATCTTCGTGTTGCTTCTCGTGGATTTTGCGATGTGGATTTAGTTGATGGTCGTTTGCGGGGAAGTCGGAGTCTCTTACTCAGGAAGAAGTGATGATGATGATGATGATGACGCCAATGTGCAGCCTCGACGGGGTTTTTTCGTAGTGATGTGTGTTGTATCTTGAGTGTGCCTGGCCAACCTGGGTAAAATCGATCCTGAGAGCTCCGAGGCTGTTGCTGCTCTTTGCGTGCCGCGCGCCCCCGCCGAACGTAGAAAGGGGCCTCCTTTGGTCCCATAGATCGTCGTCCGCATGACACCAGTTTTCTTGTTAATTAACTAAGCAACTCTTTTCTTCTTAATTAATGGACAAATCAGGATTTTTTTTTGCCATCGTTTAAAATGAAATGCATTGCAGCGGTGCTGTCCATGGAATGGTCTATGGATGGTTCATTTGTTCCACAGCGTCATCGTCGCCGCCGTCGGAGTCGGCATACGCGCAGCCCAACCCGCCTCTCATCACCCATGCCAAGAAGTGCGCCATCGTCAGGTTCATCGCTGGCGAAAGGTTCGACACCGCCGGCTTCCTCGGATGGGCTCGGCACAAAGAAGCCAAAGTGCGGAGCTGCTACGAGCGCGACTCCTTCACCATGGGTTACGAGGAGCTCGCCGAGATGCTTCTACTCGACGGTTGCCTGCTGCTCTTCGCCATCTTCCTGCTGAGAACGAGCGTGCGCGAGGACCAGCGTCCGGCGCAGCTGGCCCGTGATGCCGAGCAGGGGGAGGAGTTCGGGTACTTGTCCGCGGACATTCTCCTGCACAAGAAGCAAACCAGGCTGGACCTGTTGATGTTGGGCAACCAGATCCCCTTCTTTGTGCTCGCCGAGCTTCACAAACGGTTGAAAGGTACCTTCTTCCAGGGTGTCGAGCCCGGCATAAAAAGGCTGGCCCTCTCCTGCTTCGACGCCATCCACCCACACCCCAGTGGTTCCGTCAAGCAAGAGGAAGCGGCAGGAACCATCCGGTTCCCAGCAGTTCATCATCTCCTGCACCTCTTCCACTGGTCCCGGGTGCCCAAGGGCAAGCACAAGCTCAATGATTTTTCCTTCCTGGACGCCGAGCCAGAGTCGCAGCTCCCCTGCGCGGCCTGGTTCGAGGAGTCCCAGACCAGTTTCAGCAAGCCCGGTCCAGGCAGCAGCTCGCTGGACATCGTCTTCCAGAGAAAGATGCTGGGCGCGCACGGGGTGATGCGTGTCCCTGCCCTGCACATCCACGACTACAGCGACTCCGTCTTCCGCAGCCTCATCGCGTTCGAGCAGAGCCATCAGAGGTGCGGCCTCGCCGTCACCGCCTACTCCATCTGCATGGCTCGGCTGCTGCAGACCGAGGCCGACGCCAAGCTGCTGAGGAAGAGCGGGATCCTGGCGCACGCGCACAGGACCGACAAGGAGATCGTCGACTTGTTCAGCGGGCTCGCGGATGAGTACAGCAACACCTTCTATTCCAAGGACCTGGTTGACCTCTGCAAGGAAGTGGCGGCGCATCATGACAGCGCAGTCGCCAGGGCCGTCAAATGGGTCGGGCTGCAGTGCTTCCCCAGGCAATCTATAACCTTCTTCGTCATCTTTGGCGCTTTGATCTCCATTGCCACGCTCATCAACACGGGCTACTCCGTGCATAGATTCTATTATCCAGTCAAGTAGTAGTAACGTGCAGGAATCTGGAGACACCGGAACAGAGTGGTCTTTCACTCTGCTGTGACCGGAGCTGGAGGCGAATCGTGGGGGTAGCTAAGTCTTTTCAGTTTATTAGGTCGGGTTGCTGTGACGAGAGGCTTTGTGATGTGGGCTTATGGCAAGTCGCTTTTCATATATGGTTTTTCTCCTTTTTCTTTGGGCCCCTGTCAGAAACTGTATCGAGCACGTCGTGCTTTCTCCTGAAACGAAAGATGCACCATGTTTTTTTAACACAGTACAGACGTAAGTGCTCATATACACGCGCATACACTTACTTCTATGAACGTACACACGCACACCCTATTCCTATGAGTACCTCCTTGTGTATTCAAAAGGAAATGAGAAAATATGGTATTGAGTAAGAGGATGCAGGGCATAGCGCGTTATTTAAAACGGCGGGCTTATTAAAATTCACTCAACTAAGATTTAATCAAGTCTCAGTCGACTACATAGCTGTTAGATCTATACATAGAGATCCGTGCTGGATTGAGCACCGTCCAACAAACCTCACATCATTTTGTCCCATCTTTCGCAACATATCTTCCTACTGGTTGCATCATAGATCTTGCTTGTTGTAGCATCTTGTCCCACCAATAATAATAGCTGCCTCGTCGATTGTAGCACGTGGTCTCACCAGTCACAACATCCGCCATTGACGATTATAGCATTTAGTCAGAATGACTGTAGCGTATGTTGTCGTATTGTCGCAACATTTTTCATCGCCGGTTGCAGCATTCAGCCGTGCCTATCGTAGCACCGCAACTATCGTTGATGTGTTTTTTTCGAGAATATACCATACTTTTATAGAAGGTAGAATATATGCTACGTTGATGTCAGTCGACTGAGTTCTAGACACATTGATGTACTGCATTTAAAACTAGAGGGCCTTCCTTAGACCATCTACAGCCGGACTTCGCAAATCCGGCCCCTCAAACGCCCGCGGACGCGACCGGGTGCATCCGCGGGTACTGACCGGGCAACCCTCAAATCATGTCGTCCACATCCGTGTATCTCATATCCGGTCCCTCATATCCATACTAGCGTGCAACATAGAAAAAAGAACGTACATCATCACACAAACATAGAATCGGACAGGGCAATGCACATTCCGATCACGAGAAGATCACCGACGGATGTCCAAAAGATCGCCAAAGTTCACGTAATTCATATAAACGACGGACAAATTTAAACTACATTAAACTAGAAACTAAAGACGGAGACGGCGGAGATTCACCACTTCCTCGTCGGCCCTTTGCCCTCCCGGTCGCCGGCATAGCTGTAAGCGTCGACGGCTGGTGGCGGGTCGTCCGAGTCGTCGAAGGAGGAGCCGTCCGAGTCGTCGTCGGAGTCAGAGAGGATAATGAGCCCTTTTAGCCACCGGACCTCCCTGTCCTGCTTGTTAGGGCATATTTCTCCCTGAGTGATTTTAGTGATTTATGAAAATACGTTTGTGGACTAATCGTGTGCATTGAGCATTTCAGATAATCCATCATTTGACACAAGACAATTGATGCCCCTTGAAGTTTTAAACAGAAGACACTTTTTTCCTTCGTTTCATTCTCGGTGGACTTGAGTCGTAGGAATTACTGTACTATCAAGAGAGGGTCCGCTTCAGAAAGGTTTGGGTTGAATCAACACGCACACATCCCTATTTGCACCCTCCATATCTTTCCGATTCTTTGGAGTATCCATTATGTTACATTGGAGTGTCTTGGAATGCTGCCAGCGGTAGTACCGTGGCTGGCAGTGATAGTACCGCTCCCAGTACCACTTGTACTACCGCCTCGACTTGGGTCTCGATTTTTCATGTCGGGTTCAGCGGTAGTCTAGTGGTGGTCCCACTAGCATACTACCGTTGACCCCATTTTGACCCAGTTGGGCAAGCGACAGTAGTAGTGGCCGTAGGAGCGGTAGTACCTCGCCTACCATCGCTACCACTGCCGCTCGCGGCTCTGCCCTCCGAGTCCTCCAATGTTTCCTCAGCGGTAGTAGAGCGGCATTACCGCTGGAAAGTGGTGCCCCTACTCCACCTGTCCTGCTCAACTATCTTAGTGCCCTTTGCTGCAACCCCAACGGTAGTAGTACCGCTCTGGCAGCACTAACAGCTCGAAGACCTGTGCGTTTGCACTGCACCTTGTGCACTACCGCCCGGGCGGTAGTACCGCTCCTCTGAGCGGTAGTACCGCGCGGTGCGGGCTGAAAACTGGGTAACAGTCAGATTTGTTCCCCACTATATAAAGGGGATATTCTCCCCCAAGAAGACTCACCTCTTCCTCCCCAAACTCCATTGTTGCTCCAAAAGCTTATATTCGCTCGATCTCTCTCCCTAGCCAATCAAACTTGTTGATTCTTTAGGAATTGGTTGAGAAGGCCCCGATATACACTTCCACCAAGAGAAATTTGGTTCCGCCACTAATCCCTTGCGGATCTTGTTACTCTTGGGTGTTTGAGCACCCTAGACAGTTGAGGTCAGCTCGGAGCCACACTCTATTGTGGTGAAGCTTCGTGGTGGTGTTGGGAGCCTCCAATTAAGTTGTGGAGATTGCCCCAACTTTGTTTGTAAAGGGTCAGTCGCCGCCTTCAAGGGCACCACTAGTGGATTCACGACATCTCTCATTGTGTGAGGGCATGAGGAGAATACGGTGGCCCTAGTGGCTTCTCGGGGAGCATTATGCCTCCACACCGCTCCAATGGAGGCATACTGTTGGGAAACGTAGTAATTTCAAAAAAATTCCTACGAACACGCAAGATCATGGTGATGCATAGCAACGAGAGGGGAGAGTGTTGTCTATGTACCCTCGTAGACCGAAAGCGGAAGCGTTAGCACAACGCGGTTGATGTAGTCGTACGTCTTCATGATCCGACCGATCAAGTACCAAACGCACGACACCTTCGAGTTCAGCACACGTTCAGCCCGATGACATCCCTCGAACTCCGATCCAGCCGAGTGTTGAGGGAGAGTTTCGTCAGCACGACGGCATGGTGACGATGATGATGTTCTACCGACGCAGGGCTTCACCTAAGCACCGCTACAGTATTATCGAGGTGGACTATGGTGGAGGGGGGCACCACACACGGCTAAAAGATCAAATCAATTGTTGTGTCTCTAGGGTGCCCCCTGCCCCCGTATATAAAGGAGCAGGGGGGCAGGTGCGGCAGGCCAGGAGGAGTCCAACTCCCACTGGGAGTAGGACTCCCTCCCTTCCTTGTTGGATTAGGAGAGGAGGGGGAAAGAGGAGGGAGAGAGGAAGGAAAGGGGGGGGGGGCGCCCCCCTTTCCTTGTCCTATTCGGACTAGAGGGGGAGGGGCGCGCGGCCCTGCCCTAGCCGCCTCTCCTCTTCTCCACTAAGGCCCACTATGGCCCATTAAGCCCCCGGGGGGTTCCGGTAACCCCTCGGTACTCCGGTAAAATCCCGATTTCACCCGGAACACTTCCGATATCCAAATATAGGCTTCCAATATATGAATCTTCATGTTTCGACCATTTCGAGACTCCCCTTCATGTCCGTGATCACATCCGGGACTCCGAACAACCTTCGGTACATCAAAACTCATAATATAACCGTCATCAAAACTTTAAGCGTGCGGACCCCACGGGTTCGAGAACTATGTGGACTTGACCGAGACACATCTCCGGTCAATAACCAATAGCAGAACCTGGATGCTCATATTGGCTCCCACATATTCTATGAAGATCTTTATCGGTCAGACCGCATAACAACATACGTTGTTCCCTTTGTCATCGGTATGTTACTTGCCCGAGATTCGATCGTCAGTATCTCAATACCTAGTTCAATCTCGTTACCGGCAAGTCTCTTTACTCGTTCCGTAATACATCATCCCGCAACTAACTTAGTTGCAATGCTTGCAAGGCTTAAGTGATGTGCATTACCGAGTGGGCCCAGAGATACCTCTCCGACGATCGGAGTGACAAATCCTAATCTCGAAATACGCCAACCCAACAAGTACCTTCGGAGACACCTGTAGAGCACCTTTATAATCACCCAGTTACGTTGTGACTTTTGGTAGCACACAAAGTGTTCCTCCGGTAAATGGGAGTTGCATAATCTCATAGTCATAGGAACATGTATAAGTCATGAAGAAAGCAATAGCAACATACTAAACGATCGAGTGTTAAGCTAACAGAATGGGTCAAGTCAATCACATCATTCTCCTAATGATGTGATCCCGTTAATCAAACGACAACTCATGTCAATGGCTAGGAAACATAACCATCTTCGATCAACGAGCTAGTCAAGTAGAGGCATACTAGTGACACTCTGTTTGTCTATGTATTCACACAAGTATTATGTTTCCGGTTAATACAATTCTAGCATGAATAACAAACATTTATCATGATATAAGGAAATAAATAATAACTTTATTATTGCCTCTAGGGCATATTTCCTTCACATACTTCCTCTCAAAGGGAAGGAACTTCGGCAACACATCCTCGCCTTCACCGGCTCCACTTGTGGTTATTTCTTACCTTTACTTTGCGTAAGCCTTACGTGTGTTGTATCATTTGATTTCTCATATTGTTATTGTTGCTAGCATCATATAGATTGCACCCCTAGTTGCACATCAAAGACAACCTATTTGTTGCTAACCCTAATTTGTTAAGAAAAGCTAAAAAATGGTAGTTGCCTATTCACCCCCTCACTAGTCAACCATATCGATCCTTTCAATTGGTATCAGAGCCTTGCCTCTTTTTAAGGATTTCACCCCCCGAAGAGTATGGTTGGCGGAGAGGAGGAAGTGCCCGAGGCCATGGATTTGAACTTGGTCACTCGAGATGACTTAAATGAAGCTATGGCTTCACTTAAGACGTCTATGCCAGCCAAGGTCAAGTCCATGCTTAGATAATTACTTGAGGGGTTGAAAACTACTCCTGATCCGTTGCTTGTGGTTAATCCCACAACATCATAATTGGAGGCCAATTCCGACAAGGAAGCGGCTAAAGTAAGGTCCCTACACCGCATATTAACAACCTTGGTCCTCCTCCTAAGCTTGTAAAGGGTGATTTCACTAATTGGATTTTTCGTATCTAGTCTCATTTGAATCACAGCTCAACAAACCTTTGGAGAATCATCGAGCAAGGTTTCTACCCGCATGATCCAAATAATGTCACCCCAAGAGAAGAGGCGGACAATCAATACAATCGCTCTGCATTTTTCATTCTTCAATTCGTGGTTCCTCCCGAAGATGTATCTCACTTGCGTCCTTCCTCTCGTGCAAAGGATTGTTGGGAACACATCATATCTTTGTACAAAGGGAGCTCAAGCATTCAACGGTTCAACTTTCAAGTGGTTCTGGATGAGGCCGATGAATTTGTGATGAATGAAGATGAGTATCCTCGTGATCTTTACCGGAGATGGACAACTCTTGCAGTCGCTCTTCGAGATATGGGAGCAAGGATATGGATGAAAATTGGATCAAGCACAAGTTTCTCAAGGCCATCATGCCATTCAACAAGGTCATGTCCTCCGTGAGTCGTCAAAGGCCGGACTTCCCCACCTTGTCTTCAAGTGAAGTGTTGGATGAGTTTATTGACATGAACATCATGAACAAAGACCGCCGATAATGCACTAGCATGGGTTCGGTCAAAGAAAGCCTCTCCCTACCTTGCCTTGAAGTCCAAGGCGGTTCTGGAAAAAGAGGAGGAAGAAGAAGAGTGTTGTCCCAAAGACACCAAATATGCTTACCACGAGTTCATGGCCATCCTCGGGTACCCAGCGCTGGCCAAGTTCATGGCCGTAACTCATCATGGCTACAACGTCCCCAAAATGCTAGGAAGTGGCGGAGTCATCACGGTGCCATGTGAAGAGAAGGATGCAGTGTGTTCCCTGGAGCGAGCCTTTCAGGCCGCGTCACTAGAAGACCCAGATCGCGGAAGCAGGAGGCTTCCCGAGGCCACCCCCAAGAAGAAGAAGGCATCATCCTGACCAGCCCCTCAGGAGGCAGGCCCCTCAGGGCCCGCATCTGCCCAGGGGAGCCTCCTTCCATCGCATAGGAAAGCGCGCCCGGCGCCCTCCTCAGGCAGGGCTCAGGGGCTCTCACCTGGAGGGCCACCGACCTCGCCAGGGTCACGAGGGAGGCGCTTGGGCGCCACGTGGAGACATGCTTCGAAGCACGTTTCCCCCGAGAAGGAGCAAGGCAAGGAAGGCCAGACCAGCAGGAGTTTGTCAACAAGGCTGTTCAAGAACTACAGGAGTCAATAATCATGAGAGGTTGCCGCCGGCCACCGGCTGTAGCTCCCCATCTAGGCGAGGATGGTGGGCTGCGTGTCTGCATCGACGTACCAGGCCTCAATCAGGTTGCCACGACGGAGCGCCTCTGGCCCTCGCAAGTGGGGCGTTGTGGAGGTCCACCCCACAGCTATGTTCGCATGCCTTACGGCTTGTCGAGCGTGGCTGCGGCGTACCAGCGCCTCATGAGGGGCATCATGGAAGCTCAGGAAGACAGGCGTTCCGCAGCCCTGGCGGAGATGGAGATGAGTCGCGAGGAGCCACCAACGCCTCCGGAGCCTCCCGAGGCCCCCGGGCCTGGGGGCTCGTGAGGATCAGCTTCCGCAGCCCACCAAGTCTGCTGCACCAACACCACTTCGTCTTCGACATCTTTAGGTGACATCTTTCAAGTTTCATTCCCAGCTGGGAGCGCCCTCCCAGGGCTGCATCATTCCCAGGCCGCGTGGGTCCGTCCCTGCGGCGTGTATCCCTTTTTATTTTTCGATCATTAGCTTGCTTTGTTGGGGGCGCCCCTCGGGCTGCATCATCCCCAAGCCACTCGGGCCAGGCCCAGTGGCGTGTATCTCCCTTGCGTTTATTTCCGGCTATGCATTCGCCTATCATGCTTGATTACTTGATGCCTGTCCACGGCACCTCTTCTTCTCCACGTCGACCACTTGCACGTTAAAGGGGGGGGGGTACCTGAGCATCGCGACTCAGGGCTCTTACTGGCTCTCCAGCGCTCACCCTCTGGCCTTGTCCACGGCATCGCGACCTGGCATACCAGCGACGGCTGAGACAAGCTCGAGGGCCGGGACCCAAGGACGTAGAGTGCCGGCATCTAACCAAATTTGCAGGAACACACCTCAAGATACGGCCCAGTGCCAGGCGCAACCCACCTAGAGGTAGGGCCTCGCGAGTCCCGCGCTGGCTCACGGGCGCCCAAGCACACCTCACCTACGCCAACCAGCAGGCCCCTGAGCAACTAACGGTCAACTGACAGTCGTCATGGCAACCCCTTCTTCTTTCTATGATAAGTTTTTAGGATTCCCCAAAGGAATTGCGCCTGCCGAGGCCCTCACGGAGTTCCTTTCACCCCCGTCCGCGCAAACCGCTTGCACGTTAAAGGGGGGGCGCCTGAGCATCACGACTCGGGGCTCTTACTGGCTCTCCAGCCCTGACCCTCTGGCCTTGTCCACGGCATCGCGACCTGTCATAGCAGTGACGGCTGAGACAAGCTCGAGGGCCGGGACCCGATGACGTAGAGCAAAAAGGGGAGCAAAGGCGAGGGAGGAAGGGGCATGCGAGTACCTCGCCAGGCAGCACCACTCCTGCGGGCGCGCAGACCCGACGACACGCCTGGGATCATCCCTCACTATCAAGATAAGTCACTCCTCGAAAGCACCGGCCACCGCAGCACTACCCCCGCACCTAACGCAATTCCGTATTAGAGACGTCGCTCCCCTTTCTCACCGAGCGACGGCTGCTTGAGCGCCAAAGGGGACCTCCTGAGCATCGCGACTCAGGGGCTCTTACCGGACCCCAGGTCGCTCACCTCCTGGCCTTGACCACGGCATCGCGACCTGGCATACCAGTGATGGCTGACGCCGCCTTGGGAGTGGGACCTGTCGGTATAGAGCACCAAGCCCTCGCGAGGTTCGAAAGGGAAAACGAAACTACAACGGAGTTGTCGACTTGCACACTTCCATAGCAAAAGTTACATGTTGACAAAACGATCACAGGCACCTTACAAGCCCTCATTGGGCGCAGTATGATTCCTTGCAGGGAACGGATCCTAAGGAATGCTAACTACTCGCACCCCGCGAAGGATGCCATCATCAACAGTGGGCCATCAAGCGTCGGCGCCAACCCCATCCAGATCAGAGTCGGCGACGGCCAAGCGAGCCCGCCCTGCTCCGAGAGCGGCGCTGGCTCGCGGGCTCGTAGCTGTCGTCGCTCGTCTCCGGAGTCGTGAAGGCCTTGCCAGAATTGCTGGATCCTCTGGCGCTTCCGTCGCTTGTGGAGCTGTCCAGGGAGCGGTCGGCGGGCCTAGCTGTAACGCCCTCGATGCGGCTATATCTCCCACGTGTAGAGGCACGACTTAGAGGCATAACCGCATTGAAAGCAATGTCGCAAGTGAGGTAATCTTCACACAATCCATGTAATAAATAAAGGGGAAAGATACATAGTTGGCTTACAATCGCCACTTCACACAAGTACATAAATAACATCCATCATACAGATTACACTCAAGGTCCGACTACGGTACCAAAATGAAAGAAGACTACCCCAAATGCTAAACAGATCCCCGGATCACCCCAACTGGGCTCCACTACTGATCATCTGGAAAAGAAACATAGTAACGGCCACGTTCCTCGTCGAACTCCCAAGTGAGCTCGGACGCGTCATCTGCACTGGCATCGTTGGTACCTGCAACTGTTGTGATAATATCTGTGAGTCACGGGGACTCGGCAATCTCACACCCGCGAGATCAAGACTATTTAAGCTTATAGGTAGGAAAGGACAGAGAGGTGGAGCTGCAGCAAGCGACTAGCATATGGTGGCTACAGCGCAAAAGAGAGCGAGAAGAGAAGGCAAAGCACGGTCGTGAAGCTAGAAGTGATCAAGAAGTGATCCTGAAACGACCTACGTCAGACATTACTCCAACACCGTGTTCACTTCCCGGACCCCGCCGAGAACAGACCATCACGGTTACACACGCGGTTGATGTGTTCTAGTTAAGGTCAACTTCAGGTTTTCTACAACTGGACATCAACAAATTCCCATCTGCCTCATAACCACGGGCACGGCTTTCGAAAGATAATACCCTGCAGGGGTGTCCCAACTTAGCCCATGATAAGCTCTCACGATCAACAAAGGATATTCCTTCTACCGGGAAGACCCGATCAATCTCGGAATCCCGGACTACAAGACATTTCGACAGCAACAAAACAAGTCCAGCAAAGCCGCCCGATTGTGCCGACAAATCCTGATAGGAGCTGCACATATCTCGGTCTCAGGGCACATCCGGATGAACACTACGTACGACAACCGAAGATACCCCAAGTTGCCTCAGGGCGGCACCGCAAGTGGCTCTAGTTGGACCAGCAATCGAAGGAGAACTGGCCCGGGGGGGTTAAAATAAAGATGACCCTTGAGTCTGCAGAACCCAAGGGAAAAAGGCTTAGGTGGCAAATGGTAAAACCAATGTTGGGCCTTGCTGGAAAAGTCTCATTCAAAGCGAACTATCAAGGGGGTCCCATAAATCACCCAACCGTGTAAGGAACGCAAACTTCGGGAACATAACACCGGTATGACGGAAAACTAGGGTGGCGAGAGTGGAACAAAACACCAGGCATAAGGCCGAGCCTTCCACCCTTTACCAAGTATATAGATGCATTAATTAAATAAGAGGTATTGTGATATCCCAACAAGTAAACATGTTCCAACAAGGAACAACAAGATCATGTCCCAACAAGGAACAAACTTCATCTTCACCTGCAACTAGCAACGCTATAAGAGGGGTTGAGCAAAGCAGTAACATAGCCAAACAACGGTTTGCTAGGACATGGGTGGTTAGGGGCTGACATGGCAATATAGGAGGCATGATATAGCAAGTGGTAGGTATCGCAGTATGGGCATAGCAAAAGAGCGAGCAATCTAGCAAGCAAAGATAGAAGTGATTTCGAGGGTACGGTCATCTTGCCTGCAAGAGTCTCAGAGTTGTCGAAAGCTTGGTCCTCGAAAGCGTTCTCAACAGGTTCCTCGTTCACGTACTCGTCTCCCGGCTCTACCCAAAGCAAGAACACAAGCAAAGAGGACAATATCAATCACGATGCAATGCGCAAGCAACATGATGCAAAACATGGCATGATATGCGAGATGTGATATGCAATGCATATGCATGCTCCGGAAGGACAAGGATGAACAAGGCATAATCTTGGCAAACCAAGCATGCCACTGGATAGATGAGGTGATTTCGGTTGAAATCGATATAAAATACACCGGAATCGGATGCACGGTTTGCAAATGGCAAGCAATACAAGAATGACACGAATCTGCCATAAACAGCATGATGCTGCTTAGCAAGCAATAAATAATTAAGCTACTGCACCCAAACATGGCAAAAAAGCATATGACAGTAATCTACACAAGATGCACGACAAAAGATGAACACTGAGCTACAGCTAATTCACATCATAACAGATTCAAACAAGCATGGCAAAAGTGCAAAAGATAACAGGTTCTCAGACTTAGTGAAATTAACAACATAGCAGAAACTAACATCAGGATGACATGTTCAGAGCAATGAAACAACATGCTACAGGATCAGAACATAGCAAAGTAAAGGCATGGCATGAATCTACTCAAAGCACTTGAAAAAAGTCCCTAACTGACCATAAGCCAAAAAGGACCAGAAAATATGATTACACCCATGTCAAATAAGCAAGTTTCGTTACAGGTTTCAGACTTAGCAGAAAACTGGACATGACAAAAACAGATAACGACTAGGCATGTTCGTGAGCTCGATGCACTCACTACATAGCATTTCATGATAAACTAAGCATACATACATCAAGAAGACATGGCATAGTAACTAGACATGTCAAGAATAACATCATATCATGCAAGGATCAACTACACCAAGCTTGGCAAAATCGAATAACATGTAAACAATCTGCCAGCAGCATTTTGAAGCAAAAGTAGAGCTCGATTTACTCAATCTATGGCACTCCATAATTGCAAACAAAGGCATGGATGGATATAGAAAATACTCAAGTTCAAAACACCCTTACTGATCATGCTCAAATTATGCATGGATCTCTCAGAAACAACATGAATACATGGCATGAAAATAACAGCAGTCAGGGACTTAGTGAAATCACTCAGTCTCTGAAATCAGCAACATCAAGATACCTAGTTTGCATGCTTGTTCTAGTCACCAAATAGATCACAAAAATACATGGCAAAATTCCCTGGATAGGTGGCATGGCATATTACAAAACTCATGTAGGACTCAACTTCATAGGAGGTACACATCAATCATGGAAAAAATGACAAAAGTGCATGTTCAGATAAAATCCAGCAACTAACAGCAACTAGCCCTCTACTAACAGCATTTAGGGCATGAAGTTGACTTCAAATGAAAAAGATGCAATGGAACAAAATGATGTACTCTTCGAGGCGAACAATTCGACATATTATGCGCGCGAAACGGAGCTACGGATGCAAAGTTATGGCAGGTCGAACATGAGATGATAATGTAAAAAAATACTGGGACTTAGAGATATTTTGAGGGGAGAGAAGTCAACCGTTGGCGCGGAAATCGAGGTTCGCCGGGCGGATCTCGCCGGAGTTGGCCGGGAGGGCGCCGGAGGAGGCGGCAGCGGCTCGGGGGCGGCCGGATCTGGGCACCCCGGCCCGGATCCGCGCGGGAGGCGGCGACGCGGGGACCGCGGGCGGCGGAGGGCGCGGTGGTGCGGCGGGCGCGGCGAGCTGCTGCGGCGGCGGGCGGCGCGGCGGGGCGGCGAGCTGCGGCGGCGCGGGCGCGAGGCGGCGGCGCGGGCGCGCGGGTGCGGGCGACAGGCGGCGGGGCGAGGCGTGGGCTGCGGGGGCCGGGCGCGGGCTCGGCGGGCCGGCGGGCGTGGGGCGGCGGCGGCGCCACGTGGCAGGCGCGGACTGGCTGGGCGCGGCGGCGGACGATGTCCGGCGCGGCCCGGACACGTTCGGCGGCGGCGGGGCGGATTTCGTCTAGGGTTAGGGTGGTTTTTGCCCGCAAATGGAGGAGGGGGAGGCCTTTTAATAGCTAGAGGGAGCTAGGAGGCTCCAAATGGAGAGCGGTTTTCGGCCACGCGATCGTGATCGAATGGCGGAGGACATGGGAGTGTCTTAGATGGGTTATTGGGCTGTTTTAAAGGGGTGTTGGGCTGCAACACACACGAGGCCTTCACGGTTACCCGGTTAACCGTTGGAGTACCAAACGAACCCCGATTGACCCGAAACTTGACAGGCGGTCTACCGGTGCTATACCGAGGCCACATGTCAAACCTCGGTCCATTCCGAGAATGTTTAATACCCGCTCACGAAGAAATGTAAACGGGGACGCCGGGGGAGATAGGAGCGCCGGATTGCAAAACGGACAACGGGAAAAAAGCTCAGATTTATGAGACGAACACGTATGCGAATGCGATGCACATGATGACATGATATGAAATGCATGACATGACCAAAATGCAAAACAGAGAGAACCCAACCACGGAGGGAATATCATAACACATAGCCGGAAATGGCAAGAGTTGGATTACAAATATGGCAAGTTACATCTGGGGCGTTACAACACACCACCACTACGAGAGGATCTCGTCCCGAGATCTAGGACTGAAAGAACTCCGGATACTCGGAACGTAGGTGGTCTTCACGCTCCCAGGTGGCTTCTCGGTCTGAATGATGTGACCATTTCACTTTGAGGAATTTGATTGACTTGTTGCGAGTCTTGCGCTCAGTTGTCTCAAGAATAGCAACTGGATGCTCATGATAGGACAAATCTTCTTGAAGATTAATCTCTTCGAAGTTGATGGTGCGCTCAGGCGTCTTGAAGCACTTGCGAAGCTGTGACACGTGGAAGACATCATGCACATTTGCAAAGTTGGAGGGAAGCTCAAGTTGATATGCTAGATCGCCTCGTTTCCCGATGATCTTGAAGGGGCCGACGTATCGCGGGGCAAGTTTCCCCTTGATACCGAAGCGACGAGTTCCTTTCATTGGAGAGACGCGGAGGTAAACATGGTCTCCGATCTCGAATGCCACATCACGATGTTTGCTATCGTAATAGCTCTTCTGGCGCGATTGCGCGGCTTTGAGGTTCTCATGAATCACCTTGCACATAGCCTCAGCCTCTGAGATCAAATCATTACCGAGCAGTTGGCGTTCACCGGTTTCAGACCAGTTGAGAGGGGTACGGCACTTTCTGCCATAGAGAATCTCGAATGGGGCTTTGCTCGAGCTGGCTTGAAAACTGTTGTTGTAAGAGAATTCAGCATAAGGAAGACAATCCTCCCACTTCATGTCGAAAGAGATAACACAAGCTCTGAGCATATCTTCAAGAATTTGGTTGACACGCTCGACTTGTCCACTAGTCTGAGGGTGGAAAGCTGTGCTGAAGCGAATGTTGGTGCCCATGGCCTTCTGAAAAATCCCAAAACTTGGAGGTAAAAATGCTGCCACGGTCTGAAGAGATCAATTGCGGAATGCCGTGCAAAGAGACAATTCTGGAGGTGTAGAGCTCTGCCAGCTGCGCTGCTGTGATAGACTCTTTGATAGGAAGAAAATGAGCCACTTTGGTGAGCTTGTCGATGACGACGAAGATAGCATCATTTCCACGCTTGGACTTAGGAAAACCAGTCACGAAGTCCATTTCGATATGATCGAACTTCCATTCTGGAATAGCAAGAGGTTGCAGAAGTCCAGCTGGTCGTTGGTGTTCTGCTTTCACCCTTCTGCAGACATCACACTCATTCACGAATTGAGCGATCTCACGCTTCATTCGAGTCCACCAATACGACTGCTTGAGGTCATGGTACATCTTCGAACTTCCGGGATGAATTGACAGAAGAGAATTGTGCGCTTCATTCATAATGACTTTACGAAGATCACCCTTTGGAACCACGATCCGGTCCTCGAAGAAAAGAGTATCTCTGTCATCAACTCGATAACACTTGTATTTGGGGATGCTCTTTTCAATACCACGTTTCACCTTCTTCACCATGGTATCCAACAATTGTGCCTCACGAATCTGATCTTCCAAAGTAGGAGGGACGATGAGGTTGGCAAGAAAACCTTGAGGGATAACTTGGAGATTCAACTTGCGGAAAGCTTCACAAAGATCTGGTTGAAAGGGCTTGAGGATTAAGCTGTTGCAGTAAGCCTTCCTGCTCAAAGCGTCTGCAATCACATTAGCCTTGCCTGGAGTATATTCAATACTCGGATTATACTCTTGAATCATTTCGACCCATCGAGTTTGCCTGAGGTTGAGATGAGGCTGAGTGAAGATATACTTGAGACTCTTGTGATCTGTGAATATGTCCACTTTCCTTCCCAACAGGAGATGTCTCCATGTTATTAGAGCGTGGACCACTGCCGCCAACTCAAGATCATGAGTGGGGTAGTTCCTTTCGTTGGGCTTCAACTGGCGAGAGGTATAGGCAACAACCTTCTTCTCTTGCATTAAGACAACACCGAGGCCCTGGAGAGAAGCATCACAGAATACTTCATAAGGCTTGGATTCGTCAGGAGGAGTCAGAACTGGAGCAGTGACGAGTTTCTCTTTGAGAGTGTTGAAAGCAACGTCACACTCAGGAGACCAGACATATTTCACATGCTTCTGGAGGAGGTTGGAAAGAGGCTTGGCAATCTTGGAGAAATTCTCAACGAATCTTCGGCAATAGCTTGCAAGTCCAAGAAAACTGCGAAGCTGCTTGACATTCTAAGGAGGTTGCCAATTCAAAACTGCAGACACCCTCTCTGGATTAATAGCAATGCCCTTGGCAGAGATGATATGGCCAAGATAAAGAACTTCATCAAGCCAAAATTCACATTTGGAGAACTTCACATATAATTGATACTCTCTGAGCTTGTCGAGTACCAATCGCAAATGTTTGGCATGATCCTTCTTATTCTTGGAGAAGACCAAAATATCATCGACATAGACCAAGACAAATTCGTTGATGTAGGGGTTGAAGATGAAATTCATCAAGCGAGTGAAATACGGAGGAGCATTGACAAGGCCGAATGACATGACAGTATATTCATAAGAACCAAAGCTTGTTCTGAATGCTGTCTTGGGAATATCTTCTTCACGAATGCGAATCTGATGATAACCCATACGAAGGTCAAGCTTGGAGAACACCTTAGCACCTTTGAGTTGCTCGAAAAGCTCATTGATGTTGGGTAGTGGGTACTTGTTCTTGATAGTCTTCTTGTTCAATGGACGGTAATCGACGCAAAGTCGGTCCGTGCCATCCTTCTTCTTGACAAAAAGAACACCACAACCCCACGGAGAAGAACTCGGTCTGATCAGACCCAGACGTTCTTGTTTATCGAGTTGAATCTTCAATTCCTTGAGCTCATCTGGTCCAAGCTTGTAAGGACGCTTGCAAACGGGTTCCGTGCCAGGCTCAAGATCAATAACGAATTCAACTGGCCTGCGGGGAGGCATACCCGGAAGCTCTTCTGGAAAGACATCTTGGTACTCACAAACGACTGGAATCTGAGAGATAGCCTCCATTTCACCAATCTCATTGAGAGAAAAAAACCGAATGGTATCATCACGAGAAGCATAGATGATCACATCGTTAGAAGAGTGAGTCAATTTGATTTCCCTGGCAGCACACTCGAGCTGAGCCTTGTGCTTAGAAAGCCAGTCCATCCCGAGAATTAGATCAATATCAGAGTCACCAAGCACCATTGGAGAAGATAGAAATTTATAGTCGCCCATCTTGATGGAAACATCCGGAACAAAGGAGCTTGCGTTCATGAATCTACCCGGAGATACAACTGACAATGGTCTAACCAAATCTTGGAAAGACAACTCATGTTTCGTTGCAAAAGGTCTTGAGATGAAGCAATGCGATGCGCCAGTATCAAATAAAACTTTTACAGGAATATCATTAACAGGAAGATTACCCATGATCACTTCAGAAGAATCCTCTGCTTGAGCTGCATTCATCATGTTCACCTTTGCAGACTTAGGATTATGCTTGACCACTGCATTGCTGGAAGATTTCACAGGAGGAGGAGGCGGAAGGCGCCTTTGGTTGAAGCACTTGTTCGCATAGTGACCCTTCTGCTGACATTTGTTACAAGTCACCTCTGAGAGCGGACGATGGTAAGGAGCACTTGGCCTTGGAGCTTGATTCTGAGACTTGTTCTGATAGCCAGGGTTGGGTGGGTGGGAAGATCCACGACCACTTGAGTTCTTCTGTTGATAAGGCTGACGGAACAGAGGAGGAGGAGGCAACCAGAACTTCTGTTGCTTAGCTGCCACAAGTGAGGAAGAAGAAGACTGAACTGCGTCTCTGACTCTCTTCTTAGATGCCTCACACTTGAGTTGAGCAGCTTCTTGTTTCAGCGCCATGTTGTAGAATTCATCATACTTTAATGGCTCGAAAAGCACGAGAGCAAGTTGCAGATCTTGTCTGCGACCACGCCTGAACTGGTAGATCATACTCTTCTCATCAGGGATGTCTTGCCTTGCAAAACGAGAGAGCTTCTGGAACTGAGTGTTGTATTGATAGACAGACATGGTGCCTTGCTTGAGATTGCGGAATTCCTCACGCTTACTCTCAACAACACTTTCTGGAATGCGGTGCGATTTGAAATCCCGGCGGAAATCATCCCAGGTAATCACACGACCTCCTTTGGAATCTTTGTATTGCTGGAACCACTCAGCAGCTTGATCTTTGAGTTGAAAAGAGGCAAACTTGACAAAGTCCTCAGGTCTGACATTGCTGCACTCGAAATGCTTGCTGATGTCCATGAGCCAATCATCTGCGTCTGTGGCCTCGACACAGTAGCTGAAGGTCTTTGGCTGATTAGCAAGGAACTGGTTCAGTGAAGCGAAATGCGGCTGATTGTTTCCTTGGCCTTGATTCTCTTGATTAGCTTGCCCTTGGTTGCGATCTTGCAAGAGCTGAATCAGAATCTGAGCATTGGCATTTGTGGCAGTCATCAAGGCTTGCCAAGCTTCCGGAGGCGGAGGTGGTGGCGGAGGGTTAGCCTGATTCCCTTCATTGCATTCCGGATTCTGACGCGTTGGTGGAGCCATCCTGAAGAGGGTGACATCCATTAGCATCTTGACAGAGATATATTGAAGCTGAATCAAAGGAACGACATTGCAACATATAGTCTTCACAATTAACATTCGAACGAGAATGAACGAATGAATTCCAATGTAAATCATCACACTTCCAAAGCTGAGAAGCCACTTAGAACATGGTAAGGAATAAAATCAACAAGGTACGGAAGTGAACAAATACTTGGTAAGGATTACCCAATCACAAACCAAATATCTGCGGAAGAAATACTAGAGCTACAAGAATTCCCACTTATAAACTCCCGAAACTTTCTGGTTATGCAATCAGGTGTAGGGGATACAGGGGACACAAAATATATCACCCAAACTAACAATACCTAGATCCAGCTGTATCCATCCTTCAACACATAACCAAGAAATCCTCGGAAATCATCTACCTCAACCTTCGAAAACACATCCGTTATACAAGTCATGGCAATACTCCCGCACTCGCCTCAGTACTGGGCTATCAGGGTTATCTCACCAACAACTGTACAAAAGAGATTTTCGATGTCGGCGTACTAAACTCAGGTATTCCAAAACCGCAACGATAAAATTATGACGACAACACCTCGGAGCTCAACTCCCCGGGACACTGCCACAACCCCTAAATGTCAGGAGGCAACCAAGACAATGTTGTCATCATAAAACCATCGGAACGATTGTAATATACCCGCGTGATCCTAATTTTTTTTAGTGAAATTTGAGAAGAGAAGAGTCAAAACTCTATGTCAGGAAGCCTTACCAGAAGGTCGAAGGGACTGGGAAGTAAAAACAATTCCTAAACTCTCCGATATATAATTCCTAAATGACTCAAAACATTTTTCTAGACACAACTCGGCCACTAAAAACGATCAATCAGTGGGGGCTCCTAAGGTTGGGGAAAGGCTCTGATTACCAACTTGTAACGCCCTCGATGCGGCTATATCTCCCACGTGTCGAGGCACGACTTAGAGGCATAACCGCATTGAAAGCAATGTCGCAAGTGAGGTAATCTTCACACAATCCATGTAATAAATAAAGGGGAAAGATACATAGTTGGCTTACAATCGCCACTTCACACAAGTACATAAATAACATCCATCATACAGATTACACTCAAGGTCCGACTACGGTACCAAAATGAAAGAAGACTACCCCAAATGCTAAACAGATCCCCGGATCACCCCAACTGGGCTCCACTACTGATCATCTGGAAAAGAAACATAGTAACGGCCACGTTCCTCGTCGAACTCCCAAGTGAGCTCGGACGCGTCATCTGCACTGGCATCGTTGGTACCTGCAACTGTTGTGATAATATCTGTGAGTCACGGGGACTCGGCAATCTCACACCCGCGAGATCAAGACTATTTAAGCTTATAGGTAGGAAAGGACAGAGAGGTGGAGCTGCAGCAAGCGACTAGCATATGGTGGCTACAGCGCAAAAGAGAGCGAGAAGAGAAGGCAAAGCACGGTCGTGAAGCTAGAAGTGATCAAGAAGTGATCCTGAAACGACCTACGTCAGACATTACTCCAACACCGTGTTCACTTCCCGGACCCCGCCGAGAACAGACCATCACGGTTACACACGCGGTTGATGTGTTTTAGTTAAGGTCAACTTCGGGTTTTCTACAACCGGACATCAACAAATTCCCATCTGCCTCATAACCGCGGGCACGGCTTTCGAAAGATAATACCCTGCAGGGGTGTCCCAACTTAGTCCATGACAAGCTCTCACGGTCAACGAAGGATATTCCTTCTACCGGGAAGACCCGATCAATCTCGGAATCCCGGACTACAAGACATTTCGACAGCAACAAAACAAGTCCAGCAAAGCCGCCCGATTGTGCCGACAAATCCTGATAGGAGCTGCACATATCTCAGTCTCAGGGCACATCCGGATGAACACTACGTCCGGCAACCGAAGATACCCCAAGTTGCCTCAGGGCGGCACCGCAAGTGGCTCTAGTTGGACCAGCAATCGAAGGAGAACTGGCCGGGGGGGGGGGTTAAAATAAAGATGACCCTTGAGTCTGCAGAACCCAAGGGAAAAAGGCTTAGGTGGCAAATGGTAAAACCAATGTTGGGCCTTGCTGGAAAAGTCTCATTCAAAGCGAACTGTCAAGGGGGTCCCATAAATCACCCAACCGTGTAAGGAACGCAAACTCCGGGAACATAACACCGGTATGACGGAAAACTAGGGTGGCGAGAGTGGAACAAAACACTAGGCATAAGGCCGAGCCTTCCACCCTTTACCAAGTATATAGATGCATTAATTAAATAAGAGGTATTGTGATATCCCAACAAGTAAACATGTTCCAACAAGGAACAACAAGATCATGTCCCAACAACGAACAAACTTCATCTTCCGAAGACCTTGACATGACGGTCCTGGCCCTCACCATGGCCAGGTCCTGGCCGCCTCTCCCGGGGCAACACTCCAGTCGGCACCCGCTCGCGTCGAAGACCTTGCAAAACATCGCCGAAGCGCCATCGTACTCCAGGTGGATCATGAGGGCGCCCCTTGCTCTGCAGCCCCGAGCGATCTCGCCCCAGCCACGGGTCACGAAGACCTCGCTCGAGGCAAGGACCGCGACCTCTGCCTCGGTTGCGGGAGTGCTGCAGTCGGCGCGCTGCAGCCATAGCTCTAGAAGTCTTCCCTGCGGGAAGACGGAGGCGAAGAAGGGAGGAAAACGAATCCAAGTCCGAGGAGGCATGGCGGCGTGGAGCACGAGCTCGCGGGAGGAGCCCTCGGCGTGGACGCCAGGAGGAACGACCCACACCTTCGTGATCCGTCGGCGCCGGTGACGGCGCTGGCCGCGGGGATCGGCGTCGCCACCTCCGGGGCCCTCAGCGTGGGCATACAAAGGAAGCGGGAACCCCGGCGGAGGCCGCTCGTACCAAGGCCTCGACACCACCTGATGTTCTTCCTCGTCCCGGCCGCGAAGGGCAGGCCGCTTCTTCGGCGGGAGCGGGTCTGGTTCCTCTCGAGGAGCCTTTCCCTTCTCCGCAGCAGAGAACCGACGGATCGGAGCCATCACGGCAAGACGGAGCAAGAAACAAGGCGAAGGAGAAAGCAAGGAGAGATGGATTGGCAGGGCGCGCGCAATGCCGTACTTATAGCTGGCGAAGGCCAACCGTCGGCCTCCACGATCACAGGTAATCATCACACAATTTGCATGCAGGGACTTGTCCAATCAGCACGATCGTCGAGGCGTCGTGGGGAAGCGGAGGCGCCCACGTCCAATCAACCGCCACGCGGCGCCCAGGGCCGCAGGCTGTTAGGGCCCACGGCGCTCCGCCCTTGGCCTTTCGCCTCTCAGCACGGCCAAGTCCGAGCGCGCCTTGGGCCCGGGGGCTACTGTCGTTGTTCTGGGAACGGGGGTCCCCAGACTTGCTTGCCTGCGGCCTGCGGCGTGGCTCAAAAGGGGGCCCGGCACGGCCCAGCTTCACCAGCACGAGACCCAAGACCCTCGCGAGGGGCCAAGCCTCGCGGGGCGGACGACACGACTCCTCTTCAGGCGCGGCCTCATCAGGCTGGCTCACGAGGAGGCGGAGAGATCAAGGTGGGGTACCTCACGAGGTGCCCATGACGCAAGCCATGACGACCAAGGGTGCCAGGCGGGCGCCAGCCCGCGCTGTGTCTCACTTTCCTCTTTGGTGCAAAGGGGGCAAGCGCAGGCGAGAGGATCAAGCAAATGCACCCATTTCGGTGCAACGAGACCAAGACCAGTCCAACGGTAGGAAGGAGGTCATCGTGGAGCCCAGAACAGCGTCACCACAGGGCCTTTGGCAGGCGAGGACCAACTTTAGTCAGGATAAGTGTACCAGATGTTCCCCTTCGAATTGGCCAATTGTTGGCGCCCTTCCCGCTCAATATTTGGGAAGAGGCCCAGGGCCTTTTCCTATAAATAGGACTAGCCACCCCCAAAGTAGAGGCAAAAAAAATCGGTATCTAGAATCAGAGCAAGCAGAGAACAAGTAAGAGAGAGAGAAGGGCAGCTGAACTCCTCCTAGCAGTTCATCGTCCTAGCTAAGAGCAGACCCTCGCGAGGCTGTTCTTCCCTGTATTGTTCATTATCATCAGCCCAAGAGGCAATCCACCCACCGCACACTGGAGTAGGGTATTACACCACGATGGTGGCCCGAACCAGTATAAACCTTGTGCCTCTTGTGTTATTCTTTCAGTAGTTTAGATCCTTGCGAGACGGAGAGGTAGAGGGCATAATCTCCGCGCGCACCCCAGAGTTCAAACCTTAAGGGTCTGTCGGAACCCGTGATCCGACACTTTTGTCCTACCCTCCCGTGGCAGCGGGGTCCTAGCGGAAACAAAGGGATATTAAGGCCTCCTTTTAATAGAGTACCGGACCAAAGCATTAACACATAGTGAATACATGAACTCCTCAAACTATGGTCATCACCGGGAGTGGTCCCGATTATTGTCACTTCGGGGTTGCCGGATCATAACAAATAGTAGGTGACTATAGACTTGCAAGATAGGATCAAGAACTCACATATATTCATGAAAACATAATAGGTTCATGTAACGCCCCAAGACCGACGCTCCAGACGGCTTCCATGTTTTTCGTTGTTGTCATGTGTTCCGTTCGTTTGTTGCATTCATCACCGCATCATCCGCATTGCATCGGCACTTCGTTGTTGTCTTTTTTTCAAACTTGCATTCGTTAGTCGTTGACCGTTGCAGACCAATCGGGTTTTCGCTTCCCTCTTGATCGTGTCCGCCTAACCCTCTTTGCACAGTGCATCGACCCCTCGCGCGCGCGTCCGAAATTGTCCCCGACCCGAACCGGACTGTCGCTACCGTTGTGTCCGGATCATCCCTAACGTCTACAAAATATCTCCGTTTTGTTATTTGGACTCCCTAAGCTATTCTTTTTCAACCGCCTGATTAAAATCAGACGGACCGGTTTAGCCCATACCCAGTCTCCTACCTATAAATAGACACCTAACCATAAATTTTAGGAGCAATGTCCCATCCATTCCATAACCGCGCCGCCACTCCACTCCACCCGGTCTCTCCTTCCACATTGGGATCTTCCCAGATCCAAATCCTCCCCTCCTCAATTTCCACGCCCAACCAACCAGTGCCTTCCTTGGATTCCGTCGTCCATCCAACCACCACAACCCACGTAGACGCCTCCATCTCGCGCAGCCAGGGACGCCGTGTCCTCAAGGAGCAGTCGCCGCCGGCCGGATCCGCGCCTCCCATGGAGCTCCTCGCAGTCTCCCGGCCATCCCCATCCTTGCTGGACCTCTTCATCTCGTCGTAACCCCATCCCCGCTGCTCCTCGTCGTCGTCTTCTTCCTGTGCGCCGTCAACGCCCGGTACAACCTCTTCTTCGAGCAGAGGAGGACGCCCGCAACCGCTATCTCCGCCCGTTTCCCGACGTCTGCTCGCCCTGCGCCTGAGTCCCGCATCGCCAGCAGGCCGTCCTCGCCGCCCCTGCCTCTCTGCTTCGAGCAAGCAAGCCGAGCGCTTGCGTTGACCGTGCCACTGCACCGAGCCGTCCCCGACCTCCATCTCGTCGCCCACGTCCCCGCCTTGCTCCGCCCTCGCCGTCGTTCCGCAGACGAGAAGCATCAGCAGGTCGCCGCCCCCGCTCCTCCTCCTTCCCGAGCCGGAGCTCCTGCCTCGACCTCACCTCCACCTCGTCGCGCCGGACTCCTCCCTGCAGCAGCACCGCTCCAAGCCTGGCATCGCAGCCTCCTTCTCCTCGTGCCCGTGCACGAGCGGACGAGCTCAAGCTCCCTCCTCTCGGTCGCTTCGCCCCGAGCACGCAAGATCAGCAGGACCGCGCCCTTCCTCCGGCCTCTCTCTTTCTTCCCCTTGTTCTCTCTCTCAGTTCTCTCTGTCTCTTTCGTCAGGTTTCTGCGACGCCTCGTCGCTGTTTTGCCCAGTCGCCGTCCAAGCCCGTTCCCGGCCGGATCCGGACGCCCAGGACCTCGCCGCACCTTCGCCCCGCTCGCCGGAGCTCTGCTCCCAGCCATCGCCGCCCTGCTCGCCTCCTCTGCTTCGCCCTTGCGCGAGGAGGACGACCCAGCGCCAAGTCCCGCTTCGCCGTTGACTGCGCCCCCATCCACCACTTCGTTCGATCCAGCCAGGCCCCAGATCTGCCAGCTCCCTGTTGGCCCAATGTGAGCAACTCCCCTCAGCCCAGTACAACTTAGATTCGGCCCATGTATTTTTTTCCCTGCGCTGCGATTTTATCTAATTTCCAGGAGACTGCAGTTTTCAGAAAAGTCCCTCTAGATAATGCATATAATAACTCATCAACCATGCATCGGTTTAAAATGATTTAAATATGAAAAATGCTTAGAATTTCATCTAGTTTCATAATATGCCACTTTCATTCATGTTTAAAATGTTTAAAATGTTGTTTGATTATTTTTGCTCAAATGCCATGTTAAAATGATTTATTTCATAACTAAATAACCGTAGCTCGGTTTTAAATAAACTTTATATGTAAATGGGGTGGAAAAATGCCTAGTTTAACTTGGTGCACTTTGTTTTACTGTTTAATTACATTAAAATTCTGTATAGGGCAGAACAGTACCAAACCTAATATATGCATATGAGGAGTTTCCGGACTTGTTGTTTTGTTGTTCCGGCCTCATTTAAACTTGCCTAGATAGGTAGTATTCATTTGCTTCACCCTCTTGCCATGTTTAACAACATTTAATATTGTTGGGTACATAAACGGGTGAAAACTAAATATTTGATGTGGTGTTTCGTCAATATGCAACTCGTTGCATATTGAGCTCCACTTAATTTGTAGTGTTGTTTGTTGCATTTGCCATGCCATGAATCATTAAACCGGACATGCATCATGCTTGTTTGTGCATTATGCCATGTTTATGTGATGGTTGTTTACTATGTTGCTTGTTTCTTTCCGGGTTGCTTCTCTCGTTACCTTCGGTTTCGTTCCGGAGTTGTGAGGATTCCTTCGACTACGTCCATTTGTCTTCTTCATGGACTCGTTCTTCTTCCTAGCGGGATTTCAGGCAAGATGACTATACCCTCGAAATCACTTCTATCTTTGCTTGGCTCTTTTGCTATGCCTATGCTGCGATGCCTACCACTTGCTTATCATGCCTCCCATGTTGCCATGTCAAACCTCTAACCCACCTTGTCCTAGCAAACCGTTGTTTGGCTATGTTACCGCTTTGCTCAGCCCCTCTTATAGCGTTGTTAGTTGCAGGTGAAGATGAAGTTTGTTCCTTGTTGGAACGTGGAGATGTTGTTCCTTGTTGGAACATGTTTACCTGTTGGGATATCGCAATATCTCTTATTTAATTAATGCACCTATATACTTGGTAAAGGGTGGAAGGCTCGGCCTTATGCCTGGTGTTTTGTTCCACTCTTGCCACCCTAGTTTCCGTCATATCGGTATTATGTTCCCGGATTTTGCATCCCTAACGCGGTTGGGTGATTTATGGGACCCCCTTGACAGTTCGCTTTGAATAAAACTCCTCCAGCAAGGCCCAACCTTGGTTTTACCATTTGCCTACCTACCACCATGTACCCCTTCCCTTGGGTTCTGCAGACTCAAGGGTCATCTTTATTTTAGCCCCCCCGGCCAGTGCTCCTTCGAGTGTTGGTCCGAACCGAGCAGCCTGCGGGGCCACCACGGGGAAACTCGAGGCCTGGTTTTACTCGTAGCTTGACTTATCCGGTGTGCCCTGAGAACGAGGTACGTGCGACTCCTATCGGGATTTGTCGGCACATCGGGCGGCTTTGCTGGTCTTGTTTTATTACTGTCGAAATGTCTTGTAGCCGGGATTGCGAGACTGATCGGGTCTTCCCGGGGAGAAGGAATATCCTTCGTTGATCGCGAGAGCTTATCATGGGCTAAGTTGGGACACCCCTGCAGGGTTTGAACTTTCGAAAGCCGTGCCCGCGGTTATGAGGCAAATGGGAATTTGTTAATGTCCGGTTGTAGAAAACTCGAAGTTGATCTTAATTAAGATACATCAACCGCGTGTGTAACCGTGATGGTCTCTTCTCGGCGGAGTCCGGGAAGTGAACACGGTGTTGGAGTTATGCTTGACGTAGGTTGCTCTAGGATCACTTCTTGATCATAGTTGTTCGGCCGTGCTTTTGCCTCCTCTTCTCGCTCTCTTTTGCGTATGGTAGCCACCCATATATGCTAGTCGCTTGCTGCAGCTCCACCTCACTACCCTGTCCTACCTTTAAGCTTAAATAGTCTTGATCTCGCGGGTGTGAGATTGCTGAGTCCTCGTGACTCACAGATACTTCCAAAACCAGTCTGCAGGTGCTGATGAAACCGCGCAGGTGACGCCTCCGAGCTCAAGGAGGAGCTCGATGAAGATCTTGTTTTTTTTGATAGAAAGACTATAAGGGAACCCCCTATAGTATAATTGGTGCAACAACCCCAAATTGCAAGTACCATGCCTTGAACCTGGGTGGGTGGGAAGGCATCAGCCCCTTCCCACCACTAGGCTATGCCTTAGTCTGCATGAAGATCTTGTTCATTGTGTTGTTTCGTTTCAGTTGATCAGTAGTGGAGCCCAGTTGGGACGATCCGGGATCTGTGTAGCTTTTGGGGTAGACTTCTTTCATTTTGGTTCCGTAGTCGGACCTTGATTGTATCTGGTTGATGTAATGCTCTATTCATGTAATTGTGTGAAGTGGCGATTGTAAGCCAACTATGTATCTCTTTCCCTTATGTATTACATGGGCTGTGTGAAGATTACCTCACTTGCGATATTGCTTTCAATGCGGTTATGCCTCTAAGTCGTGCTTCGACACGTGGGAGATATAGCCACATCGAGGGCGTTATAAGTTGGTAATCAGAGCCATCCCCGACTTAGGAGCCCCCTGCTTGATTGAATCGCTGACTTTGTTGAGTCTAGAACAAAATGTTTTGAGTCTCAGGATTATATATATCGGAGAGTAGGATTCTTTTTACTCCCCAGTCCCTTCGTCGCTCTGGTGAGGCATCCTGACGTTGAGTTTTGACTTTCCTCTCCTCAAATTTCACTAAAAAAAATTTTGGATCACGCGGGTATCTTGGAATCGTTCCGATGGTTTTGTGACGAGAACATTGTTCTTGGTGCCTCCTGACATTTAGGGGTTGTGGCAGTGTCCCGGGGAGTTGAGCTCCGAGGTGTTGTCGTCACAATTTTATCGTTGCAGTTCTGGAATACCTGAGTTTTGCCGACATTGAAAATCTCTTTTGTACAGTTGTTGGTGAGATAACCCCGATAACCCAGTACTGGGGCGAGTTCGGGAGTATTGCCATAACTCGTATAACGGATGCTTTTCGAAGGTCGAGGTAAACGATTTCCGAAGGTTTCTTGGTTATGTGTTGAAGGATGGATACAACTGGATCTAGGTATTGTTAGTTTGGGTGATATATTTTGTGTCCCCTGTATCCCCAACACCTGATTGCATAACCAGAAAGTTTCGGGAGTTTATAAGTGAGAATTTAAGTATCTCGTAGGATATCTTTCCAACACACACATGATATGATATGGGATCTATCATATGTTTGTTTCCGGCTTATTTCCTAAGCCAAATCCTTTGTTTTTGTTTTGTGGTATTCGAGTTGCTTCGAAGTCAAGTGTGGATTCCATACCTTTTCTACGTGGTGTTCTCATATTCCTATGTGGATACTAATCCTTCTTGATCATCGAGATTGCCATCCCAATTTTATTTCCAACCAGTGCGCTTCTCTTCGAGGTGATCCTAACATTTTTCTCATTCGCAAGACCCACCCTCAGTTTTTTTCTCTCTACGTGTTTGTTTCATCTGCCCCAAGTTGCCTTTGTTTTCCCTCCCTCCCACCCTTTTCTTCAAGGACTCAGATTTCTTAATCAAGTATCCTTTTATTGATGTGAAGTCTCTTCATTTTTTCCTCCATGTTCTTACCTGGTGATTCTCATGAAGATGCTAAGGAAGCTTCAAGTCTATTATTCTTCGTTCTTTTCTTCTCCGGTGGACTCAAGTCAAGCTTTCAGTGTTGATCGTATTCTTTTCCTTGTTTCAAATGCTTTCTTATGCCGGTGCACCTCTTAATCATCCACTTCTCGCTATTCAATTGTTCCGGAGTGATGAAGATATCTCAGAAGATTCAAGTTTCCATTCTCAATTCACTCAAGTTATTTTGAGGATGCTATCTCATTCAAGCCATTTAATTCAACCGGCGCAATCTTTCGTTTAACCGTTCAACGGTGTTTCTTTTGAGTGGGCCCTAACCCACATGTCTTTTTCAAGGATCTTACCTGACTCTTCTAATTTTCCCGGCGTGATTCTCAAATTCATTTCAAAGTTTGACGTAAGAATGAGTTATCATCAGTCAAATGCCTTCTCCAAGATCTTTCAAATTCTTTTCATCGTTGATTCAACCTTTCCAATTTTCATTCCAGAGTGCCTCAACAATTCATGGTGGTGTTTCTCATCGTCATTCTCGGATTTTGAAGACCGAAGAAGAGTTTCCCTTAAATCTTGTCCTTTCTCTTGAAGATTCATGGTTCTAGCTTTATGCCATCCTCCTATAATTGTTTTCGATTGTGAGAACTCTTTTCACCCATCCGGAGCATTTCAGGAGTCTTTTCAGTTTGATTCTCCGGAGCCATCATCTCAGTATTACTCATTCCAGCTTTCAGCTCTCGTTCTCCAAATCTTACCGGTGCATCGCTCAAGTATTCCCTAGTCAGCTCGTGATCTCTTCATTCTCTTGTATCTAAATTTCCTCAAGTATCTTCATCCGTTCTCCAATTCTTCCCGGTGACTCTTTAACTTTTCTTTGTTCATTTTCTATTCTTACAGTGGTTCGTCCAAGATTCTTCTGCCTTCGTTACCATATCAATTCATTCGTTCTTTCCAATCCTACGGCGGATCATTGAAGACCTTCCCAAGTTTGTGCCATATCTATCTTAATACTTTCTACGAGAATAAGTAGTATGCCAAATCCATTGCTTGTCATGAATTCAATTGGTGAAGGATAATCATAATGTAATTCTTATTCTTGTTTCATCGAGTTAACTCAATTCCCTATTCCGGAGGTTCTTCAAATCCTTGGTTTCAATAGCTCATCTTTCTTTTCCGGAGTTCCAAGCTCTCGCAATTATATCATCACGGAGCTTCATCTTATCATTGCAAGGCTTCACCTTGTGTTTTCAACTTCTCTCTCTTTTTCATCCTTTTATTACCGGAGTTCTTCATGGAGGCTCTACATGGTGCTTCGTCAAGGATTCCTTTCATTCTTTAATTGTTCTTCAAGATTTCTCTCGGAGTTAAGATCCGCCAAGTTATACTCTAAAATAAACATGGTGTTCAACACATTTCTTGTTTTGAGGAGTTCAAGCCTTCTTCTTCCTACATTTCAAAGTGCAATTCTTTCTACCTTATCTTTTGAGATGGTGTTATGTCATTCTTGACAATTTCCCTTCGTGTTTCATGATTCACATGTTGTCAAGAATGAGGTATTTTAAATCCATCAATCTCTTCGTTGGAGTTATCTTGGCTTTGATTTCACCTAAAACCTTCCCTAAGGAATGTTGCTAGTATGGTGCTTATCAATGACCCAAGTTCTTCATTTGTCCTCCCGGTGAAATAAGTCTCTCGTCTCCTTGGTGATATCAATCCAATCTTTTGTTTCCATAGTGGCAAAATTTCAGCTCAAGATTTCGAGATGTTTTCCATAAGCCCACATCAACCTTATGCTTTCGTTGTTGATCAACAACTCCTTCTCTTCGTAAGCATGCTCTTTCAATTTTATTTGCGAGAGTTGTCATTCTTCTTCTCCATTCTTTTCTTTCCAACCATCTAGTTTTCCATTCCATTGTTTCTTTTCTTCCGGAGACATTGTGATGTTGCTATGTTCGACCAATCATCTCGTTTTCTCAAGATCATGTTCTTTTCTTGCTTATCCATTTAACCGGAGTGCTGTAAAAATTATGTCATTCTTGTTCCTTGGCTATCTCGATATACTGGTGGTTGCATATTCTCTTTGGTTCGTTAAGCTCTTGTTTCATGCCTTTCTACCTACAAGGTTCTTGTAATGTTCCTTGTTCTCTTTGATAACGGAGTGTTTGCAATCTCCTCATCTCCATTGTATTCTCTCTTTCACTTTGTTCAACCTCTCAAGGTTCATGGTTTCACTCGTTTGTCGAAGAAGCAACTTAGTTTTACCTCTTATCTTCCTCTTTCTTTTCCCTCCGGTGCCATCTTTAGATCTCGGGGCGAGATCCTCTTGTAGTGGTGGAGTGTTGTAACGCCCCAAGACCGACGCTCCAGACGGCTTCCATGTTTTTCGTTGTTGTCATGTGTTCCGTTCGTTTGTTGCATTCATCACCGCATCATCCGCATTGCATCGGCACTTCGTTGCTGTCTTTTTTTCAAACTTGCATTCGTTAGTCGTTGACCGTTGCAGACCAATCGGGTTTTCGCTTCCCTCTTGACCGTGTCCGCCTAACCCTCTTTGCACAGTGCATCGACCCCTCGCGCGCGCGTCCGAAATTGTCCCGGACCCGAACCGGACTGTCGCTACCGTTGTGTCCGGATCATCCCCTAACATCTACAAAATATCTCCGTTTTGTTATTTGGACTCCCTAAGCTATTCTTTTTCAACCGCCCGATTAAAATCGGACGGACCGTTTAGCCCATACCCAGTCTCCTACCTATAAATAGACACCTAACCCTAAATTTTAGGAGCAATGTCCCATCCATTCCATCACCGCGCCGCCACTCCACCCGGTCTCTCCTTCCACCTTGGGATCTTCCCAGATCCAAATCCTCCCCTCCTCAATTTCCATGCCCAACCAACCAGTGCCTTCCTTGGACTCCGTCGTCCATCCAACCACCACAACCCACGCAGACGCCTCCATCTCGCGCAGCCAGGGACGCCGTGTCCTCAAGCAGCAGTCGCCGCCGGCCGGATCCGCGCCTCCCATGGAGCTCCTCGCAGTCTCCCGGCCATCCCCGTCCTTGCTGGACATCTTTAGCTCGTCGTAACCCCATCCCCGCTGCTCCTCGTCGTCGTCTTCTTCCTGTGCGCCGTCAACGCCCGGTTCGGCCTCTTCTTCAAGCAGAGGAGGACGCCCGCAACCGCTGTCTCCGCCCGTTTCCCCGACGTCTGCTCGCCATGCGCCTGAGTCCCGCATCGCCAGCAGGTCGTCCTCGCCGCCCCTGCCTCTCTGCTTCGAGCAAGCAAGCCGAGCGCTTGCGTTGACCGTGCCACTGCACCGAGCCGTCCCCGACCTCCATCTCGTCGCCCACGTCGCCGCCTTGCTCCGCCCTCGCCGTCGTCCCGCAGACGAGCAGCATCAGCAGGTCGCCGCCCCCGCTCCTCCTCCTTCCCGAGCCGGAGCTCCTGCCTCGACCTCACCTCCACCTCGTCACGCCGGCGACTCGTCACGCCGGACTCCTCCCTGCAGCAGCACCGCCCCAAGCCTGGCGCCGCAGCCTCCTTCTACTCGTGCCCGTGCACGAGCGGACGAGCTCAAGCTCCCTCCTCTCGGCCGCTTCGCCCCGAGCACGCAAGACCAGCAGGACCGCGCCCTTCCTCCTGCCTCTCTCTTTCTTCCCCTTGTTCTCTCTCTCAGTTCTCTCTCTCTCTTTCGTCAGGTTTCTGCGACGCCTCGTCGCTGTTTTGCCCAGTCGCCGTCCAAGCTCGTTCCCGGCCGGATCCGGAGGCCCAGGACCTCGCCGCACCTTCGCCCGCTCGCCGGAGCTCTGCTCCCAGCCACCGCCGCCCTGCTCGCCTCCTCTGCTTCGCCCTTGCACGAGGAGGACGACCCAGCGCCAAGTCCCGCTTCGCCGTTGACTGCGCCCCCATCCACCTCCTCGTTCGATCCAGCCAGGCCCCAGATCTGCCAGCTCCCTATTGGCCCAATGTGAGCAACTCCCCTCAGCCCAGTACAACTCAGATTCGGCCCATGTATTTTTTTTCCCTGCGCTGCGATTTTATCTAATTTCCAGGAGGCTGCAGTTTTCAGAAAAGTCCCTCTAGATCATGCATATAATAACTCATCAACCATGCATCGGTTTAAAATGATTTAAATATGAAAAATGCTTAGAATTTCATCTAGTTTCATAATATGCCACTTTCATTCATGTTTAAAATGTTTAAAATGCTGTTTGATTAATTTTGCTCAAATGCCATGTTAAAATAATTTATTTCATAACTAAATAACCGTAGCTCGGTTTTAAATAAACTTTATATGTAAATGGGGTGGCAAAATGCCTAGTTTAACTTGGTGCACTTTGTTTTACTGTTTAATTACATTAAAATTGTGTATAGGGCAGAACAGTACCAAACCTAATATATGCATATGAGGAGTTTCCGGACTTGTTGTTTTGTTGTTCCGGCCTCATTTAAACTTGCCTAGATAGGTAGTATTCATTTGCTTCACCCTCTTGCCATGTTTAACAACATTTAATATTGTTGGGTACATAAACGGGTGAAAACTAAATATTTGATGTGGTGTTTCGTCAATATGCAACTCGTTGCATATTGAGCTCCACTTAATTTGTAGTGTTGTTTGTTGCATTTGCCATGCCATGAATCATTAAACCGGACATGCATCATGCTTGTTTGTGCATTATGCCATGTTTATGTGATGGTTGTTTACTATGTTGCTTGTTTCTTTCCGGGTTGCTTCTCTCGTTACCTTCGGTTTCGTTCCGGAGTTGTGAGGATTCCTTCGACTACGTCCATTTGTCTTCTTCATGGACTCGTTCTTCTTCCTAGCGGGATTTCAGGCAAGATGACTATACCCTCGAAATCACTTCTATCTTTGCTTGGCTCTTTTGCTATGCCTATGCTGCGATGCCTACCACTTGCTTATCATGCCTCCCATGTTGCCATGTCAAACCTCTAACCCACCTTGTCCTAGCAAACCATTGTTTGGCTATGTTACTGCTTTGCTCAGCCCCTCTTATAGCATTGTTAGTTGCAGGTGAAGATGAAGTTTGTTCCTTGTTGGAACATGGAGATGTTGTTCCTTGTTGGAACATGTTTACCTGTTGGGATATCACAATATCTCTTATTTAATTAATGCACCTATATACTTGGTAAAGGGTGGAAGGCTCAGCCTTATGCCTGGTGTTTTGTTCCACTCTTGCCGCCCTAGTTTCCGTCATATCGGTATTATGTTCCCGGATTTTGCGTCCCTAACGCGGTTGGGTGATTTATGGGACCCCCTTGACAGTTCGCTTTGAATAAAACTCCTCCAGCAAGGCCCAACCTTGGTTTTACCATTTGCCTACCTACCACCATATACCCCTTCCCTTGGGTTTTGCAGACTCAAGGGTCATCTTTATTTTAGCCCCCCCGGGCCAGTGCTCTTTCGAGTGTTGGTCCGAACCGAGCAGCCTGCGGGGCCACCACGGGGAAACTCGAGGCCTGATTTTACTCGTAGCTTGACTTATCCGGTGTGCCCTGAGAATGAGGTACGTGCGACTCCTATCGGGATTTGTCGGCACATCGGGCGGCTTTGCTGGTCTTGTTTTATTACTGTCGAAATGTCTTGTAGCCGGGATTCCGAGACTGATCGGGTCTTCCCGGGGAGAAGGAATATCCTTCGTTGATCGCGAGAGCTTATCATGGGCTAAGTTGGGACACCCCTGCAGGGTTTGAACTTTCGAAAGCCGTGCCCGCGGTTATGAGGCAGATGGGAATTTGTTAATGTCCGGTTGTAGAAAACTCAAAGTTGATCTTAATTAAAATACATCAACCGCGTGTGTAACCGTGATGGTCTCTTCTCGGCGGAGTCCGGGAAGTGAACACGGTGTTGGAGTTATGCTTGACGTAGGTTGCTCTAGGATCACTTCTTGATCATAGTTGTTCGACCGTGCTTTCGCCTCCTCTTCTCGCTCTCTTTTGCGTATGGTAGCCACCCATATATGCTAGTCGCTTGCTGTAGCTCCACCTCACTACCCTGTCCTACCTTTAAGCTTAAATAGTCTTGATCTCGCGGGTGTGAGATTGCTGAGTCCTCGTGACTCACAGATACTTCCAAAACCAATCTGCAGGTGCCGATGAAACCGCGCAGGTGACGCCTCCGAGCTCAAGGAGGAGCTCGATGAAGATCTTGTTCATTGTGTTGCTTCGTTTCAGTTGATCAGTAGTGGAGCCCAGTTGGGACGATCGGGGATCTGTGTAGCATTTGGGGTAGTCTTCTTTCATTTTGGTTCCATAGTCGGACCTTGATTGTATCTGGTTGATGTAATGCTCTATTCATGTAATTGTGTGAAGTGGCGATTGTAAGCCAACTATGTATCTCTTTCCCTTATGTATTACATGGGCTGTGTGAAGATTACCTCACTTGCGACATTGCTTTCAATGTGGTTATGCCTCTAAGTCATGCTTCGACACGTGGGAGATATAGCCGCATCGAGGGCGTTATAGTTTAGATCTGAAATCATGGCACTCGTGCCCTAGTGACAAGCATTAAGCATAGCAAAGTCATAGCAACATCAATCTCAGAACATAGTGGATACTAGGGATCAAACCCTAACAAAACTAACTCGATTACATGATAAATCTCATCCAACCCATCACCGTCCAGCAAGCCTACTATGGAATTACTTACGCACGGCGGTGAGCAACATGAAATTGGTGATGGAGGATGGTTGATGATGACGATGGTGACAGATTCCCCTCTCCGGAGCCCCGAACGGACTCCAGATCAGCCCTCCCAAGAGGTTTTAGGGCTTGGCGGCGGCTCTGTATCGTAAAACGCGATGAATCCTTCTCTCTGGTTTTTTCTCCCCGAACACGAATATATGGAGTTGGAGTTGAGGTCGGTGGAGCGTGTCGTGGTTCTAAGTCTGACAGTAAGAATGGGGGGTAAGTATGGAGAGGCAAGATCCTAGCTATGGAGTAGTTGTATGCGCAAGGAGTTTTACGAGTTCGGGCCCTTCTCTGAGGAAGTAACAGCCCTACGTCTCGAAGCCCAGAGGCAGTCGACTGGATTATGTGTGTGTGTGTTACAAAGTTCCGAACCCCTGTCCTAGGGGAGGGGGGTGGCTTATATAGAGTTCGCCAGGACCCCAGCCAGCCCACGTTACAAGGAGTTTAATGTACATAAAGAGAGGGGTTACTGGTAACGCCTGTAATAAAGGACCATGAAGGCCATAAAAGCTACTTATGAGATGACCGTTTGCAGGCAGTGCCTTTAGGTCTTCTTATAGTCGAGTGGCTGTCTTCATGGTCGACTGCTTGTGCTTCTGGTCGAGTACGCTCGTGTCCGTCGACTGGGCTGACCAGGTCGACTGAAATGTTGATACTTCTTAGAATGTCTTTCATTGTAGGAGTCATCTCCTTGATTGGGTACCTCAGGTATGATAAGTTACCCTACCCTAGGTACGTATCCTCGTCATTAGCCCCCGAATGGGTCAGGGGTTAAGTGAGAATGGGGCCGAGCCTATGCTTCCGACTCAACTTCCATGCTTCGGTTGCATCTGTCTTTGGATAAATGGAAGTTACGGTGGGAACCCATTCTTCAGTTGCCTTGATCCATTCAGATGTCCGTCGAGTGGTTTAATATTACCGTCGAGTGTGTTTACGTGACGAGTCTCCTGGGAGACTTAAGGAAACGGATCTTTTCGTCTGACAAACCGTCCTGTCGATCGCGGATCTTGCGGGATTTGAAAATTGAGAAGCACACCGGACGGAGAAAATCGCGCGAATCGGCTGGATAAGGCAAGGGCGCCTCGATCTCCACGCCACCTTTTTCGCCACGTACCACGCGTGCGTCCGCTGCGGGATTTGACTGGGGGGGCGCAGGCCCACTGATCAGCCACTCGGGTGTGGCCTTATATAAGGTAATGATTCCGATTTTTTCTTTCACTGAGCGCCCTTGTTTTTCTTCTCCCTTCCTCCGTAAGCCTCCGCCTCGCTCTTCGCTGCAATCTCGACACCGCCGCTCGGCCAAGACCTTGTTCGAGACAATGGGGAAGGACAAGACGGCGGCGGCGGAACGCGCGAAGAAGGCCGCGACAAAGGGTAAGGGGAAGAAATCTGGCCGAGGCGGGTCGTCCTCGCGGGCCGCTCTGCCGTCCGGCTGGTTACAGGGGGATTGGATGCCCTCCATCCTTACTCAAGCGGATATCGACGACATGGTGGAGGGGGGACTCATTCCCTACAAGGCTGCCCGCCTCCCTAGGGAGGAGACGGAGCCGAAACCTCGCGAGGGTGAGCGCGTCCTGATAGCCACCCATGTCGACCGGGGGTTTTCCCTGCCCCCGAGTCCTTTTTTAGGGCCTTTCTGAACTTCTTCGGAGCGCAGCTCCACCATTTCACGCCCAACTCCATAGTCTATCTTGCTGCGTTCGTGTCTCTGTGTGAGTGTTTCTTAGGCTGTCGACCTCACTGGGGCCTCTTCAAGCATATCTTCACTTGCCGATCCCAGTCGGTTAAAAGGCTTAACCCGGACGGGGAAAGGACGCAGGTGATCCAGATGTGCGGGGGCCTCGGGATCCAGACGAGGGGTAAGAGTTGTTTTCCTCCCATGACACTTCCCGACTCCGTGCGCGGGTGGCAGTCGACTTGGTTCTACTGCAAGGACCAGCCGACCCCTGGCCACTCGACCGGCCTTCCTCCTTTTACCTTGGACCGAGTGCAGAAACCCGCTTCTTTGAAAGTGGTTCCAGAGGAGAAGGCTCAGGTGAAGGTATTAGTCAGTCGAGTGGTTGAGTTGGTTCGGGAAGGCGTGACCGGCATGGACTTGCTCGAAGTCTTCCTCCAGCGACGAATCCAACCTCTCCAGGCTCGGGATCACTCGATGTGGTTGTATTCCGGGCCCGACGACTCCACTCGGATCCACCCGGAGGGGGTCGAGGCTTCTGTACTGGAGAGCTGGCTGACCAGCATGACCGGGAATAAGGACAACCCCAGGGGTTCTAGGAGGATTGCTCCGCTTGATGGGATGATGGAGACGGACAAGGTGCGTTTTACTTCTTCCGACTGAAATTTTCACTCCGTCTAGTAGCTGGCTGCGATAAGTCGACTGATCCTTGCTCTGCCCGTTGTCTTGCAGGAGATCAACGACATGTATTCGATCCCGAATGGGAACCAGGAGCAAGTATCTGAAGGAGGAGGGAGTGGAGGTGAAGGAAGTGAGGGTGGAGGTGAAGTCGAGGAGTGGGAATCTGATGATGACGTAGAGGAGGAGGCCAGCGACGACTCGGGTGATGAAGATGAAGAGGTGGAGGTCGACCTTCCTCGACGCAAGAGACGCTCCAAGAACGCTCAGGATCCCGCCGTGGAGCGCAGTCAGTCGAGTGCTCCGGTGGGCCAGTCATCCAAGCGCCCTCGGACCGCGTCGCCGGCCCCAACTGAGAAGGCACCCAAGCAGCCCAGAGCCATCCCGACCAAGCCACCCAAGGCCTTGCCCAAGATCAGGGTCGCCATCCCTGTCATCTCTGGGTAAGTGACTGTTTTTATCTTTCTTGAGTCGACTAGAACGGATTCTCAGTCGATTCACTTTCAAATTATTTGCTTGGAATCGTGCAGCGCCGCTACTTCCGAGACTTCCATCCAGAATGTCGATGAGATGATGGAGGACGCCGTCACTTCCAACTTAGGTATAATCTTTGACACGATCCGACTGTTTAACTGCTGAGTCGATTGGATATTCATTTCTGAACTTTTGTAGCTCCGACCAACATTATTGACCTTCCGGATGATGAGGAGGAGGCGGAAGTGCCGCTCAGGCCTTTTAGGAGGAGAGGCCGGAGGGCCCCGGTCGACAAGGCTCCTCAGACCGCGTCGACTGCTGAGGCGGTGGTCCAAGGGGATGACAACACCGCCCGGACTACTGTGACTTTTGCTGAACCACTGACGACTGCCCGGCCTTCGTCGTCGACTGCTCCCCCACTGGTCGACCCGCCCTCGTTCTTCGCCGCCTACCAGACCCCGGAGGATCAAGTGAGTGCTGCTAAGGAGGCTATACATCAGGCGGGGCTCGTGATGGAGCAGACCAAAGCGGCTCGGGATGCCAGTCAAGCGGCCTATGACATCAGCTCGGTGTTGCAGCAGAACGTCCAGGTTAGTTGGTCTTCACTTGCGTTGTACACCCACTGGGTGCTGTTGATCTGAAATTTTCATTGGTGGGGGCACGCTGAGTGCACCCACTGGGTGTAGTCCCCAAGGCCACGGTCGACTGCTGGCAGTCGACTGTGGTCTTTATGCTTTCAAACTTCCTCACTCGACTGATCGGATTGGGTCGAGTGGAAATCAAGGAAAACCGGTGGGGGCACGCTGAGTGCACCCACTGGGTGTAGTCCCCGAGGCTACTGTCGAATGTTTTGATTCGGCTGTAGTCTTAGAAGTGTTGTGCTCTTTCTTTCAGTCACTCGGGAGTAACTTGTCTTTGATACCCTTTGTCGATTGACTCTTTGCAGAAGTCTTGTGAGCTTGTTGCTCAGCTCGCTGATCTGAAGGATAAGCAGATCCAGCTTAATCTTGATTTATAGTTTGCTCAGGAAAACGTGCAGAAGGCGAAGGATGAAGCAAAAGGTATGGCTGGTGAGGACTCGACGTCTATCTCTGTTCCTCTGCCCGTTCTGAACTCTGTGTCTGTTGTTGCTTTGCAGACGAACTAGAGAAGGCCCTGAAGAAGAAAGATCTTGACCTTGCGGAGGCGCAAAAGGCGGCTGCGGAGAAGTTGAAGCTCGCTGAAGAGAAACTTGCTTCAGTCGGTCAACTTGAGAGCGAGAACGCTAGGCTGAAGTCTGCTCTTGACGAGGCCAATAGGGAAGCGAGTCGACTGAAGACTGACAAGAGTACTCTGAACGACAAGATCGGCCAGCTGGCGGGGAAGCACAAGGACTTGGGGGATTATCTTGGGGGTCTCGCCAAGAAGCTATACCTCATGCTTGAAGGTAACCCCCTTTGTGCGATAAATCTTGTTGTTGTTGACTCACCATTTGGTTACAGTTTTGCTCTGTCGAAACTTCTTTCAGAATTCTGCCGGAATTTTGAGGAAGAGACCAGTCGAGTGGAGACCAGCCTGGACCCTATCAATTCTCATGTGAAGGATGAAGTGGCCATGAATGTCCTCCGGTTGGAATCCCGTATCGCTGGTGTGGTGGACTACCTGGCTCGACTGAAAGCTGCAGTGTCGCGGATCGACTCCGCACTCTGGCCCAAGGAGACGCTTCAGAACGACCTTGAATCCTTGGTCACTCGACTAAGTGAGGTTCCAGGCCGAGTGCAAGAATGGAAAAAGTCTTCTGCCAGGTGTGGTGCCGATGTTGCTCTGTCGCTGGTTCGTGTCCACTGCAAGGAGGCTCGAGAAGAGAAGCTGGCCGCCCTCCAAGTTGCCAATACGAGGAAGCATAACTTTCAGGACTTCATGGAGACCTTCATCGCTGCTGCCACTCGTATCTCTGATGGGATTGACTTGGACGAATTTGTTGCACCATCCAGTCCTCCACCGGAGGAGTAAAAAACTGTTGTTCCTTGCCTTAAATTTGCCTCGGAATGCCGAGTGGTTTATGTAACCGATAAACTCCGTCGAGCTCTCAGCTCGAGTACTTTTATTTGCGATCTAGGATCTTTTGATTTTATCCGAACATGGCTCGACGTTGAATGTCTTCGTGACTTGATCCGCCGATCTACTATTCGTTGTTCCCTCAGAGGCTGCCTGGTTTGCACGATGCTTATCGCCGCGATGGTGTCTGTCAACATGGCTTAGGCGAGCACTGGGCTGCAGCTAAGTCCCCGAGTGGGAGGTTTGCTCTCCACTCGGTAGGATTCCAAATACTTAGGCGAGTGCTTGGACTGCAGCTAAGCCCCCGAGTGGGAGGTTCGCTCTCCACTCGGTAGGATTTCGATTACTTAGGCGAGTCCTTGGACTGCAGCTAAGCCCCCGAGTGGGAGGTTTGCTCTCCACTCGGTAGGATTTCAATTACTTAGGCGAGTGCTTGGACTGCAGCTAAGCCCCCGAGTGGGAGGTTTGCTCTCCACTCGGTAGGATTTCAATTACTTAGGCGAGTGCTTGGACTGCAGCTAAGCCCCCGAGTGGGAGGTTTGCTCTCCACTCGGTAGGATTTCAATTACTTAGGCGAGTCCTTGGACTGCAGCTAAGCCCCCGAGTGGGAGGTTTGCTCTCCACTCGGTAGGATTTCAATTACTTAGGCGAGTGCTTGGACTGCAGCTAAGCCCCCGAGTGGGAGGTTTGCTCTCCACTCGGTAGGATTTCAATTACTTAGGCGAGTGCTTGGACTGCAGCTAAGCCCCCGAGTGGGAGGTTTGCTCTCCACTCGGTAGGATTTCAATTACTTAGGCGAGTGCTTGGACTGCAGCTAAGCCCCCGAGTGGGAGGTTTGCTCTCCACTCGGTAGGATTTCAATTACTTAGGCGGGTCCTTGGACTGCAGCTAAGCCCCCGAGTGGGAGGTTTGCTCTCCACTCGGTAGGATTTCAATTACTTAGGCGAGTGCTTGGACTGCAGCTAAGCCCCCGAGTGGGAGGTTTGCTCTCCACTCGGTAGGATTTTTTCAAACTTAGGCGAGTGCTTGGACTGCAGCTAAGCCCCCGAGTGGGAGGTTTGCTCTCCACTCGGTAGGATTTCAATTACTTAGGCGAGTGCTTGGACTGCAGCTAAGCCCCCGAGTGGGAGGTTTGCTCTCCACTCGGTAGGATTTTTTCAAACTTAGGCGAGTGCTTGGACTGCAGCTAAGCCCCCGAGTGGGAGGTTTGCTCTCCACTCGGTAGGATTTCAATTACTTAGGCGAGTCCTTGGACTGCAGCTAAGCCCCCGAGTGGGAGGCTGGCTCTCCACTCGGTAGGATTTTTTCAAACTTAGGCGAGTGCTTGGACTGCAGCTAAGCCCCCGAGTGGGAGGCTGGCTCTCCACTCAGTAGGATTTTAATTTCTTAGGCGAAACGGATTCGCAGCTAAGCCCCCGAGTGGGAGACTTGCTCTCCACTCGGTAGGATTTCAATTACTTAGGCGAGTGCTTGGACTGCAGCTAAGCCCCCGAGTGGGAGGTTTGCTCTCCACTCGGTAGGATTTTTTCAAACTTAGGCGAGTGCTTGGACTGCAGCTAAGCCCCCGAGTGGGAGGTTTGCTCTCCACTCGGTAGGATTTTAATTTCTTAGGCGAAACGGATTCGCAGCTAAGCCCCTGAGTGGGAGACTTGCTCTCCACTCGGTAGGATTCCCTGAAAACTTAGGCGAAGCGGATTCGCAGCTAAGTCACCCACTGGGGGAATTTAGACAAACAGAAAAAGAAATTCTTGCTTGAAACAAAAGAACTACAGAGGTACTTTTATTACATCTCAGTCGAGTGAGTTTTTAAGTGTAAAAAGGACGGGGCAGGTCCGCGTTCCATGCTCGAGGCTCGTCGATCCGTCGATCGATGTTGTAGAGGTGATACGCTCCGTTGTGCAGGACTTTGGTGATGATGAAGGGGCCTTCCCAGGTCGGGGCAAGTTTGTGAGGTTTTTGCTGATCCACGCGGAGGACCAAATCTCCTTCCTGAAAGGCTCGACCCTTCACATTTCTGGCGTAGAACCGACGCAACTCTTGCTGGTAGATGGTCGAGCGGATTAGAGCCATCTCTCTTTCCTCCTCTAAGAGGTCGACTGCATCTTGCCGGGCCTGTTCTGCTTCTGCTTCGGAATATAACTCGACTCGAGGCGCGTTGTGGAGCAGGTCGCTCGGCAAAACCGCTTCGGCTCCATAGACCAGAAAGAATGGTGTTCTTCCAGTCGACCGGTTAGGGGTGGTCCTCAACCCCCATAGGACTGACGGAAGTTCGTCGACCCAGGCGCCTGCTGCGTTTTTGAGATCACGCATCAGTCGGGGTTTTAGTCCTTTGAGGATGAGGCCATTCGCGCGTTCGGCCTGTCCATTCGACTGAGGATGAGCAACTGAAGCGTAGTCGACTCGAGTGCCCTGAGAGGCGCAGAAGGCTTTGAATCTGTCATTATCAAAGTTTGATCCGTTATCCGTGATGATGCTGTGCGGAACTCCATATCTGAATATCAATCCCCTGATAAAACTGATGGCAGTGCTTGCGTCGAGGTCCTTTATGGGTTTGGCTTCTATCCACTTCGTGAACTTGTCGACTGCAACCAACAAGTGGGTGAAGCCACTCCTACCAGTTCTTAGTGGTCCGATCATGTCTAGACCCTAGACAGCGAAAGGCCAGACGAGTGGAATGGTCTTCAAGGCGGAGGCGGGCTTGTGAGACATGTTGGAATAAAACTGGCACCCCTCGCACTTGTCGACTATATCCTTTGCCATTTCGTTCGCCTTTGGCCAGTAAAAACCCGCTCGGTATGCTTTGGCCACGATGGTCCGAGAGGACGCATGATGGCCACAGGTCCCCGAGTGGATGTCCTCGAGAATTATCTGTCCTTCTTCAGGTGTGATGCACTTCTGACCAACTCCAGTCGCGCTTTCTCTGTATAGCTGCCCTTTGATTACTGTAAAGGCTTTGGATCGACGGACGACCTGTCGAGCCTCTTCTTCATCTTCTGGGAGCTCTTTTCTCATGATATACGCAATGTATGGCACTGTCCAATCGGGAGTGGTGATCATAACTTCCATAATCAGGTCGACCACAGCTGGAACCTCCACTTCGGTCGAGTCAGAGGCGCTTTTTGGTTGTGGAGGCTCTTCTGTGAAAGGATCTTCTTGCACTGATGGTGTGTGAATGTGCTCCAAACACACATCTTTAGGGATGGCCTCCCTTTTGGACCCTATCTTCGCCAGATCATCTGCAGCTTGATTTTTCAGTCGGGGTATATGATGGAGCTCCAACCCCTCGAATCGTTTCTCCAGCTTCCTCACTGCGCTGCAATATCCCGTCATGGATGGGCTTCAGACGTCCCACTCCTTCATCACTTGATTAACAACCAGATCTGAGTCGCCGTAGACCATGAGGCGACGGACGCCGAGTGAAATGGCCATACGTAATCCGTATAGAAGCGCTTCATACTCTGCCTCATTGTTGGAGGAATCAAAGTGAATCTGGAGGACATACTTGAGCTTATCTCCTCGGGGGGAAACCAGTACAACCCCCGCACCGGATCCGTTCAGCATCTTGGAGCCATCGAAAAACATAGTCCAGTGCTCCGAGTGAACTTGAGTCGGAAGCTCCTGCTCGGTCCACTCGGCGAGGAAATCAGCTATTGCCTGGGACTTAATAGCTTTCTTTGCCTCGAACTTGATATCAAGAGGAAGAAGTTCAATTGCCCATTTCGCCACTCGACCGGTTGCATCTCTGTTATGAAGAATCTCTGATAATGGAGCGTCGCTGACGACTGTGATAGAGTGATCAGAGAAATAATGAGCAACCTTCTTCGTGGTCATGTAAATCCCGTAAACAAGCTTCTGATAGTGGGGATATCTTTGCTTCGACGGGGTCAGAACTTCAGAGAGATAATAAACTGGGCGTTGAACTTTGAAGGTCTTTCCTTCCTCTTCCCGCTCGACCGTAAGAACGGTACTAACGACTTGTCCCGTGGCTGCTATGTAAAGCAACAATGGCTCTTTGCTGACAGGAGCAGCAAGCACCGGCTGGGTGGAGAGCAGAGCTTTTAGCTCTGCAAATGCTGCATCAGCTTCTGGAGTCCATTCGAACGTGTCTGACTTCTTCATCAGTCGGTAAAGAGGCAGCGCCTTTTCACCGAGCCTGGAGATGAATCGACTTAGGGCGGCCAAGCATCCAGTAAGTTTCTGGACATCGTGCACACGCACGGGGCGTTTCATCCGGAGTATGGTGCCAACTTATTCGGGGTTAGCGTCGATTCCTCGTTCGGAAACAAGAAAACCGAGTAACTTTCCTCCAGGGACTCCAAATGTGCACTTCGACGGATTGAGCTTGATGTCATAATTCCTGAGATTGGCAAAAGTTTCAGCTAGGTCAGTCAGCAGGTCGGAACCTTTTCGTGACTTGACCACTATGTCATCCATGTATGCTTCTACATTCCGACTGATTTGAGTGATTAGGCACTTCTGAATCATTCTCATGAATGTAGCTCCGGCGTTCTTGAGACCGAAAGGCATGGTAACATAGCAGAAACACCCAAATGGGGTGATGAAGGCTGTTTTTATTTCATCGGGTCCATACAGACGGATCTGATGGTATCCAGAGTAAGCATCTAAAAAAGATAACCTCTCGCATCCTGCAGTCGAGTCGACTATTTGGTCGATGCGAAGAAGAGGAAAATGATCTTTCGGGCAGGCCCGATTGATATGCTTAAAATCAATGCACATGCGCAACGATTTGTCCTTCTTAGGGACCATTACAACATTGGCGAGCCACTCGGAGTGGTAGATCTCGCGAATGAATTCTGCTGCTAGGAGTCGGGCCACTTCTTCGCCAATGGCCTTTCTCTTCTGAACGGCGGACCGTCGGAGATGCTCCTTGACTGGTTTGACCTTTGGGTCGACTCGAAGGCGGTGCTCAGCCAGTCCCCTGGGCACACCTGGCATGTCAGCAGGCTTCCATGCAAAGATGTCCCAGTTCTCACGGAGGAACTGGACGAGCGCTTCTTCCTATTTGGGGTCGAGTGTAGTGGAGATGTTGGTTGGAGCCGCATTTGGATCGGTCGGGTGGATGTGGACTTGCTTGGTCTCACCAGTCGACTGAAATGCTGACTCCGTGGCGGGCTTCTTGGCTCGTAACAACTCACTCGGATCCGCAGTCTTCTGGTACTCTTGTATCTCTATCTTGGCCATCTGAGCATCAGCAATTTTGGCGCCTTTCTGGAAGCACTCCTCTGCCTTCTTCCGATTGCCAACGATGGTGATTACACCTTTGGGGCCAGGCATCTTCAGCTTGAGGTATACGTAGCATGGTCGAGCCATGAAACGAGCATAGGCTGGCCTCCCAAGAATGGCGTGGTACGCACTCTGAAAATCCACGACCTCAAAGGTTAACTTTTCTTTCCGGAAATTCTTCGAGTCACCAAAGACGACGTCGAGAGTGATTTGACCGAGTGACTCAGCTTTCTTCCCAGGAATGACTCCGTGGAAGCTCATGTTGCTGGGGCTGAGTCGGGACATCGGAATGCCCATCCCCTTCAACGTCTCTGCATACAACAAGTTTAGCCCACTGCCGCCGTCCATCAGAACCTTGGTCAGTCGAGTGCCTTCAATAATTGGGTCGACCACCAACGCTTGCCTCCCTGGGGTGGCAATATGAGTCGGATGATCGGACTGGTCGAAGGTGATGGCGGTCTGGGACCACTTCAGGTAATGGGGTGTCACCGGAGTGACCATGTTTACTTCGCGATTGATGACCTTCAGTCGACTCCTACTTTCGACATCAGCGAAAATCATCAGAATGGAATTGACTTGGGGGTATTCTTCACCGCTGTCTTCCCTGTCTTCAACTTTGTCTGACTCTTTCTCTTTGTCCTTGGCCTGCTTCCCTTGGAACTGTTGCATCAGGAGTCGACATTGTCGAGTGGTATGCTTAGGGTAAACGAGATTTCCCTCTTCATCTTTCTTCGTGTGAATGTGGCATGGTAAGTCCATCACATCGTTCCCGTCCTGGTCTTTCACTTTCTTGGGGTTCCAAGGACCCTTGGGTTTCCCCTTAAACTTCCCTGGGGTCACAGCTAAGGCTTCCCCGGGGGCGACTGGCTCGGCCTTGCGCTTCTGCTTCCGACTGGAGTGTCCTCCGCCGGCTTCATTAGCGGCTGCCTTATACTTGCCACTCTGGAGTCTATCTTCCTCTTCTCCGTTCGCGTACTTGGTGGCGATTTCCATCATTCGACTCAGGGTCATATCCCCGGTTCGACCGAACTTCAAACTTAACTCCCTGTTTCTGACGCCTTCCTTGAAGGCGCAAACTGCCTGATGATCGGACACATTCTCGACCGTGTGATTCAGAGTGATCCACCTTTGGATATAATCCCTCAGGGTTTCACTCGACTTCTGAACACATGACTGCAATTCTGTCAACTCTGCCGGTCGCTTGCAAGTCCCTTCGAATGTCCTGACAAACACCTGGGCTAGATCTTCCCAAGTATAAATACTGCTGGGAGCCAACTGATTCAACCACGCTCTGGCTGATCCTTCCAACATGAGGGGCAAATGCTTCATGGCCACCTCGTCATTGCCGCCTCCGATCTGAACAGCCACTCGGTAATCCTCGAGCCATGTGTCCGGCTTGGACTCTCCGGTGAACTTGCTGACTCCAGTCGCCAACCTGAAGTTGGGAGGAATCACTGCAGCTCTGATTGCTCTGCTGAAACACCCGGGACCTGAGACGTGAACTTTGCTGCTGGACGGCGCGCCTCTGTCACGGTCTTCTCGGTGAGCTCTATTTCGGTCGACCAGACCTTGAACGATGATGGATCTCGCATCAAAGCCTGGTTCCCTGGGGTCGACTGGGACCCTTCGCCCAGTACTGAACTGGCGTCTGTCCTCTTGCCGTCGAGGAACGTACGACCCCGCTCTTGGGGCAGGAGAAGGCACTCGACGTTGATCGTTGCGATCGAATCGGTGCTCATATCGCTCGTGCCCTTGGTATTGATCCTCGTGCCGGCCTCTGTGTCCTTCACACCTCGGGGGCGACCTTGGACTATAAGCCGACTGAACGGAATTCGCAGTGACGTTTCGACTGTGAATCCTGTTGCGCGACTGAGATACGGCTGAATTCTGGTCACCCGCTGCATGGAGCAAATCTCTGATCTGCAACAGACCTCTTCCTGCCTCTGACTGTGAAGGCTAGATCGACTCCGCTATGCGAGCCGCAGCTGCCAAATTCTGAATCGGGGTACGGTATACCTGGGTCGGCGGCTGGAAGAGGCGACGACGACTGGACTCGGGAACGGGCGGTCGTGCGCGCTCGTCGAGTGCTCTCTGGAGATTCTCCAGTCGAGTACGTTCAGCCAAGTTGGCCAAGCGCACCTCCTCCAGGGCTCGTGCCTCAGGGGTTTCTCCAACGATAGGAGTGTGAAGGGCGTCCATGTTCCGGCGACGGAGTTCCTCCCTCTGCACTGAGGTAAGGGGCTCGGGCCTGTACTCTTCGTGGCCCCGCGCCGGGATCCCCCCTGCGGCAACCTCTTCGGTGTGGGGGAATCCGGGGGGACTACGTGGTCCGTCGACCATTAGTACTTCCGCCGCTGGATCTCTGCTGTCGCACTCGGACGCAGTCTCTACGGAGCAGTCGACAGGTCGAACAGGCCGTAGAGTGACTCGTCGGGCTCGATTGCCGCGACTTGGGGGATGGCCGACTGGCGGGCCAGTGCGTGCTTCACCCACCGCTGGAGTCTCGACCGACCGGTGCGCTTGCGCCGGTGGGAAACTGATGACGACGATGGCGAAACGAATGCCGACCCATACTGGGTCGACGGTTGCCGCAGGAGGACGCCGCGGACGCATGCGCGAAAATGCGTGGCTCCGCGGGCGGGAAGCGCGTCCACGTCGAGTGGAGCCTCCTGCAGCCAAGCAGAGTTGTCGACGATGAAGGAGAGAGCGCCGAGACAGATCTCGCGGCTCTCGACCATGACTCCGCTCGAAAACATGATGTGGGGTGAAAGAATCCCAACTCCTCCAACAAATCGCTAGAACACCTGCCCCACGGTGGGCGCCAACTGTCGTGGTTCTAAGTCTGACAGTAAGAATGGGGGGTAAGTATGGAGAGGCAAGATCCTAGCTATGGAGTAGTTGTATGCGCAAGGAGTTTTACGAGTTCGGGCCCTTCTCTGAGGAAGTAACAGCCCTACGTCTCGGAGCCCGGAGGCAGTCGACTGGATTATGTGTGTGTGTGTTACAAAGTTCCGAACCCCTGTCCTAGTGGAGGGGGGTGGCTTATATAGAGTTCGCCAGGACCCCAGCCAGCCCACGTTACAAGGAGTTTAATGTACATAAAGAGAGGGGTTACTGGTAACGCCTGTAATAAAGGACCATGAAGGCCATAAAATCTACTTATGAGATGACCGTTTGCAGGCAGTGCCTTTAGGTCTTCTTATAGTCGAGTGGCTGTCTTCATGGTCGACTGCTTGTGCTTCTGGTCGAGTACGCTCGTGTCCGTCGACTGGGCTGACCAGGTCGACTGAAATGTTGATACTTCTTAGAATGTCTTTCATTGTAGGAGTCATGTCCTTGATTGGGTACCTCAGGTATGATAAGTTACCCTACCCTAGGTACGTATCCTCGTCAGAGCGTTAGGGGGCCCACGAGGCAGGGGCGCGCCCAGGCGGGCAGGCACGCCCCCACCCTCGTGGACAGGGTGTGGCCCCCCTGACGTGGATTATTCTTCCAGTATTTTTAATATTTTCCAAAAATATGTTCCGTGGAGTTTCAGGTCATTCCGAGAACTTTTGTTTCTGCACATAAATAACACCATGGAAAGTCTGCTGAAAACAGCGTCAGTCCGGGTTAGTTTGATTCAAATCATGCAAGTTAGAGTCCAAAACAAGGGAAAAAGTGTTTGGAAAAGTAGATACGACAAAGACGTATCAGAGAGCTCCCCTCAGATATTGATGGATTGGGGAGGTCATGGGCAGGACTGAAACACACAACATAATATGTTATATAGAAAACATAAAAGACAGGATATTTGTAAAGTATCCTTTGATACTTATGACGCGGCCAGGCGCTTCGCCCTGGGGCGCCTCTTGGGGATGGGTTCGACATCCGAATCTGAACCATCCGAGAGGGTTATCTTCCCCCTCTTGGAAGCCCCCTCTTCTGGGTCTATGGAGGCTGCCCTTTTCTTTTTCCTCCCCTTGAGGGGAGAGTCACTTTCGGCCTCCTCCTCCTCTTCGTCTTTGTCCCCCTCGTGGGAGGAGAGGGCTTCGGTCTCTCCAGACACCGCGTCCGGAGTACCTTTACGACGGAGGCCGCCCTTGGCCTCCTTGCTCTTCTTCTTGGCCTTTTTCTCCGGTGCCTGATAGAACGCCGGAACCAGCATCTTCATAAGCTGGGGTGTGGCCGGATCTTCAGGCAGCGGCGCTGGACACTTGATCCGCTCCGCCTCCGCTATCTAGCCCTGTGAGAGGGACGAAAAATTTGTTATGCCTAAGAATTTATGGACCAAGTGTATGTTCGGGAATAACACACTTACCGGAGTGGACGGATTTTCGCTGTCAAGGCTGATGTCTTCGGTCTTCTTCAGCCACGTTTCTTGGGCCTTGAAGAGCAGCTTCCAGATCTCTTCGTGCGTTGTGCCAAAGAAGCGCTGTAGGGTCCGCGGACCTTCCAGATTGAACTCCCACATGTGCAGGGGGCAGAGTTGGCAGGGGAGGATCCGGCGGAAGAGCATCACCTGAATCACATTAGTGAGACTGGTGTTTTTGCCTATCATGTTTGTGATGCGCTTTTGCAGCATCAGCACTTCCGTGGTCGATCCCTAGTCCAGAACCTTGTTGGTCCATGATGCGAGCCACATAGGGGCCCCGGATCTGAACTCAGGAGTGGCTGCCCACCTGGCGCCGTGGGGTTCGGTGATGTAGAACTACTCCTGTTGCCACACCTTGACAGTCTCCACGAAGGCCCCTTTAGGCCAAGTGGTGTTGGGGAGCTTACTCACCATGGCATCGCCATAGTTCGCATGCTGCCTGTTGACCACCTTCGACTTCACATTGAAGACTTTTAGCCATAGGACGAAGTGTGGGGGGATGCGGAGTAGCACCTCGCACACGACGATGAACGGCGAGATGCGGAGGAAAGAATTTGGGGCTAGATCATGGAAATCTAGCCCGTAGTAGAACATGAGGCCGCGGACAAAGGGGTGAAGGGGAAACCCTAGCCCGCGGAGGAAGTGAGGGATGAACACAACCCTTTCGCCGGGCTCCGGGGTGGGGATAACTTGCTCCTTGGCAGGGAGCATGTGTGCAATGTCCGCAGACAGGTACCCCGCCTCCCGGAGCTCCTTTACGTTCTTCTCCGTGACGGAGGAGGCCTCCCACTTGTCCTTCGAGCCAGATCTGGACATGGCTAGAGAGGTTGGTGGCGGTGGGAAAGATTGAAGCTTGGGCGCTGGAGCTTGAGGATGGGGAAACAGGTGAAGGAAGAAGGCGTGGGGGAAAAGAGGGATCTTTATCCACTTATATAGGCAACGAATATCAAGCGCCCCCCCTCAAGCCTTAAACTCGCTTGTTCCCAAGGGGTCGTGCGAATGGCACGGTTGGATTACCCAAACCCGTATTGATGAGGATCCCACGATAAGCGGACACGATCTATGTTTTGACAAGATGTGTCAATAGAGGTCGCGCCTCGAAATGCAAAGAGGGAGGCCAAAAAACGGTTCAAAATGTTAAAAGAGGCCAAACGTGGCGTTTTGCCGAAAAAGTTGCCAGTTAACAGACATTATTTTGATTAAATATTTTTCCTTCATGGTTGAGGGTTGTGATTGTCATACAGAGCCGGATACAGTTCTTTTATTCAGAAGATTGCTTTGAAGTATTCGGGAGGAGGAACCCGCCTTGCAATGCTAAAGACAATCTGCATGCCGAACATATCGTCATTGAGGAGTGGTTCAGGGGCTACTGAGGGAGTCCTGGATTATGGGGCCCTCGGATGTCCGGGCTGTGTGATATGGGCCAGACTGATGGGCCGTGAACATACAAGGTGGAAGGCCTTCCCCCGTGTCCGGATGTGACTCTCCTATGCGTGGATGGCAAGATTGGCATCCGAATATGTAATTTCCTTCCTCTGCAAGCCGACTCTGTACAACCCTAGGCCCCTCCGGTGTATATATAAGCCGGAGGGTTTAGTCCGTAGAGGCTATCAGAATTCATATAAGCTAGACATCTAGGGTTTAGCCATTACGATCTCGAGGTAGATCAACTCTTATAGCCCCTATACTCAACAAAGGCAATCAAGCAGGAAGTAGGGTTTTACCTCCATCAAGAGGGCCTGAACTGTTGGGGAACGTAGTAATTTCAAAAAATTTCCTACGCACACGCAAGATCATGGTGATGCATAGCAACGAGAGGGGAGAGTGTTGTCTACGTACCCTCGTAGACCGAAGCGGAAGCGTTGACACAATGTAGAGGAAGTAGTCGTACGTTCTCCTCGCGATCCAACCGATCACAACACCGTTACTCCGGCACCTCCGAGTTCTTGGCACACGTTCAGCTCGATGACGATCCCCGGGCTCCGATCCAGCAAAGCGTCGGGGAAGAGTTCCGTCAGCACGACGGCGTGGTGACGATCTTGATGTGTTACCGGCGCAGGGCTTCGCCTAAGCACTGCAACGATGTGATCGAGGTGGAATTTGGTGGAAGGGGGCACCGCACACGGCTAAGGAAAGATCTCAATGATCAATTGTGTGTCCCCGGGGTGCCCCCTGCCCCTGTATATAAAGGAGCCAAGGGGGAGGGGCTGGCCGGCCAAGCCTGGCGCGCCAGGAGAGTCCTACTCCCTCTGGGAGTAGGATTCCCCCCCCAATCCTAGTTGGACTAGGATTCTCCAAGGGGGAGAGAGAGAGAGGGGGCGCCCACCTCTCCTAGTCCTAATAGGACTAGGGGAAGGGGGGAGGCGCGCAGCCCATGAGGGCAGCCCTCTCACCTCTCCTCCAAGGCCCATGTTGGCCCATTATGCCCCCGGGGGGTTCCGGTAACCCTCCCGGTATTCCGGTAAAATCCTGATTTCACCTGGAATGCATCCGATGTCCAAACATAGGCTTCCAATATATCATTCTTTACGTCTCGACCATTTCGAGACTCTTCGTCATGTCCGTGATCACATCCGGGACTCCGAACTCCTTCGGTACATCAAAATGTATAAACTCATAATAACTGTCATCGTAGCGTTAAGCGTGCGGACCCTACGGTTCGAGAACAATGTAGACATGACCGAGACACGTCTCCGGTCAATAACCAATAGCGGGACCTGGATGCCCATATTGGCTCCTACATATTCTACGAAGATCTTTATCGGTCAGACCGCATAACAACATACGTTGTTCCCTTTGTCACCGGTATGTTACTTGCCCGAGATTCGATCGTCGGTATCCAATACCTAGTTCAATCTCGTTACCGGCAAGTCTCTTTACTCGTTCCGTAATACATTATCTCACAACTAACACATTAGTTGCAATGCTTGCAAGGCTTATGTGATGTGCATTACCGAGAGGGCCCAGAGATACCTCTCCGACAATCGGAGTGACAAATCCTAATCTCGAAATACGCCAACCCAACATGTACCTTCGGAGACACCTGTAGAGCACCTTTATAATCACCCAGTTACGTTGTGACGTTTGGTAGCACACAAAGTGTTCCTACGGTAAACGGGAGTTGCATAATCTCATAGTTTAAAGGAACATGTATAAGTCATGGATAAAAGCAATAGCAACATACTAAACGATCGGGTGCTATGCTAATGAAATGGGTCATGTCAATCAGATCATTCAACTAATGATGTGATCTCGTTAATCAAATAACAACACTTTGTTCATGGTTAGGAAACATAACCATCTTTGATTAATGAGCTAGTCAAGTAGAGGCATACTAGTGACACTTTGTTTGTCTATGTATTCACACATGTATTATGTTTCCAGTTAATACAATTCTAGCATGAATAATAAACATTTATCATGATATGTAAGGAAATAAATAATAACTTTATTATTGCCTCTAGGGCATATTTCCTTCAGTCTCCCACTTGCACTAGAGTCAATAATCTAGTTCACATCGCCATGTGATTTAATAGCAATAGTTCACATCACCATGTGATTAACACCCATAGTTCACATCGATATGTGACCAACACCCAAAAGGTTTACTAGATTCAGTAATCTAGTTCACATCGCTATGTGATTAACACCCAAAGAGTACTACGGTGTGATCATGTTTTGCTTGTGAGAGAAGATTAGTCAATGGGTCTGCCACATTCAGATCCGTTATGTATTTTGCAAATTTCTATGTCTACAATGCTCTGCATGGAGCTACTTTAGCTAATTGCTCCCACTTTCAATATGTATCTAGATTGAGACTTAGAGTCATCTAGATCAGTGTCAAAACTTGCATCGACGTAACCTTTTACGACGAACCTTTTTGTCACCTCCATAATCGAGAAACATATCCTTATTTTACTAAGGATAATTTTGACCGATGTCCAGTGATCTACTTCCTAGATCACTATTGTACTCCCTTGCTTAACACAGTGTAGGGTATACAATAGATCTGGTACATAGCATGGCATACTTTATAGAATCTATGGCTGAGGCATAGGAAATGACTTTCATTCTCTTTCTATCATCTGCCGTGGTCGGGCTTTGAGTCTTACTCAATTTCACACCTTGTAATACAGGCAAGAACTCTTTCTTTGACTGTTCCATTTTGAACTACTTTCAAAATCTTTTCAAGGTATGTACTTATTGAAAAACTTATCAAGCGTCTTGATCTATCTCTATAGATCTTGATGCTCAATATGTAAGCAGCTTCACCGAGGTCCTTCTTCGAAAAACTCCTTTCAAATACTCCTTTATGCTTTACAGAATAATTCTACATTATTTCCGATCAATAATATGTCATTTACATATACTTATCAGAAATGCTGTAGTGCTCCCACTCACTTTCTTGTAAATACAGGCTTCACCGCAAGTCTGTATAAAACTATATGCTTTGATCAACTTATCAAAGCGTATATTCCAACTCCGAGATGCTTGCACCAGTCCATAGATGGATCGCTGGAGCTTGCATATTTTGTTAACACCTTCAGGATCGACAAAACCTTCTAGTTGCATCGTATACAACTCTTCTTTAATAAATCCATTAAGGAATGTAGTTTTGTTTATCCATTTGCCGGATTTCATAAAATGCGGCAATTGCTAACATGATTCGGACAGACTTAAGCATAGATACGAGTGAGAAACTCTCATCGTAGTCAACACCTTGAACTTGTCGAAAAACCTTTTGCGACAATTCTAGCTTTGTAGATAGTAACACTACTATCAGTGTCCGTCTTCCTCTTCAAGATCCATTTATTTTCTTTGGCTTGCCGATCATCGGGCAAATCCATCAAAGTCCATACTTTGTTCTCATACATGGATCATATCTCAGATTTCATGGCCTCTAACCATTTCGCGGAATCTGGGCTCATCATCGCTTCCTCATAGTTCGCAAGTTCGTCATGGTCTAGTAACATGACTTCCAGAACAGGATTACCGTACCACTCTGGTGCGGATCTCACTCTAGTTTACTTACGAGATTCGGTAGTAACTTGATCTTGAAGTTACATGATCATCATCATTAGCTTCCTTACTAATTGGTGTAGTAGTCACAAGAACAGATTTCTGTGATGAACTACTTTCCAATAAGGGAGAAGGTACAATTACCTTATCAAGTTTTCTACTTTCCTCCCACTCACTTCTTTCGAGAGAAACTCCTTCTCTAGAAAGGATCCATTCTTAGCAACAAAAAAGTCTTGCATTCGGATCTGTGATAGAAGGTGTACCCAACAGTCTCCTTTGGGTATCCTATGAAGACATATTTTTCCGATTTGGGTTTGAGCTTATCAGGATGAAAATTTTCATGTAAGCATCAACCCCAAACTTTAAGACACGACAACTTTGGTTTCTTGCCAAACCACAGTTCAGATTGTGTCGCCTCAACGGACGTTAGATGGTGCCCCTTTTAACGTGAATGCAGCTGTCTCTAATGCATGATCCCAAAACGATATTGGTAAATCGGTAAGAAACATCATAGATTGTACTATATCCAATAAAGTACGGTTATGACGTTCGGACACACCATTATGCTGTGGTGTTCCAGGTGGCATGAATTTGTGAAACTATTCCACATTGTTTTAATTGAAGGCCAAAACTCGTAACTCAAATATTTTACCTCTGCGATCATATCGTAGAAACTTTTTATTTTCTTGTTACGATGATTATCCACTTCACTCTGAAATTCTTTGAACTTTTCAAACGTTTCAGACTTATGTTTCATTAAGTCGATATACCCATATCTGCTTAAATCATCTGTGAAGTTCTGAAAATAATGATACTTGTCGCGAGCCTTAATATTCATCGGACCACATACATCAGTATGTATGATTTCCAACAAATCTGTTGCTTGCTCCATTGTTCCGGAGAACGACGTTTTAGTCATCTTGCCCAAGAGGCATGGTTCGCAAGCATCAAGTGATTCCAAAATCCCATCAGCATGGAGTTTCTTCATGCGCTTTACACCAATATGACCTAAACGGCAGTGCCACAAATAGGTTGCACTATCATTATTAACTTCGCATCCTTTTGGTTTCAATATTATGAATATGTGTATAACTACTTTCGAGATCCAATGAACTATTTTCATTGGTGTGTATGACCATAGAAGGTTTTATTCATGTAAACAGAACAACAATTGTTCTCTAACTTAAATGAATAACTGTATTGCAATTAACATGATCAAATCATATTTATGCTCAACGCAAACACCAAATAACACTTATTTAGTTTCAACACTAATTCCGAAAGTATAGGGAGTGTGTGATGATGATCATATCAATCTTGGAACCACTTCCAACACACATCGTCACCTTGCCCTTTAACTAGTTTTTGTTCATTCTGCAACTCCCGTTTTGAGTTACTAATCTTAGCAACTTGAACTAGTACCAAATACTGAGGGGTTGCTATGAACACTAGTAAAGTACACATCAATAACATGTATATCAAATATACTTATGTTCACTTTGCCATCCTTCTTATCCGCCAATCACTTGGGGTAGTTCCGCTTCCAGTGACCAGTCCCTTTGCAGTAGAAGCACTTAGTCTCAGGCTTAGGACCAGACTTGGGCTTTTTCACTTGAGCATCAACTTGCTTGCCGTTCTTCTTGAAGTTCCCCTTCTTTCCTTTTGCCCTTTTCTTGAAACTAGTGATCTTGTCAACCATTAACACTTGATGTTTTTCTTTGATTTCTACCTTCGCCGATTTTAGCATCGCGAAGAGCTTGGGAATATTTTCCGTTATCCCTTGCATATTATAGTTCATCACGAAGTTCTACTAACTTGGTGATGGTGACTAGAGAATTCTGTCAATCACTATTTTATCTGGAAGATTAACTCCCACTTGATTCAAGTGATTGTAGTACTCAGACTATCTGAGCACATGCTCACTAGTTGAGCGATTCTCCTCCATCTTTTAGCTATAGAACTTGTTGGAGACTTCATATCTCTCAACTCGGGTATTTGCTTGAAATATTAACTTCAACTCCTGGAACATCTCGTATGGTCCATGACGTTCAAAACGTCTTTGAAGTCCCGATTCTAAGCCGTTAAGCATGGTGCACTAAACTATTAAGTAGTCATCATATTGAACTAGCAAAACGTTCATAACGTCTGCATCTGCTCCTGCAAAAGGTCCGTCACCTAGCGGTGCATCAAGGACAAAATTCTTCTGTGCAGCAATGAGGATAAACCTCAGATTACGGATCCAATCCGTATCATTGCTACTAACATTTTTCAACACAATTTTCTCTAGGAACATATCAAAATAAACACAGGGAAGCAACAATGCGAGCTATTGATCTACAACATAGATATGCTAATACTACCAGGACTAAGTTCATGATAAATTAAAGTTCAATTAATCATATTACTTAAGAACTCCCACTTAGATAGACATCTCTCTAATCTTCTAAGTGATCACGTGATCCAAATCAACTAAACCATGTCCGATCATCACGTGAGATGGAGTAGTTTTAATGGTGAACATCATTATGTTGATCATATCTACTATATGATTCACGCTCGACCTTTCGGTCTCCGTGTTCCGAGGTCATATCTTATATGCATAGCTCGTCAAGTATAACCTGAGTATTCCGCGTGTGCAACTGTTTTGCACCCGTTGTATTTGAACGTAGAGCCTATCACACCCGATCATCACGTGGTGTCTCAGCACGAAGAACTTTCGCAACGGTGCATACTCAGGGAGAACACTTCTTGATAATTTAGTGAGAGATCATCTTATAATGCTACCGTCAATCAAAGCAAGATAAGATGCATAAAAAGATAAACATCACATGCAATCAAAATAAGTGATATGATATGGTCATCATCATCTTGTGCTTGTGATCTCCATCTCCGAAGCACCGTCATGATCACCATCGTCACCGGCGCGACACCTTGATCTCCATCGTAGCATCGTTGTCGTCTCGCCAATCTTATGCTTCCACGACTATCACTACCGCTTAGTAATAAAGTAAAGCATTACATCGCGATTGCATTGCATACAATAAAGCGACAACCATATGGCTCCTGCCAGTTGCCGATAACTTGGTTACAAAACATGATCATCTCATACAATAAAATTTAGCATCATGTCTTGACCATATCACATCACAACATGCCCTGCAAAAACAAGTTAGACGTCCTCTACTTTGTTGTTGCAAGTTTTACGTGGCTGCTACGGGCTTAAGCAAGAACTCATCTTACCTACGCATCAAAACCACAACGATAGTTTGTCAAATAGACTCTGTTTTAACCTTCTCAAGGACCGGGCGTAGCCACACTCGGTTCAACTAAAGTTGGAGAGACAGTCTTCCGCAAGCCATCTATGTGCAAAGCACGTCGAGGGAACCGGTCTCACGTAAGAGTACGCGTAAGGTTGGTCCGGATCGTCTCGTCCAACAATACCGCTGAACCAAAGTATGACATGCTGGTAGGCAGTATGACTTGTATCGTCCACAACTCACTTGTGTTCTACTCGTGCAAATAACATCAAACCATAAAAAAACCTAGGCTCGGATGCCACTGTTGGGGAACGTAGTAATTTCAAAAAAATTCCTACGCACACGCAAGATCATGGTGATGCATAGCAACGAGAGGGGAGAGTGTTGTCTACGTACCCTCGTAGACCGAAGCGGAAGCGTTGACACAACGTAGAGGAAGTAGTCGTACGTTCTCCTCGCGATCCAACCGATCACAGCACCGTTACTCCGGCACCTCCGAGTTCTTGGCACACGTTCAGCTCGATGACGATCCCCGGGCTCCGATCCAGCAAAGCGTCGGGGAAGAGTTCCGTCAGCACGACGGCGTGGTGACAATCTTGATGTGTTACCGGCGCAGGGCTTCGCCTAAGCACTGCAACGATGTGATCGAGGTGGAATTTGGTGGAAGGGGGCACCGCACACGGCTAAGGAAAGATCTCAATGATCAATTGTGTGTCCCCGGGGTGCCCCCTGCCCCTGTATATAAAGGAGCCAAGGGGGAGGGGCTGGCCGGCCAAGCCTGGCGCGCCAGGAGAGTCCTACTCCCTCTGGGAGTAGGATTCCCCCCCCCAATCCTAGTTGGACTAGGATTCTCCAAGGGGGAGAGAGAGAGAGGGGGCGCCCACCTCTCCTAGTCCTAATAGGACTAGGGGAAGGGGGGAGGCGCGCAGCCCATGAGGGCAGCCCTCTCACCTCTCCTCCAAGGCCCATGTTGGCCCATTATGCCCCCGGGGGGGTTCCGGTAACCCTCCCGGTATTCCGGTAAAATCCTGATTTCACCTGGAATGCATCCGATGTCCAAACATAGGCTTCCAATATATCATTCTTTACGTCTCGACCATTTCGAGACTCCTCGTCATGTCCGTGATCACATCCGGGACTCCGAACTCCTTCGGTACATCAAAATGTATAAACTCATAATAACTGTCATCGTAGCGTTAAGCGTGCGGACCCTACGGTTCGAGAACAATGTAGACATGACCGAGACACGTCTCCGGTCAATAACCAATAGCGGGACCTGGATGCCCATATTGGCTCCTACATATTCTACGAAGATCTTTATCGGTCAGACCGCATAACAACATACGTTGTTCCCTTTGTCACCGGTATGTTACTTGCCCGAGATTCGATCGTCGGTATCCAATACCTAGTTCAATCTCGTTACCGGCAAGTCTCTTTACTCGTTCCGTAATACATTATCTCACAACTAACACATTAGTTGCAATGCTTGCAAGGCTTATGTGATGTGCATTACCGAGAGGGCCCAGAGATACCTCTCCGACAATCGGAGTGACAAATCCTAATCTCGAAATACGCCAACCCAACATGTACCTTCGGAGACACCTGTAGAGCACCTTTATAATCACCCAGTTACGTTGTGACGTTTGGTAGCACACAAAGTGTTCCTACGGTAAACGGGAGTTGCATAATCTCATAGTTTAAAGGAACATGTATAAGTCATGGATAAAAGCAATAGCAACATACTAAACGATCGGGTGCTATGCTAATGAAATGGGTCATGTCAATCAGATCATTCAACTAATGATGTGATCTCGTTAATCAAATAACAACACTTTGTTCATGGTTAGGAAACATAACCATCTTTGATTAATGAGCTAGTCAAGTAGAGGCATACTAGTGACACTTTGTTTGTCTATGTATTCACACATGTATTATGTTTCCAGTTAATACAATTCTAGCATGAATAATAAACATTTATCATGATATGTAAGGAAATAAATAATAACTTTATTATTGCCTCTAGGGCATATTTCCTTCATGAACCTGGGTAAACATCGTGTCCCCTTTGTCTCATGTTACCTTCGATCCTCAGACGCACAATTCGGGACCCCCTACCCGAGATCGGCCGGTTTTGACACCGAGAGCCGACTTCAACCAACATCAAGAAGACTATTAATATAAACATATAAAGAGGATATCAAATCCTAATACCAAATGTTCTATTACATACTGGGGTTCCTCCATATCCTCGAGAACTAGGAAACTATTCACGCATCGAGGGCACAAACATTGCGAGATGAATTATGATAATCACGATGACTCCACAAAAGTAATACAAGATTGAATCCACTCCAACTACCGTATTACAAATGGATAGAGACGAGATGGTAATGGTGATGATGACCTCTTGATACAGCTTGGTAGCGGCGAAACCCTTTGATCAATTCCCCTCTGGATGCCTTTCAGAGGATAGGGTTTCGTATTCTGGATGCGTTTCTGGAGGTTGCGGTTGTCTGCTCCCCGATCCGATTGCGCGGGATGGAAGTAGTCGACCAAGAGAAGGAGGCACCGATTGGTACGATCGCGGGTATGAGCGCTCGCACTCGTACCATTGGCCGTCTTTTGCTCTGGAAGCAGGTGCAAGCTCCCAAGTTCCTCCAAATTCTTTGTTTTTTATGGTAAGTGATAATCACGTTAATTGACGTGATTCCACCATAATTTTCTTGAGTTTCTTCCATGGTGTCTCATTTATTCCAAAAGACGAATCATGGTGAAAACCAACAAAAAGACACGCATGAATGGAGCAAAATTGTATAAAGCCTACCTTGTAGGGACAAAATAAAGGCTAAAAACATCTCACATTTTGGACTCATCACAAGGCGATGCGGTGTGGGCGCGTGTGTTCTTTGGGCACAGAGATCTGGTGCTTGGAGTTGCCGCCGTGGTGGTTTCCGTGAGGTGCGGTTGTCTGCAGCGGTCTCAGTGCCTCTTCATCGACGAGCAGCTTCGATGGTGGTGGTGGTTCGTGGGCTTGCCAGCACTGGTGTGGGATGATGTGCGTCCGAGGTGGTGTGTGATTTCTCGGTCGCATCACTGCTTTGTTGCCTCACCCCCCCCCCCCCCACCCACACACACACGAATGAAGAAATATGCATACTGAAACAAACTACTGCTCCTTCGGCAAAGGAGACATGGTGTATCTTAAAAATGTAGCAGGGAAACCACTTCAGGTTAATGAATGCACCGAATGTCACATCCAAATAATATGGGCCTCCGAATATTGTAACACATCGGCTGAGTGGCTTACAAACTCCAACTTTTGAAGGGCACTAAACTACACAATCATGTCAATCAACTTAAGAAGCACATGTCGCAGTCAATGTCCCCAATCTCAATTCCCTGTACTCACACCCGACGGCAAGATCAAAACCCACCCCTTCGCGGTTCTTCAACAATGCTAGAGTCCCCACAACAATGGCGACCACAACATTGCAGTGGTGCTGTAGCTCATACCACGAAAAAATCTCCAAGTCGGATGACGAAACATGGGAGGGCAAAGTCCGCGACAACCTTTCCGCAATTATTCAAGCCCGATGTCTTGTTTTCGAGCGGGGAGAAACGTCGAGATCTTCATAACCATCTGTTTTGATTCAGTCTTCTTCAGATGCTACAAACGGCTGAGATGCGTCCACAACGTTTCGGCTCATCCAACGGCCCCAGTTCCTCCTATCTTAGCTTAGTTTAATTACCGCCAAAGAGCTGTTCTTCGTCCAAAAAGAGCTCCTTTTTGCGCCGCTCCTTCCTCTGAATCCTCCGACCCCGCATTCATTCACGAGTTGAGCCGCCGACACTTGCTCCTCCCACTCCCACCCCCCCTCTCCGCTCCGACGAAACCCTACCACCTCGCCGCCCGCCGCCATGGTGCGCCCTACCCACGACTTCCCCTACGGTAAGCGCCCCCCCCCCCCCTCCGTTCCCCCTCAGCCGCCGAAAACCCGAACCTTTACTCGCTTGATTCACCTCCTCCACTCCATGCAGCTCCCGGGACGCCGCAGCTGGAGCTCCTCGGCGCGGCGACCTTGGGCGACCTCGCTCATCTGGAGCGTACGCTTCTGCCGCTCTCCCACCTTGATCTCCTTCTTCCGTCCCTTGCGTGCGCCGGCCCTGATTTTTTATATTTGATTTGTGGGGGGCGATCGATCTATCCGTACATGTAGGAATGGTGAGGAAGCTCGATGGTGGTCGCGGCCGCCTTGCGGAGGCGGTGGAAGCCGTCATGGATCACGGCGTTGGGGCACTGCACCTCGCCGCCGGGGGCCATAACTTGGAAGTGTGCGAGTACCTGGTCGAGGATGTCGGGGTGAATGTGGATGCCGTTAACGAAGCCGGTGTGTCTCTGACTCTGTTCGATCTCTCTGCCATTTTTCGCAAGCAAATTTGTTAGTGTGCCATCGTTACATATAATGTCTGAATGTACGCTCAGAAAACTTTTGTGTTTGTGCCGAACTTCTGATGTAAATGCATAAGCTTCCCTTTTTCGTGTTCTTGGCATGCCAGGTAAAACACCTCTGGTGTGGGCAATTACTGTTGGAGGTGGGCACGTGGACATAGTCAGGTATCTTCTTGATCATGGTGCCAATCCAGATAATGTCGACATGACAGGGTTTACTCCTCTCCATGAGGCTGTCAAAGGAGGTAAAGCCCCCCGCCGCCCCTATTAGTTCGTACTCATCATGTCTTAGAGTGATGAGTATTGTGAATTTTTGTCTCCGTTTGGTGGATGAGGAGAGAAAAAGTGGATTACGGTTATGGGAGATAGATTTCTGTATTTGTGCTAATGAAGTACTACAAAATACGAATCTTATCTTTTCTTTGGCACAGAACAGTGTCACAAAATTTATTCGTTTCAGTCAAGCATAGAAGAATCACGTAACTCAATTTACATTCCAAACTTCTTATTCAGGGCACTGTGAAATAGTAGAACTCTTGCTTTCTAGAGGCGCTTATGTCGATCCATTCTCTGTGCATCATGGAACACCATTGCATGTCGCTGCTCAACATAAGCAGGAATGGGCCATGAAGATTTTGTTGGACCACCATGCAGATGTAAGTTCCACTGCATGTTTCTTTACAGTTTTCTCACTGCTATATTTTTATAATCTTTGGCCATCTGCTTTCTCCATTTTCTGGTTTGTTGAATCTTGACAGTAAATTAGTTAGTATTTTGTTTTGTCACCGACATCTGGAGAAGTACGCACTGTTGTGAACACCTGGAAATTAGTTTGACATTCGCCTTTTACTCATTAATTGTTTGCAAAATCATGTCCCTGCATAGTGTTAAGAGATGCTGAAAAGCTAGTTTCACTGTACATGCTGTTCTGCAGTAAGCAGAGAGCCGTTGGCTCGTTCTACCTGCTACTTGTGTACACATAGTTTTACCATCTAAGCCTGAAAAAGATATCATCCACTAAATTGTGATTTCAATTGAAGTTTTCTGTCTCCAACTTCATTATCTTTCACTATGTCAAAATTTCACAATCAAAGTCTGCATGTGCTAAACCGCTGACATTCTGACACAATTTCTCTAGCGGGACTGCTTGCCCCGACAAGTAGCAGCTTACTCAGGTAGTTCAGTCATTCCTTAGGGCTTGTTTCAGTGTTATGGGATTTATTTTCGCAACCAAACCTAAAAAACTAAAACCATTAAAACAATTAGCACAAGAATTCACTTCATTTACACCTGCAATAAAGAATGATTGTATGCACCTGTTTTAGGAATCTGATATTTTACGCATGTCAGCTCCAGAACATACTATTCAAACAGCCAAATTTACTGCCATCGAATATATCAGAAATTAGAGGGAATAAGTCCCACAAATTGGTAAGGATTGTTTACAAAAATCACCAGCAATTAGTGTCCTATTCTACTGGAGATAAGATCTACTTGCAGAAACTTCCTTGCTTGGGTCTGTTGCTATGGTGTTGGTCATGCTAACAAAAACTCAAAAAGAATAAATTCTTGGAGATGATTGAATTCAGCATAACTGACAAGGTCACCTTGTATTACTTTTCTGGGCCTATTTTACTGATGTGACGGCCCAAAATATGAAATGCCACAGATTCAAATAGGGTATAAGTCTTAATTGTTATCTTTCTATCTCAAAAAAGGTGCTGGTTGTCATCTGGATATAAAGGCTAGTAGTGAAAAACTGACGACTGATGCATTGAATTGTCCACTACCAAATATTGTTGTGTTGATGATGTCATTTTCATCCCTTTTTTAGCAATGCTGCACCAACTGCCCCCTTTTCTTTCTTTCGCTAAGGTTCATTGTTACAGTGACATGGTCCCATCGCCTTGTCACTATTTGTATTACTTGTTATTTATGCATCTGATAATTGTCATTAATCTAGTGACTACATATCTTTTTTAGTGTAACAAGATACTGCGATGTTTCTCGTCACCTCTCATCATTGCTATCGAGAGTCGCTCAGTGAAATGTGTGAAACTACTGGTAAAGGTACGGCTACATCTTAATATATTATGCGTTAAGCTGAAACATGTATCCCAGTTCAGCGAAAATGTGGACAGATAAATTGTGACTATGTTACTTAGAAGAAGCATTCATGATTCTGTTACATACTAGGCTGGTGCGGATGTGAAGGGTACCCGTCATATGACCCCCTTGCTAGTTGCTGTAAGACATGGCCTAACTGACGCCCTTAAGTGCCTACTGGATGCTGGCGCAGATCCCAATGATCCAAATGAAGTAAGTTTTGTATTCCACTTGCGTATATTTTTTTCAACTTATGATTGATTAATTACACGCATGCCGGCATGCGGGTGTAACATTGAATAACTTGCATCGTCCATCTTTGAACTCTGGTAATATGTGTCATGAAGCCAGTCATATCCAACTAGTAGTTAACTCAGATCAGGTGCACTATACGTCTATACCCAGTAAAGTTGTATTGATGATATGTAAATTGTAATGCTACCATTTTCTGCCTTCCAATATACTTTTTCATGTACAATTTTTCCATTTTCTTGAAGATCAAAGGTTTGCCTTTGAAGTTGACATATCAATTTTTCTAACATCCATACAAGTTTCAAAGAAATGTTTTTGGTTGATTTACCCTAAAAAAAATTAAACGTATTTCTTTCCTCTTAATTTAGTAAAATTGCATTACCAGAAAAATAACGGTTGAATTTCTAGTAATATAAAGTAATTTAGGAACTTGCTGCCTGTTTTCTAGATGATGGATAAGTTAGTGTCCTGGCCTCAGCATCATATGATGCACAATAGTTTACGACAAAAAGGACTTGCTGCTTTGGGACATGTTTACTGCCTGAAAGCATTTGTACTAGAATAGATACATAAGAACGGATCTTATGACCTACTTTTTTGCATGAAAGGAGCACTATTGGTCAAATTCTTGTTTATATGTCTTGCATATGGCTGGATTTCTGTTAATTTCTTTCTCCTGGAAATACATTGTTGATATTCAGTTTTACATTTTTCCAAACAGTTTGGTCACTTGCCAATACAATTGGCGGCATATTTTGGTAGACGCAAAGATGTCGAGATCCTCTTTGAAGTTACTTCTTCCCGTATTCCTGCTGTACATGATTGGAGTGTTGATGGAATTATTAGTTATGTAAAGGCACAGCCAAAGTTGGAGGTATGAGCAATAACACCATTGGCATATTATAATTTATTTACTTATGTGCTATACTGCTAAGTGAAATTTTGAATGAACTTATGCCAAGAAACTTAATATTCATCTGTCATACTGTAAAAGCTGTTGCCCCTGCATTTCTTGTGAACTCTCTTTTGACACCTTTGAACTATAAAATTTCTCTTATTTACTGAGGTGGAGAGCTGCGTGATTGATTAGCCTATTAGGTAAGGCATGATCCAATTTAGGTACCTAATAAAACTGGTAGAATTTGTACATGTATTAAAAAATCTAGATCTTTTGTTAATTCTTTTATTTGGGGTGTTGAACAGCGCTCTCTTAGCATGACAATTAGCGGAAGTGGCATGGATCCAAATTTCCCAGTACTCTATTCAACCCTGCCCTACCTAAGATTTTTCTGTTCCTCTGCCACTGGGTAGAGACATGAGGTGCGACCCTATAAAATCTAAGCCTTGTAGGAACCCAAGCAATCCAAGGCAAGATAGACGCAATTATAGGTGCTCAAGAGGAATAAGGGCTAGGCTATATTTAAGAATTAAGACCCTTATTTATGGCAAGAATCTTAAGGTCCTGAAGGGTGTGAGAACTGTGAGAGCAGCAATCTTTTGCACTCTTTTGAGTCTTGCTAAAAGAGTTTGTTGCTGGCTTTGCCAAATCTTGTATCTCTTGTTGTATCAGAGTATAGCAGATGTAATCAGTGCAATTGAGCTTCGGGGTTTGTAATCAATGTGGTACTTAATTTCTACTTGTTTTCGAGAACATGAAATTGTACCAAATGAATGAAATTATAATATGTTTAACATGAAAATATTTCTACTGTTTTTCAATTTCTTTGCACATAATATCTGCAATCTTGAGTCATTTATTCAAATTTCAGGATCTCCCTTTGTCTAAAATGTCAGTAGCTGAGTTGAAAAAAGAAGGATCCAAAGCTATGTATAAAGAGGATTACAGTGCGGCAATAGAATTCTATAATATGGTATGCTATTGCACTATTCAACCTCCTGAAGTTCATTTCTCTTTCCCTACTATTGTTTCCTCATTTGCATCCATTGAAATGGCTTGCGTCACTATCCGATATTTTTCTGGATAATCGTTCAAACTATAAATGTGCTTTGCATTTCTTGATATAAGGAGAGGAGTGCAAGTGTGTACAGGTTAATTATACCACATAGCCCAAGGGGCAAATATGAAATATTATCACAAGGCTCATGGACACACCTAAGACCATGGTCAGAAGTGTATAGACACTTATGCCCTTTACCATATTCACATTTGTGAGTTATGGCTTGACAGCGTCCTTATTAGTGCCAGCACAGATGTGCCTGTGGTATGCACGATTGAGTTGCTTTTGAGCATGTCATCACTCGAGTAATTGGTTTCCCTTCGTATTACATCATCAAGAGTAGCGTCACCTATCACACTGACCCTCATAGCACCATGGTGGAATAATGAACATTCGGGGTTCATGGTACAAGTCTACCCTGGTCTCATGTCTGCTAATATGACTATCATCATGTCTGCAAGCCGTCTAAGTATATTTCCTTAACTTAATACGGCCGTTCGAGACCATGGTGGATCATGATCACTGCTTTCATGATAGTGGTTTTACTCTGGGTCATTAGGGGAAGTGCCAAGCGTTGTATTTTCTTTGTGGAATGGCGATAATTATGGGAAAATGTGATCAGTGCATACCTAGCAGATGATAACCATATCTTAGTTGTTCCATTTGCTTCTTTATGCCCCTGCTGTACAAAATCTTAATAACTACATTGCCACATTTTATATTTTTGGGTGTATCTCCAAATCTTAGCTAGTATGTTTGAGTAGGTTAAGGTTTTAGCTTTACCTTGTTGAGTGTAGATATGTGCAGACTCATTACCCAAGGTTTCGCCATGTAAGACATGTGATGTGTGTATGTATACATCCCTTTCATTGATGAAGAAGATGCACAAGAGATTTTTTACGGTACATCGTACTACATTATATAATGTGTACTCCCTCCATTCCAAAATATAGTGCGCCCGTGTTTCCCGAGGTCCAACTTTGACCATAAATTAAACCAACAAGACTGACTGCGGCAGGAGAAAAAATTATATAATTGAAAACTTCTTTTGAATACGAATTCATTGGTATAACTTTTGCTCCCGCCGTAGACGGTCTCGTTGTTTAAATTTATGGTCAAAGTTGAAGCACGAGAATAGAGGAAGCACTATATTTTGGAACAGAGGAAGTAGTATTTAGCTGATCCAACGGTTAAAACAGCTTGACTCAGATTTTGGCTTAAGTACAGATTGGTAATTTCTTATTGGGATAGATTTGTTCTTTCCATGTTTCAATCCTAATAATAGCCAGCGCACGCCTCCATCCTCCACACCGCGTCGGGTCCTCCACCATCACGATGCTTTGTCACTGCCACCGGCCAGCAGCCTGCATGTCCGCTCCGCCTGCCTTCGTGCGCAGGGACAAGCACCCTGCACCCACTTCATTGCCTCAAACACAAAACTGTTGGCGCCCTTGTCTCCATGAACCATGGCCGTGTGCATTAGCAGCTCTACAATTTCCCCATTATCGTCGCCACATCGCCAAAACTGACTGTCAAATGATGATGCTGTGGCGCTGAATCGGCGAAGGCTCGTCTCGATTGCTATGGTTCTTTCACGGCATATGTACAACAAGTTTAATATTCTGAGCTATGTCTGGAAACACTAGAACGTATTCTTAGTAAGAGGCTAAGAGCTGCCACATGATTGGGTCTCTTCTGTTGCTCGAGGGGATTCAGCATTGTTGGCGCACAACATGACCTTATATCCGGTGGAAGACGTACGATACGCGAGGCGGTTATGCTTGCGGTCAATGTTGGACAGTGGACGGTGACTTTTCACAACGGGATCGTGCTCCTCCGTCGGGCAGCGGCGCGCCTGGTGCTAGTCATGGCGAGGAGGTCCATCATGGCGAGGAGGTCGTGGTTGACGCACTCTTTCTCCGGGTGGGAAGCCGTGGTGTGCCTTCCTCCAGGATTGATAAGCCTGACTACCCAAAATGCCCCTGTGCCCTTTGATAATACTACCTGAAATCTAGTGTAGTATATTGTCTCATCTGGGCCGTCGAATGACATAAATAAACGACCCAATTTTACTTTATGTACTGTAAAACACAGAAATTCCTCTCACTTCTTGACATATGCTGCACCAGCCCTCAGATAACTCCTTTATATCGTTCAACTAGAACTAGGCTAGCCACCATTTTACCTGCTTGATTTGAGCTGTTTCCACTGAGACATCTCCGTATGTGATTTTGCATGTATGATAAATCTGAGGACTAAATGCAGATTTGTCAGAAAATATGTAATTGTTTGTTTGATTTGTTGGTTGTAGGCGATAACGCTTGATCATGAAAATGTTGATCCAATCATCTTTGGCAATAGGGGTTTTTGCCGGATTATACTGCGTAGAGACGGTGCTTTAAATGATGCCCAGATCTGCCGACAAATACAGCCTGATTGCCCACATGCATGCTGGCTGGAAGGTTACTCATATTTGCAACTACAGGTGATGCATAATCACAATTTGGCACTTACTTCAATCTCGCGGCTAGACCTTTTTGATGACCGACTCAACTCTAACTTCAGGAGTTTGAAAAGGCATGTGATTCATTTCTTGATGCTGTCAAACTGGATCCAGGACATCTTGGAATCCAGAAGGCATTAAGGTAGCCTACTTGATCTACTTTAGCTCCATGCTTTATTTAATGGCCAGTTTGCTGTGATATATAGATCTTATGTTGATTTACATCAATTCCATGTCTCAACTAGCATACTGATGTGAAATATTCATGTAGTGTGTAGAAACTACAAAACAAGATAAAATAAATGGACTTATTATGGAAAGAATGAGTACAATACTTTGTCTTTGTACAGTACATGTGTGAATATGATCATACCTCGGCATGTTTGCCATATCAATGATGTGGCTAATGCTTTTGATGGTTTTGTTATCATTTACCTGTGTGGTCCATCTGCACTGCTCCAGCCATGAATTACTTCTCGAACGGGATTTAGATCAGATGCCGTACTGACTCTATAATTTGGAATGTGCAGGGAGGCTCTGAGGTTGTTGACAGAATCCGACGCTGACAAGAAGAAAGGTTTAGAAGCACCTGAATATCGCCCCGTATATTTGTACCATTGGAGAGAGCAATTTGGCTAACAGTTGGACGTCCTAAACTCTGAAGATTTGTTGCTTGGTACTGTGTACATAGACAATGCTCGAATGACGGAACGCCTATGCCCTGTTTAACTGTAGGTAGGTTGGCTGATCCGGCCGCAACCCTGAATTAAGCCATGCACACTCATGGCGAATTGCTGCAGATTGTTGTAGGCCATGTGATGGATGGCATTCTGAGGGCGATGATTCAGCTAGGTGGGGGTATCAGTAGATTTGGACGTGATCACACACCAGACCGATAGTCGATGGTGTATGTGTGGACTTTCTCTTTCCTGTGATCGTCTGTGTGGTCTTTCTTTCAGATAATCTCAATATCCTCTATCCTCTATAACACTATGCTCCCTAGTTTTGAAGAGCTCACACTTAATTGAGGTCTTCAGTGGGAATTGGATCACCCGATTTTGACCGGGTCAACAATTTCTCAAAGCTCTTACATTCATTTCTTTGATACTATACACTTCGCGTGCTTCCTAATTTTAAGGCCTGGCAATTAATTGAGGTATTTAATTTAGAATTGAGCCACCAATTTTGACCGGGTCAATAATTTCTCAAAAGCTCTCATTCAAATTCTTTTAATTTCATATGTTCCCTAATTTTAAAACTCTTTTGTTCATTGAGTTATTTTATTTTGGATTTGATTAATGACTTTGATCAAGTCAACGATTTTTCAAATCAATCAGCAGCAATCGCCCTATAGAAACACATCAATCCGCGCATCCTCCCGCCACATAGAAAAAAGAAACGCCGACATGTGATACTGTAGCACCAATATAGTATATGCAGTTCCCGGCGTGGAAATTTGCCCACATAAATATATGTTACTCCATAATCAGTCCTGCCTGCTAAACTAAATATTCCACCAGTTCCAAAATATAAAAGGTATTAGCTTTTTAGAAAGTCCAATTTCTTTAAATTTGACCAAGTTCAAAGCAAAAAATATCAACATCCACAATATTAAACAAAAAATGTATGAAAATTCATTTCATGATGAATCTAATGGTATTGACATGATATTATGAATTTGGATACATTACTCTACAAATTTGATCAAACTGAAAAGGTTTGACTTTTCAAAAAAGAATTTTGAAACAGAGTGAGTATTTTTTTAAAGAAACCCAACAACACAAGCGGCGTAGCAAAGCGCGACCAACCTTTCAAGTTTGGATGACCCGCCAAGCTGCATGTTCCCAGAAAGCGCCCAACCTTCAAACACATTACATTTCGTAATGCTGCTATCTTTTTTAAAAATAAAACCAGAAACTTATTCATTAGAAATAACCAAGACATTGTTTATGAGGATCATTACAATTTCATTTAAAGGTTCCTCAAACCAATCCGATGCCAGAGAAAATCTAGCTGAGCTAGCAAGCTCGTGAATAACTTTATTTGCTTCTCTATCACAATGTTTGAATCTAGTAATAATGAAATCACAAGCATAATGAAAACAATCATCGAAGATTGCCGCCGCCGCACCCGCCGACCGTCCTTCATCCTTCATGCTATCAATCACCTCTAGATTGTCCGAGTTAATAATAAAGCGGTTACATCTCGACCTATGCATCAGCGATAGACCGAATTTGAGAGCCAAGGCTTCAGCCATCAAGACATCTGCGTAGTAGTCTATCTTCCTATTCCTCCCAAAGATAAATTTATCTTTGTCGTCTCTAAGGACCGCCCCCATTGTGCCCTTAAGTAGGTCATGATCAAAAGAAACATCAACATTAAGTTTTACAAAAGCCACACGAGGGCAGGACCAGCCCCCCCCCCATTCATAGAGGCCTTTGGAGATGAGGCAATAACGAAGTTTGCCGTAAGGGCTAGTATCTCCATAGAGATCTGATACACATTCTGAGGTGTCTCCTTGTGCACCAGTTTCCGTCTTTCCCACCATGGATACTAGGCTGAGATAGCAATCATTTCACGCACATTGTGATGACCCATAATCCACAGTTTTTGGTCTGGTAGAAGAAGTAATACTTCAATACCGCCTCTCCAACACAATCAACCTCAAAGGCTTTATCAATAATACCATCCATCCCCAGCCTTTTCCAAACCTCCTTTGCTTTATTACAGAGAGATAACATGTGCCTCGTATATTCTGGACCAGCAGAGCAAGTAGGACAAGTGGGCAAGATTTTCATATGTCTGTTTGTGAGCGTAACATGACATGGAAGTGTGTCATGTAGTGTACGCCAGATACATATTGACCTTTGTTGGGCAAGATAATTTCCACATCTTGTTCCAAATAGGGTTAATTGTGGTTCGTCCCATCTCATTGCCAAGTTGAAACAATGTATATCATGAAACCCATCCCTCCTTGATTTTTAGGGACACACATTCTCCACCAGGCCATCCAATGCATCCTCCTCTGGTTCTCCTCGTCTCCCCACTAGAAATGCACCATCTTGTGAATGATTTCTTTACAATGTTTTTAGAAATTTTAAAGACCGACATTGAATAGATGGGTATGGCTTGGACAACAAACTTGAGAAGGATCTCCTTCCCTCCGGCAGATAGCAATTTTTCCTTCCAATCATTGATTTTCTAAAAAATTTGCTCAATCAGAAATGGGAAACAATCTATTTTATCTAATCCTACATTTGATGGGGACTCGGTCATTATATTTAGCATGGTACACATTTTTTCTCTTATCTCCACCTCATGTTAGGGCTGAAAAAATGCTGGATTTATCAACACTGACCAATTGCCCTGATGCCGCACAGTAGCACTACAAAAAAAACACTTCCATGATAATACGTCTTTGTCACAGTAGGTCACGTTTCTGTCATGCATGTACATCTATGATGATTTTATGACAGACTCAAAATAGTCATACCTGTGATGTCGTAGAAGTGCTCCATGACAATACTGAAATTATCATCACGGAAGTGTCCACTTCTATGACGATAATGCCGCATCGTGGAAGTGTTTTCGTCAAGGGTAACCGACACATGGCATCCACCGTAACGGGTCGTCGTTAAGCTATCGGGTTCGGTGTTGGATCCAATAACCCGCTAACAGCTTGGACCAATGGCAAATTTCCACGTGTAAATTTCTCATTCGCCGAAGGATCCACGTGTCAGCTCAACGTTGGGACAGATGTCATCCATACAATGGACAGGACACGCCTATGATACGTCGACATGTGGCATGGCCCAACAGTAGCCCATTTAAGGTAAAAAGGCCGGCCCAACCAAAGGCCCACAAGATTTTGTCATACACTACTGGGTCGGCCCGTTAACAGCCTGCCACGATTTGGGCCAAATTATAGCCCACATCATATCCGGCCCGTTAGATGTCTGCCATGTTTTGGGACAAATGATGACCCATATCAGATTCGGCCTGTTAACAGTTTGCCATGTTTTGGGCCAAATGACGGCCCATATTAGATCCGGCCCGTTAACTGCCTGACATATTTTGGGCCAAATTACGACCCATATAAGATCTGGCTCGTTAACAGACACTGAGCTTTCGGCCCCATTGGGGGCCCATTTGAACTACGACCTCTTAAAGGCCCATGTCATATTTGGGCCATATATCACTTTCGGCCTGTTAGTGGCCCTTGGTACATATGGGCCGTTGTCGGCCCAGTTTCACTTTCAGCCATTTAATGACCCGTGTTGCATGCTGGCTTATTTCTAGTCCGAAGTGACTTTCGGCCTCTTAACGGACCGTAATCTTCGTGGATACATTTTAGCCCAACTTGATTATTGGCTCGTTAAAGGCCTGTGATATAACTGGGCCTAATTATGGTCCGCTTTATATCCAGCCTGCTTACAACCCATCATGTTATTGGGCCAACTGTGGCCCGACACATATTTTGGCCTGCTAATGGCCGGTCTTGTGGTTGGGCCAATCATGGGCCTATGTCACAATTCAGGCCCAATCTACTTTCTAGATTGTTAAAAGCCCATTTTATTTTCTGGCCCAACTTAGGCAACTAGTTTACTCGGCTTGTTAAAGGCCCGAAACTAATAGTTGGTGAGTTTACGTCTAGGCCTTCTATTGGCCGGAGATGATTGTATGCCCATGTTTCGGCCCATTCATAGCGATTGGCGGTCCAGCCAGCTTTAGTACCATAATTTTTTATATAAACTGAACGTTCAGGCCCATTGCGCTCCGTCAAAGCTTACAGCCTTTTCAGAGAGCGACGACAGCATATACAGAAAATAAATTACATCATCATGACGAAGAATAAACCTAGACTATACAAATACAACAAAGAAATTACTGCATATTACATGCACTCGACATAAAAGTTCACCGCCAACGATAGTAAAGCGCAACCAGGCAGCATATTACATACACTGGGCATCAAAGGTCACCACCAGTGCAAATAAACACGCCGCCAAATATAATATATGGAATAAACATCACTTCAACACATTTCAAGAAAGGTTAGCCCTGTTTGGGAGCTGCAGCGCAAGCAGGTGAGCAAGCTGATGAGACTGCGCTTGTTTGACGCTTATATCCAACTCTAGCTGCATAGCATCAATACACGTCCTGTACTTCTGGTTAATTCTTCCATAGAGATGGGAGTTCCAGTAGGAGTTGAGCTGAAGCATGTTGTTCTGCTTGAATCTAAGACTGAAGAAGTCGAACAGATTCAGGCGGCGACTTCATCGAACTTGTGACGTTGCTATTAGCGAGTACCTTCGACACTACATCAAGACATGACTTTGAAGTTGTATAGCTATCCCCAAGATGTGTTTCCTTGTTCCCTGCAATATATGTTCGTCTCACTATCATTGTGGCAGTTCTTGTTGGCCTTAGTGATATCACCCTGAAAGAGAAAAAAACAGACAAATAACAGGCTTTGCACGTATAATTATCAGTGATGTCGATTCATCCCATTTCAGTGGCAAATAAAGAGACCTGGTTTAAATAGCATTAACATTGTTCATAGTTAAGACATGGTAGGAAATGGTATTGTGTAGGAGTGGCAAGCTTCACCACATCATTGGATTACAGATCAACAACACAAGCATACATGCAGTGCTAAAGAATGTATAAGCATCGATGGTGAGTGTACTATTAATTTATCCCATTTCAGATTGGCAAATAAAGAGACATGATTTAAATAACATGATCATAATATGCATTGTTCATAGTGAAGACATACCATGATAATCATTATCCTGGAGTTTGTAGTTTCACCACACCACTGGATTACATATCAACGACACAAGTATACATGCAGTGCTAAAGAAGATCACTTGCTATGTTTAGTTTAATTTACATGGTATGAATAAGGAACTAGGTTGTACAACTGAAAACTGAAATTGAGAAGGAGAAACTTATGTTTATGAACTTCTTCATGATCGGCTTCAGTAAGCAGCAACAACGATCGATCGCTTGGGTTCAATTAGCAGCAACAACGAATGAATCGCTCAGGTTCAGTTAACAACCAAGGGATTGATCGCTTGGTTTCAGTAACGTAGCTAGTGCAATCGCTCGGGTTCCGTAAGCGAACGCCTTGCTCATGTTTAGTTAGCCAACGCCTCGCACACATGGGCATATGAGATAAACACGCAAACCACAGTGCCTCGCTCGGCCCTGACGACCCACCGTAACTGGGTACTCCCCAAAAATTTCCTCGCCCTTGCTTCTACCATGAATTTTTCCATCATGGACGGCCCAAAGAATGTCATGCAGGTGCATCTCTGGCCCTCCCAGGACAAAAAGCCCAATTTCTGTCATGATATTTTGCCATAGAAGTAAGACCCCACCACATCTATGATGATACATGTTTTTGTCACAATTATCATCATTGAAGTGTCATAACCATGACAAAAAAAGTTTTCGTTCGAGCCATAATGTCATGGATGTGTCTCTTTTTGTAGTGATCATTGCACATCCTGGTACACTGCCAAAGACATTCATATAGAGCCATATTATTCTAGTTTTATCAAGTTACAATATTGAGTTGTAAGTAAATAAAAGTGGGATGATCATCATTATTAGAGCATTGTCCTAGTGAGAAAAGGATGACGGAGACTATGATTCCCCACAAGTTGGGATGAGACTTTGGATGAAGAAAAAGAGGCCAAAAGAGCCCAACAAAAAATGAGAAAAATAGAGAAGGGGCAATGTTACTATCCTTTTACCACACTTGTGCTTAGAGTAGCACCATGTTCTTCATATAGAGAGTTGCCTGAGTTACCACTTCCATATACTAGTGGAAATTTCTTCTTATAGAACTTGACATGTATATTCCGATGATGGGCTTCCTCAAATGTTCGAGGTCTACATGAGCAAGTGATATGTCTCCAATGTATATATAATTTTTATTGTTCCATCCTATTATAGTATCAATCTTAGATGTTTTATATGCATTTACATGCTATTTTATATCATTTTTTGGGACTAACTTATTAACCTAGTGCCTAGTGCCAGTTGCTATTTTTTGCTTGTTTTTGGCTTTTCAGAAAATCAATATCAAACGGAGTCCACACAGAGAAAAATCTTTGGATTAATATTTTCTGGACCAGAAGGGACCGACGAAGGTTCAGAGAAGACCAGAAGAGTCACGATGGAGCGACAAGCTTACTAGGCGCACCCAGGGGGCGCCCCATGAGTTTGTGGGCCCCACATGGCACCTCTTGACCTAATTCTGCATCTATACATTCCCAAATATTCCCAATATACCAGAGAGCCACCCGAAACACTTTTTCTGCTACCGCAAGTTTCTGCTCTTCCGCGATCCCATATGGAAGCCTTTTCCAGTACTCTGCCAGATGAGAAATTGATCATGGAGGCCTTCTACATCATCCTTCATGCCTTCCAATGATGCATGAGTAGTTCACTACAGACCTACGGTCCATAGCTAGTAGCTAGATGGCTTCTTCTCTCTCTCTCTCTTTGATCTTCAATACAATGTTCTCCTTAATGTTATTGGAGTTCTATCCGATGTAATCTTTTTTGTGGTGTGTTTGTTGGGATTCGATGAACTATGGGTTTGTGATCTGAATATTTATGAGAAGTAATGGAGTCTTTTCTGAACTTTATTATGCATGATTATTATAGCTTTGTATTTTTCACTGATCTATCCGTTTGGTTTGACCAACTAGATTGATTTATCTTCAATGGGAGAGGTGCTTTGTAATGGGTCCAATCTTGCGGTGCTCTATATCCCACTGACAGAAGGGGACAAGACACATACTTGAGTTGTTGCCATTAAGGGTAAAACGACGGGGTTTATTCATATTGATTGGGTTTACTTTGTCTAGATCATGTCGTCTTGCTTGAGGCGTTACTCTGTTTTACACTTAATACCATAGATGCATGCTGGATAGCGGTCGATTGGTGGAGTAATAGTAGTAGATGCAGGCAGGAGTGGTCTACTTGTCTCAGACATGATGCGTATATACATGATCATTGCCTTGAATATCATCATAACTATGTGCTTCTCTATCAATTGCCCAACAGTAATTTGTTCACCCACCGTATGCTATGTGCTTGAGAGAGAAGCCTCTAGTGAAAACTATGGCCCCGGGGTCTATTTTTATCATATATAAAACACAAAAATACTTTGCTGCAATTTTATTTCTTTTCTATTGTTTTGCAATTTACTTTACTATCTACCACTACGAGATTTAATTCTTGCAAGTAACCGCCAAGGGGATTGACAACCCTCTTATTCGCGTTAGGTGCAAGTATTTTCTTTTGTGTGTGCAGGTGTTGTTCACGAGGCTTTGTGTGATTCTCCTAATGGATTGATAACCTTGATTCTGGACTGAGGGAAATACTTATCTCTACTGTACTGCATCTCCTCTCCTCTTCGAGGAAATCCCAACGCAGCTCACAAGTATCAGCAAGCAAGTTGGATGCACACCCACTTAGTTTTCATTTAGCTTTCATACATTATAGCTCTTAGTGCATCCGTTGCATGGCAATCCCTACTCCTCGCATTGATATCGATTGATGGGCATCTCCATAGCCCGTTGATCTATCGAGTTGATGTGAGACTTTCTTCCTTTTTGACGTCCCTTATTGATCTCTATCACCGCATTCTATTCCACCTACAATGATATATCCATGGCTCACACTCATGTATTGCATGGGGTTGAAAATGCTGAAGCACGTTAGAAGTACGATCCAATTGCCTGCATGGTTTGACACCAGGGTGCTCATGATTTATATTTATTCGGTGAAGGCGGAGTCATGACATGTTAACATGATAAAATGAGTGGGGATAACATTCGTTAAGGATCATATATTTTGAAAAAGTAATGACTATTGTTACTTCATCGTTTCTCATCATTTATATTGTAAATAGATTACATGATACACATGCTAGGTAGCATTCACCATCAATAATTCTGTTTTTATCATTTACCTACTCGAGGACGAGCGGGAATTAAGCTTGGTGATGCTGATACCTCTCCAACGTATCTATAATTTTGGGAACTAACCTATTAACCCAGTGCCAGTTGCTGTTTGCTACTTGTTTTTGGTTTTCCAGAAAATCAGTACCAAACGGTATGAAAATTTTTGACGTTTTTTTGGACAAAAGAGACCCTAGAAGCTTCGGGAGGAGACCAGATGACAAGCATGGAGACGGCAAGGAAACATGGCGCACCCTGTTACCTTGTGGGCCCCCACATGGCTCCATTTGACCTAATTCCACTTCTATAAATTCTCAAATATTGGCAAACCTCGAGAGAGCCACCTAAAACACTTTTTCCGCCACCGCAAGCTTCTGTTCTTCCGCAATCCCATCTGGAGGCCTTTTCCGGTACTCTGCCGGAGGGGGATTCGATCACGGAGGGCTTCTACATCATGCTTGCTGCATTTCGATGATGTGTGAGTAGTTCACCAGAGACCTACGGTTCCATAGCTAGTATCTAGATGGCTTCTTCTCTCTCTCTCTCTCTCTTTGATCTTCAATACAATGTTCTCCTCGATCTTCTTGGATTTCTATCCGATGTAATCTTCTTTTGCGGTGTGTTTGTTGGAATCCGATGAATTGTGGGTTTATGATTAGATTATTCATTGAAAGAATTGAGTCCTTTCTAAACTTTATTATGCATGATTATGATAGCTTTGTATTTCTCTCTGATCTATCTATTTGGTTTGGGCAACTAGATTGATTTATCTTCAGTGGGAGAGGTGCATTGCAGTGGGTTCAATCTTGCGGTGTCCTCACCCACAGTGACAGAAGGGGTAGCGAGGCATGTATTGTATTGTTGCTACTAAGGGTGAAATGACAGGGTTTATTCATATTGAATGGGTTTAGTTTGTCTACATCATGTCATCTTGCTTAAAGTATTACCCTATCTGTCATGAACTTAATACCATAGATGCATGTTGGATAGTGGTCGATTGGTGGAGTAATAGTAGTAGATGTTGGCAGGAGTCGGTCTACTTGTCACGGACGTGATGCTTATATGTGTGATCATTGCCATGAATAACATCATAATTAACTATGCGCTTTTCTATCAATTGCCCAACAGTAATTTGCTTACCCGCTGTATGCTATGTGTTCGAGAGAGAAGCCTCTAGTGAAAACTATGGCCCACGGGTCTACTTTACTCATATTACTAAAACCAAAATTACCTTGTTGCAATTTCTTTACTTCTCTTTTATTTTGCAATTTATCTATCTACCTATACAAGATTTAATCGTTGCAAGTAACGAGTTCAAGGGGATTGACAACCCTCTTGCCCGCATTGGGTGCAAGTATTTGCTTTTATGTGTGCAGGCGCTGTTCACTTGGGTTTGTGTGATTCTCATATTGGTTTGATAACCTTGGTTCTCACTGAGAGAAATACTTATATGTACTAGACGGCTCCTCCCTTTCTCTTCGGGGAAAATCCCAACGTAGCTCACAAGTTGCAACTCCAAATCTTTAACCCCATTTGAATCAGTGTTATTCCAGAGATGAGGTGGACCAAATAAGATGAAATTAAAAATGAAATCCAACTAGATCATGTCTTTAAGACCATAGATGAAATGTCCCACTTTTTTGGAGGCCGCCGAGAACCAAAATGAACGATCATGAAGTTGAGTCACATTGAAACCAGAGGCAATGCCACCGATACAACATTGTAATGCAAGGCCAACCGATGACATTGGGAGGGGGAAGAAGAGAAAGAAGACACAAAGAAAAAATTCTTGGAGGAATAGGATGGAGATTAGTGCACTGTAGATCCAAAACGACATGAACCTGTTCCGCAACCGCAAAGACCAGGACTGAAATCCCAGTGGATGAGGCCATCATCGACACACTCTAGAGATCTTCATGGGCGGCACTCAAATGCACAGTGGTGGAGGTCACGTGGTGGAGATCATGGTCGCGGAGGGCATCGATAAGGTACAACAGTTATGTGAGCCATGTTGTAATATAATGCCATGACGATGATGGTTAATTACTACATGATTTACTACTATGCAATGAAGCTATCTCGATGGTGTTGTTGGAAACACCCGCTTTGATTGCCCGATACCGGTTCGATCGGGTCGACGTCCTGGCCTAGGTCAGACGCATGGGCTTTATGATGTCAGCCCAGCCGAGTGATCTCCTGGCATTGACTCGGGCCGTTTAGGTATCCTATGGCGAATCCTTGCCATGGCCCTTCCGCAGGGGATCCCAATGTCAATAGGAACATAATATTGGCATTACATGAGGTTTCCATGAATTCCAGGTATATTTTAGTTACTACGACAACTTCCTTGTATTAAGGAACCATACTTGTATATTTAAAATAGATTATGAGAAAAATGGGAAAGTTCTCTCTTACTTTATATCTCCTCCCCTCCACTCTCTATATCTCTCTCACACCCCACCCCTCTGGGATTGATTAGCAAATAGTAGCTAGTTTGGACCCAGGGTGCAAGTCTAGGAAGTTAAATAAGAAATGTTTGAAATTTGAGACAATAAGCCAAGACAACCATCACTAGTTTAAGAAGACACATGTAATTTCATAGCAACATTGGTAATGTTTTTTCATCCAAGATCGAGGGACTCATGCTTCTATAATAATACCATATATCATTCAATAGTTTTTTCCAGAGGAATACGTACCAACTTTTATGTAGATGATGGCGCTATTGAATTTACCATTAGGATGGGAATGGGCTGACCCAAACCTGGCCTTGGACCCGCCCAAGCCCAATTTTAGAGGTCACAGGTCAACCCACATACAAAATAGTCAGTGGCCTTGTTGTCCCAATGGGTATTTTGGGTCGACCCAAATTCTTGCTTTACATTGCCTTGTGGACAAACGAGGTGTTAAAATGAGCCATGGTTAAATGGAATCTGACTAGTGTAAGAATTGATAAGATTTCTAATATGTGGTTAATAGAAAAAATCAAGCCATCTGCTTGTGGTTTATATGTGCGCATCTTACGTAAATATACCCAGACAATTTTGTTGTTCATATAGGCGAGCGTTTGCCAGAAATTATCCGATAGACTACGTCGCAAAATTGGGCCCTACGACAATGCCAACGCGACGGAGATTGCAGCTGATGTGAGACATAAGACTATAAGGTGGGCTGACCAGGTTGAACCAGCGGGTCACTAGGGGCCGACTCTTTTGACCCCAATCTTGTTTGAGACCGACCAACATGACCCATTGGCCTCAAATTTTTTGGTCGGTAAGTGACCCAGCGGGCCGGCCCAGCCCATGCCCATTACTAATTTACCAATAAGATATCCTAGAAGATATCATGAATTATTAGAATAATTTATCACCCATATCTCTTAGATACTGTATGAATACTGGTGATTAAAGTTCAAATATTTTAGTTAATGACACAATTGAATAATACATGAAGGCATGCATGTTCATAGATACGCAATATTCCTATAAATACACCTAATGTCACCTCATGTAGCATCCCTCCTAAGAAACGAACACTATCATACCATATACATCTCTACTTTCCATACCTTTCCTGAAAAGTTCTTGATTTTACTAGGAGCTATGGATCCTAATGGCTCCTATCCTAACAAAGTCGGATCTAGTGAAAGTGAGGCCAACATTTCTCCCTTGCATGATGCACCGAGAGGCAGAGTGATCATGCCAATGTTGAGTGATTTTCTTCCCCTGAATTCCACACCATCAGATTCAACTTGGGTATGGAACACCCCACCTACCATTGATGCACCACATGTAGTTACCATGCCATCAATCAAAGATTATTCCATCATGCCATATCAAACCACTGTATCACTATCATCACTACCTCCACAGTTTCCTGATGCAAAGTTTACTCCTTCAACTAGGGTCAATACCCTTACTTCTCAGCCAAACCATAGGGAAATCTTTGAGAACCCGCCAGAAATATTCTCGCACCAAGATTTCCTGTCAAATCCTATTAGGAATTACTTTAGTTCATCGGATCAAAGGAGGATCTTTTCCATGGAGTCTCCATCAATTACATCCTTACTCCAAGGAGATCCCATTGCAGTTGTCAATGCCCACCTTAATACTATTGGAGCAATAGATGATGGTCCAATCTTTGAGATCCCAACCAGGAGCGTCTACAAGGTAAACTTAGTACCATCACAATTTGTTTGTATTTCTATAGTTTGTCACCACTCACCAAGTATTATACAGGGTCCACAAAATATACCACATGGGACGCTAACCAGTGACGCTACGTATGTTCTGCCTACCCCTCTTGCTCCATTCGCCACATCCTCACATGGCCCCAGAGAAGACAAGACTCCTATGGGTGTACCAAATGGCATTAATAATAGTGGTATTGTGCGTAATACTATGAGTTCAGGTAAGTACAGATGCAGCATTTGCAATCTCACCTTCAACTCATCTCAAGCCTTTGGTGGTCACATGAGTTCCCATAGCAAAGCAAGAAAGAACAAGCTACAATGTTGAACTATGAGCACCAGAATGGATGAAGGCAGAGGTTCTATCCCAGATGGAAAAGATATTATGGCTTCTTTACTTTTAGAAATAAAATGATGAATAAAATTGCATAAGATTGGAAAATATTGTGTGGGTGTAAAAGATAGAACAATATTTGTTTGAATATGTTTGTATTTGTTATTTCCTTATGTAACTATTAGACTCATAGATGGTTATCTGCTATGTTAATCGTTTTCCCATTAAATTTATGAAGTAACCATGCTTTTGAATGAAGAACCATTAGAGCTATGTAAGTTGACAAGGATTGGCAAATGAATCTTGCATTCTTTATGGAGAGGTTGAGAATGTGGAGCACATTTTGTTTACCTATACCATGGCTATGTTTTTTAGAGTTGTGTTCGCTTGTGGCTCAATGAAAATTGGGACCCATTGAACTTTCAGAATTGGTTTTCTTGTATTGCTCCTTTCTCTGGCAATTCAAGACGGCTATGTTGGGTTAATTTTTGCTGCTATTTCCTTGCATTTATGGGTTACTCATAACAAATTTACTATTGAGCATATTTTACCTAATAAAACTATTGATTGCTTGTTCAAACTTAAAATTATCTTAAAATAATGATAGATTCTTGCTAAGGCGCAAGGTGTTGACAACATGGCCCTCATGATATCCAAGATCCCCGCTATTGGGATGTGTAGCATGCAACACTTGGATAAAGAAAATAATTCCTTCTGCATAGAACACCCGAGAGAATGCTCGGGAGATAGATCATGAGATTACCACTAGACACTCAATCCTCGTAGTGGAAGTATAATTTGAGTAGAGTGTTGTTCAGAGGAGAGTGTTGTTTGTTCAATTCATCTCCTCTAGCCAATTCCCTCGAAAAGCCAATCATGGAATCCCTCAAGCAATTCGTTAGTGTGGTGCAAGTGCATCGCCTCTAGAGATATCCTTGCATGTAGATCAAACTTTGAGAGATGGACTGGCAGGCCCATTTGCATGACCGGGGCGAGTGGAGGTGGCTAGAATATGTCACATGTATAACCTAGCTGATGTAGTTACAACCGCCCTTAACTGAGCATCATACCTTCAGGTATATAGAAGTCTCATTGTGGGATAATCAGTTAAGGACCACGAGAGGTATGAAGCCCATAATTTATTCGGCACGTGGCCCAAGTCCTAATCGGATCATGTCCAAGTAGTTAAATCTAGCCTTGACCAAGTAGGTTCCTTCCCTTATGCGCTCGACCCTTTAGGTTCACGCACACATGGTCTCAAGTTTATTACAAGCCATGGGAAAAATATTTACCGAATTAACCAGTGTTTGCATCTCTCTAACTCTACCTTGTTACTTTCACTTGCATGTCTTTCATTTTGTTTCCTATACTCTTGTAGACGCATTTGACTAGGGTCTATCCCAAGGATCATTTTCCCCTTCCTCGTATTGCCCAGATAGCAGACTCCATTGTTGGTTGTGAGAGACTTTGTTTTCTTGATGCGTACTTAGGGTACCATCAGATCCGAATGTATGAGCCCGATGAAATAAAAACTTCCTTCATCACCCCTTTCGTGTGTTTATGCTACATCACGATGCTATCCAGTCTAAAAAATGCAGGCGCAACTTTCCAACTCATGATTTAGGTGTGTTTATGATGATATTAGTCAAAATGTGGAAGCATATATGGATGATATCATGGTCAGGTCTAAGAAACGATCCACGTCTTAGCCGACCTCACTAAGGCCTTCAAAATCTTCCGAACTTAGGGGATACAACTCCACCCTACTATGTGCGATTTTGGAGTCCCAACTAGTAAATTACTCAGTTTCCTTGTTTCTGAAAAAGGAATCAAAGCTAATCCTGAGAAGATAGGCGCTATCGTCCGAATGAAGAAGTCTGAATGTCTCACGACATCCAAACGCTCACTAGTTACATTGCGGCCTTGAAGAGATTTATTTCCAGGATTAGTGAAAAAATCAGATAAGTTCGAATGGACATACGAAGCACATGTTGCATTTGAATAACTGAAAACTATGCTTTGCACCCAGCCGATGCTTGCAACTCCAAGTAGTAAGAAGCCATTGCTCTTATACATAGTAGCAATGAGCCAAGTGTTAAGTGTAGTTCTCACAGTGGAGCGTGAAGAACAAGCAAATGTCTGCAAGTGCAATGGCATGTGTCAGTGTGCACTAAGAACGGGGTCCTTAGATCCCCTGACTTATGCACATGCAGTAGTAGCATCCTTGGCAAGAGACCTTGGTGGAGAGCAACTCAAGATCAAGAAGCAGGTCTTCGTGAGATCAAGGTGCGCATCAAGAAGACCAAGACAAGATACAAGGATAAAGCAGGCCCTTGCCGGCAAGGCAAGCTCGGCAAGGAGAAGGCCCGACAGGCGCAGGACCCGGAAGGCTTCGCCTACCATTGGTGCTCCACCTCACCGAGCAGGTTGTCACCCATCGATGAGGTGTCGAGCCCGCTGGCGGTTAGGTGAATCTTGTCGGGTAGGTGGCATCCCGCTGGAAGGAGGATTACCTTTGTTGACACCCGTCCTAATGGCGTGCCAAGCTAATAGGAGGCAGATGAGTAAGCGGTGTGGCAACCTTGCCGGGACTCCTCCTCCTTGCGACACCTAGCGATGCATTTAATGCATTTTGTCCTAACTAGCAGAGTTAGGTATGATAGATCTGTTTCTATCTAATCACCGTATAATTACCCTTTTGCCACTATTGTAACCCCTTGAGCTATAAAGGGAGGGCATGGCAACCTTTACAAGGGTTGGAACCCATTGCAACCTCATGCATATGTTCTCGTGCAACTGCTCTCTCCTCGCGACTTGTCAGGGGAGAGCGCTCCGTGTGCTTGCGCATTCACCCATTAAATACACCAAGGCAGGAGTAAGGTTTTACGCTTCTTAGCGGCCTGAACCTGGGTAAAACCACCACGTCCCTCGTCGTTCTTGCTCTTTGCGCTGCGTGTGATGTCTACTACGCAACTTTATTCTTGTAGACTCGTGTTGGGCCTCCAAGCGCAGAGTTTTGTAGGACAGTAGCAATTTTCCCTCAAGTGGATGACCTAAGGTTTATCAATCCGTGGGAGGCGTAGGATGAAGATGGTCTCTCTCACCCTGCAACCAAATAACAAAAAGTCTCTTGTGTCTCCAACACACCAAATACAATGGTAAATTGTATAGGTGCACTAGTTCAGTGAAGAGATGGTGATAAAAGCATAGTAATGATAGTAGATAGTGATTTTTGTGATAGGAACAATAAAAAACAACAATGTAGCAATTGATAAAATGGAGCACGAACGGTATTGTAATGCTTAAAAATGAGGCCTAGGGTCCATACTTTCGCTAGTGCAATCTCTCAACAATGATAATCTAATTGGACCACATAACAATCCCTCAACGTGCGATGAAGAATAACTCCAAAGTTCTTATCTAGCAGAGAACATAAGAAGAGATTGTTTGTAGTGTACGAAACCACCTCAAAGTTATTCTTTCTGTTCGATCTATTCAAGAGTTCGTACTAAAATAACACAAAGCTATTCTTTCCGTTTGATCTATCCAAGAGTTCGTACTAAAATAACACCATATGGTACACATCGAACAACTCTAATGTCACCTAGATACTCCAATGTAACCACAAGTATCCACGAGTTAATTATACAATATGCATCAAACAATTTTAGATTCATAATACTCAATCCAACACAAAGAACCTCAGAGAGTGCCCGAAGATTTCTACTGGAGAAACAAAAGACGAGAACGTGCATCAACCCCTATGCATAGATTATCCCAATGTCACCTCGGAATCCGCGAGTTGAGTGCCAAAACACATATCAAGTGAATCAATATGATACCCCATTGTCACCACGGGTATTCATAGCAAGACATACATCAAGTGCTCTCAAATACATAAAAGTATTCAATCCGATAAAACGAAATCTCAAAGGGAAAACTCAATTCACAAAAGAAAACACAATATGATCCAACTATATTAACAAAGCATGCAATACATCAAGATCGTGACACCTCATGAACATGAGAGAGAGAGAGAGAGATTAAACACATAGCTACTGGTACAAACCCTCAGCCCCTAGGGTGGACTACTCCCTCCTCATCATGGTGACCACGGGGATGATGAAGATGGCCACGGGTGATGATTTCTTCGGCAGGGTGTCGGAATGGGGTCTAGATTGGTTTTTCGTGGCTACAGAGGCCTGCGGTGGCGGAACTTCTGATCTAGGGTTATCTTCGGGGGTTTTGGAATATTCGGGAATTTCTAGGGCAAAGAGGCAGTGCGGGAGGCCACTGAGGTGGGCACAACCCACCAGGGCGCGCCTAGGCCCCCAGGCGCGCCCAGGTGGGTTGTGCCTCCCTCGGGGTACCCCTCTGGTACTTCTTTGGCCCACTGGTGGTCTTCTGGTCCAAAAAAAATCTCCAAAAAGTTTTGCTGCGTTTGGACTACGTTTGTTATTGATTTTCTGCGACGTAAAAAACAAGCAAAAAATAGCAACTGGCACTGGGCGCTATGTCAATAGGTTAGTCCCAAAAAATGATATAATGTTGCTATAAAATGATTGTAAAACATCCAAGGATAACATAACAACATGGGACAATCAAAATTTATAGATACGTTGGAGACGTATCAACGTGCACTCCCCTGGGCGAACCAGTGATATATCTACATCGTATCTACTTTTCCAAACTCTTTTGCACTTGTTTTGGACTCTAATTTGCATGATTTGATTGAAACTAACCCGGACTGACGCTGTTTTCAGCAGAATTGCCATGGTGTTATTTTTGTGCAGAAATCAAAGTTCTCGGATTGACCTAAAAATTTACGGAGAATATTTCTGGAATATATAAAAAATACTGGCAGCAAAAGATACTAGAGGGGGGCACCCAGAAGCCAGAAGCTCAGGGGGCGCAAGCACCCCCAGGGCACACCTAGCATGCTTGTGGCCCCCCTGGACCTCCGACAACCCTAACTCCAACTCCATACATACCTATTCGTGGAAAAAAAATCAGAGAGAAGGATTCATCACGTTTTACGATAAAGAGCCGCCACACCTCTTGTTCTTCATCGGGAGGGCTGATCTGGAGTCCGTTTGGGGCTCCGGAGGGTGGAATCCGTCGCCATCACCATCATCATCATCAACCTTCCTTTATCACCAATTTCATGATGCTCACCCCCGGGAGTGAGTAGTTCCTTCATAGGCTTGCTGGACGGTGATGAGTTGGATGAGATTTATCATGTAATTGAGTTGGCTTTTTTAGGGTTTGATGCCTAGTATCCACTTTGTTCTGAGATTGATGTTGCTATGACTTTGCTGTGCTTAATGCTTGTCACTAGGGCCCGAGAGCCATGATTTCAGATTTGAACCTATTATGTTTTCATGGATATATGTGTGTTCTTGATCCTAACTTGCAAGTTGTAGACACCTACTACGAGTTATGATCCGCATACCCGAAGGTGACAATAATTGGGATTCTTTCCTGTGATTACCGTAGTTTTAGGAGTTCATGTACTCACTAAGTGCTAATGCTTTGTTCCGGTTCTCTATTAAAAGGAGGCCTTAATATTCCTTAGTTTCCTTATGGACCCCGCTGCCACGGGAGGGTAGGACAATAGATGTCATGCAAGTTCTTTTCCATAAGCACGTATGACTATATACGGAATACATGCCTACATTATATTGATGAACTGGAGCTAGTTAAGCTCGCCCTAGGTTATAACTGCTACATGATGAATGTTATCCAACCCAATTATCCATGGCTGATCCAATGCCTATGAGCTTTTCACATATTGATCTTTAATTGCTAAGTTACTTTTGTCGTTGCTACTGTTACAATCACTACAAAACTGCTACTATTACTATTGCCACTGTTACTGTTACTATCATACTACTTTGCTACTAAATACTTTGCTGCAGATATTAAGTCTCTTAGGTGTGGTTGAATTTACAACTCAATTGCTAATACTTGCGAATATTCTTTGGCTCTCCTGTGTCAAATCAATAAATTCGGGTTGAATACTCTACCCTCGAAAACTGTTGCGATCCCCTATACTTGTGGGTTATCAAGACCTTTTTGTGGCAAGTTGCCGGGGAGCATAACTCTATTTGCTGAGTCACTTGGGATTTACATCTATTTATCACTATGAGGAATCTTAAGAATGAAAGAACCAAGATCGTTCCCTCTAAGACAACGGGAGGTAAGGAACTGTCCTCTAGCTCTGCACATGATTCACCTTCTGTTTTGAGTAAGCTTGTGACACCTACACCTGCTATTAATCCTGATATGTCGCAAGTAATTTATGGTGCTACTTCTGCTATGAAATATGCTTATAATGATGCTAGTACTTTACTTGATAAAACTGTGCCACTGGGTGAAATTCTTGATGAACAACTTGCTAGGGTTAATGAAATTGAGAATGCTAAAACTGATTATATTTCTGAAACTGAGGAAATTATTGAAACTGAAAACTTTGAAACACCTATTAGATCTAGCACTCCTATTTATGAATTGCACGATATACCTGAGGGTTATGTTATGGATGGAGAGGTAGCTAGAGACTTTCTTGCTTGTAAGAATTGAGATGATCTTAAGAAATTACTAGGGAAGTTGAAAGAAAAATCTATGAATGCTAGAATGCAATATGATCCTAAGTTTTCCACTTCACCTATCTTTGTTACTAACAAGGATTCTGAATTCTGATTCTGAATTATCTGGCGATCCTGAGTTAATTACTTTGGTTGATTCTGATCCTTTCCATGGTTATGAATCTGAAATTGTTGTGGCACATCTTACTAAACTGAATGATATATCCATCCTATTTTCTCATGAGGAAAAAAATTCGCTACTACTATATTCTTAAGTTATTTCCTTTCTCATTAAAGAGTGATTCTAAGACATGGTTTAATTCTCTTGCTCTTGGTTGTGTTCGTAGTCCCCAGGATATGATACATTACTTCTCTGAAAAATATTTTCCTACTCATAAGAAACAAGTTGCTTTACAGGAAATATTTAACTTTGTGCAAATTGAAGAGGAGAACCTCCCTCAAGCTTGGGGGAGGCTTCTCCAATTACTTAATACTTTGCATGATCATCTCTCAAGAAAAATGAAATACTTGATATCTTTTATAATGGACTAACCGATGCTTCTATGGACCACTAGATAGTTGTGCTGGTTGTATTTTCAGGGAACAAACTGTTGAACAAGCTGAAGAACTATTGAATAATATATTGAGTAATGATAATGATTGGACTCTTCCTGGACCATCGCCCAAGCCAACTCCAAAGAAGAGAGGTATTCTATTTCTCAGTCCTGAAGATATGCAAGAGGTAAAGAAATCTATGAAAGAAAAAGGTATCAAAGCTAAAGATGTTAAGAATTTACCACCTATTGAAGACATAGGTAGTAGAGGTAAATTCTCTCTATAGATTTGATGAAGGTGATATTCCTTATACTAAATCTGCTAGTCAATGCTTGGATGATTTTGACAACTTTACTGTTAAACAAGAAAACTTCAATGCATACGTTAGTAGACAATTGAAACGAAATGCTTATATGATTGAACGCTTGAGTGACTATGTTTAGAACTATTAATGATCTCAAGGTTGTTAGTAAACATGCTTCTATGATAAAAACTCAAGTAGAACAAGTTCTTAAAGCACAAAATGATTTGCTTAATGAGATGAACAATAAGATTAATGATCATGCTGTTAGAGTTATGACTAGGGGTGGTAAAATGACTCAGGAACCATGTATCTTGAAGGCCATCCTAAAAGAATTGAACAAGACTCTCAAAGAATTAATATTGATGCACCTAGCTAGTCCACCTAAAAAGAAAAAGAAAGATGATAGGACTTTGCATGCTTCTAGTGAACCTACTGTAGACCCACCTGAGAATCCAAATGATATTTATATTTCTAATGCTGAAACAGAATCTGGTGATGAACATGAACCTAGTAATAATGGTAATGATGATGTTCATGTAGATGCTCAACCTAGTAAAGATAATGATGTGGAGATAGAAACTGTTGTTGATCTTGATAACCCACAACCTAAGAATAAAAGATATGATAAGAGAGACTTCATTGCTAGGAAACATGGTAAAGAAAGAGAACCATGGGTTCAGAAACCCATGCCTTTTCCTCCTAAAGCTTCAAAGAACAAAGATGATGAAGAATTTGAGTGCTTTGTTGAAATGCTTAGACCTATCTTTTTGCACTTACCTTTGACTGATATTTTGAAATGTCTCCTTATGCTAAGTATGTGAAAGATATTGTTACATTGGAAGCTGAAATTTCCACTATGCTTGCTAATTATTCATTAAGGATGGAATACCAAAGAAACTAGGAGACCCAGGAATACCAACTATTCCTTGCTCCATTAAAGGAAACTATGTTAAAACTGCTTTACGTGATTTGGGAGCCGGTGTTAGTGTTATGCCTTTCTCTTTATATAAAATACTTGATTTGAATAAGTTGACACCAACTGAAATCTCTTTGGAAATGGCTGATAAATCAACTATGTTGGTGCAACAAACTCTAGGTCTATTGCCCAGACTGTGCACAGGCAGAAGGGCAAGATTGAAGCACCAACACAAGCCAGAGTCCAAGAAACCAAGATCTCCAAGGGACCAACATGCAGATCAGAGGGACCGAGATCAAGCCCGAGAAGCAAGATACCATCAAGAGAAGGGCCTCCTTTGCCGGGCAGGCGAGCCCGGCAAGGGGCGAGGCCACCCCCGGAGGAAGACGTCCAAGATGTACCGACAGTGCCTGCCGGGACACACGGATGCAAAACCACCTCACCAAAACTACTCCGCCACGACCCATGTCATCAATCAGTGCGGTGTCAAGCCGCAAAGTGATAGCCATTCACCACAAGGCAGCCTCTCCCTACAGGAAATACCCACAGATGACACCCGTCCTGCCATGTGTCAAGCGAGCAGGAGTGGAGCTGGCGAGATAGCCCGGCAAGCCTTGCTGGGTAACCAACGATGTGACGTTGAGCGGTGCATTTAACGCGCCTTGTCAGCCCGCAGAGTTAGGTATGATAGCACTGTTTGCTATCATATCAGTGCATAATGACTACTTTGCCATTGTGGTAACCCCTTGATCTATAAAAGGAGGCCCATGGCAACCGTAGACAGGGTTAGAAGATTGGATAACTCACACCCCCATACGCGCGTAGCCACTATCGCCCTGAGGCAACCCTTGCTGGGCTAGTGTACTATGCTCCATCACCACCTTTCCACCATCAATCCACCAAAGCAGGAGTAGGGTTTACGCCTCACGGCGGCCCGAACCTGGGTAAAAAAGCCCGCGTGATCTCTGCCGTGCCGTGATATGTCTCCAACGTATCTATAATTTTTGATTGCTCCATGCTATATTATCTATTATTTTGGACTATATTGGGCTTTATTTTCCACTTTTATATTATTTTTTTGGGACTAACCTATTAACCGGAGGCCCAGCCCAGAATTGCTGTTTTTTTGCCTATTTCAGTGTTTGGAAGAAACAGAATATCAAACAGAGTCCAAACAGAAAAATCCTTTTTGGAACGTGATTTTCTTCCCGAATAAGATCCAGGAGACTTGGACCCTACGCCAAGGAAGCTCCGAGGAGGGCACGAGGTAGGGGCGCGCCCTACACCCCGAGGCGCGCCCCCACCCTCGTGGGCCCACTGAAGCTCCACCGACGTACTTATTCCTCCTATATATACCCACGTACCCCCAAACGATCAGAACAGGAGCCAAAAACCTAATTCCACCGCCGCAACTTTCTGTATCCACGAGATCCAATCTTGGGGCCTGTTCTAGAGCTCCGCCGGAGAGGGCCGTCATCACGGAGGGCTTCTACATCATCATAGCCTCTCCGATGAAGTGTGAGTAGTTTACCTCAGACCTTCGGGTCCATAGTTATTAGCTAGATGGCTTCATCTCTCTTTTTGGATCTCAATACAATGTTCTCCCCCTTTCTTGTGGAGATCTATTTGATGTAATCTTCTTCTTTTGCGGTGTGTTTGTTGAGACCGATGAATTGTGGGTTTATGATCAAGTCTATCTATGAATACTATTTGAATCTTCTCTGAATTCTTTTATGTATGATTGGTTATCTTTGCAAGTCTCTTCGAATTATCCGTTTGGTTTGGCCAACTAGATTGGTAGTTCTTGCCATGGGAGAAGTGCTTAGCTTTGGGTTCGATCTTGCGGTGTCCTTTCCCAGTGACAGAAGGGGCAGCAAGGCACGTATTGTATCGTTGCCATCGAGGATAACAAGATGGGGTTTATTTCATATTGCATGAATTTATCTCTCTACATCATGTCATCTTGCTTAAGGCGTTACTCTGTTTTAACTTAATACTCTAGATGCATGCTGGATAGCGGTCGATGAGTGGAGTAATAGTAGTAGATGCAGAATCATTTCGATCTACTTGTCACGGACGTGATGCCTATATACACGATCATGCCTAGATATTCTCATAACTATGCTCAATTCTGTCAATTGCTCAACAGTAATTTGTTCACCCACCGTAGAAAACTTACGCTCTTGAGAGAAGCCACTAGTGAAACCTATGCCCCCCGGGTCTATTCTCACCATATCAATCTCCATCACTTTAATCTTGCTTCGCTTTTTTACTTTTCTTTTTACTTTTCACTTTGCATCTCTATACCAAAAATACCAAAAACATTATCTATCAGTTCTCACTCTCGTAAGTGACCGTGAAGGGATTGACAACCCCTAATCGCGTTGGTTGCGAGTTGCTATCGATTTGTGCAGGTACGAGGGACTTGAGCGTGGCCTCCTACTAGATTGATACCTTGGTTCTCAAAAACTGAGGGAAATACTTACGCTACTCTGCTGCATCATCCTCTCCTCTTCGGGGAAAACCAATGCAAGCTCAAGAGGTAGCAAGAAGAATTTCTGGCGCCGTTGCCGGGGAGTCTACGCAAAAAAGTCAACATACCAAGTACCAAATCACAATCCCTATCTCCCGCATTACATTAGTTGCCATTTGCCTCTCGTTGTCCTCTCCCCCACTTCACCCTTGTCGTTTTATTCGCCCTCTCCTTCTCCTTCTCCTTCTCTTTCTCCGTTTGCCTTTTTCTCGCTTGCCTTTTGTTTGCTCATGTGTTGGATTGCTTATTTGTCGCGATGGCTCAAGATACTACCAAATTGTGTGACTTTACCAATACCAACAATAATGATTTCCTTAGCACTCCGATTGCTCCTCTTGCCAATACTGAATCTTGTGAAATCAATACTGCTTAGTTGAATCTTGTTATGAAAGATCAATTCGCCGGCCTTCCTAGTGAAGATGTCGCTACTATTCTGAATAGCTTCGTTGATTTATGTGATATGCAAAAGAAAAAATATGTCGATAATGATGTCGTTAAATTGAAGCTATTTCCTTTTTCGCTTAGAGATCGTGCTAAAGCTTGGTTTTCGTCTTTGCCTAAAAATAATATTGATTCTTGGAACAAGTGCAAAGATGCTTTTATCTCTAAGTATTTTCCTCCCGCTAAGATCATCTCTCTTAGAAACGATATTATGAATTTTAAGCAACTTGATCACGAACATGTTGCACAAGCTTGGGAGAGAGTGAAATTAATGATACGTAATTGCCCTACTCATGGTTTAAATTTGTGGATGATTATACAAAAATTTTATGCCGGATTGAATTATGCTTCTAGAAATCTTTTAGATTCGGCCACGGGAGGCACTTTTATGGAAATCACTTTAGGAGATGCTACTAAACTCCTAGATAATATTACGGTTAATTATTCTCAATGGCATACTGAAAGGTCTTCTACTAAAAAAGTGCATGAGATAGAAGAAATCGATGTTTTGAGTGGAAAGATGGATGAACTTATGAAATTATTTGCTACTAAGAGTGTTTCTTCTGATCCTAATGATATGCCTTTGTCTACTTTGATTGAGAATAACAATGAATCTATGGATGTGAATTTTGTTGGTAGGAATAATTTTGGTAACAACGCAGAGGGAATTTTAATCCTAGGCCATATCCTAGTAATCCTTCTAATAATTATGGAAATTCCTACAACAACTCTTATGGAAATTATAATAAGATTCCCTCTGAATTTGAGAATAGTGTTAAAGAGTTTATGAATTCACAAAAGAATTTTAATGCTTTGCTTGAAGAGAAATTGCTTAAAGTTGATGATTTGGCTAGGAACGTTGATAGAATTTCTCTTGAGGTTGATTCTTTAAAGCTTAGATCTATTCCTGGTAAGCATGATATCAATGAGTCTCTCAAAGCTATGAGAATTTCCATTGATGAGTGCAAGGAAAGAACCGTTAGGATGCGTGCTTCCAAAGATGCCTTTATTAAAGCGTGTTCTTCCAATTCCTATGAAAATCAAGATGAAGATCTAAAAGTTATTGATGTGTCCCCTATCAAATCTTTGTTTTGCAATATGAATCTTGATGAAACTGAATATGATCTTCCTTTACCTAGAAGGCGTTCCAAAAATTCGGAGTATTTAGATCTTTATGATGAAATTAATGAAAGTGGGATTGAAAGAAATAAAAATTTAGATGTTGCTAAACTCACTATATTGGATTTCAAGGAATTTAATTATGAAAGTTGCTCTTTGATTGATTGTATTTCCTTGTTGCAATCCGTGCTAAATTCTCCACATGCTTATAGTCAAAAGAAAGCCTTCACCGAACATATTGTTGATGCCTTGATGCAATCTTATGAAGAAAAACTTGAGTTGAAAGTTTCTATCCATTGAAAACTCTATGATGAGTGGGAGCCAACCATTAAAATTAAAATTAAAGATCATGAGTTTTATGCTTTGTGTGATTTGGGTACTAGTGTCTCCACTATCCCCAAGACTTTGTGTGATTTGCTAGATTTCCGCGATCTTAAAAATCGCTCTTTAAACTTGCATCTCGCGGATTCTACTATTAAGAAACCTATGGGAAGAACTAATGATGTTCTTATTGTTGCAAATAGTAATTATGTGCCCATAGATTTCATTGTTCTTGATATAGATTGCAATCCTTCTTGTCCTATTGTTCTTGGTAGACCTTTCCTTAGAACGGTTGGTGCGATTATTGATATGAAGGAAGGGAATATTAGATTCCAATTTCCATTAAAAAAGGGCATGGAACACTTTCCAAGAAATAAAATAAAATTTCCATATGAAACCATCATGAGAGCCACTTATGGATTGCCTTCCAAAGATGGCAATACCTAGATCTATCCTCGCTTTTATGCCTAGCTAGGGGCGTTAAATGATAGCGCTTGTTGGGAGGCAACCCAATTTTATTTTTAGTTTTTTGTGTTTTTCTTCTGTTAGGGGACAAATAACCCATCTACCTTCTGTTTGGATGAGGTTTTGTGTTTTAATTAGTGTTTGTGCCAAGCTAGACCTATTGGATCTTCTTGGATGATAGTTATTTGATCTTGCTGTAATTTCCAGAAACTTTGCGTTCAGTGCCCGAATTATTAAAAATCATCAGAACGTGATAAAATACGGATTCCAATTGCTGTTGATGAATAAACAAATTGTCTAGGTCGAATAATTTTGGTAGATTTTTTGGAGTTCCAGAAGTTTCCGTTAGTTACAGATTACTACAGACTGTTCTGATTTTGTCAGATTCTGTTTTTCATGTGTTGTTTGCTTATTTTGATGAATCTATGGTTTGTAAAATAGTTTATAATCCATAGAGAAGTTGGAATACAGTAGGTTTAACACCAAAATAAATAAAGAATGAGTTCATTACAGTACTTTGAAGTGGTTTTATGTTTTCTTTCTCTAACGGAGTTCACGAGATTTCTATTGAGTTTTGTGTTGTGAAGTTTTCAAGTTTTGGGTGAATTATTTTGATGGATTATGGAGCAAGGAGTGGCAAGAGCCTAAGCTTGGGGATGCCCATGGAACCTCCAAGATAATCCAAGGACACCAAAAAGTCAAAGCTTGGGGATGCCCCGGAAGGCATCCCCTCTTTCGTCCACTTCCATCGGTAATTTACTTGGAGTTATATTTTTATTCACCAACATGATATGTGTTTTGCTTGGAGCATCTTGTATTATTTGTGTCTTTGTTTGTTAGTGTGCCACAATCATCCTTGCTGTACACACCTTTTGAGAGAGTCATCTATGAATTAAAATTTGTTAGAATACTCTTTGTGCTTCACTTATATCTTTTGAGCTATGTAGTTTTGCTCTATGTGCTTCACTTATATCTTTTGAGCGTTATAATTTTGCTCTATGTGCTTCACTTAGATCTTTTAGAGCACGGTGGTGTTTGTTTTAAAGAAACTATTGATCTCTCATGCTTCACTTAAAGTACTTTGAGAGTCGTAATAGCATGGTAAATTGCTTAATATTAATATGCTTGGTATTCATGATTTGTGAAATTTTCTTTTGAGTGCGTTGAATACTAAGAAAAGATTGAAGCATGATAATTGTTTTGAGATATGGAGGTGAGTCATGCTAGTGGAAGTAGTTGTGAATTTAAAGAATACTTGCGTTGAAGTTTGTGATTCCCGTAGCATGCACGTATGGTGAACCGTTATGTAACGAAGTCGGAGCATGAAGTGTTTATTGATTGTCCTCCTTATGAGTGGCGGTTGGGGACGAGCGATGGTCTTTTCCTACCAATCTATCCCCCTAGGAGCATGCGTGTAATACTTTGCTTTGATAACTTCTAGATTTTTGCAATAAGTATATGAGTTCTTTATGACTAATGTTGAGTCCATGGATTATATGCACTTTTTCCCATCCTTCCACCATTGCCAGCCTCTCTAATACCACACACTTTTCGCCGGTATCATACACCCACCATATATCTTCCTCAAAAAAGCCACCATACCTACCTATCATGGCATTGCCATAGCCATTCCGAGATATATTGCCATGCAACTTTCCACCGTTCCGTTTATTATGACACGCTTCATCATTGTCATATTGCTAGCATGATCATGTAGTTGACATCGTATTTGTGGCAAAGCCACCGTTCATAATTATTTCATACATGTCACTCTTGATTCATTGCATATCCCGGTACCCCGCCGGAGGCATTCATATAGAGTCATATCTTGTATCGAGTTGTAATTGTTGAGTTGTAAGAAAAATAAAAGTGTGATGATCATCATTTTTAGAGCATTGTCCCAAGTGAGGAAAGAATGATGGAGACCATGATTCCCCCACAAGTCGGGATGAGACTCCGTACGAAAAACAAAAAATAATAATAAAAGAGGCCATAAAAAAAGGCCCAAATAAAAAATGAGAGAAAAAGAGAGAAGGGACAATGTTACTATCCTTTTACCACACTTGTGCTTCAAGGTAGCACCAAGATCTTCATGATAGAGAGTCTCCTATGTTGTCACTTTCATATACTAGTGGGATTTTTTCATTATAGAACTTGGCTTGTATATTCCAATGATGGGCTTTCTCAAAATGCCCTAGGTCTTCATGAGCAAGCGAGTTGAATGCACACCCACTTAGTTTCTTTTGTTGAGCTTTCATATACTTATAGCTCTAGTGCATCCGTTGCATGGCAATCCCTACTCACTCACATTGATATCTATTAATGGGCATCTCCATAGCCCGTTGATACGCCTAGTTGATGTGAGACTATCTTCCCCTATTTTTGTCTTCTCCACAACCACCGTTCTATTCCACATATAGTGCTATATCCATGGCTCACGCTCATGTATTGCGTGAAGGTTGAAAAAGTTTTGAAAATGTTAAAGTATGAAACAATTGCTTGGCTTGTCATCGGGGTTGTGCATGATTTAAATACTTTGTGTGGTGAAGATGGAGCATAGCCAGACTATATGAATTTGTAGGGATAACTTTCTTTGGCCATGTTATTTTGAGAAGACATAATTGCTTCATCAGTATGCTTGAAGTATTATTATTTTTATGTCTATATGAACTTTTGTCTTGAATCTTTCGAATCTGAATATTCATACCACAATTAAAATTTTTTGCATTGAAATTATGCCAAGTAGCACTCCGCATCAAAAATTCTCTTTTTATCATTTACCTACTCGAGGACGAGCAGGAATTAAGCTTGGGGATGCCTGATATGTCTCCAACGTATCTATAATTTTTGATTGCTCCATGCTATATTATCTACTGTTTTGGACTATATTGGGCTTTATTTTCCACTTTTATATTATTTTTTTGGGACTAACCTATTAACCGGAGACCCAGCCCAGAATTGCTTTTTTTTTTGCCTATTTCAGTGTTTCGAAGAAACAAATTATCAAACGGAGTCCAAACAGGAAAATCCTTTTTGGAACGTGATTTTATTCCCGAATAAGATCCAGGAGACTTGGACCCTACGCCAAGGAAGCTCCGAGGAGGGCACGAGGTAGGGGGGCGCGCCCTACACCCCCAGGCGCGCCCCCACCCTCGTGGGCCCACCGAAGCTCCACCAACGTACTTCTTCCTCCTATATATACCCACGTACCCCCAAACGATCAGAATAGGAGCCAAAAACCTAATTCCACCGCCGCAACTTTTTGTATCCACGAGATCCCATCTTGGGGCCTGTTCCGGAGCTCCGCTGGAGAGGGCCGTCATCATGGAGGGCTTCTACATCATCATAGCCTCTCCAATGAAGTGTGAGTAGTTTACCTCAGACCTTCGGGTCCATAGTTATTAGCTAGATGGCTTCTTCTCTCGTTTTGGATCTCAATACAATGTTCTCCCCTTCTCTTATGGAGATCTATTGGATGTAATCTTCCTCTTTTGCGGTGTGTTTGTTGAGAACGATGAATTGTGGGTTTACGATCAAGTCTATCTATGAATAATATTTGAATCCTCTCTGAATTCTTTTATGTATGGTTGGTTATCTTTGCAAGTCTCTTCGAATTATCCGTTTGGTTTGGCCAACTAGATTGGTAGTTCTTGCCATGGGAGAAGTGCTTAGCTTTGGGTTCGATCTTGCGGTGTCCTTTCCCAGTGACAGAAGGGGCAGCAAGGCACGTATTGTATCGTTGCCATCGAGGATAACAAGATGGGGTTTATTTCATATTGCATGAATTTATCTCTCTACATCATGTCATCTTGCTTAAGGTGTTACTCTGTTTTAACTTAACACTCTAGATGCATGCTGGATAGTGGTCGATGAGTGGAGTAATAGTAGTAGATGCAGAATCGTTTCGATCTACTTGTCACGGACGTGATGCCTATATACATGATCATGCCTAGATATTCTCTATGCTCAATTCTGTCAATTGCTCAACAATAATTTGTTCACCCACCGTAGAAAACTTATGCTCTTGAGAGAAGCCACTAGTGAAACCTATGGCCCCCGGGTCTATTCTCACCATATCAATCTCCATCACTTTAATCTTGCTTTGTTTTTTTACTTTGCCTTTTACTTTTCACTTTGCATCTTTATATCAAAAATACCAAAAATATTATCTCTATTAGATCTCACTCTCGTAAGAGACCATGAAGGGATTGACAACCCCTAATCGCGTTGGTTGCGAGTTGCTATCGATTTGTGCAGGTACGAGGGACTTGAGCGTGGCCTCCTACTGGATTGATACCTTGGTTGTAAAAAACTGAGGGAAATACTTACGCTACTCTGCTGCAGCATCCTCTCTTCTTCGGGGAAAACCAACGCAAGCTCAAGAGGTAGCATGCCGCCAAACGCTCGTCTGCTCTTTGTGCAACGCGATGCCCCCCTGCCGAACCAGCAAGGGGCCTCCTGGTCCCATACGTGGCCGTGGTTTCCTGCGACATCTTTGGCGCTCCACGTAGGGGGATCGCTTGCGCGAACCTGAAGTCGTGTGCAGCGCGTCACCTTCGTCACCATCTTCATCTTCGACGATGTCATCGACCATGGCGCCCAAGAAGAAACCCGCTTCTTCGGCGCATCCATCCACTTCGAAGGCTCCGCCGCCCACGGCCTCTAATGCTGCAGGGGGTGGGGAGACACACGAGGACGTGGACGCTGCTGGGGATGTGGTCGGAGCAGGCGGCACCATCACCACTTCCCCCGTGGTCGACACAGGAGCAGGAGACGTCGGAGAAGAGCAACATCCGCACGTGGCCGTAGGGGTGGAGGGGCTACTCCATCTGTGCCCCTTCCTCCCACCGACAGGCAAAACCGCAACAACGGCACTCGGACCAGGGCGAATCGCCGCCCTTCGGCCACTCCCACCACGGGCGTGGCCACAACGCGTGCACCTCCCCCAGGACGGGTCGACCAAGCCGTTATGCCAGACGGAGCCGCTGGCCCTCGAGCGCCTTTACCGCACCATCCTGCCATCCAAGTGGTCGCCCCACAGCAGCGGGGGCATAGTGCTGCCACCGTTGGCACCGTCACGAGCCGAGCGACGGTGCGATCGACTTCATCATCACCCATGCCAAGTATAGCCTCAGAGGCCATGGCGTGGGCTCAGCTGCTGCTGAGATTTCCTCCAGCGGCCGAGCAGATGGACGAATGGCGTGCCACCATTCAAAGTCTGCTCGGTTTCGCTGAAGCTAGGGGCTCACAGCGAGCTGACCTGTCGCGGCCTCCCAAAGCGATAGCAACGGCTTGTGTTGCTGAACGTACGAGGGAGCCATCCCCACGATGCACTCGCCGCCACGACAGCCAGCGTGAGCGCAGCAGAATCAAGACCCCGACGGCGTCTCGATGGCCTCCGCCGGACCGATGGGTGCGACGGCCCCGACGTTGACGAGCCTGCGCTTGGCATTGGCGGGTGCCTACCTTTCGAGGATGGCTGCCCTGCCTTTACCCGGAAGCTGCGGCAAGTCCGTTGGCCGTCCGTTCGCACGTTCAAGCCAGAGATACCAGAGAAGTATGATGGGAGGCTGAACCCGGCAGAGTTCCTGAGCATCTACACCATCGCTGTTCAGGTTGCCGACGGAATGGATGAGAAGGTGTTCGCCGATTGCTTTCCTTTGGCCCTCAAGTCCAATGTGAGGTCTTGGCTAATCCACCTGCCAGAGAACTCCATTTCATCATGGGCAGACCTGTGCCATGAGTTCATCGGTGGCCACCAAGAGCCGGGCCGACCCAGCGACTTGCAGCTTCTCCAACAGAAGGAAGGAGAAACCCTCCGTAAGTATTTACAGAGATTCCGTAAAGATCATAGAAACATCCCAAATATCCACCGGCAGCCGTGTGAAGGAAATATGCCCTAGAGGCAATAATAAAGTTGTTATTTATATTTCCTTATATCATGATAAATGTTTATTATTCATGCTAGAATTGTATTAGCCGAAAACTTAGTACATGTGTGAATACATAGACAAAACTGAGTGTCCCTAGTATGCCTCTTCTTGGCTAGCTCGTTAATCAAAGATGGTTAAGTTTCCTAACCATAGACATGTGTTGTCATTTGATGAACAGGATCACATCATTAGAGAATGATGTGATGGACAAGACCCATCCGTTAGCTTAGCATTATGATCACTTAGTTTTATTGCTATGGCTATCTTCATGACTTATACATATTCCTCTGACTATGAGATTATGCAACTCCCGAATACTGGAGGAACACCTTGTGTGCTATCAAATGTCACAACATAACTGGGTGATTATAAAGATGCTCTATAGGTGTCTCCGAAGGTGTTTGTTGGGTTGGCTTAGATCAAGATTAGGATTTGTCACTCCGTGCAGAGAGGTATCTCTGGGCCCTCTCGGTAATGCACATCACTATAAGCCTTGCAAGCAATGTGACTAACGAGTTAGTTGCGGGATGATGCATTACAGAACGAGTAAAGAGACTTGCCGGTAACGAGATTCAAATAGGTATGATGATACCGACGATCGAATCTCGGGCAAGTAACATACCGATGACAAAGGGAATAACATATGTTGTTATGCGGTTTGACCGATAAAGATCTTCATAGAATATGTAGGAACCAATATGAGCATCCAGGTTCCGCTATTGGTTATTGACCAGAGATGTGTCTCGGTCATGTCTACATAGTTCTCGAACCCGTAGGGTTCGCACGCTTAACGTTCGATGATGATTTGTATTATGAGTTGTGTGTTTTGGTGACCGAAGTTTGTTCGGAGTCCCAGATGAGATCACGGACATGACGAGGAGTCTCGAAATGGTCGAGAGGTAAAGATTCATATATTGGAAGGTAGTATTCGGACATCGGAATGGTTCCGTGTGATTCGGGTATTTTACCGGAGAACTGAGGGGTTACCGGAACCCCCCGGGGGAAATATTGGGCCTTAGTGGAGAGAGAGGAGGGCTGCAAGGGGTGGCCGCCCCCCATGGCAGCCTGAACTGGACTAGGGGGAGGGGGCGGCTCCCCCTTTCCCTCTCCCTCTCCCCCTCCTTCATTTTCCCTCCGGTGGAGAAAGGAAAGGGGGGGTCCAAGTAGGACTCCCCCGATGGCGCGCCCCTCCTGGCCGCCGGCCTCCTCCTCCCCTCCTTTATATACGGGGGCGGGGGGGGGGGGGGCACCCCAAAGGCACACCAAGAATTCTCTTAGCCGTGTGCGGTGCCCCCTCCACTGTTTACACCTCCGGTCATAGCGTCGTAGTGCTTAGGCGAAGCCCTGTGCGGATCAAATCACCATCACCGTCACCATGCCATCATGCTGACGGAACTCTCCCTCGACCCTCGACTGGATCAAGAGTTCGAGGGACTTCATCGAGCTGAACGTGTGCTGAACACGGAGGTGCCGTACGTTCGGTACTTGGATCGGTTGGATCATGAAGACGTTCGACTACATCAACCACATTAACATAATGCTTCCGATTTCGGTCTACGAGGGTACGTGGACACAATCTCCCCTCTCATTGCTATGCATCTCCTAGATAGATCTTGCGTGATCATAGGAATTTTTTTGAAATTGCATGCTACTACCTCTTGAGCTTGTGTTGGTTTTCCGCGAAGAGGAGAGGATGATGCAGCAGAGTAGCGTAAGTATTTCCCTCAGTTTTTGAGATCCAAGGTATCAATCCAGTAGGAGGCCACGCGCAAGTCCCTCGTACCTGCACAAATCGATAGCAACTCGCAACCAATGCGATTAGGGGTTGTCAATCCCTTCACGGTCACTTACGAGAGTGAGAACTGATAGATAATGTTTTTGGTATTTTTGGTACAGAGTTGCAAAGTGAAAAGTAAAAAAGCAAAGTAAAAAAGCAAAGCAAGATTAAAGTGATGGAGATTGATATGATGAGAATAGACCCGGGGGCCATAGGTTTCACTAGTGGCTTCTCTCAAGAGCATAAGTATTCTACGGTGGGTGAACAAATTACTGTTGAGCAATTGACAGAATTGAGCATAGTTATGAGAATATCTAGGATATGATCATGTATATAGGCATCACGTCCGTGACAAGTAGACCGAAACGATTCTGCATCTGCTACTATTACTCCACTCATCGACCGCTATCCAACATGCATCTAGATTATTAAGTTAGAAATAGAGCAACGCTTTAAGCAAGATGACATGATGTAGAGAGATAAATTCATGCAATATGAAGTAAACACCATCTTGTTATCCTCGATGGCAACGATGCAATACGTGCCTTGCTGCCCCTTCTGTCATTGGGAAAGGACACCGCAAGATCGAACCCAAAGCTAAGCACTTCTCCCATGGCAAGAAGAACCAATCTAGTAGGCCAAACCAAACTGATAATTCGAAGAGACTTGCAAAGATAACCAATCATACATAAAAGAATTTAGAGAACATTCAAATATTATTCAAAGATAGACACAATTCATTGGTCTCAACAAACACACCGCAAAAAGAAGAAGATTACATCGAATAGATCTCCATGAGAGAGTGGGAGAACTTTGTATTGAGATCCAAAAAGAGAGAAGAAGCCATCTAGCTACTAACTATGGACCCGAAGGTCTAAGGTAAACTACTCACACTTCATCGGAGGGGCTATGATGATGTAGAAGCCCTCCGTGATGACGGCCCTCTCTGGCGGAGCTACGGAACAGGCCCCAAGATGGGATCTCGTGGATTGTTTGGGGGTACATCGGTATATATACGAGGAAGGAGTACATCAGAGGAGCACCGAGGGGCCCACGAGGTAGGGGGGCGCGCCCTGTAGGGGGGGGCGCCCCCCACCCTCATGACCGCCTCCGGTACTTCTTGGAGTAGGGTCCAAGTCTCCTGGATCACGTTCGGTGAGAAAATCACGTTCCCGAAGATTTTATTCCGTTTGGACCCCGTTTGATATTCTGTTTCTCCGAAACTCTGAAATAGGCAAAAAACAGCAATTCTAGGCTGGGCCTCCGGTTAATAGGTTAGTCCCAAAAATAATATAGAAGTGGAAAATAAAGCCAATATAGTCCAAAACAGTAGATAATATAGCATGGAGCAATCAAAAATTATAGATACGTTGGAGACGTATCACATGCTACGTTCCCAACAGTGGTATCCGAGCCATGTCTATGTGTAGATGATATGCACGAGTAGAACACAAAGAGTTCTGGGCGATAATAGTCATATTTCTTACCACCAACGTCTTACTTTGATTCGGCGATATTGTTGGATGAAGCGGCCCGGACCAACATTACATGACCGCATTCATGAGACTGGTTCTACCGACGTGCTTTGCACACAGGTGGTTGGCGGGTGTCTGTTTCTCCAACTTTAGTTGAATCGAGTTTGACTACGGCCGGTCCTTGTTGAAGGTTAAAATAGCACACTTGACGAAAAATTGTTGTGGCTTTGATGCATAGGTAAGAACGGTTCTTGCTAGAAGCCCATAGCAGCCACGTAAAACTTGCAATTACAAAGTAGAGGACGTCTAACTTGTTTTTGCAGGGCATGTTGGGATGTGATATGGTCAAGACGTGATGAGATATAAATTGTTGTATGAGATGATCATGTTTTGTAAAAGTTATCAGCAACTGGCAGGAGCCTTATGGTTGTCGCTTTATTGTATGAAATGCAATCGCCATGTAATTGCTTTATTTTATCACTAAGCGGTAGCGATAGTCGTAGAAGCAATAGTTGGCGAGACGACAACGATGCTACGATGGAGATCAAGGTGTCAAGCCAGTGACGATGGAGATCATGACGGTGCTTTGGATATGGAGATCAAAGGCACAAGATGATGATGACCATATCATGTCACATATTTTTATTGAATGTGATGTTTATCCTTTATGCATCTTATTTTGCTTAGTACGGCGGTAGCATTATAAGATGATCCCTCACTAAATTTAAGGTATAAGTGTTCTCCCTGAGTATGCACCGTTGCTACAGTTTGTCATGCCGAGACACCACGTGATGATCGGGTGTGATAAGCTCTACGTTCACATACAACGGGTGCAAGCCAGTTTTGCACATGCAGAATATACGGGTTAAACTTGACGAGCCTAGCATATACAGATATGGCCTCGGAACACTGAGACAGAAAGGTCGAACATGAATCATATACGGGTTAGAGAGTGAAATTATTGAAACTGATAATATTGTTGAAAGTGATGATGAAGATTCTCCCCCTAGATATGAATTGCCTGATGTACCTGAGGGTTATGTTATGGATGAAGAAACTACTAGAGATCTTTTTGCTTTCAAGCATAGATATGATCTTAAGAAACTGTTAGCTAAGCTGAAAGAAAAATCTTTGAATGCTAGAATGAAATATGACCCTGCTTTTGCTACTTCACCTATCTGTATTTCCGATAAGGATTATGATTTCTCTGTTGATCCTGAGATAATTACTTTGGTTGAATCTGATCCTTTCTATGGCTATGAATCTAAAACTGTTGTGGCACATCTTACTAAATTAAATGATATAGCCACCCTATTCACTCATGAGGAAAAAATTCATTACTACTATATCCTTAAATTATTTCCATTCTCATTAAAGGGTGATGCTAAAATATGGTTTAATTCTCTTGATCCTGGTTGTGTGCGTAGTCCTCAGGATATGATTTATTACTTCTCTGCTAAATATTTCCCCGCTCATAAGAAACAAGCTGCCTTAAGGGAAATATATAAATTTGTGCAAATTGAAGAAGAGAGTCCCCCACAAGCTTGGGGGAGGCTTCTCCGATTACTTAATGCTTTTCCTGATCATCCTCTCAAGAAAAATGAAATACTTGATATCTTTTATAATGGACTAACCGATGCTTCCAGAGACCACCTGGATAGTTGTGCTGGTTGTGTTTTCAGGGAAAGAACTGTTGATCAAGCTGAATTGCTATTGAATAATATGTTGAGTAATGAAAATGATTGGACACTTGCTGAACCAACTCCTAAGCCAACTCCAAAGAAAAGGGGTATTCTATTTCTCAGTCCTGAATATATGCAAGAGGCAAAAAAAATCTATGAAAGAAAAGGGTATTAAAGCTGAAGATGTCAAGAATTTAGCACCTATTGAAGAAATACATGGTCTTGATAACCTGACACAGGTAGTAAAGGTAAATTCTCTCTATAGATTTTATGAAGGTGATATTCCTCGTTATAAGTCTGCTAGCCAATGCTTAGATGAGTTTGATAATTTTATTGTTAAACAAGAAAACTTCAATGCTTATGTTGGTAGATAATTGAAACGTAATGCTTATATGATTGAACACATGAGTGATTATATGTCTAGAATTAAAGGTGACCTTAAACTTATTAGTAAACATGCTTCTATGGTTACCACTCAAGTAGAACAAGTGCTTAAATCTCAAAATGATTTTCTCAATGAATTAAATAATAAGAAAAATGATAATCTTGCTAGAGTTATGACTAGAGGGGGTAAAATGACTCAAGAACCTTTGTATCCTGAGGGCCACCCTAAGAGAATTGAGCAAGATTCTCAGAGAACTAATGTTGATACGCCTAGTTCTTCTAAAAAGAAGAAAAAGAAAAATGATAGGACTTTGCATGCTTCTAGTGAACCTGTTGTTGACACACCTGAGAATCCCAATGATATTTCTATTTCTGATGCTAAAACACAATCTGGTAATGAACATGAACCTAGTGATAATGTTAATGATGATGTTCATGTTGATGCTCAACCTAGCAATAGCAATGATGTAGAGATTGAGCCTGCTGTTGATCTTGATAACCCACAATCAAAGAATCAACGTTATGATAAGAGAGACTTTGTTGCTAGGAAGCACGGTAAAGAAAGAGAACCATGGGTTCAGAAACCCATGCCTTTTCCTCCTAAACCATCCAAGAAAAAGGATGAGGAGGATTTTGAGCGCTTTCTTGAAATGATTAGACCTATCTTTTTGCGTATGTGTTTGAATGATATGCTTAAAATGAATCCTTATGCTAAGTACATGAAAGATATTGTTACAAATAAAAGAAAGATACCGGAAGCTGAAATTTCCACCATGCTTGCTAATTATACCTTTAAAGGTGGAATACCTAAGAAACTAGGAGATTCAGGAGTACCAACTATACCATGCTCCATTAAAAGAAACTATGTTAAAACCGCTTTATGTGATCTTGGAGCCGGTGTTAGTGTTATGCCTCTCTCTTTATATCGTAGACTTGATCTGAATAAGTTGACACCTACTGAAATATCTTTGCCAATGGCTGATAAATCAACTGCTATACCTGTCGATATTTGTGAGGATGTGCCTGTTGTGGTTGCAAACGTTACTATTTTAACAGACTTTATTATTCTTGATATTCCCGAGGACGATAGTATGTCGATTATCCTTGGTAGAACCTTTTTGAATACTGCAGGGGCTGTTATTGATTGCAACAAAGGCAATGTCACTTTTCATGTTAATGGTAATGAGCATACGGTACACTTTCCGAGGAAACAACCTCAAGTCCACAGTATCAATTCTATTGGAAAAACTTCAACAATTACTATTGGAGGTTTTGAATTTCCTCTTCCTACTGACAAGAAGAATATGATATTCTTATTGTTGGGTACGTGCATATCCCCATTGAGGTAACCTAGTGCTATTCGAAAATTCTTTGGTTTCATGCGATGCGGAATGAGTTTGTTAACAAGACTTGATCAACCTTGTTAGTGGATTCCTTTTGATGAGTATGAGATGGATGAAGTTAGAAAGCACAACTCTCTGTACCCTCCTTTTACTTTATGTTATTTAGATTACATAAAGCAAAATTAGTATTTTCTGTCTATTTTCTGAATTATCCTTGCAATAAGAAATACCCCAAAAATAAAAGTTCTCCAAATATCCTGAAAATGAAATATGATTTTTTCTAGAATATTTAAGAATATTTGGCACTGAGAACACAATAGAGGGGGCCACCACCTGGCCATGAGGGTCCAGGGCGCGCCCCCTGCCTCGTGGGCCCCACGTGCCGCTCCACTTATTCCAGCACCCACACACTTCTTCTTCCTCCAGAAAAAAATCCTCCCCTAGCTCAAACCCGTGTTCTAGCTCATCTTGCCGCAATTTTCGATCTCCTTGCTCAAAGCTCCGTTCACAAAACTGCTTTGGGGGATTGTTCTTCGGTATGTGACTCCTCCAATGGTCCAATTAGTTTTTGTTCCAGTGCTTTATTTATTGCAAAATTTTGCTGCCTAGGTGACCCTGTTCTTCAGCTTGCATGTCAAATTTATTTGGTCAAAAGTAGTTTTAATGCATGATATAGCCTCTAGGCACTTGTGGGAGTAGTTCCTATTAATCTTGTTGAGTTTGGTTCACTTTTATTTTGACTACTAAAAAATTCAGAAATTTTTTAGAGGAAGAAATATGTTTAGGAAAATGTACCAAGGTGGTTCCTCAAGAAAGCAGGCACCTAGGCTCACGATACGTGAGCCGGACTATGAACTACCGAGGGAAGCTCAAGTGCGGCCTTGTGAATGGCCGTCAGAGGAGTTTATGGTCGGAGAAGGTATCAAGGATGAATTTGACGCGTATGTGCGTAATGCTGATCTTGAGGGCTTCGTCTCAGATAAGCGCCCGCAATACCGTTACTTAACTGATTCCTTTGTGAGAAGGTTTAAATTTACATCCTCGCGCAATTCTTGCACTGTTCTATTTGATCTTTATGATAAATCATATACTATGGACCTAGAAGATTTTAATGCTGCTTGTAAACTCCCACAGTGGGGCAATGTTAGTGAACCGCGTAAATCTGAATATAAAGATTTTCTTGCTAGTATCACTATGGGGGAATCTAGAGAAATCACACAAGCTACCATAGGGAGCATTCATTTTCCTTCCATACATTATTTTGCTCTCTTTATAGGTAGATGCATTAACGGTAAAGATGAGGCCTCTCACATGTGCGTTCCAGATCTTAGTGTCCTCAAGAGTGCGGTATTAGGAGATAAGCAATATAACTTGGGGTCTATTATTGCACCTAGGTTGCATCTTAACGGTATAAGTGGAGATTTGTTTGGTGGAATTTATGCAACTCGTTTAGCTAATTTTCTTGATGTACCCATACATGAAAATGATATAGAGACACCTCCTGCTTATTTAGATTATAATGCTATGGTTCACCATCAGTTTATTGAGAGGGATGAGCAGCCCCTTCAGTACCGACTAATCTTTGACAGACAGCGCGCTGCCCATATTGCTCTCCCTACTCCTACTTTCTTTGACTTTCAGGCAAAAAGGAGATATGTTATAACCAGGGAGGAGGCGAACGAGTACGAGAGGAGGACGGAGGTAGCTCGCCTCACTCCAAGCTGCAGCTCCTCAGGCAGTAGCCGCTGCATTTCAGTATGACCCTAGTTACGACTTTGGATATCTGCCAGGCCAGCCGTGGCCATAGACCAACTTAGGCCAAAAGCCTAAGCTTGGGGGATGTCGGTGTACTAAAATAGGGGTACCTTAGTACCCCGAACTTGTGCACGGGCAGTCGTAGCACCCCGCGGCAAGGCCTGCCAGGTGATCGCCAAGACCCTCCATGGTCCCCTCTTGGGCCATTCAAGAACAAAGTATTTGAGCCAAGGCCCCGGCAAGAGAAGCTTGCCGGGAAGGCCACCCGAAGAGAGCGAGGCCCTGGAAAGAGGAGCTTGCCGGGACTGCCGCTAGAAGCACAAGACCCCGGCAAGAGGAGCTTGCCAGAAAGGCCATCCACGGCACGACAAGGACCTCGCCACGACGCGTCCCGCGCTCCGGCAAGGCCCGGTGAGCAACAAGCTCCCGGGCGCGACAAGACATCCACCGCGGCAAGGCGCTTGCCGCGGCAAGTTACCACCCCGTGCCTGCGCTCCAGCTCACCCACCAACGTGTCGCTCTTGGGGCGTTCCAGGCGCACGTGGCAGGAGGCTGTGTAGCCAGGGGCATGCGGTGGCGAAGCGAAGCTGACAGAGTAGCCATCGTGGCAAACGGTGGCGCTCCTGACGGTCCTGTTCCTGCACCGTCTGGGCGACGCGGACGGGCATTTAATGCCCTTGTCCCCCGCCGTCAGAGTTAGGTATGATAGCACTATACAGCCACTGTGCAGGCAGCTGTACCCACTACAACATTCTACCATTTTTGCCCCCACCTACGCTGCCACCTGTGGGTAACCCCTTGAGCATATAAAAGGAGGCCCCATGCGCACGTAGGGGGGGGGGAGGAGACCCGTCGTCACGCTCGGCCTCGCCATCGGCTCGTGTGTACTGTAGCACCACGCACCTCCGAGCAAGAACACAATACAAACCACAAAGCAGCAGTAGGGTTTTACGCATCCGTGCGGCCCGAAGCTGGGTAAACCCCTCGTGTGCATCGCCTCGATCTGCTCTTCGTGCAACCTCCGCCCCCCGCCGAACTGTCGCGACCGGTTTTTCGGACATTAATTTCCAGAAAATGGCCGTCGAGCTCATCAGCCCCAGGATTACTGTTAGCTGATGAGGATCCAACTTGATACAGAAATTCCAAGCAAGTGTACAGAATATGTAGTACAAGACCATTGTGGCCTATGAGTACAACAAATGGTTTCTAGTGGCTGAGGGCGGAAGCGGTTTGTGGATCACCACGGCTATGGGACTCCATTTCCCACGGGAACAGCTGACCAGGTTAACTCCTATCTTCGCGAGGCTGCTATCATCATTGCTTAGGTTCCGAGACTGTCGTCGCAACGCTCCTCTCCAAGCAAGCAATCTGGCCAAGACAATAGCCAGGGACAAGCCAGTGAGTACTTTGAATGTACTCGCAAACATTAAGAACATAGGTATATTATAGCCACAGATAATCATGTATCAAAATATTATACAATTCCTCTGATCATTGTGGGATAAAGTTCATGATGTATATGAATAAATATTTAAGAAATGCATGGGCAATCAACAAATAAATGAAATGATAAAAATGTGCCACGGTCGGGCGTCTGAGCGACACCACATAAAGGGCTTTAAAAGGAATGCCACAGTCGGGCGTCTGAGCGACACCACATACAAGGCTTTAAAAGAAATGCCACAGTCGGGCGTCTGAGCAACACCACATACAGGGCTTTAAAAGAAATGCCGCAGTCGGGCGTCTGAGCGACACCACATACAGGGCTTTAAAAGGAATGCCGCAGTCGGGCGTCTGAGCGACACCACATACAGGGCTTTAAAAGAAATGCCGCAGTCGGGCGTCTGAGCGACACCACATACAAGGCTTTAAAAGAAATGCCGCAGTCGGGCGTCTGAGCGACACCACATAAAGGGCTTTAAAAGGAATGCCACAGTCGGGCGTCTGAGCGACACCACATACAGGGCTTTAAAAGAAACAAACATAATAAATATCTCGGAGGTAGGACCATCCCAGAGATATTCGATGATAACAATAATATCACGGGTTAGTCAACAATAATAATAATCATAATCTTCACAAGTCACAAGTAGTAAATCCCGTTCTGGTTTAACAGTTTCACCTCCGAAGACCGACACTAAGACCGACACTTGACCCATCCCAGACTGTAATCCTTAACCATGGACACGGCTATTCGAATAGGTTTAATCTCTGCAGAGGGTGTACTCTTTACCCACGAGTAACGGATTCCTTTAGTCCATCGGGACTAATTCCGTCTACGGTCTTTTAATTGAAAACACACCCGACTTGCACACACCAGCTCAACTCACCGGTGTCTGGAATCACCCACGACACCTGTCAAGCAAACTCTAAGTGGGGAGGATACAACCTCGACGTAGCATGGGATCAAATTTCTATTCGCGCGCTCTAAGGGGTATCCCCCTCTCGGTCCCAACCGGATACACCCATGCCCCCGGACCAGGTGGCATGCCTAACGGATGCAGCCGGTATCTTCCACCATGGCCTCTCTGTATGGTGTGTGCCAAGACAAGGGTTAACAACTTACTGAACCATACCCTACTTACGGTAGGGACCTGTGGCAGTACGAAACAAGTATGGGGGTTACCGGAACAAGACTCGATCTATGGTCGACTCAGGAGGTAGTAATAATGCTGCATGATTGGCACAACAATGTATGTATTTCAACCCACAGATAGAACACCACACGACATACCCCATCATGCCATACCGGACACGACCGTCTCAACGGAGGACTAGGGACAAGACCACGTCTACCCAAGACAGAGGCCTTCCCGGCATTCCTTCCGGTATGCATGAAGAGTGTATGGCGGTGATTTCCATCACAAAACATGTCAACTCCATATGCATGAAATTCACTAATAAGCACTTATGAGTAGGATCACGTCCTCACATAAAATGACACATGCACGTGCCGGGGTGGTGTTGTCACCGAGTCAAACAACACACAAAAAAAATTTCACCAGGGTTCAGTATGCTTGCCTTTAGGTCATGGAAAAGAAGGGTGCATCCAAATCACCTTGAAACCTTCAAAAATCCTATTTAAAAGGATATGTATGAATTAACACATACAATTAAAACAGCACAAAAGTTGTTTTGAAAAATTTTCAAATAAATCTTAAAATAAACTAGACAAAATTTAAGAAATGTAGGAAAAAGAATCAATTCATTTGGAGTTGTATTTAAAGAGTTATAGTCAGTCAAAGTTTAGTCAAATCTGTTATTAAAAATAAATATATAAAAGAAAACGATTCGGACGGAATACGCTTTCGGTGCAGAGGAGGCGTACTTGAGATTTTACGCCTCCACTTATCCACGTGGACGGCGTGGGGTGTCACTGACAGTGGGCCCACCTGGCCCACTGGTCAGGTTTGACCAGTCCCCACTCCCTCCTCTTCCTTGCCCGAGCAGAGGCGGGACGTCCGGCGTTCGTCGCCGGCGAACGGCGGTCCTTCGCGGGCATCTGAGTGCAGGGATGGATCCGCCACTCCTAGACGGTCCTCCCGGTGGTCGTAGGGTTGTCCGAGGTGAAGGGAATCGCTGGTGGCGAGCTCCGCGGCGGAGGGAAGCTTCGGTGGATTTGGGGATTCCGGCCCCGGTGGTTCCTGGCTGCGTCTGGGGGGCTAGGCAGCTCCGCGGGTTTAAGTGGAGTTGGACGGCGGCGCTTGGGAGGGCAGAGGAGGTCTTTGTGCGTCGGAGCTGACCGGGGCGAAGCGGCGGCCGAGCGGACCGGAGAGGTTGAAGACGACCCTTTCCTCCTCGATTGATGGCGATGGGGGCACTAGTGGGACGGTGTGGGGTTGCCTGAGGGCTCGGAGGAGCTCGGGGCTTCCTTATATAGGCAATGGAGGTTGGTTCGAGGTGGCCGGAGATAAGAACGGTGGCGAACCGCCTCTCTGTGCTTGCAGGGCGACGTGGCGACGACGGGCGCTAGCGGGCGAAGTTGTGGATGAGCACGCACTGCTCCAGGAGGCAGGTGGCGAGCGCTGGAGCTTGGGCGGCGCTGGCTAGCGCAGGCGTGGTCGGGCGGCGGGCGCGGCCGCGGGCGTGCCGCCAAATGGCCTCTGACGGCGGCGCTGTAGGGCGCCAGGGAGCGGTCGGGGCCTTTTGGCGTGACGCGGCGAGGAGGGGAGTGCGAGGCGAGGTTCTGCCGTGCGGTTCAAGCCAGGGGCGCGCGACGCGGCGGCTCGGTGCGCGGCTGCAGTTGGCGCGCTCTGGGCGCGCCCAGTGCACGCGCAGGACCTGTTCGACGAAATGCCAGGGCGCGCTAGAGGTCTCGGGTGAGACTGGGAATTAGCAGATCCAGGTTAGGAGTAGTGAGGAGTCTATTGGACAAGGTAGCTAGGCAAGGGAAGCAAGATCACAATGCAAGCTAAAACTCATGTCAAAACTGGTCATGCCTACAGGGTGTTCGACAGAATGCCACATGCACCTAGGCACCTCTTGGGGTGGCCAAAACTTCCAGAGTGGGGTCTCTATGGAAGTATGAGAGGGTGGGGTAGTTAGTTTGCAAAAAGGAGAAACTTGCTAGTGCAAGTTTTGCAAAACTACACTTCTGGACAGGGAGTAAATGGCAAGGTTGCAAGCATTTAGATTCATCCAATGGATCCAATCTCCTGGACTTAAGGGTTTTGCAGGGTTGACTATAAGCATGAGAAAGGACAAGATCACTAGAGCAAAAAATAATAGGGTTGCTGTAGAAAACACAAGTCTGGTCCAGAATGAAGAAGAGGTTGGTTCACTCAAATTATCCAAAGAACAACTCTATGTTTTTGCATAAAGTGGAATCATATGTTGCTACTAACATCTCATAATTTTGGTGGAGGCTAGAAAGAAATATTTAAAAGGGTTGTAGTGCAAACATGCCCACTGGACCAGAGAAGAAAATTAGGGGTAGAGCTCAATTTATTTCAAGAATAAAGGATATTTCTGCACAAAAGTGATTTAATAACATCACATGACATCTCCAAATTTTGGTGGGATTTTTGAGATAATTTATCACATGATTGTAGTTCAAATATAGCCATATAGACAAGGGAAGTCATTTCTCAAGAAAATAAAGACTAAGCAATTTAGTTATGTAATTAGTTTCTGCTAAAAGAAAAGTTTTTCTTGAGAGTTTTAAACAAGTCCAATAACATGTTTGAAAAGTTTCACTTTGGGGGAGAAACTTCATAAAAACCAAGTTCAAAAATCAAAAGGATGTTTAGAAATAAAAGTTTTAATTCCTGGCAAAATTTTAATTAATAAAACAAGGTCAAAATTTTTGGGGTGTCACATGAACCAGTAAGGGGCTCGGTCCCCATAGGTGTTCGAGGAAGCCGATTTCCCCCGACATCTTTGGCGCGCCAGGTAGGGGGCGTCGAAGTTGTGCGAACCTGGTCCGGCGCCTGCACCAGCTAGATCTCCTTCGTCTTCATCGACATGCCACCGAAGAAGAAGGCTCCGGAGGTGGCCGGTCCGTCTGCGTCGAACCTGCCGCCCTTGGAGCAAACGAGTGGCGGGGACGGCACCGGCGGCGGGACGGGCGTCGTTGAGCCAGCTCATGGCGCCACGGCGTCCGAACATGCATCGCGCCCCTCTCAGGAGGCACGGGACCAGCAGCGTCTTGGCGCCCACGGTACCATACGCTCGCTGGACCCAAATCGAGCCGGCGGATCCCAGGGCGCTCAAGGCCAGCACTCACACCAACGTGCTGGCGCGAGCGTGGCGCGGCTACCTGGTCCGGGTGTCGCTCCTTCTAACGTAGTTAGAAGTTCGAGCACATCCCGCTCCACGCGCCGTTCGCCACCGCTGCCCGCCACTCCAGCAGAGGCTCTGGCGCGAGCTCAACTGCTCCTAGACTACCCTCCAACGGTAGACAAGCTTGACGACTGGAGGGCCACGATACAGAGCCTCATCGGTTTCGACAACGGCGACACCTCGCGGCAGCACAACGCGTCGCAGCCGCGGCGGGACGGCCAGGCGAGGACCGATGGCGCCAGGACCGGCGGGGGTGCAACCACCGTGCACTCCCCGCCCCAGAGGCCAAGATCGCCGACTCGCCGGAATCATCACGACAACGACTCCACCGCGTCGTCGAATCCGCGAACTCGTCGCGATCAACGCCAAGTTCTTCACGAGTGAGAGCAAGAGGACGCTCGTACCCGCATCGAGCGTCGGAGAGAAGCGCGGCGTCAATCAGACCACCGCGCTGGGCCCTCTGTCGACATGCATGCACCGGGGGAACCAGGCGACCTGCCGTACGCGGTGGGCTGCCTTGCGTTCACCCGTGAGCTGCGGCAAGTCCAGTGGCCCAGCACGAAGAATTTCAAGCCAGACGTGCCAGAGAAGTACGACGGCAAGTCGCATCCGTCGGAGTTCCTCAGCATCTACACCATTGCGGTGCAGGCTGCCGGGGGCGAGACGACAAGATCCTTGCCAACTACTTCCCGCTGGTGCTCAAGTCCAACGTTAGATCTTGGCTCATGCACTTGCCGGACAACTCCATAACCTCCTGGACAGACTTGTGCCATCAGTTTGTTGGCGCCTTCACGGGCGGCCACAAACCCCATGGCCAAGCGAGCGACCTTCATCTGCTCGTCCAGAAGGAGGGAGAACCTCTGCGCAAGTTCATTCAGAGATTCAGCCGTGTGCACTACAACATCCCCGATGTCCACCCTGCCGCGGTCATCAGCGCGTTCCATCAGAACGTGCGCAACCGCAGGATGAGGGAGGAGATGGCGGTGTGCAAGATCAAAGACATCAGCGAGCTATATGCTCTGGCCGACAAGTGTGCCCGTGCTGAGGAAGGGAGGAAACTCCCCGGAGAGAACATTGGAGCAGCAGAATCTGACAGTGAGGATACTGCCCCGGCAAGGAAGGGCCAGCGGCGGAGCAACAGGAAGAAGAAGAGCCAAGAAGTACTGGTTGTTGAGCAGTCCGTCGATGAAGGCGCCGCCAAGAAGGCCCAGGCTGGTAGCTCTGGCAAGGAGATTGCCGGATGGGTCCACTGCCAGGCTGTGGAGGCCGCCGACAAGCGGGACGGCACTAGCAAACAGTACTTCAAGATCCACCGCACCAAGGGCCATGACCTCCAGAGCTGCAAGCAGGTCGAGCGGCTCGTCGAGCTGCAAAAGGCCGAGTACGAGCGGCGCGACAAGGAGAGAGCCCAGGGAGGTGGCGGAGGATCAGGCACGAAGCGCCCCGGCCAGGGAGGACGCCGCGACAAGGACAAGCAGCGGCAAGCGGAGCGACCTCCCCGCGGCCGCGACAAGAATGAAGACGACGACGAAGACGAAGACATGGATGACGTCGAGACCAGTGAGCAGGAGTTTTAGAAAGCCACAGAGGTCTTGTGCGTAGACAGCGGCGCCTCCCTGCATACTTCTCATCGCCAGCTCAAGCAGTGGGCGCGGGAAGTCAATGCAGCGGAACCACCCGTCGAGTCGCGCAAGCCTCTGAAATGGTCCAGCACGCCTATCATCTTTGATATTGAGGACCACCCTGATCGCACAACTGCGATCGGGTGCTTGCCGATGTTGGTCTCACCAACAGTCCGCAACCTCAAGGTCACTAAGATGCTAGTTGACGGCGGGGCCGGCTTGAACCTGATCTCCTCCGCTGTGCTCCGGAAACTCCAAGTCCCCGACAACGAGCTCGAAGAGACCGACACGTTCCAAGGAATCAACCCGGGAAGGAGCAAGCCGAAGGGGAATATAACGTTGCCAGTAAAATTTGGCAACGAGCTGAACTTCAGGACAGAGAGGATCACTTTTGACGTTGCAGATTTTCCATTGCCCTACAATGGAATTCTCGGCCGTCCAGCGCTTGCCAAGTTCATGGCGGCCTCTCACTACACCTACAACATGCTCAAGATGCCAGGCCCGATAAGCGTCATCTCTGTCCCTGGTGACAAGAAGGATGCCCTTATCTGTGCCGACAAGATCTACCGGGAAGCAGCAGCCGCAGCGGATCACAAGCCGCTTGCCGCTGAAGCTCCCGGAGGAAAGAAGAGGACCAAGCCCGGCAAGTGCTCTAGCGCCCACTCTGGCAAGCGCACCTCTTCGGAGTGCTGCGCTACCGTCGAGGGCGTGCCATCGAGCTCCACCGGCAAGAGTAAGAACACAATGGCAGCTCCGCCAATGACCAAGAAGGTGCCCGCCAAGGAGGACGGCACTGGTGGTACCTTCACAATAAGTGCCACGCTCGACCCCAAATAGGAAAGCGCGCTCGTTACTTTCCTGCGGGCGAATGTCGATGTGTTTGCCTGGCAACCATCTGACATCCCCGGCGTTCCCAGGAAAGTGATTGAGCACCACCTCGCCGTATGTCCTCACGCGCGGCCCGTCAAGCAGAGAGTCAGGAAGCAAGCAGTGGAGCGCCAAGAGTTCATCGCAGAAGAGATCAAGAAGTTGGAAGCGGCAGGCCTCGTCAGAGGTGTGCTCCATCCGACGTGGTTGGCCAATCTTGTTGTCGTGCGCAAAGCGAATGGGAAGTGGAGGCTTTGCATCGATTTCACTGATGTTAACAAAGCTTGTCCCAAAGATCCATTTCCCTTGCCGCGCATTGACCAGATTGTTGACTCCACGGCCGGATGTGACCTGCTTTCATTTCTTGACGCCTACTCTGGATATCATCAGATCTTCATGGCTGAAGAAGATGAAGAGAAGACCGCATTCATCACTCCATGTGGCACGTACTGTTTCGTACGGATGCCTTTTGGACTGAAGAATGCTGGTTCGACATTTGCCAGGGTCGTCCACACCGCTTTTGAGCCACAAATCCACAGAAATGTGGAGGCCTACATGGATGATATAGTGATCAAGAGCAGAGACAGGGCAACCCTGATTCAAGACTTAGAAGAGACCTTTGCGAACCTGCGCAGGATCAGCCTCAAGCTCAACCCCGAGAAGTGCGTGTTCGGAGTCCCTTCCGGCAAGCTTCTCGGGTTCTTTGTGTCTCAACGAGGAATAGAAGCCAACCCAGACAAGATCAAGGCCATCGAGCAGATTGAAGCACCAACCCGTGTCAAGGACGTACGAAGGCTTGCCGGCTGCGTCGCGGCTCTCAGCAGGTTTATTTCTAAGTCTGCAGAACGCGCCCTGCCATTTTTCAAAATTTTGAAACAGGCGGGTCCAGTAAAATGGACTCCGGAAGCGGAGGCTGCGCTGCAGGACCTGAAGAAGTACCTGTCCTCCGCTCCAATACTTGTCGCGCCTAAACCACAAGAGAAGTTGCTGCTATACCTGGCGGCAACCAATCAAGTGGTTAGTGCTGCGTTAGTAGTGGAGAGGGAGGCAGATGATGAGCCAGCGACCGCGGCAAGCACGTCCAGCGGCAAGCAGGGGGCTTCCCCGACAAGCTCTGGCCCCGACAAGGATGAATCTGCGCAGGAGCAAGTGGAGGTGAGGAAGAAGAAAATGGTGCAGTGCCCAGTTTACTTTGTCAGCTCCCTATTGCAGGGGGCTAGGTCAAGGTACTCTGGTGTGCAGAAATTACTTTTCGGCCTCCTCATGGCCTCGAGAAAGCTGCGCCATTACTTCCAAGCACACGAGATTACGGTTGTCACCCGCTTTCCGCTAAAGAGGATACTGCAGAATCCAGAAGCAACAGGCAGGATTGTCGAGTGGGCACTAGAACTGTCGAGCTTCGGTCTCCAGTTCGAGAGCACCTCGACCATCCAGAGCAGAGCATTGGCGGAGTTCATAGCGGAGTGGACACCGACACCGGACGAAGATATCCCAGAGACGAGCATCCCCGCCAAAGAAGCGAGCAAAGAGTGGCTGATGTACTTTGATGGTGCCTTCTCGCTGCAAGGCGCCGGTGCTGGGGCATTACTTATCGCGCCCACCGGAGAGCACCTCAAGTACGTAGTCCAGATGCACTTCCCCAAGGAACAAGCAACCAACAATACTGCGGAGTATGAAGGTTTGCTTGCCGGTCTCAGGATCGCGGCAGAACTTGGGATCAAGAAGCTCATTGTCAGGGGTGACTCGCAGCTTGTCGTCCGCCAAGTGAACAAGGATTACCAGAGTCCGTTGATGGAAGCGTACGTTGATGAAGTGAGGAAGCTGGAAGAGCACTTTGACGGCCTGCAAATGGAACACATTCCAAGAGCTGAGAATGACATCGCTGACGGCCTGTCAAAGTGCGCAGCATTAAGGTTACCTGTGGAACCAGGGACCTTTGTGCTCAAGCTAACTCAGCCATCCGTAACGCCATCAACCAGACAGAGCAAGAAGAGGAAGTTGGTCTCCGGCGACTATCTTCCGGCAGAGCTCCCTGGAGCCGCCGCCAAGAAGGTCCCCAAGATCGACGCCAAGAGCGCTGAGGAACCGTCTGCTCCGGAAAACCCCAAGGTTTGTTCCGTATAAGCAGGCGCTCCCGACAAGTTTTGTTCCGGCAAGCTTGCCGGGGAACGTCAAGATCCGGCCGAGCCCCAGATCCTCACCGTAGAAGCGGATGTTCCCGCAGCAGCAGAAGTGCCTTCAGTCCTTGTTGTCGAGCCGCAGGCTCCAGCATGGGCGCAACAGACTATCCATTTCCTCCAGCACGGAGAACTTCCCGAAGAACAAGAAGAAGCGGAAAGAGTAGCCCGGCGCTCGAGTATGTACCAGTTCGTCGACAACACACTATACAGAAGAGGGCGCAACTGTGTGAAATTGAAGTGTATTTCCCGGGAAGACGGACAGCAGCTGTTGGCAGAGATACATGGAGGCATATGTGGTCACCACATTGGCGCAAGAGCACTTGCCGGCAAAGCGTTCCGGCAAGGTTTCTTCTGGCCGACAGCCCTCCAGGATGCAACTGCACAAGTAACCAAGTGTGAAGCATGCCAGTTCCATGCCAAGCAGATACACCAGCCAGCTCAAGCTCTCCAGACGATCCCTTTATCCTGGCCATTTTCGGTCTGGGGGCTCGACATCCTCGGCCCCTTCCCCCGAGCTGTCGGGGGCTTTGAGTACTTGTACGTCGCAATCGACAAGTTCACAAATTGGCCGGAAGTGGAACCAGTGAGGAAGGTGACAACACAGTCAGCCATCAAGTTCTTCAGGTCGATTGTCTGCCGCTTCAGGATCCCCAACAGGATCATCACCGACAACGGTACACAATTCACGAGCCGCGCCTTCATGCAATACGTCCAAGATCTCGGCGCCAAGGTCTGCTTCGCTTCTGTTGCTCATCCCAGGAGCAACGGTCAAGCTGAAAGGGCCAACGCCAAAGTACTGCGCGGGCTCAAGACTAGAACTTTCGACAGGCTGCACAAGTGCGGAAGAAACTGGATCGAGGAGCTGCCGGTGGCTCTTTGGTCGATCAGAACCACACCAAATCGAGCCACTGGCCAGACACCATTTGCTCTAGTCTATGGAGTAGAAGTAGTTACCCCCACGGAACTCGTATACGGGTCACCTCGAGTGCTCGCTTATGATGAGCTTGAGCAAGAGCGGCTGCGTGAAGATGACGCGCTGCTCCTCGAGGAAGATCGTCTTCAGGCTGCTGTGCGAGCCTCTCGCTACCAGCAAGCTTTGCATCGCTACCATAGCCGCAAAGTTAAAGCCAGAAGCTTCGAGAAAGGCGACCTTGTTCTTCGGCGCGCCCCGTCCGCCAAGAATCATAACAAGTTGACGCCGAAGTGGGAAGGCCCTTACCGGGTGAGACGAGTCACGAGGCCCGGCGCTGTCCGCCTCGAGACCGAAGATGGCACTCCGGTGAGCAACTCCTGGAATATTGAGCATCTTCGTAAGTTTTACCGTAAGGCGCGGTTGTCGGGGCCCGCCCGGCAACCAACCTTTTGTACAAGTCTTGCCGCAGTTGCATGTAATCCTTTGTACAAAGCCAGGCACAGACCCTGAGCAGCAGAAATGAAGCGCTGGCGCCCTAAGTTTTAGCATGCATGCTGAGTCGAGTCTCGTCCTTGGTTAGGGTTGATAGTGCCTAACAGTCGCTAACCCCTAGCTTAGAGGTCGAGTCTGCGTCCCTTTTTCCTGTCCTTTCGTTTCCTTTGGTTCGCAGGGTTTGGTATATCCTGTCCGGACCGCTAAAGGACGAAGAAGAGAAGGAGGGCGGACCAGCATCTGGTCCCCGGCAAGCCAATGTTGCCGGGGGGCTGCAAGTACGAAGATTCGCCCGCGGCAAGCCAAAGTTGCCGGGGGCTGAAATCCCAGATAAGTTTTCGCATCCCTTGTCATGCATTTTCTCATGAACTGTGGAATACGAAAACCTTGTTTCCTCCTAAAAGCTGTTGTGCTCCCTTGACGACAGGCCCCAGAGCGCGTTCCTGGGGCCCGTCTTGGTAGTAGTCGCGGTGGCAAAGGGGCGAAGCGAGGGGCCGGAACCCGCCTTCTCTCCGCCTCCGCCAAGGGCGTGAGAAGGGTCGAGCGGCGCGGGAAGACGGCAGGGCCTATTGCCGGGCGAAGAAATGTCTATCCTAACGATACAAAGGGTTCGCTCCTTGGCGTGGGTTCCACCCATGGGACAAATGGCCCGGCAAACATCCCCTTTTCATTAAAACCATTCCGCTCAGGTACAGTTCAGAGAGAATGAAAAACATGAAAGATGGGATTACAAGTTTTAAATGCAACTAAGGCCCGAGGGCTTACAGATTGAAAAAAGATAAGATGCCCGTAATCCCTTTCTTGTCTCTCTCCTCAGGAGGCAGGACAAGGAGGCGAAAAGGGCAAAAGGGGCGCCTAGGCGAGCTACGGGTGGCAGAAGACACCAACAGAACGCCCCGGGGGCTCCGGAGGCTGGATGGTGGCGGTGGCGCCGGAGATGGAGGTCGAAGATGAGGCAGCGGGACGTCAACACACTGTCGGGGGCACCTAGCCCTCGTACTCTGAGTTGACGGCCTTGCCGCCAGTCCTCCTCCTCTTCCGCAGCCTCGCCACTCCAGCCGCCTGGGAAGACGACCCCGAGAAGCTCAAGGAGCCGGCGACCCAGATGATGGGGTCGCCGGTGCCACGCGGAGCTGCGACCGGCGCCTAGTCGGACCCGTCATCCTGACGACCGCCGCCCTCGTCGTTGCTGTCGCTCCCCTCCTCGTCACTCTCGCTCGAGGAGGAGCTTTCGCTGTCGGAGGAGCTATCCACGCAGCACCGGGCCCGGGTCCCGAAGTCCCCGAAGGCCTTGACGGAGAGGAGATCGCCCTCCATCAACTTGAAATGGACGGTGAACCCCTCCGTCAAGGTGTGGATACGGGCGAATGTCTTCCACCCTCGGCCCAGATACACTACGCCGGGGGCTGGGAACTCGACGTGGACTCGCGTGCCGCTGATCCCGCAGCCCTTCATGCGCAACCTTAGCGTCTCGGGTTGCTCCATCTCCATCACGCTCGCGAAGGGAGCCGGGAGGCGGAGGCGGCGGCAAGGCGCCCGGCGCAGCCTGACGAAGAACTCGCAAGGATCGTCCCCGAGATGGACCGCCATGGGAAGAGGTGCCGCTGGCGGAGGCGAGGCCGGCGCGTCGCCCCGCCTGCCTCTTCCCTGAGCGCCGCGGCCTCGTCCACGCCCTCGTCCACGACCTCGCCCCCTCCCCCTTCCCCTTGCGGCTGGCTCCGCCACCGCGAGTGCAAGGGGAGGAGGGGCGCGTTGCCTGGCGGCAACCCTCGCCGCCACCGACGAAGGACCAGGATTCCCTTTCTCCATGGCGGATGGAGAGAGGGGATCAGAAGATGAAGAGAGGAAGAGATGGAGGAGTGTGGGTTCCCGTCGCCCCCCTCTTGCTCCTTACAAAGGAGCAGGGTGGGGACTCGACCACCCCGCTCAACCAATCAGGGCGCAGGGAGGCCAGGCGACCGGGGCCGGCCCGCTGCCTCGACCCGCGACGGCCCGGTTTCCTGCCTCCACCGCCCGCAACTCCAGGTGCATGGAGGCCGCGTGGCTTACGTGCAGGACCGAGGCGACGGGTGAGGCGACCTCCCCCCACCCCGTGATCGTGGGGAGCGGACGCCTCGGAGACCGCGCCTCGACTCCGTCCAGCGAAGGAGCCATGCCTCCACGCCTCCCTCCACTTATGAAGATGGCACGAACCGTCCCCATTTATTGCGACGTGACGCATGCCTGCAGGGCTCGGCCCCGCGCACGCCACCCACGTCACGCACGCCTCTCCCCATGATGCCGCGTTCGACGCGTACCGTTCAGAGAGGGTGTGGCATACGAAGAAAAAGATGCAGCATGACCCAGGCCACGCGTGCCCGTGCACTGTTTTGGGCCTGGCCCAACAGCGCTCGGCACCGTGTATGGCCCAGGCCCGGGGGCTCCTGTCGGTGTACTAAAATAGGGGTACCTTAGTACCCCAAACTTGTGCACGGGCAGTCGTAGCACCCCGCGGCAAGGCCTGCCAGGTGATCGCCAAGACCCTCCATGGTCCCCTCTTGGGCCATTCAAGAACAAAGTATTTGAGCCAAGGCCCCGGCAAGAGAAGCTTGCCGGGAAGGCCACCCGAAGAGAGCGAGGCCCTGGCAAGAGGAGCTTGCCGGGACTGCCGCTCGAAGCACAAGACCCCAGCAAGAGGAGCCTGCCGGAAAGGCCATCCACGGCACGACAAGGACCTCGCCACGGCGTGTCCCACGCTCCGGCAAGGCCCGGTGAGCAACAAGCTCCCGGGCGCGACAAGACATCCACCGCGGCAAGTTACCACCCCGTGCTTGCGCTCCATCTCACCCACCAACGTGTCGCTCTGGGGGCATTCCAGGCGCACGTGGCAGGAGGCTGCCTAGCCAGGGGCATGCGGTGGCGAAGCGAAGCTGACAGAGTAGCCATCGTGGCAAACGGTGGCGCTCCTGACGGTCCTGTTCCTGCACCGTCTGGGCGACGCGGATGGGCATTTAATGCCCTTGTCCCCCGCCGTCAGAGTTAGGTATGATAGCACTATACAGCCACTGTGCAGGCAGCTGTACCCACTACAGCATTCTACCATTTTTGCCCCCACCTACGTTGCCACCTGTGGGTAACCCCTTGAGCATATAAAAGGAGGCCCCATGCGCACATAGGGGGGGGGGAGGAGACCCGTCGTCACGCTCGGCCTCGCCATCGGCTCGTGTGTACTGTAGCACCACGCGCCTCCGAGCAAGAACACAATACAAACCACAAAGCAGCAGTAGGGTTTACGCATCCATGCGGCCCGAAGCTGGGTAAACCCCTCGTGTGCATCGCCTCGATCTGCTATTCGTGCAACCTCCGCCCCCCGCCGAACCAGTAAGGGGCTCGGTCCCCATAGGTGTTCGAGGAAGCCGATTTCCCCCGACAGGGGAGTGCATATTTCTCACCGACATTACATTCATGTTCACTCACTCATGCCAGTTGTCGGTGCTCATACTTTTTCATTGTACTATCCATGCTAGTTTATTTTCTGTTTCAAGCCTTCTTCTTGTGTGCCTGGAAAACTTTAAGAAAGCCCAAAAAAAGTACTTGTAGCTTTCAACTAGTTTACTTTCCATGCCTGTAGTAGTAGTAGTAATTAAAAGGAAACCCAAAAAGATTTCTCGTTCTTCTTTTGTTTGCTGGGAGCTTTCCCGTGTAAATAGTTTTATTTTATTACTTTTCTTCGGGGGTCGAGAGGAGAAGACCATGATGAAAATGTTGAGTGGCTCTCATATGCATTATTGTTGATTTAACCAAGACCCATATTACCTTCTCTTTTCATGTGTATTAAATGCTTGCAGATTCCAGCTTAGTCCAATGCACGTGCACTATTATTATTATCCACACCGTTCGGTCGTGCAAGTGAAAGGCAATGATGACGACTTATGATGGACTGATTGAGATGAGAAAAGCTGGTATGAACTTGACCTATCTTGTTTTTGTAAATATGATTAGTTCATCATTCTTGATTCAGCGTATTATGAATGAAACATGTTTGCAATGACAATTAGGGATTATAGTTGCTCATGCCATGCTTAATTAGCTAGGAGTTTATAATGGTTTACCTTGCATGCCAACATGCTATTAAAATGGTTGTGATGTGGTATGATAGGGTGGTATCCTCCTTTGAACGATTCGAGTGGCTTGACTTGGCACATGTTCATGTATGTAGTTGAAACAAAATCAACATAGCCTCCATGATATTTATGTTCATGGTGAATTATATCCTACTCATGCTTGCACTCAGTGTTGATTAATTTTAATGCATGTTCATGACTGTTGTCGCTCTCTAGTTGGTCGCTTCCCAGTCTGTTTCTAGCCTTCACTTGTACTAAGCGGGAATACTACTTGTACATCCACTTCCATAAACCCCAAAGTTATTCCGTATGAGTCCACCATACCTTCCTATATGCGGTATCTACCTGCCGTTCCAAGTAAATTTGTATGTGCCAAACTCTAAACCTTCAAATAAAATTCTGTTTTGTATGCTTGAATAGCTCATGTATCAACTAGGGCTGTCTATATCTCCATGCTAGGTGGGTTATTCTCATGAGGAGTGGACTCCGCTCCTCATTCACGAAACAACATGTGCCATTGATATGAGTAAACATGAGACCTAAGTGTTATTGTGAATATGGTTAGTTCATAATCTTTGCCGAAAAATTGAATGCTGGCTTTACATATTTAGAACAACAAGAGCAAATAGAGTTTGTAAAAGTTTTTCTTTATCACTTTCAGTTTCTCAACTGAATTTCTTGAGGACAAGCAAAGGTTTAAGCTTGGGGGAGTTGATACGTCTCCATCGTATCTACTTTTCCAAACACTTTTTCCCTTGTTTTGGACTCTAACTTGCATGATTTGAATGGAACTAACCCGAACTGACGCTGTTTTCAGCAGAATTGCCATGGTGTTATTTTTGTGCAGAAATAAAAGTTCTCAGAATGACTTGAAACTTCACGGAGAATATTTTTGGAATAAATAAAAAATACTGGCGAAGGAACCAACACCAGGGGGCCCACACCCTGCCTCGTGGGCCCCTAGATACTCCACCGACCTCAAATCCAACTTTATATATTCACGTTCGGGGAGGAAAAAAATCAGAGAGAAGGATTCATCGCGTTTTGCGATATGGAGCCTGCGCCAAGCCCTAATCACTCTCGGGAGGGCTGATCTAGAGTCCGTTCGGGGCTCCGGAGAGGGGAATCCGTCGTCGTCGTCATCATCAACCTTCCTCCATCACCAATTTCATGATGCTCACCGCCATGCGTGAGTAATTCCATCGTAGGCTTGCTGGACGGTGATGGGTTGGATGAGATTTATCATGTAATCGAGTTAGTTTTGTTAGGGTTTGATCCCTAGTATCCATTATGTTCTGAGATTGATGTTGCTATGACTTTGCTATGCTTAATGCTTGTCACTAGGGCCCGAGTGCCATGATTTCATATCTGAACCTATTATGCTTTCATGAATATATGTGAGTTCTTGATCCTACTCTACAAGTCAATAGTCACCTACTATGTGTTATGATCCGGTAACCCCGAAGTGACAATAATCGGGACCACTCCCGGTGATGACCGTAGTTTGAGGAGTTCATGTATTCACTAAGTGTTAATGCTTTGGTCTGTTACTCTATTAAAAGGAGGCCTTAATATCCCTTAGTTTCCAATAGGACCCCGCTGCCACGGGAGGGTAGGACAAAGAATGTCATGCAAGTTCTTTTCCATAAGAACGTATGACTATATTCGGAATACATGTCTACATTACATTGATGAACTGGAGCTAGTTCTGTGTCACCCTATGTTATAACGGTTGCATGAAGAATCGCATCCGACATAATTATCCATCACTGATCCAATGCCTACGAGCTTTTCACATATTGATCTTTGCTTAGTTACTTTACCGTTGCCACTGTTACAATTACTACAAAACTGCTACTATTACATTTGCCACCGTTACCGTTACTTCCAAACTACTTTGCTACTAAATACTTTGCTGCAGATATTAAGTCTTCCAGGTGTGGTTGAATTGACAACTCAACTGCTAATACTTGATAATATTCTTTGGCTCCCCTTGTGTCGAATCAATAAATTTGGGTTGAATACTCTACCCTCGAAAACTGTTGCGATCCCCTATACTTGTGGGTTATCAAGACGACACCATATGAACTGTGGTTTAGCAAGAAACCTAAGCTGTCGTTTCTTAAAGTTTGGGGCTGCAATACTTATGTGAAAAAGCTTCAACCTAATAAGCTCGAACCCAAATCAGAGAAGTGCGTCTTCATAGGATACCCAAAGGAGACTGTTGGGTACACCTTCTATCACAGATCCGAAGGCAAGATTTTCGTTGCTAAGAATGGATCCTTTTTAGAGAAGGAGTTTCTCTCGAAAGAAGTGAGTGGGAGGAAAGTAGAACTTGATGAGGTAATTGTACCTTCTCCCGAATTGGAAAGTAGTTCATCACAGAAATCAGTTCCAGTGATGCCTACACCAATTAGTGAGGCTATGATGATGATCATGAAAGTTCGGATCAAGTTACTACCGAACCTCATAGGTCAACTAGAGTATGTTCCGCACCAGAGTGGTACGGTAATCATGTTCTGGAAGTCATGTTACTAGACCATGACGAACCTACGGACTATGAGGAAGTGATGATGAGCCCAAATTCCGCGAAATGGCTTGAGGCCATGAATCTGAGATGGGATCCATGTATGAGAACAAAGTGTGGACTTTGGTTGACTTGCCTGATATTCGGCAAGCCATAGAGAATAAATGGATCTTCAAGAAGAAGACTGACGCTAACAGTAATGTTACTGTCTACAAAGCTCGACTTGTTGCGAAAGGTTTTCAACAAGTTCATGTTAGCAATTGCCGCATTTCATAATTATGGATTTGGCAAATGGATGTCAAAACTGCATTCCTTAATTGACTTCTTAAACAATAGTTGTATATGACGCAATCAGAAGGTTTTGTCGCTACTAAAGGTGATAACAAAGTGTGCAAGCTCCAGCGATCCATTTATGGACTGGTGCAAGCCTCTCGGAGTTGGAATATACACTTTGATAATGTGATCAAAGCATATGGTTTTATACAAACTTTTGGAGAAGCCTGTATTTACAAGAAACTGAGTGGGAGCTCTGTAGCATTTCTAATATTATTTGTAGATGACATATTGTTGATTGGAAATGATACATAATTTTTGGATAGCATAAAAGGATACTTGAATAAGAATTTTCTATGAAAGACCTCGGTGAAGCTGCTTATATTTTGGGCATCAAGATCTATAGAGATAGATCAAGACGCTTAATTGGACTTTCACAAAGCACATACCTTGATAAAGTTTTGAAGAAGTCCAAAATGGACCAGTCAAAGAAAGGGTTCTTGCCTGTGTTACAAGGTGTGAAGTTGTGTCAGATTCAATGCCGACCACTGCAGAAGATAGAGAGAAAATGAAAGTCATTCCCTATGACTCAGCCATAGGTTCTATCATGTATGCAATGCTGTGTACCGGACCTGATGTGTGCCTTGCTATAAGTTTAGCAGGGAGGTACCAAAGTAATCTAGGAGCGGATCGCCTGACAACGGTCAAGAACATCCTGAAATACCTGAAAAGGACTAATGATATGTTTCCCATTTCTGGAGGTGACAAAGAGCTTGTCGTAAATGATTACGTCGATGCAAGCTTTGACACTGATATGGATGACTCTAAGTCACAAACCAGATACGTATTTATTTTGAACGGTGGAGCTGTCAGTTGGTGCAGTTCCAAGCATAGCGTCGTGGCAGGATCTACGTGTGAAGAGGAATACATAGCTCCTTCAGAAGCAGCAAATGAAGGAGTCTGGATGAAGGAGTTCATATCCGATCTAGGTGTAATACCTAGTGCATCGGGTCCAATGAAAATCTTTTGTGACAATACTGGAGCAATAGCCTTGGCGAACGAATCGAGATTTCACAAGAGAACCAAACACATCAAGAGACGCTTCAATTCCATTCGCGATCAAGTCAAGGAGGGAGACATAGAGATTTGCAAAATACATATGGATCTGAATGTTGCAGACCCGTTGACTAAGCCTCTTCCATGAGCAAAACATGATCAACACCAAGACTCCATGGGTGTTAGAATCATTAATATGTAAGCTAGATTATTGACTCTAGTGCAAGTGGGAGACCGAAGGAAATATGCCCTAGAGGCAATAATAAAGTTGTTATTAATATTTCCTTATATCATGATAAATGTTTATTATTCATGCTAGAATTGTATTAATCGAAAACTTAGTACATGTGTGGATACATAGACAAAACTGAGTGTCCCTAGTATGCCTCTTCTTGACTAGCTCGTTAATCAAAGATGGTTAAGTTTCCTGACCATAGACATGTGTTGTCATTTGATGAACGGGATCACATCATTAGAGAATGATGTGATGGACAAGACCCATCTGTTAGCTTAGCATTATGATGGTTTAGTTTTATTGCTATTGCTTTCTTCATGACTTATACATATTCCACTGACTATGAGATTATGCGACTCCCGAATACCGGAGGAACATCTTGTGTGCTATCAAACATCACAACGTAACTGGGTGATTATAAATATGCTCTACAGGTGTCTCCGAAGGCGTTTGTTGGGTTGGCATAGATCAAGATTAGGATTTGTCACTCCATGTATCGGAGAGGTATCTCTGGGCCCTCTCGGTAATGCACATCACTATAAGCCTTGCAATCTGACTAACGAGTTAGTTGCGGGATGATGCATTACAGAACGAGTAAAGAGACTAGCCGGTAACGAGATTGAACTAGGTATGATCATACCGACGGTAGAATATCGGGCAAGTAACATACCGATGACAAAGGGAATAACATATGTTGTTATGCGGTTTGAGTGATAAAGATCTTTGTAGAATATATAGGAACCAATATGAGCATCCAGGTTCCTCTATTGGTTATTGACAAGATATGTGTCTCAGTCATGTCTACATAGTTCTCGAACCCATAGGGTCCGCACGCTTAACGTTCAATGACGATTTGTATTATGAGTTGTGTGTTTTGGTGACCGAAGTTTGTTCGGAGTTCGGGATGAGATCATTGACATGACGAGGAGTCTCGAAATGGTCAAGAGGTAAAGATTCATATATTGGAAGGTAGTATTAGGACATAGGAATGGTTCTGAGTTATTTGGGTATTTTACCGGAGTACCGAGGGGTTACCGGAACCCCCGGGGGAAATATTGGGCCTTAGTGGGCCTTAGTGGAGAGAGAGGAGGGCCGCAAGGGGTGGCCGCGCCCCCCCATGCCAGTCTGAATTGGACTAGGGGGTGGGGGCAGCGCCCCCCTATCCCTCCCCCTCTCCCTCTCCTTCCTTTTCCCTCTGGTGGAGAAAGTAAAAGGGGGGGGTGCGAATCCTACTTGGACTAGGAGTCCAAGTAGGACTCCCCCATGGCGCGCCCCTCCTTCCCGCCGGCCTCCTCCTCCCGTCCTTTATATACGGGGGCGGGGGCACCCCAAAGGCACACCAAGAATTCTTTTAGCCATGTGCGGTGCCCCCCTCCACAGTGTACTCCTCCGGTCATAGTGTCGTAGTGCTTAGGCGAAGCCCTGCACGGATCACATCACCATCACCCTCGTGCTGACGAAACTCTCCCTCGACCCTCTACTGGATCAAGAGTTCGAGGGACGTCATCGAGCTGAACGTATGCTGAACACGGTGGTGCCGTACGTTCGGTACTTGGATCGGTTGGATCGTGAAGACGTTCGACTACATCAACCGTGTTAACATAACGCTTTTTCTTTCGGTCTACGAGGGTACGTGGAAACACTCTCCCCTCTCATTGCTATGCATCTCCTAGATAGATCATGCATGATTGTAGGAATTTTTTTGAAATTGCATGCTACGTTCCCAACACCGTGATAGCCACCTTCCAGTCCAATGTGTGCAACCGCCAGATTCGTTCCAAGATGAACGTGTGGTTGCCCAAGACTGTGAAGGAGCTCTACACATTGGTGGATAAGTGTGGTCGGATGGAGGAGGGAAGAAAGTTGCCCGGAGAGGAAGATTGCACCAATGTTGATTCAGAGGATGATGATGAATCAACCAGTCAGAAGAAGAGCAAGAAGCACAGTAAGAAGCGGAGTGATAAGGCAGTGATGACTGTTGAAGGATCAGGTACGCCTAGTACCGGCAAGAAGGCCTAGGCTGAGGCCCCTGGCAAGGAAGCTGCCGTGTGCACTGGCTGCCTGGAAGCCGCTGCTGCTGAGAGAGCCGGGAAAGGTGATGGGCAGTATTTTAAGATTCATCGGACCAAGGGCCACGACCTTCAAGAGTGTTATTAGGTTAAGCAGCTTGTCAAGAGACAGAAAGCAGAGTATGAGAAGCATAACAAGGAAAAGGGTCAGAATGTTGCTGGCGGTAAGGGCCGAGGCGGTGAAGCAAATCGCCCCGGCAAACCCCTTCGGAACCAAGGAAAGCCCGCCAGAGGTCGAGAGAAGGAAGCTTGTGATGAAGAGAGTGATAGAGGGGATGAAGAGGAAACCAGTGAGCAAGAGTTTCAGAAGGCCACTAACGACCTATACATTGACAAGGGTGCATCTCTGCACACCTCTCACCGCCAACTCAAGCAGTGGGCGTGGGAGGTCAATGTCGTGGAGCCAGCGCCCGATGCCCGGAAGCCGCTCAAATGGTCCCGTACGCCCATCATCTTTGATGAGGAGGATCATCTTAGCCGTACCACTGCGGTAGGGTGTTTGCCATTGTTGGTCTCCCCAACAATTCGCAACCTCAAGGTCACAAAGATGTTGGTGGACGTCGGGGCCGGGTTGAATCTAATTTCCCCAGCAGTTATCAGCAAGCTTCAGATAGCAGATGAAGAGCTAGAGGTTACCGACACGTTTCAAGGAGTTAATCCCGACATGAGCCATCCTATAGGAAAGGTCACGTTGCCGGTAATGTTTGGGGGAGAACTGAACGACCGGACTGAGAGGATTGTGTTTGACGTGGTCGATCTCCCCCTGCCATATAATGGGATTCTTGGACGCCCAGCCCTAGCTAAATTCATGGCGGCATCCCACTATGCCTACAACACCTTGAAGACGCCTGGGCCACTGGGAGTCATCACCATCCCATCAGATGAGAAGGATGCAATCATTTGTGTGGACAAGATGTACCGGGACGCGGTCGCGGAAGAGGCAGCGACAACAACAGTTCTCGCAAAGGAAAACAAAGGGAATACGAGGGATTGTAGGGACTCCGGCAAAGAGTCCGGGAATCATGCCCCCACCGAGTGCACGACTCCCGTTGACAACGTGCCGGAGTGTTCCAACAGCAAGAGATCTAAGGTCGCTACACCCCAAGTGAAGAAGGTCCTGGTAGGGCTGGTTGGCGTTGATGGTACCTTCACTATCAGCGCCACACTCGATGACAAATAGGAAAGCGCGCTTGTTGCCTTCCTGCGGGCGAATATCGATGTGTTTGCCTGGCAACCATCTAATATCCCCGGTGTTCCCATGGAGGTAATCGAGCACCACCTTGTTGTCTGCCCACATGCCCGACCTGTCAAGCAGAAAGTCCGGAAGCAGGCCTTGGAGAGGCAGCAGTTCATCACGGAAGAGATCAAGAAACTTGAGGCAGCTGGTTTGGTCATAGAAGTGCTGCATCCCACGTGGTTGGCAAATCCAGTGGTAGACTGGAAGACTAATGGGAAGTGGAGGCTTTGCATAGATTTCAAAGATCTCAACAAGGATTTCCCAAAGGACCCGTTTCCCTTTCCGCATATCGATCAGATTGTGGATTCCACTTCAGGTTGTGATTTGCTCTCTTTTCTGGATGCATACTTTGGGTATCACTGGATCTTCATGTCCAAGTAATATGAAGAGAAGACATCGTTCATCACTCCATGTGGTACGTACTGCTTTGTTCGCATGCCATTCAGATTAAAGAGTGCCAGGTCCACTTTTGCAAGGGCAGTCCAGACTGGTTTTGAACCACAGCTACACAGAAACGTAGAAGCCTATATGGATGATATTATGGTCAAGACCAAGGATAGGGCCACCCTTATTCAAGATTTGGAAGAGACATTTGCTAATCTGCGCAAGATCGATTTGAAGCTCAACCAAGAGAAGTGTGTATTTGGTGTTCCCTCTGGCAAGTTGCTTGGGTTATTTGTGTCCCATCGCGGGATCGAAGCCAACCCCTACAAGATCAAAGCTATCGAGCAGATCCAAGCACCAAGGACAGTTAAGGATGTGAGGTGTCTGACAGGATGCGTTGCCGCAGTAAGCAGATTCATCTCCAAGTCTGTCGAGCGAGCCCTGCCGTTATTCAAGATTTTGAAGAAGGCAGGGCTCATGAAATGGACCCTGGAAGCAGATGCAACTTTACAAGAGTTGAAGGCCTACTTGTCCTTCATGCCTACCTTGGTTGCTCCCAAACCCCAGGAGCCGTTGCTGCTGTACTTAGCGGCAACCAACCAAGTGGTCAGTGCAGCCTTGGTAACACAGCGAGAAGTGGATGAGACAGAGAGTGAGTAGAGGCCGGCAGGGGCAGAAAAGGATCAGGACAGCAATGAGCACGAAACCGAGAGCAACCCCAAGGACGCGGCAAGGAAGAAAGTGGTGCAGCGCCCAGTGTACTTCATCATCTCCCTGTTATTGGGGGCTAGATCGAGGTACTCTGGCGTGCAAAAGTTGATTTTTCGTCTCATCATGGCCTCAAGGAAACTGTGCCACTACTTCCAAGACCATGAGATCATGGTTGTTACTCGTTTCCCGTTGCAAAGGATACTCTGAAACCCTGAGGCTACCGGCAGAATAGTGTGGGCTTTGGAGTTATCCGGTTTTGGTTTGAAGTTTGAGAGCACATCAACTATTCAGAGCAGGGCATTGGAAGAGTTTATTACTGAATGGACGCTAGCCCCTGATGAGGAAGTGACAGGGACAGTTATCCCTAGCAAGGAATCACCCCAAGAATGGATTATGTATTTTGATGGTGCTTTTTCCCTACAAGGTGCAGGAGATGGCGTGCTTCTTGTCGCCCCCTCCGGGGAGCACTTGAAGTACGTCATCCAAATGCAATTTTCCCGGGAAGAAGCCACCAACAATACAACAGAGTATGAAGGCTCCTTGCCGGGCTCAGGATTTCAGCTGAATTGGGAATTAAGAAGCTGATCATTCGAGGAGATTCACAGCTTGTGGTGAGACAAGTCAACAAGGATTACCAAAGTCCATTGATGGAGGCATACGTCGAGGAAATGAGGATATTGGAAGAGCGCTTCGACGGATTGCAAACTGAGCATGTACCCCGTGCGGAAAATAGCATAGCTGATCATCTGTCAAAGTGTGCTGCGCAGAAGCTTCCTGTGGAACCAGGGACTTTTGTTCTCCATCTCACTCGGCCCTCCATATCCCCAGCCACAATGGCCTGGAAAATGAGAAACTTGGACTCCGGTAAGCCTCTCTTGGTAGAGCCATCTGCTCTTGGTAGAGACCCTGCCGGAAACAACTCCTCGCAGCCTACTGGACCGCACCCTCCAGCCGGGCCCATGGACCCCATGAACGAGGCGTGTGCTCCCGCAACAGAGGAGGTGCCGCTAGTCCTCGTTGCCAAGCCCCAGGCTCCAACTTGGGCAAGGCACATTGTCCACTTCCTCCAGACTGAAAAGCTTCCCGGCGACCAAGACGAAGCTGAAAAAGCTAGAGGGCCAGTATGTATGAGTTTGTCAATGACACTCTGTACAGAAGGAGGCCCAACGGTATGAAATTGAAGTGTGTCTGCTAGGAAGAAGGAAAGGAACTGCTGGCTGAGATACACAAAGGCATGTGCGACTCCCACATTGTATCAAGGGCATTAGTTGGGAAAGCATTCTATTGGCCCATAGCCCTCCAAGATGCGATCGAGCCAGTCACTAAGTGTGAAGCCTGCCAGTTCCATTCGAAGAAAACCCACCTGCCTGCCCAAGCTCTTCAAACAATCCCTTTATCATGGCCATTTTTGATATGGGGGCTCGACATCCTCGGCCCCTCCCCCCGAGCAATAGGGGGCTTTGAATTCTTGTTCATTGCTATCGACAAGTTTACAAAGTGGCCGGAAGTGACTGCCGTGAGAAAGGTGACTGCTCAGTCAGCTATCAAGTTCTTGAAAGAATTGGTGTGTCATTTTGGAGTTCCGGCAAGGATCATTACCGACAACGGCACCCAGTTCACGAGTCGCGCCTTCATGCAATATGTTCATGCCCTCGGATGCAAGATCTCATTTGCCTCTGTGGCACACACCCGGAGCAATGGACAAGCTGAGAGGGCGAACGCTGAAGTGTTGCATGGACTCAAGACAAGAACCTTTGATACGCTGCAGAAGCATGGCAGGCGGTGGATCGAAGAGCTACCAGTAGTTCTCTGGTCCCTCAGAACGACACCAAACCAAGCTACCGGGCAGACTCCCTTCTTCCTGGTCTACGGGGCAGAAGTAGTTATCCCCACGTAACTCATTTATGGGTCGCCTCGAGTGCTTGCCTATGATGAAGTAGCGCAAGATCAGCAACGGCGTGGCGAGGTTGTGCTACTCGAGGAGAGCCGTCTTTGTCCTGCTATGCGTGATACACGCTATCAGCAAGCCCTGCGTCACTATCATAGCCTCAGGGTTCACGCGCGGTGTTTTGAGGAAGGTGACCTTGTCGTTAGGCGCGTTTAGTCCGCCAAGGGTACAAACAAGTTGTCACCAAAGTGGGAAGGACCTTACCGAGTAGTATGAGTCACCAGACCTGGCACAGTCCATCTGGAGACCAGAGATGGCATTCAGTTGCAAAACTCATGGAATATTGAGCATCTCCGCAAGTTCTACCCATAAGGCGTGTTTTTCGGCCCTGCCCGGCAACCACCCTTTTGTACAAACCTTGCCTCAGCTGCATGTAACCCCTTGTACAAAGCCGAGGCGATGACCCTGTGAAAGAGAAAATAAAGAAGTGTTGTGGGGGGCCCCTACCAAGATTGCATGCATGCATGAGAATTCCAAGATCACTGCATAAGCATTTCATGAGCATTTGCATATGCATATAGATAGGATCGCATTCTGCATTCATTCTCATCTGCATGAAGTTGCAGGTTCCTGCCGTGAACTTGGCTTTGACAAGGAGATGAGAATATTGCCCGGCACTGCGATCTCCGGCAAGCCAAACAGATAAGTTCTACCTCCTGTCTGTTAGTGTTCTATAAGCTATAACTTGTGCATAAGAAAACCTCGCCACTCTTTTGAGACTTAGGTGCTCCCATCCCTGACTCGAACATTGCTTCGGACGGGATGGTTGTAGTGGCATTTGGTAAAAAGAAATTGGTAGGGGGCTGGTCCCTTTGTCTGTTCCCCGGTAGACGTAGCTCTCCGGCAGACAACAAGGGTACCGGCAGGATAGCCTGCCGGGGAAAACTCGTTTATTTACATTAAAGAGGCGTCTCACCTCTGCATGGACATACACATGCGCGGGTTCCCGGCAAGGTTCATCTTTTTCATTAACATGCTGATACAAGTACAAGCATTACAAAACACAAACATGGACTTGAGAGATTACATTATTTTAATCAAAATTAGGCAAGTGCCGACAGATTTAAGATTGAAAAAAGATAAGTGGCCGGTAATGCCTTTGCCCCTGTCCATCTCCTACAGGAAGAGGTCCAAGAGGCCGGAGGCGGGCACAACTGGGATTCGGAGCCTCCCCTGGATCAGAACGGCGCCGCTCCCCAGCAAGGGGGAAGAAACCAAAGGGCAGGCGTGGATGGTGACGCTGCCGGAGGACCAGATGGGAGGCATGGAGTCACCGACAAACACGAATCATCGGAACGGTCGTCCCCATTCTTGACGCGTCGTGGGTTGTCGCTGCCGTTCGCATCACTTCCACCCGAAGACCTTGGCACGGCCATCATGCTGGACACCATGCTCTTTGGATCTTCCCACAGAGAGCATGGTCGTCCCCAGGAGCCCTGGCGCTAGAAGTCACTGCACGTCCCGGGGACGTGTATGAGAGCAAGGATCCCTCCTACGCGGCAAGAAGACGGCGTTCTGGAGAAGTCAAATTCGCCTCTACTGGCGATGAATCTCTTCTATGGCCCCTCTCCAGCGCTGCAAAGGGAAGAAGAATGGGGGGCGATCGACTACCACGCGCCATTTCCACCTCGGGCCTCCACATGGTGTCGTTCGCATCCCCTCCCACCAAAGTCAAGGCCACGGGCGGCCCGGCGGCGAGCACGCCAGAGTTGCCACCTTCGGCGTGGTCATCGCGCCGCCCGAGTCCCCCTTTCAGAACCAAGGAAGACTTCAAGATGCAGCCCGGGGCGCAGCCCAGGCTCTTTTTCCTAACATAACCAACAGAAGCAGAAGACAGAAGAGGAAGAATGTGGGGGTGGATGACTCTGCTCTCCTCCACCCCTCCTTTTATAGGCAAACCGGGGAGGAGAGCCGCTCCATCAACGGGCGGCCACCATCCTCCTCCCCCAATTCAAGACAACCGGGCCCTCGCCTTGATGCTCTCCCATGCCACGCGCCTCCGTTACCTACCCCACGCGATGCATGCAGCATACATGGCTAAGGATAATGGTGTGATGGGAAGAGTGAATGGCAGTTTCCACCCCATGCACTAAAGTCATTCACGGGCCATTACTGGAGCGACCCCACCACTATTGGCTTTACACGACGCGCGAAGAAATCGGAAACTGGCCCGGAATCAAGGCTAATGAAGAAGCAAAGAAGACCTCAAGAGACCAGCCTCTTCAGCAACCCTGCCTGTGCACTTATTAGGCCCTACCCCGACTACGCTCGGCAGCGCGTTCGGGGCAGGCCCGGGGGCTTCCGTCGGTGAAACAAACCCTGGGTCTGTGATGTCTACTACACAACTTTATTCTTGTAGACACATGTTGGGCTTCCAAGCGCAGAGTTTTGTAGGACAGTAGCAATTTTCCCTCAAGTGGATGACCTAAGGTTTATCAATCCATGAGAGGTGTAGGATGAAGATGGTCTCTCTCAAACAACCCTGCAACCAAATACAAGAAATCTCTTGTGTCCCCAACACACCCAATACAATGGAAATTTGTATAGGTGCACTAGTTCGGCGAAGAGATGGTGATAAAAGTGTAATACTGATGGTAGAATTTTTTTTATAATCTGAATAAATAAAAACAACAAGGTAGCAAATAGTAAACGAGCACAAAAACGGTATTGCAATGCTTGAAAATGAGGCCTAGGGTCCGTAATTTCGCTAGTGCAACCTCTCAACAATGGTAATATAATTGGATCATAAAACCATCCCTCAAAGCGCGATGAAGAATCACTCCAAAGTTCCTATCTAGCGGAGAACATAAGATTAAATTGTTTGTAGGGTACGAACCCAGCTTAAAGCTATTCTTTCCGTTTGATCTATTCAAGAGTCCGTACTAAAATAACACAAAGCTATTCTTTCCGTTCGATCTATCCTAGAGTTCGTACTAAAATAACACCAAAGAAAATTCATATTCATAATACTCAATCCAACACAAAGAACTTCAGAGAATGCCCCAAGATTTTTACCGGAGAAACAAAGACAGGAACGTGCATCCACCCCTATGCATAGATTACCCCAATGTCACCTCGGGAATCTGCGAGTTGAGTGCCAAAACATATATCAAGTGAATCATATGATACCCCGTTGTCATCACGAGTATTCAATTGCAAGACACATATCAAGTGTTCTCAAATCCATAAAAGTATTCAATCCGATAACAACAAAATCTCAAAGGGAAAAACTCAATTCATCACAACAAGATAGAGAGGGGAAAACACCATATGATCCAACTATATTAACAAAGCCCGCGATACATCAAGATTGTGACATCTCAAGAAAACGAGAGAGAGAGAGAGAGAGAGAGAGAGAGAGAGAGATTGAGAGAGAGATTAAACACATAGCTACTGGTACAAACCCTCAGCCCCGAGGGTGGACTACTCCCTCCTCATCATGGTGGCCGCCGGGATGATGAAGATGGCCACTAGAGATGATTCCCCCTCCGGCAGGGTGCCGGAACGGGGTCTAGATTGGTTTTCGGTGGCTACAGAGCCTCGCGGTGGGGGAAATTCTCATCTAGGTTAACCCCCGGTGGTTTCTCTATTTTAAGGATTTTTTGGCGTTGGTTTCACGCTAAGATGGGCCTCGAGGTGAGCACAACACACCAGGGCAAGCCAGGCCCACCAGGCGCGCCCTGGTGGGTTATGCCCTCATCGTGGCTCTTCTGGCCCTCCCACGAAGCTTCGGGGGTCTCTTTTGTTCCAAAAAAATCGTCAAAAAGTTTCAGCTCATTTGGAGAACTTTCATTTCTGCACAAAAAACAACACCACGGTAGTTCTGCTGAAAACATGGCCAGTCCGGGTTAGTTCCATGCAAATCATACCAAAACCATATAAAATTGTTGTGAACATGGCATGAATACTTCATAAATTATAGATACATTGGAGACGTATCAGCATCCCCAAGCTTAATTCCTACTCGTCCCCGAGTAGGAAAATGATAAAAGAAATAATTTATGAAGTGTGAATGCTAGAAAAGTGCATAAGTTTGATCAATGATAATTTCAATCACTTTTCCTAACATCATAACAACAACTCTTTCTCATAAAACTTATCATGATAAAGTAGCAATTGAAAATGGAATGTTTGTTGTGGAATTCTACCTATCATATTCATCCTAAACTCTTTTGTTTTGTTGCATGGACATTTGGACTTTTATATGGTTCAAAGCAATAGTCTAGTTTCGACATGAGGACTTTAATCCTCAAGCATACCAACAAGCAACCATGTCTTTCAAATATCAACGCTAAAATAAGTTATCCTTGGCCCATCATGCTCAATCATTGATCCATTCTTGAAACACACTCGCATATTAGCTACACCCGATGCTCAAGCACGATCATAGTGCCTCCTAGTTGGTGCTTTATAAGAGAAGATGGAGATTCAAATTAAAAATAATAATTGCATAAAGTAAAAGAAAGGCCCTTCGCAGAGGGAAGTAGGGATTTGTAGAAGTGCCAGAGCTCAAAGCAAAAATTGAGAGATAAAAACATTTTGAGAGGCATACTTTTCCCACCATCGAAAACGACTTAGAGCTCCCAACACTTTCAATGCTAGATATATCATAGGCGGTTCCCAAACAAAAAATAAAACTTATTCCTTTTTCCACCATACTTTCACTTTCCATGGCTAACCGTATCCACGGGCACCCTCCATACCAACACTTTCCAAGGAATTTATTTTTTGACAACATAAAGTAAATTAATTTTTCATTTCGGGACTGGGCATCCCTAATACCTTTGCCTTACTCTCGTGCAATGACAAGTGAATAAACACTCATCATGAGAATAACACATCTAGCATGGAAAATATTGGCCGCCGCTCACCGCCTCGCGAGCGGTACGACCACACAAAAGATAAATTTATTTTGAAAATTAGAGATGGCACATACAAATTTTCTTAGAACGGCAAAATAATACCGCACATAGGTAGGTATAGTGGACTCATGTGGCAAAACTGGTTTAAAGGATTTTGGATGCACAAGTAGTGATCATACTTAGTGCAAAATGAAGGCTAGCAAAATATTGAGAAGTGACCAACCCAGAAACAAATAATCTCATAAGTGAGCATTAAGCATAATTAACATCGAATAATGCACCATAAGTAGGATATAATTTCATTGCATAACTGTTGACTTTCGTGCTTGCATAGGGAATCACAAACCTTAACACCAATATTCTTACTAAAGCATAATTACTCATCAACATGACTCACATATCACATCATCATATCTCAAAACTATTACAAGGAATCAAGTTTATTTTGTCCAGTGATCTTCATGAAAGTTTTTATTATATCCTTCTTCGATATCTATCACTCTGGGACTAATTTTCATGTGTTGCTTTTGATAAGATCAAACAAATATAAGTAAAGATCATGAGCATAATATTTATTTATCTCAAATTAGTTTAAGTGAAGCAAGAGAGAATTTCTTCAAAAATGCTAAAGAACACCGTTCTCAAAAAGATATAAGTGACGCACTAGAGCAATTCCATAGAAAAGAGCTTCACTAACGCGATGTGTGTACCGCTTACCTAGCCTCCCTGGCAACTATTTGAGGACTCTATTTTATTTAAAAACTTTCAGATCTAAGTACTTTATTAAAATAGCAAGCAAAACAAAATAAAATGACATTCTAAGAATAGCACACATCATGTGATGAAGCAAAAACTTAGGCTCAACCGACACTAACCGATAATTGTGGAAGAAGAAAGGTGGGGTGCCTACCGGGGCATCCCCAAGCTTAGATGCTTGAGACTTCTTGAAATATTATCTTGGGATGCCTTGGGCATCCCCAATCTTGAGCTTTTGTGTCTCCTTAATTCCTCTCATACCACGGTTTTCCTAAATCTCAAAAGCTTCATCCACACAAAACTCAACAAGAACTCATGAGATAAGTTAGTATAAACTATAATGCAAAAACCTTATCATTCTCCACTATATAAAATCACTAAAATTATTATTCAACATTGCATACTAAATGCCTCTGCATATTTAATACTCATATCCGCAAATAGAATCATTAAACAAGCAAACATATGCAAACATAACAACAATCTGCCAAAACAGTACAGTCTGTAAAGAATGCAAGAGTATCAATAATTTTCTAACTACAAAGATTATGAAAATCTACCACACTGTAGAAAATTTATCAGAGATTAATTGCAAAAAGTTTCAACATTTTATCACATTCTGACTTTTCTAGGGAATTTTTGCAACAGCGGTAAACTTTCTGTTTTCAAACAGAAACATGTAGACTTGTAAAATAAGCATAGCAAAGGCTATCAATGTCACTTTTATTGAAATAAAAGATGCAAAACATTATTATAAATAACAACAAGCACATACAATTAAAATAAAATGACGCTCCAAGCAAAACTCATATCATGTGACGAACGAAAACATAGCTCCAAGTGAGGTTACCGATAATGTTGGAGACAAAAGAGGGGATACCTTCCGGGGCATCCCCAAGCTTAGTTGCTTGGATATTCATTACTTTGGGGTGCCTTGGGCATCCCCAAGCTTAGGGTCTTGTCACTCCTTATTATCCTCATATCGACATCTCACCCAAAACTTGAAAACTTCAGTCACACCAAACTTAACAAAACTTCGTGACATCGGTTAGTATGATAAAGAGCAAACCATTTCACTTTGGTACTGTCAAAGACAAGATTCATAATTGTTTCCACACAATTCCTACTGTAGCATATCATTTCCACAATTCATATTGAGAAATATAAGCCATAGAAACTAGGAAACAAGCAAACTATGCATTGAAAACAGAATCTGTCAAAAACAGAACAGTCTGTAGTAATCTGTACTCAAACCATACTACTGCTACTGCAAAAATTATGAAAAAATTAGGACCACGTGAGAAATTTGTCTCTTAATCTTCTGCCAAAAGAATCAACCCAAAAGCACTCTTCTTTTAAAAATGGGAATTATTTTCGTGAGCGCAAAAGTTTCTGTTTTTCAGCAAGATCAAATCAACTATCACCCAACATGATCCCAAAGGCTTTACTTGGCACTTTATTGAAACAAAAGCAATAAAACAATACAGTAGCATAATCATGTGAGCACACAAAAACAGTAGGTAAAAGTGTTGGGTTCTCTCCCAACAAGCGCTTTTCTTTTATGCCTTTTAAGCTAAACATGATGATTTCAATGATGCTCCCATAAAAGATAAGACTTGAAACATAACAAGAGCATCATGAATGACATGGCAAGCACATTTAAGTCTAACCCACTTCCTATGCATATGTATTTTGTGAGAAAACAAACTATGGGAACAATAATCAACTAGCATAGGAAGGCAAAACAAGCATAACTTCAAAACTTTCAACACATAGAGAGGAAACTTGATATTATTGCAATAGCTACAAGCATATGTTCCTCTCTCATAATAATTTTCAGTAGCATCATGACTGCATTAAACAATATAAATATCACATAAAGCATTCTTTTCATGATCCAAAAGCGTAGAAGATTTACTACTCTCCACATAAGCAAATTTATTCTCATGAATAGTAGTGGGAGTAAACTCAACAAATAACTATCATGTGACTGGAAATTAAAATCATGATGACAAGTTTTATGGTTATCATTATTCAATATAGCATACATGTCTTCACCATAATCATCATAGATAGAAATTTTGTTGTCATAATCAATTGCAACCTCTTCCAAAATAGTGGATTCATCAATAAGTAAAGTCATGGCCTCTCCAAATCCACTTTCATCAATGTAATCATCATAAATAGGAGGCAGGCTATCATTATAATAAATTTGCACATAATATCTTGGGGGACTAAAATATCATCTTTATCAAACATAGCATCCCCAAGCTCATGGCTTTTCATATCATTAGCATCATGGATATTCAAAGAATTCATACTAATAACATTGCAATCATGCTCATCATTTATTCCAAACATTTTATTGAATTCTTCTTCTATCAATTGAGCACAATTTTCCATTCCATCATTTTCAAGAAAGATATTATAAAGATGATCAATAATATGATGCAACCTCAATTCCATTTTTTGTGTAGTTTTCTTTTATAGACCAAACTAGTGATAAACAATAAACTAAAAGATTCAATTGCAAGATTTAAAGATATACCTTCAAGCACCCACCTCCCAGGTAACAACGCTAGAGAAGAGCTTGATGTCTACTACGCAACTTTACTCTTGTAGACACGTGTTGGGCCTCCAAGCGCAGAGTTTTGTAGAACAGTAGCAATTTTCCCTCAAGTGGATGACCTAAGGTTTATCAATCCGTGAGAGGTGTAAGATGAAGATGGTCTCTCTCAAACAACCCTGCAACCAAATACAAGAAATCTCTTGTGTCCCAAACACACCCAATACAATGGAAATTTGTATAGGTGCACTAGTTCGGCGAAGAGATGGTGATAAAAGTGTAATATTGTTGGTAGAAATATATTTTATAATCTGAATAAATAAAAACAGCAAGGTAGCAAATAGGAAACGAGCACAAAAACGGTATTGCAATGCTTGAAAATGAGGCCTAGGGTCCGTACTTTTGCTAGTGCAACCTCTCAACAATGGTAATATAATTGGATCATATAACCATCCCTCAAAGTGCGATGAAGAATCACTCCACAGTTCCTATCTAGCGGAGAACATAAGAATAAATTGTTTGTAGGGTACGAAACCACCTCAAAGCTATTCTTTCTGTTTGATCTATTCAAGAGTCCATACTAAAATAACACAAAGCTATTCTTTTCGTTCGATCTGTCATAGAGTTCGTACTAAAATAACACCAAAGAAAATTCATATTCATAATACTCAATCCAACACAAAGAACTTCAAAGAGTGCCCCAAGATTTCTACTAGAGAAACAAAGACAAGAACATGCATCTACCCCTATGCATAGATTACCCCAATGTCACCTCGGGAATCCGCGAGCTGTGTGCCAAAACATATATCATGTGAATCAATACGATACCCCATTGTCACCACAAGTATTCAATTGCAAGACATATATCAAGTGTTCTCAAATCCATAAAAGTATTCAATCCGATAACAACGAAATCTCAAAGGGAAAAACTCAATTTATCACAACAAGATAGAGAGGGGAAAACACAATATGATCTGACTATATTAACAAAGCCCGCGATACATCAAGATCGTGACATCTCAAGAACACGAGAGAGAGAGATTAAACACATAGCTACTGGTACAAACCCTTAGTCCCGAGGGTGGACAACTCCCTCCTCATCGTGGTGGCCGCCGGGATGATGAAGATGGCCACCGGAGATGATTCCCCCCTTCGGCAGGGTGCCGGAACGGGGTGTAGATTGGTTTTCGGTGGCTACAGAGCCTTGCGGTAGCGGAACTTCTCATCTAGGTTAACGCCCGATGGTTTCTCTATATATAGTTTTTTTCTCGTTGGTTTCACGCTAAGATGGGCCTTGAGGTGAGCACAACCCACCAGGGCAAGCCAGGCCCACCAGCCACGCCCTGGTGGGTTGTGCCCTCCTCGTGGCTCTTCTGGACCTCCCACGAAGCTTTAGGGGTCTCTTTTCTTCCAAAAAAATTGTTAGAAAGTTTCAGCTCATTTGGAGAACTTTCATTTCTACACAAAAAACAACACCACGGTAGTTTTGCTGAAAACAACGTCAGTCCGGGTTAGTTCCATACAAATCGTACCAAAACCATATACAATTGTTGTAAACATGGCATGAATACTTCATAAATTATAGATACGTTGGAGACGTATCTGTCTGTTGCCCAGACTGTGCACAGGCACAAGGACAAGATTGAAGCACCAATGCAAGCCAGGGTCCAAGAAACCAAGATCTCCAAGGGACCAACATGTAGATCAGAGGGACCGAGATCAAGCCAGAGAAGCAAGATGCCATCAGAAGATGGGCCTCCTTTGTCGGGCAGGCGAGCCCGGCAAGGGGCGAGGCCACCCCAGGAGGAAGACGTCCAAGACGTCACAACAGTGCCTGCCGGGACACACAGAAGCAAAACCACCTCACCAACCACTCCGCCATGACCCACGTTGTCGTGGCTTTGTCACGGCAGATGTCCTAGCCAAAGGACTTAGTCGTGGAGCCATCGCAACGGGTTAACTTGAAGGGGTTAAAGTGGGCACAAGGACACAAAGGGTTTATACTAGTTCGGCCCCTTCAATGAAGATAAAAGCCTACGTCTAGTTGTGATGGAATTGATGAGGTTTCGAGGATTAGGGAGCAAACAAGCTTCGCCTAAGTCTCGAGTTGTGATTGTCTATCCTTGAACCGCTGTCGGGTCGTCCCCTTATATACACGGGTGACGCCCTTCGGTTCACAGAGTCCCAATCTTCGGTTCATATTCGTGCCCGGGTTGGTCTCTCCTTATTCCTAACTTATAATACAAGTTTACATACAAAGCCGGTTTACGGCCACAAGTGTTAAGCTGACTACGGCCTTGGGCCCTCATCTATCTTCTTGGGCTTTAACGCTCTGGGGCTACTGATGAAGTTAACCCGGCCCTGGTAGGTCGATTTACCCCCAGTAGTAATATCCCCAACATTAGGCCCCAGATTGATTTGAACGTGTTCATGTCAATCCTTAGCAGAAATCTTCATCTTTATCACCTTCTGGTAATGGTTGAGCCGTCTTGATGTCATCTTCTCCACTTGCTGTTAAACCGGGGTGACATCATCTGTCATAAAGAAAGTATTCATAATACCTCATCATTTTAATAAGGCTGCGAAAATCGAGGCGACAGCTTCATTCGGTGGCCCCTGGTTTGTCGCGCCTGACACATATCCTTTTGCCTTATAAATAGGACCGAAGGGTCATTTCCTTTTTCCCCTTCATGCCTTCTCATCTTCGTCTTCCTTGTCGTCAGCTTTGAAGCTCCGCCGCCGCCGTCGCCTTCAACCTCGACCTTGGCCGCTGCATCGACCTGAACGCACCAGAAAACTGTGGTGCTCTTCCGCACTTTCCTCAACTCTGGTAAGTCCTCTGTTCCTTTTAACCTCGATCTGTTCTAGGGTTCTCTGTTCTTGAGATGTTCATCGACAGCTCCTGCTCGTGTATTAGCCTCCGTATGGATCTGTAAAACTTTATCCTGAATGCCATGTAGCTTTCCGCGTGCACCTATAGTCTCGTGTTTAAAGTCCGTGGATCTCATCTGTATATCTACCCATTGATTCACTTCCGCCCTGCTTTGAAGCCTTTGAATATTTCTTCTGTTTTTCTGAAGCTACCTTAGATCCATTGCTGTAATGAAACTTTTGTGAAACCTGTTTCTGCATACTTAGCCATTTCGGAACCTCAAATGCCTTCAATATTTAGATCAGGCGATTTAGCTTCCCGTAGGAAAATTCAATAAACCGGCATATACCATTAGTCCCCTTATTGAACCGCTAGGATCCCTTAGCCATAGTCCATCGCTTTACGGAGCTTCGGTTTGAATATAGTTATCCTCAGTTTAATCCTGATCATATCAGTGTATATATTGTACCCAACACAATCTCAAACCGTGATTGCTTATTTTGTAGACTCCATCATGGCCAAGCAAGTATATGAGTGCAATTGGGCTCCTTCTCGTGTTACAGAGACACAACTGAATAACTTAGTCTTGACTAGCGCTTTGAGCAGCAAAAATACCATCCACTGGAGGGTCCCAGGCAAAGAATGTCCTCCCACACCTCAAGAAGGAGAGGTTGTAGTTTTTGCGGATCACTTAGCCCGAGGCTTTAATCCACCCAGTTCGAAATTTTATCGGGACGTCTTGGCCAACTTCCAGCTTTGTCCGCAAGACACCGGCCCCAATTCTGTCACCAACATATGTCATTTCCAAGTGCTCTCCGAGGTGTTCTTTCAAGAGGAACCTTCAGTCGAGTTATTCCGAGATTTGTTCCCTCTAAACCGTCGCACAGAATTTACTGATGGTTCTAACATGGAACTGGGTGGCATGGCGATTCAAAAGCGGAAAGAGGTCACGTATCCTCACGCAAAGCTGCACAGCCATCCCCAAGAATGGAATCAATCGTGGTTCTATGGCAAAGACACCTCTCCTGCCAATGAAAATCCCTTGCCCTGTTATCGTCCGGAACGGCTTTGCAACACACACCCCTTTCCACAGAGGTTGACAGCCAAAGAGAGGAGTAAATATGCTCCCCAACTGTCCAAGCTCAGAGCCTTTATGGCCAACGGTTTAACAGGAGTGGATCTCGCTCGTTGCTGGATATCCTGGAGCATACTGCCTCTCAGCCAACGCTCCGGTTTAATGTGTGAATATACGGGCAGTGTTAACGACCCTTTGCGGCATGTAAACATCCAGCTTACTGACGAAGAAGTCACTGAAGCTGTGAAGAAAATTCTGAACGAACCGGAATACGTCTGTGCTCGAACCGGCCTGCTTCCTTTCTGTGCTACAAACAAACCGCCAGCTGTAAGTCTGAATTTTTCCCTTTCATTAATTCTGATGATGTTACATCTGCTTAATACTTGATACCAATATCTGTGAAATCAGGGTGATGATCCATTTTGGAGCAAGAAGCTTTCGCAGGAGAAGGCAGACAAACCGGAGAGACCGACCCGTCCAAAGACAAAGGTCCTTAAGAAACCTGCTCAGAAAAGGAAAACCACTGCATCTTCTGATCCGCCTGCTGACGATGATGTGAGTAATCCGGACCTTGAGGTAAAATTCGATTTACTTGGATTTCTTTTACACGCCTTATTGATGATAACACTTGTCAGGATGATGCCGAAGCTAGCCATGCTGATGATGCAGAGGTAATTATTCTCTCTTCTGACTCGAACTCTTTGCCTTCACTAAAAATTCGTCAGGTAATCCGGAAAGTTAAATTTTCTCATCCACTTGCTCATTTGGATCCCAAATTTCTTATGAAGACCCAACAGCATGAAGTGTGCCGCACAACTCGGCATAGCGGCCAGGTAGTTACCTCCGCCGGTTTACCGAACAATCCGGTTCGGAGATGCCAATCAGAGGTCCCTAATTTGCTTGTCAGTACTTGTTCTAAAGCGGGCTGTTTTCGTCAACCGCTTAACCCATCTGACTCCGATTATCAGGTTACCTCCCATTCATCCTCCGGTGAGTCCACAGGTACTCAGCTGCCACCGCTTAAAAACGTGCTTGGGTAAGCTTACATTTATCATAACTTTCTTGATTTTGTAGCTTTCAACATATACTGTTTTTGATTTTGCTGTTCCTCTCAGGGCCAAACCGAGGCTGAGCCAGAAGGCTCGCCTGGACAAAGCGGCCGAAGAAGAAACTGTCCCTGAACCGGGCGTCGCTCCAGATGTTGAGGCAGCCGTTCATGAATATATGCCAAATGACCCGCCAGCGGAAGATGAGGTCTTTATTGCTGAAGAGAGGCCTGTTGATGCTTCTGGTCCTGCTGACCATCCTGGAAGTCTCGTCCGGAATGAAAAATCCACAAGTCCATCCAAAGCTACTGACAAACCGACAGCCACAGTGCAAACCGGTGACGCCCAGGATGATGAAGTTGTCATCACTGGTATTGGTCACACCGAACCCAGCAATCCTGTCGCTTTGTCCAGACACACTGCCAAGGATGAATTTGCAGCAATGGGCAAGGGCAAGTGGAACATCGACTTGGCGACTTATGCTGCACTGAGTGCTCAAGATCTTCATTCTGGTTATCTGAACCGTCTATACACCAGTCGCGACCATGAAGCTGGCCTAGTGAACATGATGAAGGAAAAATTTGAGGTAATTTTCATATGCCTCTTCCTGCTTGTCTATCTTTTATCCTTGCTGCCTTCCCTAGCCCCCAAGGGTCGGTTTGTAATCTTCTTTCAAACCGGAACTTTGTAAAATAGAAGACCGCATACTTTCAGAATTCACCGATGTAGCCCCCAAGGGTCGGTTCAACTTAATGTAGTTGAACCGGGACTTAATAATATAAGCCTGAAAAACTTCAAATTTCACTGATAACTGTCTGAGCAAATAGCCATTAGCCCCCAAGTGCCAAGTTGAATACTTGTATTGAGCTTGGGACTTTGCAATCAGTTGATAGTTGTAGATTAAATAAGCATTAGCCCCCAAGTGCCAAGCGCATAACTCGTTATGTGGTTGGTACTTTAATATCCATACCATTTTTTAAACCATATAACTGTCTGAATGCAGGCTGAGCTGAAGACCAAGGAAAATCAACTCGCCGATCTTCAGGAGAACTTAAAATCTCAACAAGCTGAAACCTCCAAAGCCAAAGAGGAGTTGACCAGCGCTTTAAGCGTCATGGAACAGCTGAAGGAGGGCTTTAAGAAAGATCGGGAGGATTGGGACATTGAGAAAATTGCTTTGACCAAAAAGATTGAAACTGCTGAAGCTGCCCTTAAACCGGTGACAGATGAACTGACCAGCGTAAAGCGACAAGTGCATGCAATGACTGCTGCCATCTTTGGTAAGCATTCCTTGACTCCTGTGATAATTTTGGTCTTCCTATGACAGGTCTGGTTTGTGAATTGTTCCATCATACGGCAGGCACCCGCATTAGCCACTTGGGGTCAGATGTTCGAATGAAATTGAAGGCTGCCTACACGTTAATCGAACAACTGTACACTAGAGCGCAGCGGATCATCTCGACTGCGTCGCATAACAATCATGCACCCATGTTGATCCAAGATACTCTTAAGAGATTGTCAATGCTTCCCGCCCGGATTGAAGAGCTGAAGAAGTCTGCTGCTTGAACTGGTGCCATCAACGCTTTAATCTGAGCAAAAGCATGGGTGCCCGACTTCGATCCTGTGGAGGCAGCTCAGGGCTATCCTAGTTTGAAGGAAGACGGATCAGAATTCAGTGAAGATGATCTGAGCCATAAACCGGGCGGTGCGCCCTCTGGCTTGCCAATTAGTAGAAGAGGCAAATTTGACGCATTATCAAGCCCAGTACAATAACCAGAACAAGCGAGTGGCTGCACCAGTTCCCGAAGCGGAAAATCTGATCCCGCCAATCCGTAAGCATACTTATGCTCCTGATATTGAACCGTCTTCGCTGATCCATGATGAAGCTGGTTTTCAAGCTTTAATGGGAATCAACTGGACCACTATTGACTTCCAGCCGCTGGGTAGGGCAGAAGACGCTGAAGCGACGCAGGACGACCCGCAATCATCAGACCAAGGTGGTGACCAAGCTTGAACCGGAGATCGGTTTAATAGGCTGCCTTGTGATACTTTGCCATAAAACAGTGGTCTTATTTGGGCACCATGTTGCCTTGTAATAGGATAGCCAATACTTTTGCTTCTGAGATGCCTTCGTGCATCTGAACCGATACTTTTGGTTGAAAGATCAAAACTGCCAATCTATACCACCTGCAATCATAAAATCTTAAACTACCAGGGCGGTTGTACCACCAGCCGGTTTATAAACTTCATATATATACATGCAAGGAGATTGACATATATGATCAAATTTTGTGATACAAAATACGTGCCATCATTGGGCATGGAGTAGGCTTAGCCAATCTTGACACGGCGGTTTGATAAACCTGCACCGTCATGGGAGAAAACTGCTCCTGTATATACAATGCTGGTTTACTATGTAAACCATGCTTGGTCATAATGAACAATTTGTTACTCAAAAAAGGATGCTAACAGAAAAAATCAAACCGGGCAAATAACCTCAGGTTAAAAAATGGACCGTGTACCGCCAAATTAGCAGTTTGAACCGGTGTAAAACGTCTGTCGGTTTAAAAACGCAATCAAGATAAAACAGTAGTTTTTAAAAAATATTGAAGCAAAGGCAATGATAAAACCGTTTGCAAAAAAGGGGCTTTACTGAGCCGATCAGATGGTGTTACCTTGGTCGGACACGACCAAGCTCCCAATAGGCGTAGCTATGGTTCAAGTCAGCCAGGTCCCCAAATGAAACCGTGGCATTACGCCGATCAAGTGGCATGGCAATGGTTCGGGTTCGACCAAGCCCCCAAGTTTTTCTATGGCCTTTAGGCCGATCAAGAGGCGTGACTGGTTCAGACTTGACCATGTCCCCAAGTGATCTGGTGGCTTTCGCCTATCAAAAGGTGTTGCATCGGTTCGGACACGACCAAGCCCCCAAGTGATCTGGTGGCTTTCGCCTATCAAAAGGTGTTGCATCGGTTCAGACATGACCGAGCCCCCTAGTGATATTTATAATTATTTCAAGGGGTAAACCAGAAGTCACTTTGAGACAGAACAACCCCATGTAACCACACATGATATAAAAGAACGGATACCCCGCTTTAGGCTGAGGGCCCGATTTATTGTATTTATAATATGTACATTGTCATAATATATACATAAGCAGAGCCAATGGCTCAAGTATAGTAAGGCCAAAGATGAGCTATGTTCCACGGCCTGTTGGTCTCCTCTTCTGATTTGCGTGAGTCTTTTCGCTCTCGAACATTGATCAGATAGTATGACCCGTTGTGTAGATTCTTGCTGACCACGAAAGGTCCCTCCCAAGGTGGGGATAACTTATGCATATCGGTTTGATCTTGAATGAGCCGAAGCACCAAATCTCCTTCTTGAAAGGTTCTGGTTCTGACTCGACGACTGTGATAGCGACGAAGATACTGTTGGTAAATTGCTGAGCGGGCAGCTGCTATGTCTCGCTCTTCATCCAACCGGTCCAAAGCGTCTTGTCGAGCTGTCTCGTTGTCTCCTTCAACATAAGCTGCCACACGAGGTGAATCGTGACGGATGTCACTAGGGAGAACCGCCTCCGCTCCATAGACCATGAAGAACGGTGTGTATCATGTTGATCTGTTGGGTGTGGTATTAATGCTCCATAATACAGATGGCAACTCTTCTACCCAACAACCCGGTGTCCTTTGCAGAGGAACCATAAGCCGCGGTTCGATGCCTCTCAAGATCTCCTGATTAGCTCTTTCTGCTTGACCATTGGACTGTGGGTGCGCCACTGATGAAACGTCAAGGAGGATGTGCTCCCGTTCACAAAACTCCTTCATGGCTCCTTTGGACAAATTGGTACCATTATCTGTGATGATACTGTGTGGAAAGCCAAACCAGAAAATCACTTTTTTGATGAACTGAACCGCCGTGGCTGCATCACACTTGCTAACAGGCTCCGCCTCCACCCACTTTGTAAATTTATCAACCGCCACCAGGAGGTGTGTCTTCTTATCCTTGGACCTTTTGAAAGGCCCAACCATATCTAGCCCCCAAGTTGCAAATGGCCATGTGATTGGAATCATCCTCAATTCTTGAGCTGGTACATGAGCGTGTCTTGAGAACTTTTGGCAGCCATCACATCGTCTGACCAGATCCTCCGCATCAGCATGGGCAGTTAGCCAATAGAAACCGTGGCGGAACGCCTTGGCCACCAAAGACTTTGAACCGGCGTGATGACCACAATCCCCTTCGTGGATCTCACGCAAAATTTCATAGCCTTCGTCAGGAGATACACAACGTTGCAACGCTCCTGATACACTGCAATGGTGCAACTCGCCATTGATGATTGTCATGGACTTGGACCGCCGTATTATTTGTCTGGCCAGAGTCTCATCCTCCGGTAACTCGCCCCGGTTCATGTATGCCAGGTAAGGAAGCGTCCAAACCCGAATGACGTGAAGAGCTGCCACCAATTGAGCCTCCGGGTCAGGAACAGCCAAATCCGCTTCACCGGGGAGCTTGACCGACGGGTTGTGCAACACATCAAGAAAAACATTAGGCGGGGCCGGTTTACGCTGGGAGCCCAACCGGCTCAGGGCGTCCACCGCCTCATTCTTTCGTCGGTCCACATGGTCCACCTGATATCCCTTGAAATGACCCGCAACAATATCCACCTCACGACGATATGCAACCATGAGTGGGTCTTTAGAATCCCAAGTGCCAGACACTTGTTGTGCCACTAGATCCAAGTCACCGAAGCACTTAACCCGGCTTAGATTCATATCCTTAGCCATCCGGAGTCCATGGAGCAAATCTTCATACTCAGCTGCATTGTTAGTACAAGGGAACATTAAGAGGAGAACATAACAGAACTTGTCACCTCGTGGGGAAGTTAATACGACTCCAGCCCCCGAGCCCTCCAATTGCCGTGATCCGTCAAAATGGATGGTCCAATATGTGTGATCCGGCTTCTCTTCAGGGGCCTGCAGCTCCATCCAGTCATTGATGAAATCGACCAGCGCTTGGGACTTCACCGCCGTCCGAGGCACGTATCTTAAACCGTGCGGTCCAAGCTCTATAGCCCACTTGGCAATCCGGCCCGTCGCCTCCCGGTTCTGGATGATATCACCCAAGGGGGCAGAACTGACTACTGTGATAGGATGCCCTTGGAAGTACTGCTTCAGCTTCTGGCTTGCCATAAAAACTCCATATACCAGCTTCTGCCAATGCGGATACCTTTGTTTGGATTCTAAGCACCTCGCTGATATAATAAACCGGACGCTGAATCGGATACTCCTTGCCTGCCTCCTTCCGCTCCACCACAATAGCCACGCTGACCGCGCGAGCATTAGCAACAACATACGGCAACAATGGCTCCTTATCAATGGGAGCGGCGAGCACGGGCGGATTGGCCAATTGCCGCTTTAAGTCTTCGAATGCCTGATCAGCAGCAGAACTCCAGACAAATTGATCCGTCTTTTTCAACATCTGATATAAAGGGATTGCTTTCTCACCAAGGCGGCTGATAAACCGACTCAACGCGGCAATCCGGCCAGCCAATCGTTGAACATCATTGATACACTTCGGTTTAGCCAAGGAGGTGATGGCCGTAATCTTCTCCGGATTAGCCTCGATTCCCTTGTTGGACACCAGAAAACCCAACAACTTGCCTGCCGGTACACCGAAGACACATTTGGCCGGATTGAGCATCATCTTATACGTCCTCGGGTTATCAAAGGTCTCCTTCAAATCGTCAACCAAAGTTTCCTTCTTCCTTGACTTAACCACAATATCATCCACATAGGCATGTACGTTGCGGCCAATCTGCTTGTGAAGACAATTTTGCACACACCGTTGGTAGGTCGCCTGGGCACTCTTGAGCCCAGAAGGCATAGATACATAGCAAAAGGCTCCAAAGGGAGTTATGAACGCTGTCTTCTCCTGGTCCTTAATTGCCATCTTGATCTGATGATAGCCGGAATATGCATCCAAAAAACTTAAACGATCGCAACCCGCCGTAGCATCAATAATTTGATCAATACGGGGGAGGGCAAAAGGATCTGCTGGACAAGCTTTATTAAGATCAGTGCAATCCACACACATGCGCCAGGTGCCGTTTTTCTTAAGGACCAGCACCAGATTAGCAAGCCACTCAGGGTGGTAAACCTCAACAATGAAGCCAGCTGCCAGGAGCCTGGCCACTTCTTCTCCAATAGCTTTGCGTCTTTCCTCGTTGAACCGGCGGAGAAAATGTTTCACCGGTTTGTATTTAGGATCCACATTAAGAGTGTGCTCAGCGAGTCACCTCGGTACACCTGGCATGTCAGAAGGCTTCCATGCAAAGATGTCCCGATTCTCACGGATGAACTCGATGAGCGCGCTTTCCTATTTCGGATCCAAATTGGCATAGATGCTGAACTACTTGGACGAATCGCCAGGTACGAAGTCAACGAGCTTAGTCTCAGCCGCCTATGTGAATTTCAGGGCCGGATCATGCTCCGTGGTAGGTTTCTTCAAAGGAGTCATATCCGCCGGATCAACATTGTCATTGTAATACTTCAGCTCCTCGGTGGCACAAACCGATTCTGCGTAAGCCGCATCTCCTTCTTCGCATTCCAAAGCGACCTTACGACTTCCGTGAACCGTTATGGTTCCCTTATGACCCGGCATCTTGAGCTTCAAGTACACATAACAGGGTCGTGCCATGAACTTGGCATAGGCCGGTCGCCCAAACAGGGCGTGATACGGGCTTTGGATTTTTACCACCTCAAACGTCAGCGTCTCTGATCTGGAATCATGATCATCTCCAAAGGCCACTTCCAGCGCTATCTTACCCACGGGGTATGCTGACTTGCCAGGTACCACACCATGGAAAACCGTATTCGACGGTCGGAGATCTTTGTCTGTTAGTCCCATACGACGGAAGGTCTCATAATACAGGATATTAATACTGCTACCCCCATCCATGAGTACCTTGGTGAACTTATAACCTTCCACCTGAGGCGCCACCACCAGAGCCAGCTGACCCGGATTGTCAACCCGGGGCGGGTGATCCTCTCTACTCCATATGATTGGCTGCTCTGACCAGCGTAAATATCGTGGTACGGCCGGTTCAACAGAATTAACTGCCCGCTTTTGGACCTTCCGGTCTCGCTTGTCCAAGCTAGTGGTGAATACGTGATATTGCCCACTATTCAATTGCTTCGGATTGCTCTGATAACCCGACTGCTGCTGTTGCTGATTGTAACCTCCCTGGTTATTCTGATTGTTCTGATTGTTCTGATTGTTACCTCTGCCCGGATTACCATTAAATCCTGAACTGGAGTTTCCTCCACCAGAACCCAGCCCGGAACCACCGCTGGAGCTGGGATCATACCGGAAAGCATTAGAGCTCTTGAACTCCTGCATAATGTAGCAGTCCTTCCAAAGGTGGTTTGCTGGCACCTCCTTCGTCCCATGCTTTGGACAGGGCTGGTTCAACAGATAATTCAGTCGGTCCGGATTAGGACTAGGTGCTCCACTGCGGTTCTGCGATTTACCCTTGCATCGCTGGCCCTTGTCCTGTGCATTGGTGTTGGTCACAAAGTCCATGCTGCCATCCGCTTTACGCTTGCCTCCGCCGCCATTACCTGCTGAGTGATGTTGCTGACCCTTGGAGTTGCCGTTCCTCCTTCCCTTCCCTGTCTTTTCATCATCAGACTCGGGATCCTTGGTACTATCAGAATCAGCATACTTTACCAAAGTGGCCATAAGAGTCCCCATGTCAGTGCAATAGCGCTTCATTCGTCCTAACTTCAACCTTAGGGGTCCAAACCGGCAATTGCCCTCCAAGGTTATGACTATCGTGTCAGCATTGATGCGGTCTGATGAGTGTAGAATTTGTGAGACCTGGCGTACCCAATGAGTGGTTGATTCTCCTTGTTCCTGGACACAAGCAGCTAAATCTACTATCGACATGGGCTGCTTACATGTGTCTTTGAAGTTATTGATAAACCGGGCTCGTAACTGGGCCCATGAACTGATAGAATTGGGCGGCAGGCTCTTCAACCAGGTACGGGCCGTTCCTTCAAGCATCATGGGGAAATACTTTGCACATGCTGCCTCATCCACATCAAGCATCTCCATGGCCATCTCATAGCTCTCCACCCATGTCTCTAGGGGTTGATCCGCCGTATAGTTCGGTACCTTGCGCGGGCCCTTGAAATCTTTTGGCAGGCGCACATTGCGTAAAGTGGGAACAAGGCAAGGTACCCCCAATGCGCTAGAATTAAGCCCAGGCTCAACCGAAGTGGTCGAACGAACCGGCGTAAGCTGACGAGCTTGATGCTGCACCGCTAACTCGGCCTCCCTGCGCGCTCGGGCCCGGTCCACCACCTCCTGGGCGTTGTCGACACTACCGGCCGGATTGTTGCCACGGGGCGCTCCACGTCGTGCATTACTTGACAAAGCTGGTTCCTCCATATGCCTGCTATAACTCCGGCTTGGATGTGGGGTAGAATGAATCCGGTCACGGTTGTATGAATACGCTTCCTGTTGGACCAAAGCCGTCCTAAGGAGCTCCTTGACCCGGCGCGTCTCTATCGCCTGTAATGAATCACCTTCGACTAGAATAGCCTCCAACCATGTCGCGACTGCGACAAGGTTATCCAGCGGGTTGGAGTAATGACCCGGAGGTGTGGGCATAGCCTGCGGTACACCACTGTTATGACGGGGCAGATCTATCAAGCGAGGCTGGACCGGCTCGCCTGTCGCAGGCAACTCTGCCCGGTTTACCGCCGGCGGATTACTGGCTCCCGCTCCAGGGGTGTTGAAAAGGTCCCTTGCTTCGAAAACTGAGGGCAAATGAGATCGGTATTTCCTCCTCATGACTTCCTGTGATGCGCTCTGGTCTAGCATGAGTTTATAAGCTTGTGCGTCCAAAGCGGCCCGCTCCGCAGTCATCCTGACCTCTTCAGCTGCCAAATCCGCTTTGGCCTGAGTGATCTGCTCCCTCACCTTTGCAATATCTGCGTTGTGGGCGTCTTGATCCGTCGGGTTAGCTTCTGCCATGAGCGCAGCCAACGCATCGAACAGATCTGATAGACTTGAGCCAGCGGGCGCACAGGGCCTCCTGCCCCGGCAGCCGTTGCCGCTTCTGAACCGGAGACCATCGCTGCGGCAGTTGATGAATGAATCGCTGCTTGCGTACCGGCCATGAATATCCCAACCCGGTTGGGCAAATCAGAGGGGTCCGGAATACTATCACCATCGGAACAGCCCCCGATCCGGCCATCTTGTAGCTGATACAAAGACTCAGTTTCTCCGGTTGACGACTCGTCGCTAGAGTAAACGACGGTTTCACCACCAGATCCTGATCCATCCTCATAGCTTCCTCCATGGAAGACTCCCACGAAGGCACGCTTCACGGCTGGCTTAACCCGGGCAGGCCGCGCATGCTGGGCTGTCTCGATGAGGTCGGTGCAGATGTCCAGCTCAGAGCCCGGTTCACCGATTTTGCCAATGAAAACGTGTATGCCACCAAAGGGGACCCGGTACCCGTACTCGATCGAGCCGGCCTCGGGGCCCCAGCCTTCATCGTCGATTTAGATCTTGCTGCGACGACTCTTGGCCATCCGGCCAACAGCATATCCCTTGAGTCCTTCGAAGCGGCCCTCCAAGAATTTCAAACCATCGTGCGGTAGCCCCACGGTGGGCGCCAACTGTCGTGGTTTTGTCACGGCAGATGTCCTAGCCAAAGGACTTAGTCGTGGAGCCATCGCAACGGGTTAACTCGAAGGGGTTAAAGAGGACACAAGGACACAGAGTGTTTATACTAGTTCGGCCCCTTCGATGAAGGTAAAAGCCTACGTCTAGTTGTGATGGAATTGATGAGGTTTCGAGGATTAGGGAGCAAACAAGCTTCGCCTAAGTCTCGAGTTGTGATTGTCTGTCCTTGAACCGCTGTCGAGTCGTCCCCTTATATACACGGGTGACGCCCGTCGGTTCACAGAGTCCCAATCTCCGGTTCATATTCGTGCCCGGGTTGGTCTCTCCTTATTCCTAACTTATAATACAAGTTTACATACAAAGCCGGTTTACGGCCACAAGTGTTAAACCGACTACGGCCTTGGGCCCTCATCTATCTTCTTGGGCTTTAACGCTCTGGGGCTACTGATGAAGTTAACCCAGCCCTGGTAGGTCGGTTTACGCCCAATAGTAATATCCCCAACATTAGGCCCCAGATTGATTTGAACGTGGTCATGTCAATCCTTAGCAGAAATCTTCATCTTTATCACCTTCTGGTAATGGTTGAACCGTCTTGACGTCATCTTCTCCACTTGCTGTTAAACCGGGGTGACATCATCTATCATAAAGAAAGTATTCATAATACCTCATCATTTTAATAAGGCTGCGAAAATCGAGGCGACAGCTTCGTTTGGTGGCCCCTGGTTTGTCGCGCCTGACACATATCCTTTTGCCTTATAAATAGGACCGAAGGGTCATTTCCTTTTTCCCCCTTCCTGCCTTCTCATCTTCGTCTTCCTCGTCGTCAGCTTCGAAGCTCCGCCGCCACCGTCGCCTTCAACCTCGACCTTGGCCGCTGCATCGACCTGAACGCACCAGAAAACTGCGGTGCTCTTCCGCACTTTCCTCAACTCTGGTAAGTCCTCTGTTCCTTTTAACCTAGATCTGTTCTAGGGTTCTCTGTTCTTGAGATGTTCATCGACAGCTCCTGCTCGTGTATTAGCCTCCGTATGGATCTGTAAAACTTTATCTTGAATGCCATGTAGCTTTCCGCGTCCACCTATAGTCTCGTGTTTAAAGTCCGTGGATCTCATCTGTATATCTACCCATTGATTCACTTCCGCCCTGCTTTGAAGCCTTTGAATATTTCTTCTGTTTTTCTGAAGCTACCTTAGATCCATTGCTGTAATGAAACTTTTGTGAAACCTGTTTCTGCATACTTAGCCATTTCGGAACCTCAAATGCCTTCAATATTTAGATCAGGCGGTTTAGCTTCCCGTAGGAAAAGTCAATAAACCGGCATATACCATTAGTCCCCTTATTGAACCGCTAGGATCCCTTAGCCATAGTCCATCGCTTTACGGAGCTTCGGTTTGAATATAGTTATCCTCAGTTTAATCCCGATCATATCAGTGTATATATTGTACCCAACACAATCTCAAACCGGGATTGCTTATTTTGTAGACTCCATCATGGCCAAGCAAGTATATGAGTGCAACTGGGCTCCTTCTCGTGTTACAGAGACACAACTGAATAACTTAGTCTTGACTGGCACTTTGAGCAGCAAAAATACCATCCACTGGAGGGTCCCAGGCAAAGAATGTCCTCCCACACCTCAAGAAGGAGAGGTTGTAGTTTTTGCGGATCACTTAGCTCGAGGCTTTAATCCACCCGGTTCGAAATTTTATCGGGACATCTTGGCCAACTTCCAGCTTCGTCCGCAAGACACCGACCCCAATTCTGTCACCAACATATGTCATTTCCAAGTGCTCTCCGAGGTGTTCTTTCAAGAGGAACCTTCAGTCGAGTTATTCCGAGATTTGTTCCATCTAAACCGTCGCACAGAATTTACTGATGGTTCTAACATGGAACTGGGTGGCATGGCGATTCAAAAGCGGAAAGAGGTCACGTATCCTCACGTGAAGCTGCACAGCCATCCCCAAGAATGGAATCAATCGTGGTTCTATGGCAAAGACACCTCTCCTGCCAATGAAAATCCCTTGCCCGGTTATCGTCTGGAACGGCTTAGCAACACACACCCCTTTCCATAGAGGTTGACGGACAAAGAGAGGAGTAAATATGCTCCCCAACTGTCCAAGCTCAGAGCCTTTATGGCCAACGGTTTAACAGGAGTGGATCTCGCTCGTTGCTGGATATCCTGGAGCATACTGCCTCTCAGCCAACGCTCCGGTTTAATGTGTGAATATACGGGCAGTGTTAACGACCCTCTGCGGCATGTAAACATCCAGCTTACTGACGAAGAAGTCACCGAAGCTGTGAAGAAAATTCTGAACGAACCGGAATACGTCTACTAAAATATCTTTGCAAATGGCTGACAAATCAACTGCCATACCTATCGGTATTTGTGAGGATGTGCCCATTGTTGTTGCTAATTTTACTATTTTTACTGACTTTATTATACATGAGATGTCCGAGGATGACAACATGTCGATTATCCTTAGTAGACCCTTCTTGAATACTGCAGGAGCTGTTATTGATTGCAATAAAAGCAAGGTCACTTTTCATATCAATGGTAATGAGCATACAATGCACTTTTTGAAGAAACAATTCCAAGTGAATGGTATTAATGTTATTGAAAAATCTCCGACAATCACCATTGGAAGTTTTCAACTACCTCTACCTATTGTTAAAAAGAAATATGAAATGCTTATTGTTGGGGACATTCATATCCCTGCTGATATAACTTAGTGATTTACGAAGGTCCTTTGGTTTCATGCTAATCGAAAGTGGTTGTTAATAAGACTTGATCAACCTTATTAATGGATCATTTTTTAGAGGTATGAAGTTGATGAATTTAGTAAGCACTGCCTTATGTCCCTACCTTTTGTTTTCTGTTTTTATTAGTTAAATAAAATAAAATGCCATGTTTTGTCTGTTTTCTGAATTTCCCGTGCAATAAAAAATGACCCCAAAATAAAAGTTCTCAAAATGCTCTGAAATTTTAATATAATTTTTTATGAATATTTAAGAATTTTTTGTGCAAATAATATTAGAGGGAGGTGCACCAGGTGGGCACAACCCACCTGGGCGCGTCAGGACCCCCAGGCACGCCTGGTGGGTTGTGATCCCCACGTGGGCCCCCTCACTTATCTCTTCATCCCACATCACCACCTACCTCCAGAAGAAAATCACCATTGCTCTCTCTCTCTCTCTCTCTCTCTCTCTCTCTCGTGTTCTTGCTCTCAAGCCCGTGGATTTTGATCTCTTTGCTCGAAGCTTCGTTTCCGAAATTGTTTCAGGGGATTGTTGCTTGGTATGTGAATCCTCCATTTGTCCAATTAGTTTTTGCTTTAGTGGTTTATATTTTGAATAACTGGTTACTCTTGGTGTTGCTGTAGATGAGCTTGCATGTTGAATTCTTAGAGTTCTAAGTAGTTTGAATGCTTTCTATAGCCTCTATGCATACCTACGAGTAGTTGCTATCAATCTTGTAAAGTTTTGTTGAGAAAATTTTGTGGACTAAAAATTTCAAAATTTTGTACATAGGAAAAATATGAGTATCTTTAGGAAGTTTGCTTCCAAGAAGAACTCCAAGGGAGTGATTGGGGAGTCATCTGACAGTGATCTCCATATCCGGAGAATGGCGGAGGTACGGCCGTGCAAATGGCCGCATAATCCCTTGATGGAAGGGGCCGGAATCCTTCAAGAGTTTGCACAATATGCTGTTAATGCCGGCCTCACCGACTACAACGCAGCTGAATGTGAACAGTATCATCTCCACACAAATTCCTTTGTGCAAAGTTTTAATTTCCTTCCTAGGAATGATCCCCCCGAGGGCAGTATAATTTATATGTTGAACCCCATCAGATACTGCTTACTGAATTTTGTGACATATGCTTGCTTCCTTCTGATGGAGGTTTAGTAGAGCCAAGGCCCGTAGAGTTTGATGGTTTTTATCGTACTCTGACAGTGGGGGATGAGACAGGGGTGTCGAGTATCACTGTCGTTGGCTTGCATTTTCCTTCTGTGCACTATTTTGCTCTATTTGTTCCGAAGTGTTTACTTGCTAGAGAGAAGGTAGGCGCTTTTTGGCCTAACTTGGTAATACTTGATTTCCTCGTTCACACATTTTCATTGTATTATCCATACTTGATTTATTTTCTCGCTTTCTTCTTGTGTGTTCAAAAAACTTTGAGAAAATCCAAAAATATATTTCCTGCTTCTTTTCGGCTTTTCTTCCTAGTTAAAATTGGTGTAGTACTAAAAAGAAAACCCAAAAAGATGTCCTCGTTCTTCTTTTGCTTGTTGGCAGCTTTCCCGTGTAAATAGTTTTTCTTGTTTTTGTTTTCCTTTTTATTTGCTTGTTCAAGAAAAACCAAAAACTCCAAAAAATATTTTAGTGTGTTTCTCTAAATTTCTTTTCTTTTTATTGAGTAATACCGGTGAGAAGACCACAATGAAAATGTTGAGTGGCTCTCATATGCACTATTGTTTATCTAACAATGAGCCCATATTACCTTGTCTTCTCCTTTTGAATAAAATGTTTGCAGATTCCCGCTTGGTCCATGACACTCTTGCGTTATTATCATTTTCAAATCATTCGGTCGTGCAAGTGAAAGGCAATAACGATGATATTTGATGAACTAGCCATGGCAGAGAGAAACAGGTATGAACTCGACTTGTTCTGTTTTTGTAAATATGTTTAACCTAGTATCCATGATTCATCCCATTATGATTAAACATGTTTGCAATGACAATTAGAGATTATAGTTTCTCATGACATGCGTAAGTAGCTAGGAGTGGATAATGATTTATCTTGGATGTCAACATTGCGTTAAAATGATTGCGATGGAGTATGATGATATGGTATCCTCCTCTGAATGTTCGAGTGGCTTGACTTGGCACATGTTCATGCATGTAGTTGAATCAAAACCAACATAGCCTCTATGATATTTATGTTCATGGTGTTCATATCCTACTCATGCTAGTATCCAATGTTACTTATGCATAATGCATGTTCATGACCGTTGTTGCTCTCTAGTTGGCCGCTTCTCAACCTAATTGCTAATCTTCGTCTGTACTAAGTGGGAATTCTGCTTGTACATCCAAAACCTGAAACCCAAAATTATTCCAGATGAGTCCACCATACTTACCTATATGTGGTATTATCCTGCCATCCTAAGTAAAGTTGCATGTGCCACTTCTAAAAACTTCAAATAACTATCCTTTTTGTGTGTCTGGATTGTTCATAGAACGACAGGAGGTAGTCGGTATCTTCCATGCTAAGCGAGTTATTCTCAGGTTGAGTGTTTATTCACTCGCCACTGCACGAGAAAGGGGCAGTAATAGGGATGCCCAGACCCAACCTGCAAAAAGAATTGAGCTTACAAATAATCAAACAAAAACTCCTACGGAGTAATTGCTACCTCTTGAGCTTTCGTTGGTTTTTCCCTTGAAGAGGAAAGGGTGATGCAGCCAAGTAGAGTAAGTATTTCCCTTAGATTTCCAGAGCCAAGGTATCAATCCAGTAGGAGACAACGCACAAGCCACCGAATACCCGCACAAACAAACACCAACTTGCACCCAACGCGATAAAGGGGTTGTCAATCCTTTCACAGTTATTTGCAATGTGATATCTGACAGAGATGGATAAACGGTAAAGTAATATTTTTGGTATTTTTGGTTTATGGAACGGAAAGTAAAGGATTGCAAAGAAAGTAAATAGGAAACTAAAATTGTAGATCGGAAACTTATCTGATGGAAAATAGACCCCAGGGCCATAGGTTTCACTAGAGGCTTCTCTCAAGATAGAAATTATTATGCTGGGTGAACAAATTACTGCCGAGCAATTCATAGAAAAGTGCAGAGTTATGACGATATCTAAGGCAATGATCATGAATATAGGCATCATGTCCGTGTCAAGTACACCAAAATGATTCTGCATCTACTACTATTACTCCACACATCGACCGCTATCCAGCATGCATCTAGAGTCTTAAGTTCATAAAGAACGGAGTAACGCCTTAAGCAAGATGACATGATGTAGAGAAACTAACTCAAGCATTATGACAAAAACCCCATCTTTTTATCCTCGATGGCAACAATAAGATACGTGTCGGTTCCCCTTCTGTCACTAGGATCGAGCACCGCAAGTTTGAACCCAAAGCTAAGCACTTTTCCCATTGCAAGAAAAACCAATCTAGTTGGGCAAACCAAATCGATAGTTCGAAGAGACTTGCAAAGATATCAAATCATGCATATAAGAATTCAGAGAAGATTCTAATAATATTCATAGATAAGCTGATCATAAATCCACAATTCATCAGATCTCGGCAAACAAACCGCAAAATAGTATTTCATCGAATAGATCTCCAAGAACATCAAGGAGAACTTTGTATTGAGAATCAAAGAGAGAGAAGAAGCCATCTAGCTACTAGCTATGGACCCGTAGGTCTGTGGTAAACTGCTCACGCTTCATCGGAGAGGCAATGGTGTTGATGTAGAAGCCCACCATGATTGAATCCCCCTCCGGCAGGATGCCGAAAAAGGCCCCAAGATGGGATCTCACGGGTACAAAAGGTTGTGGCGTTGACAAAGTGGTTTCGTGGCTCCCCTGGAAGTTTTTGGGATATTTGAGAATATATAGGAGGAAGATCTAGGTCAGGGGGTCACCAAGGGGTCCACAAGGTCAGGGGGCGCGCCCTCCACCCTTGTAGCCGACTCGTGGCTCTTCTGACTTGCACTCCAAGTCTCCTGGGTGTATTCTGATCCAAGAAAAATCATCGTGAAAGTTTTATTCCGCTTGGGCTTCGTTTGGTATTCCTTTTCTGCGAAAATCAAAAACAAGGAAAAACAGGAACTGGCACTAGGCTCTAGGTTAATAGGTTAGTCCCAAAAATCATATAAAATGGCATATTAATGCATATAAAACATCCAAAACAGATAATATAATAGCATGGAACAATAAACATTATAGATACGTTGGAGACGTATCAGTAATAACACTTACTTTATCGCTTGGGAACCGCTACTAATGTGTCTAGCATGGAAGATATTGATAACTGATGGTCGCGAAGTAAACAAGAAGGGTGCATTTCTCAAAATATCATTTACCTGTGTTTTTAAAAATTGAGCTCTGGCACCTCAGCAAATTACCGCTTCCCTCTTCGAAGGGACTATCTATTTACTTTTATGTTGTGTCATCACCTTCTAAAATAAGCACCAGAACCTGAGAGCACTAATGTCATGCTTATGCATTGTGTGTAGCTAATGTTGGATGCATCATGACTGGATCTTTTCTACCATGAATTACAATGTTTAGTCACTGCTTGAACTTTATAGGTGCTTTGCATTTATGTTTTGCAGTCTCGGAAAAGGGCTAGCGAGATACCACTATTGTCATATTATATCATGGTTGTTTTGATAACATGTTGCTGTTTGAGATATCTTATTATTGCTCGCTAGCTGATTATGTCATCGATATGAGTTAATATAATTTTTAAGAGTTATTGTCGACATGGTTAGTTATAATATTGGCTGAAAACCTGGGTGATGTTTAAACTTATTTATGCAAACAAGAGAAAAAGAGTTTGTATAAGTTTTTCTTTTTCACTTTCATTTTATCAACTGAATTGCTTGAGGACAAGCAAAGGTTTAAGCTTGGGGAGTTGATACGTCTCTGCCATATCTACTTTTCCTAACACTTTTCCTCTTGTTTGGGACTCTAATTTGCATGATTTGAATGAAACTAACCCGGATTGACGTTGTTTACAGCAGAACTACCATGGTGTTGTTTTTGTGCGGACATAAAAGTTCTCGGATTGGAACGAAACTTTGCGAGGCTTTTTATAGAAATAAAGAGAATTTCTGGAGCCAAGAACCACCGGAGGGGGGCATCTGGGTGGGCACAACCCACCAGGGCGTGCCACCCCCTCCAGGCGCGCCCAGGTGGGTTGTCCCCACCTGGTGGCCCCACAGACCCTGAAATCGACGCTTTAAAATCCTATTTTTCTAGAAAAAGGAGGGAGAAAGAATTATCGTGTTTCACGAGACGGAGCCGTCGCCGTCTCCTGTTCTTCATCGGGAGGCTAGATCTGTAGTCCGTTTGGGGCTCCGGAGAGGGGGATCTTCGATCTTCGTCATCACCAACCCTTCTCCATCGCCAATTTCATGATGCACCCCATCGGGAGTGAGTAATTACTTTGTAGGCTTGCTGGTCAGTGAGGAGTTGGATGAGATTCATCATGTAATCTAGTTAGTTTCGTTAGGGCTTGATCCCTAGTATCCATTATGTTCTGAGATTGATGTTGCTATGACTTTGCCATGCTTAATGCTTGTCACTTTAGGCCCGGGTGCCATGATTTCAGATCTAACCGTTTATGTTATCACAATTATATCCATGTCTATATCCGATCTTGCAAGTTATAGTCACCTACTACGTGTTATGATCCGGCAACCCCGGAGTGACAATAGTCAGGACCACTCCTGGTGATGACCGTAGTTTGAGGAGTTCATGTATTCACCGTGTGTTAATGCTTTGCTCTGGTTCTCTATTAAAAGGAGGCCTTAATATCCCTTAGTTTCCAATAGGACCCCGCTGCCATGGGAGGGTAGGACAAAAGATGTCATGCAAGTTCTTTCCATAAGCACGTATGACTATTTGTGGAATACATGCCTACATTATATTTATGAAGTGGAGCTAGTGCCGTATCGCCCTAGGTTGTAACTGTTATATGATGAATATCATCCAACAAATTGCTGATCCAATGCCTACGATTTTCCTACATATTGATCTTGCTAAGTTACTATTGCTTTTGTTACTGTTGCACTTGCTACAAAATTACTGCTATCACTGTTACCGTTACCACTACTGCTGCTACTACTATCAAAACTATCATACTACTTTGCTGTTGATCGCTTGCTGCAGATAATTAATCTCCAAGGGTCGTTGAATTGACAACTCAGCTGCTAATACTTGCAAATATTCTTTGGCTCCCCTTATGTCGAATCAATAAATTTTGGTTGAATACTCTACCCTCGAAAACTATTGCGATCCCTTATACTTGTGGGTTATCAGGATTGACAACCCCTTTTTCGTGTTGTGTGCAAGTGTTTGTTAGTTTGTGTAGGTGCATAGATTGGAGACTCGCTTGTGCCTCCTACTATATTGATACCCTGGTTCCTAACTGAGGGAAATGCTTATCTCTACTTTGTTGCATCACCCTTTCCTCTTCAAGGGAAAAATCAACGCAAGCTTAAGAAGTAGCAGGAAGAATTTCTGGTGCCATTGCCGACGAGGTTCTACATCATGCCAACCAAGTACCCATCATAAACTCTCATCTCTTACACTTACATTATTTGCCATTTGCCTCTCGTTTTCCTCTCCTCCACTTCTAAAATGTTTTTAGAAATACAGAAATATTTGCCTTTTTATTCGCTCTTCTTTCGTTCGTTTTTTCGTTTGCTTTTTATTGCTTGTGTGCTAGATTGCTTGCTTGCCTTTATGGCTCAACCCAAGAGCTTTGATCCTTACTATAGGGAGTTGGAAGAAATTGAAAATAATACAAAAGGATTTATGTCCTTACAATTTGAGCATAATAATTTCGTTAGGAACGAACTTAAAGAACAAAAAACTGTGATGGAATATATTAATAAAGAGCTTTATGATGTTACTACGGAAATTTAAGGTCTTAAATCTCAATTTGCTCATATTGAAAATTTGGTAGGCCAAATCTCTGATAAACAAACCACTTTGGTAAATAAGATGGCCCCTAAACCGGAGTTTTGCGAAAATGATGATGAAGACCATAAAGTGATTGGTGTGACTCCTATTGAATCTTTGTTTTCCAATATAAATCTTGATAAATATGGGATTGGATATAAGTCAACTTTAGCTATAAGGCATCCCATTAGTTTGGAGTTTGAAGATCTTAATGGAAAAATTGATAAAAGTAGGATTGGAGTGAAGGAAATATGCCCTAGAGGCAATAATAAAGTTATTATTTATTTCCTTATATCATGATAAATATTTATTATTCATGCTAGAATTGTATTAACCGGAAACATAATACATGTGTGAATATATAGACAAACAGAGTGTCACTAGTATGCCTCTACTTGACTAGCTTGTTAATCAAAGATGGTTATGTTTCCTAACCATGGACAAAGAGTTGTTATTTGATTAACGGGATCACATCATTAGTTGAATGATCTGATTGACATGACCCATTCCGTTAGCTTAGCACCCGATCGTTTAGTATGTTGATATTGCTTTCTTCATGACTTATACATGTTCCTACGACTATGAGATTATGCAACTCCCGTTTACCGGAGGAACACTTTGTGTGCTACGAAACGTCACAATGTAACTGGGTGATTATAAAGGTGCTCTACAGGTGTCTCCAAAGGTACTTGTTGGGTTGGCGTATTTCGAGATTAGGATTTGTCACTCCGAATGTCGGAGAGGTATCTCTGGGCCCTCTCGGTAATGCACATCACTTAAGCCTTGCAAGCATTGCAACTAATGAGTTAGTTGCGGGATGATGTATTACGGAATGAGTAAAGAGACTTGCCGGTAACGAGATTGAACTAGGTATTGGATACCGACGATCGAATCTCGGGCAAGTAACATACCGATGACAAAGGGAACAACGTATGTTGTTATGCGGTCTGACCGATAAAGATCTTCGTAGAATATGTAGGAACCAATATGGGCATCCAGGTCCCGCTATTGGTTATTGACCGGAGACGTGTCTCGGTCATGTCTACATTGTTCTCGAACCGTAGGGTCCGCACGCTTAACGTTACGATGACAGTTATTATGAGTTTATGTATTTTGATGTACCGAAGGTTGTTCGGAGTTCCGGATGTGATCATGGACATGACGAGGAGTCTCGAAATGGTTGAGACATAAATATCGATATATTGGAAGCCTATATTTGGACATCGGAATCGTTCCGGGTGAAATCGGCATTTTACCGGAGTACCGGGGGTTACCGGAACCCCCCCCGGGGGTTATTGGGCCTTCATGGGCCATAAGGGAGAAGAGGAGGTTCGGCCAGGGCAGGCCGCACGCCCCCTCCCCCCTAGTCTGAATAGGACAAGGAAGGGGGGGCGGTGCCCCCCTTTCCTCTTCCCCTTCCCCCTTTCCTTCTCCAACAAGGCAAGAGGGGGGAGTCCCACTCCCGGTGGGAATAGGACTCCTCCAGGCGCACCCCAAGGGGGCCGGCCGCACCTCCCCCTCCCTCCTTTATATACGGGGGCAGGGGGGCACCCTAGAACACACAAGTTGATCTTCGTGATCGTTCCTTAGCCGTGTGCGGTGCCCCCCTCCATGATATTACACCTTGGTCATATTGTAGCAGTGCTTAGGCGAAGCCCTGCGACAGTTGAACATCAAGATCGTCACCACACTGTCGTGCTGACTGAACTCCTCCCCGAAGCTTTGCTGGATCGGAGCCCGGGGAGCGTCATCGAGCTGAACGTGTGCCAAGAACTCGGAGGTGCCGGAGTAACGGTGCTTGGATCGGTTGGACCGGGAAGACGTACGACTACTTCCTCTACGTTGCGTCAACGCTTCCGCTTCGGTCTACGAGGGTACGTAGACAACAGTCTCCCCTCTCGTTGCTATGCATCACCATGATCTTGCGTGTGCGTAGGAATTTTTTTTGAAATTACTACGTTCCCCAACAGTGGCATCCGAGCTTAGGTTTTATGGTTTGATGTTATATGCATGAGTAGAACACAAGTGAGTTGTGGGAGATATAAGTCATACTGCTTACCAGCATGTCATACTTTGGTTCGGCGGTATTGTTGGATGAAGCGGCCCGGACCAACATTACGCGTACGCTTACGCGAGACTGGTTCTACCGCCGTGCTTTGCACACAGGTGGCTGGCGGGTGTCAGTTTCTCCAACTTTAGTTAACCGAGTGTGGCTATGTCCGGTCCTTGCGAAGGTTAAAACAGCACCAACTTGACAAACTATCTTTGTGGTTTTGATGCGTAGGTGAGATTGGTTCTTGCTTAAGCCCGTAGCAGCCACGTAAAACTTGCAACAACAAAGTAGAGGACGTCTAACTTGTTTTTGCAGGGCATGTTGTGATGTGATATGGTCAAGACCTGATGCTAAATTTTATTGTATGAGATGATCATGTTTTGTAACCGAGTTATCGGCATTTGGCAGGAGCCATATGGTTGTCGCTTTATTGTATGCAAAGCAATCGCCCTGCAATGCTTTACTTTATCACTAAGCGGTAGCGATTGTCGTAGAAGCATAAGATTGGCGAGACGACAACGATGCTACGATGGAGATCAAGATGTCGCGCCGGTGACGATGGTGATCATGACGGTGCTTCGGAGATGGAGATCACAAGCACAAGATGATGATGGACATATCATATCACTTATATTGATTGCATGTGATGTTTATCTTTTATGCATCTTATCTTGCTTTGATTGACGGTAGCATTTTAAGATGATCTCTCACTAAATATCAAGAAGTGTTCTCCCTGAGAATGCACCGTTGCCAAAGTTCGTCCTGCCCAGACACCACGTGATGATCGGGTGTGATAAGCTCTACGTCCATCTACAACGGGTGCAAGCCAGTTTTGCACACGCAGAATACTCGGGTTAAACTTGACGAGCCTAGCATATGCAGATATGGCCTCGGAACACGGAGACTGAAAGGTCGAGCGTGAATCATATAGTGGATATGATCAACATAATGATGTTCACCATTGAAAACTAATCCATTTCACGTGATGATCGGTTATGGTTTAGTTGATTTGGATCACGTGATCACTTAGAGGATTAGAGGGATGTCTATCTAAGTGGGAGTTCTTAAGTAATATGATTAATTGAACTTAAATTTATCATGAACTTAGTACCTGATAGTATCTTGCTTGTCTATGTTGATTGTAGATAGATGGCCCGTGCTGTTGTTCCGTTGAATTTTAATGCGTTCCTTGAGAAAGCAAAGTTGAAAGATGATGGTAGCAACTACGCGGACTAGGTCCGTAACGTGAGGATTATCCTCATTGCTGCACAGAAAAGTTACGTCCTAGAAGCACCGTTGGGTGCCAGGCCTGCTGCTGATGCAACTGACGTCGTTAAGAACGTCTGGCAGAGCAAAGCTGATGACTACTCGATAGTTCAATGTGCCATGCTTTACGGCTTAGAACCGGGACTTCAATGACATTTTGAACGTCATGGAGCATATTAGATGTTCCAGGAGTTGAAGTTAATATTCCAGAAGAATGCCCGGATTGAGAGATATGAAGTCTCCAGTAAGTTCTATAGCTGCAAGATGGAGGAGAATAGTTCTGTCAGTGAGCATATACTCAAGATGTCTGGGTATTGTAATCACTTGATTCAACTGGGAGTTACTCTTCCGGATGATAGCGTCATTGACAGAATTCTCCAATCACTTCCACCAAGCTACAAGAGCTTCGTGATGAACTATAATATGCAAGGGATGGATAAGACAATTCCCGAGCTCTTCGCAATGCTAAAGGTTGCGGAGGTAGAAATCAAGAAGGAGCATCAAGTGTTGATTGTCAACAAGACCACTAGTTTCAAGAAAAAGGGCAAAGGGAAGAAGAAGGGGAACTTCAAGAAGAAAAGCAAGCAAGTTGCTGCTCAAGAGAAGAAACCCAAGTCTGGACCTAAGCCTGAAACTGAGTGCTTCTACTGCAAGCAGACTGGTCACTAGAAGCGGAACTGCCCCAAGTATTTGGCGGATAAGAAGGATGGCAAGGTGAACAAAGCTATATGTGATATTTAGATACATTATAACTGAGCACTTTTCCAGCCCTCTCAGGCCACCAACATTTCTATCCGTTGGATCGTCTTTTTTAGGCTTTTCTGGCCGTCCGATTCGCTCTTAATTCCACCTAAATCGTACCTAGAGGCTAAATCGTACGTACGCTGCGCTAGCCTTGTCGGGCCGCTGCTCCGGTGGCTTTTTGGGCACGCGACATTCAATTGGGCCTACTGGCTTAATGGGCCTATGCTGATTCCTGTCGATCGCTAAAAGGCTGCGGTCGTGACCCTGGTCTGTTTCGCATTCTCTCACTCGCTAAGGGCGATCCTCGACATGCCGCCGCCACGGATCCCGCTCCTCTCCCCGAGCTCTCTCCCGACCCTGACGGACCAGATCTTGCTGAGGTCCGCCACCACCAGGTGCAAATCTGCGGCTCCTGGAGTCCTTCGGCGCCATCCAGGAGCTCTCATCCCAATCCACACCGGATTCCAGCGGTAGGAGTATCAACGATGGCGCAACAAAGGAGAGCAGAGGAGATCAATGAGGGATGGACCGTTGTGACGAGATGGTTGGAGGTCAAGCAGCGGCGCTGGAGATAAAGGACCCGCGGCACGCAGATCTATCATCTTCGTCACCCGCACCATGTGTTTCGCACAGCTCGGCACAGCTGTGGACCTGTGGTGTTGGGGCTGCAGGCTCATCCATCCTCCTCGCCGGTCCCTCACCAATCCTCTTGGCACCACATATTCCACTGGGAAAGGTTGAACTGGCAGAAGCCAACGGACTGAGCTCGTCATCGTGGCATCAAACCATAAAATGAAGTCAGAGTCCGGCCAAATCGTTTGCATGGTGTGCATCCCCAAATCCATCTGTTTGTTTACTACCTTTGATTCGATTTCCAGCAAGAGTTTTTGGGCCAACTAGCAGTGAGTTATGCGTCCAAGTCAACATGTCTGTATTGTTTGATTTTTCCATGCACTGTGGGTGTACATGATATTGGCAAATACAGTGGAGATCATGGGCACAATACAATAGGAATCATGTCGAGGCTGAAATTTTTGCTTTTTATAAAAGCAGGACAGTTAAAAAAGTTGCTTACATTGTATCCTTCATTTATATATAAGTGAAGATTTTTATTAGCTTTTAGTTTTGAAAATTGTATACATTGATTCCTAATTTGATGCAAATAAACACACTGATTGGACATTATTTAGCATCCAAGAAGTGGCGCACGGCATACCAGATCCGAGGCGACACCACCGCGACCTGCAGCTTGTCCTCCTTGGTCTGATTCGCCACCCTGTATCCCCCAAAACCTCAGAAGTTTGCAGGTACTGTCCTCTCTGATCAATAATCTTGTTCTTCCTCTCTGCTCCCAGGTTATTTTCTCTTATTATCTGGCAATCTCTGATGTTACTTTTGATTTTTGTAGTATCATTAGTTTCATTGTACTGATGAAAATGGCAATATGCAGGGAGTGTGCATCTAGGAAGAATGACCTGAAAATAAAAGATGCATTTATTTGATGATAAGATCAGTACAATGATAATCCCAAATATATATAGAAACAAATTGAAGAGGAACAATGTACTGCTCCTGTAATGTTCAGGCAAATTTCTGAAAAGAAAACAGTTTAGAAATCACTTTATGTTTAGAATTCGCTTTACACTTTCTAATTCGGAAGTATTTAAGTTTAAATTCAATAAGAATTCTGAACTGCACACACTGTGAAATGTTGTTCAAGGAAGGATTGTTTACATTTAAGCGGATCACTTTTATGCCACATGTCGGTGTACTAAAGTAGGGGTACCTTAGTACCCCGAACTTGTGCACGGGCAGTCGTAGCACCCCGCGGCAAGGCTTGCCAGGTGATCGCCAAAAACTCTCCATGGTCCCTTTTTGGGCCATCCAAGAACAAAGTATTTGAGACAAGGCCCCCGGCAGGAGGAGCTTGCCGGGAAGGCCACCCGAAGAGAGCAAGGCCCCGGCAAGAGGAGCTTGCCGGGAGGACCACTCGAAGCACAAGGCCCCGGCAAGAGGAGCTTGCCGGGAAGGCCGACCGAGGCACAACAAGAGACTTTCTGCGACGCGCTCCGCGTCCCGGCAAGGACCGGTGACCGACAAGCTCCCGGGTGCGACAAGGCATCAACCGCGGCAAGGCGCTTGCCGCGGAAAGTCACCACCCCGCGCCTGCGCTCCAGCTCATCCACCCACGCGTCGCTCTGGGGCCATTCCAGGCGTACGTGGCGGGAGGCTGCGCAGCCAGGGGCATGCGGTGGCGAAGCAACGCTGACAGGGTAGCCGTCGTGGCAAACGGTGGCGCCCCTGACGGTCCCTTTTCTGCACTGTTTGGGTGACCTAGACGGGCATTTAATGCCCTTGTCCCCTGCCGTCAGAGTTAGGTATGATAGCACTGTGCAAACAGCTGTACCCAACACAGCGTTTTCCAGTTTTGCCCCCGCCTACGTTGCCACCTGTGGGTAACCCCTTGCACATATAAAAGGAGGCCCCATGCGCAACGGGGAGGAGGAGGGAGGAAGAAGGCCACTCACGCTCGGTCTGACCAGTTGCCTGAGTGTACTGTAGCACTCAGCGCTCCCGAACCAAGAACACAATACAAACCACAAAGCAGCAGTAGGGTTTTACGCATCCGTGTGGCCCGAAGATAGGTAAACCCCTTGTGTGCATCGCCACGATCCGCTCTTCGCGCGACCTCCGCCCCCCGCCGAACCAATAAAGGGGCTCGGTCCCCATAGGTGTTCGTGGAGGCAGATTTCCCCCGACATCTTTGGCGCGCCAGGTAGGAGGCGTTGAGGTTGTGCGAACCTGATCCGGCGTCTGCACAGGCTAGATCTCCATCATCTTCATCGACATGCACCGAGCTCATGGTGCCACGGCGTCCGAACACACGCCGACACCTCTCGGCGCAGGTAAGCCCTGGTATGACCAGGCAACATTCCGCTCTATTCCATGGAGCGGGGACAGTTAGCCCCATGGATCTTGCATACGGGCCACCTCGAGTGCTCGCTCACGCTGAGCTCGAGCAAGAGCAGTTGCGACGAGATGACGCGCTGCTCCTCGAGGAGGACTGTCTTCAGGCCGCTGTGCGAGCTGCTCGCTACCGGCAAGCTTTGCGCCGCTTTTATAGCCGCAAAGTTAGTGCCAGAAGTTTTGAGGAAGTGGGAAGGCCCTTACCGGGTGAAACAAGTCGCTAGGCCTGGCGCTGTCCGCCTTGAGACCGAAGATACCACTCCAGTGAGCCACTCCTGGAACGTTGGGCATCTTCGTAAGTTTCGCCCGTAAAGCGCGGTTGTCGGACCCCGTCCGGCAACCACCCTTTTGTACAAAGTCTTGCCCCTGTTGCATGTGATCCTTTGTACAGAGCCAGGCGCTGACCCTGTGCACAAATTGAGTTCATGTGCTCCGCGCATCTTGTCGATCCCATGCTCTTTATTCTTTGCATGCATTATCTGACACTCTGTGCAGCACTGACCCCCGGTAAGCGATGACGAGCCTCATGTTTCGCCTTGCTAGAAAGCGACCTTGCCGGGCAGCGAGCCACGGAAAAGCTAAGTTGCCAAAGTTTGAGCAATCAAGTTTTTAAATTCTAAGGTTATCTTCCTCGAACGACCATACTTTGTATGAAAAACCTGTGCGCGGAGGAACCAGCTCGTGGCTAGTCGCACCCTTACTTCGTTTCGAGTCCGCTCAATGATTTAAGTATGCTGCGACCAGACTCGCGCCCTTACTTTGTTTCGAGCTCGCTCAGCGACTTGAGCGCGCCGCGACTGCAGTCGCGCCCTTAATTCGCTTCGAGCCTGCTCAACAACTTAAGAGAACTGCGGCTAGTCACGACAAGGTTTCTTGCTGGCAACGGCACCGCCAGGGGGCTGCTGATGTCCCGCACTCAGCAAGTGTGCCTACGTCGGCAAGTTCCCTAAAAGCGTAGGGCAATAACATACAAAGGAGGGAATCAAATAGAGGAAGTAACAGTGCATTCGCTACCTAAGATAAAGTTATATTACAAGATAGCTTGTCGCAGCCCTAATGAATTGTTTTCATAACTCGGCCAGCGGCGACAAGAAAAGAAAAGGGCAGGCGGCCTAATCCACGCGGTCGCCCTCGATCCTCTTGATCCCGGCCACCCTTTCCATAATGGGCGCGACGAGGGCCCTGATCTCCTCGAGGTCAGCGTCTGCCGGCAGGGATCTGAGGACGTTGGTGAGCTTGAGGCCTGGGTTGCGGAAGACGATCTTCACCAGCACCTTCTCAAGGGCTCCAGCGCAGGCATCGCGCGTCTCGTCGGCCAGCCGCTCCGGGATCGCATCCCGGAGTGCCTGAAGGGCCGTCGCCACGCCTTTGAAGAACGAAGTGAGCTTGGCGCTGGGTGGGAGGTTCGCGTCGGAGGGATACTCGTGACCCTCCATCCCCAACAGCGACAGCTCCTTGTCGATGGAGGCGGCGATGTCCACCAGACCCTCCGTCCACTGCTCCACCGCCGCCCTGAACTCGTTCTGGGTAACGGCGGCGCTCTCCAACAGCGCCTCGTTGTCCGCGATCTCCTTCCGCAAGGTCGCCTCTTGCTCCTTGGCGCTGTCCAGCGTCTTGGACAAGGTGGCCAGCTTCATCTCGAGATCAACATTGGAGTCCTTGGCAGCGTCAAGCTCCCTGATCTTTTCGGCGAAGCGTCCTTGCAGCTCGCCGAGGGTATAAGCACCCTTCTCGCGCTCTTGTTTGAGCGCGGCGAGCTCCTCACCGCCCGCCTTGAGATCAGTGTCGAGCTGCGCCACCCTCGTCTCCAGCTCCTTCTTGGCGGCCTCGGCAGCCGCGGCAGCATCTTGCGCTTCCTTGAGGGCTCCGCCAAGCGCCAGCTCGCGCGCGGCGACCTCCTCCTCGTGGCTGGCGAGGCTGGCTTTCTGCTGCACCAGCTCGCCCTCCCGCGCGGACAGCCCCTCGGCGACAAGCCTCTGCTGCTCTTCGGATTCGGCCTTCTCGAGGATGAAGGCTTCCCGCGCCTCGTCGAGTTGCCTCCTCTCCTCCGCCAAGGATCGGAGGGCCTCCTAGTTGAGCTCCCGGAGCTCCTCGGCGCGCTTCTCCATGTCCACTCCCGCCTTCACGACAAGCGCTTCCCGGCGTTCCACCTGGGCTTGTTGGGCGCGGTAGAGTGACACCAGCTTCCGGAGAAGCCGCTCCTGCTCAGGCTCTGTCGGGGGATATCGGCCTCCACGAGCACCTATGGGGACGGAGCTCCTTGTCGGTTCGGCGGGGGCGAGGATGCACAAAGAGCAGATCGAGGCGACACACACACGCAACGATTTTACCCAGCTTCGGGCCGCATGGATGCGTAAAACCCTACTGCTGCATGTCTGGTTGATTGGAGTTCTTGCTCTGGAGCGCAAGAAGCTACAACGAGTTAGAGTTGGACGTAGACGAGGGTCTACTGGGCATCCTGCTGGTTCTCCTTCCTGGCCCCCCTCTCCGGTCCTCATGCGCATGGGCCTCCTTTTATATGCCAAGGGGTTTTCCACAGGTAGTGGCGCGGATGAGGGTAAAAATGGCAAGGAACTGTGCGAACAGCGGCTGCACAGTGTTATCGAACCTAACTCTGACGGCAGGGGACAAAGGCATTAAATGCCCATCTGGATCGCTTGAACAGTGCCGAGGCGGACCGTTAGGGACGCCTCCGCTCGCCACGGGGGCGACTCTGTCAACGTTGCGTGCCACCGCACACCTCAGGTTGCGTAACGTCTCGCCACGTGCCTCCGGGGAAGCTCCAGAGTGACGCGTGGGCAGGTGGGCTGGAGCGCGGGCCTGAGGTGGTGGTTAGCCGCGGCAAGTGGCTTGCCGCGGTAGTTGCCTTGCCGCACCTGAGAGCTTGCCGCTCGTCAGGCCTTGCCGGGGCGCGCGGCGCGCCGCGGCGGGCTTCTCTTGGGGTGCCTTAGCTTGGCCATCCCGGCGAGCTCCTCCCGCCGGGGCCTTGGTGCTTCGGCTTAGTCGTCCCGGCAAGCTCCTCTTGCCGGGGCCTTGTCGCCTTGGCCCGGCAAGCTCCTCTTGCCGGGCCTCGCCTGCTTGGCCCGGCAAGCTCCTCTTGCCGGGGCTTGGTCTTCGGGGCTCGATCACTTGGCCTTCGTCCGGCCCGGAGCGGGCCATGGAGACTCTTGTCGCTCCCCTGGCAGGCCTTGCCGCGGGAGGCTACTACTGCCCGTGCACAAGTTCGGGGTTCTAGGGTACCCCTACTTTAGTACACCGACAGGAGCCCCCAGGCCTGGGCCATACACGGTGCCGAGCGTTGTTGGGCCAGGCCCTAACAGTGCACGGGCACGCGTGGCCTAGGTCGCGCTGTTCCTTGACTCCGTGCTCGTCGCGCCCTCCCCAAGTGGCGCGCGCTTATCGCGGCGTCGTGGGGGGTGACGCGTGCGAGGCGTGCGTGACGTGGGTGGCGTGCGCGGGGCTGAGGCCCGCAGGCATGCGTCACGTCGTGCACGATCTCTTTTATTTGGAAAGGCGAAACGTCCGCCCCCACTTTCGAGTGAGGGGGAAGAGAGGTCGCCTCACCAGTTGCCTCGGCCCTGCCCGCCCGCCACGCGCCCTTCATGCACTTGGGGTCGCGGTGGTGGAGGCAGGAAGCCGGGCCGACGCGGGTCGAGGTAGGGGGTCGGCCCCGTCGCCTGCCCTTCCTCTGGTTTAATTGGTTGGGTGGGGCAGTCGAGCCCCCACTTCGCCCCTTTATAATGAGCGGAAGGGGATGACGAGGGTCCGCATTCCTTCCTTCTTCCTCCTCTTAGATCCCTGGTCCCCTTTCCCCAGCTTTCATGGAGGAAGGGAACCCTGGCCCTTCTTCGGTGGCGGCAAGGGTTGCCGCCAGGCAGCGTGCTCCTCCTCCCCTTGCACCCGCGGCGGCGGAGCCAACCATAGGGGGAAGGGGGAGGGGGCGAGGTCGCGGACGAGGCCGTGGACGGGGCCGAGGCGCTCGAGGCGGGCAGGGCGGCGCGCCGGCCTCGCCCCCGCCGGCGGCTCCGTTTCCCCCGGCGGTTCATCTCGGGGACGACCCCTGCGAGTTCATCATCAGGCTGCCCCGGGCGCCTCACCGTCGCCTCCGCCTCCCGGCCCCCTTTGCGGACGTCCTGGAGGCGGAACAACACGAGACGCTGAGGTTGCGCATGAGGGGCTGCGGGATCAGTGGTACGCGAGTCCACGTCGAATCCCGAGCCCCCGGCGTGATGTGCCTGGGCCGAGGGTGGAAGTCGTTCGCCCGGATCCATAGCTTGACGGCGGGGTTCACCCTCCATTTCAAGCTGATGGAGGGCGATCTGCTCTCCGTCAAGGTCTTCGGGGACCTTGGAACCCGGGCCCGATGCTGCGTGGATAGCTCCTCCGACAGCGAAGGTTCCTCCTCGAGCGAGAGTGACAAGGAGGGGAGCGACAGTGACGACGAGGGCGGGCGGTCTCCGTGGTGACGGGCACGGCTAGGTGCTAGTCGCAGCTCCGCGTGGCACCGGCGGCCCCCATCATCCGCGCCGCTGGCGCCGTGAACTCCCCGGGGTCGTCTCCTTGGGCGGCTGGCGTAGGGAGGATGCGGAAGAGGAGGAGGACGGGCGGCAAGGCCGCTGCCTCATCTTCCAACCTCGCTCCAGACGCCGTCGCCACCCCTGCTCGCGGCGACGACCACCGGGGTCTTCTCTCCGGCCCGGCAAGCTCCTCTTGCCGGGGCTTCGTCTTCTTGGGCGGTCGGAGTGGCGAGGCTGCGGAAGAGGCTGGCGGCAAGGCCTTCAACTCGGAGTACGAGGGCTAGATTCCCTCGACAGCGTGTCGACGTCCCGCCGCCTCCTTCTCGAGCTCCGCTTCCGGCGTCGCCGTCTTCTTCTGGCCTCCGGAGCTCCGGGGTGGGGCCTCGGACGCTCTCTTGGTGTCTTCTGCCACCCGTAGCTCATCTAGGCGCCCCTTTTGCCCTTCTCGCCTCCTTGCCGTACCTCCTGAGGAGAGAGACAAGAAAGGGATTACGGGCACCTTATCTCTTTTTATCTTGTAAGCCCTCGGGCCTTAGTTGCATTAAAATCTTGTAATCCCATCTTTCATGTTTTTCATTCTCTCTGGACTGTACCTGAGTGGAATGTTTTTAATGAAAAAAAAGGGGTTGTTTGCCGGATCATTTGTCTCGCGGGTACATCCCGCGGCAAGGGGCGGACCCTTTGCACCGTCAAGATAGACACTTCGCCCGGCAACGGACCCTGCCGTTCCCCGCGCCTCTTGTCCCTCCTCCCGCTCTGGGCGGAGGCAGGGAGAAGGCGGGTTCTGGCCCCTCGCTTCCTCCCCTTGCCGCCGCGGCTACTATCCGAAACGGGCCCCGGGAACGCGCTCCGGGGTTTGCCGCTTTGAGAGAGCACGGCAGCTTTTTAGGAGGAGGCGAGGTTTTCACATTCCGCAGCTCACGAGAGAATGCATGATAAGGGATGTAAAGACTTATCTGAGGTTGCAGCTCCCGGCAACTCTGGCTTGTCGGGAGGCGGGTGCTGGCTCGTCCTTCTCCCCCTCTTCGTCCTTGAGCGGCTCGGCAAGGGTAGGCTGTTCCCGCGAGCCAAAGGGAAAGGACGGGAAAAAGACGCGGACTCGACCTCCAATTTAGGGGTTAGCGACTGTTAGGCACTATCGACCCTAACCAAGGACGAGACTCGACTCAGCATGCATGCTAAAACTTGGGGGGGCCCAGCGCGTAATTGCGGCCAGGGTCTGCGCCTGGCTTTGTACAAAGGATTACATGCGTCTGCGGCAAGACTTTTGTACAAAGAGTTGGTTGCCGGACGGGGTCCGACAACCGCGCCTTACGGGTAAAACTTGCGAAGATGCTCAATGTTCCAGGTATTGCTCACCGGAGTACCATCTTCGGTCTCGAGGCGGACGGCGCCAGGCCTTGTGACTCGTTTCACCCGGTAAGGGCCTTCCCACTTTGGCGTCAACTTGTTGTGTATCTTGGCCGACTGAACGCGCCGAAGAACAAGGTCGCCTTCCTCGAGGCTCCTGGCCTTAACTTTGCGGCTATGGTAGCGACGCAGAGCTTGCTGGTAGCGAGCGGATCGCACAGCGGCCTGGAGACGATCTTCCTCGAGGAGCAGTGCGTCATCATCACGCGACCGCTCTTGCTCAAGCTCATCATAAGCGAGCACTCGAGGTGACCCGTATACGAGTTCCGTGGGGGTAACTGCTTCTGCTCCATAAACTAGAGCAAATGGTGTCTGGCCGGTGGCTCGATTTGGCATCGTTCTGACCGACCAAAGAACCGCTGGCAGCTCCTCGATCCAGTTCCGTCCGCGCTTGAGCAGCTTGTCAAAACTTCTGGTCTTGAGCCCGCGCAGTACCTCGGCGTTGGCCCTTTCCGCTTGACCGTTGCTCCGGGGATGAGCAATAGAAGCGAAGCAGACCTTGGTACCGAGATCTTGGGTGTACTGCATGAAGGCGTGGCTTGTGAACTGCGTACCGTTGTCGGTGATGATCCTGTTGGGGATCCCGAAGCGGCAAACAATCGACCTGAAGAATTTGATCGCGGACTGGGCGGTCACCTTCCTCACTGGTTCCACTTCTGGCCACTTTGTGAACTTTACGATGGCAACGAACAAGTACTCAAAGCCCCCGACGGATCGGGGGAAGGGGCCGAGGATATCGAGCCCCCAGACCGAGAAGGGCCAGGATAAAGGGATCGTCTGGAGAGCTTGAGCTGGCTGGTGTATCTTCTTGGAATGGAACTGGCACGCTTCACACTTGGTTACTTGTGCAGTTGCATCCTGGAGGGCTGTGGGCCAGAAGAAGCCCTGCCGGAACGCCTTTCCGGCAAGTGCTCTGGCGCCGATGTGGGGCCCACATATGCCTCCGTGTATCTCCGCCAACAGCCTCTGTCCGTCTTCCCGGTGGATGCACTTCAATTTCACCCCATTGCGTCCTCTTCTGTACAGTGCGTTGTCAACAAACTGGTACATACTGGACTGCCGGGCTACTCTTTCAGCTTCTTCTTGTTCTTCGGGAAGCTCTCCTGTCTGGAGGAAACGGACGATCTGTTGTGCCCACGTCGGAGCCTGGTGCTCGACGACGAGGACCAAAGGCATCTCGGCGGCTGCTGGAACATCAGCTTCTACGGCGAGGACTCGGGGCTCAGCCGGAGCTTGACGTTCCTCGGCAAGCTTGCCGGGGCGTGGCTTGCCGGGAGCGCCTGCTTCGTCGGGGCGAACCCAGGGGCCCAACGCGCTGGTCTGATTGACGCCACGCCTCTCTTCTACGCTCGATGCGGGTTCGAGCGTCTTCTTCCCTTCTTTCATGAAGGACTTGGCGTTGGTCGCGGCGAGTTCGCGGGTTCGACGACACGGTGGAGTCGTCGTCGCGGTGAACCCGGCGAGTCGGCGACCGTGGCCTCTGGGGCGGGGAGTGCACGGTGGTCGCGCCCCCGCCGTTCTTGGCGCCATCGGTTCTCGCCTGGGAGACTGGCCGCGGCTGCGACGTGCTGTGCTGCCGCGGAGTGTCACCGTTGGCGAAACCGATGAGGCTTTGGATAGTTGCCCTCCAGCCGTCGAGCTTGTCCGCCGTCGGAGGGTAGTCTAGGAGCAGCTGGGCTCGCGCGAGAGCTTCCGCTAGGGTGGCGGGCAGAGGCGGCGAGCGGCACGAGGAGCGGGATGCGCTCGAATTCCTAACCACGTTAGAAAGAGCAGCACCCGGTCCAGGCAGCCGCGCGACGCTCGTCCCGGCACGCTGGATCGCATGTCGGTCCTGAGCCCCCTGGGATCCACCAGCGTGGCCCGGGTCCAGCGAGCGTATGGTACCATGGGTACCATGACGCTGCTGGTTTTGCGCCTCCTGAGCGGGGCGCGGGGCGAGCTCGGACGCCACGGGACCAAGAATTGGCTCGACGGTGCCCGTTCCTCCGCCGGCGTCCTCCCCACCACCCGTCTGCTCCATGGGCGGTGGGTTCGATGCTAACGGGCCGGCCACCTCCGGAGCTTTCTTCTTCGGCGCCATGCTGGCGCAAACGATGAGAGTCTGGCTCGCGCGGACGCCGGATCTGGTTCGCACAACCTCAACACCCCCTACCTGGCGCGCCAAAGATGTCGGGGGATATCGGCCTCCACGAGCACCTATGGGGACGGAGCCCCTTGTCGGTTCGGCGGGGGCGAGGATGCACAAAGAGCAGATCGAGGCGACACACACACGCAACGATTTTACCCAGCTTCGGGCCGCATGGATGCGTAAAACCCTACTGCTGCATGTCTGGTTGATTGGAGTTCTTGCTCTGGAGCGCAAGAAGCTACAACGAGTTGGAGCTGGACGTAGACGAGGGTCTACTGGGCGTCCTGCTGGTTCTCCTTCCTGGCCCCCCTCTCCGGTCCTCGTGCGCATGGGCCTCCTTTTATATGCCAAGGGGTTTTCCACAGGTAGTGGCGCAGATGAGGGTAAAAATGGCAAGGAACTGTGCGAACAGCGACTGCAGAGTGTTATCGAACCTAACTCTGACGGCAGGGGACAAAGGCATTAAATGCCCATCTGGATCGCTTGAACAGTGCCGAGGCAGACCGTTAGGGGCGCCTCCGCTCGCCACGGGGGCGACTCTGTCAACGTTGCGTGCCACCGCACACCTCAGGTTGCGTAACGTCTCGCCACGTGCCTCCGGGGAAGCTCCAGAGTGACGCGTGGGCAGGTGGGCTGGAGCGCGGGCCTGAGGTGGTGGTTAGCCGCGGCAAGCGGCTTGCCGCGGTAGTTGCCTTGCCGCACCTGAGAGCTTGCCGCTCGTCAGGCCTTGCCGGGGCGCGCGGCGCGCCGTGGCGGGCTTCTCTTGGGGTTCCTTAGCTTGGCCATCCCGGCGAGCTCCTCCCGCCGGGGCCTTGGTGCTTCGGCTTAGTCGTCTCGGCAAGCTCCTCTTGCCGGGGCCTTGTCGCCTTGGCCCGGCAAGCTCCTCTTGCCGGGCCTCGCCTGCTTGGCCCGGCAAGCTCCTCTTGCCGGGGCTTGGTCTTCGGGGCTCGATCACTTGGCCTTCGTCCGGCCCGGAGCGGGCCGTGGAGACTCTTGTCGCTCCCCTGGCAGGCCTTGCCGCGGGAGGCTACTACTGCCCGTGCACAAGTTCGGGGTTCTAGGGTACCCCTACCTTAGTACACCGACAGGCTCGCCGCCGCTGCTGCTTGGCGTATCAACCAGCGTCAGCCCGGCGGAGGCGAGCACCTCCCCATCCAAGGTCTCCCCCTCGACCGGCACCCTGGAAGTCGACTCCCAGGGGAGCTTGATGAAGATATCATCGCCAGCCTTCAGGTAGACGCCTGGCTGGGGCTCCTCGGGGCCCGACGCTGCTGTGGAGGCGGGATCGGTGGTCGGCGCAGCGCTTGGCGCTCCTGCGGACCCAGGGCCGCCAGTACGATCGCCGGCCCCCTCGCCCGCGGCTGCTGCGGCAGCCTTGGCGGCCTCTTCGCCGGCCGGATCTTCAGCACCATCTGTCTCTCCGGTGGCGACCACGTCGTCGGTATGGCCGCGCGCCTCCTCCTGAACGACGACCTCGGTCTCCATCGGGTTCGTGGCGGACGGGTCTGAGGGCCGAAAGAAGGAGAGAAATCAAGCAACTATCCAAAGAAGAAGAGCCCCAGGGGAGTTTCGAGGCAAGAAAGTTACCTGCGCCAGGGTCTGCAGTCACGATCTCCGTCGCCAAGGGGGCGCCGGTGCTGTCCCTTACCGGAGACTGCTCCCTTGCCGGGGACTGCTCCCTCGCCGGAGACTGCTCCCTCGCCGGAGACTGCTCCCTTGCCGGGGACTACTCCCTTGCCGGGGAACTCCCCCTTGGCGGTGTAGTTGTAGCAGGTGGCACATCGGGGGCGGTCTCCGGACGCTCCTGGTGGGGCTGCTCTGCTCCTACGCAAATCGCCAGCCAGATATCAAAAAAAAACGAAGAGTACCCGGGCGCGCCCAACGGCAGGAAGCAAATCATATGCTTACGCTGGGGGCTGCTTTGAGGATTAGTTGGCGGGTCCGACAAGGTCATCTCGGGCGCACCCCCTGCCGTCACGGTGGGCTCGTCGTCAAGGATGACCACCGGGACCTTGGCTCTCTTTGCCGCCCTCTGAGCCAGAGTCCTGAAAAGGAGCAAATTCAGAGGAAAGCAAATGAGATGCGAGACACAACTGCAAGGATTGAAGAAATACAAGTACAGCGGGGATCTTACTCCTCTCCCTCTTCCTCGTCGGAGCTAAGCGCGGAGAAGTCGAAGACTGGCCCGCTTCTGGCGCAAGGAGGCGGAGGAGTAGGCTCCCTCGGCCGCTTGGCGGAGGCAGTGGTGGCGCTGGCCTGAGACGACCTTGCCCCGGCTGCCGCCGTGGCGCGAGGGGCGGCAGGAGCAGAGGCCGCGGCCCGCGAAGACCCCGCTCCTGCTGCCACAGCGGAGCGTGTCACGCGGCGCTGCGGTTGTTGGCTCGCTTGCCGTACCACCTCCCCAGCCTTGCGGAGATGCCTCCGTGGTTGAGCCGGGGGCTCCGCTTGCGACGAGCTGCCCGACGGTCGGGAGGAAGAGGCGTCAACCTCCGGCAAGCCGCTCGTGTCCTCAGTGGGCTTGTCTGCCCCGACGCCGTGCCCGGCAGGCTCTTCCTCGCCGACAAACTCCGTTTGATCGGCAAGGCTTTCCGCCTCCGCTGCGTCCGCCTCCGCCAATGTGAAGCCAAATTGGCCCGCGGTCGCGGCTGCCGCCGCCTCTTCCATCCTGGAGGCGATGCGCGCCAACTCCTCGTCGGTGGTGTCCCGGGTGAGGCCCTTCTGCTCGTCGGGGTCGACCGGCACCTCCACCAAGTCGTCAAAGAACGCCCGCACGACATCGCCAGCGGGCTCCTGCCAAGTGGGGTCGATCCCGTGCGAGTCGCACAGCGGCATCATTGCAAGGATGCGGCTGAGCAACGAATTGTTGCACAACGGGACGACGCCTCGCGGCAGCCTGAACCATTCGAGGTGATCGGGGTCGTGCTTGAACATCTCCCTGAGCGTCCCGTCAAGCTCCAAGACGGTGAAATTTAAGTTGAGGCCACGGCGCAGCCTCATGATGTCCGCCACAATCTGGAACTCCCAGGCGGGTCTCCCTTTCTCCTGCAGGGGAGCGATGCGGCGGCGGAGGAAATCTGCGCCAACGGCGCCAACTGTGAGCCCGGCACGCCTAAGCCGCAGGATCCGGGTAACAGCAATCTGCAGCTTGTCGTCGTGCGGAGCCACGTCACTCCAATCCCTGCCGCGCACCACAGGAGTTCGGCGCACGGCAGTGAATGGCTGCGGGTTCTCCTCGACGATCAGGCACCAGTCTGCTCTCCACTCCTCCCATTTGCTGCGGAGTTCTCCCTCCAGATAAGCATCCTTCTTGCCGGGCTTCGAGATCCAGGCGATTCCGCCGGAGAGGGGCTCTCCTCTCTCTACTCGAGGCGTGAAGAAGTGGCGGAAGAGGGCTACGTTTGGACTGACTCCGACAAAGTTTTCGCAAAGATGTGCGAAAATTGCCATGGTCAGGACAGCATTGGGGGTGAAATCAAGGAGGTGGAACCCGTAGGTGTTCATGATACCGCAGAAAAATTCAGAGAAGGGCGAGCAGAGCCCGCAATAGAAGAACAGAGGAAAGAAGGGATACCCGGTCGGATAATCCTTCTGGGCGGCGGCGGGAAGAACCCTCGTGCGCGGATGCGCTCGCGTCCCCGTCGACCAGAAGAGGTAGAATTCCTCCCTCAGGTCCAACGCCTCGAGCTCAGGGGGGAAGGTTGCCTGCTCCTTCCACAGCGCCTCAAGTCGCTGCGCCTCGGCCGACTTCACAGCCTTCCCTTTTCCCTTGTCACCCTTCGGGGCCATGGCGGAAGAGGGGAGGGAGGTCGGCGGCGTCGGTAGCACTAGTGGCGACGGAAGGGGCGGAACGCTGCTTCTCTTGGGAAGTAGCGGAGATTTTCGAGGAATCGCAACTTGCGAGTGGGTGGACTGCCCCTGTTTCCCCTGCTTATAAGGGTGGAGGGGGCGTTTCGCCTTTCCGAATAAACAAATCACCTGCGACGTGACGCGTGCCTGCGGGGCTCAGCCCCACGCACGCCGCCCACGTGATGCACGCCTCTCCCCACGATGCCGCATTCAACGCGTGCCGTTCGGGGAGGACGTGGTGGATGCAGAAGCAGGTGCAGCGTGACCCAGGCCGTGCATGCCCGTGCACTGTTTTGGGCCTGGCCCAACAGCGCTCAGCACCGTGTATGGCCCAGGCCCGGGGGCTCCTATCGGTGTACTAAAGTAGGGGTACCTTGGTACCTCGAACTTGTGCATGGGCAGTCGTAGCACCCCGCGGCATGGCTTGCCAGGTGATCGCCAAAAACTCTCCATGGTCCCTTTTTGGGCCATCCAAGAACAAAGTATTTGAGACAAGGCCCCCGGCAGGAGGAGCTTGCCGGGAAGGCCGACCGAGGCACGACAAGAGACTTGCTGCGACGCGCTCCGCGTCCCGGCAAGGACCGGTGAGCGACAAGCTCCCGGGCGCGACAAGGCATCAACCACGGCAAGGCGCTTGCCGCGGCAAGTCACCACCCCGCGCCTGCGCTCCAGCTCATCCACCCACGCGTCGCTCTGGGGCCATTCCAGGCGTACGTGGCGGGAGGCTGCGCAGCCAGGGGCATGCGGTGGCGAAGCAACGCTGACAGGGTAGCCGTCGTGGCAAACGGTGGCGCCCCTGATGGTCCCTTTTCTGCACTGTTTGGGCGACCTAGACGGGCATTTAATGCCCTTGTCCCCTGCCGTCAGAGTTAGGTATGATAGCACTGTGCAAACAGCTGTACCCAACACAGTGTTTTCCAGTTTTGCCCCCGCCTACGTTGCCACCTGTGGGTAACCCCTTGCACATATAAAAGGAGGCCCCATGCGCAACGGGGAGGAGGAGGGAGGAAGAAGGCCACTCACGCTCGGTCTGACCAGTTGCCTGAGTGTACTGTAGCACTCAGCGCTCCCGAACCAAGAACACAATACAAACCACAAAGCAGCAGTAGGGTTTTACGCATCCGTGCGGCCCGAAGCTGGGTAAACCCCTTGTGTGCATCGCCTCGAGCCGCTCTTCGCGCGACCTCCGCCCCTCGCCGAACCAAGAAAGGGGCTCGGTCCCCATAGGTGTTCGTGGAGGCAGATTTCCCCCGACACCACATGAGTTGTAAATAGACTGTCAGCAACATTATTTGTTATTTACCTTGAAGCTAAACAACATGGTGCCTTTGGTTCTTCATGTGTGCCAACTGATTTCTTATCTTCTACCTCTGCTTATTTGCATCTATCCTTAATGTTGCTTCGTTTTCATTGAGAGGCTAGACTTCATTTTGGTGCCACTACAACGATGTTTTTTCTATGAAGTGGAAAAAGGGGTTGGAAACTGAATATTGTTATGCCAACACACTTCTTGCTGGCGTGTGCTTTTATCAACAAGATGCATGCTTCTGAAGAGAATGTGAACAACAACCTTTGCTTCTACTAGGTACTTCCATTTATTGACATTCACTTGTTTGTGTTATAACATTTAGTTACATCTAAGGCCCATCAATTAGTTATAAGTTTTTGTATATTTGAATTAAGCTTTGGGGAAGAGTAGCAAATCATAATTTTGAAACATGGATCCTCGCATCGGTGACTTTCTAATAGTGCATGGATAAATAGTTACTATACTTCGTTGGCACAGTATGATTTTCCAAAATCCCTTTGGCCCAGTATTTGCCATGTCTTTGTTTCCTCCTTCCCTTATATTAAATTTTAGCCTGAATTTATGTTTTTTTACTAACCTATCAGATCATTATTTATTCTATTTTTTATGCAATCTTCTATATCGTCTTTTCGGATTGCACTAAAACTTTCTTGTGGTAATATGATCTACTTTGTAAGTTTTGATGTTTACATGTTCGTATTTTGCAGGTGAAAAAATGCCTTGAACGGGTACATGCATGGTTGGAAAGCTAATTAGTTGGAAAAGGTACATGCATAGTTTGGAAAGCCAATAAACTTCAGCAAGGATACACACATACTCATTTCTTTCTTTGTTTTGTAGGCATTGCTTGATCCGAATTAGAATAAAAGATCAATTGCCGAGGCTGTACTAAACCACATATTTATTACTGGGTAGTAGTAGTAGTATACTCTCTTAATTATCCTTTTAAAATTAGTTTACCTATTATTAGAGAATTAGAAAAGCATAGGCTCTTTAGAAGCTTTCTTGCCATAAAAGAAGGCCCTTCAAAAGCTAATACATGTATATATATGATCACATTATATGCATGTTTTCCTTCTTTAATTTTCAAATGCTTATAAATCATCCGCAAAAGTAGTGTAGCTTGTAACTCTATAGGTGTTGAAGTGTAAGGAAAAGAATATACGTTTTGATTTGCTGAGAGGTCATGCAATGCTTCTCTATTTCCATTTCAGGTCGGTTTTACCTCCAATACATTGCATGGATTCTTGCACATATTATCTACTTTATTTTTGTAACTTTTGATTACTTGCAAGTTTTGTTCTCTATTAAGTAAGTTATTTGTCTTCTGGATTGTACAAGTGATTTTCGCTAATACGCTGCACACATCTTCACCATTGATAGTTATATATGTTTGATTTCCTGAAACATAAGATGAATCATTTATATATACATTTGATTTCCTGAAGCATAAGAATAACCATGTATGGTTTTCTTTCCATGTGGAAATTATTATGATATCATTTATCAGAGGTGCACACATGCATGATTTTCTTCTACAGAAATTCATATTTAGAACTTAGATTCGGCAATTATTTGACATGCCATGTAGTGTGTACTACACCGCTCACAAAAAGCGTAAGCTCCATCGAGTGGCTTTGGCAGAGTTAATCCGTACGTGGATGTTTAGCTGAATCCTGAAGTATAACTTTTACGGTTTCCTGCATATTATTGTTCAGGTTACTGCAATTAGTCCACTAATTGAAGGCTAGATGTTGCTTCTTGATAAACCCTATTAGCTTTTAGATGTTGTTTAAGTTATAGGGAGAGCTATTATGTCAATTTATTTTTTGACATTCTCATTTGGAAGTAGCCAAAGCTACAACTGGACATGTAGATTGTATACATAACTTTTATGAAACAACTTTTGTCAGACTATTGTATCCTTTTCACTATTTTGTGATTTAGTTATGTTTACCTTTTGTATCCTTGCATTTATAGAAATTCTATCAGTTTATTGCCAAAATAGACGGGCGCAGCAACGCGCGCCAATCATGATCTAGTACATGTTATTGATGTGTACCTTACTAGAGCTCGCAGTAGCACCTGGGTATTTGATACTGGTTCTGTTGCTAATATTTGCAACTCGAAACAGGGACTACAGATTAAGCGAACACTGGCAAAGGACGAGGTGACGATGCGCGTGGGAAATTGTTCCAAAGTCGATGTGATCGCGGTCGGCACGCTACCTCTACATCTACCTTCGGGATTAGTATTAGACCTAAATAATTGTTATTTGGTGCCAGCGTTGAGCATTAACAGTATATCTGGATCTTGTTTGATGCGAGACGGTTATTCATTTAAATCAGAGAATAATGGTTGTTCTATTTATATGAGTAATATCTTTTATGGTCATGCACCCTTGAAGAGTGGTCTATTTTTGATGAATCTCGATAGTAGTGATACACATATTCATAATGTTGAAGCCAAAAGATGCAGAGTCGATAATGATAGTGCAACTTATTTGCGGCACTGCCGTTTACGTCATATCGGTGTAAAGCGCATGAAGAAACTCCATACTGATGGACTTTTGGAACAACTTGATTATGAATCACTTGGTACTTGTGAATCGTGCCTCATGGGCAAGATGACTAAAACGCCGTTCTCCGGTACTATGGAGAGAGCAATAGATTTGTTGGAAATCATACATACAGATGTATGTGGTCCAATGAATGTTGAGGCTCGTGGCGGATATCGTTATTTTCTCACCTTCACAGATGATTTAAGCAGATATGGGTATATCTACTTAGTGAAGCATAAGTCTGAAACATTTGAAAAGTTCAAAGAATTTCAGAGTGAAGTTGAAAATCATCGTAACAAGAAAATAAAGTTTCTACGATCTAATCATGGAGGAGAATATTTGAGTTACGAGTTTGGTCTACATTTGAAACAATGCGGAATAGTTTCGCAACTCACGCCACCCGGAACACCACAGCGTAATGGTGTGCCTGAACGTCGTAATCGTACTTGATATTGTGCGATCTAGGATGTCTCTTACAGATTTAACGCTATTGTTTTGGGGTTATGCTTTAGAGACGGACACATTCAAATTAAATAGGGCACCATCAAAATCTGTTGAGATGACACCTTATGAATTGTGGTTTGGCAAGAAACCAAAGTTGTCGTTTCTTAAAGTTTGGGGCTGCGATGCTTATGTGAAAAAGCTTCAACCTGATAAGCTCGAACCCAAATCGGAGAAATGTGTCTTCATAGGATACCCAAAGGAGATTGTTGGGTACACCTTCTATCACAGATCCGAAGGCAAGACATTCGTTGCTAAGAATGGATCCTTTCTAGAGAAGGAGTTTCTCTCGAAAGAAGTGAGTGGGAGGAAAGTAGAACTTGATGAGGTAACTGTACCTGCTCCCTTGTTGGAAAATAGTACATCACAGGAACCGGTTTCTGTGACGTCAAAACCAACTAGTGAGGAAGTTGATGATGATGATCATAGAACTTCAGATCAAGTTGCTACAGAACCTCGTAGGTCAAACAGAGTAAGATCCGCACCAGAGTGGTACGGTAATCCTATTCTGGAAGTCATGCTACTAGATCATGATGAACCTACGAACTATGAAGAAGTGATGGTGAGCCCAGATTCCGCAAAAGGGCTTGAAGCCATGAAATCTGAGATGGGATCCATGTATGAGAACAAAGTATGGACTTTGGCTGACTTGCCCGATGGTCGGCAAGCAATTGAGAATAAATGGATCTTCAAGAAGAAGACTGGCGCTGACGGTAATGTTACTGTCTAGAAAGCTCGACTTGTTGCAAAAGGTTTTCGACAAGTTCAAGGGATTGACTACGATGAGACCTTCTCACCCATAGCGATGCTTAAGTCTGTCCGAATCATGTTAGCAATTGCCGCATTTTATGATTATGAAATTTGGCAAATGGATGTCAAAACTGCATTCCTGGATGGATTCCTGGAAGAATAGTTGTATATGATGCAACCAGAAGGTTTTGTCGATCCAAAGGGAGCTAACAAAGTGTGCAAGCTCCAGCGATCCATTTATGGACTAGTGCAAGCCTCTCGGAGTTGGAATAAATGCTTTGATAGTGTGATCAAAGCATTTGGGTTTGTACAGACTTTTGGAGAAGCTTGTATTTACAAGAAAGTGAGTGGGAGCTCTGTAGCATTTCTAATATTATATGTGGATGACATATTATTGATTGGAAATGATATAGAATTTCTGGATAGCATAAAGGGATACTTGAATAAGAGTTTTTCAATGAAAGACCTCGGTGAAGCTGCTTACATATTGGGCATTAAGATCTATAGAGATAGATCAAGACGCTTAATTGGACTTTCACAAAGCACATACCTTGACAAAGTTTTGAAGAAGTTCAAAATGGATCAAGCAAAGAAAGGGTTTTTGCCTGTATTGCTAGGTGTGAAGTTGAGTAAGACTCAATGCCCGACCACTGCAGAAGATAGAGAGAAAATGAAAGATGTTCCCTATGCTTCAGCCATAGGCTCTATCATGTATGCAATGCTGTGTACCAGACCTGATGTGTGCCTTGCTATAAGTTTAGCAGGGAGGTACCAAAGTAATCCAGGAGTGGATCACTGGACAGCGGTCAAGAACATCCTGAAGTACCTGAAAATGACTAAGGATATGTCTCTCGTATATGGAGGTGACAAAGAGCTCATCGTAAATGGTTACGTTGATGCGAGCTTTGACACTGATCCGGACGATTCTAAATCGCAAACCGGATACATGTTTACATTAAACGGTGGAGCTGTCAGTTGGTGCAGTTCTAAACAAAGCGTCGTGGCGGGATCTACGTGTGAAGCGGAATACATAGCTGCTTCGGAAGCAGCTAATGAAGGAGTCTGGATGAAGGAGTTCATATCTGATCTAGGTGTCATACCTAGTGCATCGGGTCCAATGAAAATCTTTTGTGACAATACTGGAGCAATTGCCTTAGCGAAGGAATCCAGATTTCACAAGAGAACCAAGCACATCAAGAGACGCTTCAATTCCATCCAGGATCTAGTCCAAGTGGGAGACACAGATATTTGCAAGATACATACGGATCTGAATGTTGCAGACCCGTTGACTAAGCCTATTCCACGAGCAAAACATGATCAGCACCAAGACTCCATGGGTGTTAGAATCATTACTGTGTAATCTAGATTATTGACTCTAGTGCAAGTGGGAGACTGAAGGAAATATGCCCTAGAGGCAATAATAAAGTTATTATTTATTTCCTTATATCATGATAAATGTTTATTATTCATGCTAGAATTATATTAACCGGAAACATAATACATGTGTGAATATATAGACAAACAGAGTGTCACTAGTATGCCTCTACTTGACTAGCTTGTTAATCAAAGATGGTTATGTTTCCTAACCATGGACAAAGAGTTGTTATTTGATTAACGGGATCACATCATTAGTTGAATGATCTGATTGACATGACCCATTCCGTTTACATATTCCTATGACTATGAGATTATGCAACTCCCATTTACCAGAGGAACACTTTGTGTGCTACCAAACGTCACAACGTAACTGGGTGATTATAAAGGTGATCTACAGGTGTCTCCAAAGGTACTTGTTGGGTTGGCGTATTTTGAGATTAGGATTTGTCACTCCGAATGTCGGAGAGGTATCCCTGGGCCCTCTCGGTAATGCACATCACTTAAGCCTTGCAAGCATTGCAACTAATGAGTTAGTTGCGGGATGATGTATTACGGAACGAGTAAAGAGACTTGTCGGTAACGAGATTGAACTAGGTATTGGATACCGATGATCGAATCTCGGGCAAGTAACATACCGATGACAAAGGGAACAACGTATGTTGTTATGCGGTCTGACCGATAAATATCTTTGTAGAATATGTAGGAACCAATATGGGCATCCAGGTCCCGCTATTGGTTATTGACCGGAGACGTGTCTCGGTCATGTCTACATTGTTCTCGAACCGTAGGGTCCGCACGCTTAACGTTACGATGACAGTTATTATGAGATTATGTATTTTGATGTACCGAAGGTTGTTTGGAGTCCCGGATGTGATCATGGACATGACGAGGAGTCTCGAAATGGTCGAGACATAAAGATCGATATATTGGAAGCCTATATTTTGACATCGGAATCGTTCCGGGTGAATTCGGCATTTACCGGAGTACCAGGGGTTACCGGAACCCCCCCCCCGGGGGTTATTGGGCCTTCATGGGCCATAAGGGAGAAGAGGAGGGCCGGCCAGGGTAGGCCGCGCGCCCCCTCCCCCCCTAGTACGAATAGGACAAGGAAGGGGAGGCGGCGCCCCCCTTTTCTCTTCCCCTTCCCCCTTTCCTTCTCCAACAAGGCAAGAGGGGGGAGTCCTACTCTCGGTGGGAATAGGACTCCTCCAGGAGCACCCCAAGGGGGCCGGCCGCACCTCCCCTCCCTCCTTTATATACGAGGGCAGGGGGGCACCCTAGAACACACAAGTTGATATTCGTGATCGTTCCTTAGCCGTGTGCGATGCCCCCCTCCACGATATTACACCTCGGTCATATTGTAGCAGTGCTTAGGCGAAGCCCTGCGACAGTTGAACATCAAGATCGTCACCACACCATCGTGCTGACGGAACTCCTCCCCGAAGCTTTGGTAGATCGGAGCCCGGGGAGCGTCATCGAGCTGAACGTGTGCCAAGAACTCGGAGGTGCCGAAGTAACGGTGCTTGGATCGGTTGGACCGGGAAGACATACGACTACTTCCTCTACGTTGCGTCAATGCTTCCGCTTCGGTCTACGAGGGTACGTAGACAACACTCTCCCCTCTCGTTGCTATGCATCACCATGATCTTGCGTGTGCGTAGGATTTTTTTTTGAAGTTACTACGTTCCCCAACTGTTGGAAATATGCCCTAGAGGCAATAATAAAAGCATTATTATTATATTTCCTTGTTCATGATAATTGTCTTTATTCATGCTAAAATTGTGTTATCCGGAAATCGTAATACATGTGTGAATAATAGACACCAACATGTCCCTAGTAAGCCTTTAGTTGACTAGCTCGTTGATCAACAGATAGTCATGGTTTCCTGACTATGGACATTGGATGTCATTGATAACGAGATCACATCATTAGGAGAATGATGTGATGGACAAGACCCAATCCTAAACATAGCACAAGATTGTATAGTTCGCTTGCTAGAGTTTTCCAATGTCAAGTATCATTTCCTTAGACCATGAGATCGTGTAACTCCCGGATACCGTAGGAGTGCTTTGGGTGTGCCAAACGTCACAACATAACTGGGTGACTATAAAGGTATATTGCGGGTATCTCCGAAAGTGTCTGTTGGGTTGACACGGATCGAGACTGGGATTTGTCACTCCGCATGACGGAGAGGTATCACCGGGCCCACTCGGTAATGCATCATCATAATGAGCTCAATGTGATCAAAGTGTTTGATCACGGGATCATGCATTACGGTACGAGTAAAGTGACTTGCCGGTAACGAGATTGAACAAGGTATTGGGATACCGACGATCGAATCTCGGGCAAGTAATATACCGATTGACAAAGGGAATTGTATACGGGATTAATTGAATCCTCGACATCGTGGTTCATCCGATGAGATCATCGTGGAGCATGTGGGAGCCAACATGGGTATCCAGATCCTGCTGTTGGTTATTGCCCGAGAGCCGTCTCGGTCATGTCTGCCTGTCTCCCGAACCCGTAGGGTCTACACACTTAAGGTTCGGTGATGCTAGGGTTGTGAAGATATGTATATGCAGTAACCCGAATGTTGTTCGGAGTCCCGGATGAGATCCCGGACGTCACGAGGAGTTTCGGAATAGTCCGGAGGTAAAGAATTATATATAGGAAGTGCTGTTTCGGCCATCGGGACAAGTTTCGGGGTCATCGGTATTGTACCGGGACCACCAGAAGGGTCCCGGGGGTCCACCGGGTGGGGCCACCCACCCCGGAGAGCCCCATGGGCCAAAGTGGGGAGGGGAACAAGCCCATAGTGGGCTGGTGCGCCCCCCTAGGCCCACCCCATGCGCCTAGGGTTGAAACCCTAGGGGTGGGGGGCGCCCCACCTTGGCTTGGGGGCCACTCCAGCCCTTGGCCGCCGCCCCCCTAGGAGATCCAATCTCCTAGGGCCGGCGCCCCCCCTAGGGGGCTATATATATGAGGGGGGGAGGGGGCAAACGACACCTGAGTCCTGGCGCCTCCCTCTCTCCCTGCTACACCTCTTCCTCTCGTAGTACACAGCGAAGCCCTGCTGCTGTGACGCCCTGCATCCACCACCACGCCGTCGTGCTGCTGGATCTTCATCAACCTCTCCCTCCCCCTTGCTGGATCAAGAAGGAGGAGACGTCACGCTGACCGTACGTGTGTTGAACAAGGAGGTGCCGTCCGTTCGGTGCTAGGATCTCCGGTGATTTGGATCATGTCGTGTACGACTACCTCATCTCCGTTCTCTGAAAGCTTCCGCTCGCGATCTACAAAGGTATGTAGATGCATCCGATCACTCGTTGCTAGATGAACTCATAGATGGATCTTGGTGAAACCGTAGGAAAATTTTTGTTTTCTGCAACGTTCCCCAACAGTGGCATCATGAGCTAGGTCTATGCGTAGTTCTTCTTGCGCGAGTATAACACAATTTGTTGTGGGCGTAGATGTTGTCAACTTTCTTGCCGCTACTAGTCTTATCTTGCTTCAGCGGTATTGTGGGATGAAGCGGCCCGGACCAACCTTACACGTACGCTTACGTGAGACCGGTTCCACTGACTAACATGCACTAGTTGCATAAGGTAGCTGGCGGGTGTCTGTCTCTCCCACTTTAGTTGGAGCGGGTTCGATGAAAAGGGTCCTTATGAAGGGTAAATAGAAGTTGACAAATCACGTTGTGGCTTTCACATAGGTAAGAAAACGTTCTTGCTAGAACCCTAATTCAGCCACGTAAAACTTGCAACAACAATTAGAGGACGTCTAACTTGTTTTTGCAGCAAGTGCTTTGTGATATGATATGGCCAAAGTTGTGATGAATGATGAATGATATATATGTGATGTATGAGATGTTCATGCTATTGTAATAGGAATCACGACTTGCATGTCAATGAGTATGACAACCGGCAGGAGCCATAGGAGTTGTCATTATTCTTTTATGACCTGCGTGTCAATGGAAACGCCATGTAAATTACTTTACTTTATTGCTAAACGCATTAGCCATAGTAGTAAAAGTAATAGTTGGCGAGCAACTTCATGGAGACACGATGATGATGATCATGATGATGGAGATCATGGTGTCAAGCCGGTGACAAGATGATCACGGAGCCCCAAGATGGAGATCAAAGGAGCTATATGATATTGGCCATATCATGTCACTTTTATTAATTGATTGCATGTGATGTTTATCATGTTTTGCATCTTGTTTACTTAGAACGACGGTAGTAAATAAGATGATCCCTCATAATAATTTCAAGAAAGTGTTCCCCCTAACTGTGCACCGTTGCGACAGTTCGTTGTTTCGAAGCACCACGTGATGATCGGGTGTGATAGATTCTAACATTCACATACAACGGGTGTAAGACAGATTTACACATGCAAACACTTAGGTTGACTTGACGAGCCTAGCATGTACAGACATGGCCTCGGAACATAGAAGACCGAAAGGTCGAGCATGAGTCATATAGAAGATACGATCAACATGAAGATGTTCACCGATGTTGACTAGTCCGTCTCACGTGATGATCGGACACGGCCTAGTTGACTCGGATCATGTTATACTTAGATGACTAGAAGAGGGATGTCTATCTAAGTGGGAGTTCATTAATAATTTGATTAGATGAACTTAATTATCATGAACTTAGTCTAAGATATTTACAATAAATCTTGTAGATCAAATGGCCAACGTAGTCCTCAACTTCAACGCGTTCCTAGAGAAAACCAAGCTGAAAGACGATGGCAGCAACTACACGGACTGGGTCCGGAACCTGAGGATCGTCCTCATAGCTGCCAAGAAAGATTATGTCCTACAAGCACCGCTGGGTGACGCACCTGTTCTCCCTGCAGAACAAGACGTTATGAACGCTTGGCAGGCACGTACCGATGACTACTCCCTCGTTCAGTGCGGCATGCTTTACAGCTTAGAGCCGGGGCTCCAAAAGCGTTTTGAGAGACATGGAGCATATGAGATGTTCGAAGAGCTGAAAATGATTTTCCAAGCTCATGCCCGGGTCGAGAGATATGAAGTCTCCGACAAATTCTTCAGCTGTAAGATGGAGGAAAATAGTTCTGTCAGTGAGCACATACTCACTATGTCAGGGTTACATAACCGCTTGACTCAGCTGGGAGTTAATCTCTCGGACGATGCGGTCATTGACAGAATCCTCCAGTTGCTTCCACCAAGCTACAAGAGCTCTGTGATGAACTTCAATATGCAAGGGATGGAAAAGACCATTCCTGAAGTGTTTGCTATGCTGAAATCAGCAGAGGTAGAAGTCAAGAAGGAACATCAAGTGTTGATGGTGAATAAAACCACTAAGTTCAAGAAGGGCAAGGGTAAAAAGAACTTCAAGAAGGACGGCAAGGAAGTTGCCGCGCCTAGCAAGCAAGCTGCCGGGAAGAAGCCAAAGAATGGACCCAAGCCCGAGACTGGGTGCTTTTATTGCAAGGGAAGTGGTCACTGGAAGCGGAATTGCCCCAAATACATAGCGGACAAGAAGGCCGGCAAAACAAAAGGTATATCTGATATACATGTAATTGATGTGTACCTTACCAGTACTCGTAGTAGCTCTTGGGTATTTGATACCGGTGCAGTTGCTCATATTTGTAACTCAAAGCAGGAGCTGCGGAATAAGCGGAGACTGGCGAAGGACGAGGTGACGATGCGCGTCGGGAATGGCTCCAAGGTCGATGTGATCGCTGTCGGCACGCTACCTCTACATTTACCTACGGGATTAGTTTTAAACCTCAATAATTGTTATTTAGTGCCAAGTTTGAGCATGAACATTGTATCTGGATCTCGTTTAATTCGGGATGGCTACTCATTTAAATCTGAGAATAATGGTTGTTCTATTTATATGAGTGATATGTTTTATGGTCATGCTCCGATGGTTAATGGTTTATTCTTAATGAATCTCGTACGTGATGATACACATATTCATAGTGTGAATACCAAAAGAGTTAAAGTTGATAACAATAGTCCCACATACTTGTGGCACTGCCGCCTTGGTCACATAGGTGTCAAACGCATGAAGAAGCTCCATGCAGATGGACTTTTAGAGTCTCTTGATTATGAATCATTTGACACGTGCGAACCATGCCTCATGGGTAAAATGACCAAGACTCCATTCTCAGGAACAATGGAGCGAGCAACCAACTTACTGGAAATCATACATACTGATGTGTGCGGTCCAATGAGTGTTGAGGCTCGCGGTGGCTATCGTTATGTTCTCACCCTCACTGATGACTTCAGTAGATATGGGTATATCTACTTAATGAAACACAAGTCTGAGACCTTTGAAAAGTTCAAGGAATTTCAGAGTGAGGTTGAAAATCAACGTGACAGAAAAATCAAGTTTCTATGATCAGATCGTGGAGGAGAATACTTGAGTCACGAATTTGGCACACACTTAAGAAAATGTGGAATAGTTTCACAACTCACGCCGCCTGGAACACCTCAGCGTAATGGTGTGTCCGAACGTCGTAATCGCACTTTATTAGATATGGTGCGATCAATGATGTCTCTTACCGATTTACCGCTATCTTTTTAGGGCTATGCTTTAGAGACTGCCGCATTCACTTTAAATAGGGCTCCGTCGAAATCCGTTGAGACGACACCGTATGAATTATGGTTTGGGAAGAAACCTAAGCTGTCGTTTCTAAAAGTTTGGGGATGCGATGCTTATGTCAAAAAACTTCAACCTAAAAAGCTCGAACCCAAGTCGGAAAAATGCGTCTTCATAGGATACCCTAAAGAAACTATTGGGTATACCTTCTACCTCAGATCCGAAGGCAAGATCTTTGTTGCCAAGAATGGATCCTTTCTAGAGAAGGAGTTTCTCTCGAAAGAAGTAAGTGGGAGGAAAGTAGAACTTGATGAAGTGTTACCTCTTGAACCGGAAAATGGCGCAACTCAAGAAAACGTTTCTGAGGTGCATGTACCGACTAGAGAGGAAATTAATGATGATGATCAAGATACTTCTAATCAAGCTCCTACTGAAATTCGTAGGTCCACAAGGACACGTTCTGCACCAGAGTGGTACGGCAATCCTGTCTTGGAAATCATGTTGTTAGACAACGGTGAACCTTTGAATTATGAAGAAGCAATGGCGGGCCCGGATTCCAACAAATGGCTGGAAGCCATGAAATCCGAGATAGGATCCATGTATGAAAAGAAAGTATGGACTTTGACTGACTTGCCCGTTGAGCGGCGAGCCATAGAAAATAAATGGATCTTTAAGAAGAAGACAGACGCGGATGGTAATGTGACCATCTATAAAGCTCGGCTTGTCGCTAAGGGTTATCGACAAGTTCAAGGGGTTGATTACGATGAGACTTTCTCACCGGTAGCGAAGCTGAAGTCCGTCCGAATCATGTTAGCAATTGCCGCGTTCTACGATTATGAGATATGGCAAATGGACGTCAAAACGGCGTTCCTTAATGGTTTCCTTAAGGAAGAATTGTATATGATGCAGTCGGAAAGTTTTGTCGATCCTAAGGATGCTGACAAGGTGTGCAAGCTCCAACGCTCGATTTATGGGCTGGTGCAAGCATCTCGGAGTTGGAACATTCGCTTTGATGAGATGATCAAAGCGTTTGGGTTTACGCAGACTTATGGAGAAGCCTGCGTTTACAAGAAAGTGAGTGGGAGCTCTGTAGCATTTCTCATATTATATGTAGATGACATACTTTTGATGGGAAATGATATAGAACTCTTGGACAGCATTAAGGCCTACTTGAATAAGAGTTTTTCAATGAAGGACCTTGGAGAAGCTGCTTATATATTAGGCATCAAGATCTATAGAGATAGATCAAGACGCCTCATAGGTCTTTCACAAAGCACATACCTTGATAAGATATTGAAGAAGTTCAATATGGATCAATCTAAGAAGGGGTTCTTACCTGTGTTACAAGGTGTGAAATTGAGCTCAACTCAATGTTCGACCACGGCAGAAGATATAGAAGAGATGAGGGTCATCCCCTATGCCTCAGCCATAGGTTCTATTATGTATGCCATGCTGTGTACCAGACCTGATGTAAACCTTGCCGTGAGTTTTGTAGGAAGGTACCAAAGTAATCCCGGTAAGGAACACTGGACAGCGGTCAAGAATATCCTGAAGTACCTGAAAAGGACTAAGGAAATGTTTCTCGTTTATGGAGGTGAGGAAGAGCTCGTCGTAAAGGGTTACATCGACGCTAGCTTCGACACAGATCTGGATGACTCTAAGTCACAAACCGGATACGTGTATATTTTGAATGGTGGAGCAGTAAGCTGGTGCAGTTGCAAGCAGAGCGTCGTGGCGGGATCTACATGTGAAGCGGAGTACATGGCAGCCTCGGAGGCAGCACATGAAGCAATTTGGGTGAAGGAGTTCATCACTGACCTCGGAGTCATACCCAATGCGTCGGGGCCAATCAAACTCTTTTGTGACAACACTGGAGCTATTGCACTTGCCAAGGAGCCCAGGTTTCACAAGAAGACGAGGCACATCAAGCGTCGCTTCAACTCCATTCGTGAAAATGTTCAAGATGGAGACATAGATATTTGTAAAGTACATACGGACCTGAATGTAGCAGATCCGTTGACTAAACCTCTCCCTAGAGCGAAACATGATCAACACCAGAATTTCATGGGTGTTCGATTCATCACAATGTAACTAGATTATTGACTCTAGTGCAAGTGGGAGACTATTGTAAATATGCCCTAGAGGCAATAATAAAAGCATTATTATTATATTTCCTTGTTCATGATAATTGTCTTTATTCATGCTAAAATTGTGTTATCCGGAAATCGTAATACATGTGTGAATAATAGACACCAACATGTCCCTAGTAAGCCTTTAGTTGACTAGCTCGTTGATCAACAGATAGTCATGGTTTCCTGACTATGGACATTGGATGTCATTGATAACGAGATCACATCATTAGGAGAATGATGTGATGGACAAGACCCAATCCTAAACATAGCACAAGATCGTATAGTTCGCTTGCTAGAGTTTTCCAATGTCAAGTATCATTTCCTTAGACCATGAGATCGTGTAACTCCCGGATACCGTAGGAGTGCTTTGGGTGTGCCAAACGTCACAACGTAACTGGGTGACTATAAAGATATACTGCGGGTATCTCCGAAAGTGTCTGTTGGGTTGACACGGATCGAGACTGGGATTTGTCACTCCGCATGACGGAGAGGTATCACCGGGCCCACTCGGTAATGCATCATCATAATGAGCTCAATGTGATCAAAGTGTTTGATCATGGGATCATGCATTACAATACGAGTAAAGTGACTTGCCGGTAACGATATTGAGCAAGGTATTGGGATGCCGACGATCGAATCTCGGGCAAGTAAAATACCGATTGACAAAGGGAATTGTATACGGGATTAATTGAATCCTCGACATCGTGGTTCATCCGATGAGATCATCGTGGAGCATGTGGGAGCCAACATGGGTATCCAGATCCTGCTGTTGGTAATTGCCCGAGAGTCGTCTCGGTCATGTCTGCCTGTGTCCCGAACCCGTAGGGTCTACACACTTAAGGTTCGGTGACGCTAGGGTTGTGAAGATATGTATATGCAGTAACCCGAATGTTGTTCGGAGTCCCGGATGAGATCCCGGACGTCACGAGGAGTTTCGGAATAGTTCGAAGGTAAAGAATTATATATAGGAAGTGCTGTTTCGGCCATCGGGACAAGTTTCGGGGTCATCGGTATTGTACCGGGACCACCAGAAGGGTCCCGGGGGTCCACCGAGTGGGGCCACCCATCCCGGAGGGCCCCATGGGCCAAAGTGGGGAGGGAAACCAGCCCATAGTGGGCTGGTGCGCCCCCCTAGGCCCACCCCATGCACCTAGGGTTGAAACCCTAGGGGTGGGGGGCGCCCCACCTTGGCTTGGGGGCCACTCCAGCCCTTGGCCGCCGCCCCCCCCTAGGAGATCCAATCTCCTAGGGCCGGCGCCCCCCCTAGGGGGCTATATAAATGAGGGGGGAGGGGGCAAACGACACCTGAGTCCTGACGCCTCCCTCTCTCCCTGCTACACCTCTTCCTCTCGTAGTACACAGCGAAGCCCTGCTGCTGTGACGCCCTGCATCCACCACCACGCCGTCGTGCTGCTGGATCTTCATCAACCTCTCCCTCCCCCTTGCTGGATCAAGAAGGAGGAGACGTCACGCTGACCGTACGTGTGTTGAACGCGGAGGTGCCGTCCGTTCGGTGCTAGGATCTCCGATGATTTGGATCACGTCGTGTACGACTACCTCATCCCCGTTCTCTGAACGCTTCCGCCCGCGATCTACAAAGGTATGTAGATGCATCCGATCACTCGTTGCTAGATGAACTCATAGATGGATCTTGGTGAAACCGTAGGAAATTTTTTGTTTTCTGCAACGTTCCCGAACACCAACATGGAGAGGTCAAAACTTTAAGTAGAGATGAACCCACTCTTTTGGATTTCAAGGACTTTAATTATGATAATTGTTCTTTGATAGATTTTATTTCCTTGTTGCAATCCATGGTAAATTCACCTCATGCTTATAATCAAAATCAAGCTTTTACTAAACATATCAATGATGCTATGATTAAATCTTTTGAAGAGAAACTTGAGTTGGAAGTTTCCTAGAAAGCTTTATGATGAGTGGGAACCTACTATTAATATTAAGATTAAATATTATGAATGCAATGCTTTGTGTGATTTGGGTGCTAGTGTTTCCAGTATTCCGAAAACTTTATGTGATGTGCTTGGTTTCCACAAATTTGATGATTGTTCTTTGAATTTGCATCTAGCGGGTTCCACTATTAAGAAACCTAAGGGAAGGATTAATGATGTTCTTATTATTTCAAATAGGAATTATGTGCCCGAAGATTTTATTGTGCTTGATATAGATTACAATCCTACATGTGCTATTATTCTTGGTAGACCTTTCCTTAGAACGATTAGTGCAATTATTGATATGAAAGAAGCAAACATTAGATTTCAATTTCCGTTAACGAAGGGCATGGAACACTTCCCAAGAAATAAAATTAATTTGCCATATGAATCGATTATGAGAGCTACTTATGGATTTAATACCAAAGATGACAATACCTAGATCTATGTTTTATGCCTAGCTAGGGGCGTTAAACAATAGCGCTTGTTGGGGGCAACCCAATTTTATTTTTGTGTTTTTTTTGCTCCTGCTTTTCAATAAATACACACTATTACCTCTATAGTGATTGTGTTTTGGTTTTTTAATTAGTGTTTGAGCCAAGTAAGACCTTTGGGATACCTTGATATATCGTTGATTTGGTTTTGCTGAAAAACAGAAACTTTTGCGTCCAGTAACAGAATTGTTTAAATTCACCGGAGCTTGAAAAAATTCTCAATTTTTTACAAAAGATTGATATATGAATTTCCTCTGTTGTACTAATTTTTCAGAAGTTTTGGCGTTATAGAAGTATACGAAGTTTACAGATTACTACAGACTGTAATGTTTTTGACAGATTCTGTTTTCTTTGTGTTGTTTGCTTATTTGGATGAATCTATAGGTAGTATCGGGGGTGTGAACCTTGAAGAATTTGAAATACAGTAGATATTACACCAATATAAATTTAGAATGAGTTCACAGCACACTTAAAGTGGTGATTTATTTGATTATACTAACAGAGCTTATGAGTTTTCTGTTGAGTTTTGTGTTGTGAAGTTTTCAAGTTCTGGGTAAAGATTTGATGGACTATGGAATAAGGAGCGGCAAGAGCCTAAGCTTGGGGATGCCCAAGGCACCCCAAGGTAATATTCAAGGACAACCAAGCATCTAATCTTGGGGATGCCCTGGATGGCATCCCCTCTTTCATCTTCGTTCCATCGGTAAATTTACTTGAGGCTATATTTTTATTCACCACATGATATGTGTTTTGCTTGGAGCATCTTGTATGATATGAGTCTTTGCTTTTTAGTTTGCCACAATCATCATTGTTGTACACAACTTTTGAGAGGGACATGCATGCATCGTGAATTTATAAGAATACTCTATGTGCTTCACTTATATCTTTTGAGATAGGCAGTTTGCTCTAGTACTTCACTTATATCTTTTTAGAGCACGGCGGTGGTTTTATTTTAAAGAAATTGTTGAACTCTCATGCTTCACTTATATTATTTTGAGAGTCTTTAAACAGCATGGTAATTTGCTTAGGTTATGAATTTAGTCCTAATATGATGGGCATCCAAGAGGGATATAATAAAAACTTTCATATAAAGAGCATGAATACTATGAGAAGTTTGATTCCTTGCATTTGTTTTGAGATATAAAGATGGTGATATTAGATTCATGCTAGTGAGTAATTTTGGATTGGTATAAATACTTGTGTTAAAGTTTGTGATTCTCGTAGCATGCACGTATGGTGAACCGTTATGCGATGAAGTCGGAGCATGATTTATTTTCTTATTTTCTTCCTTATGAGTGGCGGTCGGGGACGAGCGATGGTCTTTCCCTACCAATCTATCCCCCTAGGAGCATGTGTGTAGTACTTTGTTTCGATAGCTAATAAATTTTTGCAATAAGTATGTGAGTTCTTTATGACTAATGTTGAGTCCGTGGATTATACGCACTCTCACCCTTCCACCTTTGCTAGCCTCTCTAGTACCGCACAACTTTCGCAGGTGCATTAAACCAACCATATACCTTCCTCAAAACAGCCGCCATACCTACCTATTATGGCATTTCCATAGCCATTCCGAGATATATTGCCATGCAACTTCCACCATTCAGTTTTATTATGACACATACCATCATTGTAATATTGCTTTGCATGATCGTAAGATAGCTAGCATGATGTTTTCATGGCTTGTCTGTTTTTTTATGTCATTACTATGCTAGATTATTGCACATCCCGGTACACCGCCGGAGGCATTCATATAGAGTCATATTTTGTTCAAGTATTGAGTTGTAATTCTTGAGTTGTAAGTAAATAAAAGTGTGATGATCATCATTATTAGAGCATTGTCCCATGTGAGGAAAGCATGATGGAAGCTATGATTCCCCCACAAGTTGGGATGAGTCTCCGGACTTTATAAAAAATAAAAGAGGCCAAAGAAGCCCAAACAAAACATAAAAAGAGAAAAAGAGAGAAGGGACAATGTTACTATCCTTTTCCACACTTGTGCTTCAAAGTAGCACCATGTTCTTCATGATAGAGAGTCTCCTGTTTTGTCACTTTCATATACTAGTGGGAATTGTTCATTATAGAACTTGGCTTCTATATTCCAATGATGAGCTTCCTCAGATTTCCCTAGGTCTTCATGAGCAAGCAAGTTGGATGCACACCCACTTAGTTTCTTTTTGAGCTTTCATATACTTATATAGCTCTAGTGCATCCGTTGCATGGCAATCCCTACTCACTCACATTAATATCTATTAATGGGCATCTCCATAGCCCGTTAATACGCCTAGTTGATGTGAGACTTTCTCCTTCTTTTTGTCTTCTCCACAACCACCATATTTTATTCCACCTATAGTGCTATATCCATGGCTCACGCTCATGTATTGCGTGAAAATTGAAAAAGTTTGAAAACACCAAAAGTATAAAACAATTGCTTGGCTTGTCATCGGGGTTGTGCATGATAAAATACTTTGTGTGATGAAGATGGAGCATAGCCAGACATATGATTTTCTAGGGATAACTTTCCTTTTCCATGTTATCTTGAGAAGACATGATTACTTTATTAGTATTCTTGAAGTATTATTGTTTTTATGTCAATGTTAAACTTTTGTCTTGAATCTTATGGATCTGAGTAATCATGCCACAATAAAGAATATTACATGGATAAATATGTTAGGTAGCATTCCACATCAAAAATATTGTTTTTATCATTTACCTACTCGAGGACGAGTAGGAATTAAGCTTGGGGATGCTTGATACGTCTCCAGCATATCTATTATTTTTGATAGTTCCCTGCTATTATATTATCTGTATTGGATGTTTTATATACATTAACATGCTATTTTATATTATTTTTGGGACTAACCTATTAACCTAAAGCCCAGTGCCAGTTTCTGTTTTTTCCTTGTTTTTGAGCTTTACAGAAAAGGAATATCAAACGGAGTCCAAACAGAATAAAACTTTCGCGATGATTTTTCTTGGACTAGAAGACACCCACATAACTTGAAGAGAGGGCCAGAAGAGTCCCGAGGGCCCACAAGACCTCAGGGCGCGCTCTAAGGGGGGCGCCCCTGGCTTGTGGACACCTCGGGAGTCCCCTAACCCTAATCTTTGCACTATAAATTCCCAAATATTCCCAAAACATCATAGGCATCCACCAAAATACTTTTTCGCTCCAGCAAGCCTCTGTTCCCGTGAGACCCCATCCTGGGGCCTTTTCTGGCACCCTGCCGGAGGGGAATTCGATCACGGAGGGCATCTACATCAACCTAGCTGCCCTTCCGATGAAGCGTGAGTAGTTTATCACAGACCTACGGGTCCATAGCTAGTAGCTAGATGGCTTGTTATCTCTCTTTGATCTTCAATACAATGTTCTCCTCGATGTTCTTGGAATTCTATCCGATGTAATATTCTTTTGCGGTGTGTTTGTCGAGATCCAATGAATTGTGGATTTATGATCAGATTATCTATGAATATTATTTGAGTCTTCTCTAAACTCTTTTATGCATGATTAAATATCTTTGTATTTCTTGAATTATCAGTTTGGTTTGGCCAACTAGATTGGTTTTTCTTGCAATGGGAGAGGTACTTAGTTTTGGGTTCAATCTTGCGGTGTCCTCACCCAGTGACAAAGTAAGGGTAGCGAGGCACATATTGTACTGTTGCCATCAAGGATAAAAAGATGGGGTTTTCATCATATTGCTTGAGTTTATCCCTCTACATCATGTCATCTTACTTAAGGCGTTACTCCGTTCTTATGAACTTAATACTCTAGATGCATGCTGGATAGCGGTCGATGTGTGGAGTAATAGTAGTAGATGCATAATCGGTTCTGTCTACTTGACATGGATGTGATGCCTATATTCATGATCATTGCCTTAGATACCGTCATAACTTTGCTCTTTTCTATCAATTGCTCGACAGTAAAAAATTTACCCGCCGTATGTTTTCTTTTAAGAGAGAAGCCTCTAGTGAAACCTATGGTCCCCGGGTCTATTTTCCATCATATATTTTCAGATCTATAAACCAAAACCCAAAAATACCTTGCTGCAATTTATTTATATCTACTTTAGGTCGCTCTTTTATTTATCTTTTATACCTATCTCTATTAGATCTCACTCTTGTTCGTGACCGTGAAGGGATTGACAACCCCTTTTTCGCGTTGTGTGCAAGTGTTTGTTAGTTTGTGCGGATGCATAGATTGGATACTTGCTTGTGCCTCCTACTGGATTCATACCTTGGTTCTTAACTGAGGGAAATACTTATCTCTACTTTGTTGCATCACCATTTCCTCCTCGAGGGAAAAATCAACGCAAGCTCAAGAAGTTGCATTGGCGGAGTAGAATCTATAGCGGCCCTTCGTTTCAGTTGGTTGGAAGGAGCACATTATACACTGCCTTGCTAATTTCCTTTTGCTTCATTGATTTTGCATTGTCAAGTAAAACCGACAAGAAAAAGTAATAAAATTCACTCTTCGGCACTCATTCATGCTTGATACTGACAGTCACTACTTTGATGTAAGACAAACACATGATATGAGGAGGGCATATGTACGAAAAACATGACGGCATGGCATATTCACAGCTATTTGTGTAAACTAAGCAGAAGTAATTTAATCAAATTAGAAGCAATACAAGCTAGACACCGTATGCAACATGTAAGACAATATCACACTGCCAAGCTAGAGAAAGCACCTGGGATGTCGGTTTCGTCGGAAGACCGCCATCAGTCCCTGCCTTAATTTTTTTTCCTTCCTCTTACTTCATTTTATTGCCTTGCCAAGTCACGCCCACAAGGAAAATGAATAAAAAATCACTTTTCAGAACTCACTGATGCAGGATGCTGATGAGCACTATTTTAATGTAAGGCGACCGCATGATAAGACGATTGAATGTGTAAGAAAAAAGGACAGCATTGCATATTCACAGCTATGATGTGTAAACTAAGAAGAAGATATTTCAACAAATTAGAAGCAATGAAACCTAGATACCATAGGAAAGATGCAACGAATATCACTCTGCCAAATTAAAATTGTCTTGTCATAAGTGCCATTTTAACAAATTAGAAGTAGTACAAGATAGAAAAGAATGCGAGATGTAATCTATATCACTGAGGGAGTCCTGGATTAGGGGGTGTTCGGATAGCCGAACTATACCTTCAGCCGGACTCCAGGACTATGAAGATACAAGATTGAAGACTTCGTCCCGTGTCCGGAAGGTTCTTTCCTTGGCGTGGAAGGCAAGCTAGGCGTGCGGATATTCAAGATCTCCTACCAACGTAACCGACTCTGTGTAACCCTAACCTATCCGGTGCCTATATAAACCGGAGGGTTGTAGTCCGTAGGACGAACACATCATAACCCTCATCATACCCGTAGGCTAGCTTCTAGGGTTTAGCCTCCTTGATCTCGTGGTAGATCTACTCTTGTACTACCCATACCATCAATATTAATCTAGCAGGAGTAGGGTTTTACCTCCATCGAGAGGGCCCGAACCTGGGTAAAATAAAGTGTCCCTTGTCTCCTGTTACCATCCGACCTTGACGCACAGATCGGGACCCCCTACCCGAGATCCGCCGGTTTTGACACTGACATTGGTGCTTTCATTGAGAGTTCCTCTGTGTCGTCGCCTTTAGGCCCGATGGCACCTTTGATCATCAACAACGATGAGGTCCAGGGTGGGACTTTTCTCCCCGGACAGATCTTCGTCTTCGGCGGCTTCGCTCTGCGGGCCAACTCGCTTGGTCATCTGGAGCAGATCGAGAGCTACGCCCCTGGCCATCAAGTCAGGTTTGGAAGCCTAAACTACACTGCAGATATCCGCGGAGACTTGATCTTCGACGGATTCGAACCACAGCCAAGCGCGCCGCACTATCTCGCGGGGCATGATATAGCTCTGCCTCCGAACAGTGTCCTGGAGGCCGCATACGCTCCGGCCCCGATCCTCGATTCGGAGCCCGCCGCGTTCTTTGAAGATGAACGGTTGGACGTCACCTCGGGGGCTGCAATCTTAAAGGCCATTGAGCCGAACGCGAGCCCCGCGCTCCGCATAGCCTGTGACTCCAAGGAGCCGGACTCCTCTCCGAACTTCGGGTCGTCCGTGCCCCCGCCGATCGAATCAAATTGGGCGCCTGTAATGGAGTTCACCGCCGCGGACATCTTTTAGTATTCACCTTTTGATGATATTCCGAATTCTCTCAAGTCTCTCTCTTTGTCAGGAGAGCCCGGGCCGAACTATGGCCTGCGAGGTTGGGATTCGGACGACGAAGAAATTCAAAGCCCACCCACCGCCCACTTAATAGCCACTGTCGACGATATATCCGACATGCTCGACTTCGGCTCCGAAGACTTCGATGGTATGGACGACGAAGGAGGAGACGAGCAAGAACCAGCACCTGTAGGGCGCTGGACCGCCACCTCGTCATACGACATATACATGGTGGATGCTCCAAAAGATGGAGATGGCAATGGAACAGCAGAGGATGGCACTTCGAAAAAGCCTCCAAAACGCCGATGTCAGCAGCGCCGCTCCAAATCCCGCCACAGCAGAAACGGTGATTCCGGCACGGGAGATAATACTACCCCGGACAGCGCCGAAGAACACCAAAACCAGCAGGATTCGGCACAGGAAGATGGAGAAGACCGCCCTCATGAAAGAGCGGCAGAGCGAGAGGTCGAGGAAGATAACTACATGCCTCCCTCCGAAGACAAGGCAAGCCTCGGCGACGATGAATTCATCATACCATCAGACCCCGCCGAACAAAAGCGCTTTCAACGCAGGCTTTTAGCCACGGCGAACAGCCTAAAGAAAAAGCAGCAACAGCTTAGAGCTGATCAAGATTTGCTAGCTGACAGATGGACTGAAGTCCTTGCGGCCGAAGAGCACGAGCTCGGACGCCCCTCCAAAAACTATCCTAAGCGCAGACCGCTACCCCAATCAGAGGAGGAAGCCCAAGACATGGCAGATCGGCCACCTCGCGGCCGCGACAGAGAAGCCTGTCGAACATCCAAACAAGCCATGCCCCGCAGCCGCTTTACCAAGGCACAGGAACACGAACCAAACCTGCGAGACGTCCTGGAGGACAAAGCAAGGCAAACAAGATCGATCTATGGATCGCGCGGACGCCCGACAGCACGTGATAGTTTTCACTCCGGACACAATAAATCCGGCCGGGCCGAACACAACAGGCACAGCTCCTCCGAACTGCGTCGAGACATAGCCCAGTACAGGGGCGCCGCACACCCACTATGCTTCACAGACGAAGTAATGGATCATAGAATCCCAGAGGGTTTTAAACCCGTCAACATCGAGTCGTACGATGGTACGACAGATCCGGCAGTATGGATTGAGGACTATCTCCTCCACATCCACATGGCACGTGGCGATGATTTGCACGCCATCAAATATTTACCCCTTAAGCTTAAGGGACCAGCCCGGCACTGGCTTAACAGCCTCCCCGCAGATTCGATCGGCTCTTGGGAGGACCTGGAGGCCGCATTCCTCGACAACTTCCAGGGGACCTATGCACGGCCACCGGACGCCGACGACCTAAGCCACATAATCCAGCAGCCAGGAGAATCGGCCAGGCAATTCTGGACACGGTTCCTAACAAAGAAAAATCAGATAGTCGATTGTCTGGATGCAGAGGCCCTAGCAGCCTTCAAGCATAACATCCGTGACGAGTGGCTTGCCCGGCACCTGGGACAGGAAAAGCCGAAATCCATGGCATCCCTCATGACACTCATGACCCGCTTTTGCACGGGCGAAGATAGCTGGCTAGCTCGCAGCAACAACTTATCGAAGAAGCAAGGTAATTCAGATACCAAGGACAAAAGTGGCAGGTCGCGACAGAATAAACAGAAACACCGCGTCAGCAGGGACAGCAATGGAGATACGGCAGTAAACGCCGGATTCAGAGGCCATAAATCCGGTCAGCGGAAAAAGCCATTCAAAAAGAATACCCAGGGCCCGTCCAGTTTGGATCGAATACTCGACCGCTCGTGCCAGATTCACGGCACCCCCAAAAGACCAGCCAATCACACCAACAGGGATTGTTGGGTGTTCAAGCAGGCAGGCAAGTTAAGAGCCGAAAACAAAAACAAGGGGCTAGACAGCGATGACGAAGAGGAGCCCAGGCCGCCGAACAACAACGGACAGAAGGGGTTTCCCCCACAAGTATGGATGGTGAACATGATATACGCGACTCATATTCCCAAGCGGGACAGGAAGCGTGCGCTACGGGACGTATACGCGATGGAGCCAGTCGCCCCAAAGTTCAACCCATGGTCCTCTTGCCCGATCACCTTCGATCAAAGGGACCACCCCACTAGCATCCGTCACGGCGGTTTCGCCGCATTGGTTCTTGACCCAATCATTGACGGATTTCACCTTACAAGAGTCCTCATGGACGGCGGCAGTAGCCTGAACCTGCTCTACCAGGATACAGTGCGGAAAATGGGCATAGATCCATCAAGGATCAAGCCCACAAGGACGACCTTTAAAGGCGTCATCCCAGGTGTAGAGGCCAATTGCATAGGCTCCATAACACTTGATGTGGTCTTCGGATCTCCGGACAACTTCCGAAGCGAAGAGTTAATCTTCGACATAGTTCCGTTCCGCAGTGGCTATCATGCTCTGCTTGGACGAACCGCATTCTCTAAATTCAATGCGGTGCCGCACTACGCATATCTCAAGCGCAAGATGCCAGGCCCTCGAGGTGTAATAACGGTCAGCGGAAACACCGAACGCTCCATCCGTATGGAGGAACACACGGCGGCCCTCGCAGCAGAGGTACAAAGCAGCCTGTTAAGGCAGCTCTCGAGTCCGGCCACTACAAAACAGGACAAAGCAAAACGTGCCCGGAGTAACCCGCAGCAAGACCGACTGGCGCATTCAGAGCATGCTTAGCAATACGGCCCCAACCCCAGCCATCGCTACATAGCGGAGCTAGTACCTCGAGTACACAATTACGCTCTTACAATTCCATGGGCATAGGGGAAGGGGCAGATAAAACGGCATGCCAACAATACGGCGTCAAACGTACTAGGGGCTGCCGGGTTCTTCTTTTCTTTCAGGACTCCATACTCTGGATACAGTGTTCGGCCTTGCTGCCGCACAGACGATACAGGACCCAGGAAAGCAGACAAAACAACGCCGCATCATGGAACTCTCAGGTGGTCTCTATTTCGAGCGATGTATCTGTTTCTAAATTCCGCGGCCTGCGCCTGGTCAGGACATGTTAAATAGTCTAAATTTTTTCGCACTACTTGTATCGTTCGGCTTGAATAAATAGCCTCCTCATAAATAATGCATAGCTTTTTTCGTCTATTTTTTGCATTATCTTCTTTTAATATACATATGTTTACTCAAATAACATGATCGCAACCGTACACCATGGTACGGCAAACCATGCCAGGGGCTTTATTACCCTTCTATCTCGTGTGAGAAGTCCGTCCACTTTCACAAGTGCGGCACCCCGAACTTATAGCATTATATGCATCGGCTCCGAGTCATGATTTTGGTCATATGTTGGGTTTGCCCGGCTCCTATGTTTTGGTGCCTTACGTTTCGCTCTATCGGCTAAGGTAGCAGTAGGAGAACCACTGCGATTGTGCCCCAGATCATGTGGGTGAGCACCTCAGTGGAGAAAGCTAAAACAGACTGTCATGATAAGGCGCGAGACCGGTCGCTGTTCGAGAGGTTTTTCGAGTCCTTAAAGGCTTATGCCGCTTCGAGCGGAGAGTTGGTTAAGTCTGGCTAAAGGCGTGGATAGTGCCCCGAATTCGGCCTTCCGAACTAGGGGCTTCGCCGAAATTTAAAATTATAACGTTCTATGGCTAAGTGAGAGTGTTCAAGCATTATAGTCCGATTGCCTGGTTCGTTGTGCTGAGCGCCTCCCTCGAAGGACCCAACTATGGGAACAAGAGCCCTCAGGTTTATCCCGAACACCCCAGCACTAGCTGCATGGGGGCAGAAGCTGACGACTCGCCATCTCTCAGTTATTGATAAACGGGCGCACAGAAAATAATATTTTAAATTCAGAAAGCATTGCTTAAGCGCATATGAACAAGTTTTCAGCGCACAGGATACAAACGAGCGAGTTCATTGCAATATTACATCTTTGGCACACTCATCCGCGACAAGGCGAGCTCCAGCGAGAACTTCCTTGTAGTAGTTCTCGGGCTTGCGATGCTCCTTCCCCTGCGGCGGCCCGTCCTTCACCAGCTTCTCTCCGTCCAGCTTGCCCCAGTGTACCCTTACACGGGCAAGGGCCCTCCGGGCACCTTCTATGCAGACGGAGCGCTTGATGACATCAAGCCGTGGACAGGCCTGCACCAGCCGTCGTACCAGCCCGAAGTAGCTCCCAGGCAGGGCCTCTCCAGGCCACAGCCGAACTAGTAAGCCCTTCATGGCCTGTTCGGCCGCCTTGTGGAGCTGGGCCAGCTGCTTCAGCTGATCGCTTAAGGGCACAGGGTGTCCGGCCTCAGAATACTGAGACCAGAACACACTCTCCGTCGAGATGTCCTCTTAAGCTCGGTAGAATGCGGCGGCGGCGGGTGCGCTGCGGGGAAGATCGAAGAACGCCCCTGGAGAACTCCGGATTCGGGTAAGTAATAGGTATTTCACCTTTATATTCCTACTTTGCATTAAGAATGCCTTACCCGCTGCTATCTTTTTCACATTCTCCAACTCTTGGAGGGCCTTTTTGGCTTCGTCCTTGGCATTCTTGGTGGTCTAAACAGCCGACGCGAGCTCGGATGCTTGCGTTTTTGCCTCAAGCTCCAAACCCTCATGTTTCTTCATGAGAGCTTGTAGCTCTTGCTGCACCTCGCCGACTTGAACCCCAAGCTTTTCTCGCTCGGCGTGCTCCTCGGCCGCTTTCTCCTCGGCCTCAGCCAGCGCCTGCTTCAGGGTTGCCACCTCGGTTGTGGCCCCTACAATAAGCAGTACAATCCTGTTATTTCTTTTTGCAATCAAGCCTCTCTATAGGCAGCTTTTTTTTCTTTTCTCTTTTCTCTCTAAGGGGTATTTCTTACCTTCCTTTTCCACGAGCTGCCTTTGGCACGGCCGAGCTCTTGCTCGGACTGCTCGAGGTCCTTTTTCAGGACTTCCACCTGCGCAGTCAGTGCGGCGATGGACAGCAGGGAAGCCTGCATACGCATATTAGACTTTTTATTAGACTCCTGTGAAAATTGTTGGATCCTCTATTCGGCTTTTCTTTCCGAACACCGAACAGAGCATCAGGGGCTATTGTCTATGCGGTAATAAATTTAGCATATTTTTTTGCTTACCTGGAAGCCTGTTAGAAGGCTAGTGCAAGCTTCATTCAGTCCGCTCTTGGCGGACTGAACCCTTTGGACCACCGCACTCATAACAGTACGGTGCTCCTCGTCGATGGTGGCACCTTCAAGCGCCTCCAACAGACTATCCGGCGCCTCTGGTTGGACAGAGGTCGCCGGCTCAGACGGCTTACTCCTCTTGGAAGGAGTTCGCCCACCGCGAGCCAGGACGGTTGAGTCCGGCGCGGTGTCCGGCACAAAGCCGGACTGGGAGCCCTGGGGGATTTCATCCCCTTTACTCCTGGGGTCCTGAGGATTGCCTTGCAGCTCCTCCAGGACCACCTCCTCCTGCCCTGTTCGGCGGGACGCCGCTGCGGCATCGTCCGCCCCGCTGGGGGAGACTGCGGGCGGGACAGAGTTCATGTCCAACGAATCCAGGGAGCCGCTCGATGAATCATCGAGTGCGGCTCGGGGCGGACTGCGTAAATAGCATTCGACATTAGGGTAAGCTACGCACTTGAAGATGATATGAGTCATTCTGGTATGTGAATACTTACGATGTCGCCGGACGCTTGGTTCTGTCCGGCCACTCCTTTCCGCCCTCTTAGGCGTTGGGGGAGTAGTCCGGCGGAGGGGTCTTCCTTTTCCTCGACCCCTCGGCCTCCCCTGTTGGGGCGGCCTTCTTCTTTTTCGCTCCCCTCGCTGTTGGGGGAGAGCTTCCTTGTTCCTCCTCCTCGTTTTCACGAGAGGAGGGCGTCGCAGACTCGCCAGATGACGAGCTCGACACCACCACATTGCGGGCACTCTTTCGAGTCCCGGTGGTCTTCTTCTTCTTGACCTTCTTCTCCGGCACCACATAGGGCGCCGGAGCCAGCAGCTTCTCCAAGAGAGCTGGGGCGGGGTCTTCGGGCAGAGGAGCCGGACAGTTGATTGGTCCGGCTATCTTCACCCACGCCTGTCAAAGGCAAAGGGAGTTTTTTAGATCCCACATAGAGTTAATCTATGTAAAAAAGCTTAACAAACCTGTGAAAGGTATAAATAGCCTACCTCGCCAGCATTGCGCTGCGAGCTGTATCCGCGGTCCTCGGAAGTGGATGTGGGGCACTCGGCGCCTTTGGTTAGCACCTTCCAGACGTGTTCATACGTCGTGTCGAAGAGCCAATTGAGGGTTTGGTGCTGCGCCGGGTCGAATTCCCACAAAGTGAACTCCCGTTCTTGGCACGGGAGGATCCGGCGAACGAGCATGACCTGGATGATGTTGACATGCCGGATGGGCTTGTTCACCAGGGACCGGATGCAAGTTTGCAGTCCGGTCACTTCTTCTTCGTTGCCCCACGATAGGCCCGTCTCTTTCCAGGACATGAGCCGCGTGGGGGGTCCGGATCGGAACTCAGGGGCCGCGACCCATTTCGAGTCGCGTGGCTCGGTGATGTAAAACCACCCTGCCTGCCACCCCTTTAAGGACTCCACAAAGGAGCCATCGAACCAGAGTGCGTTGGCCATTTTGCCGGCCATAGCACCTCCGCACTCCGCCTGGGTGCCGGACACCACCTTGGGCTTGACATTGAAGGTCTGGAGACAGAGGCCGAAGTGGGGGCGGATGCAGAGAAAGGCCTCACACACGATGATAAACGCCGAGATATTGAGGATAAAGTTCGGGGCCAGATCGTGGAAGTCCCGGCCGTAGTAGAACATGAGCCCCCGGACAAAAGGGTGAAGTGGAAAACCCAGTCCGCGGAGGAAATGGGGGAGGAAAACTACCCTCTCATGGGGCCCTGGGGTGGGAAGAAGCTGCCCCGCCTCGGGAAGCCGGTGCGGGATGTCCTTGGACAGATATCCGGCCTTCCTAAGCTTTTTTATTTGACCCTCCGTAACGGAGGAAGCCATCCACTTGCCGCCCGCTCCGGACATCGCTGGAGCAGGTTGGGGAAGAAAGAGCGGACTTGGGCGTTGGAGCTTGAGTGCGCAGGAGATGGATGGGCAAAGGAGGAAGAAGGCGTGGGTGAAAGAGGTGGATCTTTATCCCCTTATGTAGGCAGATGCCGTTATGGGTCCCCACCTACCTAATAAAGCTCGCTTGCCGCTCACACGCCGTGGTAAATGGCGTGGTTGGGTTACCCACGTCCGCATTAATGAGAATCCCGTTAAAAGGGGCACACGATCTCTGCTTCGACAAGACGTGCCAAGGAAACCGCCTCGTTGAACGTGCTGCGGTGGAACAACAAAAAATAATCCATACAGAAGGCTTGGTCGCAGTGTTATGACGCATTGCGGAATACGTCAACAGATTTGATTTGTGTTTATTATTCTCTATATGGCAATACGTGGAAACTTGTTTTGCAGAGCCGGACACTATTTTTTGGTGTTTATTATCTTCTTGAAGAATTTGGAGGAGGAACCCGCCTTGCAATGCCGAAGACAATCTGCGCGCCGGACTCGTCGTCATTGAAACCTGGTTCAGGGGCTACTGAGGGAGTCCTGGATTAGGGGGTGTTCGGATAGCCGAACTATACCTTCAGCCGGACTCCAGGACTATGAAGATACAAGATTGAAGACTTCGTCCCGTGTCCGGAAGGTTTTTTCCTTGGCGTGGAAGGCAAGCTAGGCGTGCGGATATTCAAGATCTCCTACCAATGTAACCGACTCTGTGTAACCCTAACCCTATCCGGTGCCTATATAAACCGGAGGGTTGTAGTCCGTAGGACGAACACATCATAACCCTCATCTTACCCGTAGGCTAGCTTCTAGGGTTTAGCCTCCTTGATCTCGTGGTAGATCTACTCTTGTACTACCCATACCATCAATATTAATCTAGCAGGAGTAGGGTTTTACCTCCATCGAGAGGGCCCGAATCTGGGTAAAATAAAGTGTCCCTTGTCTCCTGTTACCATCCGACCTTGACGCACAGATCGGGACCCCCTACCCGAGATCCGCCGGTTTTGACACCGACAATCACACTCCCAAGTTAAATGTGTCTTATGATAAATGATCACCATTATACACTGCATTGCTAATTTCCTATAAAAAAGCAATAAAATTCGATCTTCAGAACTCATTCATGTATGATACTCACAACCACTATTTTGATGTAAGGCAAACACATTATACGAAGATGGAATATGTACGAAAACAGGGCGGCATGACATATTTACAACTATTTGTGTAAACTAACCAGAAGTCATTTCAATAAATTAGAAGCAATGCAAGCTAGGCCAATATCAACAACATAATATTCATCGTGTACTTGTAGCATAACGGCAAAGGACGGTGCCCTTGTTTTCAAACTATGCATGGTCGGTGCCTTGATCGAGCTTTCTTTTTTTCTTTTTGAAGCCTTCGAGCTATCTTGCTTAACTGACGTTTTCCTCTTTTGACATTTTTCTCACAAGCTATTAACTAAATCATGACATGCTATACTACAAATTTCCCATAGAAAACCCAACGTACGGACACTAATGGCAAAATTGCACTATTTTTTGTTTTTTTCACGAGTACATTGTACTGTTGTTATAGTGTTGCCAGTTGCCATCTTCTTGCCTGCCTTTCTTATTTTTGATAATGTGGAAAGGCGTCGTCGTAGCAGTAGCAGCAATGTAAGGATCCTTTCGTAAAAGAGAAAAACAATGCAAGGATGGTGACATTATTTTCCACATTATGCAAGGACGGTGACAACAGTAATGTAAGACCCATGAAGGGTTACATAAGAGCAATGCTACATCAACAAAGTGTTACAGGCGTTTTATGGGGTAAATTTGAAGTGGCAATCTGTGATTGGACCAAAGGAGGAGGGAGGGAGGGGTGAAGGGCCCCACCCCACTGAAAAGGGCTTTGCTACACCTACGTAAACATCTAACGTAAGGTTACGTGCGTGCTGGCTTGGCATAAGTTAATTGGAAGAAAAACGCACCCGGACCCCACCCCTTGAAATCAGGGGGAGGGTGATTGGTTGAGGGAGTAAAGAACGTAAGTTTACGTTAATAATTTAATAATTTACGTAGATGCAGCATTATTGCACTGAAAATCAGGTGGGCGATTAGGATTAGGATTTGGCAAGTTACGTAACCCTTCGTAGGTGTTTACGTAGGTTTAGCATTTTCGCGGTGACAATATCTTCCCGTAGAAAAATCAACGTGCACTGATGGGAAAAGTGTAATTTGTTATTCCGTTGTCATTGGCCGCCTTGGCATATCTTCCCGCCTTTCCTTTTCCGTTGCAAACTGCAAGAGAGTTTTCATCCATTCACCAACGAATCTCTGAATATGTACAATCTGTTGAAATGATCAGCCACTGTCCAGGTCCAAGCTGTTCGTCCATACTCCTTCGGTCCATGGTCAAGAAGAATAGTACACTTCATCAACTACTTTCAAGAAGAGCTTAAATCATGTGCCTATTTTTTGTGCTGTACCTGTCTTGATTTGGCATCTTGTACGTTGCAAAGCTCACGATGCGTACTGTCTCTGTTCGATCGATACCTGTCTAGGTGATGCATGTGAAATCTGTTCTGTACGGCCCAGTCTTGGTCAACTTTTTTTGGTGCACGTGGAGCGTAGCCATCGCCATGAAGACGCCTGAGCTGTACTGCGATGGAGACCAAGCCGTAGCGCAGCGTCTTGTTGGAGAGGGGTAGACCGGAGAGACGAAAGGAGACACCGCATCATGCATGATTTAGAGAAGAGGGCATCAACTAGTACCCAACCGCGGCAAAATCAAATCCCTACAACGAAAAGGAGAACTGGAAGAACCTTACCCAGCCACCCCACCATCCCATCCCGACGCCGGCCATGGCGGCCACGCCGGCCACCACCAGCCCCCCGCGCCCTTGCCTGCTTCCGCCTCCTCTGGCTTGCCTGCCGCTGGATTTCATCCCGCAGCACTGGTAAAAAAAGAGGCTTCCGTCCAGCCCCATAAGTCGCGGAACTGTTTGAACCGCGACTAATGAAGTCTTTAGTCCCGGTTCGGAAGAAGAACCGCGACCAAAGGCCTGCGCCCAGGGCGCTCGCTGGCCAGCTGGTGCACGTGAGGGGCTTTAGTCGCGGTTGGCCAGGCCAACCGTGACTAAAGGTGCCCAAAGGCCTTTAGTCGCGGTTGGCCAGGCCAACCGCGACTAAAGCTCCTCCCCTATATATACCAATTCAGCACACTCACTTAGCCATTTGGTGCCACTTCTCTTCACAAGCTTCACAAGAGGGTGTAGGTTTGCTTTTGGTTCCTCTTATGCACACAAGGTGTTTGATGAAATGCCCCAAGAGCCACACTTGAGGTTCCTCATTCATTTTTTTCCTCCTCGATCGCGGTTAGCAACTTGAACCTTTCATGTATGTGTGTCATTGATAAAATATGCATGTGTGTTGTTCATTGTTTAATTTCTATTGTTTATAGCTAGTTAGTTTAACAAATGCATGATGGTTAATTCTATATTTTATATTATAATAATGCAGATGAATCGGCAATGGATGTACGGTAACCGACTCTCCCGCGAGTTCACTACGGGTTTGAAAGATTTCCTCGTAGTGGCTAATGCGAACAAGCAGAAGGGTTTTGTTATCTGTCCATGTGTTGACTGTAAGAATCAGAAGGGTTACTCTTCCTCAAGAGAAGTTCACCTGCACCTGCTTCGGCACGGTTTCATGCCAAGCTATAATTGTTGGACCAAGCATGGAGAAAGAGGGGTTATAATGGAAGAAGATGAAGAAGGGGATGATTTCATCGATGAAAGCTATCTTGCTGATTTCGGTGATACTTTCATGGAGGATGCTGAAGGTGAAGGGGAAGGTGAAGGGGAAGGTGAAGGGGAAGGTGAAGGTGAAGAAGAGGCACGTAATGAGACCGTTGATGATCTTGGTCGGACCATTGCTGATGCACGGAGACGCTGCGAAACTGAAAAGGAGAGGGAGAATTTGGATCGCATGTTAGAGGATCACAGAAAGTCGTTGTACCCCGGATGCGATGATGGTCTGAAAAAGCTGGGCTGCACACTGGATTTGCTGAAATGGAAGGCACAGGCAGGTGTAGCTGACTCGGCATTTGAAAACTTGCTGAAAATGTTGAAGAATATGTTTCCAAAGAATAACGAGTTGCCCGCCAGTACGTACGAAGCAAAGAAGGTTGTCTGCCCTCTAGGTTTAGAGGTTCTGAAGATACATGCATGCATCAACGACTGCATCCTCTACCGCGGTGAATACGAGAATTTGAATGAATGCCCGGTATGCACTGCATTGCGTTATAAGATCAGAGGCGATGACCCTGGTGACGATGTTGAGGGCGAGAAACCCAGGAAGAGGGTTCCCGCCAAGGTGATGTGGTATGCTCCTATAATACCACGGTTGAAACGTCTGTTCAGGAACAAAGAGCACGCCAAGTTGTTGCGATGGCACAAAGAGGACCGTAAGTCGGACGGGGAGTTGAGACACACCGCAGATGGAACGCAATGGAGAAAGATCGACAGAGAGTTCAAAGATTTTGCAGCTGACGCAAGGAACATAAGATTTGGTCTAAGTACAGATGGCATGAATCCTTTTGGCGAGCAGAGCTCCAGCCATAGCACCTGGCCCGTGACTCTATGCATCTACAACCTTCCTCCTTGGTTGTGCATGAAGCGGAAGTTCATTATGATGCCAGTGCTCATCCAAGGTCCTAAGCAACCCGGCAACGACATCGATGTGTACCTAAGGCCATTAGTTGATGAACTTTTACAGCTGTGGGGCAGACCTGGTGTCCGTGTGTGGGATGAGCACAAACAAGAGGAATTTGACCTACGAGCGTTGCTTTTTGTAACCATCAACGATTGGCCTGCTCTTAGTAACCTTTCGGGACTGTCAAATAAAGGATACAATGCATGCACGCACTGCTTACATGAGACTGAAAGTGTACATTTGCCAAATTGTAAGAAGAACGTGTACCTTGGGCATCGTCGATTTCTTCCGAAAATTCATCCAGTAAGAAAGAAAGGCAAGCATTACAACGGCAAGGCAGATCACCGGCCGAAGCCTGCAGAACGCACTGGTGCTGAGGTATTTGATATGGTCAAGGATTTGAAAGTCATCTTTGGAAAGGGTCCTGGCAGACAATCAGTTCCGAAGGGAGCTGACGGGCACGCAGCCATGTGGAAGAAGAAATCTATATTCTGGGAGCTAGAATATTGGAAAGTCCTAGAAGTCCGCTCTGCAATCGACGTGATGCACGTTACGAAGAATATTTGCGTGAACCTCCTAAGCTTCTTGGGCGTGTATGGGAAGACAAATGATACAAAGGAAGCACGGCAGGACCAGCAACGTTTGAAAGACCCTGATGACCGGCATCCGGAATGGTTTCAAGGTCGTGCCAGCTACGCTCTGACCAAAGAAGAGAAGGAAAAAAACAGAAGAAAAAAATAGAAGAAAAAAGGAAGAAAAAAACAGAAGAAAAACAAGAATTTAAAATGAATTAGTTTTATTTTCTGATTTTTTTGATATATAATTGTATTTTTAAGATTTTAATAACATAAATAAATAAGTAATTAGAAACTTTAATAGCAAAAATAATTATCATAAAGTAAAATAAATAAGTAATTAGAAACAAAATAAAATAAAATAAAATAAGCTTTTTGTTGTAAGTAGAAACAAAACAAAATAAATAAAGCAAAAATGAAAACAAAAAACAGGCAAAAAATAAAAAATAAGCCACCTACTGGGCCACCACGGCCTGAATACGACTAGAAACCCATTATTGGGCCAGGATTCAGGCCCGCAGTAAGGCCCAGTAGGCCCACAGGCTAGCAGTGACAGAATAGGCCCGTAAGCCTGCATTTGAGAGGAGCTCGAAGTGGTCAGCGCAGCCGCGCTTATAAACCACTGTCGAAGCCTCTCGGCTAGCGAGGTGGGACTAAACATCCCACCGCACCGCGCCAGTGCCAGCACAGAGCTTTAGTCGCGGTTGGTGTGGCGGACCGCGACTAAAGCTAGGCTTTAGTCGCGGTCCGCCACACCAACCGCGACTAAAGGCTATTTCCTGCGCGGGAACGTAGCGGCGCCAAAACCCTTTAGTCGCGGTTGGTGTGGCGGACCGCGACTAAAGGCTAGCTTTAGTCGCGGTTGGTGTGGCGGACCGCGACTAAAGGCTAGCTTTAGTCGCGGTTCGCCACACCAACCGCGACTAAAGCTGCGTCTATAAATACTGCACTTGGCAGTTTTGCCACTTCCCATTCTCCTCTCTCTCGACGCCGAAGCGCTGCCCCGACGTCGATCGACGCCGACGCCGACGCCGAAGCCCTGCCCGACGCCGGAGCCCTGCGCGCCGCCGCCCCCCGTCCCCAGTGAGCGCCGCCCGTGCCCTGCGCCCTGCCGCCCTGCCGCCCGCCGCCCGCTGGCCCTGCCTGCGCCGTGTCCTCCGCGCGCCGCGCGCCCGCCGCCCGCCGCCCGCTGGCCCTGCCTGCCGCCCTCCGCGCGCCGCCCGCCGCCCGCTGGCCCTGCCGTCCTCCGCCGGCAGAAGAAGATCAGAAGAAGAAAAAGGAAGAAGAAGAAGAAAGAAAAAGGGAAAAGGAAGAAGAAGAAAAAGGAAAAAAGGAAAAAGGAAAAAGGAAAAAGGAAAACACAAAAAAAACAAATTAAACAGAAGAAAAAACAAAAGAAAACAAAAAAACAGAAGAAAAACAAAGGAAGAAGAAAGAAAAAGGAAGAAGAAAAAAAACAAGAAAGAAAAAGAAAGAAGAAAAAAGAAAGGAAGAAGAAAAACAAAGGAAGAAGAAAAAAAAGAAAGAAGAAAAAGGAAGAAGAAAAAAAGAAAGAAGAAAGAAAGAAGAAAGAAAAATGAAGAAGAAAAAACAAGAAAGAAAAAGGAATAAAAAAATGAAAACCAAATAAAAACCAAATGAAAACCAAAAGAAAGAAGAAAGGAAAAGGAAGAAGAAAAAAAGAAGAAGAAAGGAAGAAGAAAGGAAGAAGAAGAAAGAAAGAAAAAAGAAAAAGGAAAGAAGAAGAAAGAAAGAATAGAAAGGAATAAGAAGAAAAGGAAGAAGAAGAAAGAAAGAAGAAAGGAAAGAAGAAAGAAAGAAGAAGAAAGGAAGAAGAAGAAAGAAAGAAGAAGAAAGGAAAAAGGAAGAAGAAAATAAGTAACTTAAAACTTGATAATTAACAAAAAACCGTAAAATTTGATAATTAACCAAATGGCGAGGGTTATACATGTGTGTTGTCCTGGCCTCCCTCTCCGTGGCGCCGTCGTCTGCCGCCCCGTCTCGCGCTCTACCGCGACACCCTCTCCCACCCCTTCCTCGCCCCCTCCTTTTGCCACCGCCCTTTCGCCACCGCCACCGCCATCGCCCCCCTTCTTCACTTAATTAATTTGTTTTTACTACATGTTTTCAGGACTGACATAATGGCGGACGATAGAGCTGACCCGATTATGGACAACTATGATCCGGACGGTGAAGCACATATGTTCGGCATCATAAACGGCGATATTCAATATGTGCCGACCGGACAAGAAGAAGATGATGTCTCTTCTTATCTGAACCTTGACGGTGAAGATGAAGGGCGCCGTCAGCAAGATGATGCCGAACAAACGTCGATAAACGACGATCTTCAAATGGAAGTAGCAACCACCTCCGGCGCCGAGGTATATACATTGAGCCTCTGGTGATACAAACTAACTGATTTGAATAAATATGTGTGTACTAACGGGCGCGACTCTCTTTCTTATTTTAGCCCTCGGCCGGATCGTCGAAACAATCGAGTACGTCGTCAAAGCGTGGCGCAACTAAGACGATGAAACAAGGGGAAACATGCACCATCGAGGTTGTCGACAGTGCAACCGGCAGGCCGCTGGAGCCCCGCAAGAACGCCATCAAGTTTGTCAGCCAATGCGGAGCCGTTGTTAGAGACAACGTCTCGATCACCGTCCAAGAGTGGAATGAGCCAAAGAAGGCACGAATTGCTGGTTTCACTTTTGTCGATAAGAGAACAAAAAAAGATTGCTTCAAGAAGCTTATGGAACATTTCGTTCTACCTCCGGAATACAACAAATTCGATGAGGAGGGTAACAAGATTGAGGAAAACAAGGAGAGGAGGAGGCTAGTCAAACAGTTCGCTCTTCATAAGATGGCCGACGCATTCCGGAAATTCAAGCAAAATCTAAACCATGACTTTGTCAAGCAGAACAAGACTCCGGATTTCAAAGGACAATATGAGAAACTGAAACATGATTGGCCAGAATTTGTGAAGCAAAAGAAATCGGAGCAGTTCATTCAAATATCGAAAAAAAATAAGGAAAATGCGGCTAAGAAGGAGTACAATCATATTATGGGGCCAGGAGGGTATCGCCTTTGGCAGCCTAGGTTGGCGAAGATGGAGAACGAGCTGAGGGCGCGAGGAATCCGTCCAGGTACGGAGGGATGGGACCCAAGGGCCAAAAGCTGGTGGTACGGGCATGGGGGAACGCTGAACCCGGAGACAGGGGAGTGTGTTTACCAGGGCAAAATAATGAAACCCACCCAAGCCCTTACTGACGCAATGAGGGATGCTCAAGAGGGGAAGATCAAGTTCAACAGAGAGAACGATGCACTGACAAAAGCCCTCGGGAATCCTGAACACGGAGGACGTGTACGAGGCATGGGGCACATTCCGTGGAAAATAGGGTTCCCCCAGAACGATGACCCGTACGGTTACAGAAGCCGTAAGAGAAAGATGGATCGGGAAGCAGATGTTGTGGCGCGGTTGGCATCGGAAATGGATGTGATGAAGAAAACCGTGAGTGTACTAGTAGCCGAAAGAGATGCAGCTTGGGCGCAGCATGAAGATCATCCAGCGGATCTCGATAGCCAGCAGCGGAGAAGCGGCGTGGCTTCCACGGAGGCCCCACCGGCTGGTGCAGATGCACCGACGATCGAAATTACTGCACCGGAGCCTCTGGTGGTCGAAATTACTGCACCGGAGCCTCCTCGCTACCCCGTGGACGATATAAAGGAGAGGAAAGAATGTCATCTGTATTATCCTATCGGGAACATGTCCATGAAGGTAGCCATCGGCAGTGCTTTACCATGTTTACCTGGAGCACTCCACCACAACAACCCCATTCAAGATGGCTATGCTCGTGTCACGGTGGAGGACATAGTCCAAGGGTTTGAGGACCTGGAGATTGACATTGCTACACCTGAAGGGGAGAAAAGACTTGGAGATGTCAAGCGCCATTTCATTCTATGGCAAAAGAAGTTTATCAAGTTTCCAGGCGAGGCGCCAAGGACAACAAGTCCACCCCCCTACGGTGGTGGTGGTGGCGGTGGCGGCGGCGGCGGTGGTGGTGGTGGTGGCGGTTCACCTACACCTCCGTCACGTCAGCCGACGCCTCCCAGTCCACAACGTCCGGCGGGTGATCAGACGCCGCCCCCCAGTCCTCGTCCGGCGGGTGATCAGACGCCGCCCCCCAATCCACCTCCGGCAAAGAAGCAGAAGCAGTCCTGGATTATTAACCCGGACCCTTATGTACCTAAGACCACAAAGGTACCGGAGCCATCACTGAAGCCTCTCCCCACAAGGCCTTGGGAACGTAGTGCCGAGGAAACTGCCGCGGTCGCGGCTGCTGATCTTGAGAAATGGAAGGCGGACTGCAAGAAGAAAAGAGAGCCCGAGCCCAAGCCAGTATTCTCTGATGAGCAAAAGAAGTGGGCTAAGTCATTTTTGAGCACACCGTCCCAAGCCGCGAAGAATCTGCCTGAGGACTATGCACGTGAACTTCGTAGGCAGGCACTCATGTTGAAGGAGAAGAAAGGCCGGGCGGATGACCCCGATCCGGAACAAAGTAAACGAGTTGCCCAGCTCGGGGAACAAAGTAAACAATCAATTGCCCCGCTTATAGTGAAAGCCGCCGGTCCGGATGACCCCGATATCATAGCAGCTGCGGCAGCACTTGGATTGACTGCAACGAGTGCCAGAGAACAAGCGGCCAACTTAGGTATTACTCTTCGTGAACTGTTAGGCCTTGATGATCTGCCAGTGAAGGAGGTAGTAATTACATATGTGAAGAATGGGCCTCTCGTCGAGCCTGCGCAGGAACAGGATCTACCTCCGCAAATGAAAGGTCTGCTGAAATGGTACAAGGGTTACATAAAAAATAAAAACGCCAACGAATATATTTATGCGGAAGTTAGACATGAGCATCACTTCAAACATTACTATGTACAAATTCATCTGAGTGAATTGTTCCAGCTTTTCAATCTGCGCGAGCTCGACAAATCTATCATCAGTTGCTACGTTCTGTAAGTGATTTATTTCTACCCCATCTCGTTCATATTGCCTGCACTATATATATGTCCTAACTATATTGTTGTGTCCGCTATTATACATGCAGAATGAAGATTAAGGAATGCAGAGTAAGGAACATCCATGATGTTGGGTTCATTGACCCACACATCGTTAATGGATATGTGTTGCGGCATCACCCCGACGACATGGAGGCAGACCTGTGGCAGTTTCTTACAAAGCAGGAACTCAAAAGTGATATTCTATTTCCTTACCATTTTGGGTGAGTGTTTCTGTCTTGAGCACATTCTCTTTTGTTTACTCCATGCATGGTATGTGGCCGGCTAATCGATGAGTTATGCATGACGTACTGTGCATGTATCGTGTCCGCAGGTTCCACTGGATTCTGCTAGTAATTAAAGTTGACACCTCAGAATGTCTCGTCCACGACTCTCTGAATATGGATCCAAAGCTTTGGGGCGACCTGAGAAAAATGATGCAGAAGTAATTATTTTCATTCATTTGCGCTCTATATCGATCGGCCTATTTCGTTCATTTCCTAATATCAAGTAACTAATAACTCTCTTGTTCATTTAATTTTCTTTGCCTCGTAGGGTCTGGAGACGATTCGTAGATACAAAGGTCGGTGAATTCAAAAAAGAGCTAGAATTCAAAAAGTCAAAGGCTAAGAATGCTGGGGATATTCAGCCAGCGGGGACCAATCTATGTGGATACTATGTCTGTGAGATGATCCGGAGATACACCTCTGAGCGGGTTCCGAGTGATACCAATGCTCAGAGGAATAACCTCCGGATGATGCTTAGTCCAGAAGCTCGCTTCCGACCACTTCAAGAGGAACTAGCTGGATGGTTCAGGAGGGAAGTCCTCTATCCTAAAGGAGAACACCATTACGAGGACGTAGAACTTTATATGCCTTAAATTATGTATGGAAACTTGTTCAAAATTGTATATGGTCATCCGATGATATTTAATATATACTGTATATTCCACTTGAATTCTTTTTGGTTCTAATTTCAAATTTGTTTGAAATTGTACAATCATATGCATGTATGTAGTAGCGTAGAATATGTGAAACTCCTTCAAAATTAAAATAAAGCATAAAAGAAGTAAAACAATACAAATTAAACAGAAAACAGGTTAGGGGGGGGCTTAAAATAAAGCATAAAAGAAGTAAAACAATACAAATTAAACAGAAAACAGGTTAGGGGGGGCAGGTTTAGGGGGGGGCTAAAACCCTAAACCTGCGGCGGTCTTTAGTCGCGGTTGGCCAGAAGAACCGCGACTAAAAGTCCTCCGCCCCGACGGCCACCTGGCGCCCACGTGGACGTGCCTTTAGTCGCGGTTCTTAAGCAACCGCGACTAAAGGGGGGAGCCTTTAGTCCCGCCTGTTTGGTCGCGGTTGCGCAACCGCGACTAATGGCAGTTGCGAACCGCGACCAAAGGCCCTTTTTCCACCAGTGCAGGTTGTTTCTGCAGGCGTGTCTTCGCGGCCGGGTCAGGAGGGCGCCAGATCCAGGTCGTCCATCCGTTCGTCTCCGCCCCAGGGCCAGATCCCAGGGGATGCGCCAGAGGTGCTGGTGCCGGAGACGCCGCTCGAGCTCCAGGGAGCCCCGCCGCGGCTGACTTCCATCATCGTCGTCCCGCCATCTCGCGGCCATGGCGCCTCGTCCTCCTCCTGCAGCGGCTCCTCGGCGGATGCGAGGCGTGATGCTGATGCGGCCGGCAAGGGATGGCAGCTCGTGTGCTCCCGGCGTGGCCCGCGCCTCCCGCCTCCTCCTGCCCCGGCCCCTGCTCGGCGTCCCCTTCCTACCTGGATGCACGGAAGATGCTGTCGCTGCCTATTTCCGGGTCATCGTGCTGTCGTCTGTCGGGATCCCTTCAGGCGCTCCCGCTGCCTCCGGCCAGGTCATCGTGCTCGAGGATGCACCAACGCATGGCGTCCGCTCAGCGACTTGAAGACCCTGCGGCGGCCTGTGGTATCACCACCCGTGGCTCCCCTCGCTCTCCGGCCACCGACTCGTGGTTGGCCTGCTCCTCCGCAAGCCCAGACGCCGCCCTCGTCGGCATGGCCGCAGCTCGGTGACGCTGCTCTACGGGTGGGAGGTTCCACTGCTCCGGATGGTTTGAAGCAAGCACCTCTCTGCTCAGGTCACGCGGCGACTGTTTGGCTCGCTGGGGCGCAATCCGATGCTTCTTGCAAGGCCGTGGCAATAGTCCTTGCGTCTGTGATAGGTGTGAGCATCGCGGATGTCAGGGTGGTCCGTCAGTTTGTGGACAAAGTTGCTGCCGATCATACAGTCTCTTGTGATTCTTCCCCGCCCAAGCAAGCGCCTCTGTCGACCGTGTTGGTGGCTGATTCTACTGTGAATGAAGCTCCCTGCATTTGCTCTCCGGCTAGGCCCGTGCTCCCCTCGTCGTCTTCATTTGCATCGCGCCCTCCTGGATTTGAGGCCTCTCCCTTGATGAGCTCCCCTACGCAGACTCCGCCCTTCATCACCGACGCTTGCCGCACACCATGCAGCGTTGCAGCTGAGGATGACTGCTACCCTGCTGCTGATTTGGTTGTGGTGTCCCGTCACCGCTCTGCCGTGCCTGCCCCGGCCGTGGGGCATGCAGCGGTGCTCCTGGGCTCTGGCTCTGCAAGTGGGGACGCGGCACGCGCCGTCGAATCGCTGCCTGTGCTTGCCCCTCCTTTGGCCACTGATGGGCACGGCCGGAGCCCGGCGGGTCCGACGCCTCCCCTGATGTCCAGTGGTCCGTTGCGGCGCACACCATCGCCGGTGCGGCTGCGCAGGGTTGTCGTTGCTGCTGGTGGTGGGGTGGGCTTGCAGTGCCTCGCGCCACTTTTCGAAGAGCGCCAAGACGCCATCCTTCCCTCCCCTACCCCAACACATGTTAGGGCGCCAGTGGCTCATTGGAAAACAATGGCTGGGATCAACATCTCCAAGACCGGTGGAGGCTTCTCCATCAGCAAACCGCGGGCTGCATGCCGCCCAAAGGCGCCTCCGGCAGCCAGGGCGGCTGAGCTGTTAGTGTGCCGCACCTTAGGCATTGTCAAGGATGGGGAAGACGTCACTAACTCCGCGATGGATGCCTTCGCGGAGCGATTCAAGGAGCAGCTGCCGCCTGACATGATCGTGGCCATGCGAGGGCTGTTTAAACTCGACAACGACAGTGCGACGGATGTTGAGGAGGCCCTCATTGTGCATGGAGGGGGAGGTGCTCTCGATCTGGAGACGAGCGATGCCGGCACCGCGGCTCAGCAGGCGGCCACCTGACTGCTCGTTGGCTCTGTCCAGCTGGGGTTCTTAGTCTCAATATGTTAGTACAAAATCATGAACTGCTAGGTGTTTGGTCCAGGTGTAAGGGCGCTCTGTGTGCTTGGAGTAGTCTGTATGTTGGCATGTGGCCATATATCCTTAGTGGGCTACGTTCGGTTTCCTCTGGATGGCAATGTTCTGCTGTATGTGCAACTTTCACACCTTGCTGGTTGTTCTCTGTGCGTCCCAAACATGTTCATCATGCCCCTGTTGCTGTTGCTTCGGCCACCTCCGCCATGTGGCCAGGCTACAAGGTGCTCCTGGTTTTAATATGATAGAACAACCGATCAATTTCCTGAGCTGGAACGTGAGGGGTCTCAATTGCCCGGATCGACGCTCCACTGTCAATGCCACGATCGCTGCCTCGTCCTGCCATGTCGTTTGCCTCCAAGAGACAAAGCTCCAGCATGTCGATCAGTTCACGGCAACCTTCCTGGGCAGGCATAGGCTGCATAGCTTCGCGCAGAGACCAGCAACTGGTACCAGGGGTGGCATCTTGATGCTGTGGGATGATCTGCTTGTTGATGTTTCCTGCATTAACTTCACTACGTACTGCCTTTCCGCCATGGTTCGGGTGAGAGGGACCGACGTCCTCTTCAAGATCACTTCCGTCTACGGCCCCACGGATTACTCCTGCAAAGATGCCTTCTTTGCCGAGCTACTGGCAGAGAAGCCGCCACCTGGGACGGCGTGGCTTGCCACCGGAGATTTCAACCAAATATACCGGGCTAGAGATAAAAACAAGAGGAATGTTAACCGCAGTAGGATCAATCGTTTCAGGGCAACACTTCAGAGCTGCGAGCTCAAAGAAATTCACCTCCAAAACCGGAGATTTACGTGGAGCAATGAGAGGGCAAACCCTACCTTGTGCAAACTAGACTCGTTCTTTTGCAACGCCGGGTGGGACACAACCTTCAACACCCATGTCCTTAATGCTCTTTCCTCCTCCCTCTCCGACCACTATCCGCTACTTCTTGCCGACAACAAGGGACCAAGAAGACCTCGGGTCTTTAAATTTGAAAATTTTTGGGCATCCATGCCCGGTTTCAACGCGGTGGTCCAAAAGGCGTGGAATGAGAGGATAGAACACAGTGAGCCATACCAAATCCTACATCACAAGCTCAAGAAGACGGGGCTCCGCCTCTCCGAGTGGAGTAGGGGCCTTTTCTCAAAGGCTAAAATTCACCTTCAGGCAGCGCTTTTGGTGATTCTACGCCTTGACATTGCCCAAGAGGATAGGCTTCTCTCCACCGAAGAACTTGAGCTCCGAGCTAGGCTCAAGAGAAGGGTCATCGCCTTGAGTGCGCTCGAAAGATCTCGCAAGAAACAATGTGCAAGAATCTTCAATCTCAAAGAAGGGGACGCCAATACCAAGTTCTTCCACCGCCGTGTTAATGCAAGGAGAAGAAAAACCATATACATAGAATCAAGAACGAGCTTGGTTGGGTCACCGAGCACGATGCCAAAGAGAAGCTAATCCAAGACCACTTTTCAAATGTCATGAGCAGAGGCCCTCAAAGCCGCAAAGATTTCAATTGGGAGGAGCTAAAGTTTGAACCTATCGATCTGCATGGCCTTGACTCCCCTATGTCTTAGAGTGAGGTTCTCGAAGCGATCAATGACATGCCAAGTGACAAGGCTCCGGGGACGGATGGTTTCACGGGCCTCTTCTTCAAGAAGTGTTGGGACATTATCAAGCACGACCTCATGAGGGTTATCACGCGCTTTGACTCCCTACACACTGCAAACCTCCAGTGGCTAAACTCTGCAAACGTGGTGCTCCTGCCTAAGAAGGAAGGGGCGGAGGGCATCGCCGATTATAGGCCCATCAGTCTCATCCACGCAATCGCGAAAATTATCGCAAAGGTGCTCTCCATGAGGCTCGGCCCACACATGACAAACCTCGTCTCCAACGCCCAAAGTGCCTTCATCAAAACAAGAAGTATCCACGACAACTTTTTGTATGTCCGCAATCTCGCTCGGCGCCTCCACAAGAGGAAGACACCTTCCCTCCTTTTCAAGCTTGATATTCGCAAGGCCTTCGACTCTGTTAAGTGGGAGTATTTGCTTGATCTTCTCCAACGGCGAGGCTTCCCAAGTAAATTCCGGGACTGGATCGCGGCCCTCCTTAGCTCTTCATCCTCGAGGATCGTTCTCAATGGTATTGCCGGGTGTCCCATCAAGCATGGGAAAGGTCTTCGGCAGGGAGATCCCATCTCCCCGTTTCTCTTCATCATCGCCATTGATCCACTCCAAAGAATTCTAGATGTAGCTACGAGAAAGGGGCTCCTCCATAAAATCCAAGGTAGGGGAGTCGTGATGAGGATCTCTCTGTACGCGGATGACGCAGCCGTCTTCTTGGCCCCGGTCAAAAAGGACGTGGACAACCTTGCAAGCATTTTGAGGGATTTCGGAGAGGTTACGGGCCTTTGCACCAATTTCCAGAAGAGTTCTATGGTGCCCATTCGCTGCAACCATCTTGATTTGGGCCGCCTAACCCAAAGTTTGCCAGCAACACAGGCTTCGTTCCCCTTGCGATACTTGGGGCTGCCCCTCTCCGTTTGGAAGCTCAAGTTGATGGACCTCCAATTTCTCATGGACAAAGTTGCGAGCAAGTTATCAACTTATGATGGTCAAAACATCACCACCATCGGGCGAACGACCCTTGTCAAGTCCGTGATCACATCCCAAGTGGTCTACCCCGCCACCCCGCTGGTCATTCCACCAACCATCCTTCTCAATGTGAACAAGCTCGAGAGAGCTTTCTTATGGTCTGGTTCGGACAAGACGACGGGGGCAAAATGCAAGGTGAATTGGGAGATTGTTTGCCGGCCTCTTGAGTATGGGGGGCTAGGGGTTCTCAACACCGACAAGTTCACTCGGGCTCTCAGGTTGCGGTGGCCGTGGTATGAATGGAAGGATGCCACCAAGATGTGGGTGGGGATGGGAAACCCATGCGACGAGGAGGACCTCAACTTTTTATATGCTTCCACCACCATCATCGTTGGTAACGGCGTGAAGACCCCCTTCTGGGACTCTCCTTGGCTCCTTGGACGCAAGCCTAAGGACATTGCTCCGCTCATCTATGAGGCCTCCAAGAGAAAAAATTGGAAGGTGCGGGAGGCTCTCAAGCACAATGCGTGGATACTCAAGATCAAACCCCCCACCGCTGTTTCTGTTGAGCACGTCACACAGTTCTTCGCTCTTTGGATGCTCCTCCTTGAGGTCCATCTCGACGATCTCACCGAGGACGACATCCTTTGGAAACATACGGCAAGTGGGCAATACTCGGCGGCCTCTGCATACAAGGCGCAATACCTCGGGATGGTCCTCTCACCCATGGATAAGATGGTTTGGAAGGCTTGGGCACCTTCAAAAATCAAATTCTTTGCTTGGTTGGCGCTCCAAGATAGAATTTGGACCGCCGATAGGTTGGCAAAGCGTGGGTGGCCAAATTGTGATCTTTGCCCTTTTTGCAAGAGGGTGCAAGAATGTGTACCTCACCTCTTCTACAAATGCCTCTATACTCGAAGGCTTTGGTCATTGGTCATCGAGAAATTCCTCATTCTCGGGCTAGACACTTCCGCTTGGCCAATCTTTGACTCGGTTAAATATTGGTGGGCGAGTACTTGCGCCGACGGCACGCCAAACCGACAAGCCAAGGCATCCCTCACCATGCTCGTGTCATGGACAATTTGGAACGAGCGTAACGCAAGAGTTTTCAAACATAAGAGTGCTCCACCGGCAATCTTGCTCTCCTCCATCTCTACTGAGGCCAACCTTTGGATCGTTGCCGGTGCAAAAAAGCTAGGGTCTTTAATTTTGCGAGAATAATCCGCATGCCGTGTAATTGGGTGACTTGTAATAAACTCTTTTCTCTCTTATTTAATGGATGAGGCAAAGCTTTTGCCTCCGTTTCAAAAAAAACGAAAGAGGGCCCGATATGCTCGATGTGACTCTGGGACAGTGTATATTCAACGTTCAGACGCGGCTCCTCTGGCCTACTGACATGTGAACCCAGGATCACACGTCAATGGCCCAACGTCAGGGGGCTGTACGTCAGGGGATCCAGCTCCTTGGAATTCAGGGTAGTCGCAACCCCGGAGGGCAGTATATGTCCATCCAGCAAATACTATAGGACAAAGTTTTTTTCTTGACAAAGGGTGATCCTTAATTAATTCGAACTGTATTTTTTCGATAAAGGGTGAGTTTTATTGGCTCAAATGAAGCATCGAGAAGATACAATATGAGCACACACCCGGCATCTGCATAATTAAAATGCACACGGCCAACCCAACACACACACGCAAAAAAGACGCCAACAACTAGCAAGGTTACAAGACCAAAAGCTATGCATAGGCGTGGAGACGAGAAAATAAAAAGGAAAAAGAAAAAAAACGCCAAAGCGATCAGATCAGCAATGGACAAACTACAACTAAGACCATATTCACACAACCATCATGAATACCTATCATCATGAATACACATAGTATGAGGTATTCATGATTGTGTGTAAATAGTGTGGAGTGCCAAAGTGGAGAATACAATGACGGTAGTTACACACAATTGCTTGTTGTGCTCAAGGGGAAGTTTTGGAATGTGTGGCTATGGAACAAGCATGTCGAAAGTACTCATTTTACTTGGGTTTTTTTCATCCTTGCCCCCGTGCCCTAGGCGACTAGGGCGGCAGTTGATCTACCCTCTTCCCTGCGCCGCGGGGCCCCTATTCCTTCGGCTGACGCTCCGGCATTGCAGGGGTGGGGACCCCAGGGCTTTCGTCCGCTGGTGGTAGGGTTAGAAATAAACTTATGTTTTGTCTTTTGTCAGCTCTAAAGATACGATGAGGTCACCATTGAAGTAGAATAAGGTCTCTCAACATCGCCCTATTCCCATGGTGCTTCTTCATATCGTCGGGAGGCATGTTGATGATGAAGTGTCTCCATATCTGGTTCTTTGGATCTTGCTTTTCAATTTGCACGGTGTCACGACCGGTTTTCCAATAAAAATATTTATTAAGAAACCAATCTTTAGAATCCAGTTTGAGATAGAAACCTCCTCACTGGTAGACAAACTTTTGATACAATAAGCCAGTAGCATCAAATATAATACAGGGTTGAGCTGATAATGCTCAACAATTTATTACAAGCGTGCCAAAAATATACATAAAGGTGGTTATGACACAAGGGGGTGGTGGCATACTACTGACTCGCAAACATGGTAGTGGTGGAGTAACACAGTGGGGAGTGGATACGTGACTCTCAAACTATCATCCCATCGAGCGTCGAGGTGAGGCTCAATGAATTTATTTGGGTTGCGGAAGCGGGTATAAAACAGTGACCAAGCCAGGGTCGCATGAGACTGACTGGGACTCCTCTAGGCGTCGGATGCGCTATCGAACTCTTCATCCATGAGATCACCTTCATCAGCATCTGGCCAAATGAACAAGCCAGTGAGTACTTTGAAAGTACTCGCAAGACAGTTCGGACGTAAGATATAACAAATGCATGTATGAGTGTGTCATGATTAAATTATCAATGCATATTCAAAGTAATATTAGGCAGGGTAAGTAAAAAGGGAAAACGGCAGTAGTCCGCCTGGAATCCCAACAGTAAAGTATGAGAAAACAATCGAGTGTCTAGAGCGACGCCACGAGAGTAAATTAATAAAAGAAAGAAAATTCATGCCACAGTCGGGCGTCTTAGCGACACCACATAAAGGGCTAAAAGAAATGCCACAGTCGGGTGTCTGAGCGACACCACATAAAGGGCTTTTAAAAGAAATGCCACAGTCGGGCGTCTGAGCGACACCACATAAAGGGCTTTTAAAAGAAATGCCACAGTCGGGCGTCTGGGCGACACCACATAAAGGGCTTTTAAAAGAAATGCCACAGTCGGGCGTCTGAGCGACACCACATAAAGGGCTTTAAAAGAAATGCCACAGTCGGGCGTCTGAGCGACACCACATAAAGGGCTTTAAAAGAAATGCCACAGTCGGGCGTCTGAGCGACACCACATAAAGGGCTTTAAAAGAAATGCCACAGTTGGGCGTCTGAGCGACACTACATAAAGGGCTTTAAAAGAAATGCCATAGTCGGGCGTCTGAGCGACACCACATAAAGGGCTTTAACTGATAAAGAAATAATAGTCATAATAAATATATTCAACTCATGAAATTAAACGGGTCAGTCCATCCTCAAGAACAAACATTTAACTGGTCTTAGTGCTCATGGTCCCACCGGATGATCTGTCACCAAAACTGGCACATGTCAGTTAGCACGGGACTTGGATATAGATAAGATGATTTGAGGGTATATGACTCTACAGAGTTTGTACAAAATTCCTCACAGTTAACGGATTTCCGTAGTCACAAGGACTAGTTCCGTTTACGGTATCTCAGAAGGAAACACAGCTAACCAGTACACACCCATCCAACCTCTCGATGCCAGGAATCACCCTCGACATCGTCCAAGAAAAACTTTTGAGACGGGGAGATCACAATCTCGAATAGCATGGGATCAAATTTATATACGCACGCTCTAAGGGGTGCCCCCCTCTCGGTCCCAACCGGAAACACCCATGCCCCCTGACCGGATGACTGGCTTTAATCCAGGGCCATGGAACCATCATCCCGGCCTCTCCTTTTTGGTGTGTACCAAGAAAGCGGTTTGCGACTTACTAAACCATATCCCTTTCGGGAAACATGTGATAGTACAGGGAGGGGAAATGGATACAAGCCCAACCGATACGGGTTGGTACTGAAGTAAACCTGCATGGCATAAGACTGGCATGCTACCACACTGCCATCTTACCCACCTTCATGCCAACACATGGCCTTGCATACTCATATCCAACAAGGTATGGATCATCGAGCTTACTAGTCTCAACAATGCATAATATACAGTTCATCGGTATGCTCCACAACATGCCATGAAACTAACTAAATGCAAAACATGCCAAGACACTCATCATATCAAAAGTTCAAACATGCTTGCCTGGTTCGGAGTAGTCGGAGTCTAACTCGGTGAAGTTTGCGGTCCCGTCACCTCCATCGGTATCTACGGTATAAAGAAAACATACGCGCTAACGTGAATACCGAGAGGTGCAGAAAAAGTATTGCAAATATTTTTCAAATAAATCTGATAAAAAACTAGACAAAATTTTGAAGAGAACGGAAAAAGGATCACTCAAAAATATGCTTCTGTTAAGATATAAAGGTTTTTGTCCAAGGACTCATTTGTAATGAAACAGAAACTTCCCAGGGTTCTTTTCATAAAAACAAAAAACGCTTCAGACTCAACTACGCCAGCTCAAAGGAGAAAGCATATTTTGCCCGAAGGCGCTTTCAGAAAACGATTCGAAAAATAAAAGAAACCTGACGGGGCGGTCCCACCCGTCAGGTTTGAAAACAGAACGGTGCTTTTGGCGCCAGAGAGCCGCGGCGATCGCCGGCGGCGATCCACGGCGAGGCAGAGGGATCGGAGGTTACCTCCGAGCTCAGGGTGCCTTTCCGCGTCGGGTGGTGGTGGTGGTGGTCATCGGTGTGCACTGTGTAGGCGGTGGCCCTTGCTCCGGCAGACGGCGGTTCGGGCGAGGGTGGAGCTCGCCGGAGAGGGCTGCAAAGTGCAAAATGAGGAGGGGGTCAGGTGTCTGGTAGCTAGAGGAAGTGATTGATGGAGTTTGGGCGTCGGAGATGACCTCACCGCAGTGAATCAAGCTGGAGGCCGAGGCGGAACGGGGTGGCCGGAGTTGGGGGAGGAGACCTCCTCGAGGTCCTCCCAGAGGCCTGGCGTGCTCTAGGGGAAGTGCAGGGCTGGTGGGTGCACGAGTTGAAGCTCGGGGCCTCTATTTATAGGCAGATCGACGGGGTGGCCGTGAACGGAGAATCTCCGGCGAGTGATTACGGCGGTGCAGTGGATTGGAAGGTGGTTTGAGCGGTCGGGCAGCATCAGTGGAGATTACTAGAGTTGTTCCACTGCTAAACGGAGCTGGCACCGGTGTAATGGCGTCTGTCCATGGTGAGGTGTCCGCACGGGCTCAACGGCGGCAGAGAGCGCGCTCCGCGCCCTGCGGTTCACGACGAGAGCGACAGCGCGTTCGGGGGAGTGGAAGGCCACGCGGCGGGCTCCGGTGGCTTGGGCGGCGCTGGGTGGAGTCGTCGGCGCCGTGTCTCCCGCTGGCGTCCGTAAAGCCGCTGTCGGCGTCGGTCACGGGGCGGCGCACCTTCTGCTGCTCGTCGCCGACGCCCGCAAGGTGCCAGGCGCTCGTGCGGTGCAGGAACAAGAGGGCGGGGACGAGAAGCAAGGCGACGCGAGGGTACTGGCGAGATCGATGCCCAGCTCTGAAGAAAACGACAGCAAGCACTGAACTGAAACTCTGAATTTACTGAAACTTGACAGTGACCATGCATTGCAGGTGTTCGACAGTAGGTTTTTGCAATGAGATAAATTTTTTTGGAGCTGTAACTTGGTGAGATGACCACTCAATGCACCCAGAGGCTGCATGAATTTACTTGGAATTTCTGGAGAAGGTTTTGAATGAATTTCACCAGATTTGGCAAATCTGGTCCAAACTTGCAGCAGATGCAGTTTGAAAATTTTGAACTGGAGACCAATGGATCTTCATGGTTCTAGGTTGATGGTTCAAAGGACTAGGAGGGGAAAAAGGTTTGGTGGCAAAAATCAAAACAGAAAAAGGAGTTCCTTTGTAAATATCCAAGTGCTATAAGAGAAGACAGAAATTTATTTGAATAGAATTTGAATGGAAATGATCACATGGGGAGGTTCAACTTGCTGGATTTGATGCAAATCATGATCCAAAGGTGAGGGAAAGGTTAGGAGAGAGCATTTGCACTAATGCCATGGCAAGAAGGAATAGTTGAAAGTGGCAAAGGACTTTTCCAAAAGCCATAGTGCATTCTCAAAAAGATTTTCAAAGGCTATTTTCTCAAATGAAAAACATTTTGTCTTAAGCCCAAATGAAGAGCAAGGACTCCCAAGGCCAAAGGCAGACCCTGGGTGAATCCAAATAAAACTCTTGCCATAAAGAAATTATATGAGAGGGAGAGTTCTCTTAAAAAAATTTAAATCACTCCCCTCAAGTCAAATAAAACCTTTTGAAAAATCCAAATAAAACTTGGGTGTCACAACACCTACCCCCTTAGGAAAAATCTCGTCCCCGAGATTTCAGCTGATCCTTAAATAAGTGTGGATGCTCTGTTCGAAGAAAATCCTCTCTTTCCCACGTTGCTTCACTTTCGGTGTGATTACTCCACTGAACTTTGAAAATTTTGACGGTTTTCTGTCGGGTCCTCCTTTCAGACTCCTCTAATATTTTTACTGGGTGTTCCCGATAAGTGAGGTCTGGCTGCACGTCTATGTTCTCATGGGATACTTGTTTCTCTGGGTTGCTTACGCACTTTCTCAATTGCGATACGTGGAACACGTTGTGGATATCTGATAATTCCTTAGGTAAGTCTAGTTGGTATGCGACCGTGCCTTTTCGGGCCACTATATAGAATGGTCCGATGAATCTTGGCGCTAGCTTTCCTTTTATTTCGAATCGTTGCAATCCCCTCATAGGTGACACTCGTAGGTACACGAATTCACCGGGTTCGAAGTTGACCCCACGATGTTTCTGATCGTAATAACTCTTTTGTCGGCTTTGGGCGGTCTTGAGTCGATCTCTGATTAGCTGGACCTTTTCCTCGGCTTCCTTGAGCATGTCTGGGACGAAGATACGGCTGTCTCCGGTCTCTGACCAATTTAACGGGGTACGACATCTTCATCCATATAAAGCCTCAAATGGAGCCATTTGTAGGCTGGCCTGATAACTGTTGTTGTATGCAAACTCGGCATATGGCAGGCTGTCTTCCCAACTGGTTCCATAGGTGAGGACACATGCTCTCAGCATGTCCTCCAAAATCTGGTTTACCCGTTCTGTCTGTCCATCTGTCTGAGGGTGGTATGCCGTACTGAAGGCTAGTTGAGTTCCCAGAGCCTGTTGTAAATGTTCCCAGAATCTTGAGACGAACTGTGTTCCTTTGTCAGATATTATTGTCTTCGGGACACCGTGCAGACAAACTATGCGAGAGAGATAAATCCTGGCAAGCTTCTGAGTGGTGTGGGTTGTCTTTACTGGAATAAAATGTGCTACCTTGGTTAACCTGTCGGTGATAACCCATATGGCATCATTCCCGTGTCGTGACCGGGGTAGTCCGACAATGAAATCCATCCCTATTTCATCCCATTTCCACTCAGGTATTTTGTTTGGTTGTAGTAGTCCGGCTGGTCTCTGATGTTCAGCTTTTATGCGTTGGCAAGAGTCACAGCATGCAATGAAAGTGGCTATGTCCCTCTTCATTCCGTGCCACCAAAATCTTTCCTGGATATCCTTATACATCTTGGTTCCTCCAGGGTGGATCGAATATGGAGCGGTGTGGGCTTCAGCTAGAATCTACTGTTTGAGGTCTTCTATGTTTGGCACGCAGAGTCTGTTTCCGTACCATAGTATCCCTTCTTCGCCTATGATGAATTCCGAGGCCTTGCCCATACTCACCTTTCTTTTGATGCCTTCAATGCTGGGGTGACCAGGCTGGGCTTCTTTGATTCTTTCTACAAGGTTGGGTTGTATTTCCAAGTTTGTTATGGTGCCTTCTGCTACCATCAACAAGTTGAGTCTGGCAAATTCCTGTTGGAATTCGGGTCTCAAGCCGTGCAGACTGCTTTCGTCGGAGCTGGGGTTCCGACTAAGAGCATCGGCCACCACATTTGCTTTACCTGGATGGTAGTGGATACCGACATCATAATCCTTTACTAATTCCAACCAGCGCCTTTGCCGTAAATTTAATTCTGGCTGCGTGAAAATGTATTTGAGACTTTTGTGGTCTGTATATATTTCACATCGATTTCCATGTAAGAAATGCCTCCATTCCTTAAGTGCATGGATGACTGCTGCCATCTCCAAGTCATGAGTGGGATAATTTTCCTCATGCTTGCGAAGTTGCCTTGAAGCGTATGCGACAACCTTGCCTTCTTGCATTAACACGCATCCGAGTCCCTTCCTGGACGCGTCACAATATACTTCAAAATTCTTGTGTATGTCTGGCACGACTAATACTGGTGCTGTTGTTAACTTCTTCTTTAGCTCTTGGAAACTTTTCTCGCAGGCCTCTGTCCATTCAAACTTCTTTTCCTTCTTGAGTAACTGGGTCAGAGGTTTGGCTATGGTGGAGAATCCTTCAATAAATCTGCGGTAATATCCTGCCATTCCCAAGAAACTTCGTATATCTGTTACACTGGTTGGTGACTTCCAGCCAAGTACGACCTTTACTTTCTCCGGGTCCACGGCGATACCGTCTTGGGTTAGCACGTGGCCTAGAAAGCCTACTTGCCTTAACAAAAATTCACACTTGCTGAACTTGGCGTACAATTGGTGTTTCCTGAGTTCTCCTAGTACAATTCTGAGATGTTCAGCGTGCTCTTCTGGTGTTTTGGAGTATACCAGAATATCGTCGATGAATACCACCACGAACTTGTCCATAAACTTCATAAATACTTTGTTCATGAGGTGAACAAAATATGCAGGAGCATTTGTTAATCCAAAAGGCATTACTGTGAACTCATACAGTCCGTATCTGGAGGTGAATGCTGTCTTGGGGATATCTTCTATTCGTACCTTTAATTGATGGTATCCTGACCTTAGGTCAATTTTTGAGAACACCTTGGCCTTAGCGAGCTGATCGAATAAATCATTTATTCGTGGCATCGGGTATTTCTTCTTGACCGTGACCATGTTGAGTGCTCGGTAGTCAATACACAATCGCAGTGTTCCATCTTTCTTTTTGGCAAACAAAATTGGTGATCCCCATGGTGAATGTATCCTTTGTCAAGCAATTCCTTTATTTGTTTCTTCAGTTCAACCAACTCGGACGGTGCCATTCTGTATGGTTTCTTGTATATGGGGGTGGTTCCTGGTGCAAGCTCAATGCTGAACTCTATCTCTCGATCGGGTGGCATGCCTGGTAGCTCATCGGGGAATACGTCTGGAAATTCACATACTACTGGAACCTTGCTCAGCTCAGAAACATCTACCTTATTCAGTCTTGGTTGCCTGGGTATTTTCCTTTCCTTGGCGGATACCCTTATCGTCTTCCCAAGGTGATGCGTGAGCATTACGGTCCGGTTGAAACAGTCAATGAAACCTTTATTTGTGGTTAGCCAATCCATCCCAAGGATGACATCTAGTCCCTTATTTTCCAACACAATAAGGTTCGCGTAAAATTTCAGCCCTTCGAACTCAATAATCACATCCTGACAGTAGTTCTGAGTAACCTGCTGAATCCCAGGGGACTTGATGATCATGGATTTCTCCAAAGGAAGCATCGAAAATTTATTTTGCAAAGCAAAACTTTTCGAAATAAAAGAGTGAGAAGCTCCAGAATCAAACAAAACCATTGCAGGTATTGTGTTGACAGGAAACGTACCGAGTACGATATCCGGAGCATTTTGTGCCTCCTCCTTGGTCACGTGGTTCAGATGACCTTTCCTGTGGTTATTGTTGGGATTGAAATTGTTTCGCTTGGGCGCTGAATTATTGTTGCCGTTGTTCGGCTTTGGTGCTGAGTTTCTTGGCTTGGGACACTGCTTGGCATAGTGTCCTTCTTCTCCACAGGCGTAACAAGTAACACCTGGGCGATATGTGAACTCCTTGTCCCTAGATGGAAATTCTTTGTTGGGCGTGAGACGTTGGATGATGATTTGTGCGTCCCACCCTTTTGAAAATCTGTCTTGCTTCGGTGATTGCGAGCATGGTTAGTCTGGTCCCATTTTCGCTTGCGGATATCTTCCAAACTGCGTCTTTCATTTTCCAGAGTAATGGCTTTATCCACCAGTGTCTTAAAATCTGGGAAAGTGTGTATGACCAGTTGGCATTTTAGCGCGGGCGCTAGGCCGTTAAGGAATTTCTCCATTTTCTTGCTTTCAGTCATACGCTCTTCGTTGGCGTAGCGGGATAACAGGGTAAATTGGCCGTTGTAATCTGACACTGTCATGTTCCTTTGCTTGAGGTCATCGAACTCTCTTTTCTTGATTTTCATAATACTCTTAGGAATGTGTGCACCGCGGAAACCTTCCTTGAAATCATCCCAGGTTATATCATTTTCGTTGGGATGCATGTGCAAGAAATTCTCCCACCAAGATGCAGCGGCTCCGGTGAGATAGTGCGAAGCATAAAGTACCTTCTCGGGGTCTGAACATTTTGCAATAATTAATTTTCTCTCCATATCTCGAAGCCAGTCTTCGGCCTCAAGTGGCTTGTCAGTATGAGAAAATGTCTGGGGACATGTCTTCTGTAGTTCAGATAATTTAGAATGCTGTTGATACTGTCCATGGTGATTTCCTATGTTGATGACTTGGTTCATCATTTCACGATGTTGTTGCTGACTTTGTTCATAAAGGCGGCATATTTGAGATAGTGCCGTCTCACTGTCCTGTTGACTTGTCTGACCTCGTGTGAAATTGTTGCTTGGCTGAGTATCATGGTATTGATTTGACTGCCCTTGTGCAAAATTGTTGCCCGGTTGATTGCCATAATTTTCCTCTGGTGGAGTTGGCATGGAGCGAGTCCAAGGACGAGACATTTTTCACTCTGGGGATGTATTTTTGCAAAGCCCATAAGTAACGAAAATAAATCCATAAAAGCACAAGGTTGGCAGAGAAACCAAATAGCCAAGATTACTCAAGGGAAAAACAAATCGATTTGCGCATAGAGAAGGACTGCATCATTACGTATCTTACACGCGGGCGATAATTATACAATACGTCACTAAGGATATGCGTACAACATCCTGACATGTTATTTAGGCTAGTGCACTTCTCCAAATCCTACATGATGCGCAAACAGGCTACTTCCCATATCTTACATGGCGGTACAACGCGCGATGGCTAAGCGTACTTAGTCGGAGATGTTAATGATGTCCTTGGCCCTGCCAAGGGTGAGGCGTAGCGAGGCTGGAGACTCAACTTCCTCCTCGCTAATGGGCTCCATACGAGTAGTGCTACGCCGAGTAGATGGAGCGGGTGCCAGGGGCGGAATAACACGAATAGGAGTCGGCGTGAGGGGCGGTGCAGTGCGCGCTGGAGTGGGCGCAATGACCTGGTTGAACTCCTCAGTGGAAGGCAGGCGACGAGCAGGTGCATAAGATGCTGATGATGAGGCATAAGTCAGTGGCGGTGTTGTGGGCAGGAGCTCCCTCCTGTTGGCAGCACATCCATGGACTGAGTCCATGCGGGCGGCCACAAAGTCGTCTACCAAGCTGTTGAAGGTGGCCTCCAGAGCCCGAAGATACTCAATAAGCATCTCAAAGGCCTCGTCTCGTTCTCCTCTGGGGCAGGAGTATGCGTAGTGACAGGTGTAAGGCACGTGGCATGGAAGATAGCGGTAACGACGAGCCTTCATCACGGGAAGAACATCCCTAAGGCGAGCTATCGACTCGCGGGCTGCCATCTGGATGGCATGCTTCTCCGTGGGCATGGCTCTTCCCACGAACCGGAAGCGGCGTAACTCACCACGCCCTCCCCTGAATTGCACCGAGGCCTGGTGCATAGTCAGACTGTCGTTGACTTTGTGCTGGCAAAGTGAGACGACCGGGCGCACAGATGGCCCCATCGCGACCTGAACGACGAAGGATAGAAGCTTGACGAACCCATCGGGCATGTTGGCGAAGGTCTGAGACTCGCAGCTGTTGTCGGCCATCTACAAAAAGTAGGCAAAAATTCTGAAGAGTCAGATCATAAATATATGCTGACTGTCAGAAAAATGACTACGATTGCAAAAACATGAATAAGCTCTATCATGCTAATAACCGATCAGTGATCGCACCTAATGGCTTCCTACAGTCAGTCTGGCTCTGGTACCAAGCTTGTCACGACCGGTTTTCCAATAAAAATATTTATTGAGAAACCAATCTTTAGAATCCAGTTTGAGATAGAAACCTCCTCACTGGTAGACAAACTTTTGATACAATAAGCCAGTAGCATCAAATATAATACAGGGTTGAGCTGATAATGCTCAACAATTTATTACAAGCGTGCCAAAAATATACATAAAGGTGGTTATGACACAAGGGGGTGGTGGCATACTACTGACTCGCAAACATGGTAGTGGTGGAGTAACACAGTGGGGAGTGGATACGTGACTCTCAAACTATCATCCCATCGAGCGTCGAGGTGAGGCTCAATGAATATATTTGGGTTGCGGAAGCGGGTATAAAGCAGTGACCAAGCCAGGGTCGCATGAGACTGACTGGGACTCCTCTAGGCGTCGGATGCGCTATCGAACTCTTCATCCATGAGATCACCTTCGTCAACATCTGGCCAAATCAACAAGCCAGTGAGTACTTTGAAAGTACTCGCAAGACAGTTCGGACGTAAGATATAACAAATGCATGCATGAGTGCGTCATGATTAAATTATCAATGCATATTCAAAGTAATATTAGGCAGGGTAAGTAAAAAGGGAAAACGGCGGTAGTCCGCCTGGAATCCCAACAGTAAAGTACGAGAAAACAATCGAGTGTCTAGAGCGACGCCACGAGAGTAAATTAATAAAAGAAAGAAAATTCATGCCACAGTCGGGCGTCTTAGCGACACCACATAAAGGGCTAAAAGAAATGCCACAGTCGGGCGTCTGAGCGACACCACATAAAGGGCTTTTAAAAGAAATGCCACAGTCGGGCGTCTGAGCGACACCACATAAAGGGCTTTTAAAAGAAATGCCACAGTCGGGCGTCTGAGCGACACCATATAAAGGGCTTTAAAAGAAATGCCACATTCGGGCGTCTGAGCGACACCACATAAAGGGCTTTAAAAGAAATGCCACAGTCGGGCGTCTGAGCGACACCACATAAAGGGTTTTAAAAGAAATGCCACAGTCGGGCGTCTGAGCGACACCACATAAAGGGCTTTAAAAGAAATGCCACAGTCGGGCGTCTGAGCGACACCACATAAAGGGCTTTAACTGATAAAGAAATAATAGTCATAATAAATATATTCAACTCATGAAATTAAACGGGTTAGTCCCTCCTCAAGAACAAACATTTAACTGATCTTAGTGCTCATGGTCCCACCGGATGATCTGTCACCAAAACTGGCACATGTCAGTTAGCACGGGACTTGGATATAGATAAGATGATTTGAGGATATATGACTCTGCAGAGTTTGTACAAAATTTCTCACAGTTAACAGATTTCTGTAGTCACAAGGACTAGTTCCGTTTACGGTATCTCAGAAGGAAACACAGCTAACCAGTACACACCCATCCAACCTCTCGATGCCAGGAATCACCCTCAACATCGTCCAAGAAAAACTTTTGAGACGGGGAGATCACAATCTCGAATAGCATGGGATCAAATTTATATACGCGCGCTCTAAGGGGTGCCCCCCTCTCGGTCCCAACCGGAAACACCCATGCCCCCTGACCGGATGACTGGCTTTAATCCAGGGCCATGGAACCATCATCCCGGCCTCTCCTTTTTGGTGTGTAACAAGAAAGTGGTTTGCGACTTACTAAACCATATCCCTTTCAGGAAACATGTGATAGTACAGGGAGGGGAAATGGATACAAGCCCAACCGATACGGGTTGGTACTGAAGTAAACCTGCATGGCATAAGACTGGCATGCTACCACACTGCCATCTTACCCACCTTCATGCCAACACATGGCCTTGCATACTCATATCCAACAAGGTATGGATCATCGAGCTTACTAGTCTCAACAATGCATAATATACAGTTCATCGGTATGCTCCACAACATGCCATGAAACTAACTAAATGCAAAACATGCCAAGACACTCATCATATCAAAAGTTCAAACATGCTTGCCTGGTTCGGAGTAGTCGGAGTCTAACTCGGTGAAGTTTGCGGTCCCGTCACCTCCGTCGGTATCTACGGTATAAAGAAAACATACGCGCTAACGTGAATACCGAGAGGTGCAGAAAAAGTATTGCAAATATTTTTCAAATAAATCTGATAAAAAAACTAGACAAAATTTTGAAGAGAACAGAAAAAGAATCACTCAAAAATATGCTACTGTTAAAAAGATATAAAGGTTTTTGTCCAGGGACTCATTTGTAATGAAACAGAAACTTCGCAGGGTTCTTTTCATAAAAACAAAAAACGCTTCAGACTCAACTACGCCAGCTCAAAGGAGAAAGCGTATTTTGCCCGAAGGCGCTTTCAGAAAACGATTCGAAAAAATAAAAGAAACCTGACGGGGCGGTCCCACCCGTCGGGTTTGAAAACAGAACAGCGCTTTTGGCGCCAGAGAGCCGCGGCGATCGCCGACGGCGATCCACGGCGAGGCAGAGGGATTGGAGGTTACCTCCGAGCTCAGGGCGCCATTCCGTGTCGGGTGTTGGTGGTGGTGGTCGTCGGCGTGCACTGTGTAGGCGGTGGCCCTTGCTCCAGCGGACGGCGGTTCGGGCGAGGGTGGAGCTCGCGGGAGAGGGCTGCAAAGTGCAAAATGAGGAGGGGGTCAGGTGTCTGGTAGCTAGAGGAAGTGATTGATGGAGTTTGGGCATCGGAGATGACCTCACCGCAGTGAATCAAGCTGGAGGCTGAGGCGGAACGGGGTGGCCGGAGTTGGGGGAGGAGACCTCCTCGAGGTCCTCCCAGAGGCCTGGCGTGCTCTAGGGGAAGTGCAGGGTTGGTGGGTGCACGAGTTGAAGCTCGGGGCCTCTATTTATAGGCAGATCGACGGGGTGGCCGTGAACGGAGAATCTCCGGCGAGTGATTACGGCGGTGCAGTGGATTGGAAGGTGGTTTGAGCGGTCGGGCAGCATCAGTGGAGATTACTGGAGTTGTTCCACTGCTAAACGGAGCTGGCCCCGGCGTAATGGCGTCTGTCCATGGTGAGGTGTCCGCACGGGCTCAACGGCGGCAGAGAGCGCGCTCCGCGCCCTGCGGTTCACGACGAGAGCGACAGCGCGTTCGGGGGAGTGGAAGGCCACGCGGCGGGCTCCGGTGGCTTGGGCGGCGCTGGGTGGAGTCGACGGCGCCGTGTCTCCCGCTGGCGTCCGTAAAGCCGCTGTCGGCATCGGTCACGGGGCGGCGCACCTTCTGCTGCTCGTCGCCGACGCCCGCAAGGTGCCAGGCGCTCGTGCGGTGCAGGAACAAGAGGGCGGGGACGAGGAGCAAGGCGACGCAAGGGTACTGGCGAGATCGATCCCCAGCTCTGAAGAAAACGACAGCAAGCACTGAACTGAAACTCTGAATTTACTGAAACTTGACAGTGACCATGCATTGCAGGTGTTCGACAGTAGGTTTTTGCAATGAGATAAATTTTTCTGGAGCTGTAACTTGGTAAGATGACCACTCAATGCACCCAGAGGCTGCATGAATTTACTTGGAATTTCTGGAGAAGGTTTTGAATGAATTTCACCAGATTTGGCAAATCTGGTCCAAACTTGCAGCAGATGCAGTTTCAAAATTTTGAACTGGAGACCAGTGGATCTTCATGGTTCTAGGTTGATGGTTCAAAGGACTAGGAGGGGAAAAAGGTTTGGTGGCAAAAATCAAAACAGAAAAAGGAGTTCCTTTGTAAATCTCCAAGTGCTATAAGAGAAGACAGAAATTTATTTGAATAGAATTTGAATGGAAATGATCACATGGGGAGGTTCAACTTGCTGGATTTGATGCAAATCATGATCCAAAGGTGAGGGAAAGGTTAGGAGAGAGCATTTGCACTAATGCCATGGCAAGAAGGAATAGTTGAAAGTGGCAAAGGACTTTTCTAAAAGCCATAGTGCATTCTCAAAAAGATTTTCAAAGGCTATTTTCTCAAATGAAAAACATTTTGTCTTAAGCCCAAATGAAGAGCAAGGACTCCCAAGGCCAAAGGCAGACCCTGGGTGAATCCAAATAAAACTCTTGCCATAAAGAAATTATATGAGAGGGAGAGTTCTCTTGAAAAAAAAATTAAATCACTCCCCTCAAGTCAGATAAAACCTTTTGAAAAATCCAAATAAAACTTGGGTGTCACACACGGTTGTGTTGCTGGCATGTCCTACAGATCGGACGACGTGGACATGCGTCTTTGTCCTCTGGATCCCATTCTGACAGACAAAGGTTGGCCGGTCTCAACTCCTCATGGCACGTGTAAGATTTGTGTTCCTGACACCGTCTGGCTGGACATGGGGCCTTCTATAGGCCATCTTCAATGTTTTCGTCTCTGAGGCACTAATTGGGTACGTAGATCGTGATGTCGACATCTTCTGGTCTACATCGATTATTTTCAAGCGCTACTTGTAAAAACTTCTAAATTTAAGCGAGTTCTAAGACTGATGCCTAGAAGCGACAATGATCTTTGCTCAAGTCACACCACCGGTGAATGTGGCAGGAAGAAGACTTCGGCATCCAAGAACTTGAATCTATTTTTCAATTTTATAGGATATTTTTGCAAAATTTCATTTTACATAATATACGAACATCCACCTTGTTGCGAAAAAATAAACATTTTACTTATGTTGTGTCGATGAACATACATACACTAGAAAAAACTGCAACGTGCTGTAGTTGTGTAGGTGCAATCGCTGCAACCATGAGTTATGGGTTGAGGACTTTGGAGATGGTGCCGGCTACTGACGACGAGAAAATTAGTTGTGCAAGGTCTCGGAAATTCGCAGGGACAAACAGATAGAGAGGCACGCACCAGCCCAGCTGCGCAGTTGCCTGATTGCCCCGTGATTCGCAACGTCGTTGGATCGTGCACAAGAGCATGATAAGTTTGAAGTTTTAGTTTTTGAAACATATGATTTTGTCGGTCACGGGTTTTGAAACCTATGACTCTGTCGGTCGCTCTTACCAAATTTTGAAAGTTGAAACTTAAAACTTACTATTTTGTCGGTCGCGGGTTGTGAAATGAAAGATTATGTCGGTCACATACACCAAGTTTCAAAAGTTGAAACTTAACAAAACTTTAAAATCTTCTCAAAACGTATTCAAAATGGATCTCCTTTGAAAGCCCTTGTCACCAGAAATACGAATATGCAAACGAAATTTAGTTTGGACTCTTCGTTCAAAAGATATCAAAGATTAAAAATCAGAAGCCAAAAGAAAAAAGGGGTTGCGTGCCCCCGCACCTACGTGCTACAAATCGTCTTCCTGGAAAGTCGGCCAGGGAACAGAAGGCAGGAGAATAACTTACACTTAGAGCAACTCCAACTGAGTCGCTCCTGCGAAAATTCGCAAGGGCGCGCACCTGCGCGACCCAGCATCGTGATTGGTGCATTTGTGTGCACTAGAAAATTGTTAAAAACACGAATAATGCTTGTACACTATGAATACAGTGGAATAAGTTTCAATATAGATGTTGGTGTTCTATAGATACGTTGTGCTTACTGACGTATTCTCCCATGTTGGACTACGGGTGGACCTTATGTGTCCGACTAGGGGGGCTCTCACAAATGTATATGCCCCTGCAAATAGATCAAAGGTCTGGAATTTATTGATTTGTTGATCAACATTCAAATGCCATAGGATGAGGACTGGTTAATACTTGGGGACTTGTAATTCCCCTCAAAGGAAGGTGGTGTACATGGAGCAATATGCAAGATGCACAACTATTAGAAAAGCTAGATTGGGGTTTATCTTCCGAGTCATGGACTTTGAATTATCCAAACACCTTTGCATCATGTCTGTCCAACCCCATATCTGATCACACTCCCTATTTGATTCAAATTGGAACAAACATCCCCAAAGCAAGAAATTTTAGATTTGAGAATTTATGGTTGCAGGAAGATGTCTTTAAAGACACTATTAAGAGGATTTGGGAACAACCAGTGGCAGCCAACAGTAGTACCCAAAAAATAACTGCCAAATTTAAAAGGCTAGGGAAAGGGCTTAAAATATGGGCCAAAAGTCTCTCTAACCTCACCATGAATATCAGCAGGGGATAATTTTGGTTTTAGGCAGAAGTTCATCTAGCACACCAGGAGAGTGGACAGTGCCTAGTACTAGTGCAAGCTCTCGTACCAGCCGCCGCCTCTTCACTCTCATCTACACCAACAACTTTCAAGAAGAGGGGGGAATTAAATCGGAGAGGAATGGATGTAATCTATCAGAACACTAGATAAGAGATCCGGGAGAGGAAGGACTTCACTTAGATCCATTCCAGCTTTCTCTGCATCACCCCCTCTCCCCTCCCCCCTCCATCCACCTACATCATCACTACAGAGAGTAGTTCCCACTTGTAAGGCTAGGGTTTGTAAATATATTCATACTTGTCGGAGAGAGAACGGATCGATCATTTATCTTATTGTGGTACTTTGCAATATCAACAATATGGTCTTCCTCTATTTGATCTTTGTGTTTGTTGGTTCTTCCCCTCCCATGTGTGAGTAATCCCCATAGGCATGGGAGATGTAGGGGATTTATGAGATTCATTTGTGCCTATTCCATATGTTGTTATTTGTGAAACTAGTTTTATGATTGATTATTAAGTTGTTAAGCTATAGTGAGTGAAACGTGTGTTGTCTAATTTAAGGGACCAGACAACATGATCCAAAGGCCTACACAGGTAACTCATATTTTTTAACGAATATGTGACCACCATCTGATAGGTGTTGGTATCTATGAGGAGCGAAATCAATATGAGGATAACGAGAATACAAGACACTTAAAGTGTTGGTCTGGTCTCACTACCTTAATCGTTGAAACGACCATCCATATGGCAACGTTGATGTGGGGCAATAGAAGAGAACAATTCCGGCATGAAGGAGTTCGACTACTCAAGGGTGAACCGCCTAGAGAGCGTACAATCAACGAAGTACAATCACATGAAAAGGTAGTTGATACTACCGTTGCACCAACACATTTGATGTACACCATGATCTGAATTTCCCCATGCCTAACCTTTCCACTCTAGACTAACCGGCAGTTTATTGTCAGCTCTTTACTTGTATGTTCTCTACTTTTCACGCTCGTTACTTTGTTTCAACCCTCCTTTACTTGTTTACCAGAGCTACTATAATCCTTGCAGATATTCAAATAGTTAAGTCAACAAGACTGGTGACACCTTGTGTGCAACAGCCAACTATTAACATTTCTCCTCTTCTCTTTGTTGGAACGATAACTAATTGGGATACCTACACGAAGATGCTACATAAACTCTGTGCACTTGTAGATCATCAACGAGCAATGGCTAGGACCCGCCATGGGTGGTGGAAGACCCTTTCACTGCGGTGCCGCCATGAAATCACGACTCATGTGGACGCATGGTGTGCCCGGTGGGTGGCCCGCATTACGATGAGAGAGCCTTCAAGCTCTCCAGAGAACGAGAGCTTGGACGAGGAGGACACAACGACGGAGGAGGTGGTGGAGGAGGAGGAATAGAAGCCTACGCTAGCTACGGATTCACCCTGCAGCAGGTGGAGGTGCACTACAACACCGTCATGGCGAAGGCGTGGTTGGAGGAGCAGGCGTCGCCGGCCTCACGTTCTGGATGTTGTAGGAGCAACGATATAACCTGCAGCTCCTCGAGCACCACCGGCTCGCGTAGGACAAAATCGCCAGCGAGCAGGTGTCCGAACAGGCCGTCGAGGTGATGCTTGCGGAGAATCCGGGCTTGGCGGATGAGCAGCGGGCGACGCTTGAGCCCGTGCGCCATGTCCAGACCATCAGCGTCGAGCGGTGGTAGCTCCGCGTCAACAAGGCAGAGTGCGATCGCCTCTTTGAAGCAATTGTGATAGAGCCGGAGGCCAACGTTGGCAGCTCTGCATCGTTCATGTCGGGCCGCGACGGTGATGAGGCCAGACCTCCGGCTTGGTCATCGACCTCACCTCCACCGATGGCGTTAGCGGCCAGGCGACGAACTCCAAGGAAGAGTAGGACATGGGACATATGCCCATGTCTGGTGAAGAGTATACTAGTGTTGAATCCTTTTTCAATAAATAAAAACCAGGTTAGATGGCCAGCTACATTCATGTGTCTGTTTTAACTTTTAAGTTCTTTTAGCAAAGATAGCTATGCTTTATTGATTGTTGATAATTTTCATAGGAATAACATCCTGATGTGTCTGTTTTAGTGCAAAGCGTTGGAGTTGTTGTAAAAAAAAGGTGTGAGTCGAACCTTGAGCCTGAAATATGAGGTCGGCTACGCGTCGGCCGGCGGATCATTTTAAAAGATTCGGCGCCTTGCGGGCCATCAGATCTGATCAATCTAGCGGTTGAACGTCTTCTTCTACTTCGCAACAAAGATCTTTTTGCAAAAACATTTGCAACATAGATTGCGTTGCACTTTTTTTTACAACATAAGTTGTATTGCGGGATTTTTTTTTACAACATAGGTTGTGTTGCGGTGATTTTTTTTTTGCAACATACTTGTGTTGCGAGATTGTTTTTCTATCTTCACTTTTTTCTGCAACAAAGTGTTGTGAAAGGACTTTTGTAACATAGGTAATGTTGCAGAAAACATAGAGATGGGAGATGGAGAGAGGAACGCGATGTTTATAGGTCGAAGAGGTATGTCTCGTGTTTCCTTGAGGGCACGTGGCGCTTAAAGGAGATGGCGGACGCCTCAATTGTTTTCAGCCGGCTGACGTTGAATGTTTCCCTTGAAATATTCTAGTAGTAGGTTTGGTGGCCCGGTAACAGGGCCAAACCGCACAGGACCAGTCGAATCTTGAATATACATCAACAATGAGACTATGTCTCTACTCTTATTAAAAGCTGAGTTGGTGATGATGGTGTGCCTGCCATCCTTCAGTTACACCCATTCGATTTACATTCAACGCATCTGAGACAAAATGTGTCAATTTTGCAAAAAGACTCCCGTACTCCACTCCTCGTTTGTAGATAACCCCCTGCCTCTCATGTTCAGCCATCTCTCCCTCTCACCTCATTTAGCCATCTCAGGAAAAAAATAGGACATCTCTCCCTCTCACCTCATCTAACCATCTCAAAAAAAAAATAAGAAGGATCTGGAGAGGTCGCTGCTTTCGGCGCCCATCTGCCCCCAACTCCTCTCATGCCTTCTCTCGGGCTGCATTGCCGACCACCACCATGACCCCCTCCTCCTCTCCATCTCCTCTGCCCCCTTTCAAGTCATCATGAGTTACATTCATGGTGGTCTAGAAAAAATAAACAAAATCGATACTCAAAAAATAATTCTTAAAGATCATTTTTTACAAAGCACAATAAGTGTTATTTCTTCAAAAGTTTTGGATGCAGGTTGAACACTTGAACTCTTTTGTTTGCAAAAAATATTCTTTTATCTATTTTGCCTACATTTACTTTCACTCAGATGCTTGTGAGCTCTAGAGAAGAAATAATATCCGAAGAAATCTATCGATATTTGTTACACATGAGATGACCCCACATACTTTGTCAAATAAACAATTCTTCGATCAATGCATTTCAATGTTGTGTGCAATGCACGGGCATTTTAGGGAAGGTGGTGACAACTATGTACAAAATGATTTGCTGCGGTCAGTCGGTAGGCAACGTGTCATCACAACACTGTCGACTTTTCCATAAGTAATCAATTGCATATATGTACTATTGCACGTTCAAGTTTGACGTAATTAATCTAATAGGACGTGTTTTTCTTCTTCTACAATACGCATAAGATATGTGTATCGTATATTCACAGAACCTTGTTTTACTTTTTGTGGGAGCGTGACACTTCCTTCTCAGTAAAGCTGCTAGAGGTGAAGCATATGCATGTCAATCGGTCACGGGGTGGTAGCTAGCGGCCAAATTCACTGTTTTGACCCTTTTGTGCACGTTTAGCCGCATCTGACCCCTCTTTCAAAAGTTTTTTGGATCTGACCCTTTTCCTACCGCCACCCGAGCTGGCGGTAGGGTAGAACACCCTACCGCCACAAGATCTGGCGGTAAGGACCGGGTCAACATCGACGACGCCGTCTGCCTGCTGACGTGGATAAGTGGCTACCGCCACTGGCTGTGGCGGTAGGGTGTTTCCCTCTACCGCCAGATCGGGTGGCGGTAGGTTCCGAACAGGCAATTCCGTGCTCGGTCGCTGCGGGCGGGCCCTACCAGCCCGTTCTTCCTCCTCAGATCGACTCGAACAGAGGCCAGCGGCGCCTCTCTCCTCCTCCCGATCCCCTCCCTCGATCTCCCTCTTCCCTCCACCATTTTCGCGAATCTTCGGGGCAAATCGAAGAGGCCGGTAAGCTCCTCCATTCCCTCCAATCAGTTTTCGAAATGCTTTTTTATTTTTGAAGCTTTTTTGGTAGTAGGTGCAACCTAGGTTTTGGTCTTGATTTTTTTAATGATGTTTTAGTTGTTTAGTAGTATATGATTTAGTAGTAGGCTTATGAAAGGATGTGTGGGTGAAACCATAGCTAGATATTTGAGGATATGTTGGTGAAATTTATTTTGTAATGTAGATATGAATTGTATGAGAAATTTTTCTGTATGGTGAATGCAAGATTGTGAGGATGAAGGCATTGCAAAATTCTTAGATGGTCAATGCATTGTAAAATTATGAGGATAAATTTTTTGCAAAATTTGTAGGTGGTTAATGCATAGTATGAAAATGTGTGTAATTCTTATAGATGCTTTTTGTTGTGATGGAGAATGCATACTAATTGTATGGTATTTTCATATATTGCAGTTTACAATTGAAGATGTTTGGTTTTAGTTTTTTTGTTCATATGTATAGACAATGTTGTCTAATAAGTGAAAAAATTATATATTTGTTAGGATGGCCGAGGATGAGGACAATGGGCGTTTGTATACGGGGCTTGACCTTGCTTTTGACAAGGACCATCGTGCCCGTGCTATCGAGCGTGGAGAGGTAACAATTTTGAGAAACAATTGTTTTTGTCATTTTCATGCTATTTTTTGAATGAAGGAAGCTTCTGACATATTTTCTCAATTGTTACAGAAACTTGCTGTCATCCGCTTTAGGAGCCACACGACGGAAAACCAGATGCAATATGACGTGCGCTACGAGCCGTACTTTGAGCATGTCGGGCTGCTACCGTTTGTTCTTCAGTTCAAGCACGTGCCGCCGTCGATGTGCCATTCAGCTCTCACCGCCCTTGTCGATCGTTGGCGGCCGAAGACACACAGCTTCCATCTCCCTTGTGGCGAGCTGACGGTGACGTTGGAGGATTTTTCCATGATCACCGAGCTTTCCATTGACGGCAAGGCTCTCACCGGACGAGTGGACGGCAAGAACTGGCGTGCGAGGGTTACCGCTCTCATCGGTGACTGCTCGACCTCTCTTAGCGCCCAGGGAAGGACTGACAACAGGACAAACGGCATCCCATTCCCTTGGCTCTAGCATCATAGGTTGGGATGCCCTGAGGAAGCCAATGAGGAGACCGTGGAGCAGTATGCTCGAGCGTACGTGTGGCACCTCCTATCACAGGTGGTCTTTGCAGACTGCTCTGGAGACGTTGCTCCTTGGATGTTTCTTGACTTCTTGGCCGACTGGGACGAGAAGTACAGCTGGGGGTCTGCTGGGCTCGCCTACTTATACCGTCAGGTAACAAGTTATGCAAATATCCATTAAGCATGGTAGTATGTTCATGAATTCCTACAAAGAGCACTCCTTCAACTCATATGTTAGTATATTTAACCAGTTTGATTTTTGGGTTGTAGCTCGACGTCACATGTAGGAAAACCACCTCGAGGCCATGCATGGGTGGATGTATTTGGGGCCTCTCAGTCTGGATGTGGGAGAGTTTGCCGGTTGGGCGTCCTGAAAAGCATCCTTCACCGCACGTGTGGGTAGGCCTTAATGAAGAAGAAGATGTTTTTCGACTCCCCACCGTGGCATTCTCTTGGGACCGGGTTAGAATTTTTGGAAGCAAGAACAAGTCCTTGTACAAGAATTTCACCAACGAGATGGACAGCCTCACATATCGTCAGGTATACCAATGCAATATTTTCTCTAAGCTTTCATCAAATGCATTGGCCGAACTAATAGCTCTTCGACAGGTTAACTGGAGGCCTTACGAGGCAAATAGGGGTTTCACATTGAACCAGATGTGCACTAGGGACTCCTATCTTTGGCGGATCATGTGCCCTCTCATATGCATTTATGCTGTCGAGTGGCATCTACCACATCGAGTGGCCATGCAATTTGATATGAGGCAACGCACCCCACCGGAGCCAGCAAGCACGGGTGGACTTGAGCTTCACAAGTGAGTTACCTAACCGAGGCTATGTTAACCAACAATACAGTGTTTTAAATTGTTTTCTTATGCATGCTTTGTTGTTGTCATTGTTTGCAGTCAGAACCGAAAGAATAATCAGAATGTGCTTGAGTGGGGACAACACCATGCCAGGTATGTCGAGATGTGGGAGCAGAGGCTCGGTTCTAGAGAGACAGATATGACTTTGGCGGACATGAGGAATTACAAAGAAACTCATCTAAAGTGGTATGACAATGGGAGGCGATTTCGGGTGCGTTTGAGGCCAAGGTGGACCGACGCAGATCTCGCAGATCATGATCCAAACAATGAATCAGACGATGAGTATGACGCCATAGTGAGAAGTACACAAGGTTCTCACAGAGAGTATGCGCCCCTGACTGATAGAGTGGTAAGTCTTGTGAACCTATTTGGAGAGTGGATTCATATTATCTTGATTATGCAAACTTTTGAGCTTACGTTCAATTTTCAGACTTTTGAGCTCAATAGGAGTATCATCGAAGGCTCGAATGCACTAATCCATAACCCCGGGACTCCGGAGTCGGATGCTACCATGAGGGAAACGGTGAAAGTAAGCACAAGTCTTTTTACTTCAGTAGTCCTTACTCTGTTGCATTAAAAATATTTGTCTCTTTGTTGTTGTTGTTGCTGCAACGTTTCATGAAACGTTGCCGGAAGCTAGTCACCATTCTTGGATGCGCAAGCCCGGGTGCCGTAGATGTGCATGCTCCGAGCACATCGATGGTGCAGGCTAGTGGAGCGGCCGCTTCTTCTAGCCACATCGGTGCTAATACTAGCCACGTCGGTGCTTCTTCTAGCCACGCCGGTGGTGGCAGCGACTCCGTTGAATCTGAGGAGGAAGAGGAGGTGTACTTGCAGGACGACGAAGCCCCGGAAGAGATGAACATGTCACAAATGATGGATGCACCACCGGCCTCACAAGCAAAAAGGGCAGGACACCCTCATGAGGATCCATACAGCCCGTCGCCTTTCCAAAAGCCGGTTCCTCGTCGTCGTAAGAAGACCGTGAGTGAGGGGTGCTCTAAGAGAGGAAGAATGGGACGATGAACAAGTGTTTGGGCATGTTAAACTAGTGTTTGGCCATGTTGAACTATAACGAGCTTCTAGTTTGCTTTGGACTTGACGACTTTTATTTCAAGTATTATGTTGGACTTGAGGACTTATATTTGTAGTGTTCTGTTGGTCTTGTTTTCTACTATTTGTGCTATATCTATTACATATGATGGACTGCTGTGAAAACTGTGCATATATGATGTTATATGATCTGAAAAACCTGATGTTTGCATGCCTGTTCTGTTGCTGGTGTGAGGGCAGGACCTTACCGCCATAGTCTCTGGCGGTAGGTTACGCAGGTCTACCGCCGGAGACTATGGCGGTAGGGTACGCAGGCCTACCGCCGGAGACTATGGCGGTAGGGTCCTGCCCTCACACCAGCCACTAGAAAAGGATAAGGTACCCCCCCCACACACACACACACACACCCATTCAGCATCTTTCCTCCCCGAGCTGGTCTTCTATTTTTCACCTCCCTCCCCATTGAAGCCCTCCCAAATCCATCTTCATTCTTTGAGATTTGTCCGGTGGATCCAGAGTATTTTCATCTTTGAAGGTATCTCTATCACCCCTCTCAGTTTTGTTGGTTGGAATCATATCATTTAGTTGCATTGTTAGCTTTATTGCAAACCCTAGTTTTAGTCATTTTGTGTTAAATGAACTATCTAGTTCATTTCTAAGGTTATATATGTGCTTACTATAGTGCCAACTTAGTGGATCTAACACTTCATAGTAGAAACTAGGGTTCAGATTAGGGTTAGTGCTTAGGGTTATGCTAATGACTTAAGTTTGTGTCATCTTGTGTTAAATCAACTATCACGTTAGTGGATCTGACACTTCATAGTACAAACTACGGTGGTGGTTAGGGTTAGTGCTTAGGGTTATGCTTATGATGCATTTGGTTTTTGGGTGTGAGAAGACCAAATGTGGGGTGGGGGTTAGTGCTTTAGGGTTAGTGCTTAAGGTTATGCTTACGATGACCGTTATAGTTACCCCTCGACTTGTAGGATGTCATCGATCATTTTCTTTGAGACTTCCGCGGAGGCGGCGGCAAAGCGTGAACGCGAAGTCATTGAGGAAAAGATGAAGCTGTGGGTCGAAGCCGTCGATGCGTTGAATGCGGCTTGTAGAGACTTTTCAAAATACTATGTGAGCGAGTGTGACGATGACAAAGTTGAGTTCTATGATGCTAAACAGAAAAACATAAGCAAGCTCAAGAAGGAAGAGAAATTTCATAGACGTGCTCTTGCAAGGCAAATTGCATTGTGCGGTACAAGGGATGAAGTGCATCAGATGGACCTGAAAAACCCCGGCCAGGTCATTGATTGGCTAGTCAGGCAACCATCTTCGCTGATAGCTAGTCGGGCTTCTCGTTGGGCTTGGGTCCGCGAAAGAAATGATGTCATTTGCTGCAACCCGGGGCCGTACGACAAATAGAGTGGGTTGAATCACATGATCTTCTAGTGTCATTTGGACTATAATGACATGTACCCTTATCATTTATGTAACCTATGTCATTTGAATTTCTACTTATGTTATGTAAGCCAAGACATTTGAATTCAATCTGATGTTATGTACCTTATGTCATTTGAACCACTAAGAACTTTGTGTATTTGGTCATTACAAATAAGTTATGCTTTGTGTTTGTCTTATATCATTTAACCCTAGTTTTTTTTCAATTCAATATAGCATGGAAAAAGGGACCCCGGAGGTGCAGATAGCATATGAGAAGTGTGAAGTAGAACGACGCCGTAGGATGTTGATGGAGCTTCGAAAATGGATTAACAGTTGTGAAGAGTCCTACGCGGCTAGGAAGGGTTTCAACAAGTATGTGTTCTGTGAGTTCCCTGAAGAGCTCGAGAGAGAAAAATGGAAGATACTTAATGAGTTGCGGGAGAAGGAAGATGAGTGTAGATGGACTTTGGCACTGGAGATAGCATTCTCCGTAAGCATTGACGAATTTGAGGAGGTAGACATGGCAAAGCCCGGACAGATCATTGGATGGGCAATCGAACAAGGAGTGTCGGAGAAACCAACCCGACGTGCACGATGGGCCTGGTTCCGCGAGGAAAAGGGTTGCATGATCCATTGGGGGGGTTCTGCAGAGTATGACCCAAAGCCTAATCCAAAGCGTGCTGCACTAATTGAACGTATTAAGCAGGTTAGGGCGTCTCTTCCGGCTTATTAGGGGATCCTTTCCGGGTACTTAGGATGCTACCGGGCATGATGTTGGTCATTTGAACTTGTGGAAATGATGTGTGTCTTTTGAACTATCGGACATGACATGTGTCATTTGAACTATGTAATGGGTGTTGCTTGTTATTTCAATTATCGGACATGGCATGTGTCATTTGAACTATGTATCGGGTGTTGCATCTCACTTTTTTCATTTTGCCCTATGCAACATAGTTGACAACAGGGTTTTCCTTTCATTCTTGCTCTATGTTGTTTGCGAAATCTGGTTCTTTTGGGGTTATAGTCGATGGTTCTCTTTCTTAGTTCCATCTCTACTGCAAAACTATGGAAAATTGCAATATCAATGAATTACAAATACAAAATTTCATTTAAGTGAAAAAGAATACTATGCAATAATCTACTAAAAAATGGAAAAGGTTGTTTAGATGTATACATGATTTATTCCTTATTTAAAATTTTAAAATTTGAAAATTCACTTCTTTATTTTATTAATTTAGGATCCAGAAGAAGTAGTTTTTCTTTGATCCATATCTTATTTGATCGTCCACAGATAATAAAACTATCATATGCCTTGGAAAGTGATTAGCAAAACGTCAATAGGCCTTCCTCTATCGATCCTCCTGGTCCTAGTAAGACCGGAAGCACGACCACCTCTAAGACTCGCCGGTCCTCCACGCCCACCAATAGTAGTCCCTCCTCGTGCACTACCTCTAAGACTAGTCCGTCCTCCACGCCCACCTATAATAGTCCCTCCTCGTGCACTACCTCTAAGAGTAGTCCGTCCTCCATGGCCACCAGTCCTACCTCCTCGTGTGCCACCGGAACCTCCACTACAAACACCCGTTTGGCTAGAGCTCGTGTTGGCATCGGTCCTTGATTTTTTGGTGCATGTCCTAACATTGTGTCCCGGATCGTCACATTGTCCACAGTTGTTGATGTCCGGTGGCTCCATGAAATGACCGCTACCAAACTGTTTCATTCCGGTGTAACTAGCTAGATCATCCATGTCACTCCTAAACCTCTTCTTCCTTCTTCTTCCCTTTGTAGGCACCATGAGTTCAGGGTCAGGCACGATATGTGGGCCATCATACTCAGGCCACTGTGACTGGTCAAGGAAAGGATGAAATCGAGGCGCCCATGTCAACCTCGTGGCTTCCAATGTGAACTCCTGCAACCGCACGGTCCTCCCATCAGAAACATGCAAGTTTCTCGCCTTGGCCGCCGTCATCAAATGCGAGCACGGCCAGTGGTACTTATGAGGCCTCTCACACTGACACCACCGGTTCTTTAGGTCCACCTTATACGCAGCACCGCCGTAAGCAACACCGTCTCGTGATGTGCCACCTGGCTCGTCCACTTGATAGATCATTTCTTTGTCGTTGAATCTAATGATTTGTTGATGCGAGGACTTCCCTGCTTGAAACCTCAACCAATCATCAACCTTGTCGATACTCTTTTTTTTCACCTATCCATTTGGCGGTGGTTTCGGAATGCCTAAGAAAATACTCGTTCAGCTTGAAGAAGGTGTATTTCAGTATTGCAGTCACCGGCAAAGAACGGATGCCCTTAAGCACATTGTTGAAGCATTCAACCATGTTGCTCGTCATGTCACCGTATCTCCAACCTCCTTCATCGTAAGCGCGTGACCACTTATGCTTCTCCCCATAATTCCTTTCCAAGAATGCTCTTCCACCTTTGTTCTTTGCCAATGCCTTGAAGAGTTTATCATACCGGATTTTGAATGAACTGACGGTGAATGCCACACAAACATGGGTAAGGTCTTTGCAAAACTCCTTGCTCTTGCATGCCCGGTAAAATTTCGCCAAATGCCTCATGCACCATCGGTGATGAAGCTTTGGAAGCCCAGGAATGACAACTTCTATGGCTTTGAGAATGCCATGGTGCCGGTTCGATATAATGCATACCTGCCTCTTCCCAATCACCTTGGTCCTCACATGCCCCATGAACCACTCCCAATTGTCATCATGCTCGGAAGGAACTAAAGCAAAGGCCACCGGCAACACGTTATCATTGGATGGATGAGCCATTGCCACCATTAGTGTGCCCTTGTATTTGCCGGTCAAGAAAGTGCCATCTATAGACAACACCGGACGACAATGTTTAAATGCCTCGATGCATTGCCCAAAACTCCAGAAGGCACGATGAAACACTCCGTCAATGTCCTCAACCCCATGTTGCATGCCTAGGTTCTTATGTGCAATGGCTCCAAACATCCTCGGAAGAATATTGTATGCGGCCGCATAATCACCGTGCAACATCCTAATAGCATTTGACTTGGCCTTCCATACCTTCCCATAGTTGACCTTGTATCCGTACATTTTTTCAACAATACTCATCAAAAACTTAACCTTCACGGTTAGGTCATGGGATATCTCATTCAATAATTTGTAGCCGAGAAACTCTGACGTGAGTTGACGATGGCCCTTGCTTCGGTCAGCTTTGTCTGGAGGTTGTTGACACCAGAATTTGGCACGGTCAAGAACTTAATTAATACGGCCTCAAATGGAGAAGTGATCTAAATAAAAAAGTTCCTTATTATCGATATGAACATATTTGAAGTTTGGGCCATCGCCATCCGATCTCATCTCGCAGGCCGAAGTTGTGTTCGAAATACTGAGATTTTGTATTCAGAACACTATTCGGCTCATTACGCCCTCAAGACCGCCTCTTATGAAAACTGATCTACATGGATTGTCTTCGTCTCGTCGAAACGATCGATTTTGATATAAAAATCGTTCCAATCCGAGTTCGTATGCAAAAGTTAGAGCTATCAGAGTGCAGCCATGTCATGAGGCGTGATGTGGCGCACCCCACCAGACCTATGTCTGATGGGTAGCACGAGGGAACGGGTGTTTTACGTAATAGTCCGTTTTGAGCGAGCGATTTGGCCTTTAAGACCACCTCTGATCAAAATATGTTCAGCACAAAAGTTTTTCGTCTCGTCGAAACGGTCAAGATTACTTTTGGACTCGTTTCCATCCGAGGTCGTTTGCTGCCTCAAACATGACCCGCAAGGTGCAGCCAGGTTGTAAACCGAACAGTTTTGGAAAGCTTGCCGGGCAAAAAACTTGCCGGGTGAAAAGCTTGCCGGACAGAGACCTTGCCGGGGAGGAAAGCTTGCTGGGTGAAAAGCTTGCCGGATGAAGACCTTGCCGGGGATGAAAAAAAGCTTTCCGGGTGAAGACCTTGCCGGGGGTGAAAAGCTTGCCGGGAAAAAGCTTGCCGGGGTGAAAACTGTCAAGGCCAATCCGACCAGAAGATGAAGATGGGCTCAAATAATTATCTAGATGGACTCGGATGAAAAAGTGTTCAACACGGGAGTTGTTCGTAACATCGAAACGGTCAACTTTGCTTTTGGTGTAATCATCATCCGACGTAGTATACGACCTGCAGAGACGCTGCAAGAGTCGGACGGTCCAGTCAGCTACATGAACGAGTCCGACTCGAAATTAAAGATGACCCCGTGGAGTATTCAAGATGGCCTTATTTGGAAAAGTGATCAACAAACGGATTGTTGGCCTCGTCAAAGCACACAAAATTGATATTTGAACCGTCTCCATCGGAAGTCATATGCAGATTCTACGGCCCACGCAAGGAGCAAGACAGAAGATTGGACCAGATTCGGGCTGAATCCGAGTGGGACCAGAACTAGGACTCTAGGACGTGAATTGATGTAATTTTCTTGTAAGGAAAGCCTAGATAAATCCTTTGATTGTACGGGAAGTCCACTCGCCTCTTATATATGTTGGGGGTGACGGCCGACTGAACAACACACAATCGAACAAATCAATCTACTAATTTTTCGTGTTCATCTACTTTTTATCTCTCCCTTGTATCTTTCTTCTCGTTCTTCGCTAGTTCTTCATGCTGGAGGGCTGCAGATCCACGAGGCTCTAGGGGTGAGCGAATCGACCTGGAGCAGCCCATAGCCGCCGCAAGCCCTGACGGGGTCCCTCCCGGGCAAGCGGGGCTTCGGGTCTACAAAAGCGCCCGCCGACTGTCTTGCGTATCGCGCTGTCGGTCGGGTCTCCTTCGACGTGAGTTGCGGTGCATCACCCCCGGCGTCGAGGATACACGTGACGTGTTCATGTGTCAACACACTTTTTGGCGACTCCGCTGGGGACGAAGTTTCGAACTGTCTCTGGCCCGTTCTTGCTACGAAGAGATCGTCATCAAGTTGCTGAAATCTACAAAGGTAATATGAATACCGAATTCCCCTTTGTAGATGCAAATAATTCATATGTTGTTGCTGGATCACCTAATGAGCATAATGTATCGGCTAGCCCTAGTTTTATCAATCATGCATCTAATTATGCGCAAGGGCCGGTGCAAAACAATTTTCATGCTTCAAATTCTTATGATTTTAATAACGTACAACATATGTATCCAAACTCTCATGCATCGGCAACCCCACAAATCCATATGCCAATGAACAACATGATGGGTTTGGTTAATCAATTTGAAACACCTCATGTTAAAATTTCCAATAGCATACAAGAAAGTGTTTCACCTTTTTATTCATCGGCAACTGATTTGCAATATGTAAATCCAACTTTGCCAATGGATGGGAAAATTGGCCATTCTACTACTAGCTATTCGGCCAGTTACTCTCAACCATCATATGCTACACCTCATGTTAGTAATTTTTCAGCACCGTATGCAACTGTAGATGTTCATAATTCGGCCCCGCATCTTCATGGTCACAGCCGAATAAGTGAAAAATTTACAGGAACACATGTGCCGTCATCAAATACTGTAGCATATAATGCATACTCTACGCAATTCAAGAATTTCGGCAACACTCACGAATCATTGCCGAAAGAATCTGAAAGCGTTGCGGAGCAATCCCTTCTAGAAGCGGTTGTAGCTGCATTAAAAAAGAGTTTGGCACAAAACAAGAGGATTAGTGCCCTTTGCCTTGAACAATATGAAAAGGGGTTGTTTCCTGATTATGCTGCAATAAAAGCTAGAGTTTTGCAAGAAGATGAATCTTTGCCAATTGATAAAATTGGCGAGCAAAAATATGGTTTTACAACAATGCATATGCCTTCACCTAATACTACATCATATTATACAGCCCCTACACAATTGCAAAATTTTGGCAACACCCGTGTGTCATTGCCGAAAGAATCTAAAAGCATTGGAGGGCAATCGTATCCGGAGTGGGCTGAAATTGAGAAAAAGCTTAAAGCCAACTTTGCCGCTCGCCGCCAGAAACAAATAGAAAAAGAATTGGCTCAGATAAAAGAAGCATTGCCAATTGGTAGTATCAATGAAAAGAAGGATGATTTGGAACTTGAAAGTGCTTCGGTTGAAAAAGCTGAATCAAGTAGCATATATTCTGAATCCATCAAATCCAAAGAGGCAAGCATTATTGAGAAAGGGCATGGCAAGCATAGCAAAACAACTGTGCTTGATTTTTCTGAAGTTAATGGAACCAACTTTCTGCCCTATGAGTTCCGTGCTGTAGAAATTGACAAGCCTCAAGGACAAGAGCAAGTAGCCAAACAAAGTTCGGCTGATAAGGATCTTCAAGGTAATGATGCACGGAATAAAGAAGAAGATGATGAAAAGGCGTTGGAGAGTCATCCAAAGATAGAGCAAGATATTGTTCAAGTTACACCACAATCATGCTCTCTCAACATATTTGAAGAGGTATGTTTAGCAAGTAATTTACCTATTTTCAGATTTGGTCAGGACTTTATTATTGATGCATCTATTAGAAAAATCCTCATAAGTAATTTTGAAAGACCAATGAAGAAGGGTAATTTACTTGCTAGCAATAAAGTTGTTATTGAGCATATCGGTCAACCCATTACGCCATTTATAAAGACCGATAGTGACTTATTATTACATCCAAAGCTTTCCCCGTTGCTTTATCTAAAGTTCATATCTATTTGGGTAGCTTTGCTTATTTCGTACTTGGCTTGCACTTGGTCTCAATTGAGACATGTATGTTCTAACTATTTTCGTTTTAGAAATTTAAAGCCAAGGTTAAATTCTATTGAGAAAACCGATGCTAGTATAATACCTTACCCAAAGACATCGGAAATAGAGTGCAAAACACAATGCATAACCGAATGGTGTGGTGCAAAATTTGAACCATTCGTTTTCTTAATTCCAAAGCCGTTCTCACAGCAAGATCGGCTAGAAAATAAAAGGTTTACCTTTAATTCAAACATGTGTGATCAAATCTTTGATTTGTTGTTGAAGAATAATTATATTAGAATTCTTGATCACCATGTTGAGCCATCTGTCCAGGGACGAATGTATTGTAAGTTGCATGATTCGTCCAAGCATAGTTTTGAGGATTGTAACATGTTTAGTCAAATAGTTAAATCGGCCATTGATAAAGGACGATTGAAATTTTTTGAGACACCAAGAGATGACCAGTCTATTCCGATTGGTCCCGATGGTAGAAAGTTTTTGCATCGGCTGCTTCAAGCCGATCCATTTGAAGAGAAGGTAAAAACTGCAGGTGATGGGATCAAGCTTTCAAGTAAAGAAGTTGTCGAAGAGCATAATGAACATAATCTTGAGGGCAAGAATTCCATCGAAGCTACAATGGAGACGCCAAGGACTGGGGGGCAGCAAGCAAATCCAATGATCGATGAAAGCAAACCAAAAGAAAACAAAGGCCGAAATAAGCGCAAGTGTAAAAGATCAAAAATCACCTTCGCTGAACTATTGGAGAAATATCAAAAGATGAGTGAAGAGAAGAATGCTTATCGGCCCAATCATGCAAAGAAACCAAGATCACCCCCAAGGCGCAAATATGAGGATCCGTATTGGCAAAGTGAGAGTTTCAATGCAACATATTCATATCCTTATTTTGGGCCGCCAATGCCAATGCCGTGGATGCCTCCCTATGCTCATGTAGATCCATATTCATCATGGGACAGGTATGATACAAGGGCACATTCTCCATCTTATTTTAGACCATCTCACCAATATTATGCAGCTCCGAGAAGATCAACATTTGAACAGTCACACGTTAAAGAGCGTTTCACTTATAAGGAATCGGTCCGGACACCATGGATGAAAAAAGAGGTGGTCAAGCAAGTCTACCGCGTGAAAAGAGATGGTCGTCAGTGTGCTACTTCAGATTTGATCTCAAATAATAAAGAGCCAATTAAAGTGTTAACATTGGCTACAAAAGGCAATGAGACGAAGCAACCAATTATTGAGAGTCAAAGTGCCAAATCTGAAGAAAAGAAGTTGAGAGTGCACAAGGCCAAAAAGGAATTGCCATTGGTCAAAATAGAATCACAGCCGAGATGCCCACTCGGTTTATCGTATTGGCAAAAGAGGGAATTACACAAACTTAGTGCACAAGAACTTGAAGAAAGGAAGATGGCATGGGTTCCCAAAGGAAGTGCTCAAAATAAGAATTATGTGCAAGCCTCCATTACAAGAAGTGCGGCAAAAGTGAAGAAGGAAAAGAGTAAAAACTATGAAGGACCAAGCCGAAGGTTTCAACATCTTTGGTCTACACATTATCCATATTCTTCAACTATGCCATTAACGCCTATGCCATGGAATTCGTCATCAGGTATGATTGGTAACCCTCAATGGGCTTATTTTAATCCATGGATGCAATATAATTTCTTACGTCATGAAAGGGTATTACCAAGTCATTATACATTTGATTAGCTACAAGTTTGTTGCTGATCCAAAGGGCCGAAATACTTGATTTGTCATTTCATTTGTTTATTTCGGCTACATGTGCTTTGAATGAACTTTACATGGTAATGGCCGATATTTATCTATCGTCCTAAGAGTATGTCAATGCATGGCCGGTGTAGTATTCTAACATCGTCCTTAGCTTATTGGACGCCGAGACAAGGTATACATTTGTTGAAATATTATGTCTATGTTTATATTATGCTTGCACAAAATTGAGACATTATTTAGTGCCGAGTGCTTGCGTAGTAGCTTGTCAGATCGATGTCATTAAATACATGTTGCATAGGCCAATTCTTAGTGGTAGAATTGGCAAGTGGGCTTATGCTTTGATTGAATATGATTTGGCTTATGAATCTCTAAAATCCATGAAGGGCCAAATTGTTGCTAATTTCATTGTTGAACATTGGATTTATGACAAGCATGATAGTAATATGAACCTTGTTTCATTAGTACCATGGAGATTATACTTTGATGGTTCAGTTTGTAGCAATGGTCAAGGTGTTGGTATTGTTTATATATCTCCTCATGGTGCTGTTTTTGAAGCCTCATGCCGCTTAGAATATTTTTGCACAAACAATCAAGCCGAATATGAAGCATTGTTATTCGGCCTGGAGATGTTACTTGCTATAGGTGTTACATATATTGAGGCTTATGGTGATTCGTTACTAGTGGTGCAGCAAATATCCAAAGTCTTTCAGTGTATGGTAATCGTTGGGTGGACTGCCATATGTATGGTAATCTATAGAGATGCTATAAGGGGCTGTTTGATCGCAACCCTCAACTGCCGATCCAAAAATTTAGTCGTTGACCAGGCTTGGCGTCCTGGGGGTTTTTTTTTTGAAAACCCCACCATATATTGATTAATTCAAAACATTCCTACAATCATTCATAACAAACTGTGCCACGCAGGGCATAATAGGATTAAAAAGAATACCATCTGATCTATTATCAAAGCTAAACTTAGCAATCCCATGAGCCACCATATTTGCCCTCCTATTAATCTTGGATATCTTCATACCCGGCATCAGCATTGAGACATTCATCGCCTCCTTCTTTAGGTCCACCAAGCTTGACCTATCAACACACTCTTTTCCAAATATCGAAGCTACAAAGGAGCAATCGGTTTCCAAAATGATGGTTTTGTCAAGAGTGATTCCAATATACATGCCAGAGAGGGTCGCTCGTAGCTCCGCTTTCTCGACGCTATGGCAAGCACCAATATAATCCCAAGAGGAGATGATAACCTTTCCATTGTGGTCTCTAACCACCACCCCCACGCTCGCAGATTTGATGGCCTCCACAAAACTTGCGTCGACATTAACCTTGTAAAAACCCAAATCGGGAGTCTTCCACGAACTGACCTCCCTCTCCAAATTTGTGTTTACCTGTATATCTTCCACCACTTGCTTACCCTTGTTGCACATCACCACCTGCATGTTTGCCTGACAAGACGAGAAAGTAGTCAAATAACTTTGAACAAAACTTACCGAAGTCGCGATGGATTCCTTTCCCTTACCAAAAATCAAATCATTCCTCAAGTGCCAAGCTCTCCAGAACATGAATATTGTCTGCTCATGCATATGCAAATTTAATTGATCCAATAATATAAGAAACCAGTATGGCCCAGAATATTTGAGAATGTCTTCAGTTGGTAGATTCCATACTTCCCTCAGAGCCATACGAAAAGCACGTGCCTTTGGACAATTTACCAATGCATGAAAAGTACATTCATCTTCAGTACCGCAAATCGAGCACGTACCTAGAATAGTTTCATGGTGTTTCACCCTGTTAACTTGAACCGCCAAACTATTAGAAGCAACCCTCCAAGCAAAGATTTTAATTTTCTGAGGAACATTCGCTTTCCAAATTATGTCCCAGAGCCTCCGTTCCCCCTTCACGGCATTACTAGAATTCCTGGACTCACCTATTGATTGCTTGAGAGACAGTGCTAGTCTATACGCACTCTTGACAGAGAATAATCCATTTTTCTCATAGTGCCTGATACGTCTCCAACGTATCTATAATTTTTTATTACTCCATGCTACTTTATCTACTGTTTTAGGCAATATTGGGCTTTATTATCCACTTTTATATTATTTTTGGGACTAACCTATTAACCGGAGGCCCAGGCCAGATTTGTTGTTTTATGCCTATTTCAGTATTTCGAGGAAAAGGAATATCAGACGGAGTCAAAACGGAACGAAATCAACTAGAGAAGTTATTTTTGGAAGGAAACCCACCTGATGGACTTGGACCCCACGTCAGAAGAGCCACGAGGCGGTCACGAGGGTGGAGGGCGCGCCCTCCCCCCTGCCTCGTGGGGCCCCCGTAGCTCCACCGACGTTCCCCCTTCACCCATATATACCGTCGTACCCTAAAACTTCCAGAACAGAAGATAGATCGGAAGTTCCGCCGCCGCAAGCCTCCAGAACCACCAAAAACCAATCGGGACCCCTTTCCGGTACCCTGCCGAAGGGGGGATCCATCTCCGGTGGCCATCTTCATCATTCCGGCGCTCTCCATGACGAGGAGGGAGTAGTTCACCCTCGGGGATGAGGGTATGTACCAGTAGCTATGTGTTTGATCTCTCTCTCTCGTGTTCTCTCTCGTGTTCCTCTATGACACGATCTTGATGTATCCCGAGCTTTGCTATTGTAGTTGGATCTTATGATGTTTCTCCCCCTCTACTCCTTTGTGATGAATTGAGTTTCCCCTTTTGAAGTAATTTTATCGGATTGAGTCTTTATGAGAACACTTGATGTATGTCTTGGTGATCAACTTGCGGGTTTCGTGACATTGGGAACCTATGCATAGGGGTTGTCACACGTTCTTGATTCTCCGGTAGAAACTTTGGGGCGCTCTTTGAAGTACTTTTATGTTGGTTGGGTAAATCTGAGATTGTGTGATGCATATCGTATGATCATGCCCACGGATACTTGAGGTGACAATGGAGTATCTAGGTGACATTAGGGTTTTGGTTGATTTGTATCTTAAGGTGTTATTCTAGTAGAAACTCCAGGGTTGTTTGTGACACTTATAGGAATAGCCCAACGGAATGATTTGAAAGAATAACTTTGTGGTGGTTTCGTACCAGACCATAATCTCTACGTTTGTTCTCCGCTATTAGTGGCTTTGGAGTGACTCTTTGTTGCATGTTGAGGGCTTGTCATATGTTCTATCTATGTTATTATTGTTGAGAGAACTTGCACTAGCGAAAGCATGAACCCTAGGCCTTGTTTCCTATCATTGCAATACCATTTACGCTCACCTTTACCACTTGTTACCTTGCTGTTTTTATATTTTCAGTTTACAAAAACCTATATCTTCTATCCATATTGCACTTGTATCACCATCTCTTCGCCGAACTAGTGCACCTATACAATTTACCATTGTATTGTGTGTGTTGGGGACACAATAGACTCTTTGTTACTTGGTTGCAGGGTTGCTTGAGAGAGACCATCTTCATCCTCACACCTCCTACGGATTGATAAACTTTAGGTCATCCACTTGAGGGAAATTTGCTACTGTCCTACAAACCTGTGCACTTGCAGCCCAACAACGTCTACAAGAAGAAGGTTGTGTAGTAGACATCAGTGCCAAGCAAGTAGATCTCCCTCACCCAAATTCAGAATATGAAGCTTTAGAATTTCCTCTGCATCATGAGGATAAAATAAATGTCTGGTCAGATTCTCATCCCACCTCCTAGACCCACTCATAAGTAATTCAGACACCCATTTGATCCTCGTTCGATTCTTTTAGCAGTTATTTTTGGCATGTTATCCCTCCAGATATTAATACTGGTTCCATCGACAACTCTCCAAATAATGCCCTTTTTCAACAACTCAAGCCCATGCATAATACCTTGCCAAGTAAGGGAAGTCGCTTGCGGAAACACCGTATCGATTAGGTGTCCATGAGGATAATATTTAGCTTTCATCACCTTTGCACACAAGGAATCCGGGTAAACCAATAAGCGCCAAGCTTGTTTGGCCAAAAGCGCTTGATTAAAAAGCCTTAGGTCTCGAAAACCCATTCCCCCTTCACTTTTTGGCTTTGTCATATTATCCCAAGCCAGCCAATGGTTTTTTTTTCCTATTCTCCTCATCTCCCCACCAAAAATTCCTGATAATCTGAGATAACTCATCACAAATTGAAACAGAAAATTTAAAAATACCCATGGCATAGACCGGAATAGCCTGAATAACAGACTTAATCTGGATTTCCTTCACTCCACTTGAGGCATATTTTTCAATCCAGTCCGAACCCCGCTTGAATTGGCATCCTGTTTGAATTGGCATCATTTTTTTGGCACGCCCAACCCACCCTAAAGTCGTTGGCAAAGCTGGGGCGGCCAGATCCTCATGTTAGCGTTGCAACAACAATTCACAATTTTGCGTTAAACAGAAGCTCATAATAGGCCCAATCAATCATCATCGGCTGACACCATGTGTAAAGACACCCCAACCACGCACCAAATAACTCCACTCTCTTGTTGGAACAAAATATTGTCTCCAACTGCAACCGAACGCGATATACGAACGAAAAAAACACCCCAATAACATAACTAAAACATAAACCCAACACGGATAAAATCAAAACAAAACAACCGATCGCAGTAATCTATTAGATTTCTTTTGTGCGAGAGTATTCTATTAGATACTAGTATAAAAGAGTTTATTTTTGCGGGAAAGATATGAAAGTGTTAATCTAACAAGTGAATAACGGTGCGGCGAAGCGCGCGATCGTTACACATTTCGTCCTTTTTTTGCATCTATTTGGATTGATATTATTTTGCAACAAAAGAGCGGACCTGTCGTACGCGTTCAACTGTACTGTGACACGATCAACACGGCGGTCGTGTCACGTGGTTGCATCACATCGCGTCCTTTCGTGAGTCTTGTCTGCGCAGGCCACCGTCGCTTTCCCACCATCTGCTTAAGTAGGGCAAACCAAAGGCCTCCTTTGATTACCTCGCACCTTAATTCTGTTTCGTTCTCTTGTACATGGGCCAAGGGTTTTTTGTCAGAACTGAAGCGTTTCCTTTCGGTCAGAATTCTTGTTCTTCATCCAGACTTCTGGACTATTGGTATTGTTGACAACAAGGAAGTTTCAGAATCACTCGCTGCCATTATCTTGGTTGGGGCATGGACGGTCTGGATATAACGAAACAATAGGAGACATGGGGTACGATGTTGTTCCATTTAGGCTTCTGACAAATGGGCAATTGATACTATTCATGACCTTGCTACATTGGAAGGAGTGAGAAGCACCAAATGGAAGCAAGGTTAATGGAAGCTTTGACGATCCGGGATGGTATCCGTTTAGCAATGGGTCTTGGCCTCCACAAGGTTATCATCGTGAGTGATATGCAGGAGGCTGTCCGGATGCTGCAAATTTCGAGGGCGGATATTGCTTCCATTTGTTATGAGGTCCAGGAGGTGAGCTCCGGTTTTGATTCCTTCGTTCTCGTGCATGCAAACCGGGAAGAACGCGAAACAAATAATTACTGTTTTCCTTTTTCGTTAACATCTTAAGCACCAGTGGTCTAGTGGTAGAATAGTACCCTGCCACGGTACAGACCCGGGTTCGATTCCCGGCTGGTGCATTTTTTTGCTGTCGAGTTGATTTTTATCTCATTCTCTGTGTCTTTTACGCTTCTGTGCCACTGCGTGTGATTCAAACAGCACACTGTCTCACCATACTGACAGCCTCGCAGGGGAGGAAGGTAACTAACTCAAAGGTGAAGGTAAAAGATCCGATAAATTCATTGATCTGCCGATGATTACACCACCAGACCGACTGATGCCAGTGACACCGTCACACATGTTTCGTCACAGCGGAGCATCACCCGTCCAAGATTTGTCGACGCAGCTGAAAACTACCTGCATGTCCATGTCGTGTTCGGCACCGCCGGTGAACCGGCTCAAAACTCGAGGTCCGGCACGACCACGTCGCCGCTCTCCACCTCGGCGTCCGTGAGCGTGAGCGCCCTCTGCAGCTTCCTGCCGCAGAACACCTCCACCTCCGCCGCGTACGTCGCCGTCACCGGCTTGTGGTCCGACAGCGTCAGCTCCGACCTGCCGTAGCCCAGCAGCCTCACCCCCTTCCCGAACGACAGCACCCGGTCGCACCACGCCGGCGTCCTCCTGCCGCCCTTCTGGTCGTCGCCGATGTACCTCCCCGTCCCGACCTCGTACTTGTACGTGGGCGCGAACTCCAGCACCCCCTCGCTCCACCCCTCGAACGCCCGCCCCTTCCTCAGCTCCCGCTTCAGCTGATGATCACATTCACAACAAACGGAGCATCAGCAGCCAGTTCAGAGTCCATGGCGGAGATGATGATGATGAACGAAACTGCGTACCTGATCTTTCTCGGCTAGCTGAGGCCAGTCCATGGCGGCGATCAGGCTGTGGGTTCTGTCGTACGGCACGTCGATCCGGTAGTTCAGATCGCCCAGCCAGAAAATCCTCCTGCGGAAGAACATGTCTGTCAGTCAGATCACCGGGTGATGCATTGGTGGATGCAATTCAGTGGTACATGATCACTGACTCGTGGTCGTAGATGTCTCTGGGCAGCTCGAGGCCGCCGGGGCCGGCGAAGCGCGTCCGGCGGTGGATCTCCTGCACGTCGGCGTTCCGCTTGAGGAGGTTGCCGGGCCGCTCGCCGGCGGACAGGTGGGTGCACACGAAGCAGAACATGGTCTGGTAGATGGACATGCTCGCCGACACCGACCCCTTGTTGCCGATGTACCCCATGGCGCCCACGCCCACGGTGGACACCTTGATGTTCTGGACGCACCTCCGCAGGCCGCGCCGCACCCAGATGGTCAGGAACACGCCCACCATCTGCTTGCTCACGATCCTCACGAACGGCGACCTGCCGCCGCCCTTCTTCTTGCCATGACCACGCGCGGCCTCGCCGTCGAGGTCCAGGTCCAGGTCAGGGACCATGGCCGGGCAGTCGTCGGCGGCGGCCCTGGACTTCATGAACGACCTGTGCGCGGTGAACGATCTCGGCGACTTGAACGACGCCGACGACAGGGACGCGGTGGCCATCAGGTCCAGCGGCTGCTCCGGCCAGGCGAGCCCGATCCGGTCCGTCTTGCTCATCGTCTTCAGGAGCGCCCTCTGCTGCGCCCTTGGCTGCTCGTCCTCCATGGCCCCGAGCATCCTGGGGGTGGCGGCCACGTACTCCTCGGGGTACACCGGGAAGCTGAAGGGCGCGTCGTCGTCGGTTTCGGTGTCGGTGCCGCCGGGGAACAGCTCGTCGGAGCCGTCGCGGGTCGGGGTGGCCGGGTGGCTGCGGTACCGGTACTTGGGCCTCGAGCAGGACGGCTGGGTCCGCGTGAGCGTGTCACGTATCAGCGCCTCCCACGCCAGCGCCGGCCGGACGTCCTCGGCGCCGAGCACGTTGCCGGCGTTGAGCGGCACCACCTCCTGGAAGCCGAGCACGTACATGTCGGCCTGCTCGCCGCCGGTGGTGCCGAGCCACTCGGCGATGTCGAGGCCTTCCGGCGGCTCTATGCCGGCGGCGTTGTACGTGCCAATGCAGATCCTGCAGCACGAACCCATCAGCACCATGCCACGACGAACCGCGAGAAACAGAAAATGCGCCGCGATCGTACCTGAGCTCCTTGGTGCTGATGTACTGCGCGCGCATCGTCTCCGAGTTCCGCCGCCGCAGCTTGTACGGCGCCGCGTCCAGGCTCTCCTCTGCAGATCGTTCAACAAAAACAGGGCGGCTCATGAGGAATCACTCTGAACTTTGCTTCCGATTAGTACTACTCCTAGTTCAGAATGCAAATTTTGGCGGTGGTAACACGCAACAGGTGTTCGTGGTCAGAAGCAACGCTGATCATTGTGAGAATGCGCAAAATCGGCAACAAGTCCTCAACCAAAATCAAGTACTGGCACTGATCTACTTTTGACGGTGGGAATCTGGTTTCAGCCATGTTTCCCCAATAGGGCTAAACGGTCCAAAGCCGCACTTTTCCCCGTCTTCAGGATCGGATAAGAACAGCTCATGGATCCGCGGAAGCACACAACCAACTTTCCAAACGTGAGAACGAGGTGAAACTGAGATGTAAAAAAGCTCACCGGCGATGTCCACGCCGCCGGCCTCCTGCTCCGCCCCGGCGCCGTCGCAGCCGCAGCTCTCATCTGCGCGAGTCGGACAGCGAGCAAACAAGGTGAGAAGGGGATGAAGGAAGGAGGCTGCGATGCCCGGCGACCGAAACTCGAATCACAGAGCCCGAAAGGAGGAGCCTCAGCTTACTGCGTACCTTGCTCCCCGTCGTCGTCGCCGTCGTCCTCGTCGGCGTTGAACTTGGCGTCCTTGCTCCTGAGGTTGAGCCATTTCTTGAGCACCACCTTGGGCCAGAACACCTGCATACACACAACACCAAATCAATCACCAAGAACACGAAGAACACACACACACTACGCTTCATGGACGGGCTCTGAGCGGCGCCCCTGCTCTACCTGGTCTCCCGGCGTCCTCTGATTCTGCGCCACCATCGCCCCCGCTCTCCCAGAGCTCTGGTCCTGCTTCTTCTTCTTCTTCTTCTTCTTCTTCTTCTTCTTCTTCTTCCCTGTGCTCTTCAGTGCCGCGAGCGCCAACCGAATCTGAAAGCCGCCTGCGCTGCGCTGTGGTGGATTGGTGGTGCGGGCGCCCGTGAGCTTGCGACAAGGATTCTCACTTCAGACGGGACAAGGGCACATGGTGGTGGTTCGCGCGCTGGGCCGAGCCGAGTAGACAGCAGGTGGCGCCAAGCTAGCGGTGGATATATATAGGGGAGGCGTTCCATCCATCGTCGACGGGCGGGCCACGCGTGTGTACTTGCTTTCCTTTCGGCGACACGGCCATTACTGCGCACTCACGCTGACGCCCGCCTAATTAGCCCAACCTGTTGACATTGGATCCATCATCACGGGGACGCCATGGTCCGTTGGAAAAAAGATGATTATCTTAACTGAAAGGAACCCCCGATTAACCTATTTATTTTTGCAGTGGTGTTTCATGGTTATTATCCTGTTCATTTTGTGGCTGGGAGTTGGGCGTCTGATAGTGCAGAATAAGGCCACCGTGCAGACGACCTCAGCTGATCAGAATGGGATTAAGAATGATGCGGCGATGTCGAATCTCTCGGCCGCTACGTGTTTGTTGACTCACTGACACGCGGTGTGCCTGTGATTTTTCTGCTTTCTTGTTCCTCTTCTGAAGATCGGAGAAGATGTTTCTGTACTTCTTGTTGGTTGCCACCAGACCGCAATCTATGCCACATGATGAAGGGAATCAAGTAGGTCGTCTCCTGATCACTTTGAACCCAGCCGAATCATGGAGCATAACCCACCCGATATATCATTTTCTTGCGCTAGTGGCTAATTGCCATGGCAAATTCCCGGTAAAAACCATGGGGCCATGGCATCACCTTGTGGCGCATTTTTCCTGCATTTTAAACGTGGCGTGGTCATCATATCACCGTGTGGCAAGCGAAGCACGGGCCCCCTTGAAAGTTTGAAACCGCCGGCACGATCTGTGAGCAATGATGGAGGGGGCGTGTCGTGATCGTCGCGCACGATCCTGATTACGGCTTGACAGAGGCAATTAAGACTTTTCTTTTTTCCTTTAGTTGCTTCTTGATTAGCTGCTGTTCACGTCATTTTCTCGCTTGCTTGGGCTCTGCTGCTGCTGATTAGTCGGGCTCGACATTGCTCGGCTCTGTAGAGAATAGAGAATAGAGATGGCTAGGGGTGAAATGGCGGATTTCAAATAGAGAATAGAGGCTATGTGTGTATTCACATGGACGGATTTCGCCTCGCTGTACAACCGGATTTAGCAAACTCAGACTGTCAAACGTCTGATGGCGCGTCCACGGACCGACCGGGCGCGCCTCATATGTCGCCTAACACATCCACGTCTCTTATATCCGAAATCTTAAAACCATGCAATTCATGTAACACTACGTAATCAACATTTCATCGCCGGACAAAAGGAACATAGTTCATTGGAGTGCAACGTCGGACAGTGCAAATCCATACTACAAATTGCTTATAAAACATAGATGAAATATAAATAGAACGGGGAAGGGCGGAGGAAATCACCATCTCCTCGTCGGCCCCTTCCTCTTCCGGTCGTTGGCGCGGTTGTGCCCCTCCTCCATGTAGACGTCGGCGTGCAGAAGTGTGTCGTCGTTAGAGCTGGAGGTGGAGCCGTTCATCAGGTCGGAGTCGGAGCTGCACCTTTTGCCCGACAACCTGCGGAGCAAGCGGTCCTGCTCCTTCGCATGGAGGGCCGCCTTCGACTTCGCCCCCGCCGCCGCCTTGTTTGCCTCGCGCTCCGAAAACTCGATGGCGAGTCGGAGCACCTTGGCGTTCTTGTGTTGGTGGCACCGCGCATCCGTCTCCGCCGTCGTGAGAGAGCGGGGGAGGATCGACGCGAGGAGCGCGACCTCGGGATCGACCTGCGCTCTCGTGCACGGACATTGCCTCCCCCGCCGCTGCCCTCTCCCTCGCCCACTGCCACTCGCGTCGGGTTGCTCGTGCCTCGGACTCCGAGTGCGCGCCGGCCCCGACGCGGACACGAGGAGCCAGCGATGGTTGGGCACCATCTCCGGAGCAGAGGGTGGTGGTGGTGGGCGGCGGCATACCTGGAGGAGCAGAGTGGAGCGGCCGGAGCTGCGCGTCGGGCGGGAAAGGTCGGCGACGTCATCTGCGCTGCATCAACGACACTGAAGAAGGTGACCCGCCGTTGCCGGATCCGCCTTGGTCGACCATGGAATGCCTCAACGCGATACAGAGGGCGACCTCCTCCACATCGTCAGGCTCCGCTTCGTGCAGCAGGCTTGCCCAGTCGTCGTCGGAGCCGGATTCCCTACCGGAGGCAGTGATGCTTCGGTCGCCGGCCATTGAATGCGTTCGAAGGGGATCGAAAGTGGAGTGGACGAAGAGCAGAGTGAAGTGGAGGCGCCGGGGCGTTTCAGAGGGTTTGGAGGCGCCCGGCTGTAGATGCTCTAAACTACGTGAGACGCGCTTTGCCACTAGGTCCCCCAGTCGTGAGTTAGGTTTTTTGGTAATTAAAGTTAGAGAGGTAAGGAATTTTACACTGAAAATCAATGACCTAAATTAAACTTAGTTGACCGATATTTTTGGTTTATTCGGTTTTATGGTGTTCATTTTTCAATTCGGCATTTCCATCGCTAGTTGTATGTGCTCGGATGTATCGGTTTTCATTCTACGTAAATTACCAAAAATGACGTAAATTTCCATCGCTAGTTGTATACGCCCACCGGCGGTGCACAACCAATTCACTTCCTGACACATGGGGCAAAAATGCAAAAAAAAAAAAACCTCGATGCACTAGGAGGCTCCATTCCTAGTGAGCTTAATAACTTAAAACATTAAACCAAGCAACAACTGAGTCTAAGTGTAGTTGTTCCATAGCCGAGTCTCCATCGACATGCCCACATCTAATTTTTCTCGCCTACAGTGGCTAAAATCATTTTTGAAGTCCCAAAATTATCACGTGAAAAATATCAGGTGCTCCCAGCCCTCCTATGCTTCAATGATACGGAGTTCCTGTGTCGTTGGATCATGGATCCAACAGGCGGAATGGGAGCTGGCACAAAGTTATAGGAAACCCTCTGAAGAGTCCCAAATTTTGCCTATGTCTAGAGGCACTGATACTCACCGAGTGATCCATGATTCAACGGTCCAGATGCTCTCATATCATGGGAGCATGAGAGGGCTGGGAGCACCTAATTTTTTTCACTCCTGCTGATAATATACACAAACATATTTCTCAAACCCTCCCTAGAGTCCCAAATATATTGCTTTCGAATTTATAGACTGCTTACACATATTTAGTAAGGCTTAGATGAGGTAAATTGATAATGTACATAAACATATTTTCGAATCGTGCAGATCAATGACCCACGATCTACATGCCACAAATCGCCTTCCTTGTCATAGTTGCAAAGACCAGATACTTTGTTACATTTTCTGGATAGGCCCTCCACCCCCGCGACTTAGGCTCGGTTTTGGTCGTCTATGACTTTGTTTTTTTTTGTCGGCATTGAGCTACCAATGTGTGTGTATTCGTGTTGACTGTGTGTATCTTAGTTGACATAGCCCGGATCTGTATTCATAATGCTATGTACTTGCTTGATGCTATATTTTAAGCTAATTGGGAATTATATTTTATCAAGAAAAAAATTCACGTATTTGCTTGCTGGACATATTTCGCCTTCCGGTATAATACACACTTCCCCGAAGTCACATCGAGCATATCTGGCCCTCTTTCGCCAGGATCATGCCCCCTCTCTAAATCGTGAACGATGCGGCATCTCCTTTCGTCTCTCCGGCCTGCCTCTCTCCAAGAATGCGCTGCCCTACGCTTGGTCTACATCGTAGTACAGCTCAGGCGTCTTCATGGCGATGGCTACGCTCCACGTGCGCCAAAAAAAGTTAGCCAAGGCTGGGCCATGAAGAAGAGATTCCACATGCATCACCACACAAGCGGCCATCACAAATAGACATGTATCGATCGAACAGAGACGGTGCGCATCGTGAGCTTTGCATCGTACAAGACGCCGAATCAAGACAGGTACAACGCAAGAAATGGGCACATGATTTAAGCTCTTGTTGAAAGCAGTTGATGAAGTGTACTGTTCTTGTCGACGATCGACTGAAGGAGTATGGACGAACAGCTTGGACCTGAACAGTGGCTAATTATTTCAGCAGACTGTACATATCCAGAGCTTCATTAGCGAATGGATGAAAGCTCCCCCACATTTTGGAGAGGAAAAGGAAAGGCCGGAAGATTCGCCAAGGCTGCTAACGGCAACGGAATAGCCGAAGTACAATTTGTACGTTGATTTTTCTACGGGAAGTTTAGTAGCATATCATGGTATCATTACTAGCCTGACCCGAAATTGTCAGTTGAGCAAGCCGGGCTCGATCGAGGCACCGTCCTTGCATAATGTCGAAAATAATGGCACCCTCCGTGCATTAGTTGTTGTTGTCCACTTGTCCTTGCTGCTGCTATGCTTTTCCACATTATCGAAAATAAGAAAGGCAGGCAAGAAGAAGTCGTCATAAAGTCGGCTAATAACAAGAGAACAAAATACACCCGTGAAAAAGAAGAAAGAATATAGATTAGTGTAGGTTGGTTTTTTCTAGGGGAAATTAGTAGCATATCATGTCATGAATTAGTTAATGGCTTGCAAGGGAAATGTCGGTTAAGCAAGCTAGCTCGATCAAGGCACCGCCCTTGCATAGTTTTGAAAATAAGGGCACCGTCCTTGGATTGCAGTCATGCTAGAAGTAGATGACGGTTTAATAGTTCGTCTGTTGATATTGGCCCAAGCTCACGCACCATATATATATATATATATATATATATACTTCATTTCCCCACTAAATAAACTCTCTTCCCACTATCTGTACCCTTTTAGGGCGTGCGCACATCCTCCCAACTAGTGCCGATCAGTTCCACGTTTTTGTCACGGCGGTGCTGATCAGTTCCAAGCTTCTTCTGCGAGCAAAGATAAAGAATTCAGTCTCAGGAAAGTATAGCGAGGCTGTCATCACTTCCAGAAACCGTCACCGGAACTTGAAGCGTAGTAGTACCTGACTGCTGGCCACGCCAACCAGCGTTGTGAGACGCATCGGCGCACCGACGAACTTTGAAAATGGAAGTGGTGATTTGTGTGCATATTTGGTGTTGGTGGAGTGGAATCATGGCCATGGCGCCTTAGCTTCTTGGTGGCCTGATGGGTTAATTATTATACAGTACTACTACCTCCGTTCCTAAATATTTGTCTTTCTAGACATTTCAAATGACTACCACATACGGTGTATGTAGACATATTTTAGAGTGTAGATTCACTCATTTTGTTCCGTATGTAGTCACTTGTTGAAATGCCTAGAAAGACAAGTATTTAGGAACGGAGGGAGTACTCAGTACGTAGTATGTTGGCGGGCGAGAGGTCACAGATCATGCTTGTTGCCGTCGACGATCGGGAGGGATATCCAAAACCTCCCGCAGATCAATGTAGAACTAGCAGTAGATGACTAGCACTCGCCAAGGCTGGTCTTGGGAAGATCAACACATGACGCACGAGACAGAACCTTCGGTCTGCGCTAGACTACTAGACCACCAGCAGTACCACTGCGTTCCTCCATTTTTTGTTCATTTGATTGACCTACGTATTAGTCACGCAATTGCAGTATTGCACCTCTATATATGCGGTCATCTCATACGGATCCAAAGACCTAAGCATTGCACATTAGTACAACATTGGTCAGTCAGTCTTGATTGCGTGCGTGCCGAGGCTCCCGCGTCGCCCCCGCGGGCGGCTCGGGATAAACCCTAGCCGCCGCCGCCACCTACCCTACCTCCACTGCTTCTCCTCCCGCCGCCGCCGGAGGGCGTCGCCGGGCAAAGCCCGTGCGGCGCCGGCGGGGACGTCTCACCCTCTTCTCGTCCAGGCATGGCGGCGCGGGGCGCTCGGCTGGCGACGGGGACTCGCGCGCGGATGTGGGCATGCCCACGCAGTGGGTGTGCAGTGCGGCGGCGCGGGTGGTGCGGAGCCGCGGATGGCTCGGCTGGGGGCTCAGCGCTGCTCTGTCCCGGGGAGCTCCTGCTTCAGATCTTGCTCCCTTGGGGCGGCAGCCTGCTCCCTTCGCCGGCGGTCCCCGTGGCCGAGGCGGGGGGCTGGTGGTGCAGGGCGGAAGCGGTGGTCAGCGCTGCGTGCGGGCTCGGGCGACGCGGTGTTCCTGTGAGCTGCGATGCCTGATTTGGGGGCTTCTCTTCGCCCAGATCTGGTCCCGCTGGTGCGGTGGCTCACATGGCCCGGCAGGCTCCATTGCTGCGGCTGGGGGGGGGTGTCGGCGGTGGCTGCTGTCGGCGGGGTAGGCGTGTGATGGTGTGTTGTGGCCAGTGGTGGGGGTTTGGGTGCAGGTGGCGGCCGAGACCGACCGGCTCTGTCTGTGCAGGTGCTCGAGGTGAGTGGCTGTGTAGCGGATGTCTCTTGCTGGACCTAGCGGGGACGCTCGTCGGGGACTGGCAGGAGTGAGTAGGTCTAGCGCTGCCAGACTCGGTGACCGGCGTGGCGGAGATGGCCGGACTGGGATGCTTCAGGCGAAAGCCTTCTGCCGACATCGTCGGCAACTATGATGGCGACGTCCTCGGGCGCTGTTTTCCCTTCATGAAGGCATCATTGGGGAGCTACCGTTGGCCGCTATTTTCCTGTGCTCTGGGCGAAAGCCTTAGATCCTTCTCTGGATCGGACGACGACGCCATCTTTGATGTCGTTTTTCCCCTTGGGGGCGTTGTTTTAGGAGCCATGGATCCGCAGTTGGTCTATTGATGTCTGAGTCGGAGCGTTGGTTTGTGATGTGGGTTTGCAGGGCGGTGGCGGTGGAGGTGCTCTGTGGTGGTGACCAATGCCTTGGTCATCCAGTGCTGATGGTTGGCCTCTCCTTTTGGGGGCTCGCGGCGACGGTGAGGTCTCGGTGATCGTTGCTCTTCAACGGCGTTTGAGATTTGGTTGCCTCGCAGAGTGCTCTGGTTCTCTCTATTTGCGATGGCGGCCGTGGTGTGGCCCAAAGGAGGTGCAGGATTGTCTCGGCGGATCATTGCCCTTCGGCGCGGTCTGTGGCTCTCTCTGTCGCGACGTTCCTAGGCAGTGGGATGCCCTTCGACGGTGGCTGCGACTTCCTAGCTCTTCAAGGTGCTGAGTGAATGCAGAGCAGCAGGCGACTTCTTCTCTACGTCTTCTCGGCGGCGGACCTCCTTTCGACCAATCCAACAAAGCTAGTTCCCGCTCTTCTCGGTCCGCCGGTGGCGATGGGTGCTAAGTTCTTGGTGTCGGATGCTTGTCGCAGCTTGCTTCTGGTTCTCTCTCTGTGGTTCTTTGTTCGTAGCTTAAGTTTGGTTCTCCTCTCTGTTTTTCTTTGTTCCTTCCGGGGTGTGTTGGCTGCTATCTCTTGCACCAGTTGTCTTGTATCTCTTTTATTTATAATAAAAATAGTTCAGGCCGGCGTAAGCCCGCCGTAGCACTGTAAAAAAAAAATGCGTGCGTGCGCTGCACCGCACGGTTAGTTATTGAGCAGCGAAATCTCAAGGGTTCACGTCAAAACACAATCTCGGAAAATTTGGTGCTGCTCATCATCTGGTTAATAATTATCCACCACTGCCCGTCAAAAAAAAGCACCCACCTCTGGTCGCTGTCGGACATCGACTTCGATCAAAATAGCTGACCATGAGGTCAAATGATACATGTTTCTCTATTCACTAGATGGATTTGCTATTTCCCCTCATTTTACTCGATTGTTACCTTTTTGTAAGCTCACAATGGTTATCATTAGCCGGTCGTAAGACGCAGGGCACAAGGCTCCTGTGGGTTTACTGACGTTTTTTTTTTGAGCGTATCCTGTGGGTTTACTGACGTGGCGACACGTGAGCATACCATCACCGTCGACGCTCGATGGGCCCGAAGGAGAGCCATTGGCCCATGGGTTTCTGCATGACAAAAAAAGAGAGCAAATATGTGTTGGGCTTTCGCTGCCAAACCGGCCCACTGCATCAACCACAGGAGGTTTCTTCCGGCGCCGCAGCGCCGCCGCCACCAATGCCCATCGCGCGGGAAAATTTCCCCAGCCCCCCGCCACTTCGCTCCTCTACCCAAATCCAAGCACCATCCCCAACAAGATCTGCCAAATCCAAACTCCCTAGCCATGGCTACCGTCGCCGCCGCCGCCCCCGAGCACATCGAGGCGATGGAGCAAGTTGAAGGGGAGGAGCAGGCGGCTGGAGCACCCGCCACCGCCACCGCCACCGCCGATGATGTCGACGTGCCCACCCAGCCGATGGAGCAAGTTGGAGGGGATGAGGCGGCCGCCGCCGCTGACGACGCCGCCCAGCCGATGGAGGAAGGCGAAGGGGTGGAGGCGGCGGAGATCGACGCGGAGGAGGAGGCGGATGCTGGCGCCGAGGCGCACATGGAGGCATCGGAGCAGCCCGAAGGGGAGGAGCGGGAGGAGGTCCACGCGGTGGCGGTGGCGGGGGAGGAGGAAGTGGAGGCCCAGCCGCTGCAGACGGTGCTCCCGCTGGGCAGGGTGAAGAGGATCATGCGGGTCGACAGCGAGATAAAGAAGGTGACCGCCGAGGCGTCGCTGCTCGTCGCCGCGGCCACCGAGCTCTTCCTCGGCTCCCTCGCCGCCGGCGCCCACACTGCCGCCTCCCAAGGTGGCCGGCGGACGGTGCGCGCCGCGCACGTCCGGGCCGCGGTCAGCGCGCACCGCCCCACCGCCGACTTCCTCCTCGACTGCCTTCCGGCTGCTGCGGAGGCGGCGCCTCGCGTCGCCCGCTCCGGATCCGATGGCGCCGCCGCCGTCGCTGAAGCAGCACTAGCCAAGCCGCTGCCACGTGGGACCCGCCGCATCGACGGATTCTTCCAGAAGGTCACTTAGAGGTGTCTCTCTCTGTGTGTGTTTATGAACTGCTGCTCCAAGTGGTTAAAATGTATTCCTACCCTGCCATGTGATGGAAGTGGAACCTATGAATTTTATCAATCTAAGTATGCAGTTATCTTTAACCTTACAAATTGCCCATTTCTTGCAAGGATCTGATATGCCATCATATCTTTATTTAGGCTTCCGTAGTGCAAATACAGCAGTCATTTTGTAGAGACAATTCGGCAGTCATTTAGCTCAGTGTTTCCCTTTTAGCATGTCTAATGACTCATCGCATTAGAATAAGAGTGCTACCATCCAAATATACAAAATTAAGACTGCTACTAAATTCATATTTTGTGGTTATTACAGAGTACACACCACAGTTCTTTGGTGGTTCACTTTGTTACAGACCTGCTAACAAGAGAAAACTGAACAGGAAATGACAGTCCATCTGTTGCTGCCTATATTTATTGGTCCGCAAGAGTTATGATTTGGTTTATATGTAGCCATTCAGCAGTTATTCAGCTGGTGAACACTGTCATAAGAGTGCTCCAACAAGGTAGGTAATGTCTCTGGTTAGGAAGCTAAGACGTGTCGGCCTGATGCAAACAAGTAGCTCGTTTCCCTCTTGCCACAGGACATACTGGCTCCAAGTGGTTAAAATGTATTCCTATCCTGCCATGTAATGAAAGTGGAACCTATGAATTGCTTACAAGTTGCCCATTTCTTGCAAGGATCTGAGATATGCCATCACATCTTTATTTAGGCTGCTGTAGGCCGAATTCGACAGTCATTTAGCATATTGTTTCATTCTAGCATGTATAATGACTCGCCGCATCAGTTTCTAGGGCCTGTTTAGAACACATCATCTCCTTTACAATTTGGTATGCTGCTAGGAGTAAGAGTGCTACCATCTAAAGGTAGACTAAGAGTGCTACTAGTTTTAAACAAGATTACAAAGGCTGTTACAGAGTACACACCACTCTGTTTGGTGGTTCACTAGGACTCATCCCTTTGTTACAGGCCTGCTAACAAGAGAAACTGCACAAGAAATGGTGGTCTATATTTATTGGTCTGCCAGAGCTAGCGATTTGGTTTATATTTAGTGATTCAGCAGTTACTTGGATGATGCACTCTGTCATAAGAATTCTCCAGCAAGGTTGCCCTTAGGTAATGTCTCTAGTTAGGAAGCTAAGACGTATCGGTCTGATGAAAACAAGCAGCTCACTTCCCTCTTGCCACGGGACATACTGGCGTCACAAAATTTACATGAGAGTAATCCCACACATTTTGGGTGTTTGCATGGGAAACAAATCATTCAACAGATTAGGATTATGATCAGTTTTAAGACTCAAAGAAATGCTCTGTCCCTAGTCGCAGTCAGTTATGGTCTAAAAGAGGATTATACAGATCTTAAGAAAACAACATTAGAATCAGAAACTGCAAAATCAAATGGTTATTTGTGAGCAAGTGCATACAGTTGTGATGGGTCAACGTTGATTTTCTATAATGTGTATGTATTCGAAAATGTCAACACAGCTTATCTGATGTGTTAATTAAGTGTGTATCGACAAGTATAGAATGTCTAGTTCTTCAGAAATTGGATGCTGAAGAAAGCTGTTTGGGTAGAAGACTAATACTATGGCCTCCAGAATTATAGCAGTTATATTAGGACATATGAATGTTGTGACTCACTGCATCCTAAACTCTCGGAAACTGATTACCTATCCCACGGGGAAGACACTCATATGCAGTTTCTGTATATATCAATACCAGCCATACATTTGACATTGGCAAGGCAAAGGTGAAGCCTAAATTGCTGCATGCCTTCTTCCCTCTGCATCTCATAACTTTGTTCAACCATGGCCTCCTTCTGGAGTTTCCTTCTGTCCTACCCTGAGGTTTTCCTAGCCATTGCTTGCTTCTTCTGCCTCTTCCTCTTCCGCCTTGTCCGACGCTGCCACAAGAGCGACCTCCCGGTGAACTGGCCTGTTCTTGGGATGCTTCCCTTCCTCGTGAAGAATCTGTACCACATTCATGACAGGGTCACCGATATGCTCCGAGAGGCGGGATGCACCTTCAGGATCATTGGCCCATGGTTCCTCAACATGAGCTTCCTGGCGACCTGCGACCCAGCCACTGTCAACCACTGCTTCAACACCAACTTCAACAACTACCCAAAAGGCAGTGAGTTCGCCGAGATGTTTGACATCCTAGGTGATGGCCTCCTTGTGGCAGACTCTGAATCCTGGGAGTACCAGCGCCGTGTGGCGATGCAAATCTTTGCAAGCCGTGCCTTCCGGTCCTTCTCCATGTCCACCATCACGAGGAAGGCCGGCACAGTCTTGTTACCCTTCCTTGACCACATGGCTAGGCACGGCTCACAGGTTGAGCTGGAGGGTGTCTTCATGAGGTTCTCACTTGATGTCTCGTACTCCACTGTGTTTGCAACTGACCTTGACTGCTTGTCTGTGTCTCACCCGATCCCTGCGTTTGGCCAAGCCACAAAGGAAGTGGAGGAGGGAATGCTGTTCAGGCATGTTGTTCCACCAAGTTTGTGGAAGCTCTTGAGAATGCTGAATGTTGGCAGCGAGAAGAAGATGGCGAATGCAAGGGTGGTCATCGACAAATTCATCTATGAGGAAATCGCGAAGCGGAAGGCACAAGCAACCAAGCAATGCCAGGGAGACGTGCTGTCCATGTACATGAACTGGCCCATGGATCCCAGCATGAGTGAGCAGCAGAAGACCCTGTTCCTGCGCGACACAGTGGTGGGGTTCATCTTTGCTGGGAAGGACCTTGTTGCTGTCACCCTCACGTGGTTCTTCTACATGATGTGCAAGCACCCGCATGTTGAGGCGAAGATCCTCGAGGAGATCAAGGCCCTGCAGAGCACCACATGGCCAGGGAACCTCTCTGTCTTTGAGTGCGACACGCTCCGGCCTGCTATTTACCTGCAAGCTGCACTCCTCGAGACACTCAGGTGACATACCCCTTTCACCTTGTCTAGCTCCTCCCAACCATCTGACTAACCCGTGCTGTGCATGTGTTGTAGGCTCTTCCCGGCGACCCCATTCGAGGAGAAGGAGGCCCTCAACGATGATGTCCTCCCAGACGGTACCATGGTGAGCAAGGGCACAAGGATCGTGTTCTCGCTCTACGCCATGGGGAGGATCAAAGGGATATGGGGCAAGGATTGCATGGAATTCAGACCAGAGCGGTGGATCTCGAAGAGTGGGCGCCTTCGGCACGAGCCAAGCTACAAGTTCCTGTCCTTCAATTCCGGGCCCAGGAGCTGCCTTGGGAAGGACCTTGGCCTCAGCAACATGAAGCTGGCTGCTGCTTCCATCATATACAACTTCAAGGTCGAGCTGGTGGAAGGCCATGCCGTGATGCCCGAGAGCGCTGTGATACTGCACACACGGAACGGGATGATGGTTCGGCTCAAGAGAAGGGAGCTGGCAGCTGCTTGATCTTTACTGCTATCGGTTTTCTTACTTGGGTTATTTATGCGTATTGAACAGAACTAAATGCAGAGTCCATGAGATGGAATGGAATAACTAAACATAATCTGTCTGCAGTGTTGAGATTGTCACCATGACAAGCTATCCTGTTCGTAGTGTTGGAATTGTCACCATGTAACAAGCTATCTGTTCGTAGTATTGGAATTATCACCAGGTCATGGGAACATAATATTATAGTGATTGGTCGTGTGATGATCTTTTGAGTTATTTTCATGTAAAATTGTATGCATGTTAGTACTTATATATATGCACTGTATCTTATGTGCATCTGCCTATCAAAAGTGCATCTGAGGGCCCTCCTTGTGAAGTTCAGTAAGAAAAGCAATTCTTGGACCTGCACCTGTTGAGTTTTCTTCAGTTATCATGTGAGAATAGAACAGGTGACGCTCATTTTGTTTCAGAGGCTATTCATCAAATGGTCATGTGTTTTGTTCGCTTTTAAAAGTAGCTTTGGCTTGCCCCTGCTCATGTTTTCCCAGAACAGATTTCCATTTGGAATGATCCATCCAAAGTTCACAAGTGGTAATACCATTTTATACTAGTTAACAGCTCTCTTTGCTTATTCGCAAAAGAAGGAGAAAACCTTCTTTGCTTAAGTTTTCTATAAGTTGGGTAGAGCCTGGTGATACTACAGCTATGGTAATACTGACAGGCCATCAGACAAGCTTTCTGCATCACAAGCTCCATTTGGTACAGTGACAGTCACAAGGCCGATAGTTTCGCATATATTCGTAGGGATGTATATTTGGGCACTTTTGGCTTGTACTAGAAGGGACAGTAGGTTGGAGAAATTAGGATAATGGCATCATCTGTTTGTGCAACATTTTGCCGAACTAGTGATATGATCAGAAAATTCAAACTCTCTGCATGAGGTGCTCTTTGTACAAAACTTAGTACAGTCCAGTCACGTTGGCAAAACTAACAGGACGGCCCATTACTCTCCTCCAGTAATTTGGGCCGCATAAGGAGTTACACCGTACCCACGGCCCGCTACTTCGAAATGGGGGATCCGCTGGCTTCCGGCTGGTGGGGAGAAAAACGCTACGTTCCTTTAGTCCCACATCGCCCAGCGAGAGAGGGAGCGACCGGTTTATAAACCCGCTCGCTGCAGATGACTCGTCCCTTCTTCTTTTTTTTTTATTTTACGAATGAGCTGACTCGTCCCTTCGGGGACATCCGATAAAATTGGAACGATACAGAGAAGATTAGCATGACCCCTGCGCAAGGATGACACGCACAAGTCGAGAAATGGTCCAATTTTTTTTGAGGATTCACGCGCCGGTCCCTGGGCCCTTCTTTTTAGACCCTCACGTGTACTACACTTTATACAGAAAGTTTCTTATAGGTTCCTGGAGCCTTATTTTAGCACTTGCGTACTCTATATTTTCACTTCGATCGGGTAAGATCCTTACATGCTATATACAAATGACAACATAACCTTTTCTTTTGCGGACTGTATATACAAACGAGAATAGATGCAGAGATGAAACAATAATAAAAGATGATGCAAAAGACCATCTGTTTATAATTTTAAAATTAACACTTTATTTTCTTTACGAAAATAAAATTGTAACTTTCGTGTCAAAATCCGTAGGATGGGGTAGAAAACAAAATATCCTGATAGGTGTTCCTGTTACTTTCCTGTGAAATCGTAGTATAAAATTGTAGCTCTTACAAATGACGTATATGGCCCTATTTGTTTTGTGAGGATATGTATCATTTTTTTAGTGGATACGTGTCAGTCTATTTTACTTTTTTGAGTAGAGGATATGTATCGGTCTATTAATTAGTAGTGCTTCTGTTTGACAGATATGTCCTTGTGAAGTTGGATAAGAAAAAAAAAAGCAATTAATGGATGACACTCATTTTAATCCAGATTTCCGAGAATACATATTGCTCATTTTTATTAAGATTTCTCCTTTTTGACAGTTCATACGTTTTTCGTCGCTTTTAACAGATATGAAGAAGAAACATTTCCTTGCTTCCATTAGCTCATTTTTTTCTCTTACCTTCAATATTTGTTGTTGTCCTCGCATTTTTGTTTGTTTTTGTCCTACCTTTTTGACAGTAAATGTGTTGGTGGATTTTTCATTGTTCTGGTGAAATGATCCTCTTGGCTGAGGTGTTCTTGACTCTCTATTAACCCCACTATTTTTTTGGCGAAGGCCAGTATATTTGTTTCCATCACGAATGGTCCATCCTAAAAGAACAAGGAGTAGTAGATCAACCCCCCCCCCCCCCCCCCCAAAAAAAAACTTAGGCAGGGATACATAAGGATCGACTATGTAAAAGTTAGGGCATCTCCAAAAATAGAAATGATGTATTCTAAGCAAAAATGAATTGATGGCATTGATACTACCCTTTAAGAATACGAGAAATATATTTTATAAAATTTACACACAATTTATACATAAATTGTGCTTTATTATAATATACAAGAACACACACATAGTAATAACAAAATCCATTTTTTTCTAAAAGATAAATTTAGTGGCATTGACATTACCCTTAAAAAAAGGTAAAAAATGAAGTCTTCTAGAAAGAATAAACTAGTGACAACAGTATTACCCTTTAAGAAGAAAAAACTCGCCCGCAACTTTGCACTAAAATTGCACCTTTTGTAATATGCAGATAAACATATAATGCTGCAATTTTCGAAATCAAGTATGCACACATATCGATTGTGTAGTACTTATGTGTATACATTTACACTCACCCAACATAAAGAAAATAACCCTAAAGAATAAAAAGAAAAACCGCCTAAAAACATGACAAGTTCAAGTCCAATAGGAAAATCGACTAACCCCGTACAGTAGTGGCACGGACAGTGGCTCTAGGCGGCGTGGTGGCGGGAAGTTGCGCAGAGGGGCTTGGCCGACAAATCTGCTCCACCTCGGCCGGTTACACGACGACAACTATCGGCAGGGAGCTGCGTCCGGGGTGGTGGGCTTGTAGATCTAGCAATGTTGCGCCGTCGTTGCAGCTGCACGGAGCGGGCCTAATCACGTGCTTGGTGGAGTTGCTCCGGAGTGAGGTCTATAAATGATGGCTTGAGGCAGAGGACATGGATGTGTAGCATCGACGGCGATTTTTAGCCTGGTTGGCAATCTCCTATAGTGAGACGCTAGTGGCCACGATTACAACAACCCGGGAGTAATACCATAGATATATTAGCCTGTTATATTGTTTTGTGCATCATGTCCATCTCATAAACATTGCATCATCATATTGTATTAATTAAATAATTAATTTAGATATTATATTTTGATATTTTGTTAAATGATAAGTAGATAAATCCATTCTCCTTTCAATCTTCTGTATCGAGAGTCACCCAAAATCTAGAACACACTCTTTTTATGATATCAGCAGGACTGTCCAGCCCCTTAATCAGCTCAAGAAAATACCAGTGATGGCAGCCGGTGAGTTGTAGGGAAGAACCTCAACGCCGTCGATGGCGGCGAGAGGAACCAAACCCTAGCGAGAGGACGCATCTTCCTTCTACTACAGTCTACACAGGAGAGTAGTAGAAAGACGTTCTGGCTTTTTTTAAGGAAATAAGGCATTCCGGCGTGACTGAAATAAATACTCTCTCTGTCCGGGTATACTTATCGAAGAAATAGATGTATCTATATGTATTCATCCATTTTTATTCAATTTTCAGACAAGTATTTTCGTACGGGGGAATAGGTTTTAAGGCCCACTATGCTGGTATTGGGCTCGCGGTGCGTCAGTGGCTCAGTGCAGGCTCTTGTAGCTCTGGCCATCCTCTTCCTCTTCTAAAAAAAAGGTTGGATCGGTCGATCGATGCGGCGCGGCGATGGCGACGACGACGTCAGGCACCACCGCCGGGTTCCCCGCGCCGACGAGATCGATGCTGCCAGGTTCCCCATGACAATCTGTTACAGCGACGACGACGAGGAGATCGATCTGAAGTCGCCGTCGGAGATCGTAGCCCTCCACACCGCGTGCCGCGACCGCATCACCGAGTACGACCCCAAGAAGAGAGCGCGCGTCCTCACCCGCTTCTGCGGCGTCAACCTCGCCGGCTTCGACCTCGACAGAGAGTGTCAGTATCTCCTCTATTTATCAATTTACAACCATTTCAGTTTAATCTCCTGTAGTTTGGTGGGGAAATGAAATGGTTCTCCTGAACCTGATCTGGTGTGTAAATCTCTTGTCCCTGATTTTGCTTTGCTTGCAGCCAAGGTTGGCCTCGGGCCGCTGCTTGAGGATGTAACGCCGCAGCTGTGGGAGCTCCGGGCGGAGACGTCGTACAATGTCGTTTCCGTCAAGGTAATCGAATCCGATCGGGGCTACCCGGTCAGTGTGTTCGGTACCGTTCTCGTGAGAGATACCATCGACTACAGATGCGTATATCTGTTCAGACGCGAGAGAGAAGGTCCCCAGATCATCAACTCCAAGGTAATTGTGTGCACTAACTAGTTCGCCCCTTTGTCTCCTCCCAAACTATTTAGACTGACTAAAACACGGACAGCTGCGTACTTAAGCTACATAGCTTGTTGAACTACGTAGACATGTTGTGACCTTTTTTATAAATTACTTGCAGGAGGATATGTTGGCATTGACAGGTCCACATCGAGGATTAGTAGCATTTGATAATATACATTTTGAGTTCAACCTGAAAGTAAAGGGTGATCCTGACGATGAAGACTTTAGCAAAGGCGTAATCGAGTCCCGCACCTTTGACTCTGGATCCATAACTGTGATGCTACCTAGTTGGCTCAGTACAGTGGAATTAGTATTTGCACCTGTTAAACATCCAGTGGCGGCTAGCCTCCAAATGAACATTCTGAATGGTCCGCCCTATGCCCCTTTCGATGGCAAAGTATCTGCTGGGACTAGAAATGCTGAGACCCATATTATTCTATATGATGGTAGAGCAATGAGTTGCAGCGGGATATTAGTCGGAGATGATGGCTCCGTTCCCTTGAGTCGTAATTTGGTAGTTATCCCTATACCTACATGGGACGATGATGAAGAGTTTTTGGTCCATGTTTGTATTTTTGATAATGATGAGGATGAAGGCACTCATGTTACTCTACAACACCCTGATGAAGAGCATGTTTGCACTCACGGTTCCTATGAACTACAAGTGAAGGTTACATGGACTGCCATCCTCACAAGACCGAGGGGTGCCAAATATCACCCAATGAGGGACCTCTCATGGACTGAGTGTTATGGTTCGCTGAGTTACAGTGGTTTTTAGGGTGGTGGTTGTTGCACCATGTCTGTCTGGTGTGGTAGGGCATGGTCCAGTACTCTTCTTCTCATCTTACCAAGCTGTAAGATTTGTGCTTGCTGGATGTTTGGTATTAGAGTTGTGCTTGCTGGATATTTGGTATTACTGATAATGGAATCAGGAGGTATATTTAATAGTCATGAGTATCTTTCTTCTTGGAGGAAAATTCAGTTATCTGCTGTAAATTGATGCACATACTAATTTGTTGTTTGCTTCATATGCTAATAAAATCATTCAAAGGTAACAAAAAGGGGAGGCTATTAAAAGTCTCAAGTCATACTAGTATTATACTTGATTATAAGGAGGCTAATAAAAAATCTCAAGTCATATTGTACTTAATTACAGAAAAGAGGCATAATTAAACATAATGAGTTAAGACTTATCCCATCATATATCTGGCAATGCTAACCTTAGGAGGATCAGTTCTTTCCCGAACCACTTTGGCAATGCTAACCTTAGGAGGATCAGTTCTTTCCCGAACCACTTGCTGAATGCGCCCACTTGACTTTTTTAGGTTTGATATAGTCACCTCTCTTCACAACTCCGAGCTTCTTCATCAGATCAGTTGCCGCAATCCCGTCCCAAGGTTCATCTTCCGCCACAGCACGTGAAATGTCCGCCCAGTAGTTGAACAGCTTACTGTGCTCCTTGGGTACCGGACTATCCAGTTCTTCATCAATGTTGCTGGTCACCCATGTCCTCCAGAGCGCGAAGCGGATTGCTTCGCAAATCGTTACAGTCGGGAAAGATCATAGTTTTAAATAGCCGGCTATAGCTTCGCTATAGCCTGCTATAGCCTTTTCAGCAGGGTGCCGCTAAATGCTCGCCTTCACAAATAGCCCGCTATAGCTCCGCTATAGCCTATTTGGAGGTCCGGCGCTATTTTCCATAGCCCGCTATTTAAAACATTGGGAAAGATAGGGGGCCAGATTTCAGAACCTGAAGTCCCCTCTCACTGCGGTATAGCTCTCCAAGTTTTCCCAAGCTGGCGATGCAGTGGGTAAAAGCTTGTTTACCCACGTTTATGTCGAATCCACCTATCTGCAAGTAGGAGCTAGTGAGGGGCAACTGGACGGTCCCAATTCCAGGCTTGGTATTGTACGGGAACTGATCTCCAGACGGCGGAAGTATGTCCGTACCAAATTCAGAGTAGCGATACCACACACCTGTAGTGTAAAACAAACAAACAAACAAACAAACAAGTCTTGTAATAGCTTGACAAGGATATAATAACGTGCTTAAGAAGTGTTTCCATTTGCTTTTCTGTTTATGCTCATAGATTAATGGGCAATTTGGTAGCCGAACCAAAACAGTGTTTGCATTTGTTGCAGAAGTTACCTTTACATACAATGTTGATGTTGTGGCTGGATATCAAAATGCTATGGGATTGATGATTGTTATGCCATGCATTGTACACTCTGAATCCATCACTTGTAAATCAATTCGACATGAACTCATGTTTCTCACCTTTCAGGAAATTTGTTCTCAAAACGTTCTATTTTTCCTTTTGCGGGCGCTCAACGTTGTAAGATTAACAAGACTAGTCTCTATCCCGTGTCGTGTGTGAGCAACGTATCGAGAATAATAAGCAGCAAATTGTTTTGCGAGTGATGATGCGCAAATTAGGTGGATTCGCAACAGCCGGGAAGCAAGCTAGCTAGCCAAGGTGCATATGTTGGGAGGGAGGGAGGGAGGGAGGGTGATTCATTCAGGTAACAAAAACACCAAAGTTCTTTCCTTAAAAGAACTCCCTCCTTTCTGTATGTGTGAGTGTTTGTATTTTCACCGACAGGTACAGATTTATTGGTAGTGGCTGTATATATATACTGCTGTATTGGCTACTTGTTTGGTCGTTGTTTGACCCTGCACAAGCTTTAAGTTGAAGATGCCCATTTCCAACTGGAAAAGTGGACAGGAGCTTGTTTGCAATCAACAGGAGTTGAAGAATCACCTGTTCTTGGATGAGAACTGACGCTGACACTACAATAGCTATCATAACTTATCTAGACGGAAACATGTTATTTATGCTAATATGTAATACAGCAGAGGGTCTTTCCCTCCTTTCGAGAAAAAAAAGAAATCTAGCTAGGAGCCCAGAACACCAGCTAGATTGTCATGCACAATTCTTTACTATATAATAAATATAAATGGCGACCATACTAGTTAATTACCATGGTATATATTTCCTACACTGTCAGCAAACGAATGGAGTAACTACCAAGTTATTTGCTCCTGTTTTTTATGTTCCCCGGCTGGCATGTTGTAATAATTATGTATGTTAAGTTCTACATGTGCATGGAAATTTAGTTTTCTCTTGTCAATTATGCATGTCAAGGTAGATAACAGAGGGCAAGGACCAGTATTTTCTCGTTACCCTCCACGTAGACCGCCATGATGTAGAGATCGACCCAGCGGATCAGCAGAGTCACGACCTTGCCGCCATGTTCTGGTTGACTGGTTCCATGCTCACCATGAATGTTCCTTGTGCTGGAGTGTACAGTGCTGTGCCATTGACCCTAGGTGGCATCTTCTCAAGCTTTGGCTGCCGTTTGATCTCCTCCGTAAGCCTAGTGTCGATCTCTGCTTCAATGTCCTTCATCAACTTGGCGTAGCTGGCCTTAAGGTTCCCCAGCTCGAGAGTGAACACCTTCGGCTGTGGATTCTGCACAAGAGAGAAAATGCATAAACTTTCCACAGCTGATAAATTAGATGAGCACTAGCTAGTAACCTTACATTATGGATTCGTGTAAGACAAAGATGACAAGTTTTTTTAGGTCAAACAGTGCGGTAAAACCCACTGTCATTTTCAGCAGTATACTTCCATGCACATGCACAAGTTCCACGGGCAAGCCAGGGGGGAAAAGAAAGAAACGAAAGAACGAAAAAGAAAGACAGAAGAGGAACAAACATTGCGCGCGGTGTATCCAACTTTGTACAAGAAATAAAACAAAATGATAAACACCTAGCCATGAATGATCTAAAAGGTCTATTATATTACCCGTAGTTTACTTTGAGCAGCATACTTCCTCCTTATAAACCGAGAAAAGAAAAACGCCAAGGCCGCGTTGGCAGCGGCTCGATCGGAGCACGCCGTGGCCACTGCCGCCGCCGTTCACCAGCGGCTCGATCGGAGTTCCCGCTGTCAGATCGCCGCCCTATTTCGACATGGTACAAAAAGAGCAATTCTTGTTCTTCACAGAGACACAATTACCCCGGCAGTTGCACAACAAAAAGATAGATTCACTCGCAACTACATACGTGAAGGCCATATAATTGCACAACAATATGTATGATAGATACGCAAGGTGATCACCTCAGCAGGCGCCGCAGACTTGCCTTTGCCTCTGTTCATCGCGGCTGCCGGAAGAAGAAGAAGAAGATGAGGAAGAAGAAGATGAAGGAGGAGGAAGTAGTGGTGGTTACTTTAGCTAGCAGCGGGAGTGGTTCCTTTGCTTGGGACGGCAACTGATCAGAGGTAGGTGTCGAGTATGCACTGTATGAGTTCAGCTAGGGCTCTGCAGGAATGGCACATATATAGCAGAGAGGGTTGGAACCAGACGTACGTACGCGTCTCCGGCCCGGCGACGATCGATCGAGCGAGCGAGTTCTTTCTTTTGAGATGCATGCATGCATGCATGCATCATGTGCCATGTGGCGCAGGAGAATCGATATGCATCATTGCCTAGTAGCTTTGGAACCTATAGGCATCTCTATATATGGCGCTGTGGCGAGGACTATTTGCACTGCATGGCAGGGTCACATCGAGTACGTGGTGCACAAAATTCAAAACAGTGACGCGTGCATGCATGATTAGCTCCATGGATCGTCCACATTTTTACACGCACCATGGATAACTTGGTGATTATCTACACGTAAAATTGATTAAGGATAGGCTGATTAGATTTTTTTTTTAACTTTCTGTACGTTAACTTGGTGAGTCGGTCCGTCGGAGCTAGAGAGACCGAGCTGCATGCACATGCTTATAGTGATCGTTCCGTTTTCCCTTCACGCGGCCTCTGCCGCCGTACTGACATGCGTGATCAGTAGAGGATGCATTGCATGCAACTGCTTTTGCTATTTCCTTCTCGATTCTCTCTTTCCATTTCTACTCCCTCTTTAAACTAATATAAAAGTATTTAGATCACTACTTTAGTTTCTGAAGGGAGTACTACTTTATTTCTTGCTCGGTTAGCCAATCTTTATATTTTCCGTACTTTTGCAAATAAATCGATTCCAAGCCATATCCGTCTTGGTTCAACGACTTTCTGCCTCTCCCGAGGGTGTAGAGAAGAGCCAAGGAGAAGAAAAATGAGAGTTAAGGAATGAGCCAAGGATTCACATTGTGCTGTGGCAAAGCAAAATAAAACAGACCAAAGAATGAGACATCGCTCTATATATAGCGGTGTATCCAACTCTACAAAACCGCCTACTCTAATGCATGCTTCACCTAGAAGAAGATTTAGAAGTCGCCCTATTTCTTCTCGGGCCTCCTCGACCATGACTGCCATGATCGCATTTCGTTCCAACCTTATGCCATATATGTTGTTTGATCCAGGGCAACACGGGTGGCACCTACAGCCATCACGTCACCGCCCGTACCCTCGCCGTCGCCAATCAGCCCTGCGCTGGGTAAAGCCCCGGGCGGTAGCAGACATCGGCGGGGCGGTCCTCCCCTCTCCTCTCACCTCTCCCATCCCTCCCCATCCAGGTGCTAACCCTAGCAGTCTTCACTGCCTTTTCCAGCCACCGGAGTAGCATGGCCGCGGTGTCTACGGCGGTTGTGCTCTGTGCAGGCGCCAATCAGCGACGGTGATCTTCTTTGTCTTTTGTGCTTCAGTTCCGGCCATGTCACTCCCTCGGTATACAGGACCGGGCATGCCTATCTACGGCAAGGTAGTGTCGATGGTGGTGTGCTCCGCCGTCGGTTTTGATCATTGTGGTGACCACTCCGGCCTGCAGGGACGACCTCGCTGTGGATTACCATGGCCACCGAAAGGTCTTCCTGAGGGTTCCTCTATGTAGATCTGGTAGTTGACTTTGCATGTAGTTGTTAGGATCGTGGAAAAGTGGCGGCGACAACACGTGAGTGACTTCGATGGTGGTACTACATACTCGAGCACCCGACCTCGAGCTACGGAGTGAAAGCTAGCCTATGTCTGATCCAAGTTGGTTATATCTAGCAACCACAATGTTTTTTGTTACCTAGTTGAAGGCATTGTTCGGATATACATGGATTGATTCTTCAGAGTGAAACCTATTCTAGCCCTGGGTGGTTGGATCCCGGATGGCGGCACTTGAGCGTTGCTCCCTCCCCGAAGGAGTTGCCGTTGAAGAACCTCATCATCCGTGTGGTGTCATGAGATGGTTTGGGAGGATATGATCATTGTTGTAGTTTGATGATTGTGGATCTGGTCGCTTTGTTTTTTTCTCCTATGTATAGCTTTGGTCTTTTTATACGTCTTTGCTATTTATCGGCCTGTTTTTTCTGTGCGTCCATTGGTGTTGGCTACATGTATCCTAACTATGCAGAGGCCGGATGTGTGCTCATTGTGTTTGCATTCTCTTGATACTCCAGTTTGAGCCAATAAAACACACCCTTTATCAAAGAAACGTTAGGTAGCATATTGCTTGTAATCTCAAGGAGCATATTGGGTACATCTACCTGTCCCAGTTTATCTCTTCCTCCTCCATGTAAACAGATTGTATATCTAGCGATCTGTCCCAATCAACTTGTAAGCCATGACAGGGGTCCTTCCCGCCCTTGATCGATATATACAATGTGACTACAATTCGAGAGTAGGAACACTTCCATTGTTAAACATGGTATACAAAGTCGTCCTCTCCCAATAGATCTAACTACAGAAAGAAAAATCAAACAAACTTCCATCGCCATGAATTCTCCCTCAAGCGAGTCGTCTACAACCTTGGACCACCCCAACCGAGAACTTAACCAGAGAAAACTATCTCCTCTGGAAATCCCAGGTGATGTCAGACCTACGAGGTGTGCATGTGAATGATCTATACGGTCGACTAGAGAGGGAGGTGGTAACTGGGTGGCTACACATGTTAACTTAATTGCCAATTTTGGAATAATGCGGATAGACAAATAGATGTGAAAGATGAGAACAACCTATATGACAGGTTAGCAAGCAACAATGTAAGCATGGAAACAAGCTAATTAGCAAGCTTACAAGCATACAAAAAAGTAAAGGTGCATGAACGGATAAAAAACAAGTGAGTCAAGGACGCCGATTTTATTCTGAAGATTACCTTCTTTGGGGAGTGCTAATCTTTGTTGGAGAGGTGCCAAAGCCAAAGATTCGGAGCGCCACCAAGTGGCTCACCTTATTCTTCCTTTGAGTCACCCCAACCGATGAGTCTCAAATCACTCGGGGTTCGCCTTGAAGACGACCACCACACCTTTACAAGCTTTCCGGTGCACACCACAAGCAAGGAAGCCTCTAGGACTTGACTCATACCGCATAGGAGCCCAATCTCCAATAGTAACAAGTGTTGATGAAAACATCAAGAAAGGAACACGAATTAGTTTGTGGAAGTGTAGACTCTGTCTTAATCTCTCAAGCTTCAAAGTATCAGTGAGTTTGGTTGGAGGGATTGAGAGTATTGAGCATAATGGAGTGTAGCAATGGTGGAGGCTCTAAATACTTTAGGGTTAGGGTTGGAGGTAGAAGAAGGGGTCTTTATATGTCCTCCCCAAGATGTAACCGTTGGCAGCCAGGAGGCCCCACATGCACGGGGCATCCAGAGTGAAATCCACAGGGCCTTCGTGTGCACATGGTGTCCAGTAGGATTTCACCCCTATCCCATGTGCACGTGATGTCTAGAGAGTTTTCCCTGGACCTCTTGTGCACGCCCCGAACCCCGTGTGCATGGGGGTACACAGCCAAAGGAGACATTTTAGGTGGGAAGTGGCAATTTTTTCGGTGGATGAAGAAAGGAGAAAGCGGGAGGAGGTTGAGTGATCGTGGGATGAAGACTGTCAATAGAACGAGGCACATAATGTTGAAGGGCAGTCGTTCCGAGTGACAGTGGCCGAACGTTTTGCTATCCAGGGAAGACCTATGCCAGAGATACCAACCCCTCCTCCACATTCTCCTCGCTTGAACTTGGTGAGTTTTCTTCAAAAAAATTCAATCACCATCTTCGTCGTTACCATTCATCTTATTGCCTCACGTGCTTAGAACTTAATCCACCGATTGAGGCGAACAATGTGCCGGTAGCAGCATGTAAAGTTGGGCTAGCAAGCCAAATGACTACTCGTGATGGTCCCACTTTGAAACCAAAACCATGTGAACTCCGAGTTATGTTGATGAACTTTGTGCTTGTGAACTTCATATGCCTCTACTTGTGCTTGTGTGCTTCAGAACTTTGTGTTTGTGTGCTTGAGGACATAGTCTTGCTATGAGTATTGTGGAATGGTGGTTTGGCTATATTGTGGTGCTAGTCGTGAATCGTGATATGTGGCATATTATTGTCGTTGTGTTTTGTTGTAGGGCTAATTGAAAAATAATTAAAAAAAACTGCTGATAGCTAGAGGCTTTGTCGAGTTTCATACTCGGCAAAAAAGGAAATGCCGTGAGCCAAACTTGGTAAAGATAACACACGTCGTGCTCTGGCCAGTCGACGGAGGATTTGCGGAGTACCCAGCAAAAGATCTCGGCAAAGTGAAGCGCTGGGGCGCCGCGGTAGACGGTATGCCGAGTTTCATCTCTTGGCAAAGCTGGGTGCACAACAAAACTTCTTTATCGAGAGCCGTAAGGACGAACTCGTAGATTATTAGTTCCATGGACCGTCTACATTTTTACATGAATAATTCCAATTTCTAGGCACTCGGCAAATTGGATATGACATGTGTATGCATGATTAGTTCCATGGGCCGTCTACAATTTTTACATGAACCATGGACAAGCTGTCACTATCTACAAGCAAATGAAATTAAGGATAAGCTGATTAGTTTTTCATTTCCGTCCGCACGATTGGTGAGTCGACCCGTCGGAGCCAGAGAGACCGAGCTGCATGCAGATGTTGATGGTTCCGTTTTTTCCTTCACGCGGTCCCATAGAGTCGTCCTGACATGCGTCCTCAGTAGATGCAATGCATGCAGTTGCTTTCGCTATTTCCTTCTCCGTAAGTAGATGGTTCTCTCTTTTCGTTTCTAGTAGGAGTACTTCATTTCTTGCTCGGTCTGCCAAGCTATATATTCCCTGCCAATCGTGTAACCGACTATCTATATCCGGGACAGTCTAACGACTTCCTGCCTCTGACGCTAGTACACCCTCTTTGCTTTCGCAACACAGCACGCGGTGGTAATTCATCGATCGATTCACCATAGCTTTAATGTGTAGCATCACACGCCACATCAACCACTTTATCGGAATATCACATAGAGATAGCCATCTCATTTCGGTCACGAGGGCGTAGGTAGAGCCAAGGAAAAGAAAAATGAGGGTTAAGGAATGAAGCAACGATTCACACGTACTGTGATGTGGGAAAGCAACGCAGAACAAATCAAATAATGAGATGTTGCCCGATAGCGATGTATCCAACTCTTTACAGCATGCTTCACCTAGAAATGAATGTATTTCTTCTCGGTCCTCCTCAGCCATCATCGCATCTCGTTCCACCAACCAGATGCCATATATATATGTGTTGTCTGATCCAGGGCACGCGGTTTGTTCATAGATCAATGAAGTAGCTATAGATCTAATTTTCATCTATATGTAAGTTGCCTGAATTTATTGCATGGTACCCTGACCCGAAGGGTGTTTCTCAGCGCATAGTGCCTACTACATCCGTCCTTAAGCGAGTGTACTTCAAACTTTGTTGAAAAATCATTTTTTTATGTTTAACCGTATTTATATAATAATACACCAACATTTATGCCATCAAATAAGTAGCATTAGATTCATGATAAAATATTTTTTCATCGTGTACCTATTTAATTTCACAAGCACATTGCATGCGCATGCATGCTGGCATGGAAGGCGGTGTCAGGGGCTCTTGCCACTGCTGCATGTAAACAGAAGCGGCACTTGTCTTGCCGTGCGACCTGTCCGATCTGTGGCAAGACGGACGAGGATGTGATAAGGCTGGTCATAGTGGGGAGTAACTTAGACTAGTAACATGCATATGTTATTAGTCTATGTTACTACCTCTATAGTGGGTAGTAACATATGTGTAGTGTCATGCATTACCTCATTTATTGCTTTGTAGACTCATTTTGCATTGAAAACCGCTATGTGATGGTAACATATTATGTTACTCTATTTGCCTCTCTCTTCATTAATTACATGACACATCACCTTTTTTGCTTATGTGGCATGTATGTTACTATCTATGTTACTCCCACTATGACCAGCCTAATGAGACCGTTCTTCGGGATGCGAACATGCTGGACCAACAAGCGAGTGAGGTGCGGGATTTTTGGCTCTTGCGGAATGAACATCGCATGAAAAAGAAATTCCTCCGGCCGAGATGTCTAAATTATTCCTGTGCAGCTATTTATGTTCTGTGCGCAATGCGGTTCATCTTACAATAGAACAAATTATTTGAGGAAAATCCCCACTAGAGGGTGCAATGCAACCAGAGATGATCAAAAGTTAAGGCCATCGGAATCACCATGGCAGCCGCCGCCGGTTAGCTGGCTTGCCTTGTCAGTGGGCGACTCCTATTCAGAGGAGGATGTCTCAGCGGGCACAGGCATGATCCTACATGATGACATGGGTTCTGCCATTTTCTCGTCATGTCATAGGATCGGGATGTCTTTGGCTTTTGAATGGTCTAGTCTACGTGTCTTAGTGCAATTGGACTCGATGGTAGCCCTCTCTACTATGATGGACGCCTCACTGGATAAATCACCCAATAGTCAATTGAGCAAGGAGATCAATAACTTTATGCTGCTGAGGGAGTTCAAATCCGTGAAGATCCTGATATCACAGAGTCACGAGCTTTGCTTCGGTAGACCCCCCCCCCCCCCCCAAAACCGTATAAGGATAGTATGATCATTTGATCATAGGGTATACGCATCTCGTATATGGTATGTACCATCCGCCGCCGCGTCCTAGGCCTGGCCCATTTTCCTCTTCTTTTAATCTTCAAAAAAATTAATGTGAGATGTAGGATTCGAAGTAACAACCTTTTGGTTTTCTTTCACCCACCATAACCAACGGGGACAATCCAATTATTGAGTTCAGTTACTTTTTTTTTATTATTCTTATTATTGTGCATCTTGTCACTCTAGTTTTCTTGTTTGGAAAAATCAAATTAGGGACGCAGCACGCCATCTGTCCCGTGCGGCCGCTGCGCGATGGACCAAGTAGTGCTTGTTGGGGCTGCGCTACAGTACATTTGCGTTTTGCTACAGCAGCTATATAGCGGAGCTAAACTACTACTACTCCGTTATACTGTATTTTGCTTTCGAGCAATCAAATTGGCCATGCATTCACTACAGGATAATGACAAATTGCTTTCTCATGCTACAGTGACCGATTGTAGGTGTTAGTACATGTTTCTTTTATCAAGCCTCATGCTAGCTTAACACAATTAAACATGTAGGCAGGCACAACAAATAATCATGGCAATTGGGTGGTCCTATATGATCAATTAAAGGCCCCATACCAAGTTGTTTGTGTTTTCGATAAATTTTGCATTTTCTAGAGATTTTTCGGTCAAAACAGGCGGATAAATGGTCAGACGTGCCACAACTTGCAGACGGTGTTAGAAATCATTCAAACCTGACACAGATGCCTATCATGGACCATCTACTTGCAAAAGCCGCGGTCATTTGAAAGATGTACGAACATAGACCATGTGTGAACAAAGGGTTAGGCCAGAATGCTCCGTCTGAGAACACGTTGTATCCTTACATCCTTGAAATGGCCCCAAATTGTTTTCTCCCATGGCTTTGTATGAACAATTCAAGGCACCATGCCACGTTGTTTTGGTTTTTGACAAATTTTGCATTTTCTGAAGTTTATCTGTCAAAAAGGCCAATAAAATAGCCGGATGTGTCGTAACTTGCATACAGTGTAGGAAACCGTTCAAACGGGCCATTGATGACTACCATAGGTATGCCCACCTGCTTGAAAAGGTTGGGGTTATTTTAAAAATGTCCATAACTAGACCATGTTCAATTGAGGGTGTTCGGGTTGGCGAGAAGGCTCCCTCTGAGAGCACGTTGTTTTTCTCGACATCCTTCAAATGCCCCAAATTTTTCCCACCTGTTTCTTTGACAAATTCAAGGCACCATGCAAAGTTGTTTGATTTTTCGACAATTCTTGCATTTTCTGGAGTTTACTTGGTGAAAAATAGTTGATAATAATCCGAACGTGACGTAACTTGCATACGGTATTGGAATTCGTTCAAACCAAGCATGGATGACTACCATGGCATGCCCAACTAACGAAAAAATGGGGTTATTTCATGCATGTCCAAAAATAGATCAGGTTTAACAGAGGATTCCGGGTAGGCCATAAGGGTCCGTTGGTGAGCACATTTTTTTCCAGCATCTATGAAAGGACCCCAAATTTATTCCATAAGCTTATATGACCAATTAAAGGTATTGTGCCAAGTTGTTTTGGTTTCCCACAATTTTCGCATTTTTTGGAGTTTTCTCAATCAACAGAGGCCGATAAATGGCCGGACGTGTCGCAACTTGCATACAGTGCCGGAAATCGTTCAAACCTGACATGGATATCTACCATGGGAATGCCCACCTGCTTGCAAAATTTGAGGAAATTTAAAAAATGTCCAGAATTAGACCATGTTTAATGGAGGGTGTCCGATGGGCCAGAAGGCTCCGTGTGATAGCACGTTGTTTCTCGATATCCTTGAAACAACCAAAAACAATTGAATGGCCTTGTATGACCAAATTAAGGCACTATGCCAGGCTATTTTGGTTTTCGGCAAAATTTTGCATTTAATGGAGTTTTCTCGGTAAAAAAAGACAAATAAATGGCCGGACGTGTCGCAAGTTACATATGGTCTCGGAGACCATTCAAACCTCACATGGATGCCTAGCATGGGCACTCCCACCTACCTACAAAAGTTGGGGTCATTTCAAGAACGTCCAAAACTAGATCATGTTCAACAGAGAGTGTCCGGGTATGAAGGCTCCATCCGAGATCACGTTGTTTCTCGACGTCCTTGACACGACCCCATTTTCATGGTCTTGTATGCCCAATTCAAGGCACCATGACACATTGCTTTAGTTTGGAAACTTTTTTGCATTTTCTGGAGTTTTCTCGATCAAAAAAGTTTGATAAATGGTCGGATGTGGCAACTTGCATACTGTGTAGGAAATCATTCAAACCTGGCATGGATGACTCATATGTCTATGTCAGGCTGCTGCAAGAAGTTGGGATCATTTATCCATAGTCCGAGAAAATACCAGTTGAGAGGAGTGTAATAGACTAGGCCAGATGAATGCATTCATGAGCATGTAGTTTTTCCTAATTATGAAGTTTAAAAAGGAGAAAAATGAATCAACAAAAAAATAAAATAAAAACAAAAAAACAGAAAATAAAAAATACACTTAGGCCTTGGTTTAACAGAAAATAAAGTTCAACAATTTTCAAAACAAATGTCATGATTTCAAAAAAATGCAAGCTTTGACAAATGTTCGTAAAAGTTGAAAGGAATTTGTGGACTTGGGAAAAAGTTCATGGATTTGAAAAAGTTCGTAAATTTAAGAAAATATTCACAACGGATTCCAAAAAAGGTTCATGATTTAAACATAGTTCATGAATTTTAATAAATAAGAATTAAAGAGAAAAAAAGAAGCAAAACAGGACAAACAATAACCGAAAAAATAAAACCACATTTAAAAAAATCATGTTTTGAAATTTTGTTCAAATTTCAAAAGATGTTAACTCAAGTTCCGTTCATAAATTCAATAACTATTCGGCATTTCAAAATTATTCACATTTTTTAATTAAAGTTTCGAATTTTTTTCAGAAAATATTTCTTATATGTGAACGCTGTTGTGTTTTCTTATACGTTTCGCGCTATAAGAGAACACAAGAGGTGGTGTGCTGAAGTGGCTAGGCGCGCAGGCGTCTAAGTGGTAGGTCTTGAGTTCAATTCCTTGTGAGTTTTACTTTTTCTTAGTATTTTTACATCACTTATATTGGACATGGCTTAATGGGCCGGCCCGTGCAATTTGTATACAAGATCTCACGACGTACTTTTGAAAAGGACCATTTTGCCCTTAATTATGAAGGCTCGTTGCAATGGCCTCCCCTTGTGAGTTTTACTTTTTCTTAGTACTTTTACATCGCTTATATTGGACATGGCTTAATGGGCCGGCCCGTGCAATTTGTATACAAGATCTCACGACGTACTTTTGAAAAGGATCATTTTGCCCTTTATTATGAAGGTGTATTGGATAATCTGACCCATTGATGTGTTTAGAAGGGTCTATCAAAGTAGAAGTGTCACAAAAAACATTTTCACAGTGTCTTATTAATTATGCCCGTACGGCTCGTACCACCGCCTGCTCGTTGCAATGGCCTCCCCTTCATTCATAGTCTTGTATTAGTGGACTATAATTATGTTATTTTGGAATAAAACTCCTTTTTGCCCAAAAAGAAAGTGCCAGAATTTTATTTAAGTTTCAGTCACTTTTTGTCGTGCCCTTGGATTAACATCGAACATACCAAGACGTGCTGCCCAGGGCCCACGTTACAAGCTTGCACGGAAGGCGTTGCGCGTTGCCTCCGGGAGCTAATCAAAAGTCGCAAGTTCCTCTTAGGGCATTACGACGGTGGCATATGAATACAAATGCCCCATGACAAAAAGTAACTTGAGGCATTTATATTGATTTTTCCTCTCCAATGCAAGCTACTACTATTGGGCCTCATCAAATAATAGAAAGTAGGCTCTCACTACACATGCATTCCTACTCTTTACTTCAACTTTTTCAGCTTTATGCATCGGACCACACCTTTTCTCTCCAAGCATCGGCCTCCTGCAGAGGATCCTGCTGCTCCATCCGAACCTACTTTTTCTGACATCTGATCCTACATGGCGTACGGGGCATCACCCTGGGGCTATGCATTGTACATGCCCTTACGCGCCTGCATCCATGTAGATGCATGCAAGTGATGCTACAACATGCACAAGTCTAAGAGCATCTCCAGCCGTTGCCCCCCTCAGGAAGCATAAAAATCGCCCCCTAGGGGTGAGCCGATGATACAATCGGCGCTGGGGACGGTTGGGCATCCAGTCGTCGCCCCCCAGGCGCTGAGGTTGGCCCAATTTTCGGCCCACTTTCGACGAATAAAGGCCCCATATGGGCGAGAATCAGCCCATATTCAGCGTGGTTCGTCGTGGCTCGGCGTTCAATTATGAACATAAATATATTTTTATCACATAGTTCATCACAGAAAATCAAATAGTTCAACAAAATAGTGCAACAACAAATAGTTCAATACAAATTATATAGTTTAACAAATAAAAACTCATATTTCATCACACGTCGAGCCCGGCGTCGCCCTTGAGCCTCCATAGGTGCTCCACCAGATCCTGCTGCAGTTGATGATGCACCTGTGGGTCTCAGATCTCCTGACGCATACTGAGATAGGCAGTCCAGGTTGCCGGTAGCTGGTGATCAACTTCGGCTAGAGGACCCTGCATGTAGTATGCTTCAGTGTTAAACACTGGCTCTTCCTGCTCATTCTCGATAATCATGTTGTGCAAGATGACACAGCAAGTCATGATCTCTCACATTTGATCTTTCGACCAGGTCTGAGCAGGGTAGCGGACAACAGCAAATCAAGATTGGAGCACACCAAAAGCCCGCTCGACATCCTTCCTGCAAGCCTCCTGACACTTGGCAAAGTAGGACTTCTTGCCTCCTGGCACATCGTTTGAGATAGTCTTCACAAATGTAGACCATCTTGGATAGATGCCATCAGCTAGGTAGTACCCCTTGTTGTAGTGCCACCCATTGACCTTGAAGTTCACCGAAGGAGAATGACCTTCAACAAGCTTGGCAAAGACAGGGGAGGACTGCAGCACGTAGATGTCATTTTGAGTTCCTGGCATACCAAAGAAGGAATGCCAAATCCAGAGGTCCTGTGTGGCCACCGTCTCAAGTACCACACTGCAACCGCCTTTGGCGCCTTTGTACATCCCCTGCCAAGCAAATGGGCAGTTCTTCCATTTCCAATGCATGCAGTCGATGCTTCCAAGCATCCCAGGAAATCCTCTTGCTGCATTCTGTGCTAGGATCTGAGCAGTGTCTTCCGCATTGGGTGTTCGCAAGTATTGCGGTCCAAACACTGCCACGACTGCCCGACAGAACTTATAGAAACACTCAATGGTGGTGGACTCGGCCATGCACCCATAGTCGTCGAGCGAATCACCGGGATCTCCGTATGCAAGCATCCTCATCGCTGTCGTGCACTTCTTGATCGAGGTGAATCCAAGTTTGCCAGCGCAATCCTTCTTTCACTTGAAGTAGTTGTCGAACTCCCAGATGGAATTCACAATCCTGAGGAAAAGCTTTCGGCTCATCCGATAACGGCGCCGAAATGTTTTGTCGCCGTGCAGTGGAGCGTCGGCGAAGTAGTCGGAGTAGAGCATGCAGTAGCCTTCGAGACGATGTCGGTTCTTTGCTTTCACCCGACCCGGCGCCGAGCCACCTCGCCGCGGCTTTTCATTGCTCGCCAGCAGGGCGGCAAGGGCCATGATGTGTTCCTCTTCCTGGACGTCGGCCTCGGCTTCCTCCTCCAGCAGCGCGGCGAGCGCTTCCTCGTCGTCCGAGTCCATCGCCGAGGCAGGCAAATCGCTGAACACCTTGCGCCGGTGGGCGCGTACTCGCCGCTAAACTGCCCCTCCATGGCCGGAAACGGCGTGAAAAACGCCCAGCTGCTGGTGGAGGGGCTGCCTCGGCGAACCTCCGCTCTTTTCCCGACGGGGATTGGCTATCTAGCGGTGAAGGGCGGTGGGCGGCGCTGGGATACAACTGTTGGCGGCCGAGCGCGCGGGGGGTGGGAGGCGAGTCGGGGAAGAAAAACTTGACTTTTTGCCTGACGGTGTGGGCTAGCCGTGCTTTTCTCTTGCGCCGGAGCCCCCGAGCGCCCCCCAGTGCACCGGGTTCGGCCTGCGACCGTCGGGCCCAAAATGGGCCGAACCGGCGGATTTCGGCGTCCTCGGGGCGCGACTGGGGCTTTTTTTCGGCACCGGCGCCAAAAAGTGGCCAGGGGGGCCTGTTGGGGGCGCGGCTGGAGATGCTCTAAGCTCATATGGTCTTATAATTCGTAAATGTGCTGCTTCAACTTGATCAGAAATGATTTACAGAGAATTATGCATATTGACTCGTGGTGTGTACAAATCTCCATCTCCTTTAGTTTCACGGAACATAAAAATATACTCTCTTCGATTTTAAAAAAGTCTAGTATATTTTCTCTCGTAAAAAGATATTTTTATAATTACTAATAAAAAACCACCAGAAAAATCTGTATGCACATAACAACTTTAGTATCTGAGATAATATACCCAAGTCAATCCTTAGAAATGAAAAGAACAAAGGGAAAAAAACAAAACACATTTTTTTCTAAAGATGAAAGGATTCTAGAAGTCGTGTTACTTGATAGAAAAAATGAACAAAGACAAAGACGAAAAAGAAATTTCTTTCTTAAGAAAATTGAATTAATTTTTTTTTGGCGGAAAGGCTGAAGGCCATATATTAATTAAGAAATTTCATACAAGGATAGGAAATTACAAACAAGTTCTTGAAGAAATCATGACCATCTTCTTCTGCATCCATTGATGGCATGCCGTGAGCAAAGCATGTTGTCGTCTTTTGGCCTCCGTCTCGGCGGAGCAATCTTGTTGAAGGAGCAATGGCCTGAAAATAGTTGATGTAGACCAGGAGACGCCAATGATCACTATCTATAGATCGCAACCCCGGAGAAGTTGGCATCGAGCAGGACAGATCGCAACCCTGAGTTTTATGGGACGGCTTAACCTTAAAAGAAGCAACATTTTTTAAAGTAAGCTAATATTATATAACTATGCCTCACATAACCAAATCATTAAGACTTCAAATTCTTTTCCTACAAAACTTGCACTTCTCGTTACTATGCAAGAATAGGCGCAAACTAGTAGAATTCAATTTTAATTATGATTTAAATAGATCAATATAAAATTAATCCCATTTTAAGTTCATAACAAATTAAATGTGGTGAAGCACGATTGCAATATCTAATTGCTCAAATTAAGAGCATGCACAAATAAGTGAGAAAGTGAACGATTTTTTTGTATTAGTCGCTTTTTCTTATCGGTAAATGTAGACATATACCAAAATATAAACACAAATGAAAACATAAACATAAAAAATATATTTATTCTAAGGTATAGAAATTAAGAGCATTGGTATTAACCTAAAAGAAGAAGAAAAGAAAGAAAACTTAAAGCAAATGGTGACAAAAACTTGCATGCATGCTTTATAGAATTTGCACTATTCCACGGTATGCAAGGATAGACATATGTTTTATGTTTAAACTTATTGGAAAAATCCATGCAACTGACAAATAGCTTATGCAATAGTACGAGTAAATGCATGCAACACAAACTAAAAACATAGACAAAAATGATAGTAAGAGTTCTGTTTTGTGCGCGTGCAGGTACCCAACGCTTGTTGGAATCTGGTACGTCGCGTGGATTTGATAATCCTTGAGATCACTTGATGGAAATTGCTACTTGCTACAAACCGTTTCACTTGGGGGACAACACCTTCCTAGTTGAGAGGAATCACCCCCCCCCTAAGCGACATATCGACATCTTTATGAACATAAAAGATGATGAAGCGTACGAGATTGGGATGAACAAATTTGATGCTCTATGTGATTTAGGGGCCAATGTTTACATTGTGCCAAAGTCTTTATATGATAAGCTCAATCTCGGTCTTTCTATGTGATTGGGATAAACTAGATGACCCATTGTGCCCATAGCGCAAAAACTAAATGCAACTGGTAGGTGATTCTAACTTATGACCACGTCTGACTTGGGCTCGAAAGGGACGGAGTCAACTTATTAAGATGGAGTCGGGCATGGACTGTAGCAGACGGCTTGCCTCCGCAACGAGCAATTCTTCTCCTTATTGTCTTTCTTGAGCGCCTTCATGATTTTCTACCGCACCTCCACACATCCATTGTGGCTTTGTCTAGATCCATTAACGTTGATGGGCAAAGAATTAAACATTATATTGCGGGTATTCCCATTAACATTGAAACAATCATTATTCAAGTAATTACACCGGAAGAATATCTAGAAGAGACCTTCCAGAACACTCTAGAATCCTAAAAAAAGAATAGTTATGTGATATGGTAAGTAAACCGACTCGAAAGTTCCGTAAAAATATATATTTTTGTCAGTATTGCAATATTAGAAAAATTATAAAAATAAGAAACAACCGAGAAGGTTCGCGAGGGAACCACAAGGCAGGGGCACGCCCAACCCCCCTGGGCGTGCCCTAGTGCCCCATGGGCCCCTCGTGCACCTTCTGGACTCCCTATTCCTTTCGTATGCTCGTCCTGCAAGATAAAAATTCGCTATATATACTCCTCGTTGTTTTGACCTCCGTATCGCAAGTTTCTCCTCTAGTCTTGTTTCGGCTATTTTCCGTCAGATCTAGATCGTCACGTCATCGTCTAGCTCGTCCGAGGACAACTTCTTCGAGAAGGTCATCAACCCTTATCTTCTGGAGGTGATGAAGCACCCTCAAATCATGGAGTTCCGTGAGGGGGTGCTCCACATCTGGGACATTCAAGGACCAAAGATGGAGGGGGTGAGAATGCCAGGCTTGAAGCAGTGGAGCAGAAAATATTCAAGTGCCAACGGATGGTGGAGCGTGGGATCAATGCCAACCACTCCATGATCACGATCTTCGTTCGTGAGCATAAGTGGGATAGTAGCAAGATCAAGGAGACCATCGATAATCTCCATGTATGGATCGAGGATCTCCAAGCACAAGTTCATGACTTGCAAAACTGAAACTATGAGTATGAATCCAGGTTTAAGAGGATGAGCCTAGCTGCAGATTTCAAGGTTCCGGAGAACGTTCTTCTTTCTTCAATGGAGATCCCATGCCTTGGAAGACAGAGGACAAGCCCATCACTTCATCACCACCATCACCGAAGAAGGAAACTTGAGTACACGGGTATGGGCACCACTCTTGGCTTGTTCCAAGCTTGGGGGAGGTGCCCCAGTATCGTACCACACCATCACTTTTATCATCCTTATCTGTCTTAGTTCGATCCTTAGTTATTTCGTGATTTAGATGAATAAAACATTAGCATGAAGTAGTTTTCAAGTGCTTATTTTGTGATCGTTTTATCTATGGAATTGTGTGCGAGAGTTATATAATAAAGAGTAGTATGAGTATCATTGTTTTATTTTCTTGCTTCAGTCTTAGCAATGATAATAAAAGTTCATATTCTAATCCCATGGGGAGTAATGATTTCACATATAAGAAGTATAATGGATAAAGTTTATTGGAAGTTAACAAACATAGCATTGGTCATGGGTGCAATTCATGAAAGAATAATAAAGGAATAGAGATTTCACATGTAATTAAATATACTATTGATACGTCTCCAACGTATCTATAATTTTTATTGTTCCATGCTGTTATATTATCATTCTTGGATGTTTTACAATCATTTTATAGCAACTTTACATCATTTTTTGGGACTAACCTATTGACATACTGCCCATTGCCAGTTGCTGTTTTTTGCTTGTTTTTTAATTCGCAGAATATCAGTACCAAACGGAGTCCAAACGCAGAAAAACTTTTTGGAGATTTTTTTGGACCAGAAGACACAAGATGAGCCAAAGAAGTACCAGAGGGGAGGCCCGAGGGGAGCACAACCCCCCAGGGTGCGCCCAGGAGCCCAAGCGTGCCCTAGTGGGTTGTGGCCACCTCGGTGGCCTCCCACACAGCCTCTTCGCCCTATAAATACCCAAATATTCTAGAAACCCTAGGGGAGTCGACGTAACACAATTCCAGTCGTCGCAAGTTACAAAACCACGAGATCCAATCTAGACACCATCATGGAGGGGTTCATCATCCTCATTGGTGCCTCTCTGATGATGTGTGAGTAGTTCATAGACCTACGGGTCCGTAGGCAGTACCTAGATGGCTCATTCTCTCTTTTTGATTCTCAATACAATGGTCCCTTGGAGATCTATTTGATGTAACTCTTTATGCCGTGTGTTTGTTGGGACCTGATGAACTTTGAGTTTACGATCAGATCTATATCCATGAAAGTTATTTGAGTCTTCTTTGATCTCTTATATGCATGATTACTTATAGCCTCGTATTTCTTCTTCAAATCTTTGGTTTAGTTAGGCCAACTAGATCGATTTTTCTTGCCATGGGAAGAGGTGCTTTGTAATGGGTTTGATTGTGCGGTGTTCTTTCCAAGTGATAGAAGGGGCAGCAAGACACGCATGTATTGTTGTTATTAAGGATAACAAGATGGGGGCTATTCCTACATGAATAGATCTCGTCTACATCATGTCATCGTTCTTATTGCATTGCTCCATTTCTCCATGAACTTAATACACTAGATGCATATTGGATAGCAGTCGATGTGTGGAGTAATAGTAGTAGATGCAGGCAGGAGTCGGTCTACTAATCTTGGACGTGATGCCTATATAATGATCATTGCCTGGATATCGCCATAATTATTTGATGTTCTATCAATTGCCCAACAGTAATTTGTTTACCCATCATATACTATTTTCTCGAGAGAAGCCACTAGTAAAATCTACGGCCCCCGGGTCTATTCTTTACCATATTTGCTTTGAGATCTATTTTTATTCGCTTTTGTTTTCAGATCTATTATTCCAAAACCCAAGAATACCTTGCTACACTTTTTTGCTACTTATTTTATTTCGCATTTTATCGAGATCTATTTATCCAATCTATCACAGTTTTATCCCGTCAACTTGACAATATCTGGCACCGTTACTCGTAGAGGGATTGACAATCCCTCATAAGCGTCGGGTTGCAAGTATTTGTTCTTTGTGTGCAGGTACCGTTTACATAGTGTTGCTTGGTTCTCCTACTGGATTGATACCTTGGTTTCATAACTGAGGGAAATACCTATCGTAGCTATGCTCTATCATCCCATCCTCTTTGGGGAAATAGCGACGTAGTTCAAGCGGCATCAACTATCTTGGACATCTTCTATGATTGTGAGCCTCCATTAATTATTTTCAAGCTTGATCAAGTAGTTGATGTTGGATAAGGAAGACAACATAATGAGTTATGGTTGCTTATATTCGCACATAAGTTATATTGTTATGGATCCTCTAACATGTGGTGCTTTGTAATGCCCCGAATCCGATGCGCCAGGTGTCTTCCAGTTATTCGCCGTCGTTGCCATGTCAGTTGCTTGCGTGTTGCATTTTTCCATGTCATCATCTGCATTGCATCCTCATGTTTTTCTAAACATGCATCCGGTCCTTTTCCCCGTTGTCCGTTTCGCGTTCCGACACTCCTATGTCCTCCGGCGTCCCCCTTTTTTTGCCTCTTGTTGAGAGCGGGTGTTAAACATTCTCGAAATGGACCGAGATTTGCCAAGCGGCCTTGGTACACCACCGTTAGACCGCCTGTCAAGTTTCGTGCCATTTGGAGTCCGTTTGATACTCCAACAGTTAACCGGGTAACCGCAAAAGCCCTCTTTGTGTTGCAGCCCAACACCCCTCCAAACAGCCCAATAACCCATCTAAACCACTTCCATGTCCTCTGTCGTCGGATCATGATCGTGTGGGCGAAAACCGCACTCCATTTGGACACTCCTATCTCCTCCTAGCTATAAATATGTGCACTCCTCCGAAATCCCGGGTCCAAACCCTAGCCTCCTTCCACATCGCGCCGCCGGACAAAAACCCCGCCGCCGAACGTGTCTGCCGGTCCCCTCCGCCACCACGTGTCAGCTCGCTGTTGGCCGCGTCGCCCCCGCCGCCACCTCCACCGCGCCAGCCCGCCGGGCCCATCCGGAACCCACACGGGCCCGAACCGCCGCCGCCGCCCAGGCCCGCGCCCCGCGCCCGCAGCCGGCCATCGCCGCCGCCGTCTGCCGCCGCTCTCCGCCCCACCGCCGCAGCGCCTGGAACCGGCCGCAGCCTTCGCCGGCGCCGCCCACGGCCGCCGCCCCTCACGCCCGTCGCCCCGCCGGCGTCGCCTGCCCCGCTGCATCCCGTGGAGCCCCGCGCATCACCCGCGACTCCCGCCGCCGCGCCTCCAGCACCGGCGCGCGCCGCTGGCCGCCGGATCGGGCAAGCCCGCGGCCGGATCCCGTCGTCCCGTCCTCGTCCATCGCCGGACCCGTCCCCGCATCTCGCCGATGAGCTCTTTCGCGACTCCGGCCGCCGTCTCCTCCAATTCCGGCGTGTTCTCCGGCGAGATCCCGGAAGGTGGATGAGATCCACCAACCCCGCGAACCAAACGGCGTCCCGCGTCCCCGGATCCCTCCGTCCCGCACCGTCCCGTCCCACGTTGACTTTTCGCGAGGTGATTTGTTACATTCCGGTGCTCTGTTCATCATGCCATATCTTCATGCATGTAGCTCCGTTTTGCATGCATAATATATCAAATTGTTCATCATGAGATGCTATTCATTTTGTTCTATTGTGCCATGCTAGTTTGAGTTCATCTTGATGCCTTTATCATCGTTGCAAGAGTGCTATATGATGTTAACCTGCTGAGACTTATAACTTGATGATTTGTCATTTTAGTTGCATTTCGTGTGTGCATCCTATGAGCATGATGTCTACATGTTTGTGAAGCATATCCATGCCATCTTTACAGTGGTGCAATCAATGTATTTTTTTGTGCCTTTTATTGAGTGCATCAAGCTCATGAAATGGGCTACTTGCTGTTAATGTTCTGTCAATGCTGAAATTGTTATATCATGTTGCTGTCTTTGCTTGATGCTACCAATTAATCTATGCATAACCTAGAGATTATTAGTTTACATTGTTGTTGAACATGTTATGCTTTATCATTCCATGCCTTTTCATGCCTAATATATGTCCTGTAGCATATGTTTGCATTGCCATGAACATGCCTAAATGATGCTCCAGTTTTTCTGTTAACTTCATGATGCCATGTTGTGAGCTTGTTATTGATTGATATATGCCTCTTTTGGAGTTGCTCGAATTACATGATTTGAATTATGCTATGATTAATATGTTATAATTCCATGTTTTTAATTTTTGGATATCATATGCCTCTGTTCCATGCTTGCAAACATGCTATCATAATGTTGCTTTTTTACACTTGGTGAAACTGTTATTATTTGCAATCTTGTCATGTCCTTTTGAGCATCTTCTATTCATTTCTGGAGGTAGCTCAGTGTTCATGTTTTGTTAAACTTTACCAGTACATCTTGTCCATGCCTTTTGTTTTCATGGTGATGTGCTGTAGCATGATGTTCCGATACTTGCAATTTGCCTAGTTGCTGTTTTGGACAGCTTGTCCTTTAAACTTGTTTCATGTGTATGTGTTGAACCGTTGCTCCGTTTTGAGTGTACTCTACATGAAACTTGCTTAGTTTTGAATATAGTTTCATGTTACATTATTGTATCCATGTTTTGAGGTGTTTGCTTGATGTTTGAATGCATTTTGCATCAATGGCATGTTTAACTTGTTTTGATCATATCTTCTAGGCCGTAGCTCCGAATCTAATGAACTTTATATGTAAGTTGACTAGAATTTCATGTAGATTATCATTGTGCATCTTAACTTGCTGTTTAACAACTTGAAAATAAGGTTTATTCAGATCTGGACCAATTTCTAAATTTGCATGTGGGGACTTATCAGAATTGTTATATGTTGTTTCCGGCCTCATTTAAACTTGCTTTGATGTGTTGTTTTTGTATGCATCATATCTTGCCATGAGTAGCCTCATGTAGCCTTGTCATGCATCATACTTGGTTGAGCATCATGCCTTGTTCATGTGTGGTGTGTTTCTTCTCGATAGTTCCCGTTTTGTTGCGATCGTGAGGATTCGTTCGTCTACGCTTGGTTCGTCTTCATGGCTTCATCTTCTTCTTGGGCTCGTTCTTCTTCCTAGCGGGATTTTAGGCAAGATGACCGTCACCTTGGATCTCATTACTATCATTGCTATGCTAGTTGCTTCGTTCTATCGTTATGCCGCGTTACCTACCACTTGCTATCAAGCCTCCCAAATTGCCATGAACCTCTGACCTTTGTCACCCTTCCTAGCAAACCGTTGTTTGGCTATGTTACCGCTTTTGCTCAGCCCCTCTTATAGCGTTGCTAGTTGCAGGTGAAGATGAAGATTGCTCCATGTTGGATTATGTTTATCTTGGGATATCACAATATCTCTTATATTATTAATGCATCTATATACTTGGTAAAGGGTGGAAGGCTCGGCCTTATGCCTGGTGTTTTGTTCCACTCTTGCCGCCCTAGTTTCCGTGATATCGGTATTATGTTCCTGGATTTTGCGTCCCTAACGCGGTTGGGTGTTATGGGAACCCCTTGACAGTTCGCCTTGAATAAAACTCCTCCAGCAAGGCCCAACCTTGGTTTTACATTTGCCTAACAACCTATTACCCTTCCCTTGGGTCGGCCAACCTGAGGGTCATCTTTATTTGGCCCCGCCGGGCCAATGCTTCTCTAAGTGTTGGCCCGAAACGAGCAGACTGCGGGGCCACCTCGGGGAAATTTGAGGGCTGGTTTTACTCGTTGGATGTCTCATCCGGTGTTGCCCTGAGAACGAGATATGTGCAGCTCCTATCGGGATGTCGGCACATCGGGCGGTCTTGCTGGTCTTGTTTTACCATTGTCGAAATGTCTTGTAAATAGGATTCCGAGACTGATCGGGTCTTCCCGGGAGAAGGAATATCCTTCGTTGACCGTGAGAGCTTATCATGGGCTAAGTTGGGACACCCCTGCAGGGTTTGAACTTTCGAAAGCCATGCCCGCGGTTATGTGGCAGATGGGAATTTGTTAATATCCGGTTGTAGTAAACTCGAAGTAAACTCTTCTAAAATACACCAACCGTGTGCATAACCGTGATTGTCTCTTTTCGGGCTTGTTCGAGAGGAGAACACGGTTTATGGGTTATGTTTGACGTAAGTAGGAGTTCATGATCACTTCTTGATCATTACTAGTTGACGACCGTTTGCTTAGATCCTCTTCTCGCTCTTGTTTCGTAAGTTAGCCACCATATTTGCTTAGTCGCTACTGCAACCTCACCACTTTACCCCTTCCTTGCCCATTAAGCTTTGCTAGTCTTGATACCCATGGTTATGGGATTGCTGAGTCCTCGTGGCTCACAGTTTACTACAACACCAGTTGCAGGTACAGGTTATGCGATGATCATGACGCGAGAGCGAAGTTTATTTGTGTTGGAGTTCTTCTTCTGCTTCTTTGATCAGGGGATAGGTTCCAGGTCGGCAGCCTGGGCTAGCAGGGTGGATGTCGTTTGAGTTCCTGTTTGTGTTTCATCCGTAGTCGGATGTTATTCTCATGTATGATGTTGATGTGTTCTTGCGGCATTTGTATGCCTTGTATGTATCCCCAGCTATTATGTAATGTTGATGTAATGATACCCACCTTGCAAAAGCGTCTTCAAGATGCGCTTCTATCCTTGGTGGGACCTTCGAGTTCCTTTAGGATAGGGTCGCATCTTGGGCGTGACAAGTTGGTATCAGAGCCTCGACCGACCCTAGGAGCCTCCTTGTTTGATCGTGTAGTTTGTCCGTTGTTGAGTCTAGAAGAAAACTTTTTCGGAGTCTAGTTATTTCGGAGAGTAGGAATTCTTTTTACTCCTCAGCCCCTTCGTCGCTCTGGTGAGAAATCTTGACGTAGGTGCTTGCTCATAATCTTTTGCTAGCCAAAATGTTGTACTAAGTAGAGATACTACTTGCGCATCCAAATACCCTTATCCATGTTTCTTATCATGAGAGTCCAACATATCTACCTATGGTTTAAATAAGATCCTTCAAGTAAGTTTCCATCTGTGCAAAGCAATATTTTTTCCTAAATATGTATTTTATTGTAAGGAAAAATAAGTTTTGTTCGACCTCGTGATGTTAGCAATAAAAACGACAGACTGCTCAATAATGTTGCTATCACAAGGGGCATTATAAAGTGACATCCCTTTGCATTAAGAGCTTGCGCATCAAAATGAAAAGTGCATGACAACCTCGGTTTCCCTCTGTGAAGGGTGTATCTTGTAATATTTATTCTTTACTTTTATGCAAGAGTCAAAGGTATTTACTCCCATTTCGATTATTCTCCACTTGGCAAGCATCATGTGGTAGGGAATGATCCAGGCACATATATCTAGTTGAATATAGGTAATCATTAGTTATTATTGTTGACATTATCCCTGAGATAAATAAGTTGAGAGGTGAAACATTAAACCCCCATCTTCTTCCGTGTCTGACAAAAATGGTTTGTTCTGAAAATATGCTTTGAGTGTCAACAGTCATGGAAGACTATATGATATTTGAGTATGTGGAGTTTGCTAAACCAAAAGCTCTTACACAGATCCTTCCTGGAAATATGATGAATTGTAATTGCTTCCATGGTTGAGAGCATGGTTTGTTAGTTTTCAAGAAAGTTTATTATTTATACTTTAGCTTGTGAATGAATTGTTACTTGATCATGAGAAGTTTTATGATGAATAATTGTTGTTATAATAATGAACATGATGCTCCCATGTCCGTATTTTGTTCTATCGACACCTCTCTCTGTAAACATGTGGTCATGATTATCGAGTTCGGCATTCGCTTGAGGACAAGCGAGGTTTAAGCTTGGGGGAGTTGCTACACCCATTTTACATCATGTTTTCCTACTGTTATTTATAATGTTTAGATTGATATTTCACTTTATGGTGCCATTTTAATGTTTTTTCTCTCTTAATATGCAAGATACACGTGAAGAGGGAAATTGTCGCCAACTGGAATTCTGGACCTAAAAGAGTTATAATAGAGATAGCTATTCACAAGAGCTCCAAATGACCTGAAAATTTACGAAGAAAAAATATAAAAAAATACTGAAAGAAAGAAGTACCAGAGAGACTCATCATGGGCCCACAAAGGCAGGGGGTGCCCTGGTGCCTTGTGGGGCCCACAGTTGCCCTCTGGTGCCCATCTTCTGCTATATGAGGCCATTTTCCCTAGAAAAAAAGACTTTCAAGACGAAGTGCCGCCATCTCGAGGCAAAACCTTGGCAGGAGCACTTTTTCTCTATGGCAGAGCGATTTTGCCAGGGATACTTCCCTTCGAGAGCGGGAAATCGAAGCCATCGTCATCACCAACGCTCCTATCATCGTTGGAGGACTCATCTCCATCAACTTATTCACCAACACCATCTCATCTCCAAACCATAGTTCATCTCTTGTATTCAATCTTTGTCCAAAACCTCACATTGGTACCTGTGCGTTCCTAGTAGTGTTGATTACATTTTGTAGTTGATGCTAGTTGGTTTACTTGGTGGAAGATCATATGTTCAGATTGTTAATCATATACTTATCTACTCTGATAATGAACATAAATATGATTTGTGAGTAGTTCCATTTGTTCTTGAGGACATGGGAGAAGGCTTGTTATAAATAATCATGTGAAGTTGATCTCCGTTCAATATTTTGATGGTGTTTTATGTTGTTCTTCCTCTGGTGGTGTCGTGTGAACGTCGACTACATGACATATTACCATGCTTGGGCCTAGGGGAAGGTATTGTGCGATTAGTAAGTAGATGATGGGTTGCGAGAGTGACAAAAGCTTAAACCCTAGTTTATGCACTATTCCGTAAGGGGCTGATTTGGATCGATATGTTTCATGCTATTGTAGATTTATCTTAATTCTTCTTTCATAGTTGGGGATGCTTGCGACAGAGGGTAATTAGTGGGTTGTTTTTTCAAGTAAGAACATCACCCTAGCACTGGTCCACCCACATAACAATTTATCAAAGTAGTGAATGTGAATCAATGAATCGTGATGAACATGACTAGATGAGTTTCCCATGTGTCCTCGTGAACACTTTGCTCACTATAAGAAGTACTTTCGCCTTGTCCTTTGCAATAAAAGGATTGGACCACCTTGATGCATCTTGTTACTTTGGATACTTATTACTTGCTATCAAATTATCTTGCTATCAAACTATCCGTTACTACAACTTTACAATACTTGCAGAGAATACCTTGCTGAAACCACTTTTTAATTCCTTCTGCTCCTTGTTGGCTTCGACACTCTTACTTATAGAAAGGACTACGATTGATCCCTAATACGTCTCCAACGTATCTATAATTTATGAAGTATTCATGCCATGTTTACAACAATTTTATATGGTTTTGGTATGATTTGAATGGAACTAACCCGGACTGACGCTGTTTTTAGCAGAACTACAATGGTGTTGTTTTTTGTGCAGAAATAAAAGATCTCAGAATTGGACGAAACTTTTTGACGATTTTTTTGGAAGAAGATAGAAATAATGGAGCAAAGAACCACTAGAGGCGGGCCTCATGCTGCCCACAAGAAACCAGGGCATGCCAGCCCCCCTAGCGCGCCCTAGTGGGTGGTGGGCCCCCTTGAGGCCCATCCTCACGTGATTCCAACTCCAAAAAATCCTATAAATATAGAAACCCCCAGAAATAACCTAGATCATAATTTCCGCCACCGCAAGCCTCTGTAGCCATGAAAAAACAATCCAAATCCTATTCCGTGTAACGCCCTCGATGCGGCTATATCTCCCACGTGTCGAAGCACGACTTAGAGGCATAACCGCATTGAAAGCAATGTCGCAAGTGAGGTAATCTTCACACAACCCATGTAATTCATAAGGGAAAGAGATACATAGTTGGCTTACAATCGCCACTTCACACAAAAACATGAATAAAACATTACATGATACAGATACAATCAAGGTCCGACTACGGAACCAAAATAAAAGAAGACTACCCCAAATGCTACACAGATCCCGGATCGTCCCAACTGGGCTCCACTACTGATCAACTGAAATGAAACAACACAATGAACAAGATCTTCATCGAGCTCCTCATTGAGCTCGGATGCGTCACCTGCACGGTTTCATCGGCACCTGCAAACTGGTTTTGGAAGTATCTGTGAGTCACGGAGACTCAGCAATCTCACACCCGCGAGATCAAGACTATTTAAGCTTAAAGGTAGGACAGGGTAGTGAGGTGGAGCTGCAGCAAGCGACTAGCATATCTGGTGTCTAACATACGCAAATGAGAGCGAGAAGAGAAGGCAAAAGCACGGTCGAACAACTATGATCAAGAAGTGATCCTGAAACTACTTACGTCAAGCATAACTCCAACACCGTGTTCACTTCCCGGACTCCGCCGAGAAGAGACCATCACGGTTACACACGCGGTTGATGTATTTTAATTAAGATCAACTTCGGGTTTTCTACAACCGGACATTAACAAATTCCCATCTGCCACATAACCGCGGGCACGACTTTCGAAAGTTCAAACCCTACAGGGGTGTCCCAACTTAGCCCATTATAAGCTCTCACGGTCAACGAAGGATATTCCTTCTACCGGGAAGACCCGATCAGTCTCGGAATCCCGGCTACAAGACATTTCGACAATGGTAAAACAAGACCAGCAAAGCCGCCCGATTGTGCCGACAAATCCCGATAGGAGCTGCACATATCTCGTTCTCAGGGCACATCCGGATGAGACATCCTACGAGTAAAACCAAGCCTCAAGTTTCCCCGAGGTGGCCCCGCAGTCTGCTCGTTTCAGACCAGCACTCAGAGGAGCACTGGCCCGGGGGGGCTAAAATAAAGATGACCCTTGAGTCTGCAGAACCCAAGGGAAGGGGTATATGGTGGTAGGTAGGCAAATGGTAAAACCAAGGTTGGGCCTTGCTGGAGGAGTCTTATTCAAAGCGAACTGTCAAGGGGGTCCCATAAATCACCCAACCGTGTAAGGAACGCAAAATCCGGGAACATAACACCGGTATGACAGAAACTAGGGCGGCAAGAGTGGAACAAAACACCAGGCATAAGGCCGAGCCTTCCACCCTTTACCAAGTATATAGATGCATTAATTAAATAAGAGATATTGTGATATCCCAACAAGTAAACATGTTCCAACAAGGAACAATATCTCCATGTTCCAACAAGGAACAAACTTCATCTTCACCTGCAACTAACAACGCTATACGAGGGGCTGAGCAAAGCGGTAACATAGCCAAACAACGGTTTGCTAGGAAAGGATGGTTAGAGGCTTGACATGGCAATATGGGAGGCATGAAAAAGCAAGTGGTAGGTATCGCAGCATAGGCATAGCAAAAGAGCGAGCAATCTAGCAAGCAAAGATAGAAGTGATTTCGAGGTTATGGTCATCTTGCCTGAAATCCCGCAAGGAAGAAGAACGAGTCCATGAAGAAGACAAATGGATGTAGTCGAACGGATCCTCACAACTCCGGAACGAAACCGAAGCTAACAAGAGAAGCAACCCAGAAACAAACAAACAACATAGTAAACAACCATCACATAAACATGGCATGATGCACAAACAAGAATGATGCATGTCCGGTTTAATGAAGCATGACATGGCAAAGTGCACAAGCAATCCTACAAATTAAGTGGAGCTCAATATGCAACGAGTTGCATATTGACGAGACACCACATCAATTATTTAGTTCTCTCTCGGTTATGTACCCAACAATATTAAATGTGATTAAACATGGCAAGGGGTGAAGCATAAGTAAAACTACCTATCTAGGCCAGTTAAATGAGGCCTGAACAACAAACAACAAGTCCGGAAAATCCTCGTATCCATATTTTTGATTTGGTACTGTTCTGCCTACAACCATATTTTATTGCTGTTAAACAGGAAAATAAAGTGCAACATGTTAATCTATGCATTTTTCTACCCCATTTACATATAAAGTTTATTAAATTCGGAGTTACGGTTATTTAGTTATGAATTAAATCATTTTAGCATGGCATATGAGCAAATTTTATCAAACAGCATTTTAAACATTTTAAACATGCATGAAAGCAGCATATTATGAAACTAGATGAAATTCTAAGCATTTTTCATATATAAATCATTTTAATCCGATGCACCATTTGTGAGTTATTAAATGCATGATCTAGGGAGACTATTCTGTAAAACAGGTTTTCTCTGGAAAATTAGTAAATTCGTTCGCGAAATAAAAACAGTGACTCGGGCCGAATCTGGCTGGCCAACAGAGGAAAACAAAGGAGGCGCTGGGGAGGCTCACCATGGGCTTCGGCCTAGTTCGACGGTGAGGTGAGGCCGGGCAGGAGGGAGGCTGGCGCGCTGGGCCTTGGTGCGATCTGGCGCTGGCAGGCTGGATCGAACGAGGCAACGACGTGGTCAACGGGCGCTGCGGGACTTGGCGCTGGTCGTACTCCTCGCACGCAGAAGCAGAGGAACAGCGCGACGAAGAGGTCAGGCGCGCCGGCGCGATGCAGAGGAGGCAGCGGGCGGCGGGGCGCGAGGAGACTGGGCGGAGCTCGTCGTGGACGCCGAGAGGAAACGGATCCGGCGGCGAGTTGAGGCCCGGGCCACGGGGTCGATGCGGATGAACGAGACGAGCGCTCCAGCTCGTTGCAGAGGAGGAAAACCGACAGGTTCAGGGGACGACGCCTTGCAGGTGCGAGAGAGCGTCGAGGGGTTCCAGCAACGCGTGAAGGGCGAGGTCGCCGGAGGGCGGGTCCGTCCAGGAACAGGGCGGAGGCGAGCTGGGCGTCGAGGCGATGAAGGCCATGGCGACGGCGTGGTCCTGTCGACGAACAGAGAGAGAGCGAGCTAAGAAATTAAGGAAGGAAGGGCTAAACCGAGCAGGAGGGAAGGAAGGGACGCGAGACGGGGACCTGCTGGTCCGGCGGCTCTGCTCGGAGAGGTGGCCGGCGGCGTGGGAGGCTAGCAAGGCAGGGGGAGCAGCGGCCTGGTGGCGACAACTCGCACGGGGAGAGTCGAGGACGCTCGGGCGTACAGAGGATGTGGCCTCGATCTCAAAGTGGATCGAGCGCCGGCTGGATGCGGGGACGAACGGGTGATGGCGCGCACGTCGAGGACGCGACCAGGGATGGGGTTCCTGCCCAGCGAAGAGAGAGCAGAGAGATGAATCGCAAGAAGAAAAGGAAGTGAAGAGAGAGCAAGGGAGACGGGGCGCGGCACGGGCCTACTGGAGGTGGTCGGCGGTGGCGAGGCGCGAGGTTGCGAGTCGGAGGAGCTCGATCGGGGCTCTGGCGACGAGGAGAGCTTGGCTGGTGGTGCAAGGGGACGAGGCAGGGGACCTGCATCTGTTGCTGCGGTGCGCTCGGGAAGCAGAGGATGCAGCGGGGCTCGGGCACGGCGTCGCTGCACCAGCGGGAGGCAGGCGCGGCTCGCAGATCGAGGTGGGTGGATGGATCGGAGGGGATGCACCGGTTGGTTGGGCCGAGGAAAACGAGGAGGAGGGGGATCCCGAGGTGGATCGAGACCGGGTGGCGGCGGCGAGGAGGAAGGACGGGACAGCTCCCCTAGATTTTAGGGTTGGACCTCTTATATAGCAAATGGATTAGGTTTGGGGGTATTCGGTCCGTCCGATCATAATCGGGCGGTCGTGAATAAATAGACTAGAGAGTCAAAATAAGTAAAACATAGATGTTTTATAGATGTTTGGGGATGATTTGGGCCCAACGGTAACGAAAGTCCGGTTCGGGTTCAAGGAAGTTTCGGACATGGGCAAGGGGTCGATGCACTGTGCAAAGAGACTCCGGTTTAGGCAAGAGGGAAAACGAAGAACAAGATTGGTCTCGGAACGGTCAACAAAAGCAAGGGGGGACACGGCAACTATGAGAGGATGCAAGTTTTAAAACATGACGGCAACGGAGTGCCGATGCAAATGCGGATGATGCGATGATGAAATGCAACAACAACAAATAAACACACGACAGCCACGCAAAACATGGAAGGCGTCTGGAGCGTCGGTCTTGGGGTGTTACAACACTCCACCACTACGAGAGGATCTCGTCCCGAGATCTAGGATGGCACCGGAGAGAAACGGAAGGGGAAGAGGAGAGGTAAAGTTAAGTTGCTTCTTTGACAAACGAGTGAAACCATGAACCTTGAGAGGTTGCACAAAGTGAAAGAAAGAAATACAATGGAGATGACGAGATAGCAAGCACTCCATTATCAAAGAGGAATAAGGAACATTACAAGAACCTTGTAGGTTGAAAGGCATGAATGAAGAGCTTCACGGACCAGAGGAATCGGAACCACTCTGGTTGAAACGAGATAAACAAGGAATAAGGAAGAACAAATTCGGACAGCACTCCGGTTGAAAAGAGATGCAAGACTTGATAAGAAGAAAAGAACTTGAAGGGATGACACAACACTCCGGTTAAATGGATTAGCAAGGAAAAGGACATGATCTTGACAAAACAAGATGATGGGTCGAAGAGAGCAACATCACAATGCCTCCGGAAGAAGAAATAGAAGATAGATCATTGGAATAAAGGAATGGAGAAGAAAATGACAACTTCTACCACAAATGAGTTTCAAGAGCATCCTTGCAAGGAAGGATTGAACGGAGTTGTTGGGAAATCAACAACGAAAAGCGCAAGCTTGTAGCGGGCTTATGGAAACATCTCAAAATTATGAGGTGAGCTTCTGCCACCAACGGAAACAAATGATTGGATTGATATCAACAAGGAGACGAGAAACTTATCTCACCGGGAGGACAAATGAAGAACTTGGGTCATTTATAAGCACCATAAATAGCAACAATCCTTAGGGAAAGCTTTGGTGAAATATAACCCAAGATAACTCCAATGAAGAGATTGATGGATTTAAATATCTCATTCTTGACAACAATTGAATCATGAAACATGAATGAAACTGTCAAAATGACATAACACCACCTCAAAAGATAAGGTCGAAAGAATTGCACTTCGGAATGCAAGATGAAGAATATTTGAGCTCTCCAAAACAAAACATGTGTTGAGCATCATGTTTATTTTTAAGTATGGCTTGACGGATCTTAACTCCGAGAGAAATCTTGATGAACAATTGAAGAATGAAAAGAATCCTTGACGAACCACCATGTAGCGCCTCCATGAAGAACTCCGGTAAACAAAAGGATGATAGAAAGAAAGAGAAGTTGAAAACATAAGGTGAAGCCTTGCAATGATTTAGATGGATCTTCGTGATGATGAGAGCTTGGAACTCCGGGAAAAGAAAATATGAAACAATTGAAACCGAGAATTTATTCATCATGAACAAACTCCGAAAGAAGGAATTAATCACTTGGATGAAGACAAGAACAAGAATTATGTTATGTGTATCCTTCACCAATTTAAATTGATGACAAGCCACGGATTTGACATACTACTTATTCTTGTAGAAAGGATTAAGAGATATAGCGTAAACTTGAGAAGGTCTTCAACGAACCACCGGTAGGATTGAAACAACGATTAAATTGATATGATAACAAAGAAAGAGAACTCTTGAACGAAACACCGTAAGAATTGGAAATGAAAGAAGAAAAGATAAAGAAACACCGGGAAGAATTAGAAAACGAATAAAGATACTTGACAGAATTTAGATACATGAGAACGAAGAGATCATGAACTGATTAGAGGATATTTGAACGATGCACCGGTAAGATTTGGAGAACGAGAGATGAAAGCTTGAATGAATAATTCTGGGATGATGGGCTCCGGAGAATCAAACTGAAAAGACTCCTGAATTGCTCCGGATGGGTGAAAATAATTCTCACAATTGAAAACAATTATGACAGGATGGCATGAAGCTAGAACCATGAATCTTGAAGAGAATGGAGCAAGATTTAAGAGAAACTCTTCTTCGGTTTTCAAATGTTGAGAATGACGATGCGAAACACCACCATGAATTATTGAGGCACTCCGGAATGAAAATTGGAAAGGTTGAACCAACGATGAAAATGTTTTGAAAGCGATCTTGGAGAAGGAATATGACTGATGATAATTTATTCTTACGTCAAACTTTGAGAAGAATTTTTTTAGAAGCTCCGGGAAACTTAGAAGAGTCAGGTAAGATCCTGGGAAAAGACCTGTGGGTTAGGGCCCACTCAAAAGATACACTGTTGAACGATTGCTTGAAAAGAGAGATTGCACCGGTTGAATTAAATGGCTTGAATGAGATAGCATCCTCAAAAGAACTTGAGTGAATTTAGAATGGAAACTTGACTCTTCTGAGATATCTTCATCACTCCGGAACAATTGAATAGCGAGAAGTGGATGATTAAGCGGTGCACCGGCATGAGAAAACATTTGAAAAGAGGAAAAAGGGATAAGATCAACACCAAAATCTTGAATTTAGTCCATCGGGGAAGAAAAAAAGAATGAAGAATGATAAACTTCAAGCTCCGTTAGTATCTTCCTGAGAATCACCGGATAAGAACATTGACGAAAAGGATGGAGAGACTTCCCATCAATAAAAGGATACTTGATTGCGAAATCTGAATCCTTGGAGAAAAAGGGTGGGTGGGCGGGAAAACAAGACAACTTGGGGGTGGATGAAACGAACACCGTTGGAAGAACTTAGAATTGAACTTGGGGATGTGAAAAATGATAGGATCCTCTTGAAGAGAATCACACCGGTTGGAAAAGATTGAAAAGACAACCTTGATGAACAATAAGGATTAAAATCCACATAGAAATATGAGAACGCGCTTAGAAAAGGTATGGAATCAACACTTGGCATTGAAGCAACTCGACTACCACAAACCAAAACAAAAACAAAGGATTTGGATCGCAGAATAAGCCAGAAACAAACATATGATAGAGATTTACCCAATCCCATATCATGCATCTACCGGAAAGATATTCTAGGAGCTACTTGAATTCCCACTTATAAACTCCCGAAACTTTATACCGAGTAGTACCGAGCCTTAGTACGGCCATGCCCTGTAATTGTGTGCCACCATGATTGAATGATGTTTGCTTGAGCGCCCCGATTTTAATTGTAGCCATGCTTGAGTGCGATGGTGTGCGGTTGCATTTTGTTTTATTCCAAGCGTAGTTACCAAAAACCAACCCCGGCCACACAAGTTTGTGCTATGAGTAAGCTTTTTGATTCCAACTAACAGGAAAGATGTTTTCGAAAACAACCCTTATCAAATCTCGAGGACGAGATTTTTCTTAAGGGGGGTAGTGTTGTGACACCCCAAATTTTTGACCTTGTTTTATTAATTAAAATTTTGCCAGGAAATTAAAAACTTTTATTTTCTGGACTCCCTTTTGAGTTTAAACCATTTCCCCCCTTGTTATTATGGAGTTTTTCCCCAAAAATAAAACCATTCAAATATGTTATTGGACTTGTTTCCCCTCTCAAAAAAAACTTTTCTTTTGTCAATGGAATTAATTATATAATTATTTTCCTAAACCTTTATTTCTTGAAAAATGGTTTTTTCATGGTTTTATGGCCATTTTTGAACTACAACCATTTGATAAATTCTGTCATAATTCCAACCAAAATTTGGAGATGTCATGTGATGGTTTTAAATCACTTTTATGCAAAAACATCTTTTATACATGAAATATTTTGAGCTCTACACCCAATTTTTTTTCTCTAATCCAGTGGGCAATTTTGCACTACAACTCATTTAAATACTTCTTTCTAGCTTCCACCAAAATTATGGGATGATAGTAGTAGCATATGATTCAACTTTATGCAAAAACCCAGTGATGTCCTTTGAAAAATTTGAGTGAATCAACCTCTTTTGCATTCTGGTCCAACTTGATGGTTTGTACAACAACCATATTTTTGCTTGCTCTTTTGCCCTTGATTCTTTCTCCTTCTCATAGACCACCCTACAAAACCCCTAAGTCCAGGAGCATGCAACCATTGGAATAATTTTGGTTCATGAGATGATACCATTTACCTCCTGTCCAGAACTGATGTTTTGCAAAACTTGCACTAACAAGTTTGTGCTTTTTACAAACTAACCTCACCACCCTCTTGTGCATCCAAAGAGACCTCAATCTGGAAGAATTGGCCACACCAAGAAATGCCTAGGTGCCCATGGCATTTTGTCGAACACCCTGAGAGCATGGACAGAATTGGCATGAGTTTTTATTTGCATTATAAACTTGAACACCTAACCTAACCACCATGTCCATTTACCTTCTTGCTAACTCTAACCTAGCCCTGTTTCTTGCCAGCCTCACCCGCGACCTCTAGCATGCACTGGCAATTCGTCGAACACATCCCGGGCGTGCTCTGGGCGCGCCCAGAGCGTGCGTTTTGCACGCACGTGCACCCGAGCCGCTGCGTCGCGCCCACTTCGCGCCACCAACCCCTGCTCGCCCGTAGAGCCGCCCCCGACCTCATCCACTCGCAGGAAACACCCAAGCTCTTCCCTGGAGCCGCACAGGGCCGCCGTCAGGTCGGCCATGGCGGCTAGCGGCCGGCCACAGTGGCTCCTGCCCCGGTCGGCGCCGCCCGAGCCACCCCGGCTCGCCACCTGCCCCTGGGAGCCGCGCAAGCTTATCCCCTCGCTCGTCAGCAAGCTCTCGTCACCGCCACGTCGCCCTGACCACTACAGAGAGGCGGTTCGCTGGCGACCTTATCCTCGACCGCGGAACCGCCATGGATGCGCTATAAATAATACCCTCGAGCTCGTCCAGGCCTCACGCAGCCTCTCTCACTCCCTCACCGACCCACCCGTAGCAGTAGGAAGACCAGGGGGGTCGTCTTCTTCCTCTCCAGCAACTCCTGCCGCCGCCACTGCCCCGGCCATTCCAGCGCCACCAGGGCCTCCCCTCTCCACTCTCTTCACCAAGAGCTTCCTCTCCCTCTCGTGAGTCCAACCCCCTACTCAATTTTGCTCGGGACTCGCTGCAGGCGAAAACTCACTTTGCTCGACGGCCACCACCCGCTGCGGAGCTCGCCGCCGGCAGCTCCGACCACCCCAGGGACCGTGACGACCACCGGAGGGACCGCCTCGACCCCCTGAGCCTGCGGGTGGCCTCCGTTTCTCGAGAAGTGCCGCCGTTCGCCGGCGAGCGTCGCCGGAGTCCCGCCTTCCGCTCGGGCAAAGGAAGAAGAGGGAAAGGGGCCTGGTCAAACCTGACCAGTGCCCCCCTGGACCCACTGTCAGTGACCCCCGCACCGGTCCACGTGTTTAAGTGAAAGCGTAGACCACCCCAGTATGTTTCCTCCGCTCCGAAAACGTATTCCTGTCTGAAGCGTTTACTTTTATATAAAAAAACAGATTTTAACCAAATATTTGACTGGCTATAACGTTTTAAATATAACTCCAAATGAATTGATTCTTTTTCCTACATCTCTCAAATTCTGTCTAGTTTATTTTAAGATTTATTTGAAAATTTGTCCGGTTGGGACTGAGAGGGGGGCACCCCTTAGAGCGCGCGATAGAAATTTGATCCCATGGTACGCGAGGTTGTAGCCTCCCCACTTAGAGTTTTGCTTAACAAGTGTCGCGGGTGATTCCTGACACAAGTAAAGTTAAGGTAGTGTGTGCAAGTCAGGCGTGTTTTCGACTAAAAGACCGTAGACGGAATTAGTCTCGATGGACTAAAGAAATCCGTTACTCGTGGGTAAAGAGTACACCCTCTGCAGAGGTACTAAACCTATTCGAATAGCCGTGTCCACGGGTAAGGACTACAGTCTGGGATGGGTCAAGTGTCGGTCTTAGTGTCGGTCTTCGGAGGAGAAATTATTAAACCAGAACATATGGATTTTTACTTGTGATATATGATAGTTATGATTATTATTGTTGTGGACTAACCAACTGTATTGTTTGAAATAATGAATATCCGTGGAACGGTTTGACCTCCCGGATATTCACGGTGATTATTTATTTACCTTATAAGCCCTTTATGTGGTGTCGCTCAGACGCCCGACTGTGGCATGCCTGTTATTTAATTACCTTATAAGCCCTTTATGTGGTGTCGCTCAGACGCCCGACTGTGGCATGCTTGTTATTTACTTTATAAGCCCTTTATGTGGTGTCGCTGAGAAGCCCGACTATGGCATGCCTGTTACTTAATTACCTTATAAGCCCTTTATGTGGTGTCGCTCAGACGCCCGACTGAGGCATGCTCGTTATTTACCAATTCTTTCGAGACGTCGCTTTAGACATCCGATCGGTGCATTTTACTACTATTCTGTTATTGCCTATTCATGTTGCATATGAATAACATGCGTGCATGCATCAGGGATTTCATTGCCATGACTGACGTCGTGATTATAGAATGTTTTCAGAGCATGATTATCAGTTGCTATATTATACCCATGTTCATAATGTTTGCGAGTACATTCAAAAGTACTTACTGGCTTGTCCCTGGCTACTGTCTTGGCCAGATTGCTTGCTTGGAGAGGAGCGTTGCGATGACAGCCTCGGAACCTAAGCAACGGTGATAGCAGCCTCGCGAAGATAGGAGTTAACCTGGTCAGTTGTTCCTGTGGAGAAATGGAGTCCCATAGACCGTGGTGAACCACAACCGCTTCCGCCATCAACCACTAGAAACCCTTTTGTTGTACTCACAGGCCAGAATGGTCTTGTACTACATATTATGTATTTTTGCTTGGAATTTCTGTCTCAAGTTGGTGCCTCATCAGCTAACAGTAATCCTGGGGCTGGTGAGCACAAGGGCCATTTTCTGGAAATTATATCCCAAAAGTCCGGTCCTGACATGGTCTTGTTGCACCGATATGGAAATCTTTTCCTGATGCCTCGGTACTCCACACCTGCGCTTGCCCCCTTAGCACCAAAGAGGAAACAAGGACGTTGCGCGCGCTGGCGCCCGCGTGGCGCCCGCCTGATCCTGATATTCATGGCTCACGTCACGAGAGCCTCGCGAGGTTTGCCCCGCCTTGATATCTCCGCTCCTCGCGAGGCAGCCCGGTGAGGCCGCTCCTGACGAGGTCTTGCATCGTCCACCTCGCGAGGCTTGCCCCTCGCGAGGGTCTTGAATGCCTCGTTGATGAAGATGGGCCGTACAGGCCTGCAGCACAGCCACGCCGTGGGCCGCAGGCAGGCAAGTCTGGGGACCCCCGTTCCCAGAACGCCAACAAAAACCAAATTTTTGCAGAGTCACACAAAGAAAACGGAAATAATTTCATCTTCACGACATTATTGTCCACATCTTTTTCTTTTATATATCGCATAATTCCACGAATGCGTTAAGATGGGACGCGTCGTCCTCATTAGGAGTACCAGAAAATTGATCTTTCAAAACAAGATTCAACAAATTAGTATTAATATCACAAGACCCTGCACTAGTGGCGGGAGGAGCAATCGGAGTGCCAATAAAATAATTGTTGTTGGTATTTGACAAATCACACAACTTGGTGTTTGTCGGTGTTTTGGGAACGGGAGTCCCCAGACTTGCCTGCCTGCGGCCCACGGCGTGGCTATGCGAGCAGGCCTGTACGACCCATCTTCATCAACAAGGCATTCAAGACCCTCGCGAGGGGCCAAGCCTCACGGGGCGGACGACCCAAGACCTCCTCAGGAGCGGCCACGCTTGGCAGGCTCACGAGGGGCGGAGAGATCAAGGCAAGGCAAACCTCGCGAAGACTTCATGACTTGAGCCATGATGATCGACACCAGGCGGGCGCCAACGCGCGCAGTGTCCTTGTTTCCTCTTTGGTGCTAAGGGGGCAGGCGCAGGCGCGGAGTACGGAGGCATCAAACAATGGTTTCCATGTCGGTGCAACGAGACCCAAGACCATGAGGCCAGCAAGATGGAGGTCACCATGGAGCCCAAGACGGCGTCACCACCAGAGCCTTTTGCAGGCGAAGACCACTTTTGTCAGGATAGCTTGTACTAGTTGTCCCCTTTTAAATTGCCCGCCGTTGTTGGCTCCCTTCCTGCTCAATATTTGGGGAGAGGACCAGGGCCTATAAAATCAGAACTAGCCACCATAGTAGAGGCAAGCCTGAGCTGGTCAGATCTAGAGCCAATCCACAGCCACACGCAAAACACAAGAACACCTCAACCTTAGGAGGCTGTTCTTTCCCTTGTACTGTTCATCATCAGCCCAAGAGGCAATCCACCACCACCACACTAGAGTAGGGTATTACATCACAACGGTGGCCCGAACCAGTATAAATCTCGTGTCTTTCTGTGTTGCGAGTTCGTCAAGTTCGTCCGCGAGAACTTAGCAAGCTAGGGCGTGGATCGGTAGGAGAGAAAGAACTTCATGCGCACCCCAGAGTTCGAACCTTAAGGGTTTTGCCGGAACCCGTGATCCGAAATTTGGCGCACCAGGTAGGGATGCGCCGGAACTTCCCTTCCATCATTCGCACCCAGCCGCTCCGTCGTCTCCATGGCGGACGCTCGCCGTGCTCGTGCTGAGCGTTGGGCTGCCCTGGCCACCTGCGTCGCCCGGACGGCTCCCGTCGGTGGGCCACCTCGTCGTTCTCCGTCTCCCTCCGCCAACGCCGCCACTGGCCCGGTGAGGAACGAGCAGCAGGCGTCCTTGTTGCACCCCTCTGTGCGGCAGGACGGCCGCACCGCCACTCCATCGCTGACCCCAGCCGGTTCATCATCCCACGCTCGTCGCACTCCCATGGATGCACATGCCGCGCTCCTCATGGCGCACGAGCTCCTGCGCTACCGCCCGGTCGACGACCTCTATGAGGACTGGCTCGACGGCATCGCCGGGCTTGTCCGCGCCGCAGGGGGCTCCCCTGTGCCGTCCCTCTCTCCGCCAGGCCCTCCGCCAGCTGCAGGCGACGTAGCTCACGGAGTGCCTCCACCTCCTCTGCCCCAAGATGGTGCCTTGGCTCCAAGGCGTGCGGCTCCGCGACGCGATCCGCCGCATCCGGCGCCCACGCGTGAAGAAGGAAGCTCTCAAGAAGTTCCTCGACCACCAGAAAACGCTCCGCCACTCCTCGCACCACCGCACTAGGATTGTCTGCTGCGGCAGGCCCCCGCGGCATGGGCTTCAAGACCAGGCTCCACCGCCAAGACGGGCCCCGGCGACCACGGCCGGCTGCCGCGCCTTCACCCCCGAGCTGCGTAGCATCGCCTGGCCGGGCAAGTTCAAGCCAGATCTGCCTCCTCTCTACGATGGCACCCTCGACCCCGCGGAGTTCTTGTAGCTCTACGAGCTGAGCATCGAGGCGGCCAACGGCGACGAGAAAGTCATGGCGAACTGGTTTCCTATGGCGCTCAAAGACAGCGGCCGTTCGTGGCTCCTGAACCTGCCTCAGGGCTCGATCTCCTCCTGGGACGAGATGCGCGACCACTTTGTCGCCAACTTCCAGGGCACTCGCGACCACCTGCCGGCCGCGGGTGACCTGCGCTGCATCAAGCAACAACCAGGAGAGACCCTCCAGAAGTACATCCAGCGCTTTAACAACACTCGCCTCAAGATCCCCAAGGTCACGGCCGAGGCCATCATCTCCGCGTTCTCTGACGGCGTCCTCAACATCAAGATGAAGGAGGAACTCGCTATCTACGAGGAGTTGTCCACATCTCAGGAATTGTTCAACCTGGCGACCAAGTGCGCAAGAGCTGAGGAGGGGCGCTTATCCCTCCTCGAGCTGCCAGCTGCGGGCCCGGAGGAGAAGAAAGCCAAGGCCAAGGATGTGAAGCGCAAGGAGGCAGCCATGCTCGCAGTGGAGCCGGACACCAAGCAAGGCAGACATCAGCCCGAGTCATCCAAGAGCAGCTGACCGTTCTGCGCCTTCCACAACCTGAACACCCACAACACCAGCGACTGTCAAGAGCTCAGAGCCATTCGGGAAGGACGCTTCAGTCGACGCCCCGAGCACAACGACCGGGGCTACAGCCGAGGGGGAGGACGTGGTGGCGGATGCTGGGACGACCGTGGCCCGCGCCAGGAGTGGCGCAACAGGCCTCGTGAGTACCGCTGGCAGGATCATCCTCGCGAGGGCGCCTGGAGAGACCAGCCTCATGAGGATCGTCCTCAGGGCAACGCCGATCTTCCCCCGCTGCCGCCACCACCAAGAAGGAATGACGACCACCATCAGGACTAGGGGGCTGGGGGCTTCCAGGAGCCGCGTGCAATCGCCTGCATCTTGGACGGAGCTCAGGCCCCAGCCTCGCAGCATATCTTCAAACAGTTTGCTCGTGAAGTGAATGCAGTCCTCCCCAAGCTTGAGGCCACACGCCCGCTCAGGTAGTCCCAGTGTGCCATCACCTTCAACTCGGCAGATCAGCTCAAGTGCGCAGCCACCGCTGGCGCTCTGCCAATGCTTTGTTCACCAGTCATCAGCAACGTGCAAGTTACCAAGACCCTCACCGACGGCGGCGCAGGGCTCAACGTCCTGTCCGTCGACACGTTCAACAAACTCCAAGTACCATATGACCAGCTTCGGTCTACCAAGCCCTTCTCAGGAGTGACTGACGGCTCCACCACACCAATCGGGCAGGTCCGCCTCCCTGCCACCTTCGGAGAATGCAAGAACTACCGCACCAAGCTCATCAACTTCGACGTCGCGCACATCCGTCTGCCATACAACGCCATCCTTGGGTATCCAGCCCTGGCCAAGTTCATGGCAGTAACCCACCACGACTACAACGTACTCAAGATGCCAGGGAGTGGCGGGATCATCATGGTCCCGTGCGAAGAAAGAGATGCGGTGTGCTCCCTCGAGCGCGCCTTTCAAGCTGCAGCAATCGACGACCCCGACAGCCAAGGCGATGGCCCTCCGGAGGCCATCCCCAAGAAGAAGAAGCAGTTGTGCCGTACCAGGCCTCAGGAGGGCAGCAGCACAGCTGGAGCCTCGTCAGGATCAGCGCCCGCTCCAGGGGCGCCTCCCTCCATCGCATAGGAAGGCGCGCCCGGCGCCCTCCTTGGGCAGGGCTCGGGGGCTCTCTCCTTGAGGGCCACAGACCTTGCCCATGTCACGAGGGAGGCGTGCTTCAAGGCACGTTTCCCTCAGGAGAACACAGGGAAAGGAGTGCCTACCGCTCAGGAGTTCATCACCAAGACCACTCAGGAACTACAAGACGCAAGGACCATGCGCGGCGACCGCCGCTCGCGAGGCGCAGCTCCCCATCCTGGTGAGGATGCCGGGCTGCGCGTCTGCGTCGACGTCCCAGGGCTCAACAGGGCCGCCACTCAGGAGCTCTTCTGGCCTTCTCGCGTGGGCCAATGCGAGGGTCCGCCGCATAGCTACGTTCACATGCCTTTCGACCTGCCAAGGGTGTCGTCAGCCTATCAGTGCAACCTGCGGCGTGTCCTGGCGGCTCAGGAGGCCAGGCACCACGTTGTCTTGGCGGAGATGGATACGGTCCTCCAGGAACCGCCCGATCCCCCAGAGCCTCCTGAGGCTCAGGGCCCCGGAGGCTCGTGAGGAGCTACCCCTTCGTTGCACGCCTTCAGCTGCCTCAACTCTCCTTCGTTGACAGAACCAGGTGACACTTTCCAAGTTCATTTAGCTGGGAGCGCCCCTCGGGCTGCATTATTCCCAGACCGCGTGGGTCTGTCCCTGTGGCGTGTATCCTTTTCTTATGTCTTTAGCTTACCTTGCTGGGGGCGACCCTCAGGCTGCATTATCCCCAAGCCGCTCGGGCCTGACCCAATGGCATGTATCTCCCTTGCATTTGCTTAAGCCTACTGCTCTCACGTTTCGTCTATATGTGATTACCACCTGCTTGATCGTCGCCTCCCACGGGGCCTCCTGACACTAGCACGATGCTGGTGCATGGGTCCATCCCTGCCACGTCGACAAACCTGAGCGGTCGAGCTCTGGCTTACGGCACGCCCCGCGCACGCCACCTCACCAGGCCCTCAGTGCCTTCATTTCCTCGCGGAGCAGCCAGGGGCAGGCTGGCAACCGTAACGGCAAAACCATGTTTCTCCTTGTGATGGATCGCGGGGATCTCATGAAGAGGATAGCATGCGGCACCACGAGCTTCCTTTCCTCTCGTACAATCCGCTTGTGCGTTAAAAGGGGGGCTCCTGAGCATCGCGACTCAGGAGCTCTTACTGGCTCTCCAGCCCTCACCCCCTGGCCTTGACCACAGCATCACGACCTGGCATACCAGCGGCGGCTGAGCTCGCTCGAGGGCCGGGACCTGAGGACGTAGAGCACTAAGGAGAACACGGGAAGAGGGAGACTCGAACGGGCCTAACCTAGCTACGCTGCGGGTGTCTGCACACAGGTCTGGCGCATCGCGAAGAATTGGCCCCGAACTACTGAGATAAGTCCCGCGCTCAGATTGGCTAACCATTGGAACCTAAGGGTCACGCTCGTCGCAGCCCTGTCGCGGCGACGTCGCCTCCCTTTCCTATCTTGCCATAGCAGCTTGAGCGCTAAAGGGGACCTCCTGAGCATCGCGCCTCAGGGGCTCTTACTGGACCTCGGGCCGCTCACCTCCTGGCCTTGACCACGGGACGCGACCTGCCATACCAGCACGGCTGCAGCCTGCCTGGGGACCGGGACCTGTCAGCATAGAGCAATAAGCTGTCGCGAGGTTGGAAAGGGGAGACCGAGCCTTAACAGGACATGCATTTCGTAGATTTTCATAATAAGGAAGATATACACAAAAGGCATTACAAATCCTTACACGCCCCCACGGGGCATTTCTTGATTCCTCGTAGGGAACAAAAGACGGGAATCTAGTCGAATCTTACCTACACCCTCCCGCGGCTGACGCCATCATCAACAGTGGGCCACGGTAGGCCGGCATCAACCTCATCCAGATCAGCGATGGCGGCAGCCAGACGTTGCAGCCCTGCTCCGAGCACGGCGAGAGCTCGGGGGCACGTAGCTATCGTCGCTCGTCTCTAGAGTTTCTTAGAGCTCAGGAGAGCCACTGGACTCCCAAGAGTCACTGCTGCTGGAGCAGCCGCGAGCGGGGCGCGCCTCACCTTGGCGCTCCCCTTCGGGGCAGCACTCCAAGCAGCGACCCTCCGCGTCGACGACCTTGAAGAAAAGTGTGGAGGCGCCATCGTGCACAAAGTGCATCGCGAGGGCGCCTCTCGCACGGAAAACCCGCGCAATCTCACCCCAGCCACGAGTAATGAAGATCTTGCCGGTGGGGACCGTTTTGATCTCTGCTCCAGTCGCTGGAGCGTTGCAGTCAGCATGCTGCAGCCATAGCTCGAGGGGCCCCCTCGGCGGCATCACGTCAGAGAAGAACCGCAGGAAGCGGATCCAAGAGCTTGGGGCCATCGACGCCCATAGAACAAGCTCGCGCGAGGAATCCGTGGCATGGATTCCAGGGGCAACGCCATGCGTCTCCATTGCACGACGACCACGGGTACGGCACGGACGACGCTGTTCGTCGCTCCTTCCTCCTGAGCCCTCGGCTTGAGTGTACAAGGGAAGTGGATACCCAGGAGGAGGTCGCTCGCACCAGGGCCTCGTCACCACCTGCATCGCCGCTTCGTCACGATGGTGAACCGGTCTCTTCTTCGGCGGACGCGGCCCTGGATCATCGCGGGAAGCTTTTCCCTTCTCTTCAGCGGAAAACCTTCGGATGGGCGCCATTTCTGCTAGCAGTGGAGTGTTGGAAATATGCCCTAGAGGCAATAATAAAAGGATTATTATATTTCCTTGTTCATGATAATCGTCTATTGTTCATGCTATAATTGTATTGTTCGGAAATCATAATACATGTGTGAATACATAGACCACAATGTGTCCCTAGTAAGCCTCTAGTTGACTAGCTCGTTGATCAATAGATAGTCATGGTTTCCTGACTATGGACATGGGGATGTCATTGATAACGGGATCACATCATTAGGAGAATGATGTGATGGACAAGACCCAAACCTAAGCATAGAACAAAGATCGTGTAGTTCGTTTGCTAGAGCTTTTCTGAATGTCAAGTATCATTCCTTAGACCATGAGATTATGCAACTCCCGGATACCGTAGGAGTGCTTTGGGTGTATCAAACGTCACAACGTAACTGGGTGACTATAAAGGTGCACTACAGGTATCTCCGAAAGTGTTTGTCGGGTTGGCATGAATCGAGACTGGGATTTGTCACTCCGTATGACGGAGCGGTATCTCTGGGCCCACTCGGTAAGACATCATCATAATGAGCTCAATGTGATCAAGGTGTTGTTCACGGGATGATGTGTTACGGGAACGAGTAAAGAGACTTGCCGATAACGAGATTGAACAAGGTATCGGTATACCGACGATCGAATCTCGGGCAAGTACCGTACCGATAAACAAAGGGAATTGAGTACGGGATTGATTAAGTCCTCGACATCGTGGTTCATCCGATGAGATCATCGAGGAGCATGTGGGAGCCAACATGGGTATCCAAATCCCGCTGTTGGTTATTGACCGGAGATCGTCTCGGTCATGTCTGCATGTCTCCCGAACCCGTAGGGTCTACACACTTAAGGTTTGGTGACGCTAGGGTTGTGAAGATATTAGTATGCAGCAAACCGAAGGTTGTTCGGAGTCCCGGATGAGATCCCGGACGTCAGGAGAGGTTCCGGAATGGTCTGGAGGTAAAGAATTATATATAGGAAGTGTCGTTTCGGCCATCGGGGTGGATTCGGGGGTCACCGGTATTGTACCGGGACCACCAGATGGGTCCCGGGGGTCCACCGGGTGGGGCCACCCATCCCGGAGGGCCCCGTGGGATGAAGTGGGGACGGAGCCAGCCCATAGTGGGCTGGTGCTCCCCCCATGGGCCTCCCCCCTGCGCCTAGGGTTGGAAACCCTAGGGCAGGGGGCGCCCCACTTGCCTTGGGGGGCAAGTCTCCCCCCCAGGCCGCCGCCCCCCTGGAGATGGATCTCCAGGGCCGGCGCCCCCCCTAGGGGGCCTATATAAAGGGGGGAGGAGGCAGGGCAGCCGCACCCTGCAGCCTTGGCGCCTTTCTCTCCCCTGTTACACCTCTCCCTCTCTCCGTAGTCGCTTGGCGAAGCCCTGCTGGAACTCTGTTGCATCCACCACCACGCCGTCGTGCTGCTGGATCTTCTTCAACCTCTCCTTCCCCCTTGCTGGATCAAGAAGGAGGAGACGTCATCCCGACCGTACGTGTGTTGAACGCGGAGGTGCCGTCCGTTCGGCGCTGGTCATCGGTGATTTGGATCACGACGAGTACGACTCCATCATCCACGTTCTTCTTTAACGCTTCCGTTGCGATCTACAAGTGGTATGTAGATGCTCTCCTATCCCCTCGTTGCTAGAATACTCCATGGATAGATCTTGGTGATGCGTAGGAAAATTTTAATTTCTGCTACGATCCCCAACAGTGGTATCAGAGCTAGGTCTATGCGTAGTTTCTATGCACGAGTAGAACACAAAGTAGTTGTGGGCGTTGAATTGTTAATTCTTCTTGCTGTTACTAGTCCTATCTTGGTTCAGTGGTATTGTGGGATGAAGCGGCCCGGACCAACCTTACACGTACGCTTACGTGAGACCGGTTCCACCGACTAACATGCACTAGTTGCATAAGGTGGCTGGCGGGTGTCTGTCTCTCCCACTTTAGTTGGATCGGATTCGATGAACAGGGTCCTTATGAAGGGTAAATAGAGATTGACAATTCACGTTGTGGTTTTAACGTAGGTAAGAAACGTTCTTGCTAGCAACCTATAACAGCCACGTAAAAACTTGCAACAACAATTAGAGGACGTCTAACTTGTTTTTGCAGCAAGTGCTTTGTGATGTGATATGGCCAAAAGTTGTGATGAATCATGTATGTGGTGTATGAGATGATCTTGTTATTGTAATAGGAATCACGACTTGCATGTCGATGAGTATGACAACCGGCAGGAGCCATAGGAGTTGTCTTTATTTATTTATGACCTGCGTGTCAACTTAAATCGTCATGTAATTACTTTACTTTATTGCTAAAGCGTTAGCCATAGTAGTAGAAGTAATAGTTGACGTGACAACTTCATGAAGACACGATGATGGAGATCATGATGATGGAGATCATGGTGTCATGCCGGTGACGACGATGAACATGGCGCCCCGAAGATGGAGATCAAAGGAGCGAAATGATGTTGGCCATATCATGTCACTATTTGATTGCATGTGATGTTTATCATGTTTTACATCTTATTTGCTTAGAACGACGGTAGCATAAATAAGATGATCCCTCATTAAAATATCAAAAATGTGTTCTCCCTAACTTGCACCGTTGCTAAGGTTCGTCGTTCCGAAGCACCATGTGATGATCGGGTGTGATAGGTTCTTACGTTCACATACAACGGGTGTAAGCCAGATTTACACACGCAATACACTTAGGTTGGATTGACGAGCCTAGCATGTACAGACATGGCCTCGGAACACGGAGGACCGAAAGGTCGAACATGAGTCGTATAGAAGATACGATCAACATGGAGATGTTCACCGATGATAACTAGTCCATCTCACGTGATGATCGGACACGGCCTAGTTGACTCGGATCATGTATCACTTAGATGACTAGAGGGATGTCAAATCTGAGTGGGAGTTCATTCATTAATTTGATTAGATGAACTTAATATCATGAACTTAGTCTAAATCTTTACAATATGTCTTGTAGATCAAATGGCCCACGCTAATGTCACCCTCAACTTCAATGCATTCCTAGAGAAAACCAAGCTGAAAGATGATGGCAGCAACTATTCGGACTGGGTCCGGAACCTGAGGATCATCCTCATAGCAGCCAAGAAAGATTATGTCCTAGAAGCACTGCTAGGTGATGCACCATTCCCAGAAAACCAGGACGTTATGAACGCCCATCAGTCACGCACTGATGATTACTCCCTCGTTCAGTGCGGCATGCTTTACAGCTTAGAACCGGGGCTCCAAAAGCGTTTTGAGAAACACGGAGCATATGAGATGTTCGAGGAGCTGAAATTGATTTTCCACGCTCATGCCCGGGTCGAGAGATATGATGTCTCCGACAAGTTCTTTAGTTGCAAGATGGAGGAAAATAGCTCTGTCAGTGAACACATACTCAAGATGTCTGGGTTGCACAACCGCTTGACTCAGCTGGAAGTTAATCTCCCGGATGAGGCGGTCATTGACAGAATCCTTCAGTCGCTCCCACCTAGCTACAAGAGCTTCGTGATGAACTACAATATGCAGGGGATGGAAAAGACCATTCCCGAGTTGTATTCAATGCTGAAATCTGCGGAGGTGGAGATCAAAAAGGAACATCAAGTGTTGATGGTGAATAAAACCACTAAGTTCAAGAAAGGCAAGGGTAAGAAGAACTTCAAGAAGGACGGCAAGGAGGTTGCCGCGCCTGGTAAATCAGTTGCCAGGAAGAAGTCAAAGAATGGACCCAAACCTGAAACTGGGTGCTTTTATTGCAAGGGAATGGTCACTGGAAGCGGAATTGCCCCAAGTACTTAGCGGATAAGAAGGCCGGCAACACTAAAGGTATATGTGATATACATGTAATTGATGTGTACCTTACCAGTGCTCGTAGTAGCTCCTGGGTATTTGATACCGGTGCCGTTGCTCATATATGTAACTCTAAACAGGAGCTGCGGAATAAACGGAGACTAGCGAAGGATGAGGTGACGATGCGCGTCGGGAATGGTTCTAGGGTCGATGTGATCGCCGTCGGCACGCTACCTCTACATTTACCTATGAGATTAGTTTTAAACCTCAATAATTGTTATTTAGTGCCAAGTTTGAGCATGAACATTGTATCTGGATCTCGTTTAATGCGAGATGGCTACTCATTTAAATCCGAGAATAATGGTTGTTCTATTTATATGAGTGATATGTTTTATGGTCATGCTCCGATGGTCAATGGTTTATTCTTAATGAATCTCGTGCGTGATAATACACATATTCATAGTGTGAATACCAAAAGGTGTAAAGTTGATAACGATAGTCCCACATACTTGTGGCACTGCCGCCTTGGTCACATTGGTGTCAAGCGCATGAAGAAGCTCCATGCTGATGGACTTTTAGAGTCTCTCGATTATGAATCATTTGACACATGCGAACCATGCCTCATGGGCAAAATGACCAAGACTCCATTCTCAGGGACAATGGAGCGAGCAACCAACTTGTTGGAAATCATACATACAGATGTATGTGGTCCAATGAGCGTTGAGGCTCGCGGAGGCTATCGTTATGTTCTCACTCTCACTGATGATTTGAGTAGATATGGGTATGTCTACTTAATGAAACACAAGTCTGAGACCTTTGAAAAGTTCAAGGAGTTTCAGAGTGAGGTTGAGAATCAACGTGACAGAAAAATAAAGTTCTTACGATCAGATCGTGGGGGAGAATATTTAAGTCACGAATTTGGCACAAACTTAAGAAAATGTGGAATCGTTTCACAACTCACGCCGCCTGGAACACCTTAGCATAACGGTGTGTCCGAACGTCGTAATCGCACTCTATTGGATATGGTGCGATCTATGATGTCTCTTACCGATCTACCGCTCTCATTTTGGGGCTATGCTTTAGAGACTGCCGCATTCACTTTAAATAGGGCTCCATCAAAATCCGTTGAGACGACACCGTATGAATTATGGTTTGGAAAGAAACCTAAGCTGTTGTTTCTGAAAGTTTGGGGTTGCGATGCTTATGTCAAGAAACTTCAACCTGAAAAGCTCGAACCCAAATCGGAAAAATGCGTCTTCATAGGATATCCCAAAGAAACAGTTGGGTATACCTTCTACCTCAGATCCGAAGGCAAGATCTTTGTTGCCAAGAATGGGTCCTTTCTAGAGAAAGAGTTTCTCGCGAAAGAAGTAAGTGGGAGGAAAGTAGAGCTTGATGAAGTACTACCTCTTGAAAATCAGAGTAGCGCAGCTCAGGAAAATGTTCCTGTGGTGCCTGCACCGATTAGAGAGGAGGTTAATGATGATGATCAAGATACTTCTGATCAAGCTCCTACTGAACTTCGTAGGTCCACAAGGACACGTTCCGCACCAGAGTGGTACGACAACCCTGTCCTAGAAATCATGTTGTTGGACAACGGTGAACCTTCGAACTATGAAGAAGCGATGGCGAGCCCAGATTCTGACAAATGGCTAGAAGCCATGAAATCCGAGATAGAATCCATGTATGAAAACAAAGTATGGACTTTGAATGACTTGCCCGATGATCGGCGAGCCATAGAAAATAAATGGATCTTTAAGAAGAAGACAGACGCGGATGGTAATATGACCATCTATAAAGCTCGACTTATTGCTAAGGGTTATCAACAAGTTCAAGGGGTTGACTACGATGAGACTTTCTCACCCGTAGCGAAGCTGAAGTCCGTTCGAATCATGTTAGCAATTGCCGCATTCTATGATTATGAGATATGGCAAATGGACGTCAAAACGGCTTTCCTTAACGGCTTTCTTAAGGAAGAATTGTATATGATGCAGCCGGAAGGTTTTGTCGATCCTAAGAATGGTAACAAGGTATGCAAGCTCCAGCGCTCTATCTATGGGCTGGTGCAAGCATCTCGGAGTTGGAACATTCGCTTTGATGAGATGATCAAAGCGTTTGGGTTTATGCAGACTTATGGAGAAGCCTGCGTTTACAAGAAAGTGAGTGGGAGCTCCGTAGCATTTCTCATATTATATGTGGATGACATACTATTGATGGGAAATGATATATAATTCTTGGAAAGCATAAAGGCCTATTTGAACAAGTGTTTTTCAATGAAGGACCTTGGAGAAGCTGCTTATATATTAGGCATCAAGATCTATATAGATAGATCGAGACGCCTCATCGGTCTTTCACAAAGTATGTACCTTGACAAGATTTTGAAGAAGTTCAAAATGGATCAGTCCAAGAAGGGGTTCTTGCCTGTGTTGCAAGGTGTGCGATTGAGCATGGCTCAATGCCCGACCACGGCAAAAGATATAGACGAGATGAGTATCATCCCCTATGCCTCAGCCATAGGGTCTATTATGTATGCCATGCTGTGTACCAGACCCGATGTAAACCTTGCCGTAAGTTTGGTAGGTAGGTACCAAAGTAATCCCGGCAAGGAACACTGGACAGCGGTCAAAAACATCCTGAAGTACCTGAAAAGGACTAAAGATATGTTTCTCGTTTATGGAGGTGCCGAAGAGCTCGTCGTAAAGGGTTACGTCGACGCCAGCTTCGACACAGATCTGGATGACTCCAAGTCACAAACCGGATACGTGTATATTTTGAATGGAGGGGCAGTAAGCTGGTGCAGTTGCAAGCAAAGCGTCATGGCGGGATCTACATGTGAAGCAGAGTATATGGCAGCCTCGGAGGCAGCACAAGAAGCAGTCTGGGTGAAGGAGTTCATTACCGACCTAGGAGTCATACCCAATGCGTCGGACCCGATGACTCTCTTCTGTGACAACACTGGAGCAATTGCCCTTGCGAAGGAGCCCAGGTTTCACAGGAAGACCGGGCATATCAAGCGTTGCTTCAACTCCATTCGTGAAAGTGTTCAAAATGGAGACATAGAGATTTGTAAAGTACATACGGACCTGAATGTGGCAGATCCGTTGACTAAACCTCTCCCTAGAGCAAAACATGATCAACACCAAAATTCCATGGGTGTGCGATTCATCACAATGTAACTAGACTATTGTCTCTAGTGCAAGTGGGAGACTGTTGGAAATATGCCCTAGAGGCAATAATAAAAGGATTATTATATTTCCTTGTTCATGATAATCGTCTATTGTTCATGCTACAATTGTATTGTTCGGAAATCATAATACATGTGTGAATACATAGACCACAATGTGTCCCTAGTAAGCCTCTAGTTGACTAGCTCGTTGATCAATAGATAGTCATGGTTTCCTGACTATGGACATGGGGATGTCATTGATAACGGGATCACATCATTAGGAGAATGATGTGATGGACAAGACCCAAACCTAAGCATAGCACAAAGATCGTGTAGTTCATTTGCTAGAGCTTTTCTGAATGTCAAGTATCATTCCTTAGACCATGAGATTATGCAACTCCTGGATATCGTAGGAGTGCTTTGGGTGTATCAAACTTCACAACGTAACTGGGTGACTATAAAGGTGCACTACAGGTATCTCCGAAAGTGTTTGTTGGGTTGGCATGAATCGAGACTGGAATTTGTCACTCCGTATGACGGAGAGGTATCTCTGGGCCCACTCGGTAAGACATCATCATAATGAGCTCAATGTGATCAAGGTGTTGTTTACAGGATGATGTGTTATGGGAACGAGTAAAGAGACTTGCTGGTAACGAGATTGAACAAGGTATCGGTATACCGACGATCGAATCTCGGGCAAGTACCGTACCGATAGACAAAGGGAATTGAGTACGGGATTGATTAAGTCCTCGACAACGTGGTTCATCCGATGAGATCATCGAGGAGCATGTGGGAGCCAACATGGGTATCCAGATCCCGCTGTTGGTCATTGACCGGAGATCGTCTCGGTCATGTCTGCATGTCTCCCGAACCCGTAGGGTCTACACACTTAAGGTTCGGTGACGCTAGGGTTGTGAAGATATTAGTATGCAGCAAACCGAAGGTTGTTCGGAGTCCCGGATGAGATCCCGGACGTCACGAGAGGTTCCGGAATGGTCCGGAGGTAAAGAATTATATATAGGAAGTGTCGTTTCGGCCATCGGGGTGGATTCGGGGGTCACCGGTATTGTATCGGGACCACCAGATGGGTCCCGGGGGTCCACCGGGTGGGGCCACCCATCCCGGAGGGCCCCGTGGGCTGAAGTGGGGAGGGAACCAGCCCATAGTGGGCTGGTGCGCCCCCCCATGGGCCTCCCCCTGCGCCTAGGGTTGGAAACCCTAGGGCAGGGGGCGCCCCACTTGCCTTGGGGGGCAAGTCTCCCTCCAGGCCGCCGCCCCCCCTGGAGATGGATCTCCAGGGCCGGCGCCCCCCTAGGGGGCCTATATAAAGGGGGGAGGAGGGAGGGCAGCCTCACCCTGCAGCCTTGGCGCCTCCCTCTCCCCTGTTACACCTCTCCCTCTCTCCGTAGTCGCTTGGCGAAGCCCTGCTGGAACTCTGCTGCATCCACCACCACGCCGTCGTGCTGCTGGATCTTCTTCAACCTCTCCTTCCCCCTTGCTGGATCAAGAAGGAGGAGACGTCATTCTGACCGTACGTGTGTTGAACGCGGAGGTGCCGTCCGTTCGGCGCTGGTCATCGGTGATTTGGATCACGACGAGTACGACTCCATCATCCACGTTCTTCTTGAACGCTTCCGTTGCAATCTACAAGTGGTATGTAGATGCTCTCCTATCCCCTCGTTGCTAGAATACTCCATGGATAGATCTTGGTGATGCGTAGGAAAATTTTAATTTCTGCTATGATCCCCAACATGGAGCAAGGAGGAAGAAGCGAGCGGAATGGGAAGAGATGGGCGACGGGGGCTCCGCCCCCTCCCTCATTAAAGCAGGGGAAGGCCAACCAGCGCCCCCCACGATCACAGGTAATGATGGTTTTCCTTGCATGTCGCAGGGACTTGTCAAGTCGAGCAGTTGCCGAGGCAGCGTGGGGAAGCGGAGACGCCAACGTCCAATCAACCACCACGCGTCGACCAAGACCACAGGCTTTTGGGGCCCGCGGTGCTCCGCGCTTGACCTTTGGCTTCTCCTCGAAGCCAAGCCCGAGCATGCCTTGGGCCCGGGGGCTACTGTCGGTTTTCTGGGAACGAGGTTCCCTAGACTTGCCTGCCTGCGGCCCATGGCGTGGCTATGCGAGCAGGCCTGTACGGCCCATCTTCATCGACAAGGCATTCAAGACCCTTGAGAGGGGCCAAGCCTCGCGGGGCGGATGACCCAAGACCTCCTCAGGAGAGGCCACGCTCGGCAGGCTCACGAGGGGCGGAGAGATCAAGGCAAGGCAAACCTCGCGAGGACTTCGTGACGTGAGCCATGACGATCTACACCAGGCGGGCGCCAGCGCGCGCAGTGTCCTTGTTTCCTCTTTGGTGCTAAGGGGGCAGGCGCACGCGCGGAGTACCATGGCATCAAGCAAAGGTTTCCATATCGGTGCAACGAGACCTAAGACCATGAGGCCAGCAAGACAGAGGTCACCATGGATCCCAAGACAGCGTCACCACCAGAGCCTTTTGCAGGCGAAGACCACTTTTGTCAGGATAGCTTGTACTAGTTGTCCCCTTTCAAATTGCCCACCGTTGTTGTCTCCCTTCCTGCTCAATATTTGGGGAGAGGACAAGGGCCTATATAAGCAGAACAAGCCACCACAGTAGAGGCAAGCCTGAGCTGGTCAGATCTAGAACCAATCCACAGCCACACGCAAAACACAAGAACACCTCAACCTCAGGAGGCTGTTCTTTCCCTTGTACTGTTCATCATAAGCCCAAGAGGCAATCCACCACCACCACACTAGAGTAGGGTATTACACCACAACGATGGCCCGAACCAGTATAAATCTCGTGTCTTTCTGTGTTGCGAGTTCGTCCGCGAGATCTTAGCGAGCTAGGGCGTGGATCGGTAGGAGGGAAAGAACTTCGGACGCACCCCAGAGTTTGAACCTTAAGGGTTTTGCCAGAACCCGTGATCTAACAGTGTTCTCTTGAGTCATTGTGACTACTCAACAAGATTGCACTCAAAAACAGATCTGACAAGAAAATGACGAACGGAAAAAGAGGGCGAATAAAACGGCAGATCTTTGTGAAGTGGGGAAGAGGAAAACAAGAGGCAAATGGCAAATAATGTAAATTGCAAGGAGATGAGATTTGTGATTAGGAACCTGGTAGATGTTGAAGATCCTCCCTGGCAACGACGCCAGAAAATCCTTTTGATGTCTGCTAGAACTACGTCGGTATTTCCCCAAAGAGGAAGGGATGATGCAGCACAACAACGGTAGGTATTTCCCTCAGTGATGAGACCAAGGTTATCGAACCAGTAGGAAAACCAAGCAACACTATGTAAACAACACCTACACACAAATAACAAATACTCGCAACCCGACGTGTTAAAGGGCGTTGTCAATCCCTTTCGGGTAACGGCACCAGAAATTGGCAAACGGGCGTGAGATAGTTGTAATAATTTGATAGATAGATCTCACAGGAACGCGAGATAAAATAAATTGTTGCAAGGTATTTTTGTATTTTTAGTTTAATAGATCTGAAAATAAAAGGCAAATAAAATATATCGCAAAGGCAAATATATTAAAGAAGAGATCCGGGGGCCGTAGATTTCACTAGTGGCTTCTCTCGAGAAAAATAGCAAATGGTGGGTAAACAAATTATTGTTGGGAAATTGATAGAACTTCAAATAATCATGATGATATCCAGGCATAAGATTGAACCCACTACAAAGCACCTCTTCCCGTTGCAAGATAAATAGATCAAGTTGGCCAAAAAAACAAATATCGGAGAAGAAATATGAGGCTATAAGAAATCATGCATATAAGAGATCAAGAAGACTCAAATAACTTTCATGGATAAAAAGATAGATCTGATCATAAAATCAAAGTTCATCTGATCCCAACAAACACACCGCAAAAAGAGTTACACCATATGGATCTCCAAGAGACCATTGTATTGAGAATCAAACGAGAGAGAGGAAGCCATCTAGCTACTAACTACGGACCTGAAGGTCTACAAAAGACTACTCATGCATCATCAGAGAGGCACCAATGGACATGATGCACCCCTCGGTGACGGTGTCTAGATTGGATCTGGTGGTTCTGCACTCTACGGCGGCTGGAATTGATTTTCGTCGACTCCCCTAGGGTTTCTGGAATATTGGGGTATTTATAGAGCAAAGAGTCGGTTCAGGGGGCACCCGAGGTGGGGACAACCCACCAGGGCGCGCCTGGGCCTCCAGGCGCGCCCTGGTGGGTTGTGCTCCCCTCGGAGCACCCCCAGGCGCTTCTCCGACCCACTGGATGTCTTCTGGTCTAAAAAAATCCACAAAAAGTTTCGTTGTGTTTGGACTCCGTTTGGTTTTGATTTCCTGCGATGTAAAAAACATGCAGAAAATAGCAACTGGCACTTGGCACTATGTCAATAGGTTAGTACCAAAAATGATATAAAGTGATTATAAAACATCCAAGAATAGTAATATAACAGCATGGAACAATAAAAAATTATAGATACTTTGGAGACGTATCAGACCTATACCACGATAACACGAACCAAAGGAAGAATCCTCCATGGTAACCAATCTTGTTGTCAGTCAAGGTGATCATGGATGTCCACGCGGGCCCACGAATATATAGGCTTGTCGCCGATAACCACGCGAGGGAGTGTACCGTTCGAAGACAACCACTACATGCATATGTATGGAGGTGATGCGTGCATGCATGTTTGAATACCGTTTCACAACATTGTTGTGGCGTGTGCGTCAAAAATCGTACAGTCCCCACACAGAGCGAGATCGGTTCGTGACGTGTCGTTGTACTAGCCACTTCGACTCGATGGGAGGGATTCATGCATACACATGCATGTGTGTGTGCTCCAACTGTATCATGTCATCCTAGAGCATGACCTATATATATATATATATATATATATATATATATATATACTGTATTACAAGCAAAAAAATAATCCCTCGTAAGTCAAATTAACCTCTCTCGTTGTCAGGCAAAAAGTAGTGATGGACCAAGCAGGCCCACAGATTGGAAGCATCGATATCGCTGATAACCGCTTAAGTGGGTGCGAGAGGACAACCACCATCACTTTGCATGTGGGCCAAACATATGTTGAATACCCAAAATGCACAACTTTGATGGGCCACATGCCTAAAAAACCGTAAACCCCCCACACAGAGCGAGGTTCATGAAGCGTACTACATATGATGGTCCCCTTGCCCCTCTTCGACGCATACTATATGCTCCTACTGTAATACAACCCAAAAAGAATCCTCCTCGATGGTGAAATTAATTAACCACTCCCGATGTAGGTCAAAGTGATGCATGCATCGACCATGGCCTCATGGGCCCATAGATGGAAGCGTCACACGTGAGTGTCCTAGCTAGAATAACCACCGCCTACATGCATGTGGGCCAAAGAGGTGTTGTGTGATGTTTGAATAGCCAATTTCACAACTTTGATGTGGCACGTGCCTCGGAAACCGAAAGTCCCGACACTGAGTGAGGTATAGTTGTTCACGAACGCGTACGTATAGTATATATATGCTAGTACCCTCCCACCTCTTCGACGCGTACTATATACCACCATAACACAAACAAAAAAGATTCTACCTTGTTGGTCAAATTGACCTCACTGCCGCCTGTTCGTCAAAGTGATGGACGGCGACCTCGCGGGCCCACAGAAAGCGTCACACACGAGTATCGAGTGTCGTGTAGGACAACCATCGACTGCATGTGGCCAAAACATGTATGTATGAAATGGTTGTGTAATGTTTTAAATAACGAATTCACAACTCTGATGTGGCACCTGCCTAACAAAACGGCCAACCCACACGGTGGCTCACAACTCGTAGTGTATTGCGAGCCACCCGCCACACCCCCAAACGCACACACCCACACACACACCGCGAATCCACCGCAACTATGATGCATGTTAAATTATCCCGCGGTGAACATATGTTACCAAAGGAGGGACGTTTTAATTTTGAAAAAAACAAAGATCATTAGGACATTTTAGTACATGAATTGATCGATTTTCTACGGGTATAATGTGCAAAAATCAAATTTGAGCTACATGCACACGTGACAATGCACCTAAATGGATTGCAAAAACACATGTGTCTCACTGGGTGCATGTTTTACTCCCCGTGCAAGAAATTTCAAACATTGAGAATCTTGATTTTTAAATTCTAGTACATCCAAAACTTATTTGAAGTTCATGAAACTTAGCGTGTTGTCATATGGACACCAATACAAAGTGGCATTGTACTTTATTTTCGTCAAATTTGAGACCAATTTTGATGTAATCTTTATCTAATTACAAGTGCGATATTATTAATAATTGGGAACCAATATCCCAAACGGATTATTTATTCGAACCGTGAGCGTTAGACCAACAATGATACGTGTCATGCTTTGGTTAAGCAATAAAGCGGCAGCATTAATCATCCAAATAGAAAAACAATATACGTGCCGCCACGCGACCCCTGTGTCGTGCGAGCAGGCATGAGTTGACGGGACGCATGCGAGCAGTCCACCGCGCAGGCAGACCGGGAGGCATGCGTGCAGGTGTTTGAATTGACGGAGGCATGCTCGCTGCGCAGTGTCATCGGGAGCCGTGTGAGTAGCTGTCTGAAATGAGGGTCGGGATGCCAGCAGTCCGGTGTGCAGGCTCACCGGGAGGCGAGCTAGCGGTTTGACCGCCGCCCGCCTCTCTCCCACTACATATTAATGGTGCGCCCGAGTGGCCGCCCCCCATCCTCGCCGCACACACAATCCTCTCTCTCCGCTTGCATCCTCGACCCCGCTCTCAGTCCTCAAAGCCGTCAGTGTATGAGGATGCCGCCGAAGCGCCCCATCGGAGGGTGTGGCGACGCCGGGGCTTCTGAAGGACCGAAGCACGGTGTGGAGATGGAGATAGAGGTTGCCGTCACTGGCGGCGAGTTATCGCTGCACCCTGACGTCGTCGAGCTTCCACAGCCGGAGGCGGAGTTCCACACCGACTATGGTGATGACTCGGGCGACGACCCCGGAGACGACTCCAACGACCACTCCGGCGACGACTCCGATGACGACAGACAACTGGTTAGTCATCTATACCCATTTATGTGTCAAGTAGATCCTAGGGTTTCTCTGGTTACTCCTGCCTCCCCCTTTTTGGAATAGAAATCCTATGGTTATGTTCTCCCTATCCATGAAATCTGAGTAAGTTTCATTAGATCCGTGTAGTGTACTGATTGTTTGAATGGTACAAGTGATAAGTGATTAGTTGGTTCATCTGTGCAAATGATTTCTGCTAGTAATCCGACTAGGGTTAGTGTTCGTGCTAATAATTCCTAGCCAGGACTTGACAATTGATTTTGAATGACCTACATATGTTTGTGCCATTATTTTCTTCAAGATTGGTCTGTACATAGACGACTGTGCTTAAGAATCAAACCATAATCTGTGGATATGTATAAACAAATAGCCATAAATTCCTAATCCTACTTCACGGCATGTAAACATTGATTTGATGCCAAATTTGTTTTACTATTTGTATAGGTGTTGTCTGACGATGTGGACAGCGAGGATGAAGATGGCCAGAGGAGGTACAAGCACTGGTACAGTGAGGTGCTATACAAACTATTTTTAACCCCTTTCTGCGACGGAGTTTGGAATCATCACCTAGTGAGTGACTGCGATAGGGGGGTCCTTCCCACACGACCCAAAAACCGTCGGGGATATGCCCTCCTGGCACACACGCTCAGCAAAATGAGGTCGTGTCCGACCGGCGAGTGACCAAATACGGCTATACGTACAGTAGTACTAAAAATAAAATTATATATGCGAAATCGTTTCCGGTCGTAAGAACATCCCACACAGTCAGTCCCCGCTAAACGTTTCCGTTCGTTACATCCCACACAGTCGCTCCAAGGAAAACGTTTGCGCAAGGTGGCCTAACGCAAATAGTTTTCAAGATAATGTCGTGTGTGATTGTTCATTGATCCAACACGGTTTATTCCTAGAAACTGTGTGCGTTGCCTGAGGTCATTTCCCACGGTGTTCTCTCAATAACCGTTTGCAATAGGAAAACCCAATTAGCAGGCTAATTGCCCTATTATTACTAATCCATTTATTAATCTAATTGACATTCATATTAAGCACATAATATATTTCATTTCCATATTAAGGAAGCATGATTTCATAATTGAAATACATCCGAGTCCAACATGATAGAGCTTCAGCACTCAGCTACCCAATTACACAACTGCACCAGCACCAAGTTTCACATGAAACATCTAGAACCTTTTGAAATTAGCATCATATACGGTACATAGACACATGCATCTCATCTGGAAAACTGTTGAAGCGGAAGGCGAATATTGAGCTTTCATTCATGTTGAAGGTCTTTGCAACTTTAGGCCAGTGCCTGTGGATGATTGACCGTCCATCCTTCGTCCTCTTCAAGAACACTTCAATATTGAACTGTGGGTGTTGTATGAAAACTTTCCTTGCCTCCTGACCATAGAGATGGTTTGAGAGGTAATCACCAGTGAACTGCTTTGGAAAGACCTGAAAACAAGGATGTGCATAAATATCTTCTCTATATTGGAAATGGGGCAAAGGAATAAGAAAAGGCAAGGTATAATAGTTAGTACCATCTTGTAGTGAACTGATGTCTTCGTCATTGTGCGGACAAAGATTTTTGTTGTTTTTTGCCACTAATTTATTTATCCTAACAATCTTTCTGAGTTTCTTGACTTGATTGATATTCATGGATAACTCATCTCCCCATATGCAAAAAGGGTCGAACAGTGGGTCAAAACCTCTGGCAGCAGGACCTACATGTGCAAGACCAAATTGTTAAAAACCTAAATATTAGAATGGTTCCTGCAATTGCACAATAATGTGCTATTAGACAACGGACCATGCATGTGCTAACCTTGATTGTAAACCTCAATGCTTCCCATTGTTTCCCTGCAACACATATAAGGTATTTAGTCATCAGGTTAAGTAAGGGTTCGCATGCTATCAGTAAAATATGTTGATGAAAAATAAGCACATTGCAGATTCATCAGATTAATTCAAGCCACATGGAAAACTCATTTATCAAAACCAAGCATGATTAAGAACTAGGAAATATAGCACTTGTATATGTTTCTCATGTATTAAGTGTAGCCAAATTCGATTTATTCCTCACATGCACAACAATACAAAATTCTACCCACGACAATTGGACATTGCATTATAGAATTGAACCAAGCAGTTAACTAAACAACACAACAAATGAACCAAACGTTAACTGAGCACCACATTGCACAATATAACATACTCCTAATAGAAGATCAGACAGTTAACCAAACCAAGCATGCTTAACAACTTGGAAATATAGCAATTGTATTTGTTTTTCATGTATTTAGTACAGCCAAATTCGATTTATTTCTCACATGGTATACAATAACAGAATGCAGCCAGAACAATTGAACATCACATTGCAGAATTGAACCAAGCAGTTAACTAAACACCACAACAAATGAACCAAACGTTAACTGAGCACCACATTGCACAATATAACATACTCCTAATAGAAGATCAGAGAGTTAAACAAACAAGGCATGCTTAACAACTTGGAAATATAGCAATTCTATTTGTTTCTCATATATTTAGTACCCAAATTCGGTTTATTTCTCACATGGTATACAATAACAGAATGCACCCACAACAATTGAACATCGCATTGCAGAATTGAACCAAACAGTTAACTAAACACCACAACAAATGAACCAAATGTTAACTGAGCACCACATTGCACAATATAACATACTCCTAATAGAATATCAGATAGTTAACCAAACAAAGCATGCTTGACAACTTGGAAAAGTGCACCCTGAAGAATTGAACATCACATTTGCAGAATTGAACCAAACAGTTAACTGAACACCGCGTTGCACGACATATAGAACATATACACTAGAGGAGAAGATTGCATGGTAAAAATAGATAGCACAATTCACTAGAATTTGTTAAGGAAAGGCAGTAGCTAGCAAACTGAACATGGGTCCTTATAGTGAGCTAATAAGACAAGCTACTCATTGTCGGAGATATCGATGACGATTGGCTCCTTGGACATGGAAGAGGGTGAGGCCTCCGCATCATGGGTGCCCTCGTCGTAGGGGTGAGTTGCCTGAGCCACTCCGGACACCAACCTACTGGCTCTCGAGATGAGGTAAGCATGTGCACGCTGAGAAAACACCTCGTAGTCTTTGTCGAAGGCACCAAGGGTGGCCTCGAGAAAACGCCGTGAACTGTCGTTTAAAGCAGCCAACCGCGTCGCGGCGTCGGCGCGCGAGGCGTCGACGGTGGCCTCGACGGCGAGGTGCTCCTCCAAGATCTGGGGGTCAGCATGAATGGCAGCCATCGCGACCTAATCCGCGCGTGCAGCCACGATTTGCTTCTCCGCTGCCAAATGCTCCTTGAGATCCTGGCTATACTGTGTGCACCATGGCTTAGGGCGGCGCTTATCTGGTGGAGGGGTCGGTGATTTGGGTGGAAGGTGTCGCGCCAGCGGTCCGGGCATGTGGGATGTGGAAGAAGGAGGAGGATTGGGGTCGGGTGTGGATTACCGGCCTGGATAAGCGAGGCCGGGCAGCGTGAAGGAGGGTCGTCGGTGAGGAGGCGGCGCTGCAAGCAAGGAGTGAAGGTTTCAAATTGGAAGGAAGGCGGAAACAGGGGAAATGTGGCTTTTGGTAAGGGGGAGGGGGCAGGGAGGTAGATATTTCCGCGGAAGCCAAAAATTTGGAATCGCTTCAGTGAAAAACTGGCGCGCAAAGTGTCATCAGACACGGTCCCTTATTCAGAGCGGGTTGTGGACTATAACCGTCACACCTTCTCCCGTAAGCCGTTTGCGTACTATACTCCGACGGTGCTCCAAGATATTTTGTGCTGCATCTCACACAGTTGGTGATAATAAATTGTGTGGGATCTACTTGATTTTCCGTCTTGATTTGAATTACATAATGGGGTCACAGCGGCAATGGACGGTGTTTGAATTGCTAGACCTTTTATCTACAGTGAACATGCAACTATATGTGTGTCGTAAAAAAATTGGAATTATTCAGGGTTTGTTTGGAAATTTTATACATTAAATTGGTTTTCTAGCCATTTCAGGTGTACAATTCAAAATTAAAGCACATGCACATGCTCCGGTGCGCCAACATGGGTTGTAAAATCATATATGTGTCCATGGGTTTATGCTTATGTCCCATGCAAGTAATGGGGATGAATTTCGAACACCACGGCACTGTGGCTCTCCAGCAAATGTTGAGGAACTTGCTTTTGTAATTCTAGTAAATCCAAAACCCGTCTGAAATTCTTGAACCTTGGCATGCTATCATGGAATGGCATTAACATGTTGGGGTAAAAAATAATGTCCCATTTGGGGCAGGTTGTGGTATAAGCTTCTCACAAACCAGAGCTTCTCACAAGAAAGCCTCATGGTTTCGTTAGGGAAACGTGTCACCTTTGTCGACAAAATGATATTTGTCGCCTCTTCTTCCTTTCAATTTTTTTCCTAGTGTCAACATAGAACAACAGGAGTGTCGTGTTAAATTTTGGATTTTTTTCAGGGATCGTTTGGACATTTTTATACGTTAATTGAGTTTTCTAGCCATTTATGTGCATAATTCAAAATTGAACTAGATGCACATGCTCCAGTCCATAAAAATGGGTTGCAAAATCAAATGTTTGTCTTTGGTTTTCAAGATTAGGTCACATGAAAGAAACGAGAACGAATGTCAAACACCGTGACACTATCGCTCGGCCCTAACATTGAGATACATGGTTTTAAAATTCTGGTAAATCGAAAACTCGTCTGAAATTCATGAAACTTGACATGATATCAAGGAACGGCAGTGATATGCCAGGTAAAAATATTGTCCCATTTGGGGCAGGTGTGGGTATAAGCTTCTCGCAAACCAGAGCTTCTCTCACAACAAGCCTGATGGTTTCGGTAGGGTACGTGCCACCTTGGGGGACGAAAAGATATCTGTTGCCTCTTCTTACTTTCAAAATGTTTCTCGTGTCAACATAGAACAACACGAGTGTTGTGTCGATTTTTGGGATTTTTTGGGGTTCGCTTAGACATTTTTATACATTAACTGAGTTTTCTATGCATTCATGTGCATAATTAAAATTTGAACTATAGGCACATGCTCTAATGCATATAAATTAGTTGAAAATTCAAATATGTGTCCTTAGTTGCATGCTTAGGTCCCATGCAAGAAATGGGAATGAGTGTCAAACACCCTGCCACCGTCACTCGGCCGCAAACATTGAGATATATACCTGGTTTTTAAATTCTAGTAAATCCAAAGCTCGTCTGAAATTCATGAAACTTGGCATGCTATCATGGAGCGGCATCAACATGCCGTGGTAATTTTTTTGTCCCATTTGGGCAGGTTTGGGGATATGCTTCTCACAAACCAGAGCTTCTCACGACAAGCCTGATGGTTTCAGTAGGGAACGTCCCACCTTTGGGGACGAAACAATATCCATTGCCTCTTATTGCTTTCAAAAAAAATCTCGTGTCAACATAGAACAGCATGTGTGTTGTGTCAATTTTTGGGATTTTCGGGGCTCGTTTGGACATTTTTATGCATTAGTTGAGTTTTCAATGCATTCATGTGCATAATTCAAATTTGAACTACATGCACATGCTCTAATGCATATAAATTGGTTGAAAATTCAAATTTGTGTCCTTGGTTGTCGCATTCAGGGTTCTGCAGACCCTTGAGAGGTATGAACTCTGGGGTGCGTGCGAAGAACTCTCCCCTCCCAGTCTGCCTGCTCAATGATTCCACGACCTAGCTCGACGAACCCAAGTGACAAGAGACACAACAGTTTATCCTGGTTCGGGCCACCTTGCAGTGTAATACCCTACTCCAGCTTTGTGTGGATTGCCTCGGGGGGCTGAGGATGAACTAGTACAGTGGTGGAACAACCTCAGGAGGTGAGGTGTTCTTAAGCTCGATGAGCTGGTGAGATGGTGAGGGTGGAATGGATCTGTCCTACTCTATGGTGGTGGCTAAGTCCTATTTATAGGGGCCTTGGTCCTCTTCCCAAATGTAGGCGGGAAGGGATCCCACAACGGCCAAATTTGAAGGGACACAACTTGTACAAGCTATCCTGAAAAAAGTAGTCTTCGCCTGCAAAAGGCTCTGGTGGTGATGCTGCGGTGGGCTTCACGATGACCTCCGTCATGCCGTCGTGGCAGTCTTGGTATTGTTGCACCGATATGGAAACCTTTGCTTGATTCCTTGGGACCCCGCGCCTGCACTTGCCTCCTTAGCACCAAAGAGGAAGCTGGTACACTGCACCTGTTGGCGCTTGCCTAGCTTTGGTCGTCATTGGTCACATCATATGAACCTCGCGAGGTGCCCCTTGCATAGATATCTCCGCTCCTTGGGAGCCAGCCTAGTGAGGCCGCACCCAGGAAGGTCTTGGTGTCGTCCGCCTCGCGAGGCTTGGCCCCTCGCGAGGGTCTTGAGTTGTTGTTGCTGAAGCTGGGCCATACCGGGCCGTTGACCGAGCCATGCCATGGGCCGCAGGCAGGCAAGTCTGGGTACCCATGTTCCCAGAACGACGACGGTAGCCCCCGGGCCCAAGGCGCGCTCGAACTTGGCTTTGAGGCGAAGCCAAGGGCAAGTGTGGAGCGCCACAGGCCCCAACCGCCTGCGGCCTCGGTCGACGCGTGGAGATTGATGGGACGTGGGCGCCTCCACTTCCCTATGCTGCCTCGGCAACCGTTCAACTTGATGAGACTCTGCTGTATGCAGAGAAAACCATCATTACGTGCAATCGTGGAGGCCGGCGGTTGGCCTCCTCTTGGCTATAAATGAGGAGAGGGGCGGAGCCCCATTTGCTCATCTCCTTCTCGTCGCCCGCTCTCTCTTCTTCCTCGTTGCCTCGCCATCTTGCCGTAGCTCCCATGGCGCCAACAAAGAGGTTCTCCGCCGCCGAGAAGGGGAAGGCTCTCTAGGAGGGACCCGGCTCGCCGCCACCCAAGAGAGGGCGGGGCCGCCCCCGCAAGCACGCCGCGACCCCTGGGGTGGCTCCTCGGGGGCGTGGGCGTACTCCTTCGGGGACCGGCATCATCCTTAGTTGCCGCGACGGTGTTTCTTCTCGTGGTGGGAGCCGCCCAGGGCGAGGCAGCCCCTGTGACGAGGGGAGGCGCACCGTGGTTGCTCGGCCTCCCCGGCCGCGCTTCCACTCGGTGGAGGTGCTCCCGGAGTTAGTCGTGTGGTCGGAGAGGCCGACCGGCACTAGGCTCCAGCTCCTGTGCTCCTTTGCCAGCGAGTTGCCGGCCACTTGACGGCCTCTGGCTGCAGGCCGATGGTTGCTGCAGCAAGGCTTAATGGGCCACGGTGGAGGTCTCTGCCGCGGGCAACGTGGCCCTGTCCCGTTGCTGGCAGACGTTCGCCCACGCGCTCGGCCTGAGCAGGAGGTGCACCCTCCACTCCAAGTATGACGGCGTCGCGTCCCTCTATGTGAGGGTGTTTGGGGAAGATGGTCGTCGCGCAGGGTGCTGCCCCGAAGACAGTGGTGGTGACGATGAGTTTGGCCTTGACGACGGCCGTGACGATGCTAAGGGCGAGCTCGCCCTCGGCGATGGTCGCGGCTCTTCCAGCAGCAGCGACTCCTCCAGCAAGAGCACCAGCAGTGGCGGCTATGACCAGCCGCCATGCCGCCAGGCTCACTTCGAGGACGGTGGCGGTTCGTCCCGTCGCTGTGCTCCGGTGAAGCGTGAAGAAGGCTCGGGCTGAGCTGAGTCCGGGAGGCCCTTGGAGCCAGGCCTCGTGAGCTGCTGCGGTCGTGCGGGCCACTTTTTTTTAACCTTTCCTTCCTTCCTACATTTAAAAAAAGTGGGGGCCCTGCGGGGGCGTGTAATGAACCATGGTATTTATGCTGCTATGCTATGTTTATTGTTCAGATGTTATGCTGTGGTGTTCATGCTCCAAATGGGTATGGTAGGATAACTTAGCTTGATGCACCCGCGGTAGTTTTCCTCCTCGCGAGGGCGCACGCTTCATTACCTGGTGAGGCCCTCCTTGTCGATGGCTCAAGAGTCACCGACCTCAGGAGGCATCATGAAGTTGTGGAGTTGTTAGAAAACTTTGTCGGGTGTCTTATTCTTCCTTGCTTGGTGTACCGCGTCACAGTGCCCGGGGGCATGGACTTCAAGAGGATGCATAGATCACGAGCTTCCTCAAGGGCGTCTCGCAAGGATAGAAAAAGCCAAAGCTCGGGGGGAGCAGGGCTATGGCGAAGTGTGTTTGCGGCGCGGGGCGAGCCCGTCGCACGCACACACCTGCCCAGCCCCCGCACGTGAGATGCGCGAGGAAGATCGACGAGCAACTGCCGCTCCTCCTGAACCAAAACCAAAGTGCAAGAGAGAAGATGAAGGGGAAAGCCGGCTCGGCAACTGAAAACACAAGAACTCCAAGTTTTATTAAAAGGATCGCAAACCAACTACAAAAGGATCGCAAACCAACTACAGAAAGCAAGCAAATGAACAACCGAGTTCGGCACCTAGTCTAGTATTCTCACCAGCGCGGAGCTAAGTGCTGCCACTAGGACGTGGGAGGGAGCCCCCGAGGCCCGAGGGCGGCTCTCCGGAGACTCCGGGGCGTGTACAACCCCACTCATTATTACGTGAGAGTTTCACGAGCGAAGACCTTCACAGGCACTGGGCCTTGCTTCATGGGTAGAACTTCTGGAGGTGCTGGATGTTCCAGGCGTTCTGGATGGGCATCCCGTCCCGCGTCTCCAGGCGCGCGGCACCAGGCCTGGAGACGTGGGCGACCCTAAACGGGCCCTCCCACATGGGTGAAAGCTTATGCAACCCTTCCCCAGAGAGCACCCATCGTAGGACGAGATCACCCACCTCAAGCGTCCTGGAGCAGGCGCTGCGGTAGTGATACCGCCGCAGTGCCTGCTGGTACCTTGCCGCTCAAAGCGAGGCTTGACGACGGTGTTCTTCCTCCAACATGAGATCCATCCCCCACGTGGCGTCCTGGCGTGCCTCGTCAAATGCGAAGACCCACGCAGAGCGATGCCTGAACTCATGTGGGAGAACCGCTTCAGCTCCATAGACGAGGAAGAATGGGATTTCACTGGTCGGCTTGGTCGCGGTGGTGCGAATGGACCACATCACGGACTGGAGCTCGTCCAGCCAGCCCCTGCTGCAGGCTTTGAGCTTCTTCTTGAAAGTCCTTGCATCGAGGCCCCTCGGGACCTCTGCTTTTGCGCGCTTGGCTTGTTCGTTGCTCATGGGGTGTGCCACTGAGGCGTCGCATATCTACGTTCCAAGATTAGCACAATATATTTTGAAAAGATTGCTTGTGAACCGGGAGCCGTTGTCGGTGATGATGCGATTAGGTACTCCGAACCAGCTCACGAGGCCCTTGACAAACTTGACCGCCGAGCCGGCCGGGATGGTACGGACTGGCTCCACCTCCGCCCACTTGGTGAATTTGTCGATGGCGGCGTAGAGGTAGCGGTAGCCCCCAGGCACTCGAGTGAACAGTCCCAAGATATCCAGCCCCCGGACCGCAAACGGCCACGAGAGCGGGATAGTCTGGAGGCCCTGAGCAGGCTGGTGGATTTGCTTGGCATGGAACTGGCAGGCTTCACAGGATCTCACCAGCTCGGTTGCGTCGTTGAGTGCCGTGGGCCAGTACAATCCACTGCGGAATGCCTTTCCCACCAAGGTGCGCGATGACGAGTGATGTCCGCAGTCTCCTCCATATATGTCGGTTAATAGCTCGTGCCCCTGCTCCCTGGAGATGCATCGCAAGTAAACATCGTTTGGTCTTTTTCAGTATAGCTCACCGTCCTGAATGCAGTAGGCTGTGGCCAGCCGAGCCACGTGCTCCGCGTCTTCCTCCTTCTCCGGCAAGGTTCCCTGCAGTAGGTATGCCTTGAATTCTTCGGTCCAGCACCCCTCCTGAGGCTCGAGCACGAGGAGTAGGCGTGCTCCTGAGGTCAGGCCGCAGGCGGGGGCTCCCGAGGTTGGTGGCGGGGGAAGCTCCTCCTGAGGCGGTGTTGGCTCTGCAGCCAGAGGGGCTGCTGAAGGCTTGAAGAGCCGCTCCTAGGAGACGCCGGGCTCATGCAGCTCGCATTTGGACGCCCTCTTGGCGATATCGACGACTTCCTCGTTTGTGTCGCGAGGTACGTGTTGCAGCTCCAGGCCCAAGAATTGTTTCTCCATTTTGTGTACCTCCGCCAGGTATGCCTCCATGTGTTCATCCTTCGGCTCGTACACTTCGTTGGAGAAGTTGACGAGGATCTGGGAGTCGCCCTTGATGGTGAGACGCTTCATACCCAAAGCGGCCGCGGCCTTGAGGACGGCGATCAAGCCTTCATACTCCGTGATGTTGTTGGAGACCTTCTCGCCACGTTGGAAATAGAGCTGCATGGCGTAGTAGAGCTTGCCTTGGGTGGGCGAGATGAGCATGGCTCCAGCCCCCGCTCCCTGACATGCGAAGGCGCCATCAAAGTACATGACCCAGCCGTCTGGTGCTTCGCTTCCTAGCGAGAGGGACCGGTCCTCGCCTGCTTAGGGCCCTGGAGCATCGGTCCACTCCGCCACGAAGTCAGCGAGCGCGACACCCTTGATGACCCTGGTGGTGCTGAACTCCAGCTGGAATGCACGTAGTTCAATGTTCCATTCGGCGACCCTTCCTGCGGCATTGGGGCTCTGGAGCACCCTTTCCAGTGGGTAAGCTGAGACGACCTTAATGGGGTGACCTTGGAAGTAGTGGCGCAGCTTGCGTGAGGCAACGAGGAGCGTGAGCAGAAGCTTCTGTGGCATGGGGTAGCGTGCCCGTGCGTTACGCAGCACCATGCTGACAAAGTACACCGGGTGCTCGACGAGGGCGGGAGTGTTGGCGGAGTCCAAGACCTCCTGAGGCTGGGGGACCTCGGGAGCTCGCTCGCCTGTTGGGGCAACTGTAGCCTCAGGAGCGCCATCTTGTGGAGCCTGGTCATCTGCTGACGCCGCCGTGGCTTCAGGGGCGCCATCTGGGTGTTGCATCCTCATGACTACACGCGCGACATCGTGTGGCAGGTTCTTGGCCCGGCGCCCCTCCCGGACGGCCACCAGCGCTGCGCTGGCTAAGTGGGGCATGGCGGCCAAGTAAAGCACCAGGGGCTCGAGGGGGCGCGGCACCACTGAGGGAGTCCTGGATTAAGGGTTCCTCGGACGTCCGGGCTGTGTGACATGGGCCGGACTGATGGGCCATGAAGATACAAGATAGAAGACTTTCTCCCTTGTCCGGATGGGACTCTCCTTTGCGTGGAAGGCAAGCTTGGCGTTCGGATATGGAGATTCCTTCCTCTGTAAACCGACTCTGTATAACCCTAGGCCCCTCCGGTGTCTATATAAACCAGAGGGTTTAGTCCGTAGAGGTAATCACAATCATACAGGCTAGACATCTAGGGTTTAGCCATTACGATCTTGTGCTAGATCAACTCTTGTGATCCTCATATTCATCAAGATCAATCAAGCAGGAAGTAGGGTATTGCCTCCATCAAGAGGGCCCGAACCTGGGTAAACATCGTGTCCCTCGTCTCCTGTTACCATCGACCTTAGACACACAGTTCGGGAACCCCTACCCGAGATCCGCCGGTTTTGACACTGACATTGGTGCTTTCATTGAGAGTTCCGCTGTGTTGTCGCCAGAAGGTCCGATGGCTCCATCAGTCATCTACAACAATACTGCCTGAGGGAGGTCTTTCTCCCCAGCCAGATCTTTGTGTTCGGCGGCTTCGCACTATGGGCCAACTCGCTTGGCCGTCTAGAGCAGATCGACAGCTACGCCCTAGATCACCAGATTAATTTTGGAAGCCTGGATTATGTCGCTGATATCCAAGGAGACTTGATCTTCCAAGGGTTCGCGACCCCAACCCCCGCTCTGGCCTTAGATCCGGAGCACATAACCAGGTCCGAAGACGGGATTCTCGAGGCCGCCGGACTCTCTGCGGCCATTGAGCCTAGCATGGGAGAGCCAGAGGAAGTAGTATCAACGGAAATCGTCATGAAGCCGGACTCTTCTCTGAACACTGGCCCTGAACCCTCGGAGTCCGCATTAAGTGAGCCCGGCCTAGGGATTTTCTTCCCGCCGTACTCCGTGGACTCTCTTTTCCCTGGCCGAACCTCGCCTTTAAGCGAGGCTTTGGACCTAATGCGATCACTCATTGTTGCAAAGGAGCAACGTCCGAAATACGCCCAGCCCAGACTAGGGGCTGAGGGCGGGAAATTTTACGTCCCACCCACCACCCACTTCATAACCACTGTCGAGGACCTTACCCACAGGCTTGACTGTAACTCCGAAGACATCTACGGTATGGACATTGATGCTGGAGACGAACAAAGACAAAATCTGCCGCATACCACGCGCTGGGCGGCCAACTCCACATTCGACGTATGCATGGTAGATACGCCAAGAGAGGATGGCGATGAGGGCAGTAAGGATCCAATCAAGGACAACAACACTGATAAACCACCAAAGAAGCGGCATCAGCGACGCCGTTCAAAATCACGCCGTGGCAAGGAAAGCAATACCGGCAATGGAGACAATAACACTTTGGAGAACACAGAAGACCCAGATGCCCCCGTCGAACCAACACCCGAACATGTTGATAAGGAGGATGGGCAGGGTAACCCTGACGAGCCAGTTGGAAGCAAAGACTCCGAGGACAGCAATTACATGCCACCCTCCGAAGACGACATAAGCCCCGGTGATGAAGATTCCATCATGCCAGAGGATCCCCTCGAGCAAGAACGCATTAGGCAATAGCTCAACGCAACCGCGAGGAGCCTGAAAAGGAAGCATCAACGGCTTCAAGCCGAATAGGATACGCTCAACGACAGATGGACAAATGTCTGATACGTCTCCAACGTATCTATAATTTTTTTATTGTTCCATGCTATTATATCATCTGTTTTGGATGTTTAATGGGATTTACTATGCACTTTTATATTATTTTTGGGACTAACCTATTAACCGAAGGCATTCATTTAGAGTCATATTTTGTTCCAGTATCGAGTTGTAATCATTGAGTTGTAAATAAATAGAAGTGTGATGATCATCATTAATAGAGCATTGTCCCCAAATAATAATAAAAAGGGACAATGCTACTATCCTTTTTTCCACACTTGTGTTTCAAAATAGCACCATGATTTTATGATATAGAGTCTCTTGTTTTGTCGCTTTCATATACTAGTGGGAATTTTTCATTATAGAACTTGGCTTGTATGTTCCAACAATGGGCTTCCTCAAATGCCCTAGGTCTTCGTGAGCAGGCAAGTTGGATGCACACCCACTTAATTTCTTTTGTTGAGCTTTCATACATTTATAGCTCTAGTGCATTTGTGCATGGCAATCCCTACTCCTTGCATTGACATCAATTGATGGGCATCTCCCTATCCCGTTGATTAGCCGCGTCAATGTGAGACTTTCTCTCTTTTTTATCTTCTCCACACAACCTCCATCATTATATTCTATTCCACCCATAGTGCTATGTCCATGGCTCACGCTCATGTATTGCGTGAAAGTTGAAAAAAGTTTGAGATTACTAAAGTATGAAACAATTGCTTGGCTTGTCATCGGGGTTGTGCATGATGAGAGCATTCTTGTGTGACGAAAATGAAGCATAACCAAATTATATGATTTTGTAGGGATAAGCTTTCTTTGGCGATGTTATTTTGAGAAGACATAATTGCTTAGTTAGTATGCTTCAAGTATTATTATTTTTATGTCAATATTAAACTTTTGTCTTGAATCTTTCGGATCTGAACATTCATGCCACAATAAAGAAAATTACATTAAGAATTATGCTAGGTAGCATTCCACATCAAAAATTCTGTTTCTATCATTTACCTACTCAAGGAAGAGCAGGAATTAAGTTTGGGGATGCTTGATAAGTCTCCAACGTATCTATAATTTTTGATTGTTCCATGCTATTATATTATCTGTTTTGGATGTTTAATGGGCTTTACTATGCACTTTTATATTATTTTTGGGACTAACCTATTAACCGAAGGCCCGGTGCAAATCGCTATTTTTTGCCTATTTCAGTGTTTCGCAGAAAAGGAATGTCAAACGGAATGAAACTTTGGGAGAGTTATTTTTGGAACAAACGCAATCCAGGAGGCTTGGAGTGGCCGTCAAGGAAGCAACGAGGAAGCCACGAGGCAATGAGGCGCGCCCAGGGGGTAGGTGTCACACCCTGATTTTCATGCCACAACACTTAAGCTAATAAATCATGATAAAATGTGGTTTGACAAAAACTTTTGAGTGTTTTGGACTTTGCTTGATTTGATTTTTGTGTGTTGTTTGCAAGTGCTCTAAAAATCAAATAAATCCTCCAACTCTTATACTCCTTCTCCTAGATCCAAAACCTTTTCCCAATGATCATGCCATGTGTATAGTGCAATATAGTATTTTCTTACAAAAATAATTTGGCCAAATAGTATTTTCAAAAATTAGTTTTCCAAAAAACCCTTGATTGAGGTTTGCACTGCAAGTACTTAATTAAGGGCAGTAAAAATCTTTCCAAAAATATTTTTTGATTCCTATTAGATATAGGTTACCCAGAAACCACAAAAATATAATTTGAAAAGTTATTTTCCTATTTTATTTAAAGGATTTTTCTTAAGGCCAGAAATGGTCTTTAATAGGTTAAAATTATTTTAAAGCTTTAAAAATATTTGAGAAAAATTAGGGAGACTCAATGGACATATGTTTTCCATATATATGAGTTTCAACATATGGTCATGATCAAAATATTGGACAAAACCTCCCAAAACCATTTCTGCTCATTTCAAGGATTTGAAATATTTCTACAGGAAATATTTTCATAAAAATCCAAGAAAATTCTAACATGTCACATATGACATTTTTTATGATCTGGCCAAGTACCATGTCATGGAGAACAGTATAACCCCATGAAACCCTCTCAAAACCACTTCTGTCCTTTTTCAAGTTTGAACAGCTTTGCACTGTCAAACATGTCCAAATGCCCTCAAACTTGGTGCACATTCTCAAATGGTGTAATAATGCATCTAGACCAAATGGCACAAGTTGGAGAGAATTTTATCTTGATCAAAGTACCCCAAAACCCTCTCTGACCAGAATCAAATTTGAACAAGTTTCTACTGCCAACTTTTTCTCCTTGACCCCAACTTTTGTGAGCATGTTCACATGACCAAATGAGGCCACTACACCAAGTGGTGCATCAAGGAGAAATGATTTTCTCAACTAGATCTACACAAGTCCATTTCTGCTAATTTTTAGGGTTTACAAAAGTTGCATTGGCAACTTTGCCCAAATGATCTCAAAATAGGTGGAAGGACCTAATTATATATGCCATTTCATCCTGTGGAGTCTCATGCCAAATGAAGTTCATTTGGTTGCCCAAACCTACATCAAACACCTTCTGGCAGAAACTTAAAATCCCTGTTTAGGCCCCTTCCACTAATCTCCATTGAGCTAAGCTTTCTCCCATGGCATCATCTGGTCCTCCACTAACCCCTGCATCTTTGCCTGCCCAAGGAGCCATGATGATGGGGGTGAAAAGCTCTTTTTCCCTCTCTGGACAGCTGCGTTTCTCCCATTTGATCACCTCTCTCTCACTCCTGCCAGGTCCCAGGGCATCCAAGGCCTCTTCCCCCCTTGTTTATTCTTCCTGCAGCCACTAGACACAAGTGGACGCGCGAGTGCGCGCGGAAAAGCCGCGGGTGCCGGCCAAAGACGCGCTCTGGAGCGCGAGGCAGAGCAGGCGACCGTTGACGCCGCGTCCTCCGGCCACCTCGAGCCTCCCCCTGGCGCCAGTCGAGGTGCCTCGACGTCCGCAACACGCCACCGCGCTGGCCCCCTCCTTTCCCCCTCTGTCTTGCCCACGCCGCGCGTGCCCAGAGCCGCCCGAGCCCGCCAATGTCGTGCGAGCTCGTGCCTCCACCCGGAGCTCGCCCCGCTCCTCCTCTCTCTACCTGGCGCCCTACTCCACCCCCACTAACGCCGCAGACAAGTCCTCGCCCTCTCTCCTGGCCTCCCGAGCCGTTGTCGCGGCCACCCGTGCGCTGCGTCCATGGTGAGCCTCGGGTCAGCTACATAAGGCCACCCCCGAGCCCCCTCTCTACTCCTTTGGCCCTCTCACCCTCCCGTGCATCCCCTGGACCAACCCACTCTCCTCCTCGCGCCCTCCAACCTCGTCCATGGCCGAAGCCGAGCCGCCGGACTCCGCCTAAATTCGCACCCACCTCTCCTCCTCCTTCCCTCTGGACCGCAGCACCACCACCATCACCACGAGCCCTTCCCGTGCTTCTCCCTCTCCTCCCCGTGGCTGTCCCGTGGAGTTCCATCACCACCGCCATCCTCGCCCGCCATGGCCGATGGTGCGCTCGCATCCGACCACCCCTGCGGACATGGCGCACCTCGGCGGATGCGTCTCGGCCTCCTGAACCCGCCGGTGTGCTGGGCATCGCCGAAGATGGCCGGTGACGCTAGGGAGAACGTCGGCACCCGCTCGGCCTCGCCTCCCCTGCCTCTGCTATGTTCGAGCGGGAGGTAGGAGACGACCTGAGCCCCGGGCCCCGCTCGTCAGTGACCCGGTGGGCGGGCCCCGCCCGTTTAAGTGGAGACAGGCCGGGAGCAAACCCGCTTCATGCGCGGCGAAGGCGTACTCAGCCCAGGGCGCCTTCGACGTCGCCCTGCCACCCGCGCAGCTGGGCCGGCCCAATGCGTATCTCTCGCCCAGTGCGGAGAATAAGGGTATAGCCCTTTTCTTATTTTCTTTTCCCAGATAACTTGTAAAATCCATAGATTATTTATTCTAAGTCCAAATTTGATGATTCTAATTTCTATAAGTTCATAAATTCCTGACCTATCACATGGTGCAATTTGCACATTTTTCCATAAAGATTTTCTTCACAAACATTTATCAAATCCTATTTTTTCCATCTCTGTCATAAACTTTAGAAAATCATAGAGAGCCCATTTTTTATCCAAATTCCATGATTCAAATTCCTAGACGTTTCTAAGTTCATAACTTAGTTTATGAACATTTTTATTAATACTTTCTGTACCACATAAATTAATGAGCCATTTCTTCATATTTGTCAACTTTGCAAATTCATAGGAAATTCATTTGAACTCCAAATCTAGTGAAACCGATTCCTAGATGATTCTAAAATCATCCTTTGTTAAATGGGTGCCTTTGCTCATTTTTCAAAAATATGTTTCTGTACACTTCTTGCAAATCCATAAACCCCTTGATTCCGTCATATCAAAATGTTTAGAAATATCCACTAACCAAATTCCAATGAAACCACTCTGGTTAATTTTCATATAACCAGAGATGTCCTAGAAAAGTCAAATCAATATTTTTAGAGCACTTTTATTTTTGCCTTGTGGTGTTGCTTATTATGATTGTTTCCGACGTTAGTTGACGAAGTAGACGGAGTACTTGGAGAAGGACCAGAAGATCTCAAGACTCTCATGAACCAGGCAAGCAGCCCTTTGACCATGTCTATGAAACCCTTTTTTTATGCATGTCATATAGCACTTTATTGTTGTTGCAACGGAATCATGATGAGGTGGTAGCCACTTTGATGGGTTGCCTCCGTTACTTCCTCGTTGATACTTGCATTGTGCATGACCCTACCTCCTTATGAGGGTTATGCCGGTCGGAGTAGATAGGATGCTAAAGTAGTGCTACGCAAAAAGGGACAGGAATATGCATGGTGATGGAGACAAAGTATTTTTCAAAGTATCTTTCGAAAACCCCATCGGGTGCCGCTAATGCCCTTTGGAGATGTTGAACTAAGGTCACCACTCGAGGAAGAATAGGTGTACCGAAGAGAGCTTTTGGAGTGTGTATGTGTGTAAAATGATGGATTAGATTTATGTGTGATTACCGTCCCAACCAAACATGTGCAACCACTCTACCCCTTTATGGGACGGGGCATTATTGATTACTTAGGCTAATACTAGCATGGTGCCCACATTACTAGTGACGGGGGTGACTTGAGGTCACTCTCGGGATGGGGTCGTGCTTGGATAGGTGGCCATGACTGTTTTCACAGGGCACCAGACACACCGTTTGTCCCTTCGTGTATGCGTAATAATGTAAAAAGGGCTAAGTCCCACGATCTTTCTCTTATACACGAGGGCCGTGTATCAACGAGTGGACCCTATGTTAGTGTCGTCTAAAGAAAGGTAATGATCGGGTGCTTCCCCCGAGTACTTGAGGTACTGCGGGATCGTGGATGACACGAAAGCTTCCCGGATCTTGTGGGTAAAGTGCGCAACCTCTGCAGAGTGTCAAACTATTCGAATAGCCGTGTCCACAGTCATGGAGTGTTGGGAGGTGCTACTTAAACTACGTCCAGAATTTTACAAACCAGTGTGTGTGTTTGGATAAGTGGGAAGAACTACTTGGGTCAAGTCAAAGGACTTGACATGGATGAGTTGGGTTGGAGCCCACTCCCTTCATGTTGATATCTGTAACTTGTCCTCTTGGTTACTTGAATTCTCCTGATGCATGTCTTACGAGTTGTTGAACATGTCATTACACTCAAAAACTAGCTTTCCGCAAAAATTTACCTATATCATGCATTTTTGTATCTTGAACCAAAACATGGGTTGCTTGCGAGTACATTCAAAGTACTCATTGGCTTGCCACTAGTTATTTTATTGGCCAGGCATGAAAGAACATGATATGAAGAAGAACACTGTGGTGACGAACATGCGAGCTAGGACGCTTCCCAGTCAGAATGCCTGTAGGGTTAAGGCAGATGGCATGGGTCCAAGTCATCGACGATGTTTTCCGCTGCAATGCTATACTCAAGTCTTAACCATAATGGTCCTACTTGTGTAATACGGTATGTATGGATGCAAGACTCTTGTTATTCAGCTTCTGTGTGTTCAGTGAGCATTGATCTCTGGGATCACTGTACACGTGCATCCGGTGATCACGACTTATGAGTCGGGGTCCCAACAGTAGGCGCGCCCCCCACCCTCGTGGGCCCCTCGTGGCTCCACCGGCCTACTTCTTTAGCCTATATATACTCATATACCCTGGAAACATCCGAGAGCACCACGAAACCCTATTTCCACCGCCGCAACCTTCTGCACCCGTGAGATCCCATCTTGGGGCCTTTTCCGGCGCTCCGCCGGAGGGGGAATCAATCATGGATGGCTTCTACATCGACACCATAGCCTCTCCGATGATGTGTGAGTAGTTTACCACAGACCATCGGGTCCATAGTAGCTAGATGGCTTCTTCTCTCTCTTTGGATCTAAATACAAAGTTCTCCTCGATCTTCTTGGAGATCTATTAGATGTAATTCTTTTTGCGGTGTGTTTGCCGAGATCCGATGAATTGTGGGTTTATGATCAAGATTATCTATGAACAATATTTGATTCTTCTCTGAATTCTTTTATGCATGATTTAAATATCTTTGCAAGTCTTTTTGAATTATCAGTTTGGTTTGGCCTACTAGATTGATCTTTCTTGCAATGGGAGAAGTGCTTAGCTTTGGGTTCAATCTTGCAGTGTCCTTTCCCAGTGACAGCAGGGGCAGCAAGGCACGTATTGTATTGTTGCCATCGAGGATAAAAATATGGGGTTTATATCATATTGCTTGAGTTTACCCCTCTACATCATGTCATCTTGCCTAATGTGTTACTCTGTTCTTATGAACTTAATACTCTAGAAGCATGCTGGATAGCGGTCGATGTGTGGAGTAATAGTAGTAGATGCAGAATCGTTTCGGTCTACTTGTCGCGGACGTGATGCCTATATACATGATCATGCCTAGATATTCTCATAACTATGTGATTTTCTATCAATTGCTCGGCAGTAATTCGTTCACCCACCGTAAACTATGCTATCTTGAGAGAAGCCACTAGTGAAACCTATGGCCCCCGGGTCTATCTTCCATCATATTATTTTCCTATAAATTTACTATTTCTTCTGTCTTTTATTTTGCAATCTTTACTTTCGAATCTATATCATAAAAATAGCAAAAATATTTATCTTATCATCTTTATCAGATCTCACTTTTGCAAGTGGCCGTGAAGGGATTGACAACCCCTTTATCGCGTTGGTTGCAAGGTTCTTATTTGTTTGTGTAGGTACGAGGCGACTTGCATGTAACCTCCTACTGGATTGATACCTTGGTTCTCAAAAACTAAGGGAAATACTTACGCTACTTTGCTGCATCACCCTTTCCTCTTCAAGGGAAAACCAACGCATGCTCAAGAGGTAGCAAGAAGGATTTCTGGCGCCGTTGCCAGGGAGGCTTACGTCAAGTCAAGACATACCAAGTACCCATCACAAAATCTTATCCCTTGCATTACATTATTTGCCATTTGCCTCTCGTTTTCCTCTCCCCAACTTCACCCTTGTCGTTTTATTCGCCCTCTTTTTCTGTTTGCCTCTTTCTGCTTGCTTCTTGTGTGCCTGTTTGCCCTGATGGCCTTACCTAAAAACATTGATCCTCACCTTAGAAGGTTGGAAGAAATTGAAAACAACGTTAGAAGCTTTATGACTTTGCAATTTGAGCATAATAATTTCTTTAGAAACAAGCTTAAAGAACAAAAAAGCTTTATGGAGTACATGAATAAAAAGCTTAATGATATGTCTAAGGAGTTTTATGGTTTGAAATCTCAGTTTGCTCATCTTGAAAACTTAATAGCTCAGATTTCGAATAAGCAGGCCACCTTAGTTAATAAGATGGCCACCAAACTGGAAGAGTTAGAAGGTAATAATGATGAAGATCTAAAAGTGATTGATGTGCATGAAAAAATAGTTAAGCTATTACATTGCATACCTCGAAGCCTCTCAATAGGCCCATGAAAGCTTCATTCAATCTGCTTCTCACGGACAAAACCCTTTCAACTATCATACCCATTAAGGTATGATGTTCCTCTGAGATGGACATACTTTGTAATGTGCTCATCAGAGTATCCGGCACCTCCGGATTCCTGGAGGCTGTTGTGGGAGTATGCACTCCCTTCAAAGGGGTACATTGGCTCGACCCTAGAGTCATCTTCGGCTGTAAGACAGATAGTTCGGGGCCTTCATTGCAGGCCCCCGTAGGGGCTGCGCCCCCTAGACCCTTGATGCTCGAAGTACCACCCTCGGGCGTTGTTTTCATTGTCCCCCATGCCGCTTGATGGTCAGGGGAGATTCTCCGAGATGACACCTCGAAATCCTCTGCCCTTAAAGGCGAGAAAGCATGAGAAGGCATCTCACTTTCCATCATCCCCAGAGATAAGGCCCCTGATGAGGAGGACTATCGAGGTGGACTGTGGGCCGAACTGCAAGCATATAGTTTAAATTTTACCCCTGCAACCCGAAAAGAACGGGATATGTCTAGAGCATCCTTGTTCACTTATGATTAGGCAAGGGGCCTGTCCCTAGAGAGGTGCCTTGCGACGACGTCGGCTTCGGAACCCGAACCATATGGTAGGGATACCTTCCCTCTCTTGGGTGCTTCCACCTCCAAGTCTTCGGATGCAGTCCTATTCCTCCCATGGGGGAAGGGATATCACCTTCTCCTTCCCCTTCGTCTTTTGAAGAGGGATCCTCAGTCTCCCCGGACATAGTGTCCGGCATACCTGTAGAGTGGAGGCCACTTTCGGCCTCTTTGCTCTTCTTCTTGTCCTCTTGTGCTGGCACTTGATACGGCGCCGGGACCAGCATCCTCGTCAGCACAGGATTGGCCGAGTCTTTGGGAAGTGGAGCTGAACACCTAATTCGTTCCGCCTTCTTTATCCAGCCCTGGTCAAAGATAGAGCTCTCAGTACATCGCTATGGGATAATCAACCGAGTTGTGGCCAGAAATTGGGTGCTTACCGAGGTATCTGGATGGTTGCAGTCAAGACCGATGTCCTCTGATGTGTCCGGCCACTACTTTCGAGTCTTGAAGAATAGTTTCCACATCCCTTCGTGCGTTGTGCCGAAGAATTGCTGAAGGGTCCGCGGTCCTTCCCGATTGAACTACCACATACGGAGAGGCCGTCGCTGGCACTGGAGGATCCGGCGGACTAGCATCACTTGGATCACGTTGATAAGGCCAATGTCCCTTTCGAGGATACTCCGGAAATGACTTTGCAGTGTATGTAGTTCATCAGCTAATCCCTAGTCTAGCCCCTTATTTATCCATGATGCAAGCCGCGATGGAGGGCCAGATCGGAACACGGGTGCGACTACCCATTTGGTGTTGCGGGGTTCGGTGATATAGAACCACTCCTGTTGCCATGAGTTGGAGGTTTTCGTGAAGGTGCCTTTTGGCCAGGTAGTGTTGGCAAGCTTCCTCACCATAGCACCACCGCACTCCGCTTGCTCCCCACTAACTAGCTTTGGCTTCACATTGAAAGTCTTGAGCCATAGGACGAAGTGTGGGGGATGCGGAGAAAAGCTTCGCACACGACGACGAACGCCGAAATGTGGAGAAAAGAGTCCAGAGCTAGGCCGTGAAAATCTAGCCCATAATAGAACATGAGGTCACGAACAAACGGGTGAAGAGCGAACCCTAGCCCGCGGAGGAAGTGGGAGATGAATACAACCCTCTCGCCGGATTTTGGTGTGGGGATGACCTGCCCTTTAGTAGGGAGCCTGTGGGGGATTTCCGAAGTCAGGTACCTCGCCTTCCGAAGCTTCGTGATATCCTCCTCGGTGACCAAGGAGGCTGCCCACCTACCTTGGGAGATGGATCCGGACATAACTAGAGGACCTGGTAACAATGGAAGAAATCGAATCCTGGGCGCTGGAGCCTGAGGTTGGGAAGGTTGAGGAAGAGGTAGGCGTGGGGGGGCAAGACGGGTCTGTACCCCTTTATAAAGGCGAAGAATATCGAATGTCTCCTCACTGGCCTTAAAGCTCGCCTATTCCCAAGGAATCGCCAACGACACGGTTGGATTACCCACGTCCATATTGATGAGGATCCCATGATAAGGGGACACTATCTCTGCTTCGACAAGACGTGCCAATGGAAACTTCATCTCGAAACACAGCGCGGGAGGCTAAAAAATGTTTTGAAATAATGACCGGGCGGAGACGTGGCGTCTCACTATAGAAGATGTCAGCAGATGGGACTTGTTAAATATTAAACTCTTTGCAGAGCCTGTTTTGTAGAGACGGACACGTTCTCTATGTTCGAGGACTACTTTGAAATATTCGGAGGAGGAACCCGCCTTGCAATGCCGAAGACAATCTGCGCGCCGGACACATCGTCATTGAAGCCTAGTTCCGGGGCTACTGAGGGAGTCCTGGATTAAGGGGTCCTCGGACGTCCGGCTGTGTGACGTGGGCCGGACTGATGGGCCATGATGATACAAGACAGAAGACTTCCTCCCGTGTCCGGATGGGACTCTCCTTTGCATGGAAGGCAAGCTTGGCGTTCGGATATGAAGATTCCTTCCTCTGTAAACCGACTCTGTGTAACCCTAGGCCCCTCCGGTGTTTATATAAACTGGAGGGTTTAGTCCGTAGAGGCAATCACAATCATACAGGCTAGACATCTAGGGTTTAGCCATTACGATCTCGTGGTAGATCAACTCTTGTAATCCTGATACTCATCAAGATCAATCAAGCAGGAAGTAGGATATTACCTCCATCAAGAGGGCCTGAACCTGGGTAAACATCGTGTCCCCCGTCTCCTGTTACCATTGACCTTAGACGCATAGTTCGGGACCCCCTACCCGAGATCCGCCGGTTTTGACACCGACAACCACCATCACTGGTGGGCTGGTGAGGTATCTCTTGAGGTCTTGGAATGTTGCGTCTGCCTCCAGAGTCCACTCGAACGGGCCCTTCTTTTTCATCACCTTGAAGAACGGGAGGGCGCGCTCCCCCAGCTTGGAGATGAAGTGCCCCAGTGAAGTCACATAGCCCGCCAGCTTTTACATTTCCTTGAGAGTCTGTGGTGGGCTCGATTATCCCCCTCGGGACCCCAACTAGCTTCTTGGGCTCCCAGTCAAACACCTCCTTATTCACGGTCAGGAAGTTCACCAATGCCTCTTATTGGTCCGGGGTGAGGTCGGCACCTATGGTGAAGGTTGCTCCTGATGCCCCGCCCTCGTCAACTGGTACCTGCTTCATCTTAGCCTGATCTTGAGAGAACAGCTGCTTCTTTTTGGCCGGCGCAGCCCCCGGGACCTCGGGGACCCCTCCCGCTTTTTGCCGCATGGCAGCCGCGGCCCTGAAGGCGAGCTTGAGAGTCGCTAGTGCCTCCTTGGTGTCTCCAGCCACGGTGAGGACACCGCTGCTTCCCGACATCTTTATGAGGTTGTAGGCAGGGTGAGTTGCCACCATGAACTTGGCCAGGGCTGGGTACCCGAGGATGGCGTTATACGGGATACCGATGTGGGAGATGTCGAAGTCGATGAGCTTGGTGCGGTAGTTGTCGCGGGTGCCGAAGGTGATGGGGAGGCAGATTTGCCCCAGGGGGCTGGCGGAGCCGTCGACAACCCCGGAGAATGGCTTGGTGGGGCAGAGCTGGCCAAGAGGTACGTGAAGCAGGCCAAAAGCTTCCACGGAGAGCACGTTGAGGCCGGCTGAGGGAGTCCTGGATTAGGGGGTATCCAGACAGCCGGAGTATAACCTTTGCCGGACTGTTGGACTATGAAGATACAAGATTGAAGACTTCATCCCATGTCCGGATGGGACTCTCCTTGGCGTGGAAGGCAAGCTTGGCAATACGGATATGTAGATCTCCTTCCTTGTAACCGACTCTGTGTAACCCTAGCCCCCTCCGGTGTCTATATAAACCGGAGGGTTTAGTCCGTAAGACACAACGATAAAAACAACAATCATACCATAGGCTAGCTTCTAGGGTTTAGCCTCTCTGATCTCGTGGTAGATCCACTCTTGTACTACACATATCATCAATATTAATCAAGCAGGAGTAGGGTTTTACCTCCATCGAGAGGGCCCGAACCTGGGTAAAAACATTGTGTCCCTTGTCTCCTGTTACCATCCGCCTAGACGCACAGTTCGGGACCCCCTACCCAAGATCCGCCGGTTTTGACACCGACATTGGTGCTTTCATTGAGAGCTCCTCTGTGTCGTCATCGTTAGGCTCGATGGCTCCTTCGATCATCTATAGCGATGCAGTCTAGGGTGAGACTTTTTTCCTCGGACAGATCTTCATATTCGGTGGCTTTGCACTACAGGACAATTCGCTTGGCCATCTGGAGCAGCTTGAAAGTTACGCCCCTAGCCATCTAGTCAGGTTTGGAAGCTTAAACTACACGGCCGACATCCGCGGAGACTTGATCTTCGACGGATTCGAGCCCCCGCCGAGTGCATTGCACTGTCACGATGGGCATGATTTAGCTCTGCCGCCGAACAGTGTTCAGGAGACCGCACCTGCTACCACTCTGACCTCCAAATCAGAGCCAATTGCGCCTTCCGTGGGCGGGTGGTTAGACCCCGCCACGGAGGCCGCAGCCTCAACGGCGATCGAGCCGAACACCAGCCTTACCCTCCGTGCGGCCCGTGACTCCAAAATGCCGGACTCTCCTCCGTACTCCGAACCACTCGCGCCCCTACCAATCGAATCCGATTGGGCGCCGATCATGGAGTTCACCGCCATGGATATCTTTCAGCCCTCGTCCTTCGGCGACATACTGAATTCACTGAGGTCTCTCTCCTTATCAAGAGAGTCCTGGCCGGATTATGACCGGCAGGATTGGGATGCGGATGACGAAGAAATTCGACACCCACCCACCACCCACTTCGTAGCCACTGTCGATGATTTGACCGACATGCTCGACTTCGACTCCGAAGACATCGACGGTATGGACGACGATGTAGGAGACGAACAGGAACCACCGTCCACAGGACACTGGACAGCCACCTCAGCATATGACATACATATGATGGACACACCCAAAGAGGGCAATGGCGACGGAACAGCGGAGGATGACCCCTCCAAGAAGCAACCTAAGCGCCGGCGTTAGCGGCGCCGCTCTAAGTCTCGCCAAAGCAAAAACAGTGATACCGGCACAAGAGATAATAACACCCCGGACAATGCCGAAGACAACCCCCTCCAGCAAGATTCAGAGCAGGAGGATGGAGAAGCCAACCCTCCTGAGAGAGCGGCGGATAGAGAGGTAGAGGATGATAATTACATGCCTCCCTCCGAAGACGAGGCAAGCCTCGACGGCGACGAATTTGTCGTGCCTGAGGATCCCGTCGAGCAAGAGTGCTTCAAGCGCCAGCTTATGGCCACGGCGAATAGCCTTAAGAAAAAGCAGCAGCAGCTTAGAGCTGATCAAGACTTGCTAGCTGACAGATGGACTGAAGTCCTTGCGGCCGAGGAATACGAACTCGAACGCCCCTCCAAGAGCTACCCAAAGCGCAGGTTGCTACCCCGACTAGAGGAGGAAGCATTAAAACCTACATCTCCAGTGTATGACACGGCTGATCGGCCACCTCGTGGCCGCGACAGAGAGGCGTCTCGGCCCACAGCTCAAACCGCACCCCAGCGTCACTCAAAAAATACCAAGGCCCGGGTAAATGCGCTAGATCTACGAGACATATTGGAGGACAAAGCAAAGCAAGCAAGATCGATCTACGGATCGCGAGGGCGCCCCACTACACGAGACGATAACCGTCACGCCGGATACAGTAAAATTAAATCCGGTCGGGCCGAACACAGCAGACAAAACTCATTTGAGCTGCGTCGTGATATAGCCCAGTACAGAGGCGCCGCACACCCGCTATGCTTCACAGATGAAGTAATGGATCATCAAATCCTAGAGGGATTCAAACCCGTGAATATTGAATCATACGATGGTACGACAGATCCCGCGGTATGGATTGAGGACTATCTCCTTCATATCCACATGGCCCGTGGCGACGATCTACACGCCATCAAATACCTCCCACTCAAGCTTAAAGGACCAGCTCGGCATTGGCTCAACAGCTTGCCAGCATAATCCATTGGGTGTTGGGAAGATCTGGAAGCTGCATTCCTTGATAACTTCCAGGGCACTTACGTGCGACCACCAGATGCCGATGACTTGAGCCACATAATTAAACAGCCAGAGGAATCGGCCAGGCAATTCTGGACACGGTTCCTAACCAAGAAAAATCAAATCGTCGACTGTCCGGATGCAGAGGCCTTAGCAGCTTCCAAGCATAACATCCGCGACGAGTGGCTTGCCCAGCACCTTGGACAGGAAAAGCCGAAATCTATGGCAGCCCTCACGACACTCATGACCCGCTTTTGCACGGGAGAAGACAGCTGGATGGCTCGCAGCAATAACATATCAAAGTGCCCTGGTACTTCAGATAACAAGGACAGCAATGGCAGGTCACATCGCAACAAACACAAGCGCCGTATTAACAGCGACAATACTGAGGATACGGTAGTTAATGCCGGATTCAGAGGCTCTAAGCCCGGTCAGCGGAAAAAGCCATTCAAAAGAAGCACTCTGGGCCCGTCCAGTTTGGACCGTATACTCGATCGCTTGTGCCAAATACACGGCACCCCCGACAAGCCAGCCAACCACACCAACAGGGATTGTTGGGTGTTCAAGTAGGCCGGCAAGTTAAATGCCGAAAACAAAGACAAGGGGCTACATAGCGATGACGAGGAGGAGCCCCGACCGCCAAACAATGGAGGACAGAAGGGACTCCCCCCACAAGTGCGGACGGTGAACATGATATACGCAACCCACATCCTCAAGAGGGAGCGGAAGCGTGCGTTAAGGGATGTATATGCGTTGGAGCCAGTCGCCCCAAAGTTCAACCCATGGTCCTCCTGTCCGATCACTTTCGATCACAGGGACCATCCCACTAGCATCCGTCATGGTGGATTCGCCGCATTGGTTCTAGACCCAATCATTGACGGATTTCACCTCACTCGAGTCCTTATGGACGGCGGCAGCAGCCTGAACCTGCTTTATCAGGACACAGTGCGCAAAATGGGCATAGATCCCTCAAGGATTAAACCCACAAAAACGACCTTTAAGGGCGTCATACCAGGTGTAGAGGCCCATTGCACAGGCTCAGTCACACTAGAAGTGGTCTTCGGATCCCCGGATAATTTTCTAAGCAAGGAGTTAATCCTTGATATAGTCCCGTTCTGCAGTGGCTATCACGCACTGCTCGGGCGAACCACATTTGCAAAGTTCAATGCGGTGCCGCACTATGCATACCTCAAGCTCAAGATGCAAGGACCTCGGGGGGTCATCATAGTCAATGGAAACACAGAGCGCTCTCTCCGAACGGAGGAGCACACGGCGGCCCTCGCAGCAGAAGTACAAAGCAGCCTCTCAAGGCAATTCTCTAGTCCGGCGTTCAAACGCCCGAACGCCGTCAAGCGCGCTCGGAGTAATCTGCAACAAGACCGCCTGGCACATTCCGAGCAAGCGTAGCAATGCGGCCCCAACCCCAGCCCCAGCCAAACGGCGAAATTCGTGCCACGTGTACATAACTACGCTCTGAAAATACCATGGGCATAGGGGGAGGGGCATGACCATGGCACGCCCCAAAATGTGGCTCAACAGCACTAGGGGCTTCCTACTTTATTATTTTTTCTCACTTTCAGGACTTTACTCTCCGGAAGCTCTGTTCGGCAGTAAAATCACCGAACACACGATACAACAACCAGGGAGGCAGAAAAGCTACGTCACACTATGGAACTCCCAGGTGGTCTCTATAATGAGCAAAATACCTGCTTTAAATACCATTCCGCAGCTCGCCCCCGGAGGGGACATGTTAAATAGTCCCATTTTTTCTTATCGCACTAGTTGTATCGTTCTGCTTTTAATGCACCTTTTCGAATAAACAATGCATAGCTTCAGTCTATTATTGCATTCTCTATTCCTTCCCTTTTTATGTATATATGTTCATTCATGACATTTAGCACCCGTACACTTTGGTACGGCGAATACGCCAGGGGCTGAAAGCACCCCATAATACGGCGTAAGAAGTCCGAACACTTTCACAAGTGCGGCACCCTGAACTTATAGCATTATATGCATCAGCTCCGTATCATGGCTTGGGTCAATAGTTGGGTTTGCCCGGCTCCCATGTTTTGGTACCTTACGTTTCGCTAAATCGACTAAGGTAGCACTGGGAGAACTACTGCGATTGTGCCCCGGTTCAGCTGGGCTAAGCACCTCAGTAGAGAAAGGTAAAACTGACTGTCATGATAAGGCGAGAGCTGGTCGCTGTTTGAGAGGTTTCGAGTCCCTAAAGACTTATGCCACTTAGGGCGAGGAGTCGGCTTTGTCCGGCTTAGGCATGTATAGCGCCCCAAACTCGGTCTTCCGAATACTAGGGGCTTTGCCAAAATTTAAAATTATAGAATTCTCTGGCTAAGTGAGAGTGATAAAGCATTATAGTCTGATTGCCTTGTTCGTTGCGCTGAGCACCTCCCTCGAAGGACCCAAACATGGGGAAAAGAGTGCTCAGATTTACCTCGAACACCCCAGCACTCGTGGCATGGGGGCAGAAGCCGACGACTGTCCATCTCTCAGATTTAATAAACGGCCGCACAGAAGGTAATATTTTAAATTCAAAACAAGCGTTGCATAGCACATATGAACAAGTTTTTCAGCGTACAGGATCACACAAGCGAGTTCACTCAAACATTACATCTTTGGAACATTCATCCGCCACAAGGCGGGCACCCTTCAGGACACCCTTATAGTACATTTCGGGGTGGCGATGCTCCTTGCCCTGCGGTGGCCCATCCTTCACCAGCTTCTCAGCGTCCATCTTGCCCCAGTGTACTTTAACACGGGCAAGCGCCCTACGGGCGCCCTCGATGCAGACGGAGCGTTTGATGACCTCAAGCCAAGGACAGGCATCCACAAGCCGCCTCACCAGCCCGAAGTAGCTCCCTGGCATGGCCTCAACAGGCCACAGCCGGACTATAAGACCCTTCATGGCCTGTTCGGCCGCCTTATGGAGCTCGACCAATTGCTTCAGCTGGTCGCTTAAGGGCACCGGGTGGTCGGACTCAGTATACTGAGACCAGAACACCTTCTCCGTCGAGCTCCCCTCCTCGTCTCGGTAGTGCTTTGCGGCATCTGACACACTGCGGGGCAAATCTGCGAATGCTCCTAGAGAGCTCCGGACTCGGGGCCTTTTGGGCTTCGGCCTTGGCATGCTTGGTGCTCTCAAGGGCCAAGGCAAGCTCGGACTCTCGCGTCTTCGAGTCAAGCTCCAAACTCTCATGCTTTTTCACGAGAGCCTGGAGCTCTTGCTGCACCTCAGCAACCCGTGCCTCTTGTTTCCCCTGCTCGGTGCGCTCCGTGGCCGCTTTGGTTTCGGCCTCGGACAGTGCCTGCTTCAGGGTCGCCACCTCGATCGTGGCCCCTGGCACATTAATAAAGATCCTATCATTTTTGCAACTGCATCTTTTTTATATATACACACATTGACAAGGCATTACTTACCTTGGTTCTCCTCGAGCTGCTTCTTGGCAAGGCCGAGCTCTTTCTCGGACCGCTCGAGGTTCTTCTTTAACGCACTGACCTCCGCAGTCAGTGCGGCAGAGGTCAGCAGCGAAGCCTGCTTACGCATATCGACATACATATGTTAGACTCCTGCGGATATTCTTAGATCCTCTATTCGGCTTTTCCTTTTTAAACACCGAACAGAGCATCAGGGGCTACTGTCTATGCAGTAATATTTTCATATATTTTAAATACATACCTTAAAGCCTGTTAGAAGGCTGGCACAGGCTTCAGTCAGTCCGCTCTTGGCGGACTGAACCTTCTGGATCACCGCACTCATAATAGTGTGGTGCTCCTCGTTGATGGAGGCGCCGTTAAGCACCTCCAGCAAACTATCCAGTGCCTCCGGTTGGACGGAGGTCACCGGCACGGTAGGCTTACCCCTCTTAGTGGGGGCCGCCTGCCGGAGTCCAGAACCACTGGAGGTTCCGGTGCGGTATTCGGCCCAGGGACAAACTTGGAGCCCTTGGGAGCCTTGCTCCCTTTGCGCCTGCAGTCCGGAAGGTCGCCTTGTGGCGCCCCCAGGACTACCTCCCCTCTGCTTGGTGCCCTTTGAGACAACACCTTGGCGTTGTCCGTAGGGCAAGGGGTGGAGGCGGTCGAAAGTGATCCTCCGCTGCTCATGGCCGATGGGTCCAAAGAACCGCTCGACGAGGATACGTGGATACGGGCCCGGGACGGACTGCATAACCGTGTCCGGCGTTAGAAGAAGCTGTGCAATAAAACGGTGCCATGAGTCACTCTGGTGTCTGAATACTTACGATCTTGCCAGGGGCTTAGCCCTGGGTGGCCACTCGTCTTCGCTGTCGGCGGCAGTGGCGGAGTAGTCCGGAGGGAGAGTCCTTCCCTTCTTGGACCCTCTGACCTCCCCAGTTGGGGCGCACTTCCTTTTCTTTTCTCCCCCTACTGGAGGGGAAGAAGCTTCTTTTTCCTCCTCCTCATCTTCGTGGGAGGAGTGCGCCTTGGAGTCATCAGACGATGAGTCTGATATCACCGGGCACCAGGAACTCTTTCGGGTTCCCGCGGCCTTCTTCTTGGCCTTCTTCTCCGGCACCACGTAAGGTGCCGGAACCAGCAGCTCCGCTAAGCGAGCGTCTACTGGGCCTTCGGGCAGAGGAGCCGGACAGTCAATCTGTTCGGCCGTCTCCAGCCATTCCTGTCAAAGGTATGGGAGCTTAGATCCCGCGTATGATTAAACTATGAAAAATGAATAACCTATAAGAGGTAAAACAGCTTACTGCGCCAGCTTGGCGCTTCGCGCCGAATCCGCGATCCTCGGTAAGGGGAGGGGGAACCTCGACGCCCTTGAAAAGCACCTTCCAAGCATCCTCGTGTGTTGTGTTGAAGAGCTCACTCAGAGTTTGGTGCTGGGCCGGGTCGAACTCCCACAAGTTGAACGCCCGTTGTTGACACGGGAGGATCCGGCGGATGAGCATGACCTGGACTATGTTGACAAGCTTGAGCTTCTTGTTCACCATGTTTTGGATACAGGTTTGGAGTCCGGTCAGCTCTCCCGGACTACCCCAGGGCAGGCCCTTCTCTTTCCAGGAGGTGAGCCGCGTGGGGATTCCGGATCGGAACTCGGGGGCCGCTGCCCATTGGGGGTCATGCGGCTCGGTGATGTAGAACCACCCTGATTGCCACCCCTTTATGGTCTCCACGTAGGAGCCCTCGATCCATGTGGCGTTGGGCATCTTGCCCACCATGGCGCCTTCGCACTCCGCCTGCTGGCCGAGCACCACTTTCGGTTTAACATTAAAAGTCTTCAGCCATAGGCCGAAGTGGGGCTTGATGCGGAGGAAGCCCTCACACACGACGATAAACGCCGAGATGTTGAGGATGAAGTTCGGGGCCAAATCTTGGAAATCCAGGCCATAGTAGAACATGAGCCCCCGGACGAATGAATGGAGGGAATCCCAGTCCGCAGAGGAAATGGGTAAGAAACAGTACCCTCTCGTGGGGCCTGGGGGTGGGCATGAACTGCCCCGCATCTGGGAGCCGATGCCCGATGTCCGCGGACAAGTATCTGGCTCCCCTCAGCTTCTTGATGTGGCCCTCCGTGACGGAGGAGACCATCCACTTGCCTCCCGCTCCGAACATGGTTGGAGAAGTTTGAGGAAGAAAATGTGGGCTTGGGCGCTGGAGCTCGAGTGTGCGAGAATGGATGAGCAAAGGAGGAAGAAGGTGTGGATGGAAAAAGGTGAATCCTTATCCCTTTATATGGGCGGACAAAACTATGCGCCCCCACCAGCCTGGTAAAACTCGCTTATCCCCCAAGCGCCGTAATCAATGGCGCGGTTGGGTTACCCACGTCCGTATTGATGAGAATCCCGCGATAAGGGGACACGATATCTTCTTTGACAAGACGTTCCAAGGAAACCGCCTCGCAAAACATGCTGAGGTTGGCTGTAAAAAACGATTCGCATAAAGGCTTGGCTGTGGTGCGATGTCACACTACAGAATACGTCAGCAGATTAGATTTGTGGAAATATTATTCTCTCTACGGTGGTATGTGGAACTTGATTTGCAGAGCCGGACATGATGCTCGTGTTCAAAATCTTCTATGAAGTATTCAGAGGAGGAACCCACCTTGCAATGCCGAAGACAATCTGTGCGCCGGACTCATCGTCATTGAAGCCTAGTTCAGGGGCTACTGAGGGAGTCCTGGATGAGGGGGTATCCGGACAGCCGGACTATAACCTTTGGCCGGACTGTTGGACTATGAAGATACAAGATTGAAGACTTCGTCCCGTGTCCGGATGGGACTCTCCTTGGCATGGAAGGCAAGATTGGCAATACAGATATGTAGATCTCCTTCCTTGTAACCGACTCTGTGTAACCCTAGCCCCCTCCGGTGTCTATATAAACCAGAGGGTTTAGTCCGTAGGACACAACAATAACAACAACAATCATACCATAGGCTAGCTTGTAGGGTTTAGCCTCTCTGATCTCGTGGTAGATCCACTCTTGTACTACCCATATCATCAATATTAATCAAGTAGGAGTAGGGTTTTACGTCCATCGAGAGGGCCCAAACCTGGGTAAAAACATCGTGTCCCTTGTCTCATGTTTCCATCCGCCTAGACGCACGGTTCGGGACCCCCTACCCGAGATCCGCCGGTTTTGACACCAACACCGGCTCCACCGTCCATGAGGGTCTTGGTTACTGCCACGTTGCAGATGATGGGGGTGCAAAGCACCGAGAGCGTGCCCATGCCCACGGTGGTTGTGGGGTGGCCCCTCAAGTCGAAGATGAGGTCGGCTCTGGGCGCCACCCACCCTGGAGGAGCTCCCTGCTATATGCAGGCGACACTCACTTGGCGGAAGAACTACATGACGTGGCGGTCCGAGGGCGGCGCCTGGGAACCGTCGAGGAGGGTTGCGATGGCGGGAGGCGCCGGCGCTACGAAGTGCACGACGAAGAGGCCGCGCAGCTCCTCCCAGGAGGGCATAGAAGACCGTAGCAGGCTGAGAAGCCAGGCACGTGGCACGCCAGTGAGGGCCATGGGGAACCAGTTGGCCATGACCTTGCTGTCGCCGCCGACCACCCAAACGGCCTCCTTGTATGCCTGGAGGAAACCCGTCGGATCCGTCGTGCCGTCGTAACGAGGCGGCATCTCCAGCCTGAACTTTGGCGGCCCGCAGCGCCTCCGTGCGCGCTCGTCGGTCCAATGGGAGAAGCGGTGCTCTCCATGGGAGTGGGTTCGCGAGGCAGAGTGGACGGAGAAGCGAAACTTCGATGCACCCCTACCTGGTGCGCCAAATGTCGGATTCAGGGTTCTGCAGACCCTTGAAAGGTTCGAACTCTCGGGTGCGTGTGAAGAACTCTCCCCTCCGAGTCTGCCTGCTCAATGATTCCACGACCCAGCTCGACGAACCCAAGGGACAAGCGACACAGCAGTTTATCCTGGTTTGGGCCACCTTGCGGTGTAATACCCTACTCCAACTTTGTGGTGGATTGCCTCGGGGGCTGAGGATGAACCAGTACAGTGGTGGAACAGCCTCAGGAGGTGAGGTGTTCTTGAGCTCGATGAGCTGGTGAGATGGTGAGGGTGGAATGGATCCGTCCTCCTCTATGGTGGTGGCTAAGTCCTATTTATAGTGGTCTTGGTCCTCTTCCCAAATGTAGGTGGGAAGGGATCCCACAACGGCCAAATTTGAAGGGAGACAACTAGTACAAGCTATCCTAACAAAAGTAGTCTTCGCCTGCAAAAGGCTCTGGTGGTGACACTGCGGTGGGCTCCGCGATGACCTCTATCCTGCCGTCCTGGCGGTCTTGGTCTTATTGCACCAATATGGAAACCTTTGCTTGATTCCTCGAGACCCCACGCTTGCGCTTGCCTCCTTAGCACCAAAGAGGCCGGTACACTGCACCCGCTGGTGCTCGCCTGGCCTTGGTCGTCATGGCTCACATCATATGAACCTCGTGAAGTGCCCGTTGCATAGATATCTCCGCTCCTCGGGAGCCAGCCTAGTGAGAGCCGCCCCCCAGGGAGGTCGTGGTGTCGTCCGCCTCGCGAGGCTTGGCCCCTCGTGAGAGTTGTTGTTGCTAAAGCTGGGTCGTACCCGGCCATTGACCAAGCCACGCCGTGGGTCGCAGGCAAGCAAGTCTGGGTACCCTCATTCCCAGGACGCTGACATTGGTTGCATGCTTAGGTCCCATGCAAGAAATGGGAATGAATGTGAAACAACCTGCCACTCGGCCGCAAACATTGAGATACCTGGTTTTTAAATTCTAGTAGATCCAAAACTCGTCTGAAATCCATGAAACTTGGTATGCTATCATGGAGCGACATCAACATGCCGTGGTAAATTTCTTGTCCCATTTGGGGCAGGTTTGGGTATAAGTTTCTCACACACCAGAGCTTCTCAGACCAAGCCTGATGGTTTCGGTAGGGAACGTCCCACCTTTGGGGACGAAACGATATCCGCTACCTCTTATTGCTTTCAAAAAAATTCTAGCATCAACATTGAACAACAGGAGTGTTGTGTTAAATTTTGGATTTATTTGGGGTTCGTTTAGACATTTTTATACATTAACTGGGTTTTCTAGGCATTTTATGTGCATAATTAAAATTTGAACTACATTCACATGCTCCAGTGCATATAAATTGGTTGGAAAATCAAATATGTGTTCTTGGTTGCATGCTTAGGTCTCATGCAAGAAATGGGAATGAATTTCAAACACCAGGGCACGTTGATTGCCGGGAAAACGTTGAGATACTTTGTTTTTAAATTCTAGTAATCCAAAACTCGTCTGAAATTCATGAAACTTGGCATGCTATCATGGAATGGCACCCGACATGCTGTGGTATTTTTTGTGTCCATTTTCAGAGAAGGCGCACTCGAATAACAGCCAACAAAGGCATTTTGGAAAAATAGCTGCCACTTTAATATCTCAAACGTTTGTATAATTCAAATCATGTGTGTTCTGGTAACCATTTACGTGACGCCACGTGCCTCATTTTAATGGCTATAGGAGGTGTTGTGCGGACAACTGCTTGACTGAACGGGAGGCATGCGAGCGTAGTCCGATGCGCAGGCTCACCGAGAGGCACACCAGGAAGCGTGCGAGCTGTTCAACGCATGATTTGTGCATCTCTTCGATGCAAACGGTTCGGATTGAATACGGTATGAATTGTTTAACCGTGCCATGCTTCAGTTAAGCAGTAAAGCGGCAGAAAATAAACAAAAAATATATGTGCTGCCACACGCCCCATGTGTCGTGCGAGCAGGCATGAGTTGACGGGACGCATGCGAGCAGTCTGCCGCGCAGGCTTACTGGGAGGCGTGCGTGCAGGTGTGCGTATTGACGAGGAGGCGTGCGAGTAGCTGTGTGAAATGATGGTAGGAATGGCAGAAGTCCACCGCGCAGGCTCACTGGGAGGCGAGACAGCTCTTGACCGCAGCCTGCTTCGCTCCCACGGGTCCGTATTAATTGCGCACCGGAGCCGTCGGCCATAATAGGCGGCCGCACCCCCGGTCCACAGTAGTCACCAACGTCTGGACTCTGGAGTGTATGACGATGCCACCGAAGCGCACCATTGGAGGGAGTGGAGACCCCGGGGCTGGTGAAGCACCCACGCAACGCGTGAAGCTGGGCATAGAGGTCCCCGTCACCATTGACGAGGTCTCGCGCGGGCAGCGGCACAACCTTGACTTCGTCGGCACCGTCGTGCCCCCCCCCAGCCGGGGCCGGAGGTCAACAACAACTCCAAAAACGACCACGACTCCGACGGAAAACCGGTTAGTCATCTATATACCCATTTGTGCGGCAAACATATCCTGTGTTTTCTCTGGTTAATCCCCCCCCCCACCCCGCCCCTCTATAATTTTTCTGGAATACAAATCCTATGGTCATGTTCTCTCATTCCATGAAATTAGAGTAATTAAGATCTATTGGATGCATGTAGTGTATTGATTCTTTGAATGTTATTTGTATAGAGTTAGTGATTAATTGTTTGTTCTGTACAAATGATTTTTGCTAATAATCCGACTAGGGTTAGTTTGCGTGCTAATAATTCGTGGCCAGATCTTGGGAATTGATTTTGAATGTCCTACATATATGTTTGTGCCTTTTTTTCTTCCTGATATTGAGAATTGATTTTGAATGTCCTACATGTTATGCCATTTTTTCTTTCAGATTGGTATGTGCACAGATGAGGCTTCGACTAGTGCCGCCGCCGGATGTAGATCTTGGACGCGGCTGTGCGGCCAGAAGCGCCCCCTGGACCTGAGGAACTAGTAGAATCTCCGGCGGACCGCATCAGCGATCTCTCGGACATCATCCTTGGGGAGATCATCTCCCTTCTCCCCACCAAGGATGGATGCCGCACACAAGTCCTCGCATCTCGGTGGCGCACTCTGTGACGCACCGCGCCTCTTAATCTCGACTGTTGTCGGCTATCTATCGATGATGATTCTGAACTCCCCGGAGCCATCATCTCCTCCCATGAGGGCTCTGTTCAATGCATCTGCATCCCGGCATGCTACCTGCTAGACATACCCTGCACGGTGGCCGCCTAGATGACATCCCGTCAATTTTATAAACTCCAGCAGCTTGAGTTCTACCATTGCTATAGCGATAGGTTACTACCAAGAGTTGCATCTGTGCCCTCACCACCGATGCCCATCTCATGGTTTTCCTCCTCTCTCCACACCGCCACCTTGACCCGGTGCCATCTAGCAGACTATCTGGTACAAATACTTCAACTGCCACTGCTGAAAAAACTTGCGCTTGTGTTGGAAGGATATGCTGAAAAAACTTGCGCTTGTGTAGAACCAATCGATGGTACAAGAAGCACCGGGATTTTCTCAGATCTCATGACATTTGTTTGAAGACAGTAACACTGGAAGGATATGCATCCAACAATGCAAACACTAGCTTTGTCACATTCTTCATGTTGAATGCGAGGGCACTATTGTCCGTGAGGATTAATTTTTTCAACAAGAAATTTCTTACGATTGCAAGTTTTGAACAACATAAAAAGAAGTTTTAGGTGGACCTAAGGGCTTCTGATCGTGCTCGGCTTCTAGTTACAATAGCTTGTCATCATGTACTAGTAGAATTTCTAGCCGGGGATCTTGATTTTATGGATCAAACCGATCCATTTGATTGTGACTACCAAAAACTTTGGTTGAGTTAGATGTCATTGTCCTGTTCAATCTGGATTTTTTCTAAACCTGATGAGCAATTAATCCTCGTGCTTTTGTACTATTTGTAAGCTAGAGTTAGATATTGTTTCCCTTTTCAACTCGGTTTTGACCCATATTTTCTTTCGTATTGGGCCAATGGCTTGCCATTTCTTTAATTAAGACATAAATATTATAAGCATTCACAACATAGGGAAAGAACATCACTCTCGCGGGATCCTTGATATCTTTGTTCATTACAGAACCCGCGAGTTCTTAGCGCCCACCAGCACCCACAAACTTATTTTCAGCTAGCACACCAAATGGGTTGTAATTCTTAATAAAAAAAGTTGCATGGTAGTGACAGATTTGGATTTGTCATTTGGGACCCATGAGGAAAAAGCCTATCCAGGGCGGTGTTGACTCGATAGTAAACATTGAGAAACCTGATTTTAAAATTACTGTAAATCCAAAACTCGCCTCAAAATCATGAAACTTGGCATGGTGTTATGACATACACCAACATGCTGTGGTAAATAATTAGTCCAATTTGGGACAAGTTTTGGTACAAACTTCTTACAAACCGGAGCTTCTCTCAAAAAGGCTCATGGTTCCGAGAGGGACCTTGTCACCTATGTGTGCGAAACGACATACACTGTCTCTTCCCGCCTTGATTTATTTTACAGAGGCAACATGCAACTATAGTAGCATCGTCCTAAAAATATGAAATTATTCACAGTTTGTTTTGCCTTTTTATACATTATTTGAGTTTCCTAGGCATTTTGGAACGTACTTTGGTGTGTGCAAAGGTCATGTGTGTACTATCCACATATGTAATTGGATGTTCAATCTGTTTATGGAATCAAGTTAAGTTATAAGTACATATGTTGTTGTTCTGTGTGCAATGACATTGCACACGGACCATACTGGTGAACCCGTCAGTGATGTTTTCATCAATCACTCAGAATTGTATACCAGCAATCGTTTGCTCACAACACACATGGCTTGCGCAGCAATCGTCTGTGTTATTATCGATCTTCGCACACGTTTCCGATTACAGACCTGTTTGCCGCGTATCACACACATCTTGTTAAGTTGAACCATTTCTCTTCTCTTGTCTCAACGCAAACAGTTCATCCGAGTGAACCGCATGCCCTATGTCGCACACACCTTGATCTGGCTGACCATTTCTTTTGTGTTGCCTAATCACAAACAGTTCATCCGAGTGAACTGTATGGTGTATATCGCACACACCTTCATCTGGCTGCCCATTTCTTTTGTTTCTTCTCATCGCAAACAGTTAATTGAACTGAACCATATGCCCTGCATCGCACACGCAACTAAAATCTGAACCGTGTTTGATGCATCCGCCATCGCAAACGTTTTGCACCTTTTTGACGGGTTTTTTACACCACTGTTTGAGATTATTGCATCGCACATAGTGTCGTCGAAGGGTCTCTGATCTCGCTTAGCAGCATCCTGCAGTTGAAAGGATCGAGAAGAGGTGTCTAGAGAGGGGGTGATTAGACCCTAAGTGCCAAAAGTTGCAGTTTTTAATATTCTTAAGTTTAAGTGGAGTTTAAGCATAAGTTTAACAAACACAATACATATCAAGCAAGCATGCAATGAGTATATGAGCAGCGGAAAGTAAAGCATGCAACTTGCAAGAATGTAAAGAGAAGGGCTTGGAGTATTCAAACGCAATTGGAGACACGGATGTTTTTGTCGTGGTTCCGATAGGTGGTGCTATCGTACATCCACGTTGATGGAGACTTCAACCCACGGAGGGTAACGGTTGCGCGAGTCCACGGAGGGCTCCACCCACAAAGGGTCCACGAAGAAGCAACCTTGTCTATTCCATCATGACCATCGCCCACGAAGGACTTGCCTCACTAGCGGTAGATCTTCACGAAGTAGGCGATCTCCTTGCCCTTACAAACTCCTTGGTTCAACTCCACAATCTTGTCGGAGGCTCCCAAGTGACACCTAGCCAATCTAGGAGACACCACTCTCCAAGAAGTAACAAATGGTGTGTTGATGATGAACTCCTTGCTCTTGTGCTTCAAATGATAGTCTCCCCAACACTCAACTCTCTCTCACAGGATTTGGATTTGGTGGAAAGAAGATTTGAGTGGAAAGCAACTTGGGAAAGGCTAGAGATCAAGATTCATATGGTTGGAATGGAATATCTTGACCTCAACACAAGTGTAGGTGGTTCTCTCTCAGAAAATGTGTATTGGAAGTGTAGGTATGTTCTGATGACTCTCTCCACGAATGAAGAGTGGGTGGAGGGGTATATATAGCCTCCACACAAAATCTAACCGTTACACACGATTAGCCAAACTCGGTGGGACCGAATAATTAAACTCGGTCGGACCGATTTAGCAAACCTAGTGACCGTTAGGATTTTCGGTGGGACTGAGATGCAACTCGGTAGGACCGATATGGTTAGGGTTAGGGCATAACGTAATCTCGGTGTGACCAATTACACAAATTCGGTGGGACCGATTTTGGTAATAAGCTAACCAGAGAGTTGGTTAGGCAAACTCGGTGAGACCGATTACACAAACTCGGTGGGACCGATTTTGGTAATAAGCTACCCAGAGGGTTTGCATTGTAATCTCGGTAGTACCGATTGCTCAAACTCAGTGAGACCGATTTTGGTAATGGACATACACAGAGAGATTACAAGCCCATCTCGGTGAGACCGAGATCCCTATCGGTGAAACCGATTTGCTAGGGTTTGTGGCAGTGGCTATGACATTTGAAACTCGGTGGCGCCGGATAAAAAGAATCGGTGGGGCCGAGTTTGACTTTTGGTTTAGGTCATATGTGGATGTGGGAAGGTAGTTGAGGGTTTTGGAGCATATCACTAAGCACTTTGAGCAAGCAAGCCATTAAGCAACACCTCATCCCCTCTTGATAGTATTGGCTTTTCCTATAGACTCAATGTGATCTTGGATCACTAAAATAGAAAATGTAGAGTCTTGATCTTGAAGCTTGAGCCAATACTTTGTCCTTAGCATCTTGAAGGGGTTCCACATCCTCTAGTCCATGCCACTCCATTGTTGAACTTATCTGAAACATACTAGGTAAAAGTGTTAGTCCAACAAGAGATATGTTGACATTAATTACCAAAACCACCCAGGGAGCACTTGTGCTTTCCATCTCCCCCTTTTTGGTAATTGATGGCAACATACATCAAAGCTTTAGATAAAGATATAGAGAATTGCAAGTAAAGCTTTGGAAAGACATGTAACATGCATCCAATCATGTGAATATTGAATATAGGAGCATGTGAATGCGTAAACATGACAGCGTAAGCAATGTGTTACATGTATCTTGGCTATATGCATTAGAGCAAATGATGTGAATGTGAGAAATGTACTTTCATGCTCATGAGTCCTTCTTGCAAACAGTATGTACATCAGCAAGAACTTCTCATTCACATGACTGTGATGCATATACTTACCTTGTGGTCTTGAGTTGGCTTAGGATGGGATGAACCTGCGCAAACAAGGTTAAATAACATAGATACATCTACTGACCAGAGCAAACAAGAGAAACCACAAGAGAACCAAGACTGGGATGACATGTAGAGTGAGTACTAAGTACCACATTGGATATAGACATGTCCCCAAAGGTAAAGATATGCAATAAAATTAGAGATTTCCTTCCCTTAGATGTCTTTCTCCCCTTGAATCTGCATGGGATATTGGGAGAAGATAGGGAACAGAAAATCAGAGCAACAAAAAAGAAACAACAGAGCTTGAGCTAAAGCAAGCAAACAAACATGTCTTTCCCCTCTTAAAGACATGTGACATCTCTCCTCTTGAACACCAAGCATCTGGGGTCTTTGATGATATTACTTTCTCCTTGTTGAGAAACTCTCTCCCCCTGAGTATTCTCTCTTTCTCCCCCTATAGGAAGGATTAAGCTTTGATGTGATCTCTCTCTCCCCCTTTGACATCAATTTCCAAGAAGGGATCTTCTGGACATGTGATACAAATGGGTTGGTCCTCGAGTCACAGAGCAAACCAGCATGTCTAATATGATGCTGGTAGAGGACAAGAATCATTGAGTGGAGCTGGAGCAAACAGAAATCAGGAATAAGTGGCAAGTTCGTTTTCCTGTGGTGGAATCGGTGACTCCGAGTTGTGTGCTTCGGTTGCACCGAAAGATTTCGGTTGGGCCGAAGAAAACAAACCGGTGTGACCGAGTTCATTAGAGTGAAACCACTTGTCACCTCAGCTCACTAGACAAGTAAGATCTCACAAGGATATGCAAGGAATTTACTGAAAGATTTGCAATGAATTGGATGCAGAAAATGCAGAACAAAAAGGAAAGAAAAGAAACTAAAAGTTCTAGATGAAGTTTTTTTTGAAAGGGGAAACAAATATGCAAGAGGCAAAAGCATGGAGAGACACAAGAGAACTTCATCTAGAGATGGTCGGCGACAAAGTCACCTATGTTAGAGTATATTGACTTAGGAGTCAAGTGAGAGCACTTGATCATAGGTCATACTCATCGTTTAAGCTCAAAATGGGGTTACCATTTTTCGTTTAAGCATCTTGATGTATTCACATCTTGTCGAGTTGCTTTGGCTCATGACTTGGAGTAAAGCTTCTCTAAGATGGAATAACATACCTTGGGTGGTGGTGTTGATCTTGATCATGTAGTTGAACTTGTGTGGGTTGCTCAAGGTTGATGTAGTTCATCAAGAGTTGGGAGCACCACTTGGAGTTTGAGTTCATCTACCTACATGAGTTAGCTTTGCAAGGAAGAGCACTTGTGTATCCAATATGACAATCATGATACTCAACATAGAATTTGCCAAAGGATATGTTTGAATGATTTCGTGCTTCCTTGTCTTCAACCACCATTGTGTAGAGACTTGGTGATGTAGAGATTGCTCAAGATGTGAGTGAGTTGCAATCTCATAGATTTAGATTCAACCAAGTACCTACACGGGTTAGATAACATGCAAGGTGCAAAAATATCCAAGACATATGAATGGCATCATAAGAGAAATATCAAGGATTAGTCATAGGCTCATGCCCCGCATGTATCAAATGGTGTTCCTACTCCAAGTTTGAAGCATCAATGATGTTCAATTCACCTCTCAACCTGCAAAACACTTTCTCATCAAGTGGTTTAGTGAATATATCCGCCAATTGCTTATCAGTGCGAACATGCTTAAGGTTAATGTCCCCTTTGGCAACATGATCTTGAATGAAATGATGACGAACTTCAATATGCTTAGTTCGAGAATGTTGCACGGGATTGTGAGCAATCTTAATAGCACTTTCATTGTCACATAGCAATGGAACATGTTTAACATATATCCCATAATCTTTAAGAGTTTGGGTCATCCAAAGTAATTGAGCACAACATGAACCAGCGGCAATGTATTCCGCTTCAGCGGTGGATAAGGATACCGAGTTTTGTTTCTTGGAAGACCAAGACACAAGAGATCTACCAAGGAATTGACAAGTACCCGAAGTGGACTTTCTATCAACCTTGTCTCCGGCATAGTCCGAATCAGAGTAGCCAACAAGATCAAAAGATGACCTCTTAGGATACCAAATGCCAAAATTTGGTGTATGGATTAGGTATCTCACTATCCTTTTCACAGCCTTAAGATGACATTCTTTAGGAGCAGCTTGATATCGTGCACACATGCACACACTTAGCATAATATCGGGACGTGAGGCACATAGATATAACAATGAACCAATCATAGAGCGATAAACCTTTTGATTAACCGGTTCACCATCTTTGGTCAAATCAAGATGTCCACTAGTAGGCATGGGTGTAGTCATACCTTTGCATTCTTGCATATTGAACTTCTTGAATAAGTCCTTGGTGTACTTCGTTTGAGAGACAAAGGTACCTTCCTTAGTTTTCTTGATTTGCAAACCGAGAAAGAATTTGAGTTCACTCATCATAGACATCTCAAACTTCTCCGACATTAGCTTTCCAAACTTCTCACTAAAATGAGGGTTAGTTGAACCAAATATGATATCATCAACCTAAAGTTGGCACACAAATAGTTCTCCATTATCCCTTTTAGTGAAAAGAGTAGAATCAATTTTACCAATTTCAAAGCCTTTTTCAATAAGGAACTTGGTCAAGCATTTATACCATGCTCTAGGAGCTTGTTTAAGACCATAAAGGGCTTTGTGAAGTTTGTAAACATGATTAGGTTTCTTAGGATTGACGAAGCCGGGAGGTTGCTTAACATAAACTTCCTCCTCAATTTCGCCATTCAGAAAAGCACTTTTAATGTCCATTTGGTACAAGGTGATATCATGGTGATTAGCATAAGCAAGTAAGATGCGAATGGACTCAAGTCTAGCAACGGGAGCATATGTCTCACCATAGTCCATACCTTCAAATTGTGTGTAGCCTTGGGCGACGAGACATGCTTTGTTGCGAACCACTTGTCCATCTTCATCTTGCTTGTTGCGAAACACCCATTTGGTACCAATGATGTTGTGGTTGTTGTCGGGCTTCTCGACCAATGTCCACACTTGATTTCTCTCAAAGTTGTGTAGCTCTTCATGCATAGCATTTATCCAGTTCGGATCCTCCAATGCTTCTTCAACCTTCATAGGTTCAATGCTAGAGATGAATGAGTAATGTTCACAAAAGTTAGCTAAACGAGTTTTAGAGCGAGTGATTCTCCCGGTTTGGATATCATTGTAGATTTGCTCGACGGGATGATCTGTGACACCCCGATAGTTAAGCTAACGTAAAACCGTGTTAATGATGTCAGGTCATCGTCATTAAAATTTTGCTAAACCTCACTTGCTTCAAAGTAAGTTCAAATACAAATTCAAATAACAAGTCAAACAATAGTTTCTTAAAAAAGTAAGTTAAAAATGTTCATTGGGTTGCAAATATTAACTAAATAATTAACAAACATCAACCAACATTTTTGGGAATGTTTATATTCCTCTAAGATAATTAAAACAGGAACAAACAACATTTAATTTAACCATTTAAAGATAAACAAATACTTATCCTTTTCAAAATGACTTGAAACTTGGTGTGCAGCTCCATTATATGACCTAATATTTATGTGCCAAGTTTCTTGTTCACTAAAATTCATTTGCTACTTAATCTAAATGCCAAACAGAGGAGAAATAAATAAACAGAAGAGGTAAAGGAAAAATGAGCAGTGATGCTTTGCACTTATGGCCTGCTGGCAATAGGCGGCCCAGCCCACCCCGGCTCCTCCCCTTTCCTCTGTTCATCAGAGGCAGGGTGGACGCCTGCACGCCGTCCATGGCGCCGCTGGACACACGTCGGCCATCCCGCGGTTCCCTGGGTGGATGAGGCCGCACCTCGACACCCCGACGGAACCCTAGCTCTAGTTCTTCCCCACTCTCCCCTCTTGCGCCGTTTCCCTCGATCCCGAGCGCACCGGAAACATCATCGCCATGGCCATCGTCAATCCCGCGGCCACCGAACTCCTCAGCACCTAGGAGCGTGTCCTTCTGCTTCTTCTACGACGCCTACTTCGCCTACGAGGAGCAGAGCAACCGGATCCACCCGAGTACAGGCAAAATTGGCCATCTTCTTCCTCTACTGGCGCCGCCCCTCGTCCCTAAATCCGCACCACCCCTGCGCTCCTAAGCTAACACAGAGCCACCGTGCGCTCCTACGTAAGTGTCCGCTCCTTTCCTCTCTGGCCATGCCTCGATCTTGTGCCTGTAGATAGTGTTGGGGAACGTAGTAATTTCAAAACAATTCCTACGCACACGCAAGATCATGGTGATGCATAGCAACGAGAGGGGAGAGTGTTGTCCACGTACCCTCGTAGACCGAAGCGGAAGCGTTGACGCAACGTAGAGGAAGTAGTCGTACGTCTTCCCGGTCCGACCGATCCAAGCACCGTTACTCCGGCACCTCCGAGTTCTTAGCACACGTCCAGCTCGATGACGCTCCCCGGGCTCCGATCCAGCAAAGCTTTGGGGATGAGTTCCGTCAGCACGACGGCGTGATGACGATGATGATGTTCTACCAACGCAGGGCTTCGCCTAAGCACTGCAACGATATGACCGAGGTGGAATATGGTGGAGGGGGGCACCGCACACGGCTAAGGAACGATCACGAAGATCAACTTCTGTGTTCTAGGGTGCCCCCCTGCCCCCGTATATAAAGGAGGGAGGGGGAGGTGCGGCCGGCCCCCAAGGGGTGCGCCTGGAGAAGTCCTACTCCCACCGGGAGTAGGACTCCTCCCTCTCTTGCCTTGTTGGAGAAGGAAAGGGGGAGGGAGAAGAGGAATGGGGGGCACCACCGCCCCCCCCCTTCCTTGTCCTATTCGGACTAGGGGGGAGGGGCGCGCTGTCTGCCCTGGCCGTCCCCTCTCTTCTCCCTTATGGCCCATGAAGGCCCATTAACCCCCCGGGGGGTTCCGGTAACCCCTCGGTACTCCGGTAAAATGCCGATTTCACCCGGATCGGTTCCGATATCCAAATATAGGCTTCCAATATATCAATCTTTATGTCTCGACCATTTCGAGACTCCTCGTCATGTCCGTGATCACATACGGGACTCCGAACTACCTTCGGTACATCAAAATGTATAAACTCATAATAATTGTCATCGTAACGTTAAGCGTGCGGACCCTACGGTTCGAGAACAATGTAGACATGACCGAGACACGTCCCTAGTCAATAACCAATAGTAGGACCTGGATGCCCATATTGGCTCCTACATATTCTACGAAGATCTTTATCGGTCAGACCGCATAACAACATACGTTGTTCCCTTTGTCATCGGTATGTTACTTGCCCGAGATTCGATCGTCGGTATCCAATACCTAGTTCAATCTCGTTGCCGGCAAGTCTCTTTACTCGTTCCGTAATACATCATCTCACAACTAACATATTAGTTGTAATGCTTGCAAGGCTTATGTGATGTGCATTACCGAGAGGGCCCAGAGATACCTCTCCGACTATCGGAGTGACAAATCCTAATCTCGAAATACGCCAACCCAACAAGTACCTTTGGAGACACCTGTAGAGCACCTTTATAATCACCCAGTTACGTTGTGACGTTTGGTAGCACACAAAGTGTTCCTCCGGTAAACGGGAGTTGCATAATCTCATAGTCATAGGAACATGTATAAGTCATGAAGAAAGCAATAGTAACATACTAAACGATCAGGTGCTAAGCTAATGGAATGGGTCATGTCAATTAGATCATTCAACTAATGATGTGACCTCGTTAATCAAATAACAACTCTTTGTTCATGGTTAGGAAACATAACCATCTTTGATTAACGAGCTAGTCAAGTAGAGGCATACTAGTGACACTCTGTTTGTTTATATATTCACACATGTATTATGTTTCCGGCTAATACAATTCTAGCATGAATAATAAACATTTATCATGATATATGAGGAAATAAATAATAACTTTATTATTGCCTCTAGGGCATATTTCCTTCAGTCTCCCACTTGCACTAGAGTCAATAATCTAGATTACACAGTAATGATTCTAACACACATGGAGTTTTGGTGTTGATCATGTTTTGCTCGTGGAAGAGGCTTAGTCAACGAGTCTGCTACATTCAGATCCGTATGTACCTTGCAAATCTCTATGTCTCCCACCTGGACTAGATCCCGGATGGAATTGAAGCGTCTCTTGATGTGCTTGGTTCTCTTGTGAAATCTGGATTCCTTTGCCAAGGCAATTGCACCAGTATTGTCACAAAAGATTTTCATTGGACCCGATGCACTAGGTATGACACCTAGATCGGATATGAACTCCTTCATCCAGACTCCTTCATTTGCCGCTTCCTAAGCAGCTATGTACTCCGCTTCACATGTAGATCCCGCCACGACGCTTTGTTTAGAACTGCACCAACTGACAGCTCCACCGTTTAATGTAAACACGTATCCGGTTTGCGATTTAGAATCGTCCGAATCAGTGTCAAAGCTTGCATCAACGTAACCGTTTACGATGAGCTCTTTGTCACCTCCATATATGAGAAACATATCCTTAGTTCTTTTCAGGTACTTTAGGATGTTCTTGACCGCTGTCCAGTGATCCACTCCTGGATTACTTTGGTACCTCCCTGCTAAACTTATAGCAAGACACACATCAGGTCTGGTACACATCATTGCATACATGATAGAGCCTATGGCTGAAGCATAGGGAACATCTTTCATTTTCTCTCTATCTTCTGCAGTGGTCGGGCATTGAGTCTTACTCAACTTCACACCTTGTAGTACAGGCAAGAATCCTTTCTTTGCTTGATCCATTTTAAACTTCTTCAAAACTTTGTCAAGGTATGTGCTTCGTGAAAGTCCAATTAAGCGTCTTGATCTATCTCTATAGATCTTGATGCCCAATATGTAAGCAGCTTCACCGAGGTCTTTCATTGAAAAATTCTTATTCAAGTATCCCTGTATGCTATCCAGAAATTCTATATCATTTCCGATTAGTAATATGTCATCCACATATAATATCAGAAATGCTACAGATCTCCCACTCACTTTCTTGTAAATACAGGCTTCTCCAAAAGTCTGTACAAACCCAAATGCTTTGATCACACTATCAAAGCATTTATTCCAACTCCGAGAAGCTTGCACCAGTCCATAAATGGATCGCTGGAGCTTGCACACTTTGTTAGCTCCCTTTGGATCGAAAACCTTCTGGTTGCATCATATACAACTCTTCTTCCAGAAATCCATTCAGGAATGCAGTTTTTACATCCATCTGCCAAATTTCATAATCATAAAATGCGGTAATTGCTAACATGATTCGGACAGACTTAAGCATCGCTACGGGTGAGAAGGTCTCATCGTAGTCAATCCCTTGAACTTGTCGAAAACCTTTTGCAACAAGTCGAGCTTTGTAGACAGTAACATTACCGTCAGTGTCACTCTTCTTCTTGAAGATCCATTTATTCTCAATTGCTTGCCGACCATTGGGCAAGTCAACCAAAGTCCACACTTTGTTCTCATACATGGATCCCATCTCAGATTTCATGGCTTCAAGCCATTTTGCGGAATCTGGGCTCACCATCGCTTCTTCATAGTTCGTAGGTTCACCATGATCTAGTAGCATGATTTCCAGAACAGGATTGCCGTACCACTCTGGTGCGGATCTTACTCGGGTTGATCTACGAGGTTCTGTAGTAACTTGATTTGAAGTTGCATGATCATCATAATTAACTTCCTCACCAATTGGTTTAGACATCACAGAAACCAGTTCCTGTGATGTGCTATTTCCCAATAAGGGAGCAGGTACAGTTACCTCATCAAGTTCTACTTTCCTCCCACTCACTTCTTTCGAGAGAAACTCCTTCTCTAGAGAGTTTCCGAATTTAGCAACAAAAGTCTTGCCTTCGGATTTGTGATAGAAGGTGTATCCAATAGTTTCCTTTGGATATCCTATGAAGACACATTTCTCCGATTTGGGTTCGAGCTTATCAGGTTGAAGCTTTTTGACATAAGCATCGCAGCCCCAAACTTTTAGAAATGACAACTTTGGTTTCTTGCCAAACCATAGTTAATAAGGCGTCATCTCAACGGATTTCGATGGTGCCCTATTTAACGTGAATGCGGCCGTCTCTAAAGCATAACCCCAAAACGATAGCGGTAAATCTGTAAGAGACATCATAGATCGCACCATATCAAGTAAAGTACGATTACAACGTTCGGACACACCATTACGTTGTGGTGTTCCAGGTGGCGTGAGTTGCGAAACTATTCCGCATTGTTTCAAATGTAGACCAAACTCGTAACTCAAATATTCTCCTCCACGATCAGATAACTTTATTTTCTTGTTACGATGATTTTCAACTTCGCTCTGAAATTCTTTGAACTTTTCAAATGTTTCAGACTTATGTTTCATTAAGTAGATATACCCATATCTGCTTAAATCATCTGTGAAGGTGAGAAAATAACGATATCTGCCACGAGCTTCAATATTCATTGGACCACATACATCTGTATGTATGATTTCCAACAAATATGTTGCTCTCTCCATAGTATCGGAGAACGGTGTTTTAGTTATCTTGCCCATGAGGCACGGTTCGCAAGTACCAAGTGATTCATAATCAAGTGGTTCCAAAAGTCCATTAGTATGGAGTTTCTTCATGCGCTTTACACCGATATGACCTAAACGGCAGTGCCACAAATAAGTTACACTATCATTATCAACTCTGTATCTTTTGGCTTCAACATTATGAATATGTGTGTCACTACTATCGAGATTCAATAAGAATAGACCATTCTTTAAGGGTGCATGACCATAAAAGATATTACTCATATAAATAGAACAACCATTATTCTCGGATTTAAATGAATAATCGTCTCGCATTAAACAAGATCCAGATATAATGTTCATGCTCAACGCTGGCACCAAATAACAATTATTTAGGTCTAAAACTAATCCCGAAGGTAGATGTAGAGGTAGCGTGCCGACCGCGATCACATCGACTTTGGAAGCATTTCCCACGCGCATCGTCACCTCGTCCTTAGCCAATCTTCGCTTAATCCGTAGTCCCTGTTTTGAGTTGCAAATATTAGCAACAGAACCAGTATCAAATACCCAGGTACTACTGCGAGTATTAGTAAGGTACACATCAATAACATGTATATCATATATACCTTTGTTCACCTTGCCATCCTTCTTATCCGCCAAATACTTGGGGCAGTTCCGCTTCCAGTGACCAGTCTGCTTGCAGTAGAAGCACTCAGTTTCAGGCTTAGGTCCAGACTTGGGTTTCTTCTCTTGAGCAGCAACTTGCTTGCTGTTCTTCTTGAAGTTCCCCTTCTTTTTCCCTTTGACCTTTTTCTTGAAACTAGTGGTCTTGTTCACCATCAACACTTGATGCTCCTTCTTGATTTCTACCTCCGCAGCCTTTAGCATTGCGAAGAGCTCGGGAATCGTCTTATCCATCCCTTGCATATTATAGTTCATCACGAAGCCTTTGTAGCTTGGTGGAAGTGATTGGAGAATTCTGTCAATGACGCAATCATCCGGAAGATTAACTCCCAGTTGAATCATGTGATTACAATACCCAGACATTTTGAGTATATGCTCACTGACAGAACTATTCTCCTCCATCTTGCAGCTATAGAACTTATTGGAGACTTCACATCTCTCAATCCGGGCATTCTGTTGGAATATTAACTTCAACTCTTGGAACATCTCATATGCCCCATGACGTTCAAAACGTCGTTGAAGTCCCGGTTCTAAGTCGTAAAGCATGGCACATTGAACTATCGAGTAGTCATCAGCTTTGCTCTGCCAGACATTCTTAACGTCGTCAGTTGCATCAGCAGCAGGCCTGGCACCCAGTGGTGCTTCCAGGACGTAACTCTTCTGTGCAGCAATGAAGATAATCCTCAAGTTACGGACCCAGTCCGTGTAATTGCTACCATCATCTTTCAACTTTGCTTTCTCAAGGAACGCATTAAAATTCAACGGAACAACAGCACGGGCCATCTATCTACAATTAACATAAACAAGCAAGATACTATCAGGGACTAAGTTCATGATAAATTTAAGTTCAATTAATCATATTAATTAAGAACTCCCACTTAGATAGACATCCCTCTAATCTTCTAAGTGATCACGTGATCCACATCAACTAAACCATGTCCGATCATCACGTGAGATGGAGTAGTTTCAATGGTGAACATCACTATGTTGATCATATCTACTATATGATTCACACTCGACCTTTCGGTCTCCGTGTTTCGAGGACATATCTGTATATGCTTGGCTCGTCAAGTATAACCTGAGTATTCCGCGTGTGCAACTGTTTTGCACCCGTTGTATTTGAACGTAGAGCCTATCACACCCGATCATCACGTGGTGTCTCAGCACGAAGAACTTTCGCAATGGTGCATACTCAGGGAGAACACTTCTTGATAATTAGTGAGAGATCATCTTAAAATGCTACCGTCAATCAAAGCAAGATAAGATGCATAAAAGATAAACATCACATGCAATCAATATAAGTGATATGATATGGCCATCATCATCTTGTGCTTGTGATCTCCATCTTCGAAGCACCGTCATGATCACCATCGTCACCGGCGCGACACCTTGATCTCCATCGTAGCATCGTTGTCGTCTCGCCAATCTTATGCTTCTATGACTATCGCTACCGCTTAGTGATAAAGTAAAGCATTACAGGGCGATTGCATTGCATACAATAAAGCGACAACCATATGGCTCCTGCCAGTTGCCGATAACTCGGTTACAAAACATGATCATCTCATACAATAAAATTTAGCATCATGCCTTGACCATATCACATCACATCATGCCCTGCAAAAACAAGTTAGACGTCCTCTACTTTGTTTGTTGCAAGTTTTACGTGGCTGCTACAGGCTTAAGCAAGAACCAGTCTCACCTACGCATCAAAACCACAACGATAGTTTGTCAAGTTGATGCCGTTTTAACCTTCGCAAGGACCGGGCGTAGCCACACTCGGTTCAACTAAAGTTGGAGAAAGTGACACCCGCCAGCCACCTGTGTGCAAAGCACGGCGGTAGAACCAGTCTCGCGTAAGCATACGCGTAATGTTGGTCCGGGCCGCTTCATCCAACGATACCACCGAACCAAAGTATGACATGTTGGTAGGCAGTATGACTTATATTGCCCACAACTCACTTGTGTTCTACTCGTGCATATAACATCAAACCATAAAAACCTAGGCTCGGATGCCACTGTTGGGGAACGTAGTAATTTCAAAAAAATTCCTACGCACACGCAAGATCATGGTGATGCATAGCAACGAGAGGGGAGAGTGTTGTCTACGTACCCTCGTAGACCGAAGCAGAAGCGTTGACGCAACGTAGAGGAAGTAGTCGTACGTCTTCCCGGTCCGACCGATCCAAGCATCGTTACTCCGGCACCTCCGAGTTCTTAGCACACGTCCAGCTCGATGACGCTCCCCGGGCTCCGATCCAGCAAAGCTTTGGGGATGAGTTCCGTCAGCATGACGGCGTGATGATGATGACGATGTTCTACCGAAGCAGGGCTTCGCCTAACCACTGCAACGATATGACCGAGGTGGAATATGGTGGAGGGGGGCACCGCACATGGCTAAGGAACGATCACGAAGATCAACTTCTGTGTTCTAGAGTGCCCCCCTGCCCCCGTATATAAAGGAGGGAGGGGGAGGTGTGGCCGGCCCACAAGGGGTGCGCCTGGAGGAGTCCTACTCCCACCGGGAGTAGGACTCCCCCCTCTCTTGCCTTGTTGGAGAAGGAAAGGAGGGAGAAGAGGAAAGGGGGGCGCCGCCCCCCCCTTCCTTGTCCTATTCGGACTAGGGGGAGGGGCGCGCGGTCTGCCATGGCCGGCCCCTCTCTTCTCCCTTATGGCCCATGAAGGCCCATTAACCCCCCGGGGGGTTCCGGTAACCCCTCGGTACTCCGGTAAAATGCCGATTTCACCCGGATCGATTCCGATGTCCAAATATAGGCTTCCAATATATCAATATTTATGTCTCGACCATTTCGAGACTCCTCGTCATGTCCGTGATCACATCCGGGACTCCGAACTACCTTCGGTACATCAAAATGTATAAACTCATAATAACTGTCATCGTAACGTTAAGCGTGCGGACCCTACGGTTCGAGAACAATGTAGACATGACCGAGACACATCTCTGGTCAATAACCAATAGCGGGACCTGGATGCCCATATTGGCTCCTACATATTCTATGAAGATCTTTATCGGTCAGACCGCATAACAACATACGTTGTTCCCTTTGTCATCGGTATGTTACTTGCCCGAGATTCGATCATCGGTATCCAATACCTAGTTCAATCTCGTTGCCGGCAAGTCTCTTTACTCGTTCCGTAATACATCATCTCACAACTAACATATTAGTTGTAATGCTTGCAAGGCTTATGTGATGTGCATTACCGAGAGGTCCCAGAGATACCTCTCCGACTATCGGAGTGACAAATCCTAATCTCGAAATACGCCAACCCAACAAGTACCTTTGGAGACACCTGTAGAGCACCTTTATAATCACCCAGTTACGTTGTGACGTTTGGTAGCACACAAAGTGTTCCTCCGGTAAACGGGAGTTGCATAATCTCATAGTCATAGGAACATGTATAAGTCATGAAGAAAGCAATAGCAACATACTAAACGATCAGGTGCTAAGCTAATGGAATGGGTCATGTCAATCAGATCATTCAACTAATGATGTGACCTCGTTAATCAAATAACAACTCTTTGTTCATGGTTAGGAAACATAACCATCTTTGATTAATGAGCTAGTCAAGTAGAGGCATACTAGTGACACTCTGTTTGTTTATATATTCACACATGTATTATGTTTCCAGCTAATACAATTCTAGCATGAATAATAAACATTTATCATGATATATGAGGAAATAAATAATAACTTTATTATTGCCTCTAGGGCATATTTTCTTCAGATAGCCTAGCAGATCACCGCGCCATGGCCGGAGCTTCGGGTCTGCGCGCTCATGAACGCATCCCCCTGACTGCCTGTAGCCCTGCCCTCGTTGGTCCCCACGCACGCCTTGCCTCGCCGTAGGCCACGCCTCGAGCCGCTCGCGCGCCCGCTGGCTGTGCCCGCCTGTACTGCTGCTGCGCTGCTGCTCCCCGCGTCGTGCTACGCTGGTGTTTCTGCTACTGCTGCCGCCAACACCATCGGCAGCAGCCCGGCGCCCGTCTGCTGCTCCAACCTTGCGCCGCCCGCGTCCACCCCCGCTGAGCCTCCCCGCTCGCGCCTACCGCCCTGCCTCGCCTGCACCTGAGCCGCTGTCGCCGTCCGCGACCCGGATCCCTCCTCCTGCCTCCCGCCGCCCCGCCTCCATCATCGAGCCGTCACGGCCTGCTTCATCTCCGCGCCCCGTTGCGCCCTCCGCCGCTCGGCCTCTGCCCGCGGTGCCACCCCGCGCCTCCCAGGTCCGGCACCCACGCACGGCGCCCGCGCCCGCCTTCATCGTCCGCCGCCCCGCTCGCTGCTGGCGCTGCTGCGTTGCACCCCCGGCCGTCCCACGACCACCGTCCGACGCGCGTGGCTCCCAGCTCCCCAATGGCATCAGCCGCGCCTCCCCACGCCAACGGAAACGGCCGGACGACCAAACTCCGGCGTGCTCGGCTCCGCCGTCTTTAAAGCGCTGACGTGGCCGCAATTAGTGCTAATGGCCCCCTAATCATTCACTGACGGGGGGCCCGCTGCATAGTTAACCCGGTTGGTTAAAAAAGGAAAAAGATAAAATGCTGTTAAAACTTTGGTCGCTGACACACGGGTCCCACCGAACCTGTTGACCGGTCAACCGTGGACCAGTCAACTGCTGAGTCAACAATTGACTGGTCCCACTAGTTAGCCTCACTGGTGCACCTTTGGTGCACTACACCGGGTGCACCTAGCCATTTTACTCTTATTTTTGAATTAGATTTAATTTCAGAAAATTGTTTAAAACTTTGAAAAATCATATAAAATAAACCGTAACTTGGATGAAAATACTTTATACATGAAAGTTGCTCAGAACAACGAGACGAATCCGCATACGCAGCCCGTTCATCCGCCACACATCCCTAACATATAGAACTCGCAACTTTCCCCCTCCAGTTTATCTGTCTGAAAACATGAAACACCGGGAATACTTTCCCGGATGTTTCCCCCCTTCACCGGTATCACCTCATACCGCGTTAGAACACGTCTAGCTCTGCCTGTTGTCCTGTTATGCACTTGCTTGCTATGTATTTACTGTTTCTCCCCCCTCTTCTCTTCGGTAGACCCCGTGACGATGATGATGCCCAGTGGTAGACTACGTCACCGACGACCCCTCCTTCTCGGCTGAGCTTCCAAGCAAGCCCCCCCCCTTGATCACTAGATATCGCCTATTCTTCTCTATACTTCTTGCATTAGAGTAGTGTAGCATGTTACTGCTTTCGGTTAATCCTATTCTGTTGCATAGCCTGTCATTGTTGCTACACTTGTTCCGCTTACCTGCTATCCTACTGCTTAGTATAGGATGCTAGTTTTCCATCAATGGCCCTACACTCTTGTCCGTCTGCCATGCTATACTACTGGGCCGTGATCACTTCGGGAGGTGATCACGGGCATATACTATATACCTTACACTGTTACATTACATGTGATACTGTTCGGAGATGGGGGCTGAAGGGGCAGGTGGTTCCACCCAGGTAGTGGTGGGACTGGGTTCCCGACGGCCCCCGACTGTTACTTTGTGGCGGAGCGGCAGGGCAGGTTGAGACCACCTAGGAGAGAGGTGGGCCTGGCCCTGGTCGGCGTTCGCGGATACTTAACACGCTTAACAAGATCTTGGTATTTGATCTGAGTCTGGCTACTGGCCTATACGCACTAACCAACTACGCGGGAAAGATATGGGCACTCGACGTCGTGGTATCAGCCGAAGCCTTCGTGACGTCAGCGACTGAGCGGCGCGCGCCGGGTTGGACCGCGTAACGTGACTTCCTTTGTAATGGAGGTTGCTAGGTCTGCTCTCCGGCCACGTACGCAACATGCAGGTGTGCAATGGGCGATGGGCCCAGACCCCTGCGCGCATAGGATTTAGACCGGCGTGCTGACCTCTCTGTTGTGCCTAGGTGGGGCTGCGACGTGTTGATCTTCCGAGGCCGGGCATGACCCAGGAAAGTGTGTCCGGCCAAATGGGATCGAGCGTGTTGGGAAATGTGGTGCACCTCTGCAGGGAAGTTTATCTATTCGAATAGCCGTGATCTTCTGTAACAGGACGACTTGGAGTTGTACCTTGACCTTATGACAACTAGAACTGGATACTTAATAAAACACACCCTTTCAAGTGCCAGATACAACCCGGTGATCGCTCTCTAACAGGGCAACGAGGAGGGGATCGCCGGGTAGGATTATGCTATGCGATGCTACTTGGAGGACTTCAGTCTACTCTCTTATATATGCTGCAAGACGGAGGCTGCCAGAAGCGTAGTCTTCGACAGGATTAGCTATCCCCCTCTTATTCTGGCATTCTGCAGTTCAGTCCACCGATATGGCCCTTTACACATATCTCCATGCATATGTAGTGTAGCTCCTTGCTTGCGAGTACTTTGGATGAGTACTCACGGTTGCCTTGTTCCCCCTTTTCCCCTTTTCTTTACCCGATTGCTGCGACCAGACGATGGAGCCCAGGATCCAGATGCCACCGTCGACGATGACTCCTGCTACACTGGAGGTGCCTACTACTATGTGTCGCCCGCTAACGACGACCAGGAGTAGTTTAGGAGGATCCCAGGCAGGAGGCCTGCGCCTCTTTCGATCTGTATCCCAGTTTGTGCTAGCCATCTTATGGCATCTTGTTTAACTTATGTCTGTACTCAGATATTGTTGCTTCCCGCTGACTCGTCTATGATCGAGCACTTGTATTCGAGCCCTCAAGGCCCCTGGCTTGTATTATGATGCTTGTATGGCTTATTTTATTTTAGAGTTGTGTTGTGGTATCTTCTCGTGAGTCCCTGATCTTGATCGTACACGTTTGCGTGTATGATTAGTGTACGATTGAATCGGAGGCGTCACAAGTTGGTATCAGAGTCGACTGCCTGTAGGAATCCCCCTTTCCAACTCCTTGGCTGAAGTCGAGTCTAGACATTGCAAAACTTTTACTAACATGGTTGTGTGTCTTACGGGCACACGTCGCCATTGGGTGGTAGTAGGATCTTTTATTCCTCAACGTATACTCTGGGACTCTGACATCTCTTCTATTCGGGTTAAACGATTTTACTAACTCTAACTCTAGGTTCTCGATAATACTTTCTCCCGGGGAGCCCCTTATTACAGATGATCGTCTGCTGCACCAGAAGAATCCGAAGATACTCTCCGATGTTCTCTTGATACTTTATGGCATCGCGTTTGAAATTCCCATCCATCGATAAATCCCTGTGGATAACAACGTATACTCGCCATTCATACGATGCCTCCCAGTTGATCTTGTTATTACAAGATACCCCAAAATTCTCTCTGTTGTTCCGAGAATCCTTTGAGCTTACTGCCTTGTTGTTCTTTGCCACATGAATACCACTATGGATAATTTCTAGCACTCACCGGATATTTGCTCATCCCCAGTTGATTCATGTATTTCACAAAAGTCTTCAAAATACTATTTGAACTTCCAAAAATCCTGAGTAGCCTATTGCTCTTGAAATTCTTACTTGCTTGCATTATGGTTAATCCCATAAGTCTATAATCTCATTGGCATCTCTTGTCATTATCATTTTGAGTCCATTGATTCAATTTGTTGCGAATGCTCGCAATCCTCAATCAGATCCTAGAATTCATCCTTCCAGCTCAGATGTCATTTTAAACGTGAGCTGATTCTCGCCAATCAAATTATCATCGATTGTGCCCCTAAGTATATTGAACTTATCCATCCTTGATCAGAGCGTCTCCTTCTGATCCTTCGCTTTTTAAATCATAATTCCTTTGCAATTGAGCTCTAAGTTACTTAGTTGTTTCTATAATCCAATGTCTTTGCATTGATTCTTCCTCTGGTTGAGAGCCGATAATCACAACAGATCCATTATGGACCATCAGAACCTTGTTGGATTTTATCCGATAACGTCCTTCATATTCAATCACTTTGGAAGTTCTTTCCCTGATACATAATGCCTTTGGTAAATCATATTCCTTGATTTGGTCAACCATGCCCTGCCTTCGAGCTGGTGAAAATTACTCTCGAATCTTGTGGTATATGTTTCTAAGATGCCCCGATGGGTTGAACCTATGCCTTCCTTAATCTGTGTGAACCCGAAAGTTTTCCAAGGTTCATACTCCTCTGGTAATTCACCAGGTAGATCTTCCCACTCAAATCATTTTTAGTAGAGCAGTGGATGAAAGGTTATGAAGTGGAGAAGTGGGAGTCAACCTTGAACTTTGTGTTCATGCCCATGGACACGATGTAGATCTTGTCATTAAATATTCTCTTAAATTAATTATTCCCTTGGTATAAGTTCATCTTATAGCTGGGATCTGGCCTTTTGCAATCGTGGTTCCGACCATGTTCTCCTTTAAATACCATTTATCGTACAAGTTTAAGCACATGTCTTCTGCAGAGCAATACCCCAGTCCAACCTCTACTTTGATCTATCATCGAGTATTACCCCCTCTGGTATCTCGAGATTATCACGGAATTGCATAACTTCTTATGCGTTCTTCATCAAGTATTACATTCTCACTGATTCCAAATTCTTTTCACGGGCTCTGAGTTAATAAACACTCAAAGACATCGATGACTGAATCGAGTTCACACCGCGATTAAACAACTCTTGGTAACCTTCATTACTTACGAATTTGAACTCGATCACGTAAGTCCTAGCCTGCTCCTCTATATCATTATCGTGCCGATTTTAACTGTGCTACCTGGTCCTTAACCCCGGAGCACAACTTTCGATGATGAGCTAAGCTTACGCCGATCTCCCTTGTCATACCATTTCGCCTTGAACAACAAGCTTGATTTCAAGTTTGTGTCGTACCTGTGGTTCCAATAACCTCTTGCTTCATCATTCCATTGGCTTGATGTCATCGTTAATCGATTACATCCTCATGAAATCTCTCGACAAAATTTGCCGTGATCATCATCAACAATTGACTCCTTCCAAGATATCAATTGAATTCATGATGAGAAATACCATCCTTGCCCTCGATGAATTTTATTATCATCGACCACTTTATTGCCTTCCCACCAACACAGTTTTTTCGTGTTTGGTGTTACACCTTGAGATCCCTGCCATCCAGCAATTGTTCTTCTTTACTCGGAACATTACCATCTCTTATGTCATCAATGTTGTGAGAATTACACCACCGCTTAAGAATTTGTGATACAGTGATACTTATCACCATCACCATTCTTTCTTGGTCCCCGTCTTGATTCCAACAAGTGAATGGTGTTGTTTGGATTCTTCCCTTCTAGCAACCCTATTGCTTTGAAGATAATGGTCGGCCGTTCATTCTTAGACTATTGATTATTGAATCACCATTCTGACATTGGTCGTGCAATCCAGCCCATATTTTGGGTGCACCTTTCAACCAATGTTTAAATTGGGTATGTTTTCCTCGAGCATATCCCCTTATATCATTTCATCTGACAAATGTTACCCCTTTGTTCACATGATTGCGGAAATCCATCTTTTGGAAATCTCGATGAATTATCGTTTAGTTCATCAGCCACCCTCTCATCCTATCCTTGGTTTAATGATGAACTCTTGTTTTGGAACTCGTTTCCATAATTCAAATTCTCGAGAATCTTACAATGTCATCTCGACAATTTGTGTTGCACCTTTCTTATCAGGCATCCTCAGTCTGAGTTATCCTGACCCCAACCAGTTCTGAAACTCGGTCAGATATGATGGTTGCAATATTTTTCCAAGAGTCATAACATTGGTCCTTATATGACCCGGTAAGGTGATGTCATGCCTAGCACACCTGGCCGGAGAACCTATTGTTATAGTTTCCTATTTAGCAAGGTTAACCATTCCTTCATGAGGAAATTGTAAGACTTATTCTATAAGTTGTTCCTGATGAATCCTTTGAGTATCCAAAGTCCGACCGTTGCTTGAAGACCATGTCAATGCTATCTCCAAGCTTGTCTATGGTACTCCGATTTTCAACAAGACCATTTGAAGCCCAATGCTAAATATTTCCTGCTCAACTATCCAAACACCGCTGTATGGGTAATGTCATGAAATTCTCTCCCCTACCTAAAGGGTTTTCTACATGATATCCTGCCACGGATACCATGCTCTGCTTGTCCTTGGGAAGGATATATCCCTGAATTATGTGACTAAAACACATTTTCCCTTCCATCGCCTGATTAATCTGATAATCATATGTCATTTCCATTGTTTGGTTTAACCTTTCTTGAGGTCTATGTAATCTAAGCAGTATTATTCTCCTGCTTATGTAAACACCTCGGTGTACAACTCTGTCAGCAAGACCCTGTTACCATTGTTGATGACATTTCGGTAACCATCGATGGACGAGAACTTTGCCTATTGGTCCGCCTCGTTCAACGAGCAGGAAAATGGTTCTCTTCGTCCCTCGCCCTTGGTATCGACGTTGTTGCCAACATAATCGACAGGCTACCCTCTGACATGCCTTTCTTGCATGATCACGCAAGACGTCTCCACCCTTCCTACTTTTAACCCACATGGTGGGCCCATAATCCACAGTTCCACAGGATCAAAACCTGACTCTCCTATACAACCCTGTTTCTAATGGTTATTCCCCATGCTTGGCTTCGTATTTAATTCATGGGACACCTTCCTAGTGCTCTATTCCGGTATCAGATACAATACTTATTCCCATTGCTTTGAACCCCGTTCACGCCCCGTTTCAGGCATCAAACGTTTGTCTGCCCGCTTGAAACTTCACATGATACCTCCTTACTTTGCTCTCGATATTTTCTTAAGTTTAAATTCGAGAGTTACTTCTGCCATCTTCCTCGATGTTGTCGACCAGATAGTCGACCTTGCAGAGGTCCGTACTCCCGGAATACCCACCCTTTATTCTTCCGTAAGTATGATGGAGTTCCCGAAGAAAGGACGACAACTTCATCATGATGCATTGATGCATAGGTATGAAGAAATCAACGCTATGGATCGACCTCTTCGAGAAGAGCAATCAAGACCGACAAGATCCGTTAGAATTTCGTAACCAGACCTTTCCCTCTTACTCTCACTCTTAAATCTCGGGACGAGATTTCTTGTAGTGGAGGAGAATTGTGACACCCCGATAGTTAAGCTACCGTAAAACCGTGTTAATGATGTTAGGTCATCGTAATTAAAATTTTGCTAAACCTCACTTGCTTCAAAGTAAGTTCAAATACAAATTCAAATAACAAGTCAAACTATAGTTTCTTAAAAAAGTAAATTCAAAATGTTCATCGGGTTGCAAATATTAACTAAATAATTAACAAACATCAACCAACATTTTTGGGAATGTTTATATTCCTCTAAGATAATTAAAACAGGAACAAACAACATTTAATTTAACCATTTAAAGATAAACAAATACTTATCCTTTTCAAAATGACTTGAAACTTGGTGTGCAGCTCCATTATATGACCTAATATTTATGTACCAAGTTTCTTGTTCACTAAAATTCATTTGCTACTTAATCTAAATGCCAAACAGAGGAGAAATAAATAAACAGAAGAGGTAAAGGAAAAATGAGCAGTGATGCTTTGCACTTATGGCCTGCTGGCAATAGGCGGCCCAGCCCACCCCGGCTCCTCCCCTTTCCTCTGTTCATCAGAGGCAGGGTGGACGCCTGCACGCTGTCCATGGCGCCGCTGGACACACGTCGGCCATCCCGCGCTTCCCTGGGTGGATGAGGCCGCACCTCGACACCCTGACGGAACCCTAGCTCTAGTTCTTCCCCACTCTCCCCTCTTGCGACGTTTCCCTCGATCCCGAGCGCACCGGCAACACTGTCGCCATGGCCATCGTCAATTCCACGACCACCGAACTCCTCAGCGCCTAGGAGCGTGTCCTTATGCTTCTTCTACGACGCCTACTTCGCCTACGAGGAGCAGAGCGACCGGATCCGCCCGAGTACAGGCAAAATTGGCCATCTTCTTCCTCTACTGGCGCCGCCCCTCGTCGCTAAATCCGCACCACCCCTGCGCTCCTAAGCTAACACAGAGCCACCGTGCGCTCCTACGTAAGTGTCCGCTCCTTTCCTCTCTGGCCGTGCCTCGATCTTGTGCCTGTAGATAGCCTAGTAGATCACCGCGCCATGGCCGGAGCTTCGGGTCTGCGCGCTCATGAACGCATCCCCCTGACTGCGTGTAGCCCTGCGCTCGTTGTCCCCGCGTACGCCTTGCCTCGCCGTAGGCCGCGCCTCGAGCCGCTCGCGCGCCCGCTGGCTGCGCCCGTCTGTACTGCTGCTGCGCTGCTGCTCCCTGCGTCGTGCTACGCTGGTGTTTCTATTACTGCTGCTGCCAACACCATCGGCAGCAGCCCGGCGCCCGTCTGCTGCTCCCACCTTGCGCCGCCCGCGTCCACCCCCGCAGAGCCTCCCCACTCGCGCGTACCGCCCTGCCTCGCCCGCACCTGAGCCGTCGTCGCCGTCCGCGCCCCGGCTCCCTCCGCCTGCCTCTCACCGCCCCACCTCCATCGCCGAGCCGCCGCGGCCTGCTTCGTCTCCGTGCCCCGTTGCGCCCTCCGCCGCTCGGCCTCTGCCCGCGGTGCCGCCCCGCGCCTCCCAGGTCCGGCACCCACGCACGGCGCTCGCGCTCGCCTTCTTCGTCCGCCGCCCTGCTTGCTGCTGGCGCTGCTGCGTTGCACCCCCGGCCGTCCCACGACCAACGTCCGACGCGCGCGGCTCCTAGCTCCCCAATGGCGTCAGCCGCGCCTCCCCACGCCAACGGAAACGGCCGGACGACCAAACTCCGGCGTGCTCGGCTCCAGCGTCTTTAAAGCACTGACGTGGCCGTAATTAGTGCTAATGGCCCCCTAATCATTCACTGACTGGGGGCCCGCTGCATAGTTAACCCGGTTGGTTAAAAAAAGGAAAAAAATAAAACGCTGTTAAAACTTTGGTCGCTGACACGCGGGTTCCACCAAACCTGTTGACCGGTCAACCGTGGACCAGTCAACTGCTGAGTCAACAGTTGACTGGTCCCACTAGTTAGCCTCACTGGTGCACCTTTGGTGCACTACACCGGGTGCACCTAGCCATTTTACTCTTATTTTTGAATTAGATTTAATTTCAGAAAATTGTTTAAAACTTTGAAAAATCATATAAAATAAACCGTAACTTGGATGAAAATACTTTATACATGAAAGTTGCTCAGAACGACGAGACGAATCCGCATACGCAGCCCGTTCATCCGCCACGCATCCGTAACATATCGAACTCGCAACTTTCCCCCTTTGGTTCATCTGTCTGAAAACGTGAAACACCGGGAATACTTTCCCGGATGTTTCCCCCCTTCACCGGTATCACCTCATACCATGTTAGAACACATCTAGCTCTGCCTGTTGTCCTGTTATGCACTTGCTTGCTATGTATTTACTATTTCTCCCCCTCTTCTCTTCGGTAGACCCCGTGACGATGCTGATGCCCCTGTGGTCGACTACGTCTCCGACGACCCCTCCTTCTCGGCTGAGCTTCCAAGCAAGCCCCCCCCCCTTGATCACCAGATATCGCCTATTCTTCTCTATACTGCTTGCATTAGAGTAGTGTAGCATGTTACTGCTTTCAGTTAATCCTATTCTGTTGCATAGCCTGTCATTGTTGCTACACTTGTTACCCTTACCTGCTATCCTACTGCTTTTCCATCAGTGGCCCTACACTCTTGCCCGTCTGCCATGCTATACTACTGGGCCGTGATCACTTCGGGAGGTGATCACGGGCATATACTATATACCTTACACTGTTATATTACCTGTGATATTGTTCGGAGATGGGGGCTGAAGGGGCAGGTGGTTCCACCCAGGTAGTGGTGGGACTGGGTTCCCGACGGCCCCCGACTGTTACTTTGTGGCGGAGCGACAGGGCAGGTTGAGACCACCTAGGAGAGAGGTGGGCCTGGCCCTGGTCGGCGTTTGCGGATACTTAACACGCTTAACGAGATCTTGGTATTTGATTTGAGTCTGGCTACTGGCCTATACGCACTAACCAACTACGCGGGAAAGATATGGGCACTCGACGTCGTGGTATCAGCCGAAGCCTTCGTGACGTCAGCGACTGAGCGGCACGCGTCAGGTTGGACCGCGTAACGTGACTTCCTTTGTAATGGAGGTTGCTAGGACTGCTCTCCGGCCGCGTACGCAACGTGCAGGTGTGCAATGGGCGAGGGGCCCAGACCCGTGCGCGCATAGGATTTAGACCGGCGTGCTGACCTCTCTGTTGTGCCTAGGTGGGGCTGCGACGTGTTGATCTTCCGAGGCCGGGCATGACCCAGGAAAGTGTGTCCAGCCGAATGGGATCGAGCGTGTTGGGAAATGTGGTGCCCCCTGCAGGGAAGTTTATCTATTCGAATAGTCGTGATCTTCAGTAACAGGACGACTTGGAGTTGTACCTTGACCTTATGACAACTAGAACTGGATACTTAATAAAACACACCCTTTCAAGTGCCAGATACAACCCGGTGATCGCTCTCTAACAGGGCAACGAGGAGGGGATCGCCGGGTAGGATTATGCTATGCGATGCTACTTGGAGGACTTCGGTCTACTCTCTTCTATATGCTGCAAGACGGTGTTGGGGAACGTTGCAGAAAATTAAAAATTTTCCTACGGTTTCACCAAGATCCATCTATGAGTTCATCTAGCAACGAGTCATGGGAGAGAGATTGCATCTACCACTTTGTAGATCGCGAGCGGAAGCGTTCAACGAACGGGGATGAGGTAGTCGTACACGACGTGATCCAAATCACCGGAGATCCTAGCACCGAAAGGACGGCACCTCCGCGTTCAACACACGTACGGTCAGCATAACGTCTCCTTCTTCTTGATCCAGCAATGCAAAGGAGAGGTTGGGGAAGAAGGCTCCAGCAGTAGCACGACGGCGTGGTGATGGTGGAGCTGCAGTACTCCGACAGGGCTTCGCCGAGCTCTACGGAGGAGGAGGAGGTGTTGGAGAGGGAGAGGGAGGCGCCAGGAGCAAGGGTGCGCTGCCCCCCTCCCCTCCCCCCTTTATATAGCCGCCTAGGGGGGGCGCCGGCCCTAGGAGATGCAATCTCCTAGGGGGGCGGCGGCCAAGGGGTGGGGCTTGCCCCCCAAGCAAGGGGGCGCCCCCCTCTTTAGGGTTTCCCCCCCTCTAGGCGCATGAGCCTCTAGGGGCTGGTTACCCTTGGCCCATGCAGGCCAAGGCGCACCCCCTAGAGCCCATGTGGCCCCCCGAGGCAGGTGGCCCCACCCGGTGGACCCCCCGGGACCCTCCGGTGGTCCCGGTACAATACCGATAACCCCGAAACTTGTCCCGATGGCCAAAACAGCACTTTCTATATATAATTCTTTACCTCCGGACCATTTCGAAACTCCTCGTGACGTCCGGGATCTCATCCGGGACTCCGAACAACATTCGGGTTACTGCTTATACATATCTTCACAACCCTAGCGTCACCGAACCTTAAGTGTGTAGACCCTACGGGTTCGGGAGACATGCGGACATGACCGAGACGGCTCTCGGGCAATAACCAACAGCGGGATCTGGATACCCATGTTGGCTCCCACATGCTCCACGATGATCTCATCAGATGAACCACGATGTCGAGGATTTAATTAATCCCGTATACGATTCCCTTTGTCAATCGGTATTTTACTTGCCCGAGATTCGATCGTCGGTATCCCAATACCTCGTTCAATCTCGTTACCGGCAAGTCACTTTTCTCGTACCGTAATGCATGATCCCGTGATCAAACACTTTGATCACATTGAGCTCATTATGATGATGCATTACCGAGAGGGCCCGGTGATACCTCTCCGTCAAGCGGAGTGACAAATCCCAGTCTCGATTCGTGTCAACCCAACAAATACTTTCAGAGATACCCGTAGTATACCTTTATAGTCACCCAGTTACGTTGTGACGTTTGGCACACCCAAAGCACTCCCACGGTATCCGGGAGTTATACGATCTCATGGTCTAGGGAAAGGATACTTGACATTGGAAAACTCTAGCAAACGAACTATGCGATCTTATGCTATGTTTAGGATTGGGTCTTGTCCATCACATCATTCTCCTAATGATGTGATCTCGTTATCATTGACATCCAATGCCCATAGTCAGGAAACCATGACTATCTATTGATCAACGAGCTAGTGAACTAGAGGCTTACTAGGGACACGTTGTTGTCTGTTATTCACACATGTATTACGATTTCCGGATAACACAATTATAGCACGAATAAATACAATTATCATGAATAAGGAAATGTAATAATAATGCTTTTATTATTGCCTCTAGGGCATATTTCCAACAGACGGAGGCTGCCAGAAGCGTAGTCTTCGACAGGATTAGCTATCCCCCTCTTATTCTGGCATTCTGCAGTTCAGTCCACCGATATGGCCCTTTACACATATATCCATGCATATGTAGTGTAGCTCCTTGCTTGCGAGTACTTTGGATGAGTACTCACGGTTGCCTTGTTCTCCCTTTTCCCCTTTTCTTTACCCGATTGCTGCAACCAGACGATGGAGCCCAGGATCCAGACGCCACCGTCGACGACGACTCCTGCTACACTGGAGGTGCCTACTACTATGTGCCGCCCGCTGACGACGACCAGGAGTAGTTTAGGAGGATCCCAGGCAGGAGGCCTGCGCCTCTTTCGATCTGTATCCCAGTTTGTGCTAGCCATCTTATGGCACCTTGTTTAACTTATGTCTGTACTCAGATATTGTTGGTTCCGCTGACTCGTCTATGATCGAGCACTTGTATTCGAGCCCTCGAGGCGCCTGGCTTGTATTATGATGCTTGTATGACTTATTTAGAGTTGTGTTGTGATATCTTCCCGTGATTCCCTGATCTTGATCGTACACATTTGCGTGTATGATTAGTGTACGATTGAATCGGGGGCGTCACATGATCTTTGGGAATTCTTGCTCGAACTCGTGAAAGCTTTTGCTTGGGTCGGGGTGGAACATCCTCTTCATCTTGTGCTTCTACTTGGCCTTCTTCATTGTTGACGTTGTCGCTCTCTTGTCGTGATGGAGAAGGAGGTTGTTGATGTTCATCTTGGTGTACTTCCTCGTTTTCTTCATCTTGGCGTGTCCCACTTGTGGATGCTTCCGTATCAACTCTTGGTTCACCTTGTCGTGAGGTAGAAGCTTCCACTTGGACGGACGAGGTACTCTCCTTCACTTTCATTAGACGAATCTTGCCAATGGACAAGTCTTGAATTGCTTCCGAAGGGTCTTTGTCTCCTACATCAATTGGCAATTGCTCTACTTGCGACAAGTTAGATTCATCAAACTTCACATCTACCGTCTCTTCAACCTTTAGGGTGAAATTGTTGTAGACACGGTAAGTGTGAGAGTTTGAGCCATAACCAAGTAGGAAACCTTCATGAGATTTAGGAGCAAATTTAGAACGACGATGCTTATCAAGAATGTAGCACTTTGAGCCAAATACTCGAAAGTATCCAACTTGGGGTTTGTTACCGGTGAGGAGCTCGTATGCCGTCTTGCCGAGTAGCTTGTGAAGATACAAGCGATTTGTTGCATGACAAGCTGTCTCAACCGCTTCCGCCCAAAAGTGCTTTGGCGTTTTGTACTCATCAAGCATCGTTCTTGCCATCTCGATAAGAGTCCGGTTCTTCCTTTCAACAACTCCATTTTGTTGAGGTGTGTACGTAGCCGAGAAATCGTGTGAAATCCCTTCTTCGTCAATAAAGGTGTCCACATTTGCGTTCTTGAACTCCGTTTCGTTGTCGCTCAGAACCTTCTTGATCTTCACGTCAAACTGATTTTGGGCCTTCCTAGCGAAGTTTTTGAAGATCTTTTGGACCTGCGATTTGTCATCAAGAAAGAACACCCACGTAAATCTTGAAAAATCATCAACTATGACTAGACCAAATGAGTTACCACCGAGACTCTTGTAGGCATTTGGACCAAAGAGATCCATGTGAAGTAGCTCGAGTGGTCATCTTGTGGTCATGATGTTCTTCGCGCGGTGACTTCCTCCAACTTGTTTTCCTGCTTGACAAGCACTACAAAGTCTATCCTTGTCAAATATGACATCTTTTATTCCAAGGATATGATCACCTTTAATAAGCTTATCAAGATTTCGCATAGCAACATGACCTAGTCTTCTATGCCACAACCAGCCTTTAGAAGATTTAGCAATTAAGCAAGTTTTAGGTTGAGCCTTTTTAGTGAAATCAACAATGTAAATATCTCCTCTACGTATACCGATAAAGACCATTTTATGATTGTCTCTACGAAACACTTGGCAATCTACTTCAGTGAATAAGACATTGAAATCGGAATCTGCAAGTCTAGAAACTGAAAGTAAATTGTATCCAAGGGATTCAACGAGCATGACATTTTGTATGGAGTTATCATATGAGATGGCCACCTTACCAAGGCCAACCACCTTACCCTTTGAATTATCACCAAAAGTGACATATTTTCGAGGGTCGTCGTTTTCAGCAAGCTCACGGAACATATCTTCATCTCCGGTCATATGATCAGTACATCCACTATCAAGGACCCATTCCTTTCCTCCAGCCATGTAGCCGCGAAGATTTGCCATAAGACCAAAATGCCTCATTGCATCATCAAGATCATAGTCACTATCATCATCTTCATCATAGTATCCATGTTCAACATCATCTTGTGATTGATCAATTCCTAGAGAGGGTAATTCATTAGATAAATGATCATCACAATGGTTACCTTTATGAATTCTAATAGCTTCGGATATGATATCACTAATGATTCCAACATTTCCTTTAGCACGCATGAGATTGGTAAGATCAAATAGACAATCACCAAAGCTAGGATCACTAGAGTTCATCTTACTCAAGGCAATAGACTTATGGAGAATTTCGTCTAAATTTTTCAAGGAATAATCTGGAAATCGTTCCTCAAGAAATCTCCATATGGTGTAGGCACACTTGAGAGTAGGCAAACATCTAATCAAGTTTCTAGGCAAGCCTCTAATGATGAGCTCAACAGTTCTAAGATTGTGAATCATGTCAATATCTTCATCTAGGGTAGGGTGCAAAGGATCAACATGAGGTGCACAAGGGCTAGTAATGTACTTGTTCAAATGATATTCATTTAAAATCTCAAGCACTTCATTTTTTCACTCATGAAAATACTCTCCATCAAGAATAGGCACTCTATGTCTAAGACTCCCCAAAGTAGACACATCCATCTTCCTCCAATGGTGTTTAAACCAAGGCAATGGAGACCAAAGCTCTGATACCAATTGAAAGGATCGAGAAGAGGTGTTTAGAGGGGGGTGATTAGACACTAAGTGCCAAAAGTTGCAGTTTTTAATATTCTTAAGTTTAAGTGGAGTTTAAGCACAAGTTTAACAAACACAATACATATCAAGCAAGCATGCAATGAGTATATGAGCAGCGGAAAGTAAAGCATGCAACTTGCAAGAATGTAAAGAGAAGGGTTTGGAGTATTCAAACGCAATTGGAGACACGGATGTTTTTGTCGTGGTTCCGATAGGTGGTGCTATCGTACATCCACGTTGATGGAGACTTCAACCCACGGAGGGTAACGGTTGCGCGAGTCCACGGAGGGCTCCACCCACGAAGGGTCCACGAAGAAGCAACCTTGTCTATTCCATCATGGCTGTCGCCCACGAAGGACTTGCCTCACTAGCGGTAGATCTTCATGAAGTAGGCGATCTCCTTGCCCTTACAAACTCCTTGGTTCAACTCCACAATCTTGTCGGAGGCTCCCAAGTGACACCTAGCCAATCTAGGAGACACCACTCTCCAAGAAGTAACAAATTGTGTGTTGATGATGAACTCCTTGCTCTTGTGCTTCAAATGATAGTCTCCCCAACACTCAACTCTCTCTCACAGGATTTGGATTTGGTGGAAAGAAGATTTGAGTGGAAAGCAACTTGGGAAAGGCTAGAGATCAAGATTCATATGGTTGGAATGGAATATCTTGACCTCAACACAAGTGTAGGTGGTTCTCTCTCAGAAAATGTGTATTGGAAGTGTAGGTATGTTCTGATGGCTCTCTCCACGAATGAAGAGTGGGTGGAGGGGTATATATAGCCTCCACACAAAATCTAACCGTTACACACGATTAGCCAAACTCGGTGGGACCGAATAGTTAAACTCGTTTGGACCGATTTAGCAAACCTAGTGACCGTTAGGATTTTCGGTGGGACTGAGATGCAACTCGGTAGGACCGATATGGTTAGGGCATAACGTAATCTCGGTGTGACCGATTACACAAATTCGGTGGGACCGATTTTGGTAATAAGCTAACCAGAGAGTTGGTCAGGCAAACTCGGTGAGACTGATTACACAAACTCGGTGGGACCGATTTTGGTAATAAGCTAACCAGAGGGTTTGCATTGTAATCTCGGTAGTACCGATTGCTCAAACTCGGTGAGACCGATTTTGGTAATGGACATACACAGAGAGATTACAATCCCATCTCGGTGAGACCGAGATCCCTATCGGTGAAACCGATTTTCTAGGGTTTGTGGCAGTGGCTATGACATTTGAAACTCGGTGGCGCCGGATAGAAAGAATCGGTGGGGCCGAGTTTGACTTTTGGTTTAGGTCATATGTGGATGTGGGAAGGTAGTTGAGGGTTTTGGAGCATATCACTAAGCACGTTGAGCAAGCAAGCCATTAAGCAGCACCTCATCCCCTCTTGATAGTATTGGCTTTTCCTATAGACTCAATGTGATCTTGGATCACTGAGGGAGTCCTGGATTAGGGGGTGTCCGGATGGCCGGACTATACCTTCAGCCGGACTCCTGGACTATGAAGATACAAGATTGAAGACTTCGTCCCGTGTCCGGATGGGACTTTCCTTGGCGTGGAAGGCAAGCTTGGCGATGCGGATATTTAGATCTCCTACCATTGTAACTGACTTTGTGTAACCCTAACCCTCTCCGGTGTCTATATAAACCAGAGGGTTTTAGTCCGTAGGACAGAATCCCAACATACAACAATCATACCATGTGCTAGCTTCTAGGGTTTAGCCTCCTTGATCTCGTGGTAGATCTACTCTTGTACTACCCATATCATCAATATTAATCAAGCAGGACGTAGGGTTTTACCTCCATCAAGAGGGCCCGAACCTGGGTAAAACATTGTGTCCCTCGTCTCCTGTTACCATCCGCCTAGACGCACAGTTCGGGACCCCCTACCCGAGATCCGCCGGTTTTGACACCGACATTGGTGCTTTCATTGAGAGTTCCTCTGTGTCGTCACTCTTAGGCCCGATGGCTCCTTTGATCATCAACGACGATGTGGTCCAGGGTGAGACTTTTCTCCCCGGACAGATCTTCGTCTTCGGCGGCTTCGCACTGCGGGCCAATTCGCTTGGCCGCCTAGAGCAGATCGAAAGCTACGCCCCTGGCCATCAGGTCAGGTTTGGAAGTTTGAACTACACGGGCATCCGCGGGGACTTGATCTTCGACGGATTCGAGCCACAGCCAAGCGCGCCGCACTGTCTCGATGGGCATGATCTAGCTCTGCCGCCGAACAGTGTCCTGGAGGCCGCACGCGCATCGGTTCTGACCCTTAATTCGGAGCCTGATGCGTCGATCGAGGATGGGCGGTTGGACGCCACCTCGGGGGCTGCGATCTCAAAGGCGATCGAGCCGAACACCAACCCCGCACTTTGCATGGCCCGTGACTCCGAGGAGCCGGATTCCTCTCCGGACTCCGAGCCCCTCGCGCCCCTGCCGATCGAATCCGATTGGGCGCCGATAATGGAGTTCACCGCCGCGGACATCTTTCAGCACTCGCCCTTCGGCGACATCCTGAATTCGCTAAAGTCTCTCTTTTTATCAGGAGAGTCCTGGCCGGACTACGGTCAGCGAGGTTGGGATACGGATGATGAAGAAATTCAAAGCCCACCCACCACCCACTTCGTAGCCACTGTCAACGATTTAACCGACATGCTCGACTTCGACTCCGAAGATATCGACGGTATGGACGACGATGCAGGAGACGAACAAGAACCAGCACTTGTAGGGCGCTAGAAGGCCACCTCGTCATATGACATATATATGGTGGACACTCCAAAAGATGGAGAAGGTGATGGAACAGCGGGGGATGACACCTCTAAGAAACATCCCAAGCGCCAGCGTCAGCGGCGCCGCTCTAAATCCCGCCAAAGCAAAAACGGTGATTCCAGCACGGGAGATAATACTACTCCGGATATCGCCGAAGAACACCCCCTCCAGCAAGATTCGACACAGGAGGATGGAGAAGCCAGCCCTCATGAGAGAGCGGCAGACCGAGAGGTTGAGGATGACAATTATATGCCTCCCTCCGAAGACGAGGCAAGCCTCGACGACGACGAATTCGTCGTGCCATCAGATCCCGCCGAACAAGAGCGTTTTAAAAGCAGGCTTTTAGCCACGGCAAGCAGCCTCAAGAAAAAGCAGCAACAGCTTAGAGCTGACCAAGATTTGCTAGCTGACAGATGGACTGAAGTCCTTGCGGCCGAAGAGTATGAACTCGAACACCCCTCCAAGCGTTACCCAAAACGCAGGCTGCTACCCCGATTAGAGGAGGAAGCACCTACATCACCAGCGCATGACATGGCCGACCGGCCACCTCGTGGCCGTGACAGAGAGGCCTCTAGGCCCTCCACTCAAGCCATGCCCCGACGCCGCTCAAAACACGCTAAGGCACGGGAGAACGCGCCAAACCTGCGAGATATACTGGAGGACAAGGCAAGGCAAACAAGATCGATCTACGGATCGCGCGGGCGCCCCACGGCACGTGACGGTGATCGTCACTCCGGATACAATAAATCCGGCCGGACCGAACACAATAGACAAAGCTCCTTTGAGCTGCGTCGTGATATAGCCCAGTACAGAGGCGCCGCACACCCACTATGCTTCACAGATGAAGTAATGGATCATAAAATCCCTGAGGGCTTCAAACCCGTAAACATTGAATCATACGATGGCACAACAGATCCTGTGGTATGGATCGAGGATTATCTCCTTCATATCCACATGGCCCGTGGCGATGATCTACACGCCATCAAATACCTCCTGCTCAAACTTAAGGGACCGGCCCGGCATTGGCTTAACAACTTGCCAGCAGATTCAATCGGTTCTTGGGAGGACCTGGAAGCCGCATTCCTTGACAACTTCCAGGGCACTTATGTGCGACCACCGGACGCCGATGACTTAAGCCACATAATTCAGTAGCCAAAGGAATCGGCCAGGCATTTCTGGACACGGTTCCTAACAAAGAAAAACCAGATAATCGACTGTCCGGACGCAGAGGCCTTAGCGGCCTTCAAGCATAATATCCGCGACGAATGGCTTGCCTGGCACCTGGGACAGGAAAAGCCGAAATCTATGGCAGCCCTTACGACACTCATGACCCGCTTTTGCGCGGGAGAAGACAGCTGGCTAGCTCGCAGCAACAACTTAACCAAGAGCCTTGGCAATTCGGATACCAAGGACAAAAGTGGCATGTCGCGCCGGAACAAGCAAAAACGCCGCCTTAACAGCGACTGCAACAAGGATACGACAGTCAATGCCGGATTCCGAGGCTACAAATCCGGTCAGCGGAAAAAGACATTCAAAAGAAATACTCAGGGCCCGTCCAGTTTGGACCGAATACTCGACCGCTGGTGCCAGATACATGGCACCCCCGAAAAGCCAGCCAATCACACCAACAGAGATTGTTGGGTGTTCAAGCAGGCGGGCAAGTTAAATGCCGAAAACAGAGACAAGGGGCTGAATAGCGACGACGAGGAGGAGCCCAGGCCGCCGAACAACAACGGACAGAAGAGTTTTCCCCCACAAGTGCGGACGGTGAACATGATATACGCAACCCACATCCCCAAAAGGGAGCGGAAGCGTGCGTTACGGGACGTATACGCGCTGGAGCCAGTCGCCCCAAAGTTCAACCCCTGGTCCTCCTACCCGATCACTTTTGATCGAAGGGACCACCCCACTAGCATCCATCATGGTGGGTTCGCCGCATTGGTTTTAGACCCAATTATTGAAGGATTTCATCTCACAAGAGTCCTTATGGACGGCGGCAGCAGCCTGAACCTGCTTTACCAGGATACAGTGCGGAAAATGGGCATAGATCCCTCAAGGATCAAGCCCACCAAAACGACCTTTAAAGGCGTTATACCAGGTGTAGAGGCCAACTGTACAGGTTCAGTCACACTTGAAGTGGTCTTCGGATCTCCGGATAACTTCCGAAGCGAGGAGTTAATCTTCGACATAGTCCCGCTCCGCAGTGGCTATCACGCTCTGCTCGGGCGAACCGCATTCACAAAGTTCAATGCGGTACCGCACTATGCATACCTCAAGCTCAAGATGCCAGGCCCTCGAGGAGTAATCAAGGTCAATGGAAACACCGAATGCTCCCTCTGAACGAAGGAGCACACGACAGCGCTCGCAGCAGAAGTACAAAGCAGCCTCTCTAGGCAGTTCTCCAGCCCGGCCCTTAAAAAGCCGGACACTGTCAAGCGCGCCCGGAGTAACCTACAACAAGACCGCCTGGCACGTTCCGAGCTAGCGTAGCAATGCGGCCCCAACCCTAGCCCTTGCGATATAGCGAAACCAGTGCTTCGCGTACATAACTACGCTCTTGAAATACCATGGGCACACGGGGAGGGGCACTATCGCGGCACGCCCGAAATACGGCTTAAAATGCACCAGGGGCTGCCGAATTCTTTTTTTAGTTTTCTCTTACTTTCAGGACTCCATACTTCGGACGACCTGTTCGGCAATTCAACTGCTGCACAAACGATGCAAGATCCAGGAAAGCAGACAAGCCATGCCGCATTATGGAACACCCAGGTGGTCTCTATTACGAGCAGTATACCTGTTTTGAATACAATTCCGCGGCCTGCCCCTGGCCAGGACATGTTAAATAGTCCAATTTCTTTTGCTTATCGCACTATTTGTATCGTTCTGCTTTGATAGCAACCTTTCTATAAATAATGCATAGCTTTTGTCTATTTTCTGCATTACCCTCTTTATATATATATATATATATATATATATATATATATATATATATATATATATATATATATATATATGTTTATTCATAACATGTTGCACCCGTACACCGTGGTACGGCAAATACGCCAGGGGCTTCAATACCCCTTAATATGGTGTGAGAAGACCGAACACTTTCACAAGTGCGGCACCCCGAACTTATAGCACTATATGCATCGGCTCCGAATCATGATTTGGGTCAATAGTTGGGTTTGCCCGGCTCCTATGTTTTGGTGCCTTACATTCCGCTATATCGGCTAAGGTAGCACTAGGAGAACTACTGCGATTGTGCCCCAGTTGAGCTGGGCTGAGCACCTCAGTAGAGAAAGCTAAAACTGACTGTCATGATGAGGCGAGAGACCGGTCGCTGTTTGAGAGGTTTTTCGAGTCCTTAAAGACTTATGCCGTTTCGAGCGAGGAACCGGCTTTGTCCGGCCAAGGCGTGGATAGCGCCCCGAACTCGGTCTTCCGAATACTAGGGGCTTCGCCGAAATTTAAAATTATAGAGTTCTATGGCTAAGTGAGAGTGTTCAAGCACTATAGTCCGATTGCCTTGTTCGTTGTGCTGAGCGCCTCCCTCGACAGACCCAATCATGGGAAAAAGAGCGCTCGGGTTTATCCCGAACACCCCAGCACTAGTGGCATGGGGGCAGAAGCCGACGACTGGCCATCTCTCAATTTTTGATAAACGACCACACATAAAGTAATATTTTAAATTCAACAAGCATTGCTTCGCGCATATGAACAAATTTTCAGCGCATAGGATAACACGAGCGAGTTCATTCAAAAATTACATCCTTGGTACATTCATCCGCCATAAGGCGGGCACCAGCAATAACATCCTTGTAATAGTTCTCGGGCTTGCGATGCTCCTTCCCTGGCGGCGCCCCATCCCTCACAAGCCTCTCACCGTCCATCTTACCCGAGTGCACCTTTGCACGGGCAAGGGCCCTACGGGCACCTTCGATGCAGATGGAGCGCTTGATGACCTCGAGCCGTGGACAGGCCTCCACCAGCCGCCGCACAAGTCCGAAGTAGCTCCCAGGCAGGGCCTCTCCAGGCCACAGCCGAACTATGAAGCCCTTCATGGCCTGTTCGGCCGCCTTGTGGAGCTCGACCAGCTGCTTCAGCTGGTCGCTCAAGGGCACAGGGTGTCCGGCCTCAGCGTACTGAGACCAGAACACCTTCTCCGTCGAGCTGCCCTCTTTGGCTCGGTAGAATGCGGCGGCATCGGATACGCTGCGGGGAAGATCTGCGAACGCCCCTAGAGAGCTTCGGATTCGGGTAAGTAACAAGTAGTTTACTTTTATATGTCTGCTTTGCATAAAGAATGCCTTACCCGCCGCTATATTTTTCACCGCATCCAATTCCTGGAGGGCCTTCTGGGCTTCGGCCTTGGCAGACTTGGCAGTTTCAAGGGCCGCAGCAAGCTCGGACGCTCGCGTCTTCGAGTCCAGCTCCAAACTCTCATGTTTTTTCATGAGAGCCTGAAGCTCTTGCTGCACCTCGCCGACCTGGGCCTCAAATTTCTCTCGCTCGGTGCGCTCCGTGGACGCTCTCTTCTCGGCCTCGGACAGCGCCTGCTTGAGGGTCGCCACCTCAGTCGTGGCCCCTATAATAAGCAGTACAATCCTGTCATTTTCTGCAATTGCATCTTTTTTGTATATATTTTTCTATAAGGTATCTCTTAACATCCTTCTCCTCGAGCTGTCGTTTGGCAAGGCCGAGCTCTTGCTCGGTCCGCTCAAGGCCCTTCTTCAGGGCACCCACCTCCGCAGTCAGTGCAGCGGTGGCTAGCAGCGAAGCCTGCATACGCATATTGACTCTTTTTTGTTAGACTCCTGCGAAATTTAATAGATCCTCTATTCGGCTTTTCTTTCCGAACGCCAAACAGAGCATCAGGGGCTACTGTCTATGCGGTAATATTTTCACATATTTTACTTACCTCGAAGCCTGTTAGAAGTCTGGCACAAGCTTCAGTCAGTCCACTCTTGGCGGACTGAACCTTCTGGATCACCGTACTCATAATAGTACGGTGCTCCTCGTCGATGGAGGCGCCGTTAAGCACCTCCAGCAGATTGTCCGGCACCTCCGGCTGGACGGAGGCTGCGGGCTCAGAAGGCTTGCTCCTCTTAGAAGGAGTTCGCCTACCGCGGTCCAGAACTATTAAGGACTCCGTCGCGGTGTCCGGCTCAAAGCCGGACTTGGAGCCCTGGGGAGTCTTGTCCCCTTTACTCCTGGAGTCCGGGAGGTCGCCTCGCGGCTCCTCCAGGACCACCTCCTCTTGCCCCGGAGCTTGTCGCGACGCCACTTCGGCGTCGTCCGCAGTGCGGGGGGAGGCAGCGGGCGGAACTGAGTTCACATCCGATGAATCCAGGGAGCCGCTCCACGACTCGTCGAGTCCGGCCCGGGGCGGCCTGCATAATTATATTCGACATTAGGGAAAAGATGTGCAACAACAGGGATATTATGAGTTACTCTGGTATCCGAATACTTACGATTTCGCCGGACGCTTGGCCCTGTCCGGCCACTCCTCTTCGTCCTCGTCGGCGTCGGGGGAGTAGTCCGGTGGAGGGGTCTTCCTTTTCTTCGACCCTTCGGGCTCCCCTGCTGGGGCGGCCTTCCTCTTCTTTCCTCCCCCCGCTGGAGGGGGAGAGGTTTCTTCTTCCTCCTCCTCGTCTTCACGGGAGGAGAGCGTCTCGGATCCGTCGGACGACGAATCCGGCACCACCGTATGCCGGGAACTCTTTCGAGTCCCCGTGGCCTTCTTCTTGGCCTTCTTCTCCGGCACCGCATAAGGTGCCGGAACCAGCAGCTTCGCTAGGAGAGCAGGGGCTGGGTCTTCGGGCAAGGGAGCCGGACAGTTAATCGGTCCGGACTTCACCTGCCAAGCCTGTCAAAGGTGAGGGAGTTTAGATCCCGCATAGAGTCAAACCATGAAAAAAAAACTAACATCCTGTAAAAGATGAAAATAGCTTACCTCGCTAGCGTGACGCTGCGAGCTGTATCCGCGGTCCTCGAAAGCGGATGCGGGAGCCTCGGCGCCTTTGGTTAGCACCCTCCAGACGTCTTCATACGTCGTGTCGAAGAGCCTGCTGAGGGTTTGGTGCTACGCCGGGTCAAACTCCCACAGATTAAAGTCCCGTTGTTAACACGGGAGGATCCAGCGGATGAGCATAACCTGGACTACATTAACAAGCTTGAGCTGCTTATTCACCAGGGACTGGATGCATGTCTGCAGTCCAGTCACCTCTCTTTCGTCACCCCACGACAGGCCCGTCTCTTTCCAGGACGTGAGCCACGTGGGGGGGTCCGGATCGGAACTCAGGGGCCGCGATGCATTCCGAATCGCGCGGCTCGGTGATGTAAAACCACCCGGATTGCCACCCCTTCAAGGTCTCCACAAAGGAGCCCTCGAGCCATAGGACGTTGGCCATCTTGCCCGCCATGGCGCCTCCGCACTCCTCCTGGCTGCCGCGCACCACCTTCGGCTTGACGTTGAAAGTCTTAAGCCAAAGGCCGAAATGGGGGCGGATGCGGAGGAAAACCTCGCACACGACGATAAACGCCGAGATGTTGAGGATGAAGTTCGGGGCCAGATCATGGAAATCCAGGCCGTAGTAGAACATGAGCCCCCGGACGAACGGGTGGAGTGGAAAACCTAGTCCGCGGAGGAAGGGGGGAAGGAATACTACCCTCTCATGGGGCCTTGGGGTGGGGAGGAGCTGCCCCTTTTCAGGGAGCCGGTGCTCGATGTCTTTGGACAAGTATCCGGCCTTCCTCAGCTTTTTGACATGGCCCTCCGTGACGGAGGAGACCATCCACTTGCCTCCCGCTCCGGACATTGCTGGAGAAGGTTGAGGTGGGAAGTGCAGGCTTGGGCGCTGGAGCTCGAGTGCGCAGAAGATGGATAGGCAAAGGAGGAAGAAGGCATAGGTAAAAAGGTGGATCCTTATCCCCTTATATGGGCGGATGCGGCTATGCGTCCCCACCAGCCTAGTAAAACTCGCTTGCCTCCCAAGCGCCGTGATAAATGGCGCGGTTGGGTTACCCACGTCCGTATTGATGAGAATCCCGTAAGTGGGGGACACGATCTCTGATTTGACAAGACGTGCCAAGGAAACCGCCTCGCAAAACGCGCTAAGGTGGAGAAGTGAAAACGATTCGAATAAAGGCTTGGCTGTAGTGTGATGTCACTCTACGGAATACGTCAGCAGATTAGATTTGTGTTAATTTTATACTCTCTATGGCAATATGTGGAAACTTATTTTGCAGAGTAGGACACTACTCTTAGTGTTTACAATCTTTTATGAAGAACTTGGAGGAGGAACCCGCCTTGCAATGCCGAAGACAATCTGCGCGCCGGACTCGTCGTCATTGAAGCCTGGTTCAGGGGCTACTGAGGGAGTCCTGGATTAGGGGGTGTCCGGATGGCCGGACTATACCTTCAGCCGGACTCCTGGACTATGAAGATACAAGATTGAAGACTTCGTCCCGTGTCCGGATGGGACTTTCCTTGGCGTGGAAGGCAAGCTTGGCGATGCGGATATTTAGATCTCCTACCATTGTAACCGACTTTGTGTAACCCTAACCCTCTCCGCTGTCTATATAAACTGGAGGGTTTTAGTCCGTAGGACAGAATCCCAACATACAACAATCATACCATAGGCTAGCTTCTAGGGTTTAGCCTCCTTGATCTCGTGGTAGATCTACTCTTGTACTACCCATATCATCAATATTAATCAAGCAGGACGTAGGGTTTTACCTCCATCAAGAGGGCCCGAACCTGGGTAAAACATTGTGTCCCTCGTCTCCTGTTACCATCCGCCTAGACGCACAGTTCGGGATCCCCTACCCGAGATCCGCCGGTTTTGACACCGACAATCACTAAAATAGAAAATGTAGAGTTTTGATCTTGAAGCTTGAGCCAATCCTTTGTCCTTAGCATATTGAAGGGGTTCCACATCCTCTAGTCCATGCCACTCCATTGTTGAACTTATCTGAAACATACTAGGTAAAAGTGTTAGTCCAACAAGAGATATGTTGACATTAATTACCAAAACCACCCAGGGAGCACTTGTGCTTTCAGCAGTAGTGAAGAGGCAAATCCTGAGGGAGCTTTATGCGGGAAAGCATAACAGGCGTATTAGGACCTGGAACGGCGGCTATCGATACCCATTTTGCAACCACAAGCTTCATGACGCATATCTAAGTGTTCTGGTGCGTGCAAGAGGACGGGCCGTTGGCTCCTTCAAGCAGAAGTATTCTTGCAGGGTGGCGCACGACGCGTACGCCGAGTACCTGGAGAAGCTTCAGGATCGTGCCGGCATGTGAGATGAGATGTGGGATTGAACTATGTACGCTTAAGTATGCTTAATGACGGTTGAACTATGTACTTATGGTTGAACTATGTTTGTGTACGTGTACGCTTATTATCTATGTCTGAGTATGTTTAATCTATGTTACTTATGTCTAACCGTGGGATATGGATACAATCAGTTTGGTTGATGGAATCTACCTCCGTCTTAGTTTATTGGTCCCCTTTGTAATTTGTGTTAAATTTTGACCAAAGGTTTAGCTGACAAAATGTTAGTGCATGTCAGCAAAAATTATATCGTTGGATGGGTATTTGAGCATAGTGTTCAATGATATAATTTTTGGTGACATGCATAAACATTTCTTAGTTAAATATTTGGTCAGCATTTGGTACAAATTACAAAGGGGACCAATAAACAAGGACGTAGGTAGTACGCCAATCACACACGGTTCCCAAAATTGAAACCGTGTGCAATGACTTTCATTTTGCCTGTTGCGTTAATCACACACGATTGGCTCTAGCAAACCGTTGCCTCCAAAATTCTTCGTGGGACAGAAAACCCTCACCACCCAATTCAAAAAAGAAAAAAGAAAACCCTCACCATACCCACGTCACAGAAACCCTCACCCCGCCTTCGGTCCCCATTCACACCTGCACAAGCTCCTCTACGTCTATGCATGGCACCGCCTATCGCGACGGTAACCACTTAGCTCGATGCCTGCCGCCGCCGCCAGGCTGCTGGCAAAGCCCACCGCATTTCGCCACTTCCTCTTGCCGCTGCCTATCGCCATCGAGTTTCTCGACGCTGCTCACGGTCGACCCAGCTCCGCTCCATTGGGGAATCTGCCGTACTGAGGGTTCTTTCTCATGGACAACAAGGTAACTAATTTAACGAGATATTATCTCATCTCTTATCCCAGTTCATCTGCCTCCTTTAATCACCCGACCAAAATCGCCGTGAATTCATTTTTATTCAAGCTGATTTGAGGGTTTTCTTCCGTTCATAGAGTGTACAGTGCGCGGACACATCAGGACCTTGCGGCCTCCGCCAGACATTCCATCTCACTGTACCAGATGACTTGAGGATGCGCGTGGTATGTTCAATCTCACCCTAAACCAGTTGGCATGGCCTACTTTCCTGAACATATTCTAAATATTGCTACATTTGGATAAAAGGTGCCACATGCACCATATACGTCAAAGGGGATTTTTCCCCTCTTCTTTCTATATTAGGCAAATTAATGATGTATTGTTCTTTAGATTACTCTCATATTTTCATGACATCATGTTTACCCTATCTGTTTAATTATAGATTTTTGTCCTTCGATTTCAACTGTTGTACAGTTCTTTCAATTTGGGCCCATATTTGCATGTTACCATATTTTCTTTAACAATCCTACCATTTTCTACAGCACGTCCCTTGCTATGCAACAAAATCTGTAGTGCACAATATTTCCCTTTACATAAATCAAGATTGCAGGGATTTCATACTGAACACAAACCATGGATTTACAATCGTTGCTACTATAAGACTTGATGAACGTGGTGACTCCTATTTTTGCACTGGCCTTTCGAAAGAAATTTCTAAGTTTTATGTACTGAAAGCTGGAACTATAATTGCACTACACATAAAAGGGCCTGGTCATGAGATATATGCTAACTTCCACGACGATGTCATCCGTCCAGACTTTGTTCGAAGTAAGTTTTCTTTTCAAGTATCTGCCTGTTGACTTACCCAGCAATATTAAATGAATTGTGTAGTATTTAATCAATCAATTGTTATTCCATTTTCTTACTGTATTCCTACCTAATAACTTCTAGTTAGCAATACACTTTTCTATTGTCCTGTTTTAACTAAATATTCCCTGTACTCCCACTTCTATCAGAAAGTGCCGCTGACAAGGAGACTCCAGAGGTGGAGAACGGGGTTGCCAACAAGCGGAGGCGGGGCGAGCAAGAACCGCAAGCGACTCCAGCAGGCCTAGACTTCATCAGCAACCTCCCCGATGATATGTTGACAATCATCATCTCCCTCCTCCCAATCAAATATGGGGCACGGACAACCGTCCTTTCCCGGTGGTGGCGCCCCCTATGGAACTCCACCCCACTCGACCTCATTGACACCCACGAGCTCTGCCATGGCTATCGCAAAAGCTTGAATGTGTTCTCCAAGATCCTTGGCAGTCACCTTGGCCCAACTAGAGGCCTTAGAATGGGCAAGTTCCATTCCAACAGCAAGGACCGAGCCAAGCTTGACAACTGGTTCCGATCCCCCGCCCTAGATTAGCTTGAGGAGCTCACTTCTGATGATGGGCATATGCGTTCGCTGTCAACGTCCGCGCTCCGCCTCGCGCCAACGTTGCGCGTCGCCAAGTTCAGGAACTGCCATCCCCCTAGTGACGCGCCCGCTCTTATTCTACCACGACTGAAGCACCTCGAGCTTGTCGCTGTCTGCCTCCCAAATGGTGATATGGAGCGCCTGCTCTGTGGCTGTACCGTAATCGAGTACCTTCGTCTTCAGGCGATCAATGGGTTGAGTAGCTTCCACATCACCTCCATGACTCTTTGGACTATTTATGTGTGTTGCTGGTGCGGCAGGAAGACAACAAAAGATGTGTACCACGGTATTGTCACTGAGGACACACCTGCACTTGAGAGATTACTTGTAGTTGATCAAGAAGGTCCAACAAGAATCAATGTCATTTCTGCGCCGAAATTGACAGTAGTGGGCTACTCGTCTGACAAATACTTCGAACTTGTTATTGGATCCACACCCGATCAGGTACAACAGCCGCCTTCTACATCTCCTTCTACAAATTAACATTATTTCTAATTTTGAAGATGTCTGTTCGTCTATCATCCAGAAAATGATTCCGACAAGCTTGACCCCGAAACTGCGCACAGTAAAGGTCTTGGCACTAGAATCTATTGGCCCCAACCTGGAGCAAGTTGTCAGTTTCCTTAGATGCTTTCCATGCCTGGAGAAGCTATATATCGAGGTGATGTTCCTTTCCTGTTAAATGTTAAACATAAGGGAGTTCAATTTGTGACACCTTTTTCCAAGTTTACAATGACAATGTACTACGATTTCTGAAGGATTCTTTTGGAGGATTTCAGTACATACATGTCCCCCCCCCCATATTGGTTGCTGATCCATATGGTTACTATCCATAAGCATTTATCCTTTGGATTCATCTGTACTAGTTTTCTTAGGGAACTTTTCATCCACTCCAATCTCTTGTGAAGAAGGCTACATTTTTCTACAATGTAATCAAATGCCCATGTTAATCATGTCAGATCCAAGATGGCATGTTAGTGCATTTTACAAATCCTGCAAACCAAATAGGCATGTAGTAGTGTTCAAAACTGCATGTAGGCACTAACACGCTTTCTTGTTTTGTAGATAAGATTAAGCCCAGTGGTGGATAATGTGATACAATATAACAATCATGTCGAATGCCTAGATCTGCATCTCTCATAAACTACTTTGAACTCCTACCGAGGGACCTTACCGGATATTATATTCGCCAGGTTCTTTGTTTTGAGAGCAAAGGTGCTGAAGGTAATGAGGTTTTCCCTACATTTATTTCGCAAAAATGAATGGTTTGTTGATCAGCGCCGGCGCCTGCGACAGAATGGAATAGGCTCCAAAATTTCTGAATTTCATTTTGGAACTTCAGATGACAGAGTAATCGGAAGTCATCGTGTCAACCCCATACATGATTTCTTAGTGGCTGACCCCTTTGCAAAAATTATGAGGTTTCGAAACCAGACTTAGAAGTGGTAATATTAGTTTGAACCTCTCTGATATCCATGTTCAGCGGATCAGCGCGAGCGTCTGCAGCTGATGAGCTGAATTTCATTTCTAATATCAGTTTGAAACTTGTAATCTTCGAATTTGAGCCATATAACTCTGGAATTTGAACCTTGTAATATTTCGAGCTTTTGTGGTACAATCGTTGAAATGGCATCGTATGAGACTCGTATATTGGTAGCACTATTTTGACCTTAATATGCAATGGTCTTAGATTTTATTAACCATTCTCGAATATGTTTACCTTGCCGGTCTCACATCACACGATTTGTATAGCTAACTCGACTGCGATCTTCGACATTATTGCACACAGTTGGTTTCCTCAACTGTGTGCCCTGTAGAGCGCATAATTAATTATCGCACTCGAGTGTCCATCATCACACTTCTGTGTAACTTTGACCTCATCACCCACGGGTAAAATTATGACTGAAGTCATTCCACACACTTCATTTTTACAAAGCTTTTTGCCAATAAACGCCCAAGATTTGTCCCTCTTCTAGCCAAGGCATGGCCAAACTAGCCGGGCGGGACGCTAGTGCGGTAAACTGCACGGTAGTGCGGGAACAGGCTCACCGACAATACATTTGGTGCCTCTTCGAGCCCACGCGTGGTCAAACGAAACGCGTGCGGTGCGGTGTTGTCAAGCATGCACTGAAATCCTCCGCTATGAACGCAGTGACAAGACGTGACGATTACAGGCGGGCCGACCCCCATTTATTACAGTGGCCATTTAACCCTTGTGTCTCTTCAACCTTTCGATCACGCCCCACCATTGCAAGAAGCACACCCACCACGAGAAATTCTTAGAGGGTATCCTGCGCGGCTCCAATGGCGTTCCAAGCGGTTGCCGATGACGAGCAACAGTTCACCATGCACGCCGTGGTGGACACCCCCCAGAAGGTTCACGGACCTCTCAGTGGTGTACACCAATGACCCGGTCTACCACTACTGCCTGGCCACAAGGACTTGCAAGCGTTTCGCCAGGTTTGTCAATAGCCCCACTACATGTTCGCTATGGTGGACATCACCAACGATGTAAAGGCGTTCGAGAATTCGGGCATCGCCTACCAGAATCTTGTCGACATCCAGGGCCAATACAAGATCCGGGGGAGCAAGGAGCATGAGAAGGACTCACTGGTTCACCTCGCCGAGGCCATCATTGACCCCGACTACAGAGATATGAAGGATTCCTTCAACAAGGACAAGCTTGCCTGACACTCGGCCTGGATGGAGATACTCGACAAAGCTGACGTCGTGTACGCGGCCAAGGAGGCGTAAACGAGTTACGACATGTACAGGCGGATCGTTGACATGAGGAAGTGCCTCCTTCCCCAAAATGGCCAGGGATCCAGCCGGAAGCAGAGCAATGGCAAGCGTCGTCACAACAATAAGTAGATGATTAGATCCTCGTTTCTCCTAGTTTAGTATGCATGTAATTGCTTACTTTGGTGTGAGGAAATATTATACGTGTAGTAACTTGTGTAATTGTATGCTTAATTTGATTATGCAATATATGTTGTCTTTTTAAGTATATATGTTGATGCTCTGTAGACAGACCTTATATGTTGTGCGGACAAAGAAAATCACATCGCACACGGACTAAACAATGGAACCCGTCGGTGAAGTTTTCATTAATCACTCACAATTGTATACCAGCAATCATTTGCTCACAACACACACGGCTTGTTAACATGAATCATCTATGTTGTTATAGGTCTTCCCACACGTTTTCGATTACAGACCTGTTTTCCGCGCATCACACACATCTTGTTATATTGAACCGTTTTTGTTCTCTTGGCTCAAAGCAAACAATTCATCCGAGTGAACCGCATGCCGTATATCGCACACACCTTGATCTGTCTGACCGTTTCTTTTGTGTTGCCTAATCACAAATAGTTTATTTGAGTGAACCGTATGATGTATATCGCACACACCTTTTCATCTGGCTGCCCGTTTCTTTTGTTCCTCCTCATCGCAAACAGTTAATTGAACTGAACTGTATGCCCTAGATCACACATGCAACTAAAATTTAAACCGTGTTTGATGCATTCGCCATCGCAAACGTTTTGCACCTTTTTGACGTTTTTTTACACCATCGTTTGCGATTTTATTGCATCGCACACAGTTTCGTCGAAGGGCCTCTGATCGTAGTGTCGCGTTAGAAGCATCCTGCAGTAGTGGAAGGGCTTACCACTTGCTGCAAACTCCCACACCGGGGAGCCCATTAGCCCAAACACGCGAATCAAGAATAACCGTCAGTTACACAGATGATCTAAGAATTGAGTGTAGACTCTAGGGTTCGTTGTCTATCGACTAACCATGCATGGGCTTATATATGATAGGCCCTAGCTTTACAAGTTCTTAGCCGATTAGGGTCGTAGAGGAGTCCTCCTGGACACAGGTCGCCTTATTGTGTACTCCAAGTCCTCTGGGTCCTTCTCTTGTTGGGCCCATATGTCGGGCTGACAACTTAGGGCACAAATGGACTTAGGGGCCTTAGGCCGTCCTACTAAGACCAGCTTTCGGTATGGTAAGGCACCGTTGGCCGTAACACCGTCAAACATCAACCTACCTTCACCATGTAATGTGCGACATAGATGCATGAAACAAACCTAGGGGAAGAAAAGGAAAAGCTTTCTTATACTAAGAAGAAAAGTAGAAAATGCCAAAAGGCGTTAGTTTTGAACAATTGGACAACACTCACCTTGGTTTGAGATGATTAGTGGGACTCTAGAGACCTAAGTTCCAATCCCACATAAAGCATGCGATTTTTCACTCAAAATTAATTCTTGTGCGAGTACCTGGTAGGAAAAACCAGACATGAACTAGCACAAAAAAGGAGGGCAAAGGCCAAACGACACGCCGTGCAAAAAAGCGGGACATGTGGGCGTTGAGTTTTGGATCTATTCCTAAATGCACAACTTTCACAAGTTTTTCAAAAAGGGGCGCTTCATTACTTACAAGGTTTAAGCATTACACCCGACCTCTACATAACTAAGATGCACACAGCTAAACAAAGTCCTCTCGCATGAACAAAAAATAAAAAGGCGGAATACAAAGATAGAGTCTGTATAACGCCTAAAGCGGAGGTGGGTCAATCCTAAGATCATGTTTTCACCCATGTTGGATAAAAGTATCCATCGTCGTATCCTCCAATCGTGTACACACCTCCGTAAATATGTCTCGATTCTCCACGCGTTGTAGAGAGGACCATAAACGAAGAGTCTCGGTACATCTGTAGATAACCTGCATTAGAGAAGAACTTTATCATTATAAACCTTATCATTTCTACATAGCCAAAGCGACCAAATAAAAGCAAGTGCTCCCACCCTAAGAAGAGTTCTAAACCTATGATCAATCCCATGTAACCAGTTGCCAAATATATTAGCAACACTACAAGGAGGATACAAGACAGAAGCTATCTGGATGACTGACCATATAGACCGAGCCAATTTGCATTGGAAGAATAAATGTTTTATTGTCTCATCATGATGACAAAAAACACATCGCGGACTTCCATACCAATTCCTCTTGATAAGGTTATCTTTAGCAAGAATGACTCTGCGACGAAGATACCATGCAAATATTTTATTCTTAAGAGGTATCTTCATCTTCCAGATCTTGTTATTATCAACTGGTACATCAGACTGGATTAACGCTCTATACATAGACACCACTTAGAATTGTCCATTCCCTTGTAGGTTCCACCGAAATACATCAGACCCATATGAACCGTGGACAACCGTTGAAGCATGATGTACCATGATTGGAGTCTGGGTCCAATTAAATCTCTTCTGAACATCACATTTGGCGGAAATGATTCCATAACAGTGGCAACAATATCGCCCTTGTGGCGCACAATATTGTATAGAGCCGGATATTGTTCCCGAAGTGTGGCATTTCCTAGCCACTTGTCCTCCTAGAATCTAATTTCCGAGCCGTCCTTAATCTAGAAGGATCCATAGGATAAGAAATATTTCTTCATAGCCATTAGACCCGCCCAAAAGTGAGAATCCTCAGGCTTCCAATATATTTGAGATACTACCTTGGAGCCCACATATTTCCTCCTCAGGAGGTTTGCCATACACCATTTTCGGACAGTAATTTAAATAACCATTTGCCGAGGAGGGCCCTATTCTTAATCTCAAGGTCATGAATGCCCAACCAGCCTTGTCTTTGGGATGGCAAACCACACTCCATTTAGCCAGTCAATATTTCTTTCGCTTGCTATCTCCTTGCCAAAAGAATCTTGATCGAAAATAATCCAATATATGTAAAACTCCTTTTGGCAACTGGAAGAAGGAAATCATATATAGTATCATATTACTTAGTACTGAGTTTATGAGGACCAATCTTCCACCCAGAGACATCAGCTTACCTTTCCAACTGCTAAGTCTTTTTTGCAGTCTCTCCTCGACGTGTTTCCATTCAGCATTTGTGAGTCTCCGATAATGTATCGTATCCCCAAATATGTGATCGAAAACTGGCCCAACCCACATCCGAACAGTTCAGCGTACAGGTGGGCCTCGTCTTGAGCCTCGCCAAAACAAAACATTTCACTTTTATGAAAATTGATCTTCAGACCTGAGAGTTGCTCGAATGCTGATAAAATTAGTTTCAGATTTCTCGCTTTCTCGAGGTCATGATCCATGAAGAGAATCTTCGTCGGCATATTGAAGTATAGAGAGACCACCATGAACTAGATGACTTACTACCCCATCAATTTGGCCATCAACCTTGGCACGCTCAATCATAACCGCTAGCATATCCACCACTATATTGAATAGCATGGGCGATACCGAGTTACCTTGTCGCAATCCCTTCTTTGTTTGGAAATAGTGTCCAACGTCATCATTAACCTTAATAGCAACACTACCTCCAGAAATGTAACGCCCCCGATGTTACTTGCCATATTTGTAATCCAACTCTTGCCATTTCCGGCTATGTGTTATGATATTTCCTCCGTGGTTGGGTTCTCTCCGTTTTGCATTTTGGTCATGTCATGCTTTTCATATCATGTCATCATGTGCATCGCATTCGCATACGCATTCGTCTCATAAATCCGAGCATTTTCCCCGTTGTCCGTTTTGCAATCCGGCGCTCCTATGTCTCCCGGCGTCCTCTTTTACATTTCTTCGTGAGCGGGTATTAAACATTCTCGGAATGGACCGAGGTTTGACATGTGGCCTTGGTATAGCACCGGTAGACCGCCTGTCAAGTTTCGGGTCAATCGGAGTTCGTTTGGTACTCCAACGGTTAACCGGGTAACCGTGGAGGCCTCGTGTGTGTTACAGCCCAACACCCCTTCAAAACAGCCCAATAACCCATCTAAGTCACTCCCATGTCCTCCGCCGTTCGATCACGATCGCGTGGGCGAAAACCGCACTCCGTTTGGAGCCTCCTAGCTCCTCCTATCTATAAAAACGTCCTCCCCTTCCAAATCTGAGAGAGTATCACCGAAACCCTAATTTTTCTCCTCGATCCGCGCGCCTCTCTCTCCTGCCCGCCGCCGGCGCGCCCGGGCCAGTGGGAGCGCGCCACGTGTCGCCTCTCCGCCGCCCGTACCGCGCCACCGCGCCGGCCCGCCAGGCCCGCGTCGGGCCCGCCGGCCCGGTCCGCCGCCACCGCCGCCGGCGGAGCTCCCGCGCCTCCCTCCGCCGCTCCCGCGCGCCCGCGCCGCCTCGACCTCCTCCCGTCGCCGCCCCGCCGCCGCGCCGGTCGCGCCGCGCCGCCCCGAGCCGCCCCGCCGCCGCCGCCGCGCGCCGCGCCGCCCCGAGCCGCCTAGCGTCGCCGCCGCCGCGCTAGCGCCGCCCCGAGCCGCCCTGCCGCCTCGCGCCGCCGCCCCGGCACCGGATCCGCCCGGATCCGGCCGGATCCATCTCTTCCGCGCCTCCCCCGCGCTGCTCCGGCGAGAACTCCGGCGGTCCTCGAACTCCGCGCCACCGTTGACTTCTTCCCCCTCTTTTTCTCTAAGTCCCCAACTTTGCATATTATCATCAGTTCTTCTACATGCCATAACTTTGCATCTGTAGCTCCGATTCGCGCGTATAATATGTCATTTTGTTCGTCTCGAAGAGTAGATCATTTTGTTCCATTGCATCATTTTATTTTGAAGTCATCTTGATGCCCGAAATGCTGTTAGAAGAGGGCTAGTTGATGTTTATTGCTGGATCTTATCTGAACATGCACTTTTGCCATTTTTGCCATGATTGATGTGTACCTCCTATGAGGTTGAGCTATATATGTGTTTTGTAATATGACATGTTACCTTTCCAGGGAATTTTGCTATGTATTTTTGTGATGCTTGAGTTGGCTAGAAATTGCATGCAAAGTAGGGATGATGATATTGCTGTTTTCAGAGACTTAGTGATTTCACTAAGTCCCTGACTTTTGTTATTATCATGCCATGTGTTCTTGTTGTTCCCGAGAGATCTATGCTTAATTTGAGTGTGGTCAGTAAGGGAGTTTTGAACTTGAGTATTTGCTTAATCCATCCATGCCCTTGTTTGCATTTATGGAGTGCCATAGCTTGAGTCAATCGAGCTCTACTGTTGCTTCAAAATGTTGCTGGCAGATTGTTTACATGTTATTCGATTTTGCCAAGCTTGGTGTAGTTGATCCTTGCATGATATGATGTTATTCTTGCCATGTATTGTTACTATGCCATGTCTTCTTGATGTATGTATGCTTAGTTTATCATGTGTTGCTCTGTAGCGAGTGCATCGAGCTCACAAACATGCCTAGTCGTTAACAGTTGTCTGCCATGTCCAGTTTTCTGCTAAGTCTGAAACCTGTAACGAAACTTGCTTAATTGACATGGGTGTAATCATATTTTCTGACCCTTTTTGGCTTATGGTCAGTAAGGGACTTTTGTCAAGTGCTATGATTAGATTCATGCCATGCCTCTCTTTGCTATGTTCTGAACCTGTAGCATGTTGTTTCGATGCTATGAACACGTCATCCTGATGTTGTTTTCCTGACTTGTTGTTATTTCTCTAAGTCTGTGGATCTGTTATTAGTTGTACTTTTGCCATGCTTGTTTGAACCTGTTATGATGTGAATTAGCCGTAGCTCAGTGTTCATCTTTTGTCGTGCATCTTGAGTAGATTACTTTCATATGCTTTGTTGCCATATTTGGGTGCAGTAGATTAACTATTTGTTGCTTGCTAAGTAGCATCATGCTGTTTATGGCAGATTCGGGTCATTCTTGTTTTGCTCGCCATTTGCAAACCGTGCATCCGATTCCGGTGATCTTTATATCGATTTCAACCAAAATCACCTCATCTATCCAGTGGCATGCTTGGTTTGCCAAGATTATGCCCTGTTCATCCTTGTCTTTCCGGAGCATGCATACGCATTGCATATCACCTCTCGCATATCATGCCATGCTTTGCATCATGTTGATTGCGCATTGCATCGTGGTTGATATTGGTTCCTTTGCTTGTTCTCTTGTCTTGGGTAGAGCCGGGAGACGAGTACGTGAACGAGGAACCTGTTGAGAACGTTTACGAGGACCAAGCTTTCGACAACTCTGAGAACCTTGCAGGCAAGATGACCATACCCTCGAAATCACTTCTATCTTTGCTAGCTATTTTGCTCGCTCTTTTGCTATGCCTATGCTGCGATACCTACCACTTGCTATATCATGCCTCCTATATTGCCATGTCAGCCCCTAACCATCCATGTCCTAGCAAACCGTTGTTTGGCTATGTTACCGCTTTTGCTCAGCCCCTCTTATAGCGTTGTTAGTTGCAGGTGAAGATGAAGTTTGTTCCTTGTTGGAACATGATCTTGTTGTTCCTTGTTGGAATATGTTTACTTGTTGGGATATCACAGTACCTCTTATTTAATTAATGCATCTATATACTTGGTAAAGGGTGGAAGGCTCGGCCTTATGCCTGGTGTTTTGTTCCACTCTTGCCACCCTAGTTTCCGTCATACCGGTGTTATGTTCCCGGAGTTTGCGTTCCTTACACGGTTGGGTGATTTATGGGACCCCCTTGACAGTTCGCTTTGAATAAGACTTTTCCAGCAAGGCCCAACATTGGTTTTACCATTCGCCACCTAGCCTTTTTCCCTTGGGTTCTGCAGACTCAAGGGTCATCTTTATTTTAACCCCCGGGCCAGTTCTCCTTCGATTGCTGGTCCAAACCGTCAGCCGCCGGTGGCCACCAGGGGCAACTCTGGGTTCGCCTACCGGAAGTTTGGACAATCCGGATGTGCCCTGAGACCGAGATATGTGCAGCTCCTATCAGGATTTGTCGGCACAATCGGGCGGTTTTGCTGGACTTGTTTTATTGCTGTTGAAATGTCTTGTAGTCCGGGATTCCGAGATTGATCGGGTCTTCCCGGTAGAAGGAATATCCTTCGTTGACCGTGAGAGCTTATCATGGGCTAAGTTGGGACACCCCTGCAGGGTATTATCTTTCGAAAGCCGTGCCCGCGGTTATGAGGCAGATGGGAATTTGTTGATGTCCGGTTGTAGAAAACCCGAAGTTGACCTTAACTAAAACACATCAACCGCGTGTGTAACCGTGATGGTCTCTTCTCGGCGGGGTCCGGGAAGTGAACACGGTTGTTGGAGTTATGCTTGACGTAGGTTGTTTCAGGATCACTTCTTGATCACTTCTAGCTTCTCGACCGTGCTTTGCCTTCTCTTCTCGCTCTCTTTTGCGCTGTAGTCAACACATGCTAGCCGCTTGCTGCAGCTCCACCTCATAAACCCCTTTCCCACCTTTAAGCTTAAATAGTCTTGATCTCGCGGGTGTGAGATTGCTGAGTCCCCGTGACTCACAGATATTATCACCTCAGTTGCAGGTACCAACGATGTCAGTGCTGATGGCGCGACCGAGCTCACTTGGGAGTTCGACGAGGAACGTGGCCGTTACTATGTTTCTTTTCCAGATGATCAGTAGTGGAGCCCAGTTGGGTGATCCGGGGATCTGTTTAGCATTTGGGGTAGTCTTCTTTCATTTTGGTGCCGTAGTCGGACCTTGAGTGTATTCTGCTTGATGGATGTTATTTATGCACTTGTGTGAAGTGGCGATTGTAAGCCAACTATGTATCTTTCCCCTTTATTTATTACATGGATTGTGTGAAGATTACCTCACTTGCGACATTGCTTTCAATGCGGTTATGCCTCTAAATCGTGCCTCGACACGTGGGAGTTATAGCCGCATCGAGGGCGTTACAAGTTGGTAATCAGAGCCTTTCCCGACCTTAGGAGCCCCCACTGTTTGATCGTCTTTAGTGGCCGAGTTGTGTCTAGAAAAATGTTTTGAGTCATTTAGGAATTATATATCGGAGAGTTTAGGAATTCTTTTTACTCCCCAGTCCCTTCGACCTTCTGGTGAGGCATCCTGACGTAGAGTTTTGACTCTTCTCTTCTCAAATTTCACTAAAAAAAATTTTAGGTTCACGCGGGTATATTACAATCGTTCCGATGGTTTTATGATGACAACATTGTCTTGGTTGCCTCCTGACATTTAGGGGTTGTGGCAGTGTCCCGGGGAGTTGAGCTCCGAGGTGTTGTCGTCATAATCTTATCGTTGCGGTTTTGGAATACCTGAGTTTAGTACGACCGACATCGAAAATCTCTTTTGTACAGTTGTTGGTGAGATAACCTGATAGCCCAGTACTGTGGCGAGTGCAGGGGTATTGCCATGACTTGTATAACGGATGTGTTTTCGAAGGTTGAGGTAGACGATTTCCGAAGGTTTCTTGGTTATGTGTTGAAGGATGGATACAGCTGGTTGTAGGATTTGCTAGTTTGGGTGCGATATTATGCTTCCCCTGTATCCCCAACACCTGATTGCATAACCAGAAAGTTTCGGGAGTTTATAGGTGGGAATTCTTGTAGCTCTAGTATTTTCTTCCGCAGATATTTGGTTTGTGATTGGGTAATCCTTACCAAGTATTTGTTCATATCCGTACCTTGTTGATTTTATTCCTTACCATGTTCTAAGTGGCTTCTCAGCTTTGGAAGTGTGATGATTTACATTGGAATTCATTCGTTCATTCTCGTTCGAATGTTAATTGTGAAGACTATATGTTGCAATTTCGTTCCTTTGATTCAGCTTCAATATATCTCTGTCAAGATGCTAATGGATGTCACCCTCTTCAGGATGGCTCCGCCTACTCGTCTGAATCCGGAACGCAATGATGGAGATCAGGCTAACCCTCCGCCTCCACCTCCGCCTCCGGAAGCTTGGCAGGCCCTGATGACTGCTACAAATGCCAATGCTCAGATTCTGATTCAGCTCTTGCAAGATCGCAACCAAGGTCAAGCTAATCAAGAGAATCAAGGCCAAGGCAACAATCAGCCGCATTTCGCTTCACTGAACCAGTTCCTTGCTAATCAGCCGAAAACCTTCAGCTACTGTGTCGAGGCCACAGACGCAGATGATTGGCTCGTGGACATAAGCAAGCATTTCGAGTGCAGCAATGTCAGACCTGAGGACTTTGTCAAGTTTGCCTCTTTTCAACTCAAAGATCAAGCTGCTGAGTGGTTCCAACAATACAAAGATTCCAGAGGAGGTCGTGTGATCACTTGGGATGATTTCCGCCGTGACTTCAAATCGCACCACATTCCAGAAAGTGTTGTTGAGCTTAAGCGTGAGGAATTCCGCAATCTCAAGCAAGGCAACATGACTGTCTATCAATACAACACTCAGTTCCAGAAGCTTTCTCGTTTTGCAAGGCAAGACATCCCTGATGAGAAGAGTATGATCTACCAGTTCAGGCGTGGTCTCAGAGAAGATCTGCAGCTTGCTCTCGTGCTTTTCGAGCCATTAAAGTATGATGAATTCTACAACATGGCACTGAAACAAGAAGCTGCTCAGCTCAAGTGTGAGGCTTCTAAGAAGAGAGTCAGAGACGCAGTTCAGTCTTCTTCTTCATCACTTGTGGCAGCTAAGCAACAGAAGTTCTGGTTGCCTCCTCCTCCTCCGTTCCGTCAGCCTTATCAGCAGAAGAACGCAAGTGGCCGTGGATCTTCCCACCCACCCAACCCTGGTTATCAGAACAAGTCTCAGAACCAAGCTCCAAGGCCAAGTGCTCCTTACCATCGTCCGCTCTCAGAAGTGACTTGTAACAAATGCCAGCAAAAGGGTCACTATGCGAACAAGTGCTTCAACCAGAGGCGCCTTCCGCCTCCTCCTCCTGTGAAATCTTCCAGTAATGCAGTGGTTAAGCATAATTCCAAGTATGCCAAGGTGAACATGTTGAATGCAGCTCAAGCAGAGGATTCTTCTGAAGTGATCATGGGTAATCTTCCTGTTAATGATATTCCTGCAAAAGTCTTATTTGATACTGGTGCATCACATTGTTTCATCTCAAAGCCTTTTGCATCGATGCATGAATTGCCTATCCAAGGTTTGCCTAAATCCTTATCAGTTGTCTCTCCGGCTAAATGCATGAATGCAAGTTATATGGTTCCGGATGTCTCTATCAAGATGGGTGACTATAAATTTCTATCTTCTCCAATGGTGCTTGGTGATTCTGATATTGATCTTATTCTCGGGATGGACTGGCTTTCTAAGCACAAGGCTCAGCTTGAGTGTGCTGCCAGGGAAATCAAATTGACTCACACTTCGAACGATGTGATCATCTATGCTTCTCGTGATGATACCATTCGGTTGTTTTCTCTCAATGAGATGGGTGAAATGGAGGCTATCTCTCAGATTCCAGTCGTATGTGAGTACCAAGATGTTTTTCCAGAAGAGCTTCCGGGTATGCCTCCCCGTCGGCCAGTTGAATTCGTTATTGAGCTTGAGCCTGGCACGGAACCCGTTTGCAAGCGTCCTTACAAGCTTGGACCAGATGAGCTCAAGGAATTGAAAATTCAACTCGATAAACAAGAACGTCTGGGTCTGATCAGACCAAGTTCTTCTCCTTGGGGTTGTGGTGTTCTTTTTGTCAAGAAGAAGGATGGCACGGACCGACTTTGTGTCGATTACCGTCCATTGAACAAGAAGACTATCAAGAACAAGTACCCACTTCCCAACATCAATGAGCTATTTGAGCAACTCAAAGGTGCTAAGGTGTTCTCCAAGCTTGACCTTCGTATGGGTTATCACCAGATTCGCATTCGTGAAGAAGATATTCCCAAGACAGCATTCAGAACAAGCTTTGGTTCTTATGAATATACTGTCATGTCTTTCGGCCTCGTCAATGCTCCTCCGTATTTCACTCGCTTGATGAATTTCATCTTCAACCCCTACATCAACGAATTTGTCTTGGTCTATCTCGATGATATTTTGGTCTTCTCCAAGAATAAGAAGGATCATGCCGAACATTTGCGGTTGGTACTCGACAAGCTCAGAGAGTATCAATTATATGTGAAGTTCTCCAAATGTGAATTTTGGGTTGATGAAGTTCTTTATCTTGGTCATATCATCTCTGCCAAGGGCATCGCTGTTAATCCAGAGAGGGTGTCTGCAGTTTTGAATTGGAATCCTCCTCAAAATGTCAAGCAGCTTCGCAGTTTCCTTGGACTTGCAAGCTATTGCAGAAGATTCGTTGAGAATTTCTCCAAGATTGCCAAGCCTCTTTCCAACCTCCTCCAGAAGCATGTGAAATATGTCTGGTCTCCTGAGTGTGACGTTGCCTTCAACACTCTCAAAGAGAAACTCGTCACTGCTCCAGTTCTGACTCCTCCTGATGAATCCAAGCCTTATGAAGTATTCTGTGATGCTTCTCTCCAGGGCCTCGGTGCTGTGTTAATGCAAGAGAAGAAGGTTGTTGCCTATACCTCTCGCCAGTTAAAGCCCAATGAAAGGAACTACCCCACTCACGATCTTGAGTTGGCGGCAGTTGTCCACGCACTAATAACATGGAGACATCTCCTGTTGGGAAGGAAAGTGGACATTTTCACAGATCACAAGAGTCTCAAGTATATCTTCACTCAGCCTCATCTCAACCTCAGGCAAACTCGATGGGTCGAAATGATTCAAGAGTATAATCCGAGTATTGAATACACTCCAGGCAAGGCTAATGTGGTTGCAGACGCTTTGAGCAGAAAGGCTTACTGCAACAGCTTAATCCTCAAGCCTTTTCAACCGGATCTCTGTGAGGCTTTTCGCAAGTTGAATCTCCAAGTTGTTCCTCAAGGTGTTCTTGCCAACCTCATTGTCTCTCCTACTTTGGAAGATCAGATTCGTGAGGCACAATTGTTGGATACCATGGTGAAGAAGGTGAAACGTGGTATTGAAAAGAGCATCACCAAATACAAGTGCTATCGAGTTGATGACAGAGATACTCTTTTCTTCGAGGACCGGATCGTGGTTCCAAAGGGTGATCTTCGTAAAGTCATTATGAATGAAGCGCACAATTCTCTTCTGTCTATTCATCCTGGAAGTTCGAAGATGTACCATGACCTCAAGCAGTCGTATTGGTGGACTCGAATGAAGCGTGAGATCGCTCAATTCGTGAATGAGTGTGATGTCTGCAGAAGGGTGAAAGCAGAACACCAACGACCAGCTGGTCTTCTCCAACCTCTTGCTATTCCAGAATGGAAGTTCGATCATATCGAAATGGACTTCGTGACTGGTTTTCCTAAGTCCAAGCGTGGAAATGATGCTATCTTCGTCGTCATCGACAAGCTCACCAAAGTGGCTCATTTTCTTCCTATCAAAGAGTCTATCACAGCAGCGCAGCTGGCAGAGCTCTACACCTCCAGAATTGTCTCGTTGCACGGCATTCCACAATTGATCTCTTCAGACCGTGGCAGCATCTTTACCTCCAAGTTTTGGGATTCTTTTCAGAAGGCCATGGGCACCAACATCCGCTTCAGCACAGCGTTCCACCCTCAGACTAGTGGACAAGTCGAGCGTGTCAATCAAATTCTTGAAGATATGCTCAGAGCCTGTGTTATCTCTTTCGGCATGAAGTGGGAGGATTGTCTTCCTTATGCCGAGTTCTCTTACAACAACAGCTTTCAAGCCAGCTCGGGCAAAGCCCCATTCGAGATCCTCTATGGCAGGAAGTGCCGTACTCCTCTTAACTGGTCCGAAACCGGTGAACGCCAATTGCTCGGCAATGATTTGATCTCAGAGGCTGAGGCCATGTGCAAGGTGATTCGTGAGAACCTCAAAGCAGCGCAGTCGCGCCAGAAGAGCTATTACGACAGCAAACACCGTGATGTGGCATTCGAGATCGGAGACCATGTTTACCTCCGTGTCTCGCCAATGAAAGGAACTCGTCGCTTCGGTATCAAGGGGAAACTTGCTCCCAGATACGTGGGTCCCTTCAAGATCATCGGCAAACGAGGTGATCTAGCCTATCAACTTGAGCTTCCCTCTAACTTTGCAAATGTGCACGATGTCTTCCACGTGTCACAGCTTCGCAAGTGCTTCAAGACGCCTGAGCGCACCATCAACTTCGAAGAGATTGATCTTCAAGAAGATTTGTCGTATCATGAGCATCCAGTTGCTATTCTTGAAACAACTGAGCGCAAGACTCGCAACAAGTCAATCAAATTCCTCAAAGTGAAATGGTCACATCATTCAGACCGAGAGGCCACCTGGGAGCGTGAAGACCACCTACGTTCCGAGTATCCGGAGTTCTTTCAGTCCTAGATCTCGGGACGAGATCCTCTCGTAGTGGTGGTGTGTTGTAACGCCCCCGATGTTACTTGCCATATTTGTAATCCAACTCTTGCCATTTCCGGCTATGTGTTATGATATTTCCTCCGTGGTTGGGTTCTCTCCGTTTTGCATTTTGGTCATGTCATGCTTTTCATATCATGTCATCATGTGCATCGCATTCGCATACGCATTCGTCTCATAAATCCGAGCATTTTCCCCGTTGTCCGTTTTGCAATCCGGCGCTCCTATGTCTCCCGGCGTCCTCTTTTACATTTCTTCGTGAGCGGGTATTAAACATTCTCGGAATGGACCGAGGTTTGACATGTGGCCTTGGTATAGCACCGGTAGACCGCCTGTCAAGTTTCGGGTCAATCGGAGTTCGTTTGGTACTCCAACGGTTAACCGGGTAACCGTGGAGGCCTCGTGTGTGTTACAGCCCAACACCCCTTCAAAACAGCCCAATAACCCATCTAAGTCACTCCCATGTCCTCCGCCGTTCGATCACGATCGCGTGGGCGAAAACCGCACTCCGTTTGGAGCCTCCTAGCTCCTCCTATCTATAAAAACGTCCTCCCCTTCCAAATCTGAGAGAGTATCACCGAAACCCTAATTTTTCTCCTCGATCCGCGCGCCTCTCTCTCCTGCCCGCCGCCGGCGCGCCCGGGCCAGTGGGAGCGCGCCACGTGTCGCCTCTCCGCCGCCCGTACCGCGCCACCGCGCCGGCCCGCCAGGCCCGCGTCGGGCCCGCCGGCCCGGTCCGCCGCCACCGCCGCCGGCGGAGCTCCCGCGCCTCCCTCCGCCGCTCCCGCGCGCCCGCGCCGCCTCGACCTCCTCCCGTCGCCGCCCCGCCGCCGCGCCGGTCGCGCCGCGCCGCCCCGAGCCGCCCCGCCGCCGCCGCCGCGCGCCGCGCCGCCCCGAGCCGCCTAGCGTCGCCGCCGCCGCGCTAGCGCCGCCCCGAGCCGCCCCGCCGCCTCGCGCCGCCGCCCCGGCACCGGATCCGCCCGGATCCGGCCGGATCCATCTCTTCCGCGCCTCCCCCGCGCTGCTCCGGCGAGAACTCCGGCGGTCCTCGAACTCCGCGCCACCGTTGACTTCTTCCCCCTCTTTTTCTCTAAGTCCCCAACTTTGCATATTATCATCAGTTCTTCTACATGCCATAACTTTGCATCTGTAGCTCCGATTCGCGCGTATAATATGTCATTTTGTTCGTCTCGAAGAGTAGATCATTTTGTTCCATTGCATCATTTTATTTTGAAGTCATCTTGATGCCCGAAATGCTGTTAGAAGAGGGCTAGTTGATGTTTATTGCTGGATCTTATCTGAACATGCACTTTTGCCATTTTTGCCATGATTGATGTGTACCTCCTATGAGGTTGAGCTATATATGTGTTTTGTAATATGCCATGTTACCTTTCCAGGGAATTTTGCTATGTATTTTTGTGATGCTTGAGTTGGCTAGAAATTGCATGCAAAGTAGGGATGATGATATTGCTGTTTTCAGAGACTTAGTGATTTCACTAAGTCCCTGACTTTTGTTATTATCATGCCATGTGTTCTTGTTGTTTCCGAGAGATCTATGCTTAATTTGAGTGTGGTCAGTAAGGGAGTTTTGAACTTGAGTATTTGCTTAATCCATCCATGCCCTTGTTTGCATTTATGGAGTGCCATAGCTTGAGTCAATCGAGCTCTACTGTTGCTTCAAAATGTTGCTGGCAGATTGTTTACATGTTATTCGATTTTGCCAAGCTTGGTGTAGTTGATCCTTGCATGATATGATGTTATTCTTGCCATGTATTGTTACTATGCCATGTCTTCTTGATGTATGTATGCTTAGTTTATCATGTGTTGCTCTGTAGCGAGTGCATCGAGCTCACAAACATGCCTAGTCGTTAACAGTTGTCTGCCATGTCCAGTTTTCTGCTAAGTCTGAAACCTGTAACGAAACTTGCTTAATTGACATGGGTGTAATCATATTTTCTGACCCTTTTTGGCTTATGGTCAGTAAGGGACTTTTGTCAAGTGCTATGATTAGATTCATGCCATGCCTCTCTTTGCTATGTTCTGAACCTGTAGCATGTTGTTTCGATGCTATGAACACGTCATCCTGATGTTGTTTTCCTGACTTGTTGTTATTTCTCTAAGTCTGTGGATCTGTTATTAGTTGTACTTTTGCCATGCTTGTTTGAACCTGTTATGATGTGAATTAGCCGTAGCTCAGTGTTCATCTTTTGTCGTGCATCTTGAGTAGATTACTTTCATATGCTTTGTTGCCATATTTGGGTGCAGTAGCTTAACTATTTGTTGCTTGCTAAGTAGCATCATGCTGTTTATGGCAGATTCGGGTCATTCTTGTTTTGCTCGCCATTTGCAAACCGTGCATCCGATTCCGGTGATCTTTATATCGATTTCAACCAAAATCACCTCATCTATCCAGTGGCATGCTTGGTTTGCCAAGATTATGCCCTGTTCATCCTTGTCTTTCCGGAGCATGCATACGCATTGCATATCACCTCTCGCATATCATGCCATGCTTTGCATCATGTTGATTGCGCATTGCATCGTGGTTGATATTGGTTCCTTTGCTTGTTCTCTTGTCTTGGGTAGAGCCGGGAGACGAGTACGTGAACGAGGAACCTGTTGAGAACGTTTACGAGGACCAAGCTTTCGACAACTCTGAGAACCTTGCAGGCAAGATGACCATACCCTCGAAATCACTTCTATCTTTGCTAGCTATTTTGCTCGCTCTTTTGCTATGCCTATGCTGCGATACCTACCACTTGCTATATCATGCCTCCTATATTGCCATGTCAGCCCCTAACCATCCATGTCCTAGCAAACCGTTGTTTGGCTATGTTACCGCTTTTGCTCAGCCCCTCTTATAGCGTTGTTAGTTGCAGGTGAAGATGAAGTTTGTTCCTTGTTGGAACATGATCTTGTTGTTCCTTGTTGGAATATGTTTACTTGTTGGGATATCACAGTACCTCTTATTTAATTAATGCATCTATATACTTGGTAAAGGGTGGAAGGCTCGGCCTTATGCCTGGTGTTTTGTTCCACTCTTGCCACCCTAGTTTCCGTCATACCGGTGTTATGTTCCCGGAGTTTGCGTTCCTTACACGGTTGGGTGATTTATGGGACCCCCTTGACAGTTCGCTTTGAATAAGACTTTTCCAGCAAGGCCCAACATTGGTTTTACCATTCGCCACCTAGCCTTTTTCCCTTGGGTTCTGCAGACTCAAGGGTCATCTTTATTTTAACCCCCGGGCCAGTTCTCCTTCGATTGCTGGTCCAAACCGTCAGCCGCCGGTGGCCACCAGGGGCAACTCTGGGTTCGCCTACCGGAAGTTTGGACAATCCGGATGTGCCCTGAGACCGAGATATGTGCAGCTCCTATCAGGATTTGTCGGCACAATCGGGCGGTTTTGCTGGACTTGTTTTATTGCTGTTGAAATGTCTTGTAGTCCGGGATTCCGAGATTGATCGGGTCTTCCCGGTAGAAGGAATATCCTTCGTTGACCGTGAGAGCTTATCATGGGCTAAGTTGGGACACCCCTGCAGGGTATTATCTTTCGAAAGCCGTGCCCGCGGTTATGAGGCAGATGGGAATTTGTTGATGTCCGGTTGTAGAAAACCCGAAGTTGACCTTAACTAAAACACATCAACCGCGTGTGTAACCGTGATGGTCTCTTCTCGGCGGGGTCCGGGAAGTGAACACGGTTGTTGGAGTTATGCTTGACGTAGGTTGTTTCAGGATCACTTCTTGATCACTTCTAGCTTCTCGACCGTGCTTTGCCTTCTCTTCTCGCTCTCTTTTGCGCTGTAGTCAACACATGCTAGCCGCTTGCTGCAGCTCCACCTCATAAACCCCTTTCCCACCTTTAAGCTTAAATAGTCTTGATCTCGCGGGTGTGAGATTGCTGAGTCCCCGTGACTCACAGATATTATCACCTCAGTTGCAGGTACCAACGATGTCAGTGCTGATGGCGCGACCGAGCTCACTTGGGAGTTCGACGAGGAACGTGGCCGTTACTATGTTTCTTTTCCAGATGATCAGTAGTGGAGCCCAGTTGGGTGATCCGGGGATCTGTTTAGCATTTGGGGTAGTCTTCTTTCATTTTGGTGCCGTAGTCGGACCTTGAGTGTATTCTGCTTGATGGATGTTATTTATGCACTTGTGTGAAGTGGCGATTGTAAGCCAACTATGTATCTTTCCCCTTTATTTATTACATGGATTGTGTGAAGATTACCTCACTTGCGACATTGCTTTCAATGCGGTTATGCCTCTAAATCGTGCCTCGACACGTGGGAGTTATAGCCGCATCGAGGGCGTTACAAGAAACGAAGCTATGGACCATAGCGCACCACTCTGCAGAAAATCCTTTCATTCCGAGAGTCTTTTGAAGAAATGGCCATTTGACTTTGTCATACGTTTTTTCAAAGTCTATTTTGAGTACCAACCCATTCAACTTTTTTCGATGTAATTCATAGACCGTTTCATGAAGGATAACAACTCCATCTAGGATGTTTCTTCCTTGTATAAAAGCAGTCTGTGAAGGACGAATCACATGTTCAGCAACCGGATTTAGCCTAATAGTCACAACCTCCATGAATATTTTAAAACTAACATTAAGGAGGCAAATAGGTCCATATTGTTGTATCCTTTCAGCCTCATTAACTTTAGGTAATAAAATAATCTCACTAAAGTTTAAGCGAAACAATTCCAGATGGCCAGCATGTAGCTCGCTAAACAAAAGTAGGAGATCCGGCTTGATGACTTCCCAGAAGTTCTGATAGAACTCAACGGGAAAGCCATCTGGACCCGGAGCTTTGTTGTGCTCCATTAGGAAAACCGTCTTTCTAACTTCCTCTTCAGAATATGGGGCTGTTAGAAGGCCATTTTTCTCATCAGAGACATGGGGGATGTCATCCGTTCAGGACTCATCCATTGAGAAGTTTCCTTCCTCTGGGGCTCCGAGCAAATTTTTATAATAATTAATGATATAAGATTTAAGTTGCTCATGCCCCTCAATCATGCCCCCATCCTGTTGTAGGGAATGCATAATTTTCTTCCGGCGCCTGTCATTGGCGACTCCATGAAAAAGATCTAGTATTCGAATCACCTTTCAGGATAAATTGAGAGTTACTATGTTGGTACCATTTGAGTTCCTCCTCACGCAGCATGCTAGCTATTTGTGCATTCAAATGACTCTTGATCTCGATTTCATGCTCAGATAGAGGTCTAACCTCTACCAAAGCTTCTAATTCATGAATGATAGACGAAAGACGAAACTTCTCCTTTTTGAGGATACCCGCAGTGTGCCTAGCCCAACCACTAAGGAACTTACGTAAAGCATGTATTTTGTTGTTCCATTTGAGTATTGGGGTAAGCCCGGCAACCGGTTTATCCCACACCTTCTTGACCATGTCATGGAATCCATCCCGACGCAACCAACCCAGTTCGAACTACTTGCGTCTGTGTTGCGGTCGTGGCAATCCAGTAGTTAAAAGGATGGGTGCGTGGTCTGAGATAGCCTCTATACGAGGTAGAGCGCGTAGAGAAACCAGAGGGAATCTGGATTCTCAGTCGGTATCCATTAATACGCAATCTAGTTTCTCACATGTCGATTCCGGAAGACTGTTCGCCCAAGTGAACTGTCTTCCAATCATGGAAACCTCTCACAAATCTAGACTGTCTATGACAACGTTGAAAAGGAAAGGTCAATGATTATCAAACCTACCTCGGCTTTTCTCATTTGGAAATCGTAGCAAATTAAGATCCCACCGATAAGAATGGGGTAGGATTATCCTTCGCCAGTGTTTTTTTTTTTTTGCGTGAATCCTTCGCCAGTGTTGAAAAGGATAGATTGTTCACCAGTTACCTTTTCCGTATATATATAAAAGAATCAAATACTAGAAAGTAAGCAGTGTCAAATTGTCAAGGTCCCAAGTAAAGAGTGGCAAAAAAGAAAAGAAAAATCAAATGCCCCTAGTTAAAATGCAAATCAAAGAGGCCCTAAGATGACGAGATCGTAATCCAACGGCTGTGAGCGAGTCTCGTGATTCGTCTGGTTTTAGGGATCTCGCAGGCCCGCGGAGGCCTCGTCAGCCCGCGCGGCGGAGGAGAAAGAGGAGTCGTCGCCGTCCAAATGAGTTGGGAGGAGACGTCGTCGAGCTCGAAGGCGGCTGCTCCGCCGGCCATCCGCCTCGTCAGCTTCGTCTCCGAGGAGCAGGCAAGGCCGCAGTACCCTAATCTCTTCCTCTCTTTCGATTGCCTGCCTGCCCACCACCCTAGCGCGTAGAATCAGATGTGGAAAACCTAGAAAAAATTGCTGAGATTTTGGCGGGGTGGGGAAAAAATTTGCAGCTCGACGAGGCGAAGCGGTCAAGAGGGGAGCGGGTGGAAGACGGCACTGCCCAGCGCGACAAGCCCCTGTTCCAGGTTTTTGTCTGCCCTTTCTCGCCTTCGCTTCCATTTGCTTGTCAATAATCCTCTACCGGCGACGGTACTGATGGCTAGTGCTTATGTTCACGCTGTGCAGATCCTGCAGGAGAACAAGGATAAGAAGGACGCCGAGTTCAATGAGCGCTTCAAGCACAGTAAGTTATCCACCCACTGCACCACTTCCCATCTTGAGCAATGTGAAGTTGCTTAGTGCAGCAGTGCCCATCAAAAGGATGCAGTCAGTTAGAGCAAGTAAGAAGTGAGTTGCAATGCAAACACTAAGCCTACGGCCCAAAGTGTTTACTGATAAGCAAAGCATGTCTATGCTAGTCATGGTTATAGTGTCGATACAGTTGGGCTTACCTGTACTTTTTCTGAAACAAAGAGGAGTGTTTCCTTGTTCTGGCCTGAACCTGGGATAAATTGTAAAACATGTTTTGGTCTTGTTGGACAGCCTTTTCTAACCTGCTCTCGGCTAGTTGCCGTTACTCGGTTGAAATGGCTAAAACACAAGATGCAGGGTCCTGGGGTAAGGGGTTGGTTATTTTTCTTCTTGTTGTTTTCTGATCGTTTTCTTGCTCTATCCAGGACCCCCAAAGGCTTTGGATGAGGATGAGACAGAGTTTCTTGACAAATTGGCTTTGGTAAGCATTTGAATATATTGCTAGCATTGAAAATGATTATTCAAGCTAGAAAGTAGAAACTATAGGTACATATTGTTGGTCATTTGTATGTCACTCTCGAAGGGGATTTGGGAAATTTTGCGGGGTTTTTGCTAGGGTTCTCGAGGGTTTCCGCAAAATGTGGAGAGGGAAGAAAGAGACACGCTACAGCTAACTGGACTAGTTTAGCATCTCAATTCTTACTTCTCATTCACAGCCGAATCTACATATATGGTGCGGGTACATTAATCACTCAGATGAGCAGTGTGTAGGAGTAAAACAATTACATGAATGGTAAATGATTCAAGACTCAATGGTTGATAAAACTGCCCCATCTACTGTTAATTCTCGCTGCTGCCTTGATGAGATCTGGGCCGTCTGTTATCTGAACCCAGAAGCATTGCTGATGACATTCTTCTTGTCAGACTAAAGGGGACAGCACACCAGTGCTGACAGTATATCTATCAGTTTCGTGAAATATTGAACCAAGATAGAATTTTCTTTGCTACATTCGCTGGTGCATTCATATGTATGTAGCTGCCTAAAGCCTTTTGCCCTTGGCCTTGATACCACCTTAAGGCTTGTTAGGTTCTTGGGGTTTGATTCCCCAGGTGGAATCAATACCTACGGGGTTTCAGTTGACCCCCTCCTGCCACTCTTTTACGAAGATAAACACTAAGCCTCACTATGAAGTCGAAGGAGCTCTCAACTGTGAGCAAGCCACTGCGAAGAGACAAAGCTGCACACCGACGACCCATGAGCTCTTTTCCCCCTGGGGTTTCAGTTTCTAATCCGTGTGTAATCCTCCCATTCAAAAATTGTTCGGTTACCGGAGGTCAAAGTGAATTTGACAGTGGCAATGGTAAACAGTAATCATCCATGGATAGCAATTTGACAGTGACACCAGTCCAAATCATCCATGACATGATGATACCTCCAGGAAAGATAAACATAAGAATAACCTTCACGTTGATGCAAGTCACAATTGTACACAACTCCATACACATAATTTGGTCTGAAAAATACGTAAGTTAACCAGAGAAGAGAATCTAGCTTCTCTAGTAAGAACAAAATAAACATCTCTGTCCACATCTATTGAGCTAATTTTAGTGCCAGAATACCGTTGTGCTGACATTTTTTCTGCACAAGAAACTACTGAATTATGTTCAACAAGTGTCAGTAAGATGAAAAGCAACTATATAGCCAAAAGCAACACACACTGCAGAGGTGCCAGGGTTTGAGTTAACTTGTACAACAAAGTAAAACAGTTTCTACAGCCATTTTGTCACCCAAGACCTTAGCTCTTAATGCCTGCTTCCTTCCAACGGTAAGTTTTCCTAACCAACTGCCCACAAATTTTTGGTAAGGAGCGTTCCTCAGAACTAGATTTGATAAGATCTGATCTTTGCGAAACCGGGATAAGAAAATCTTAAGGTTCAACGAACTAGTTTTCTCAAGGCAGAGAAAGTAGACAAATTAGGTTGACCATACCCTTGCAGTTCTCATGTGTAGCTTCTCAGCATCTCCTTACCCAAGGATCTTGAATTAAGTTTGTCAAAGAATTTGAGCTACAAATCATGAAAAATTGGCTCGATTCTTGCCATGCAAAGATAAACATGCAACTAGTGCTTCAAGGTTCGAAGAACTGGTGCAAAAAGAAAGGAAACAAACGGTTATGGCACCTTTTCATGACCATGTATTGTGCAAACCAAGGATAATAGTGTTCCTGAAGCACTTTATTAAGTTCTTTTGCCTTGGCTTCCATACTAGAGGTGGATATACTGCCATGATGGTTCAGAAGCCTAAATAAATCCAACCATGTCAATGAGGAAAAGGGATTAGGCAGCAGTAAAGCATATCAAAACAGCAAGCAAGTGGCAGGATCTTATTATCCTAACAAAAATGCCAAACAATACATTCCCCAGGGCCATTCCACCTTCAGCTCCAATTTAACAGTTGCCCCAAAGATATTTTACGGTTGCCAAAAATTATGTACCCTTTTCTTTTCGACGATTTATCTCCATGGTTTCAATTGATGAAAGCATGCTACTCCGTAGAAAGCAAGTTAACATTGGGCTCGTTTGACTTGATGAAATCCTGGCAAAGGCTCTCTCTGGATTAGAGAGACAATTTCAGCATGAGTAGCTCGAAGATGTGAAATCTGCAATATGTGATTGCAGTACAGTGGCCACTCTATTACGTGATCCATGAAGTGTTCCAGTGCTGTTGTACCAAACATAAACGTCTGCATCCAAATAACACGACCATGACCGGGATGGACAGGATTGTGGGGGAATAGCCGGGTGGGATCCTGAGAGGGATTAACCGAACATGTTTTTAGGTGTGAGCAGGGATACATACCCGGCGGGGCTGATCCTGGTTGACCCATGGGGATTGGGTGTCGATCCCAGCCAATCCCTGGGTATCCATACAGGGCCTAAGAGGGTTGAGGCACACAAGAATTGTGTGGCTGGATCCAGTTTATACTGTATTCTCTGATCATCATGGTTGACCGGCTTGTCTATATTTGCATCCATTACATATCTATTATCTAGACTATTTATTTACATAATATTGTGTAGTTCTTTTTTTGGCATAATGCTGCTTTGACTTTTGCATTTCTTCGGAGAGGTCTTTTCCCCAGGGGAACAAGAGTCCACAACTAGTTGCATGCTTCGACTATCACAAAACTGAAATAAATTATGGATGTAATAGATAGTATAACCTGTATATATTTCCCCCTTCTCAATGAAAAGGCAGCGCTCCTGCCGGTTGCTTGAAAAGAAGTATAACATTATGTATTTGCATGTCAATATAAGATCATGGGTTGTGAAATAGCAACAAAATTGTGCACATATATTTACTAATTACTATACTAGTTCTTGAATTTTGTCTTCTTTTGTACAAGTCACAGTAAACTAGGCAGTCAATCTGCATTCCTTTCACCCTTCCTTTTACAATAGAAAGGGGAAAATAGCTTCCTGGCAGTTTTTCAAACCTGCAGGCCTACCCAACTGGAGCAAAACTAATAAGAACTAAAAACATAACCATCTTAGATCCTAACTGAACTGAAAACAAGCTTTAGTTTAGAGTGAGACTGATTAAGCTTCATGTCCGTACCATTAGTGCCGCCATTATCCATTCTCTAGTGACCAGGTGTCCTAAGTTTGTGATAGCACCCACTACATCAGAGAGCAAACACCTAAGGCACATCCTATATTAAGACAGAAGTACAGGATACCAGCCAACCACCTTATGATTTAACCCTTTTTGCGTGGTTAGAATTAAACTAGTAACCACATTATTGAAAAATAGTATTTTGTTGATCATTTACTGCAACCACAAATATTACTTGAGTTTCAACATAAATCAACCACATATTCTTTAGAGATGAATTTGTTTTCTAACACCAATTTAGTATTCACCTTCTTTGGGTAACTATGCTGAACATTATTAAGAAAAGATAGCATTATTATTTGCAACTATAGTGAATAATATTGCAAGAGACCACAACTTCATTATTTACCTTGGGTACACTTTTGGGTGAAGGAGGTATGGAAAATGTGTGCTGCTATTTTCCTCAAGAGGATCCTTCTTTCCAATTCATGACAATAATTGGTCTTCGGACTTAACAATTGTCATAAGGAAATTAAAACTGAAAAGTAGGGAATTGTCTGCAGTAAAATGTCTGAGTAGCTTGTTTAGCATATTTCAAGTTAGTAGTACTCTAGTACTGGTCTATGGCTATTTGATATTTGAATAAATAAGAATTTTTGGCATAAAACATGAGATTTCAAGTATGCTAACTTTTAATGTAGTCTGTATCTTGTGCTGTCATGCAACATCTTACTCTTTTCAATTTACTATGGTGCAGTCGAGGAGAGAATATGACCAGCAGGTGGCCAATGAAGAAGCTGAGCAACTCCGTAGTTTCCACGTGAGTAATATCACTAGTTCCTCTGTTCATTAATATAAGACGTTTTTTAGATTTATGGTAAGTCTAAAAAACAATGTACAAAGGGAGTAACAAGTTGAGTGTATTACCCTTATTTTCAATACTGCAAATGTTTTGTGTCTTTCTGTAGAAAATACAATAAAACATGAAATCTGATTTATACGCTTTGACTGGTTGCGTATGGGTGCATTCTTGTCCGTCTAGCATTTCATATTCATTAACAGATAAAAATAGACACGATGTGAATGTGGAGAAATTTTGGTCATGTGGGTATCTAGCTATCATCTGAAAACAGCAGATAGTGGAGCCTTTTATCCTCCACACCTGATTCTATGCTTTGTCTTAATAAACTTGTAATGTTCAGCAATTGTTTCAACATCACAAGAATGTGGGTAGTCAGGATAGGAAGGCTTGGTTGCTACAATTAGGGCTGTAACTATACTTTGGTGGTATATGATCTGCCAAGCGGCCCAAGCGTGACTCACTCACATGGCATACCTAATGAATGTGTTTTTCCCTTCAGGAGGCTGTAGCTGCCCAGTCCACTATTGCTCATGAACTCGGTGAGATGCCTACAGTCTCTATGCCTGAGGTAGGCTACAACACGAAAGCATATTTAATTTCATGCCAGGCGAAAATTACATTTAGATATTGCACATGTAGCCAGTTGCTATATTTGCATTACCCATCATGATGGCAGAGGCAAATGAAGCATTTCTTCAACCAAATTGCCCTGATTTTCATCTTTGTTTATATATATCCGCTCTTCTTCAGGAAAGCAAGCCTAAGCCGCCTTCGAAGAGGAGCCAGCCTGAGTTCCTGAGAAACATTACAGTTTCCGTGAAGCCACGAGCCAAGAAGGCAAAACCTGACGCGGAATGTAAGCCTGCTCCCAAGGAGTTGGTGCCTTCGAATGGGCATGATACAAACCGTGAGCCACAAGGCGACGCCAAGAGCAGCGTGCTTGGCTCTCTGGCTGCATACGGGGACGATGACGATGAAAGTGGCGATGAACAATGACCAACAGTAACATCCAGGATTTCTAGAATGCTCAGGGTTGCATACCAGAATCTCACTGCAACGCCGCAGCAGCCTGCAAAAGGGTTTTTCTTGGCGAGATGCAAAGGATGCATCCATGATTGTGTAGGTATGAACGTTTTGTCGAAGGCGATGAGTTCTATCTGACAAAAAGGATCTAACGCCCTAATAGCAAGTGAAACGATCTTTCTAGTGCGATTATGGTACTACATGCAATCACAGCCAGTATTCATCTATCAAAGGCCACAGCCATCCATCTGATCATTGCACAAAAATCAGACTGGAAAGATCGTAGGTGCAGTAATTCCGAATGAAATCCGTTCATGAGCGCCACGCTATTTCTTGGCTAATTTTTTTTAGCCAAGCTATTTCTTGCCTACTTTTTTTTAGTCGAGGCTATTTCTTGCCTACTTATCCCCCCCCCCCTCCCACACACACACCTAAAAATGTGTTTTTCTTACTGATTTTCATTGCCTTTCATAGGTTTATTTGTTTTTTTTCTTTCTTAGGTTTTCCCATTTTTCTTATACACAGGTAACATTCTTTTATACATGATGAGCATTTTTTAAATTACATGATGTACTTTTTTTAAACACTCCCTCTAATTCATATTAATTGACGCTCCTTTAATTCAACTTTGTACTAAAGATAGGATGGAGTATATGTTTTTGAATATTTTTCGTATACATGTTAAACATTTTTCAAATGCATGTTGAACATTTTTGAATGGCACGAAACTTTTTTCTAAACTATGCGAATATTTTTTATATTGTATACACATTTTGAAAAATATCGGAAACAAAATTGTGAAACACGTAACATTTTTCATAAAATGTAACGTACATTTTTCCAAACGGTATGCAACATCTTTTTGAATTATATGAACAATTTTTAAAATGTCATGGCATTTTTTGGAAACGCATGATTTTTTTTAAATCTCATGTTCATTTTTTTCTGAATGGTATCAAATATTTATTAAGTCATGCTAACTTTCTTTACATTGTATAAATATTTCTGAAAAATGTCACAAATATTTTTTTGAAACGTGTGAACATTTTTTTGGATGCTATCAGCACTATTTTTTGAATCATGCGGTGGATGTTTTTAAAAACTTAAGATTTTTTTTCATGTTTTAGAAATAGGAGTAAGAGTAATGAAAGAATAGAAGAAGAAGAAACACGTGTTGGAGAGCCAACCCCCCCGTTGCTTTAGGGGGCGCCTAAGGTGAGTGCATCATTCAGCTCACAGCAGGCGAGAAATAGCAGTGTGCTCTTCAAAGATGCCTTCTCCACTTCTTCTTCAACTCCTTGTTCCATGGTGTGGTTCCTTCTCGATGCTTTCCCAGTGTACCTTAGCACACATAGAGCTCCGGATTGAAATTGCAACCATGTTTCATTCAAATGTATATGAAGCTCACAGAGGAGTGAATTCACCTCACGCGTGCATGTGCTCAAGTCATGAGCCCACTTGACCTGTCGGTGAGCCCATGGTGATGTCTATGGGATGCTTCGCATCATCAATATCCTATTATATGACCGTAACCTAACTCACCCCTCGAAATAAAATAAAAGCCACGACCTAACTCGTACTCCCTCCTCTTGAAAGAATCCTTATAACTTTATGCGTAAGTCAAACGGTGCAAAGTTTGACAAAGTTTGAAGAGAAAAACCTATCAATCAAGAAATACAATACGAACTAATATCATTCGATATACATTTTTCCTTCATATGTATATCTATCCAGTATTGTAGTTGCCGATGATTTCTCTTATAAACTTGATCAAACTATGCACGGTTTGATCTCAGAGTGGGGAATAGAAAATAACACAATTCCAACAACTTTTTTATGTATTCGTATGCCTAACATACCTAACATCGTAAAGACAACTGGGCCGAAAGACAGTCTTGACAAGAAGATTGGATTGGTGTGAGACAAGAATCGTATTCTCCCTGAGCCACCTGCTAACCACACCCCGAAAGCAGCAGCTGATTGGGGAAACATTTGCCGTATGGACTGGAGTGAGGGCTTATGGCGGCCGAGCACCAGGCAGGCCGTTAGGTCAACTCCACCGCGCGACTTTATTCTGTCCGGCCCCGTCTGTTTGGGGTAAAACGGATAAAGGAAGCGGCCCAGCGCGCGGCGGTCCGGACCCATCTTGTCCGTTTCGTGTTCGGGCCGACCCATTTCAAGCGCAAACTTGCGCTTGGTTTGGGTCGCGACGGACATCAAACAGACGCGCGCTCGTCCGCGTCGGGGTCGCGTGGCAGGCGGCCACCTACCTCCCACCCGCCCACATCAATGCGCACGAGCTGGCGGCCCCACCTATCATCCGCACGTCGAACGGTCGTCGTCCTTCTTTAAGTGGGAAGCGTGGACGGGTCGTCGTCCACACTGCCCCACGCCACCCCGCGGCCTCCTCGAAACCCAACAGCCCAAACCCTAGCCAAGACCTCGTTGGCCGGCCGCCCGCAGCCATGGGCCTCTGGAACTACGGCCGCAAAGGCAGGCACGACCGCGAGGCTGGTTCCTCATCGGGACGCCGCCGCGGCTCGGTGAAGAAAGAGGAGCCCGCCTCGCCATCGCCATCACGCCGGGCCCCCGTGTCGCCCGCCTTCTCCATCGCGCCCACGTCCGCCGGCGAGCGCGACCTGCATTACATCCGCGCGTCGGTGTGCCGCCGTTATTGGGAGACGAGGATGCCGCTCCCCTGGAGCGACGTCCATCTCTCCAATAACTGGCATCTCTCCGCCGACCGGGTCCCCATCCTGCCGGTCCCGACGAGCGGCCGTGCGCACGACGAGGAGATCGAGCGCCGCCGCCGCCTCCTCCCCGACGACCTCTTCTACGACCCAAGGTACGCTCCCAACTCCGCGCTGTGGGACACCTGGTTTCGTGACGAGCACGACACCAGGCGCGCGTCCTTCTTCACCGGCACCTCGACAGGGTCGCGGCGGCCACGACAGCAGCGCGCAGCGCCTGCTCCCCAGGAGCGCGGGCATAGGCGGGTGCGCGGCGTCACGCCCACGCCATCGCCGTCGCCGTCTCCGTCTCCGTCCCCCCTCCACCTCCTCGCATGTCAGCGGAGGAGGAGGCCCGTCTCCTCAAGCGTGTCATGAACGACTCCATGTACACGCACGACGAGCGGCAGTGGGACGCCCTGGAGGAGGCCATGGCCCTCTCTGCAGCCGGGGACGTCGCCTTCCCGGAGCTGCAGATGGTGGCCGTGGAGGAGGAGAGGAGGGAGGACCCGTCGGCCGCGTTCCAGCAGCTGCTAGGCCAGGGGTGGGGCTAGTCCTGCACTGCTCCGGAGATGGCCGCCAGCGTGGGCGTGAACTGGTGCCCCACTCCGCCGCGGTCACCGAAGCGGGAGGCATCGCCACGGGAGGAGGTGGTGCAGGCACCTCCGGCCGTCCAGCCCGCCCCCGTCCAGCACGCACCTCCGGCCCACCTGTGGACGCCGCCGGCCTACGTCGACCTCGTCAGCGACGACGACGACATCGACGGCCAGTGAAGACGGCGACGGCCACGGCACCGACGGGCGCGGCAGGAGCGCGCGGGAGGCGGAGGCATTTTTTTATTTTGTTTTTATATGTTAATTATGAGAACTGGGCCTTTTAAGTGGCCGTGGAAACTGGGCCGTTTTGTGGCCGACCCCTATATATGTTTTATGTTTTTTTTAAATGCGTTTATTTAGTTTTTTAGTAATTTCTTTCTAGTTTTTATATTTTTTATTCATGTTCATCCCGGACACGATTTGGGGTGCGGCCGCGCGATGCGCGCACGCACGACCCATCTGACAAAGGCGGACACGGGCGAACCCATCGGCGCCCCAAAGGGACAAAATCCGGACAATCCGGACGTCCGTTTGGGGTCGCGGGGTGGAGTTGGCCTTATCTGGCGCGTCCTTTTGGGCTTGGGGATGTGGAATCCGTCAGCGCGGGTCAGGGCTGCGCCAGGCCTATAGAGTGAAATACGGTCCGGGAAACGACTAGCGAAAGAATAGGCGTATTATGTTCGGCCCATGCACAGATTCTGTTCGCGCCGCTGCGAGTGCTCACACGGCTTGCGCCAGAAACGGTGGGCCATGGGCTGGTTCGAAACAGCACATGTCCTCGAATCGAAACGGATGACCCACCCCCAACCACCCACGGCACCCCTTGTGGAACAGAACAGAGCCACGCGACAGCTTTCCCTCCATCCTCCTCACCGCACTCGTCTGGGGCGGGGGCGGGGGCGGCGGCGGCGCCGCCGCGAAGCTGTTCCGGCGCCATGTCTACCGATGGCATCAAGCTAAACGGGTAAGTGTAGTCTGCTCCGCCATTCTTTCACCCTAGCTACTTCGATGCCGGGTCGCCGTCCTGCTCTTGTAAAATCTGGACTAATGTAGCTAGATTTGTTTCTGGCAGGGGTGTTGACGGAGCTGCAGTGTGGAGCGCTCCAGTACTCCCGCTGGAGTCCGAGGATTCCATGAGGGTAGTTGAATGTCGAGGGGGTCGAGCACAAGGAACATCTTACTACAACAATCAATGGTCAAAACCATGATCAAATTTGACAATTACTACAACAATCAATGTAATTGTAACTGCCTAGAAAACTGATAAATAAAAGCGAACAAACATGCGTGTTCGCTGGTTGTCAGTGTGCCACGTCCGTAATTGTACAAACTTGTGGTGGTGACTCTGCAACGTTGCTCCACAGCGAACATGCACGTCCTACATGTCTCCGCCATCACCGGTCGAGCAGGTTTTTTTAGGGTAAAAGCCAAGTTTATTCATGAAAGTCTATATGTTGTGGGATACATCTGAGGTTATGGGGTACGCCAAACCACACGTGGCGTCCCGGGCCTCTTGAGAAAGAAAATTTGGCTAGCCGATGTGCTTCTACATTGACAGCACGACACCGGTCGAGCAGGTACACATCGCCGGAGTGTTGTTCGTACATGTCCGCTTCGCGTCAGAGCCTAGGGGGCTTCTGCATGTGCGTGGGTCCTGGTTGCTCCAATACGGGCCAAAAATAAATCCAATACACGAGGTATACACTGCGAGCGCGCATCCAGATGGCATCCTGACGGCCTCGATACCGGCCTGCCTGGTGCGCGGCCGCTGTTCGCATTTTTCGGTATGGACTGCCGCTTCACCTCTGCGGTACATGTGCTACCTGTACTCCGAACACGCGTCCAGGTGCGTCTACAACTACTTATTCCCCTGATGTAAAATGTTCACCCCTTGCAATTTATTAATATTTCAAAGTTGAAATTTGTTTAAACCTAAAGAATATTATTTTAAATCGAAAAAAGCTCACATCTACAAAAGTAGACTGCGTTTAATTTAATTGAGTAATATTTTCTAGGAAAATTAAAAAATGATTGCAGGTAAAAAGTAAATAAATCATACACTTAACTCAATTGAGTATCACCTTTCAGGGGTGAGAAAAAACCATTTACCAATGAACAGAGAAAAAAAAAGAAACATGACCAATTTATTTAACGACAAGTTAGTTTGCCATAATTCTTTACAAGAATAAAACACTCTTTTCTGTTTCTAAATTATTTTTCTCAGATTTTATCAATACTAATAAAGCTATTTTTTACCAGTTCGCCCTTAAACTGTCTTCCCAACCGGCTTCTCAACGACGCCTTTTCTCTTATTAAAAAAAATACAACATAGACGCATCACGCATACACAGGCTTCTCAACCGGTGCGCCTCCGCCTTTTAGTTTATCTAATCCCATAAATTAAGTGAAAGCACTGCTAAATATTCAAATGGTTATCACTAATGACATGTGATGCACACCGCTGTACAAAAAAAAGTGGATCATATATCTTATAAAATGTAGAACAAAACTGGACTATATATTAGCAAGAAAGAGAAATACAACGTGGGGAAAACCTAAGATTAATATAACTTTTGAAAACACATATATAATTTGAACCGATAACCTAATGGTAATTTGCTAAACAGTTCGTTTGAACATGCACCAAAATTACGTGTTAAGAAAAATCTTGCATTGACAAAAAATATTTGTGTATAAGTAAATGTCACCTTGCTTTGTCCATCACATTTCTGTCACTTAGCCTTCTCTCTTCCACACCCCCCTCTTTTCTTTTGCCTCTCTTACATTATTTACACACACACACACACACACACACACACACACACACACACACACACACACACACACACACACACACACACACACACACACACACACACACACACACACACACACACACACACACACACACACACACACACACACACACACACACACACACACACACACACACACACACACACACACACACACACACACACACACACACACACACACACACACACACACACACACACACACACACACACACACACACACACACACACACACACACACACACACACACACACACACACACACACACACACACACACACACACACACACACACACACACACACACACACACACACACACACACACACATTTAAGTCAACTAGAGCTTCCGCAGTACGCCTCTTGTCAGGTACCGCAACTTCCTCAGTCTCAGCAGATGGCTCTCCGCCAAACATATCGACAATCCCCTGTGTACTGAATCCCATGTCCTCACTAACCGCATCTTCAAACGGACACGTAAACCTCCCGTAACTGCCTGGACCACGTTGTCCGAACCACGGAAGCCAATTCAATACTGACCTGTATCGGTCCGCGGAGCGGTTATGACGCAATGTCTCCCGCAAACCGGGAGGAGGGCCAGATCTAGACGAGCGCGCAAGCGAGGAGGCCGTGGCGGCCATGGCCGCGGTGAACCCAAATTTCGTCGCGGAGCATCGTGCCATCTACGATGCCGTCCGCGCTCAAGCCGCCGCTCGTCAGGAAGCGGCAGCCGCGGAGGCGCAGCAGCAGGCAATTGTGGAGGAGAGCATCGCTAGCTGCGCCTCACGCGCCGCCGACGAACCATCAGCCGGCCCGATGGGACGACGACAGCCAAGGCGCCACCATTTCCCTCGTGGACCTCACGTCCACCGGCGACGGACAAGGTGCGACTTCTTCAAGGATGAGTAGGCCACATGAGGCGGTGGGGCCTGGTGTCCCATGTGGGCCGGTCTGTCTCTCGTGTTCTACTCTTCCTAGCCGGAGGCCGCACCTTCACTTCATCGGTCTTATTGCGGGTGCTCATAGAGACGACAGAAGGAGGATGGCATGGGCTTGGACGCCGGGCGCCGCCATCGTAGGGGGCAGGTATTTTTTTGGTTCTAAATATAATTAAATCCGCCGTGTTTGTACAAAATCCGTCATGTTTGTATGAAATCCGGCCGTGTTTGCATGAATTTCATCCGGTTTGTTGAAAAAAGTTTGAAATATATGCGGCAACGTTGGATGTCGACCTCCCGCATCCATGTCCGCGGACTGGTTGTCCCCCTGTCCGCAGACGGATGCGGAAGAAAATTTGCGGGTTCCCACTGGAGATGCCCTAACATAGCAAGCTTCACTGTCATATCCTATCAGACTGTCCTCCACTTCATGATTCTCTTTATCTTCATTCCCGAAGTCCAATTTATCTAGAACCCCTTCATTTTTCTCTGCCATGTTCCTCATAATTTGAGATATATGTCTAGGACAACCCCACAGTTATTGTAGTTCTGGTAGACAAAATCGATTCGTTGCATTTGTGTTCACCTTGCAGTTCTAAAATTCAGAACTTGTTGAGTAGTGATGTTGTTATTTATAAATTTGTGCAGAACTTAAAGAGATGGATAGAAAGAGAAAAAAGTGTGCACAAACGCGAGAGGAAGGGGTCATGGCCACAACAAAAAATAGGAGCGCCAAAAAGGTTCGATACAGATCCATACCGGGAGGCTACCGCTCCCCTCCCCCGCGCGCACCATAAACCCCGCAAACTCCCTCCCCCTCCCCCGCGCGCATCATAATTATGTTTCTTAGTCTCCATGAACCCCAAAAGCGCAACTTATATTCATGAACACAATTGATAATAAATTTCTTTTTTTCCAGGGTCATTGAGACCATATTAAAAACCAGATGAAAAAGCGATAAACAGAAAAAAGAGCACAACACAATTATATCCTTCTACTTCCCCTACCCGTACATTTCTTACTCTCTACAGGAATTCTATGAACCCTTACTTCTACTCTACTGAATCTACCAGCGCTATTCCCTCTCAAACAAAAAATAATTCTAATCAAATTGTCGTCGTCGCTATCTTTGCAATCATATTCATGTTCACTGTCTTCAGGTATATCATGCAAAAGAGTACTAGAATTAGATTCTTCTACATCTCTACTACTTTACTGGACATAAATAGATCAATTCTAGATTGCTCCAATTTCCGAATCACATCTACTGTGGTATTTATCTCATTACTATTACATCCTAACTTTAGTCCCATTCTACTTGCTAAATCCACTAACAGTTTACGAGCAGAACTTATATAAAGAGACGAAGAGAAAGATAAAGATTGTGCACAAACGCGAGAGAAAGGGTTCATGCCTGCAGCAAGGAATATGAGCGCCAAAAAGGTTAGATACATACCGGGGGGGGGGGGGCACCACCAGTGTCCCTGGCACGGGCCGTAGCCTTTATACATTATATGAATTTTGGTAATAACTTAATAGCCCTCCCTACACCGCCGGCGCTGGCAAGCCGCCTGCGTGGCGTGGCGGTGGCCTTGGGAGTGGTCGTGGCGGTGGCGATCGTTGTTGCTAGCGTGGTCTGCTGCCTTGTCCGGCACCGTCGCACCCGCCGGGCCCAAGTAGCCGGCGACCACGCGCCCCCTATCGCCGTGCCATGGTCCCAGGTGGTAGTGCACCTCGCGACGGTGGAGGTGCACAGATGTCGCGGCAGTGAGATAGAGCGTTGTTGCCAGTAAGGTGTGGGGTTGTGTAGGGGTAAAATTTCAATTTTACTCCACTGAACTGCACTTAGCCGATCCCCTCAAACTTTTAGAGTAAAAGTTATCCTCCTTGGCCAGCCTCACTCTTATATATACTCGGTTGCCCACCCACCGTAATAAGTGATCCCCTTCACCCGCGGCCACACCCACCCAACCCCGTGCCGCATGCACTCCCCCGCTGCCCTAGTTTCCCCCGCTGGCCACGACATGCCACCGGCCACTCACTGTAGCACCCGCCACATTCGTCCCCCACCCCGATTCAGTCGATTTCTTGTCACCGGCCACTATAAATAAGCGAATCTACGGCCGCCGCCGGATTCGGCGCACCTAGTGTGTATTATTCTTTCAATACACATTGTATATTCTTCTTATACACATGTATTATTCTTTTATACACGTTGAACACTTCTAAATTACATGATGTACATTTTAAAAAATGAACATTTTTCGTATACATGTTAAACTTTTTCAAATACATGTTGAATATTTTGAATGGCATGGATTTTTCTTAAACTACGCGAGTATTTTTTATAGGGACAATTCCATTTCTCCCCCTAACTTGAGCCACCACCTGGCATTTGCCCCTAATTTTCTGGTATGCTCAAAAATACCCATCTGCCGTCAAGTCACCTTATAGAAATGCCCTTACCGTCTGGTCAAAGGGCTTTGACCGTTAGGTGAATAGTAATGTGTTGGACAGTAAATTTGAAAAATAGCAAAAAAATCTGGAATTTTGTGGGATCAAAGATACTCAAGGCGCAAGGTGCGTCCAAATTTTCGCGCTGTATGGACATTCAAGGAACTTGTGGCAAAGAAAAAACTATAAATCTATATGTTGTGAACAATAAATTTAAAAAATAGCAAGAAAATTAAAAAAAAATGAAAAATTTTGCCATCAAAGAAGCTTGGGTGCGCAAGGCGCTTGCAAATTTTTGTGATCAAATGACATATGAGGAGCTCTCGCAAAAAAACAAAATAGTGCATTTTTTCAAAGTTTTTTCTGTGCCAAAATTTGTTTTTTCTCCACAAGCTCCTACAATGTCGAAACACGACAAAATTTTGCAAGCACCTTGCGCACCCAAGCCTCTTTGATGCCATAAAATTCATATTTTTTTGAATTTTCTTGCTATTTTTTGAATTTACTGTTCACAGTGTACATATTTACAGTTTTTCCTTTGCCACGAGCTGCTTGAATGTCGAAACAGCACAAAAATTTGCATGCACCTTTCTCCCTTGAGTATCTTTGATCCTACAAAATTTCAGTTTTTCTTTTTTGCTATTTTTCCCGAATTTAGTGTTCACCATGTTACTGTTCATCAGACGGTCAAACCCCTTTGACCGGACGGTAACGGCACAAAAGGGCATTTCTATAAGGTGGCTTGACGGCAGAGGGGTATTTTTGAGCATACCAGAAAATTAGGGGCAAATGCCAGGTGGTGGCTCAAGTTAGGGGGAGAAATGGAATTGTCCCTTTTTTATATTGTATACACATTTTTTAAAACATCAAAACAAAATTTTGAAACACGTTACATTTTTCATAAAATGTCACATACATTTTTTCTGACCGGCATGCAATACTTTTTTTGAATTACATGAACGGTTATTAAGATGTCACAACATTTTTTGAAACGCGTGAACTGTTTTTAAATGTCATGTTCATTTTTTGGATCATGCTAACTTTTTTTACATTGTACAAATATTTTTGAAAAATGTCACAAACATTTTTTTGGATGCTATTAACACTATTTTTGAATCATGCGATGGATGTTTTTAAAATTTTATAAGAAAATATTTTTCCGTTTTAGAAACATAAGTAAAAGTAAAAACACACACGGGAGAGCCAGCCCCCCCCCCCTCCCTCGTGTGTTGGGCCGCCCCATTTAGAGGGCGCCTAAGCAAGCGCATCATTTAGCTCACAGCAGTCGAGAAATAGCAGCACCCTCGTCTTGCTGCTCTCCGAAGAGGCCATCTCAACTTCTTTTTCAACTCCTTTGTTCATGGTGTGGTTCCTTCTCAATGCTTCCCCAACGTTGTCATCGCAGTACTAAGCACACATAGAGCTCCGAATTGAAATAACAATTATGCGTCGTTCAAATGCATAGGAAGCTCACAGAGGAGTGAACTCACCTCGGTATGAATGGCGCGTGCATGTGCTCAAGTCACGGACCCACTCGACTTGTTAGTTAGCCCATGGTGATATCTGTGGGATGCTCCACGTCATCAATATCCTATCATACGACTGTAACCTAACTTGTACTCACTCCATCTCTGAAAAGAAGACTTATAACTTTTGGCTGAAGTCAAACGGTGTAAAGTTTGACAAAATTTATATAGAAAAACATATCAAGAAGTGCAACACCAAATGAATATTACTATTTTTATATATTATATCTATTTAGTGTTGTAGTTGTTGAAGATTTTCCTTACAAACTTGATCAAACTATGCACGGCTTGATTTCAGAGGAGGGAGTAGAAAAATAACATAATCCCAACAACTTTCTTATGTATTCGTATGCCTAACATACCTAACATCGTAAGCACAACTGGACCGAAAGACAGTCTTGACAAGAAGATTGGATTGGTGTGAGACAAGAATCGTATTCTCCCTGAGCCACCCTCAGATGGCAAGAATCTAACCACACGTCGAAAGCAGAGCAGCTGACAGGGCCTGCCACTAACCGGTGTTCTCTTGGAATAAAGGTAGCGTTGCGTTGCCTCCGACGTTGGCATATCGCCACTCTCAAGGCAGAATGGCCCCATGCAGCATCTCACTCTCCATGTGATAGTTCCGCGACGACGACGAGCTCAGCTTTCATCCGCGGCATGGGCAACACCGGGCCGCCGAGGATGGCGTCGTGGTGCAGGCACTGCGGCGCGAGCATCGTGGCGCCGCCGGCAGGGCCGAGCTCCGGCGTCCGGTGCGCGCTCTGCCGCCGCGTGACGCGCGTCGAGCGGCACCGCAGCGTGGGCAGCGCGCTCGCGCCCCCGTCGCCGCCGCGGACGGCGCGCTCCGCCAGGCTCGAGCTGCCGGCCGGCTACCCGGCGTCCCGCGGCAAGAAGCGCGCCGTCCTGGTCGGCGTCAGCTACACGGGCACCGCCTACGAGCTCAAGGGCACGGTCAAGGACGTCGAGCTGATGAGGAACCTCCTCCGCGACAAGTTTGGCTTCCCCGGCGACTCCATCCTCGTCCTCACCGGTAGTAACTAATCCAAGAATCTACTGTGTTCACGAAAGAAATTATTGACCGAGAAGCGATCAAGAAGTGTATCTGATCATCTGATATATGATCGATGTGTTTGTGCGTGTGGCAGAGGAGAGTGACGACCGGTGTAGGGTGCCGACGAGGGAGAACCTGCTCATGGCGATGCGGTGGCTAGTGGAGGGGTGCGACGCCGGCGACTCGCTGGTGTTCCACTTCTCCGGGCACGGCGTGCAGAAGCTGGACACGGCCGGCGACGAGGTGGACGGGTACAACGAGGCGCTGTGCCCGCTGGACTTCGAGGACAAGGGCAAGATCCTGGACGACGAGATCAACGAGACCATCGTCCGGCCGCTGGGCCCCGGCGTGAAGCTCCACGCCATCATCGACACCTGCCACAGCGGCACCATCCTCGACCTCCGCTACCTCTGCCGCCTCTCCAGGTACGTACTACGTGCCTACTACGTGCACCCGCAACGTTTCTTCCAGACCGTGCTGTGAGTGATCTGCTGATCTTGACAACGAGTGAATCTTTGCTGTGATCCATCCAAGGACCGGGTACTGGCAGTGGGAGAACCACGTCCGTCCGGGGAAGCCGAAGGGCACGAACGGAGGCCTCGCCATCTCCATCAGCGGCTGCAACGACGACCAGAAGTCGACGGAATCCAGCGTCCAGGGGTTCTCCGATACCGCTGCTATCGGCGCCATGACGGACAGCTTCATCAGGGCCGTGGAGTCGGAGCCGGGGACGACGTACGGGCGGCTGCTGGGCGCGATGAGGGCGACGATCCGCGACAGCCAGGGGACCGGCCGCCGCCTCCCCGGGAGGATCGGCTCCTTCGTCCGCAAGATGATCACTTCCAGCGCCGTGCAGGAGCCTCAGCTCTGCTCTTCCGAGATGTTCGACATCTACCGGAAGCCCTTTCTCCTGTGACTTGTTTCGCGCCTGAGTGCTTCATGTAATTCGCTTGCCTTACCAACGATGCTGTCGTCCTGTGCTGCACTGGACTTGTGAGCAAACTGAACGGGACATTTCAGTTGTACCGCAGTAGAATCAATATGAATGGTTAAAATCACGGGAGAAAGAAAACAGAGGCAGCATTTTTTGCAGCGGAAATTTAGCCTAAACTGGCACAATATCCGGCGATCTTCTGCGATTTTCCCCAGCGGCAATTGTGGCGCGGCTCGCAGCTAAACCGCCGACGATTTAGAATCATTATCTAAATTGACATCCAAACCAAACCATATGTTTCCAGAAACAACATTTCAGTTGCTCAACCTGTTGAATCACATGTTTCCAGAAACAACATTTCAGTTGCTGAAACCATCGAACAGTTCAGGTGTGACTTTCATGTGGACTACTCGGCATTGAGGCGAGCTGCCTTTGCCTCCTGTAATGTGCCTAGCTACTTAGGGTTATCTGTGAGGCTGACGAGGGATTTCACGATTCCAGGGCTGATCTTGTCAGCAAGGGCGCCTTTCTCCGAGATCAGAAATGACTTCTCCTTCACAAAGCTCTGCAGCTTCTTGGTGTCGAAGTCTAGGCGTTCTTGATCTGCAACATTGTGAAGAAATGCGATAAGGAATTGCCTAATCATTAGTGATGGACTAAGCTTGCTAACCCTCAGCTTCTGTAATAAAAGTTTGCATGCAAAGAAATGGCGCATTTATGACAAGTACGAAATCAGATCACTACTTTTCACCAGGTAAGGAAATCATGTGTTGACAAACAATTCAACAGACTTCTGAATAAACTTGCAAAAAAACCTCCTGGATTTTGAGGCTTTGCATGCATCAAACCTACTTCGACAGGAACAAAATGCACTGAATTCATAGATCAAGTTGAAAAATGGTACCTTCTTCCAGAATAGTGTGTGCTGCATGAAATGGAACACGGGCAAAAATATCTGATCCTGGAAACATTAGCCAGGTATGTTCCTTGGGGTCGTGGTTTCCACATGTTGAGCATATCTCCTTTACCAGCTGCTTGCCTGAGGTTCCTTCCATTTCTTTCATTATGACGTCAAAGGGAGATGGAACACTACTTTTGGTTGTCCTCGCTCTTTTCCGGAGGGCTGTCAACGCCTCCCGGTTAGCATTCCTCATCTTGTCATTTTGCACAAGCTGATGGTCACACAAGAACAAACCATAAGATATCAACATTCATATATATGACAAAAATAATAGAATAAATTAGCAACCCATACATACCTCATGCCTAGCTAGAAGAAGTTGCTCTGCATCAGTTTCAATGTCAACCAGAGCCTCTTGAAGCTCCTTCATGTTAGAGTCCATGACAAAACTGCGAAACAATGCCAATTCATTTTCCAAATATAAGTAAATCACTTCAGAATACAATCATCTGCATACCATACATTCATAAGCAACCCACAGAATTTAAAGGTTCCGATTTCTAGCATGTTGCGACATAGAAGCAATAAAGTGCTGAAAACACACGAACAAAATGTGTTGTGCAAAAGTATGAGATCTTGTCTCTAATAAAACATATCTCAAAATACCCCAAGCTGAATCTCCTATTTCAAATAATAACTAGAAAACATATAATAGATATGATAGTTAGTGTTAACTGTTAACAACGGAGCAAAAGTAGCTAAAATTAACATATGGCAATCACAATGGAATAGATCAATAAGCGTTCGGACATGAGAGAACCTCGACCTACTTCAGGCACACGTATTTGGTACAATAGTATAATGGTAATGTAATATGACTATATATGTGGTTCTGTTCTCTGATGTCCTTGTCATTTAATAGCCTAATTGGATATCGCCATAAAACCCTTTTGCCTCTACAAAATACTAGTGCAATGGCATGATCTGAAATTGTGTAATTAGGGAAATATAAAAAGTACTGCTGCAAGCATGACATACAAAACAAAACAAGTTTTCGAACATACAAGAGGCAACTAACCCATCAGCTGTGCACAAGGCACCAGCAAATCTTATTTAAAGACTCAACGTTTCAACAAGCAAACTAGCTGAGTATCCAGTTCTACTGAATACATTTTCTTGCTACTTTTCTAATAATCTAAACATCGATCATTTAGCTAGAAAACACCTCAACTGATACCCTTATAATGCAAAACCATCACACTATGTCCTCTACTGAAGATCCAGACCAACCTATTGAAGTATTTTCAGTTAGCAGATCGCAGCTTCATGGTCTATAAACTAGTGGATTTGTAAACCTATTGAACGATTGAAGCACAGCAGTTCTGGAAAGAAATTAGTAACTGCTCTGACCTCTAGCGTTCAGGTTTCAGAGAATAATCAGGAAGCCAACCCTAGCAACTGGATCTGGATGGAAATTGGGAAACATCAGCGCTACTGCGCAGTGGCAGAGCCAAGATTGAAGCAAACCTCGTGCCGATTGTTTCTCAGCAACATTAAAGAACTTTGGCACTTATAACTATCCAAGAAATACATCATAACATTTCAAAATATATACCCCATACGAAAACATACAAAATAAAGCTTAATTGCTCAATAAACCAGGAATTTTAACTCAATGCTTAACTATCTAACAAAATAGATAAAAATGCCAAAGTACAAATAATAGTACGTGGATACAAAAAAGTACCAAATCAATTGTTTGCTTTATCTGTGCTTCCCATAACTACACAAAACCGGTGAAAAAGATCTCTCATCTTCAGTTTTATTTTCAACTCAATTTTCTTCTGCATAAACTGATACTGTGATACACATAGACACATAACTAGTTCTTCCAGTGTGGTTACTGGCCGAAGCAGTTCTCCACATATTTAAACATACACATGCTAACCAAACTAAAATTGCGTGAGAAAATTACCCAGCAACCTGGCCGGCTGGCACTGGCCCCAGCAAGCAAGTAGTAGCAGGCAGAGGCGGGGGCAGTCCTGGCCCCCTGGGCGGGGGAGAGCCCGGAGAAGGTAGGGCCGGCGCGGTTGCACCCGGCTGGCGCGAGGCGAAACGGCGGCGGGCAAGGGAGGCCGGGAGGGGCGGAGGGGAACGGACGGCGGACGTCCACAACTAGGCAGCTACTAGGTCGCAGAGGGCGGCGCAACCAGACTGCTGCAAGCCTGCGAGACGGTGCGTCCGTGCGTGGGCTAGGTCGACACGTCGACTGGGCCCTTTGTGCCTGGGGCCTAGGCCGTGTTGGGCTGTTGCATCCGGGCCCAGTACAAAACCTATGGTAGGTGGAAGAAAAACATTCCGCACCCTGGGCCTGGGTACAGCTCAATCTGTATTCTAAAATTGTTACACAAATGTTCAATGCAAAAATCGCCAATTTTTTTTATAAATACTCCCTCCTTCCCAAAATCTTAGGCGTATAAGATTTTCATGCAATCCCATAATGTAAGACACACGTGCCCTTTATCTCTCATTCAGTTACAGCCATCACTATCGATCCCTATTTTTCTGGAAACGAAAACAAATTGCTGGCTAGGTCTATAGTTCGGTTAGCTCAGAACGTCCTCTTCATTTGAGATTGGATCGCTCAAGTAAGCCTACGCTAATTTTGGTGCAGAAACTAATATGCCTAACATTATGGAAAGGAGGGAGTAGTAACTAATAATTCAATAATTACGAAAGTAATAAAGGGCTAGTGAAAAAAACTAGTAAGGACGTGGTGGACAACAACGTCCCAACATGGACGCTGATGCAAATAACGTCCCAGCCTAAACGCTATTTTTGCTAGCATCCACCATTTGGTTAGGTCTAGCCCCGACTCCCTGAACCAGATAGTGCTGGCGGATGTCGCATCCTCTCGTCCCCATTGCCCACCTTCATCTCCCCGCCTACCACGCCGGCACTGGCCTCCGGCTCATACCGCCCACCCACCTTCCCATGGACCACCTCGGCCTCCGCATCATCGCCCACATCCTCACGACTGCCCCGACCTCCGGCGCATCCCCGACGCCAATATCCTCACGGCTGCCCCCGACATCCTCACTGCAAAAGGGGTTGGGCAGAGGATGCCGCTGCGGCAGCATCAACAAGTTAGACAGAGGTGGTCGTCCCTCTCTCTTCTCATTGCTTCTCCATATGTCGTCCCAACCATTGATAGCAGCGTGGATTGTCGCAGGGTGGTACACTGTAGTTTTTCCTCATAGAAGGTACTCCGACCACACATTCTGCTAGTCCCCAATTAAATAGTACTCCGGCCATGAATTCTGCTAGTCTCCAATGGATGATTTCAGTGTAGATGCTTTCAGAAACAGTACAGGGAGTAGATGCTTTCAAATTACTTCTTATTAATGATTTACTATTTGTCCAATATTCTGGTTAATAGATTCATATGACAGTAACATCTATGAAATGATATAAATTAGTTCTATAGCTTTCATAAAAGGTATTTTTGCATCGAACCAAACTAATATAAATTTCAGAAATGTTATGAAGAAATAACCTAGTACTTGAGTAGTTGAGCATAATTGATTCATATGCTATATTGCTCTAGCTTTACTGATTTCACTGACTGTCTAGGCATAGCTGAAAATCAATCTGATTTTGATAATATTAAGTACCTATATATTTGATTGCAAGTTAATCAAATTGTTTGTCATAACACAAATGATGAGTAACAATTTGGTGAGAAAAATACAATACCAACATTATGAGGGACATCAAACACATGTGCAACACACCATTTTGCTCCAAGAATAGGGTCATAACTCAAGTGTACTTCCTCTTCACCAGGTTCCTCTCCTTCTTTGGGCTTCTAAAAAATAACTTTAGCGCGACCAAGTGGAAAACGGGACCAAGACCATAACTGTAGCACCAATAAAGGCCCTGAAATTTCTAGTCTCTTCTTCTCAGCACCCATGCTCAATTGTCTATACAGCAGAGCAAGAGCAGCTGCTCCCCAATTATACTCTGTTAGTTGTCCTAAATCATGCATAAATTGGAGATACATAGCTGGCACTCCATCTCTAGATGTATCCGTAAAGACTATGGAGCCAAGAATCTCTAGAACAAGTGCTCAAGCATGCCAATCAATCTCCTTCTCCATTGGATTATCCAACAACACATTGAAGCGATCCCGTAGTTTACCCATATTTAGAGAGTATTGTGAATTCCTCACAACAATATTGTCATCACCTTTTCGCCTTTTCTTTTGTTTCATGTGTTGTTCATCCACGGGAATCCCAAGCAACATCTCAACTAATTCTGACCATTGTGCATCAGCTTTGCCAACAAGTGGTTTACCATGGATAGGCAACCCTCACAAACAACTGACATCTTGTAACGTAATTGTCATTTCTCCTACAGGTAGGTGAAAACTATTTGTCTCGGGTCGCCAATGCTCCATCAATGCTGATATCAAATATTTGTTGACATTGATTTTCCTCATCTTGGCAATCTGATAAAAACCAAGGTTCTCTAAAGTTGATGTACACAGAGGATTAAATGGGACACCAACACGGTGACACCATACATTCAAGCAAATGTTAGGCTGCATCAATACACACTACAATTAGTCTTTAGTTAACCACTAAGTCTAACAGACGACATGCGAATTTAAAGGATACTCACATTTTCCTAAGTTTTGGTATTTTGTGCTGGATGTGAGGCATCCATAACAAATCACTAAAACATCCATCTATATCCATTTCAAGACCCCGTAACAACATAAAAAGAACGAGTAAGATGTTGAAGTGAAATATCAAAGCAACCATTTCAATTTATTATTCACATTATTACACTCATAAATAAAGCTCAAACAATTCAATGGTTTTAGCTATGCCTAGGCAGTCAGTGAAATTTGTAAAGCTACAACAATATAGCATATGAATAAATTGTGCTCAACTACTCAAGTACTAGGTTATTTCATAACAGTTCTGAAATTTATATTAGTTTGGTTCGGTGCACAATACCTTTTATGAAGGGATAATTGTATTCATACCCTTAGTTGTGTCCCCCTCAACCGATATGCCCCTAGTTTTTGAAAACACGTGGTCTTGCCCAACCTACTTTGTCGTCTTGGGCTTTTGCCCTTTGACCGTTTGACCGTCACTTTGGAAACTTCATAACTAATTCATATTAAATCTGAAAAATACGAATAAGATGCCAAAATGTTCCGAGAAACATCACCTATATGTCAATGTCACTTGCATTCAAGACAAAAGTGTTGGTAAGTGGCCATTCGAGTTTTAGCCCCTATCATATCACCATGAACAATAAAATCTAAAAAATTCAAAAAATTCAAGAAAAAATTGGTGGCAAAGTATTGCAAATGTTTTAAGTGCTTGCCAAGTTTCATGAGGGAATGACATTCGTGGAAGTCGTGGCAAAAAAACAATAAACACTTGAATATATATTATTATTTTTGCCACGACTTCCACGAATGTCATTCCCTCATGAAACTTGGCAAGCACTTAAAACATTTGCAATACTTTGCCACCAATTTTTTCTTGAATTTTTTGAACTTTTATATTTTACTGTTCATGGTGGTATGATAAGAGCTAAAACTTGAATGGCCACTTACCAACACTTTTATCGTGAATGCAAGTGACATTGACATATAGGTGATGTTTCTCGGAACATTTTGGCACCTTATTTGTATTTTTCGGATTTAGTATGAATTAGTTATGAAGTTTTCAAAGTGACTGTCAAATGGTCAAAGGGCAAAAGCACAAGACGACAAAGTAGGTTGGGGAAGACCACGTGTTTCCAAAAACTAGGGGCATATCGGTTGAGGGGGACACAACTAAGGGTATGAATACAATTATCCCTTTTATGAAAGCTATAGAACTAATTTATATCATTTCATAGATGTTACTGTCATATGAATCTATTAACCATAATATGAGACAAATAGTAAATCATTAATAAGAAGTAATTTGAAAGCATCTACTCCCTGTACTGTTTCTGAAAGCGTATACACTGAAATCATCAATTGGAGACTAGCAGAATTCATGGTCGGAGTACTGTTTAATTGGGGACCAGCAGAATGCATGGCCAGAGTACTTTCTATGAGGAAAAATTATAGTGTAGCACCCTGCGACAATCCACACTGCTATCAATGGTTGGGACGACAGAAGCAATGGAGAGAAGAGAGAGGGACGACCACCTCGGTCTGGCTTGCTGATGCTGCCGCAACAGTGTCCTCTATCCAATCCCTTTGGTCGTGAGGATGTCGGGGGCAGCCGTGGGGATGTGGGCGTCGGGGATGCGCCGGAGGTTGAGGCGGTCCTGAGGATGTGGCGATGACACGGAGGCCGAGGCAGTCCATGGGAAGGTGGGTGGTCGGGATGAGCCGGAGGCCAGGGTCGACGTGGTAGGTGGGGAGATGAAGGTGGACGACGTCCCTTTATTACTTCCGTAATTATTGAATTATTAGTTACTATTAATAAAAAATCCAGGGCTCATTGGCTCCCCACCTATCCGCATTCATGTCCCGTTGGCTGCTCCTCTGTCCGAGGAACCTACTCCTGCTTTAAAGCCGGCTGCCCCCACCCCCAATCGTACACATCCTATTTTTTCCCGCACTTCTGTTACCACTGCTACTCGTAGTCGATCTCCCCGTTGTCCGCCGTCTCCATGGTCTGGAAGCAAATCACCTATAACAGGGTGCTCGGGCCGAAGCGTCACGCTAAGGGGTCCTCACCGTGGACGTCCGACACATGACCTGCATTACAACAGGCCAACTCTCAAGTTCTCTGAATACGAGCGAGTAGGAGGACGAGGACGACCACAAGGTGCTCTTGGCGGTCCAGGAGGAGGAACAACAACCAACGAAGGAGGAGTTGATTTCAGTTGACGACGTGGCCGATAGAGGCGAGGTGGCTGATGTCGCGACCAAAGGGGAAGATGTCCCCCTTCTCCATGGCGGAGCACTACGTGGCGAGGCATAATTCGAGGAGGAGCACGCGGATGCCTTGGCCGTGGCGGCGCTCCTCACAGATCTGGACCTCGTCGTCGAGAACCGGTCAGTCTACGTGTCCGTGTAGAGTGCCCACACAATTGAGCACGAGCGCTGGATCTACATCAAGGACATGCGGCGAGTTGTAGTTTTCACGGATGACACAACCGACAAGGAGGAGGATGAGACCGCCGCTCATCTGTGGCCTCCGGGTATGCCGGGATGCCATGGATTCAGCACGCCACCAATGAGCGTTGAGGTTATTGGCCTGATCACCGACGACGAGGGTTAGGATTTAGAAGTAGTGTTTAGATGTAGTGTGCACTTTAAAAATGTGAAAACAAAACCTATCTACCAATGTTGCATGGCTTGCATGGTCCGGGTTTCGCCGAGATTTGTAGGGGATAATGTTGGATGATCGACGTCCGTCTGAATGTTTGTAGACATGTTTGAACGTCTTCACGAACATATAAAAATGTATATATGCTCCACATTGGAGATGCCTGAGAGGCTGAGATCTCCAAGGGACGTCGACGGCTAGAGAATGCGAATGGTGCCCTGGTGCACCCGGTGCACTTGACCTAGATTGGACCACTTTTCTTTAGAACAAAGACGCCAGAGATGACCAATTTTAAATTAACAAAGCCCTTACACAGGCAGAACACATGTGATCCACAAAAAACAAAAATAGAAACAATTAAAGGTCCAGTTTATTACAGGGTTCTCAGCCCGGACAGAGCAAGTAGGCTCGGAGGAACAAAAGTTGCCACTACTCTAAGAAGCAACAGGGACACTGACGATGCCATTGATATGATTGTTGGAAATATGCCCTAGAGGCAATAATAAAAGCTTTATTATTATATTTCCTTATTCATGATAATTGTCTTTATTCGTGCTATAATTGTGTTAACCGGAAATCGTAATACATGTGTGAATAACAGACAACAACATGTCCCTAGTGAGCCTCTAGTTGACTAGCTTGTTGATCGACAGATAGTCATGGTTTCCTGACTATGGACATTGGATGTCATCGATAACGGGATCACATCATTAGGAGAATGATGTGATGGACAAGACCCAATCCTAACATAGCATAAGATCGCATAGTTCGTTTGCTAGAGTTTTCCAATGTCAAGTATCCTTTCCTTAGACCATGAGATCATGTAACTCCCGGATACCGTAGGAGTGCTTTGGGTGTGCCAAACGTCACAACGTAACTGGGTGACTATAAAGGTATGCTACGGGTATCTCTGAAAGTGTCTGTTGGGTTGACATGGATCGAGACTGGGATTTGTCACTCCGCTTGACGGAGAGGTATCACCAGGCCCTCTCGGTAATGCATCATCACAATGAGCTCAATGTGACCAAAGTGTTTGATCACGGGATCATGCATTACGGAACGAGAAAAGTGACTTGCCGGTAACGAGATTGAACGAGGTATTGGTATACCGACGATCGAATCTCGGGCAAGTAAAATACCGATTGACAAAGGGAATCGTATACGGGATTAATTGAATCCTTGACATCGTGGTTCATCCGATGAGATCATCGTGGAGCATGTGGGAGCCAACATGGGTATCCAGATCCCGCTGTTGGTTATTGTTCGAGAGCCGTCTCGGTCATGTCTGCATGTCTCCCGAACCCGTAGGGTCTACACACTTAAGGTTCGGTGACGCTAGGGTTGTGAAGATATGTATATGCAGTAACCCGAATGTTGTTAGGAGTCCCGGATGAGATCCCGGACGTCACGAGGAGTTTCGGAATGGTCCGGAGGTAAAGATTTATATATGGAAAGTCATCATACGGACATCGGGACAAGTTTCGGGGTTATCGGTATTGTACCGGGACCACCGGAAGGTCCCGGGGGTCCACTGGGTGGGGCCACCTATCCCGGAGGGCCCCATGGGCTGTATGAGGGAGGGAACCAGCCCATAGTGGGCTGGTGCACCTCCCCCCCATGGGCCCCATGCGCCTAGGGTTTTGGGGGAGGGAAACCCTAAAGGGGGCGCCCCCCTTGCTTGGGGGGCAAGCCCCCTTGCCCTGGCCGCCGCCCCCCCTAGGAGATCTCATCTCCTAGGGCAGGCGCCCCCCTAGGGGCTTATATAAAGGGGGGGGGAGAGAGGGGGCTGATCACCCATTGCCCTGGCGCCTCCCTCTCCCTCTCCAACACCTCCTCCTCCTCCATTGAGCACGGCGAAGCCCTGCCGGAGTACTGCAGTTCCACCATCACCACGCCGTCGTGCTGTTGCTGGAGCCTTCATCCCCAACCTCTCCTTTGCCTTGCTGGATCAAGAAGGAGGAGACGTCACGCTTTCCGTACGTGTGTTGAACGCGGAGGTGCCGTCCGTTCGGCACTAGGTCATCGGTGAATTGGATCGCGGCAAGTACGACTACCTCATCCACGTTCACTCGAACGCTTCCGTTGCGATCTACAAAGTGGTATGTAGATGCTATCTAATCTGAATACTCGTTGCTTGATGAACTCCTAGATGGATCTTGGTGAAACCGTAGGAAAAATTTTAATTTTCTGCAACGTTCCCCATCAGTGGCATCATGAGCTAGGTCTATGCGTAGTTCTTCTTGCGCGAGTAGAACACAATTTGTTGTGGGCGTAGATGTTGTCAACTCTTCTTGCCTCTACTAGTCTTATCTTGCTTCAACGGTATTGTGGGATGAAGCGGCCCGGACCAACCTTACACGTACGCTTACGTGAGACCGGTTCCACCGACGAACATGCACTAGTTGCATAAGGTGGCTGGCGGGTGTCTGTCTCTCCTACTTTAGTTGGAGCGGATTCGATGAAAAGGGTCCTTATGAAGGGTAAATAGAAGTTGACAAATCACGTTGTGGTGGTTTTAACGTAGGTAAGAAAACGTTCTTGCTAGAACCCTAATTCAGCCACGTAAAACTTGCAACAACAATTAGAGGACGTCTAACTTGTTTTTGCAGCAAGTGCTTTGTGATATGATATGGCCAAAGTTGTGATGTATGATGAATGATCTATATGTGATGTATGAGATGTTCATGCTATTGTAATAGGAATCACGACTTGCATGTCGATGAGTATGACAACCGGCAGGAGCCATAGGAGTTGTCTTTATTTTGTATGACCTGCGTGTCATTGAGAATCGCCATGTAAGTTACTTTACTTTATTGCTAAACGAGTTAGCCATAGTAGTAGAAGTAATAGTTGGCGAGCAACTTCATGGAGACACGATGATAAAGATCATGATGATGAAGATCATGGTGTCAAGCCGGTGACAAGATGATCATGGAGCCCCAAGATGGAGATCAAAGGAGCAATGTGATATTGGCCATATCATGTCACTTTTATTATTTGATTGCATGTGATGTTTATCATGTTTTGCATCTTGTTTACTTAGAACGACGGTAGTAAATAAGATGATCCCTCATAATAATTTCAAGAAAGTGTTCACCCTAACTGTGCACCGTTGCGACAGTTCGTTGTTTCGAAGCACCACGTGATGATCGGGTGTGATAGATTCTAACGTTCACATACAACGGGTGTAAGACAGATTTACACACGCAAACACTTAGGTTGACTTGACGAGCCTAGCATGTACAGACATGGCCTCGGAACACGGAAGACCGAAAGGTCGAGCATGAGTCGTATAGAAGATACGATCAACATGAAGATGTTCACCGATGTTGACTAGTCCGTCTCACGTGATGATCGGACACGGCCTAGTTGACTCGGATCATGTAATACTTAGATGACTGGAAGAGGGATGTCTATCTAAGTGGGAGTTCATTAAATAATTTGATTAAATGAACTTTATTATCATGAACTTAGTCTAAATATTTACAATATGTCTTGTAGATCAAATGGCCAACGTAGTCCTCAACTTCAACGCGTTCCTAGAGAAAACCAAGCTGAAAGACGATGGTAGCAACTATACGGACTGGGTCCGGAACCTGAGGATCATCCTCATAGCTGCCAAGAAAGATTATGTCCTACGAGCACCGCTGGGTGACTCACCTGTTCTCCCTGCACAACAAGACGTTATGAACGCTTGGCAGTCGCGATGCGATGATTACTCCCTCGTTCAGTGCGGCATGCTTTACAGCTTAGAGCCGGGGCTCCAAAAGCGTTTTGAGAGACATGGAGCATATGAGATGTTCAAAGAGCTGAAAATGGTTTTCCAAGCTCATGCCCGGGTTGAGAGATACGAGATCTCCAACAAATTCTTTAGCTGTAAGATGGAGGAAAATAGCTCTGTCAGTGAGCACATACTCAGAATGTCTGGATTACACAACCGCTTGACTCAACTGGAAGTTAATCTTCCGGAAGAAGTGGTCATTGACAGAATCCTCCAGTCGCTTCCACCTAGCTACAAGAGCTTTGTGATGAACTACAATATGCAGGGGATGGTAAAGACCATTCCTGAGGTGTATGCTATGCTGAAATCAGCAGAGGTAGAAATCAAGAAAGAGCATCAAGTGCTGATGGTGAATAAAACCACTAAGTTCAAAAGGAGCAAGGGTAAAAAGAACTTCAAAAGGGACGGCAAGGAAGTTGCCGCGCCCGGTAAGCAAGTTGCCGAGAAGAAGCCAAAGAATGGACCCAAGCCCGAAACTGAGTGCTTTTATTGCAAGGGAAGTGGTCACTGGAAGCGGAACTGCCCCAAATACTTAGCGGACAAGAAGGCCGGCAAAACCAAAGGTATATGTGATATACATGTAATTGATGTGTACCTTACCAGCACTCGTAGTAGCTCTTGGGTATTTGATACCGGTGCAGTTGCTCACATTTGTAACTCAAAGCAGGAGCTACGGAATAAACGGAGACTGGCGAAGGACGAGGTGACGATGCGCGTCGGGAATGGTTCCAAGGTCGATGTGATCGCCGTCGGCACGCTGCCTCTACATTTACCTACGGGATTAGTTTTAAACCTCAATAATTGTTATTTAGTACCAAGTTTGAGCATGAACATTGTATCCGGATCTCGCTTAATTCGAGATGGCTACTCATTTAAATCCGAGAATAATGGTTGTTCTATTTATATGAGAGATATGTTTTATGGTCATGCTCCGATGGTTAATGGTTTATTCTTGATGAATCTCGTACGTGATGATACACATATTCATAGTGTGAGTACCAAAAGAGTTAAAGTTGATAACAATAGTCCCACATATTTGTGGCACTGCCGCCTTGGTCACATAGGTGTCAAACGCATGAAGAAGCTCCATGCAGATGGACTTTTGGAGTCTCTTGATTATGAATCATTTGACACGTGCGAACCATGCCTCATGGGTAAAATGACCAAGACTCCGTTCTCAGGAACAATGGAGCGAGCTACCAACTTATTGGAAATCATACATACCGATGTGTGCGGTCCAATGAGTGTTGAGGCTCGCGGTGGCTATCGTTATGTTCTCACCCTCACTGATGACTTGAGTAGATATGGGTATATCTACTTAATGAAACACAAGTCTGAGACCTTTGAAAAGTTCAAGGAATTTCAGAATGAGGTTGAGAATCAACGTGATAGAAAGATCAAGTTTCTACGATCAGATCGTGGAGGAGAATACTTGAGTCACGAATTTGGCACACACTTAAGAAAATGTGGAATAGTTTCACAACTCACGCCGCCTGGAACACCTCAGCGTAATGGTGTGTCCGAACGTCGTAATCGCACTCTATTAGATATGGTGCGATCTATGATGTCTCTTACCGATTTACCGCTATCTTTTTGGGGCTATGCTTTAGAGACTGCCGCATTCACTTTAAATAGGGCTCCGTCGAAATCCGTTGAGGCGACACCGTATGAATTATGGTTTGGGAAGAAACCTAAGCTGTCGTTTCTAAAAGTTTGGGGATGCGATGCTTATGTGAAGAAACTTCAACCTGAGAAGCTCGAACCCAAGTCGGAAAAATGCGTCTTCATAGGATACCCGAAGGAAATTATTGGGTATACCTTCTACCTCAGATCCGAGGGCAAGATCTTTGTTGCCAAGAATGGATCCTTTCTAGAGAAAGAGTTTCTCTCGAAGGAAGTAAGTGGGAGGAAAGTAGAACTTGATGAAGTGTTAACTCTTGAACCGGAAAATGGCGAAACTCAAGAAATCGTTCCTGAGGTGCCTGCACCGACTAGAGAGGAAATTAATGATTATGATCAAGACACTTCTGATCAAGCTCCTACTGAAATTCGAAGGTCCACAAGGACACGTTCCGCACCAGAGTGGTACGGCAACCCTGTCTTGGAAATCATGTTGTTAGACAACGGTGAACCTTCGAACTATGAGGAAGCAATGGCGGGCCCGGATTCCGACAAATGGCTGGAAGCCATGAAATCCGAGATAGGATCCATGTATGAAAACGAAGTATGGACTTTGACTGACTTGCCCGTTGAACGGCGAGCCATAGAAAATAAATGGATCTTTAAGAAGAAGACAGACGCGGATGGTAATGTGACCATCTATAAAGCTCGGCTTGTCGCTAAGGGTTATCGACAAGTTCAAGGAATTGACTACGATGAGACTTTCTCACCGGTAGCGAAGCTGAAGTCCGTCCGAATCATGTTAGCAATTGCCGCATACTATGATTATGAGATATGGCAAATGGACGTCAAGACGGCATTCCTTAATGGTTTCCTTAAGGAAGAATTGTATATGATGCAGCCGGAAGGTTTTGTCGATCCTAAGAATGCTGACAAAGTATGCAAGCTCCAACGCTCGATTTATGGGCTGGTGCAAGCATCTCGGAGTTGGAACATTCGCTTTGATGAGATGATCAAAGCGTTTGGGTTTACACAGACTTATGGAGAAGCCTGTGTTTACAAGAAAGTGAGTGGGAGCTCTGTAGCATTTCTCATATTATATGTAGACGACATACTTTTGATGGGAAATAATATAGATCTCTTGGATAGCATTAAGGCCTATTTGAATAAAAGTTTTTCAATGAAGGACCTCGGAGAAGCTGCTTATATATTAGGCATCAAGATCTATAGAGATAGATCGAGACGCCTCATAGGTCTTTCACAAAGCACATACCTTGATAAGATATTGAAGAAATTCAATATGGATCAATCTAAGAAAGGGTTCTTACCTGTGTTACAAGGTGTGAAATTGAGCTCAGCTCAATGTCCGACCACGGCAGAAGATATAGAAGAGATGAGCGTCATCCCCTATGCCTCAGCCATAGGTTCTATTATGTATGCCATGCTGTGTACCAGACCTGATGTAAACCTTGCCGTAAGTTTGGTAGGTAGGTACCAAAGTAATCCCGGCAAGGAACACTGGACAACGGTCAAGAATATCCTGAAGTACCTGAAAAGGACTAAGGAAATGTTTCTCGTTTATGGAGGTGACGAAGAGCTCGTCGTAAAAGGTTACGTCGACGCTAGCTTCAACACAGATCTGGATGACTCTAAGTCACAAACCGGATACGTGTATATTTTGAATGGTGGGGCAGTAAGCTGGTGCAGTTGCAAGCAAAGCGTCGTGGCGGGATCTACATGTGAAGCGGAGTACATGGCAGCCTCGGAGGCAGCGCATGAAGCAATTTGGGTGAAGGAGTTCATCACCGACCTCGGAGTCATACCCAATGCGTCGGGGCCAATCAAGCTCTTCTGTGACAACACTGGAGCTATTGCACTTGCAAAGGAGCCCAGGTTTCACAAGAAGACCAGGCACATCAAGCGTCGCTTCAACTCCATTCGTGAAAATGTTCAAGATGGAGACATAGAGATTTGTAAAGTACACACGGATCTGAATGTCGCAGATCCGTTGACTAAACCTCTCCCTAAGGCAAAACATGATCAGCACCAGAACTCTATGGGTGTTCGATTCATCACAATGTAACTAGATTATTGACTCTAGTGCAAGTGGGAGACTGTTGGAAATATGCCCTAGAGGCAATAATAAAAGCTTTATTATTATATTTCCTTATTCATGATAATTGTCTTTATTCGTGCTATAATTGTGTTAACCGGAAATCGTAATACATGTGTGAATAACAGACAACAACATGTCCCTAGTGAGCCTCTAGTTGACTAGCTTGTTGATCGACAGATAGTCATGGTTTCCTGACTATGGACATTGGATGTCATCGATAACGGGATCACATCATTAGGAGAATGATGTGATGGACAAGACCCAATCCTAACATAGCATAAGATCGCATAGTTCGTTTGCTAGAGTTTTCCAATGTCAAGTATCCTTTCCTTAGACCATGAGATCATGTAACTCCCGGATACCGTAGGAGTGCTTTGGGTGTGCCAAACGTCACAACGTAACTGGGTGACTATAAAGGTATGCTACGGGTATCTCTGAAAGTGTCTGTTGGGTTGACATGGATCGAGACTGGGATTTGTCACTCCGCTTGACGGAGAGGTATCACCGGGCCCTCTCGGTAATGCATCATCACAATGAGCTCAATGTGACCAAAGTGTTTGATCACGGGATCATGCATTACGGAACGAGAAAAGTGACTTGCCGGTAACGAGATTGAACGAGGTATTGGTATACCGACGATCGAATCTCGGGCAAGTAAAATACCGATTGACAAAGGGAATCGTATACGGGATTAATTGAATCCTTGACATCGTGGTTCATCCGATGAGATCATCGTGGAGCATGTGGGAGCCAACATGGGTATCCAGATCCCGCTGTTGGTTATTGTTCGAGAGCCGTCTCGGTCATGTCTGCATGTCTCCCGAACCCGTAGGGTCTACACACTTAAGGTTCGGTGACGCTAGGGTTGTGAAGATATGTATATGCAGTAACCCGAATGTTGTTCGGAGTCCCGGATGAGATCCCGGACGTCACGAGGAGTTTCGGAATGGTCCGGAGGTAAAGATTTATATATGGAAAATCATCATACGGACATCGGGACAAGTTTCGGGGTTATCGGTATTGTACCGGGACCACCGGAAGGTCCCGGGGGTCCACCGGGTGGGGCCACCTATCCCGGAGGGCCCCATGGGCTGTATGAGGGAGGGAACCAGCCCATAGTGGGCTGGTGCGCCTCCCCCCATGGGCCCCATGCGCCTAGGGTTTTGGGGGAGGGAAACCCTAAAGGGGGCGCCCCCCTTGCTTGGGGGGCAAGCCCCCTTGCCCTGGCCGCCCCCCCCCCCTAGGAGATCTCATCTCCTAGGGCAGGCGCCCCCCTAGGGGCTTATATAAAGGGGGGGGAGAGAGGGGGCTGATCACCCATTGCCCTGGCGCCTCCCTCTCCCTCTCCAACACCTCCTCCTCCTCCATTGAGCACGGCGAAGCCCTGCCGGAGTACTGCAGTTCCACCATCACCACGCCGTCGTGCTGTTGCTGGAGCCTTCATCCCCAACCTCTCCTTTGCCTTGCTGGATCAAGAAGGAGGAGACGTCACGCTTTCCGTACGTGTGTTGAACGCGGAGGTGCCGTCCGTTCGGCACTAGGTCATCGGTGAATTGGATCGCGGCAAGTACGACTACCTCATCCACGTTCACTCGAACGCTTCCGTTGCGATCTACAAAGTGGTATGTAGATGCTATCTAATCTGAATACTCGTTGCTTGATGAACTCCTAGATGGATCTTGGTGAAACCGTAGGAAAAATTTTAATTTTCTGCAACGTTCCCCATCAATGATGAAGTCTAGAAAAGCATAGTGCATGTATACAACATGCATAAAAGAGAAGTGCATGAATGGACCCATGGGCATATGAGCCCACTTTCAAAAACTTATTTCTAAATGCCAAAAAACTATGGAAAAAGTCTCACACATACATCTTCACATTCTTGTGCAGGCAGAAAGTTTCGTGAAAAATAATTTTTTCTTTGGCCTGTGCAAAAAAAGACAAAAAAATGTGTCGTGGAACGCTATTTAGAAGCACTGAAGTTTGTCTTCTTTACGGAGCAAAACAAAAAGGTTTTTTCTCACAACTTTGTGCCACACCCACATATTACGAAGATGTATGCGTGATTTTTTTTGATTTTTTTGACATTTCAAAACGTCTTTAAAATGCAATTTTTAAAAGTGGGTTCTTATGCCCATGCGTGGAGGACGTGCCCTCTCATGCATAAAACCACCAAGTTAGTTCGCTCGATGGCCAAGCCCTCCCAAAGTCCCAGCGTCGTGTACAGTGTACTCGCCTGAATCACATATATATTCACATTTTATGAATGAGCCATCTACGTCTGATCGATCAAATCATATGCAGGCTGTTTTCGTATTTATGTAGCTTACGATTGCACCCTTCGCAAATCGCAGTCGCCTAACTAGCTCTACGTAAGCTATCTGAATGGGATTGTGCGAGCAGTTGCATGCGCACGTAGACATATTGCAGAAGATAATAATTCAAAATGGCACCGGCTAGCGTCTGGTGCCTTTGATTTGATCAAACATATTGAAGAAAGACAGACATATAGCAACCACTGGTACTGTACGTGTGTATAGATTGAGCTGCCACCAATGTGTGATCTGCTTAATTGGTTGATACCGTTGGTTACTGTACAGAAGATAGAGTGGTTTGGAGAAGCGAGACTCTTCTGGATGAGAATCCATCAGTACTGTATAACGTTACAGTCAGAGTGTTGTTATAAAATGTGTGCAGAACTATGCTAATTGTTGATTATGGTGCAAGTTGGTACAAAAATAATAGTATTCAAATTAGAAATAACTCTTTCTATGGCCCATTTTGCGGTTGCTGCATTGAAGTGTGTTGTGATTATTTTTATAATGTGATGTGAAAATTAGTAGTAATAGCCATAAAATAGAAAAAAAATGTTTGCTCAACAAATGCTAGAATATAAAGCGGGTGGGACAAATAAGATTACGAGTATTCATCGCAATACTAAATAATCGGTTTTACAGTCATCTGATCAAGACCTTTTATCCTTTTTGTATATGTATGTCTCTAGACGTTAAGATTGGATGGTTATTAACATTGACGAATCTTTAGAAATGAAGATCAGAGTTGTGCCACTAAGGGCATCTTCATCCATTCTTTTTTCTATATGTTCGGACAGTAACGGCCGTTCATTTGGGTTGCACCGGATCGAACATTGAATCTACCCTAGTCCGACCTAAAATCCGGGGTGGTCTAGGGGAGTCCAGAAATCCACCATGTCGGATTCCGACGCCCTGGTTCCACCCCAAACCCTTCCCGATGCTTAAGGTTTCACACTACTTCTCCACATTCAATGAGGCACATTGGCTCCCCACCTACACATGCATGCCCCCCGGCTACTGCCCTGTTCGAGGAACCTACTCTGGCTTTAAAGCCGGTTGCCCCCCACCCCCACCCCAAATCGTACGCGTCCCATTTTTCCCTCTTGCCCACACTTTCATTACCACCGCTACTCGTAGCCGATCTCCCCATTGTCCGCCGTTGCCATGGCCTAGGAGAAAATCACCTACAACATGATGCTTCTGCCTAAGCGTCGCGGTGAGGGGTCCTCACCGCGGACGTCCGACACATGACCTGCATTACAGCAGGCCAACCTTCAAGTTCTCTGAAGACGAGCGAGAAGGAGGAGGACGACGATCACATGGTGCTCTCGGCGGTCCAGGAGGAGGAGGAGGAGTAGCAGCCAGCCGAGGAGGAGCCGATCTCGGTTCACGACGCGGCATAGTACTATAGTATTTTTATATGCTATTGGGAAGGCATAAAAATGAAGAAGTCACCAACATGAAATTCACCAAGAGGCAGGTGCTAGAATTAACGCCTTTTGGGACATATCAATCCGAGGTGTTCTGCAGCATTGTCATCGGATTACCGAATCTTTGTCCGAGCCCCAGTTAATAGTGTATGGCCTGTGGTTATGAGTGTTAGGCTAGTCATAGTGGGAGTAACTTAGCTAGTAACATAGCGCACTTCAAATTTTTTTTGCTTATGTGGCAAGTATTTAATGTGAGGTGGTAACATAATATGTTACTGTAACATAGCGCTTTCCAAGACAATATGAGTCTACAAGCTAATAAATGAAGCCATCTATGACACTACTATCATGTTACTTTGCATTATGAAAGTAGTAACTTATACTAATATCATGCATATGACGCTAGTCTAAGTTACTTCCCACTATGACCAGCCTTAGGTTTGATGAACGGTGTGCTTCACCTTTTCCTAGTAAACCAGTAATATATGATTTATAGACACGGTCCAAAAATTAAAAAAGAAGACATTTCCCCCCATGCCAACCCATCGGAAGTGATGGAGGAGAACCTTCGCATTATAGTCAATTATTCTTTTTCATGCTCTCCGGTTCTTCCCTCCTCCAATGCATGATCTCTTCGACATTGCGGGGGATGCATTGGTGTCATCTTGTAGATGCATGCATCAGGGGTTAGGGTATCACGGTTGATGTGGCATCAGCCCTTCGTATTATATGCATCTACGTGATGGACTAGTATGTATAAATGGAGAATAGAAATACTAGTGCCTGTTTGGTATCTATTCAATTTGTGTTGTATGTGTAGTAGGGCAGTGTAATACACTAGTACTCCATCCTGTCTGTTTTAGTCCGCATATAAGATTTGTCTAAAGCCAAACGTCATGAACTTTGACCAAAACAAAAAAAATATGAAAGATTAAAAATCAGATTCCAAAACAAAAAGCACGCACGAGGGGCTCGGTGCCCCCCCCCCCCCCACATGCATGCCACAAATCCTCTCACATATCCATGCTATGTTTGTTAGATGTTTTCTTTCTAAAATTTCTAAGTGAGCTAATGTAGGTCGAAATACACCAGGTGCACCAGGGTGCCAAGCGCATTCTTTAGCCGTCGACGCCCCTTGGACACCTCCGACATCTCCATCAAACAAACGCTTTCAAATGTTTGTGGACACGCTCGAACATGTCTGCCAACATTCAGTCGGACGTCAGTCATTTAAAGGTATCTCCTAAAGTTGCCGATGGATAAGGGGCCATGCGAGCTATGTGACGTTCGTAGATAGTTTTCACGTTTCACAAGGCAAACTAGATCTAAAAACTACTTCAAAATCCTAACCCTCGTCGGAGGCGTGTTGTTCATTGTGGCAACGGTGCCGATCACCCAAGCGGTATTTACTTTAGTGGTGATATAACTAATGGATCAAATAAATTTTTTTCCACATATACATGCATGCATACGTATATGCTGTGTTGAGCAAGGAGCTGACTGAGCTTTGCTACACCTACGTACAGTTTGTAGGTAATTTATCTTACGGGCTGAGGTGGAACAAAGTAATTAGGCCAGAATTAGCGGCTGGGCCTCCCCCCAGGTAAATTCTTGTCTTATTTTTTAGGGGGAGAGAAGAGGGTTTATGAAAGGTTACGTAGGTTGTTAGTAGGTACTTCCTCCGTTTTTAGTTCGCCCGCGTATTAGATCCGGTCAAAATTAAACTTTATAAACTTTGACAAAGTTTTTAAACAAAAATAAATATATACAATAACAAATCAATACCATTAAATTCATTATTGAATGTACTTTCACATCATATAGATTTGTTATGATAAATATTTATATAGTTTTATATAAAACTTCAGTTAAATCTAATATACAAAGTAAATAAAAACAGAATGGATATAGGATTTTCGTACTTGAAGAAGCAGTGAGAAGCCAAACCAAACCAAGCAATCCAGCTGAGCTGATCAATCAAAGGCTCAAAGCTGCTACACCATGCACGGACGTACTCTACATAAGAGATGCATGGCTCGTGTGTCTTAGTGCTGTTTGGCTTCTCTCTCTTAATTTGCACATACCTACGTACGTCCCGCGCGTCGCTCGGTCCCGATGGCACCCAGGTACTCCCTTCGTTTGTTTAAGACGTTTTAGACAGCTTGCTTTGTATTATTTTGAACAGTGTCTGTCTAAAACGTCTTATAAAAATAAACAGTAGTACTACAAGTCTAGCTTTCAGTTGCACTGCACATGCATGCATTCATATCCCAGTTGATCAATCTGTGCACGAGATCATTACTCCACGCCACTCTGTTCCAACCATTTTCTTTACTTCCTTTTCCCCTTCTTATTTTCATATATTCCTTTGTATATACATGTAACTTTTACCCTTTGTATACACATTACTCGTTATACATATTTACACACACACACAAACAAACAAACAATAACCTCACAAATCAAGACATACAACATACACCACAATATGTAGTAGTACATGTATATGCTGATATCCATGGTTTGCCATGCAATGCATATGCACGTAGGACTTGTGCGAGCATCGGTATAGGTATGTACGTAGCCCTAGCGGGCATCGTCCTGCCTCTTGTAAACCCTCACCTTGAGCCCGTCCTTCATGTGGAGTATGATGGACAGCTTGGGCCTCACCACGGCACCGGCGGCGACCTCCACCCGGAACCGCGGCAGCACGGCGGCCACCACGGCCTTCATCTGCGTGAACGCCAGGTCCTTGCCCAGGCACGTCCGGGGCCCCACGTTGAACGCCACGAACTTGTACGACGGCTCGTGCCGCAGCCGCCCCGCCGCCGTCAGCCACCGCTCCGGCCGGAACTCCAGGCAGTCCTCGCCCCACACCGACTCCATGCGTCCCATCGAGTAGAAGGACACGATCACCCTCCTCGACGGCCGCACGGCCGGCCCGCTCGGCAGCGTGTCCGCCCGCGCTCCCGCCTTGTGCTCGAACGGCACCGGCGGGTACAGCCGGAGCGACTCCGACAGGGCCGCGTGCAGGTACACCAGCCGCTTCAGATCGGCGGCGCTGGGGTGCCCGCCGGAAGATGACAGGTTCTCGCGGAGCTCCGCGAGGATCTTGGCCTCCACCTCGGGGTGGTTGGTGAGCAGCCAGAAGAACCATGTCAGGGCGGAGCTCGTCGTGTCGCGGCCGGCGATCATGAGGTTCAGCGTCGTGTCGCGCAGGAACCGGTCGAACTCGTCTCCGTCCTTGCCTACCTCGTCTTGGCATGCCATGTACAACGTGAGAAGATCAGCCTCAGCGGCGTCGGCTCCGTCGGCGTTGCTGTCGGCACTGCTGGCCGCGCGCTCTCGCCGTAGCGAGACGAACTCGGCGATGGACGCGTCCAGCACCTGCTGAGCCTTGGTCATCTTCTTGTGATGCCCGATGTTTAGGTAGGTCTGGAGCCTCCGCCAGGCAGTGGGCGTCACGTGCCTGTAGAACAGCACCGCCTCGGCCTCGTCCATGGCCGCGGCGAATGGCACTCGCGGGAAGTCAGCGGCCAGGCAGCCGGGATCCGTACCGAATATGAACATCGCCGTGAGGTCGAACGTCAGGCGCATGAACACGTCCTGCAGGTCCACCACCGCGCCGCCGGCAGCGACGCCGTCGAGGAGCGGCACGAGCCCCTCGTCAAGCTTGCGCGCGGTGCTCGCGGCGACGGCGGCGCGGAACCTCGCGTCCGAGAGCAGCGCGTGCGCCTTGCGCCGCTGGAACGCCCACGAATCCCCGTCGGCGTTGAAGATGCCGTTGCCGAGCACGTCGAACAGGGCCGCGAACTCCTCGCCCTTGGGGTAGTTGCCGAAGTTGGTCGTGAAGACGTGCGCCACGTCTTCCGGGTTGGCCGTGAGAAGGATGTCCACGGGCGAGCCCCACGGGCCTCTGGCGACGTGCGACATCCCCGGCGCCACGCGCAGGAACTCCGTGAGCCACTCGTGCACGCGGCCGGCATTGACGGTGAGCGCCGGCACCGAGCCGACCACCGGCCAGTTCGTCGGCAGCCCGTCCCGCCGGCGATACCTGAAGAACAGCAGGAACAGGAAGCAAGCGAACGACACCATGATCTCCGGGTACTTGCCGAGGAAGCCTCGAACCCACCACCATGACACCGCCTCCATTTCTTTTGCGTTTGTTTACGCTATAGCCGGTGAAGTGTTCTTGTACATGTGATCCAGCTGCAGAGCTAGCTCACTTCGGCTGATTTGGTGCACTTTGGCTGATAATGATGTGGCAAGAGAAGAGAACAGAGGAATGGAGTAAACTCTTATTTCTACCCAAGAGACCATATTGAATCAATGAAATCACCATCTATACTTCAAGGATGCAATTGAATTGACTGCCCTCCTAATCTCTCGTCATCTCTTCCTCTCCGGTCGACCAGTCGACGTCATGAAAGTCCCACCATGGATATCGCCTAATGCATATACATCATCGTCTCTTTCAACGCAGATGCCGCGATGCATTCTTCTTGATGCCTCTTTTCTGCACTTACGCGATGGCCAGAGCGGGGTCATTGTTCATATTCTTTTTGATGTGTCTTTTCACACTCATGTAGGATTTGGTGTCCATCCAACCAGGGGCGAAGCCAGGCCGGGAGCGCGCCCCGGGTCGCCTTCAAGCAAATACCCCTGGATTTGGGCCTCATGTCTCTGGTAACACTATAGTCACCAAAGGAGTTGGGCCTCACGCCATGGGCCCAGGCCCGGGGGGCCTGGGTCCTGTCTCCGCCCCTGCATCCAACGGAAATGAACTTGCATAAAATTCCCATAAAGTGGGAGTCATCTGTCAATGGGTCATAGCTTTTACCGCAATTCCCTCGATTCACCATGAGGGGAAGGAGGCAAGGTGGTGTGCCGTCGAACGTGACATCACATCGTCCGATTCGGGCCAAGAAAGAGTGATTATGGGCACATCAAGGTCGGTGGAGTCTGTGGGGGGAGGCCAGTGCACGGAGTTGACGACACTAGCGGCGACATAGGATTTGTCACATATGTGGAACAGAGAGGGATTGACGTAATGCGGTGGATGTATTATTGAGCCTCGAGGGCGAGTATATGTTGAGTATAAGAATTGGAGGGCAAGACGCCTACTAGAGATAAGATGAAAACAATTTCTATCTAATCCTGTACAATCTCTAACTACCAAATATATCTCTAACATCCGTCCACAGTCGTAGCGGTAGCGTTGAGAACAACAAAAGTGTCGCAAGTGGTCAGACTGGAGAGAATAGCAGCCAACGGGATGACATCCTCCCGCAGTCGTAGCGGGAGCGTCATGGATGGTGTTGCATCGCGAACATGTTGACCGAGTTGCTCAAGCGAGGTGATAGCTCTTTGTGCCGATGTCGAGGCAGCCGCATTGTTACGAAATATGTGCAGAATGATGATAATTGTTAAATATGCTGCAAGTTGTTACAAGAATAATAGTAGTATTCAAATTAGGAATAACTCTTTCTATGGCCCATTTTGCGGTTGCTGCATTGTAGTGTGTTGTGATTTTTTTTTGTGATGTGAAAAAATAATAATAGCCATAAAAATAGACAAATGCGGGCTCACCGAATACTAGAATACGAAATGGGTGGGACAAATAAGATTACGAGCATTCACCAAAATATCAAACTATCGGTGTTTACAGCCATCTAACCAAGATCATTTCCTTTCGTATATCTATGATTCTAGATGTTAAGATCGGATGGTTATTAACATTGGCAAATCTTTAGCAATGAGGATCAGAGTTGTGCTACTAGGGGCATCTCAACCGTGGACGCTCTTTTCTCCCTTATATGTTCGGACACTTTTAGGCCTCGAACACAACCGTTCATTTGGGTCGGACTAGTTCAGACGTTCGATCTACTCCAGCCGACCTCAAAACGGGAGTCGTCTAGGGGAGTCCGGACATCCGTCATGTCGGATTCCGACGCGCCGGCCTCACCCCAAACACTAGCCGACGTCCGTGGTTTCACAATACTCTCCACATTCATGGAGACTCATTGGCTCCCCACCTATCTGCATTCATACGCTGCCAGCCGGTGCTCCGTCCGAGGAACCTACTCTGGCTTCAAAAGCCGCCCCCAAACCGTACATGCTCCATTTCCCCCTCATTCCCACACTTTCATCGCCATCGCTGCTCGTAGCCGATCTCACAGCTGTTCGCTGTCGCCATGGTTTGGGAGTAAACCACCTACCACAAATGCTCATGCTGAAGTGTCACGCTGAGGGTCCTCACCGTAGATGCCCGACACATGACCCGTGTTGGAACAGGCCAAACTTCGAGTTCTCTGAAGACGAGCAAGGAGGAGGAGGACGACGACCACCCCAAGGTGCTGTCGGTGGTCCAGGAAGAGGTGCAACAACAACCAGCAGGGGATGAGTAGCTGATGTCGGTTAATGACGCGGCCGCCGGAGATGAGGTGGCTGATATGTCGCAGCCAAAGGGGACGTTGCCCCTTCTCCATGGCGGAGGCGGAGGAGAAGTTCTGCCTCGCGTTGCTGGAAGAGCACAGTGCGGCGAGGCATAATTTGAGGCGGAGTGGGCGGATGTCGTAGTCGTGGCGGCGCTCCTCACAGATCCATGACTTCATCGTCGAGAACCGGGCGGTCTACACATTCGTGCAGATTGCCCACACAATCGAGCGCGAGCACGGGATCCGCGGACATGCGGCGAGCCGTAGTCTTCGCGTACGACACGACCGACAAGGAGGACAACAAGGCCGCCACTCATGTGTGGCCTCCGCGTATGCTGGGATGCCATGGATTCAGCCTACCGCCAATGACATTGAGGCCAACGGATCGAACACAGAGGTCATCGACATCGCTTCCGATGATGAGAGTTACGATTTAGAAGTAGTGTTTAGATCTAGTTTGCATTTTAAAAATGTGAGAACCTATCTACCAACGTTGCATGCCTTGTATGGTCCGGGTTTCACAGGTTTTCTAGGGACAAGGTTGGATGACAAACATCCGTCTAAATGTTTACAGACATGTTTGACCGTGCTGACAAATATTTTTTCGACATTTGCTAGCTGTAACGTTATACAGGACTGATGGATTCTCATCCAGAAGAGTCGCTTTTCCAAACCACTCTATCTTGTGTACAGTAACCAACGATTTCAACCAATTAAGCAGATCACACACTGGTGGCGGGGCTCAATCTATACGCACGCACAGTATCAGTGGTTGCTATATATCTGTCTTTCTTCAATACGTATATTTGATCAAATCAAAGGAACCAGAAGCTAGCCGAAGCCATTTTGAATTATTATCTTTTGCAATGTGTCTACGTGCGCATGCAACTGCTCGCACAATCCCATTCAGATAGCTTACGTAAAGCTAGTTAGGCGACTGCGATTTGCGAAGGGTGCAACGTAAACTACATAAATACGAAAGCAGCGTGGCATATGATTTGATCAATCAAACGTAGATGGTTCATTCATAAAATGTGAATATATGTGTGATTCTGGCGAGTACACGACGTGGGGACTTTGGGAGGGCTTGGCCATCGAGCAAACTAAGAGCATCTACAGCCGGACTTTGCTATCCCATCCCTCAAACGCCCGCAGACGCGATCGGGCGTGTCCGCGGACACTGACCGGGCACTCCCTAAATCCACGCCTCCGTATTCGCGTATCTCATATCCGATATCCTACATCCATACAAATTCATCAAATGTAATGCGTAGATTACCTAACGATCAAAATCGACAGGAAACAGGCATATAAACTGATACCAAACGGGCATAATCACATAAAACGTCACCAAAAAATCACCAAACGAACATAGTTCACACTGTTCAACGATCCGGCACATTCTAACTACATATTAGAACTAGATTATACAAAAGAAGATGGCGAGCTTCACCACTTCCTCGCAGGCCCTTTGCCCTCGAGGTCCACTGAGCAACAGCGTCGGACTCGCCCCCCATCTCCCTTGCCCTCTGTCTCTCGCGGCGGGCGGCGCGTGCCTCCGACACCGGAGTTTGCATCCGCGACGCCGGCGGAGCGGGCACTAGAACCCACCGCTGCCAGCGCGGAGCAGCGGCAGGAGGTGGAGGAGGTCGTCGGGTGGGTGGAGCAGATTGGGCAGCCCGCGCAGATCCGCGCGCGGGGCAGGAAGGGCCGACGCCGGCGTCGACGGGCGACATGAGGCGTCACACCGGACTCGGAGTTGCCACCCGTATCGACCCGCATGCGCTCGAGCGCCATACAGAGCACCATCTCGTACTCGTCTTCGGAGCTGCCGTCGGAGTGTCTGCCGGTGCTTGACATGCTCGCCGACGCTAGGGATTGTACAGATCGGGGAAAAGGGATCGTCGGGGAGCGGAGCGGAGCGGAGTGAAGTGAGCTAGGGTTTGTTCCGGAGGGGGATTTGTGGGGTTGGGGTTGGCCAACAGTGGGCCGGGCTGACGCGTCCGAGCGCGCCGGGGCCGCCTAATATCCGCTCTATATTTGTGCTGGATATGAGGGGTGCCGGTCAGCCCGGGCGTTTGTCCGCGGTTTGCGAGCTCTGGTTGAGTTGGTTTTTTGTGACCGGTCAATAACCGAACGACCTGTCTAGATGTTTGAGACGTATTTGAGAGGTCCAGCTGTAGATACTCTAACTTAGTGGTTTTATGCATGTTGTATACGTTCACTATGCTTTTCTAGACTTTGTCGTATCAACGGCATCACCAGAGCGTCCCCTGTTGCTTCTTAGGGTAGTGGCAACTTTTGTTCCTTCGAGCCTCTGTCCAGGCTGAGAGCCCTGCAATAAACTGGACCTTTAAGTGTTTCTATTTCTCGTTTCCTGTCGATCATGTGTGTTCTGCCTGAGCGAAGAAGCACCGAGAGAGAGGGCGAGGATGACCGTTGGGGCCTTGGGGGGCGATTTTGGGCGCTCGCTGGCGACTCGGAAGACGATGAAGATCCCGGCGGCGGGGAGGGCAGTCCGGCCGCTCCGTCCTTCCCTTCCTTTTTGGCTGACGACCTTCGCTACGCAGGGTACTCGGCCGAGGCGGTGGGGGCGGTTCTGAAGATCCCGGCGTCCGATCCAGCACGGGAGGAGCAGCGTCGGGACGGTGTTTTCGGATCGGATGAAGCCTTGGCTGCCGATCTGGTTCACCGGGTGGCGGCAAGGCGGTCTGTAAAGCCATGGTGTGGTCCTTTGCCGGCGGTAAGACGGCAGGAGATTTCCCTGGCCGACGTGCTCGACAGTTCATGGACAAAGGTAATTCAACGCAAGAAGAAAGGTAAGTATCGGCGGGCGGTTGCGCGTGCTCAGAGTTCTGTTGTCCGGTGTCCAAGGGAGGTGGCTCCCTTCGTTCCTGGATTGGCGGCGGCGCCATTGCCGGAGTCGGATGCGACCGAGGCAGGCGGCCGTCGGCCGGCGATTTCAAAACTGCCGGTCTGTCGGGCTGGGCCGTCTTCTGTTCCTACTCTTACTGTGGCCCAACATGGCACGATTCGTGCGGCCCAGGATGGTCTGAAGGAAATCACACTTGGCAAATTGGTCTTTGGTGTTTTTTCTAGATAAAACGAAAACTTTATTTATTAGAGATAAAAAGTACATCGTTTGTGAGGGTCATTACAATTTCATTTACAGGTTCCTCAAACCAATCAGAAATCAACGAAAATCTAGCTAAACTCGCAAGCTCATGAGCTATTTTATTTGCTTCTTTGTTACAGTGTTCGAATCTAGTAGCAACGAAGTCACAAGCACAATGAAAACAATCGTCGAAGATTGCCGCCGCCGCACCCGCCGACTGTCCTCCGTTCTTCATGGTATCAATCACCTCTAGGTTGTCCGAGTTAATAATAAGACGATTACATCCCGCCCTTTGCGCCAATGTTATACCAAATTTTAAGAGCTGAGGCTTCCGCCATCAACACATCTGCGCAATAGTCAATCTTCCCGTTCCCTCCCGCGATAAACCTACCTTTTTCATCTCTCAAAACCGCCCCCATCGTGCCCCTAAGTAGGTCGTGGTCAAAAGAAGCGTCAACGTTAAGTTTCACAAAACCCCTAGGAGGACATGACCAAGCCCCCTTTTTCATAGAAGCCTTGGGGGATGACACATTTACGAAGTTTGACGTAAGGGCTAGAATCCCCATTGAAATCTGAAGTGCATCCTGAGTTGTCTCCTTATGCACTAACTTCCGTCTTTCCCATCATAGATACGATGCTGAGACAGCAATCATTTCACGTACATTGTGATAACCCATTATCCTCAAATCTTGATCTGGCATAAGTAGTAAGTATTCCAGCACCGCCTCTCCAGCAAGGTCAACCTTGCAAGCTTTATCAATGATATCATTCATCCTCAGCCTTGTCCAAACCTCCTTTGCTCTACTGCAAAGGAAAAGTATATGCTTTCTATCTTCAGAACCCTCAGAGCAAGTAAGGCAAATGGGTGTGACCTTCATATGTTTATGCGAGCGTAACCCGACATGGAAGCGTTCCATGTAATGTACGCCATATAAATTTTTTGACTTTTGCCGGACACGATAACTTCCATATCTTACTCCAAATAGGATTAACTGTGCTTCGCCCCATCCCATTTGAATGTCTTAGTCTACTTCCATACTGATGGTTCCACTCCACAAAATAAGCAGACCGAACTGAGAACATACCATTTTTCGTATAACTCCAAGCAATGAAATCTGGCATATCATGTTGCGAGATTGGAATTGAGAGAATCCGTTGAACATCAATGGGCCACATTGTTTGTGTAATCAGATCTTCGTCCCGAGAATTCGAAACAGGACCAATCAAATCACCCACCTTAGTTAACAGTTGTCCCCCCTTAGGTGTCAAAACTTTTCTAGTATCACAATTTGGGATCCAGGCATCTTCCCAAATATTTATATTTTGTCCATTCAGATAATTTATGCCAGCCATAATACTTTGCCAAGTAAAAGAAGAGCCTTTCTGATGTGGAGCATCCCACGACCATCACCATGGACGTCATGCCTCCACCACAAGCACCGAGAGGACCTTGGACAAGAGCTCGCGCACATGCCATCAAAACCGAGGTTAACTCTTCCCTCTTCAAACTTCATTTGGTTTCACATGAGAGTCGGGTCCTACCTCAAATAGAAATGTTGTGCCTTGTTAGGTACCAAGGAGTTGATCATGAAGATGCTAGGACGGAGATACAAGCGACCATGGAGAAGGAAGAGAAGGAAGAAGGATGCGCGAGGCGTGAAGCAAGAGAGGTCTCGGACCTCCCCGGGTGCCCGCGCACTTTGGCCCCGGAGGCCCGGTCTCCCCTGGCGCCACTCCCAGCCGGCCTCGGGTGCCCGACCATGGTGGGCCCGGGTGCCCGCACCACCCCGGGCGCTGCCCCCTGCCACCCCCGGGTGCCCGGCCTTGGCCCCCGGTTGCCCGGACTCCTGTGCCCAGCCGCCCTCCGGGTGCCCGGCCCCCTACAGCCGCACCCCTGTACAGGCCGGGTGCCCGGTCCCCCTTCAGCTACCCCGGGGCGATGGCCTTGACCGGTCCGGGTGCCCGGCCGGTTTGCCCCCGGGTGCCCGGTCCACTCCGAGGGCCTGCGTGCCTCTTTGGGTTTTTACCCATGTATCCCCCTCCTCCTCTTATTTGGTCCCTAGACTATAAGTACCCCCCACCTAGCTCATTTAGAGGATAGCAAAGTATATGAGATGATTATGTGAGCTTTGCTCCTTGTACCCACTCCTCTAGGAGATCAAGACCTCCTAGGAGAAGATCCATAGTGGATATCAAGCCCCCATCTTGGGAAGGACCCCCATCATAGGATCATCAAGACATCTCTCCTCATAGGATTGGGATGAACTAGTACCTTGTATCTTTCCTTTGTTGTTCTTGGATCATTGTGACCTCTTGTGTGTTCTTGGATCTAGCATATGTGTGATTGGATCTAGTCAATTTGAGTGTTTTCCCTCTCTTGTGTTCTTCGTGTTCTTGGGGATCTCCCCTCCAATTCGTGAAAGATCTCCATCTAGGGTTCCACCCTACAACACTTTCTATTGCTTAGAATTTAACAAATTGCCATCAGGATAGTATTTAGCCCTTAGAACTGTAGCACATAAAGAATCAGGATTATCCAGAAGGCCACATGCCTGTTTGGCGAGTGGTGCCAGATTGAAACAGTGAATATCACAAAATCCCATCTCTCCTTGGTTTTTTGGTACGCACATTTTCCACCAGGCCATCCAGTGCATCCTCCTCTGGTTCTCCTCGTCTCCCCACCAGAAATGCGCTATCGCGTCAATGATTCCTTTACAATTTTTTTAGGAATTTTAAAGACCGACATTGCATAGGTGGGTATGGCTTGGATCACAGCCTTAAGCAGGATCTCCTTTCCCCTGGCAGACAATAATTATTCCTTCCAGCCACTAATTTTCTTGACAATCCGTTCAATCAGAAATTGGAAACAGTCTGTTTTATCTACACCCACATTTGCTGGCAAGCCCAAATATTTATCACTGAGGGCCTCTGTCATTATATTCAGCGTTGTACACAATTGTTCCCTAATCTCCACCTTCGTGTTTGGGCTAAAGAAAATGCTGGATTTTTCAATGCTTACCAATTGTCCTGATGCCCGACAGTATAAATCTAACACTATTTTCAGAGCTTCCGCATTGTGTTGGTTGGCTTTCATGAGAATAAAAGAATCATCCGCAAAGAGAAGGTTTGTGATGGGCGGGGCATCTCTACAGACTTTTACTCCTGAAATATTTCCAATTTCCTCCGCCCGTGTAAGTAGAGCATTCAATCCCTCTATGCACAACAAGAAAAGGTATGGTGACAATGGGTCACCCTGCCTCAAACCCCTTGTAGGCTTAAAACTCTCACTATCCTCCGCGTTAATCCTTACTTTGTATTCGACAGTTGAGACACATTGCATAATTAATTTCACCCAATCTTGACGGAAGCCCAGTCTCAGCATAATCTCCTTCAAAAAAGGCCACTCAACTCTGTCATAAGCTTTGTGCATATCAAGTTTAATAGCACACAAGCCCTCTCTACCTTCTCTTCTATTCTTGATTGTGTGAAAACACTCATAAGCTACCAATATATTATCCGTTATCAGTCTGCCAGGCACAAAAGCACTCTGAGTCGGGCTTATAATATCTGGCAGGAGAACCTTGAAACGAAGGGCCACCATCTTTGCAATTATTTTATATACCACATTGCATAACGGCCTAAATTGGGTTACTTTTTCCGGTGTGTTAACCTTTGGGATCATCACAATCGTCATATCGTTCCAACCAGCTGGTATAGTACACGTATTGATGGCTTGTAGGACCTCCTCAACTAGATCGTCCCCTAACATAGGCCAAAATCTTTTATAGAAGATAGCATGGAGTCCATCTGGCCCTGGAGATTTTAAGTCCCCAATCTCGAACAACGCCTTGCGAACATCTTCAGCAGTATAAAGGGCAAGAAGAGCATTATTCATTTCAGTCGTCACTCTCCTACGAACTAGGGACAAAACCTCTTGATTCGGATGCTGGACTTCCGACGTGAAGAGTTTTGAAAAATAATCAGTAATGTGATTCTTCAGCTCCTTACCTTCTCTCCAAATCCCAGAATCATCTAAAAGTTTATTTATATTATTTCTCTTTTTCCTGGTCATGGCTGCGTTGTCGAAGAACAATGTATTACGATCCCCGTGCATCAACCAGTTTGCACGACCTCTTTGTAGCCAGAAAATTACCTCTTGGTCCAATAGGTTCTCAATTACCACAATAATCTCCTTCTGTCGGCACCATGATTCTGTGTTCAAGGGACCACGCCTCAGTCTCTCTAACTCTTTTTTAATTTATTAATTCTCCGCTTCGTGCCCTTGAGAGTTACATGATCCCAAGTGTGCAAATCGGCATGCACGACACTCGTTCGATCAGCTAGTGAAGGGCCGATATCTGCTAACTTTGCTCTTTCCTAAGAAGCCTTAACAATTTCAGTGACAGTCTCTTCCTTTAACCACCTAGCTTCAAATTGCTTCACGCGCCCCTCTGGTCGTCTGAAAATATTGTCATCCAAATAATCCATGTCCAAAACCAGTGGCCGGTGATCAGAATGGACATGTTCTTCATTAATCACCGCTGCACGAGGAAATTTATGTGCCCACCCCAGATTGCAAATTGCCCAATCGAGACACTCTCGAATTTCACCTCTACTCCAAGTAAAAGGGTCGCCCATGTAACCTAAGTCTTCCAGCCCACAGTCCATAAGGCATTCACGGAAATCCCTCGTCATTCCATTTGGTCTTGCATTACCGCCCTCTTTTTCTGAGGAATATAAAATTTCATTCAAATCCCCCAAAACCACCCAAGGGTGGTCGCCCTTACTATGTAATTACGAATATCATCCCAAGATAAATGATGTTCGTTCCAGTTCGGATGACCATAAAAGCCCGTGAATCGCCACTGTACAACATCCTCATACCTCATACATAAACAGAACATCAATAAAATAAGACGATACATAGTTCAACTCGATTTTATTCGACTTATGATAAAACATAACAAGGCCACCAGCCCGACCATCACTTTCGGTGTTTCCCGAAAATCATGATGGATGAGGATATGTATGAGGATATACCCCAACTTTCTCGGGAGGAAAATGCTATTTTGACAGCACCTTTCTCGGAGAAGGAAATTTTTTACGCTATTTCACAGATGGAAAGGAATAAAGCTCTGAGACCGGATGGGTTCCTTGCTGAATTCTACCAGAAGTGTTGCGAGACTATCAAAGGTGACCTGCTCCCTATGTTTGACGATCTTTTTAACGAAGTTTTATCTTTGTTTCGCCTCAATTTTGGAATTATCACTTTACTTCCTAAGAAAGATGAGGCCATTCAGATCGAGCAATTCAGACCTATTTGTTTGTTGAATGTCAGCTTTAAAATATTCACCAAAGTGGGTACTAATAGGCTCTCCATGATTGCTCAATCGGTTATCCGCCCTACTCAAACTGCTTTCATGCCTAGACGAAACATCTTGGAGGGTGTGTCGTTCTACACGAAACTATCCATGAGCTTCACAAAAAGAAACTTGATGGAGTTGTCTTTAAGGTTGATTTTGAAAAGGCGTATGATAAAGTCAAATGGCCTTTTCTTCAACAAGCTCTGTAGATGAAAGGGTTCGCAGCTGAATGGCGTCAACAAGTGCAATCTTTTGTCCAAGGTGGGAGTGTCGGGGTCAAGGTAAATGATGATATTGGTCATTATTTCCAAACCCTGAAAGGTTTAAGAAAAGGTGATCCGATGTCTCCTATCCTTTTTAACATTGTAGTCGATATGTTAGCCATCCTCATAGCACGCGCTAAGGAGGATGGCCAGATTGGTGGGCTCATCCCGCACTTGGTGCAGGGAGGTGTCTCTATTCTTCAATATGCTGATGATACAATTATCTTTATGGAGAATGATTTGCAGAAGGCGGCAAATATGAAACTGATACTATGTCCTTTTGAGCAACTTTATTGCCTCAAGATAAACTTTCATAAGAGTGAGTTTTTTGCTTTGGTAGAGCCAAAGAAAATGAAGACCAATATAGACAGTTATTTGGGTGTGAGGTCGGCACACCACCGTTTACTTATCTTGGTATACCCATTCATCATCGAAAACTCACTAACCAAGAATAGAAAATTATAGAAGATCGTTTTAAAAAAAACTAAGTTCTTGGAAGGGTAAACTCATGTCATACGGGGCATGATTAACTCTAATCAACGCAGTTCTCACAAGTTTGCCGATGTTTATGTTGTCTTTCTTTGAAATACCCAAAGGGGTATTAAAGAGACTTGATTTCTATCGGTCTAGGTTCTTCTGGCAGTTTGATGAGCACACACGAAAGTATCGACTGGCAAAATGGGATATCTTGTGTAGACCTAAGGACCAAGGCGGATTGGGCATTGAAAACTTGGAAATCAAAAATAGGTGCTTGCTTAGCAAATGGCTATTCAAGTTACAAAATGAGGAAGGGGTCTGGCAAGAGCTCCTCCACAATAAATACTTATATTCGAAGACCTTATCCCAGGTGGAAGCCAAACCAAACCGACTCTCCATTTTGGAAGGGCTTGATGAAGGTCAAGTCTTCTTTATTTATGAGAGGTTCATTTGAAGTTGGTAACGGTCAATCCACTAGTTTCTGGGAAGATACCTGGCTAGGGGACAATCCGCTTGCGGTTCAATACTCACCTTTGTATAATGTTGTGCGTAAGAAAGATGATACAGTTCAATCAGTCCTTGGTTCAACACCTCTGAACATCCAATCCAGGAGGGCCCTAATTGGCGATAAATGGATGGCGTGGCTCCATTTAGTTCGAAGGTTCATGTTGATCAGCCTATCTCATGCGCCCGACGTCTTTAGATGGAGACTAAATACCAATGGGGTGTTTACTGTCAAGTCTATGTATGAAGATCCTACTAATAAGGGGCATGTGTTCCGTAGAAAGCATATATGGAAAATCAAAGTACCTTTAAAGATTAAAAAATTTATGTGGTTTGTTCAGAGGGAGGTGATCCTCACCAAAGATAATTTGGCTAAACGAAACTGGAATGGATGTAAGAAGTGTTGTTTTTGTGATAAGGATGAAACAATTCAACATCTTTTTATTTCCTGCCCTTTCGCGACTTTGATTTGGCGCACGGTTCATGTCGCATATAATTTGCCACCACCAACAATTATCCCAAATTTGTTTGGAAACTGGTCGGTTGGTATCAACAACATACTTAAGGATCATATCCGTGTAGGGGTTTGTGCCTTACTTTGGGCAATTTGGAATTGCCGGAGTGACTGTGTTTTTAACAGGTCTCACTCTATTAACTTTTTACAGGTTATCTTCAGAGCCGCATCGATCCGTATGTGGTCATCACTTCAGTGTGGGGACGCTGGGGGGCTCATGGCCTTTGGGTGCAACCGTCTGGAGATGGTTTCACAGGCGTTATTCAACCGGTGTGGCTGGCATGTCACTAATAGATTATGTGCTTAAGTCATGTAATCTTTCGTTTGTACCCACTATTTGTGGTGTTTTCTTTTTCTTTCTGCTGTTTTAGTTGATACTATGTACATTTCAGACCTATTTATTTTCTTTTAATAAAAATGGTTGTGTGCATCATGATGATGCAGAGGCCGGGGTCTTTCCCCTTTTTACAAAAAATGTGTGTGTCCGCCTATGTAAAGGCTTTTTTATTTTAAATCGGACGCCTCTGGCGTCTTCGTTCTAAATAAAAGTGCCATCGACGTCCCTTGTAGGTCTCAGCCTCTCAGGCATATCCAATGTGGAGCATGAAACAGACGCCTCTAAATGTTCATGAAGACGTTCAAACATGTCTACAAACATTCAGATGGGCGTCGGTCATCCAATGTTATCCCCTAAAAATCTCGGCGAAACCCGGACCATGCAAGATATGCAACGTTGGTAGATAGGTTTTGTCTTCGCATTTTAAAAATGCACGCCACATCTAAACACTACTACTAAATCCTAAACCCTCGTAATTGGAGATCAGGTCGATGACCTCTTCGCCGGAGCTGTCAGCCTCGATGTCATTGGGGGCCGTACTTTTAAGTTCTAACACATTATAAAATAATCACAACACACTTCAATGCAGCAACCGCAAAATGGGCCATAGAAAACGTTGTTTCTAATTTGAAAACTAGTATTTAACAATTATCATCGTTGTGCACACATTTTATAACAATTATCTGGCACATGCTACATTTTATTTGCTTTTGGTATTTTCTTGGAATTGCTTTTATTGATTAAACTACTAGCTAGTTATCTGAGCACCGGGGTATGCTGCAATTTATCATTAGTACCATCCGCCATTGATGCCCCTGAGGTATTTCGCGGAGAGAAATGAAACATCAAATGACAAACTTGCATTCTTGTTTCTGAATGATGAAGCCGAATGACCACTTATTTATCTGGACACCCTTACAAGTGCACTTCCTAAAGGGTTATATACTATCCGACTATAGCCAATCAACAAAGCTCGCAATGAACAGGAGCGGGAGGATACAGAGTCAAAATATTTGGCAACGAAGGAGACACGGCTTGCTTGAGCTGCCCCGCCGGCGGGCTCACCGTCCGTTTGTATATGTTAGATCCGTGCCAAAAATAAGATGCTGTACAAACTGATGCTATTGTTGCAAATAGTGGCAAGTACAAAGTGAATTATTATTTTCGGGAAAAGTACAAAGTGATCTAACAGATGGTGTAAGTGATCACCTTTTTACAAATAACAGGTAGGTGGTCCAATTTGAATTAAAATTAATTAAAATAAAGGCAATCATCGGGTAAATGATCATTATCTGTGATGATCATGTTTTTTTTGTTGCAGCTAGCTGTTGTGGGTTACCTTTTGTTAATGATGCAGGAACAACGGAGGCACGAGCTCTACCTCACGTATTGATCTTGGCAGGTTAGATCCGATGTAACTTTATTGAAGTGGAATCCGATTACCTCGAGGTGGTGGAGGTATGAAACAAGGCCGTAATTCTATTGGCCCTGCTGCAGCCATCTTTGAGGGGTGTTCTTTCCTGACTCGTAATTTTAGTTTTGTCTTCTTGAATCATTGTCTTAGGGAAGCAAATTGTGTTACTGATAGTCTTACTAGTTTTGCGGTTGATCCCCATACTACTGTTCGGAATGGGAGCCTCCTACTTTTTTGGCTAATGTTTTTGCGAACGATGTATCCATTTTGCTAAGTTTAATGTAAACCACCATGAAGGCTTTCACTAAAAAAGGGTAATCATCTGGCCACCTAGGTGGCATTAGCCCTCGAGTGTCCAATACTCATCTTTCATCCAATAACTATCCATCTAAACCTCTTTTTTTTTTGAATTTTTCTTTTTTATCTAGCGACCTAAAACATCACAGCTCAATTTCAGATATGAGTTGCTTACCACACATATTGTACATGTCTACGGATATTTGACGTATCCGTTATGATGAATCGTGTTGGAGTTGCCCTTACGGATAACAAGAGTCGATGGAATCTCTAGCATGTAGAGTAGGTGTGCATAGAGATTACACGTGTAACATCCCAAATTTTCAATTTAAAATGTTATACATTAGAACATCATTGCATATCATATTTTATTGCATTGTGGCTTGATCCTAGAAATTCTACGCAACTCAAGGACCCGCGGAGAGAGTTGGGGATTTCATTATTTTCTTATTCGAGTTTTTCTCGAATTTTTGGAAAGAGGATCGTTTGATTTTAATTATTTTTTTCTTAAATATTTCTTTTATAAAAATAAAAGAGAGAGGATAAAATGACTTGCTCAAAATAAATAAATATTGGAGATTTAATATTAAAATCAAATAAGAATTTTATTCGGAGTTTTAGCGCTATTTTATTTGAATTAGGAAAAATATGCGTTTTCAAAAATTGCATTTTAGGCCCAAATAAATGTGCACCTTGTCCGGACTATTTTTAGAGGACGGGGAAAATTTATTTCGGGATTTTTAGAGTTCGTATAGTATTTCTTTTCTTTCTTTTTCTGCACATCAGAAATATTTAAAAAAGTCAAACCGACTCCGGGCCGTACCCGGGTGGGACTCCGCCTGGGGGTGCTTTATAAGCCGCCACCTCCTGCCCGCCGAAGCCCACCAGCCGCTGAAGCCCAGCCGCCTCGCGCCCCTAACCCTAGCCCGCCGCCGCCGCCTCGCGCCGCTGCCGCCGCCGCGCCGCCGCCTCGTCGTCGCCGGAGGTAGCCGCCGCCGCCTCGGTTTACGTAAGAAAACCGACCTTTTTTTTAAACCTAGATCCTTTTTTAGATCCGGTTCGGTTTATTTTTTCGGTTTAGTTATTTAGCGAACGCCCGTTCCTACGTTCGTTTTAACGAACGGTTTTCACCGTTTAGCCGCAGACAACGAACATTCGTTCATTAGCCTGTTCGTCAGTTTTTCTTTTTCTCAGATTTTCCGCGATTATTTCCGTTCGTGATTCCTGATCCGATTTTCATTTTAGTTTAACTTTTCGCTCGTTTATCGAAATCAGACGATTCAAGCGCCTAGAGTTTCGTCTCGAAGCCCTCTTTCTGTTTAACCAACTTGAACAAGATTTTTCTACTATAAAATTTGACTTTAGTTCAGATTAGTTAACGAAGCTTATTTCTTTCGCTGTTTGAGTTTTGTTGCTTCGTTTGATTTAATTCTTTTTGCAAACCGGAGTTCTTAAGTTGAACTTTCTGGTTAGATCTCTTATTTGAGTTTTACCTGTGCCCTTGCTTGATTGCTTATTGTATGTTTGTTTGTTTGTTTGCGATAGAGTACCCGGAGTGTGAAGGGTGCTACTACGAGTCTGTAGGTTTCGCGGATCATCAGCAAGGCAAAGTAACACTTTGATCATACCTCTTTTATACCCAGTTTTATTGCATTAGATCAATCCTGAAACAATTGCATGGTTAGGATCTGATTTAAATTGTGGGTATGGGGAAGTAGAGGAGGTAGTACACTTTCACCTGTTTATTATCAAACCTTTGGGAGTTACTTCTACGTTGCTTATACTGTTATGCTATGCTCTTAGACATGGATTGGGTTTGAGTGTATTCATGATAGATGTGAGATTGATACTTAATGGTTCAACTTAAGGTGGCAACATTAATACACATCTGGGTGGATTGAGGCACCTGGGGAATTCCAGTGATTGCCTGTATTTTTGGAAATCCCGGGGTACCGTGTGATTCTCCTATGGACTGCCACCCAGGCTCAAAGGGATCATGAGATTATTCATGCTAGAAACTTTCGTGTGCAGCCACATGCCATTATGGGCTCTGGCATAGTCGAGTAAGTTGTGGGAAACCTTTCCATGATGGGCTAGCAGATGTAGGGAATTGTAGGTGTACATGCCTATCTATCGGTTAAGGGGACCTCTTCGGAAAGACTGTGTATCGGTCATCCATTTCTCAAACATCATGTAGTGCGAGAAATCAAACGGAGGAGATCGAGTCTTGTGGGGAAAAGTGCACAAACCGCTGCAGAGTGTACAAACAAATCATGGTTAGCCGTGTCCCCGGTTATGGACATCTTTAGTATCTAGTTTCTTGGATTATCATCTGGATCTCATCACTCTTAATATAATTTGATTGGGTTATTGATTACTTTTTAATTGGGATTGAGATGGGATTTACCATTCTCAATGTTAATAACTACCATGATAGTTAAATAAAATATATTCCTTTGTTGTAGGAAAAAATTGGCTTTTCGCAAAACATATTAACCATACAGCCTCCACCAGCCATATATGCATGTAGTGATATCATTATTCTGTTCATTACTCTCTTGTGTTACATTGCCAGCATATTCCATGTGCTGACCCGTTTTCGGGCTGCAACGTATCATGTTGCAGACTTTTCAGATGACGAGTAAGGAGCCTTAGGTCGTGGTCTTTCACTCAGTGATGTTGTTGGAGTTGATAGACTCACTTTATCTTCCAAGCCTTCCTCTGTTATCGTATTAGATGGCCTTAAGCCATATTTATTATAATAAGTTCTCTTTTGAGACATTCGATGTAATAAGTGTGTGATTGCTACTCTGTTATAAATCCTTCAAGTACGGTGTGTGTCAGCATTACCGATCCAGGGATGACACTTATGCACAGAGATCAGACTGTTTGAGGTCTGGTCGCTAAAAGATGGTATCAAAGCACACGCTGACTATAGGACACTACCACTAAGCTAAAGCCCTAGATCACTACTCTCTTCTCATTTCTAACTCCTCTCCATTTTCTACTCTTTAGGATGGCAGATGCAAGGATCAAGTTCATGCAACCGGATGAAGACACCCCTTTTGGACGCCACTTGAAGGAAGTCACTAGGTACCTGAACATCGGAATACCAAGCTTCATCGGGACTTACAACGCCACTTTACCAGAAGAGGAGCGCTAGATGATTCAAGTTCAAGTTCCAGGAAGGACATTCACGCCAGTCAGTGAGCCCATAGAGTTTTCCTTTGATGCACCAACCTGGAGCCTAGGAAAGAGTATGGCAGCTCACATCACCATGGGACGCATTGGAGAAGTTTACCACCAGGATCTCAAGGATACCATCTACCAGATTTGTGGGCGCCAAGATAAGCAATGGGAGATGATCAGCACCAGGAAGGATAGATCGATTGCCACTTTCATCCAGGAGTTAAACCAGCACATTCGACGCAAGGAGAACCAGATGTGCGCAGGCATGACAGATTTGAAGAAGGCGATGACAAGGATCACGGAGCTGGAGGAGGAACTCAAGGCTACACACGAAGATTATATGGAGGAAATCGTCTTACTAGTGGAGAAGAATGACGACCTGACAAGGAAGCTGGGAGTATTCATGGGAGACCCCGCGCCAGGAGGAGAAGATGACGGTTCCAATTGCTCGGAGAACTACATCATCATCGACGACACTGACTCGGACCCTGACGATAGCGATGATGACTATGTTGATGAAGCTGGAGCAGATATCATGGAGTCTTCGACCGATCAATTTTTCTAGTCGACCACCATATCAGTAGTAGTATTCCACCATGTATATAGTATAGTCCAAGCACTTTTGTAATGATAGTCCTAGACCGATTGTATGCCCTTGTTTGATTGATTGAGTGATATGTTTGTGTTTGTCTCATGTGCACATGGGTAGTGTTTTCCCCCTAGACCTCATTCTATTCTGTTTTCTCATCTTTTCTAAACCCAGCAGATGCCTTCGAGACGTGACAATGGATTTGCTTTCCCACTGGAGCTCACTCAGTTGATCCAGCAACAGAATGCATTGATGCAGATACTAGTCCAGAATCAGAACCAGGGGAACAACATCAACAACAACCCACCACCACCACCAGTTGATCACTTAGCCCGTTTTCTTAGGCTGAATCCGCTGGTGTTCTCCAGTAGCACCGAGCCGATTGTTGCAGATGATTGGCTCCGTAAGATTGAAAGGGAGTTGACTACTGCAGGATGCACAGATGCGGAGAGAGTGTGTTTTGCCGCACATTAGCTTGATGGACCTGCAGCATCATGGTGGGAGAATTTCATAGTCACTTACCCCATTGACACTGTGACATGGGACCAGTTCCAGCAAGCTTTTTGCACTGCCCATGTATCAGCAGGAGCTATGGCCATGAAGAAGCGTGAGTTTTGCAACTTACGACAAGGAGGGCGCACTGTTCGCCAGTATGTGGATGACTTTAGTAAGCTAGCACGTTATGCCCCGGATGACGTCGCTACAGATGCAACTAAGAAGGAGAAGTTTCTGAAAGGACTGAATGATGAGCTGAGTATGTAGTTGATGGTGGAAAATTTCAATAACTACCAGGAGTTGGTGGATAGAGCACTCATGCTTGAAGGGAAGCAGCAGCAGATTGACAGCCGCAAGAGGAAGTATGGACAAGGGAAGTATAATTCTGGAGCTCAGCAGAGACCTCGTTTCACCCCGAAGTCGGGAGGAATTGTTCATAGCCATGGAGGCCACACTCATAATGGAGGAAGTTCACACAATCATAGTGGGCCCAAGAACGATAATGGTAATGTAGGAAGTAGCGGACAGAACCGTTCCAACCCGACAACGCCCGCTAAGAAAGATTTAAGCCACGTTACTTGCTGCAAGTGCCAGAAGACCGGACATTACGCCAATGAATGTCCTGAACCTAAGAATGGAAACGACAATGGAAGCTCTGGGAAGAAGCCCAACCCTTTCAACAGGGGACAAGTGAACCACGTTAATATGGAGGAGGTTGAAGCCCAACCAGATGCAGTAATAGGTAAGTTTTTGGTTAAGTCATTTACTGCAGTCGTTCTTTTTGATACTGGTGCATCGCATTCAAACATATCAAGGGGATTTATGGATAAGTATAAACTACCCACCAAGGTTCTTAGTACACCTATGTTAGTGAGCTCTCCAGGAGCAGAGTATATGGCAAGCCAAGGATGTTTTCAGATGCCATTGACCATAGGTAGGCATGTTTTCCCCTCAGATCTGATAGTTTTGGAATCGCAAGGTTTTGATGTGATTCTGGGTATGGATTGGCTATCGATGTATGGAGGAAACATCGATTGCGCCAGTAAGATGATTTTTCTCACCACCCCAGAAGGAAGAAGGATCAAGTATGTATCCCTGCATGTGCCGAATAGGACTCAAGTAAATTCCTTATCAGGAGTTGTACAGGAGGAAGTACCAGTGGTGAAGGATTTTCCAGATGTATTTCCAGAAGAGTTGCCAGGCATGCCACCGGATAGAGACATTGAGTTTTTGATTGAGCTTTTGCCAGGCACAGGGCCAATATCTAAGAGACCGTACAGAATGCCCGCAAAGGATTTGGAGGAAATTAAGAAGCAGATTAAGGAGTTACTGGACAAAGGTTATATACGCCCAAGTTCATCACCTTGGGGATCCCCAGTACTTCTAGTGGAGAAGAAGGATGGATCGTTAAGGATGGTTGTTGATTATCAAGGATTGAATGAGGTGACGATCAAGAACAAGTATCCACTGTCGATGATCAATGATTTGTTTGACTGGCTGCAAGGAGCTAAGGTGTTTTCCAAGATCGATTTGCGATCAGGGTATCACCAGTTGAAGATTTGAGAGCAGGATATACCTAAGACAGGGGTTGTTAGAATCGTGATTCTGTTGTACGATTATACGACTTTACGATCCAAACTAACCCCTTTGATTCTACGATTTTAGTTCATAGAATCTACGTTTCTACGATCTCGATAGTGAAGATTCTACGATTTGCGATCCTACCATCGAAGCTCCGATCTGATTCAGAATCGCGATTCTGACAACCTTGCCTAAGACAGCTTTTACCACGAGGTATGGGCTATATGAGTATACCGTTATGTCATTTGGCCTGACTAACGCACCTGCCTATTTTATGATGATGAAGAAGATGTTTATGGAGTTTTTGGATAAGTTCGCCGTGGTGTTCATTGATGATATTTTGGTCTACTCGAAAAATGAAGAGGAGCACAAAGAGCATTTTCGTTAGGTACTTGGGAAACTTAGAGAACATCAGTTATATGCCAAGTTCAGCAAGTGTGAGTTTTGGTTGAAGGAAGTTGGATTTCTTGGACATGTTATATCCGGAGAAGGAATAGCGGTAGACCCCACCAAGGTTGTCACTGTGATAAATTGGGAGTCACCCATGTCAGTTGGAGAGATCCGGAGTTTTCTTGGACTCGCAGGATACTACCGGAGGTTCATTGAGAATTTATCAAAGATTGTGAAGCCCGTGACAGAGTTGTTGAAGAAAGACACCAAGTTCAAATGGACTGAGGAATGTGAGGCCAGTTTTCAAGAGTTGAAGAGACGCTTGGTTACATCACCAATGTTGATTCTGCCGGATCAACGCAAGGATTATGAAATGTATTGCGACGCTTCTCGTCGAGGACTTGGAGCCGTACTAATGCAGGAGGGAAGAGTTGTTTCATATGCCTCACGACAGCTTAAACCCCACAAGTTAAATTATGCTACGCATGATTTGGAGTTATGTCAGGACCCCGATCCTAAGTCACACCGATCTAGCATGTAACACATCATATCACTTTGCGGCCTCACGCACGGTATTCCCACGGGTGCCACCTTACCTGGCCCGGGACCGTTTGCGCCTTTTGGCTCACGTATATGATAGTGTCGCTAGCATCCATATGACAAAGAACCCGGGCTGACATGGCTAGTCGTGAACCCAAAGCGGCACTAACCCATGGGGACAGGCATACATGAATCAACTTCGAGCATGTCGGTCAACAGCGTGTGAATCCGGGCTGTAGCACTGGGCTAACAGGACTCCGGGAACCCGGGCTGCAGCAGGCTAGGCAGGACTCCGAATGTCACCGCGTGACATTTCCCCGAAGGGACAGACACAGGAACAAAGTGAAACACATGCCGGCCAGTCAAGTGTCCTGAGCAGTAGTGCTGGGCTAGCAGGACTCCGGTGAACCGGGCTGTAGCGGACTACTATGGCTCATGGAAGCACTAGACTACATTTCCCCATAAGAGAGGCTGCCAAGGATAAACAACTAGATTGTCGGATCCCACACATACCAAGCATTTCAATCATACACACAATATGCTCGATATGTGTAAATACAACATGGCATCACAACATAACTCTACGACTCAAGTATTTATTCATTAGGCTCCGAGGAGCCAAGATATTACATACATGGGTCTCATGACCCAACAATCAGAGCATACAAGTCAAAGCACATGCGGAAGCTTATCATGTCTGAGTACAGACATCTACAAATGAAAAAGGCTGAGAAGCCTGACTATCTACCAGATCCTGTCGAGGGCACAAGATCGTAGCTGAGGTATCAAGCTAAACGCCGAAGTCCATGCGGAACTACTAGTGAGACTAACGTCTCTCTGCAAAACATAAAATAAGCAAACGTGAGTACAAATGTACCCAACAAGACTTACATCAGAACTATCTACATATGCATCGGTATCAACAAAGGGGTGGTGGAGTTTGACTGCAGCAAGCCAGCTTTGACTCGGTGGCTATCCTGAACTACGACTGCAAGTAACTCTTTTGAGGTGGCGCACACGAGTCCACATACTCACCATATCAATACACCACTATGGACCCGCTCCCATCTCCCTATGAGAACGCCATCCATAGCACTCAAGCTTATCTTGCGCATTTTAGAGTATCCACTTTCACTTGTCTATGAACTGTTATAGGCAACCCAGAAGTCCATTACCGCGGACACGGCTATTCGAATAGATCATTTATAACCCTGCAGGGGTGTACTTCTTCACACACGCTCTCGCCACTTATCGCCGTTTACACGACATGTACTTGGCAACCTTCAAGCGGAAGCCCAGCGAGGGTGTCGGCCACGGCCTACCTAAACACTCAAGTCTCTAGTCCATGTTTATCGCCTTTTCGGGTTCCATCCGCGAGGAGATCCGGCCGGAGTTTCGCTCACAGCCCCAAACGATGCGTGCAGGGTTCCCGAGACACCAAATGGGCGCCCGATACACCGTGCCACGTGCCTACCGCAACACAGCCCACCCCTCAGGTCAGCGCTGCGTACGGCCCCCAGCATACTACAAACACCAGAAACTACTTGCAACTCCTGGACAGAGGACAAGGGTGATAAAAAAGCCGAGAGGGTCCATTGGTTTCGGGCCCAATGTGTGGTAGTAACTGTTTCATGGATCACAAACACATAACTCAGTTCCTGAGGACGGCTTCAATGAGACAACCCACCATGTACTCCTACATGGCCTCTCACCGCTACCTTTACCAAATCGTGTTCACACATTTAGCTCACACACAGTAGGACATGTTCACACACCTCCGATTCATTCCCGATGAATCAGACCCGACTCAACTCTAAGTAGTAGCAGGCATGACAAACAAGCATGAATGAGTAGGCACATCAAGGCTCAAACAACTCCTACTCATGCTAGTGGGTTTCATCTATTTACTGTGGCAATGACAGGTCATGCAGAGGAAAGGGGTTCAACTACCGCAGCATGTAACAGTTGAATCGTTGTTGTCCTAATGCAGTAAAAGAGAGCAGGAGCGAGAGAGTGGGATTGTATTAGAATGAACAAGGGGTTTTTTCTTGCCTGGCACTTCTGAAGATAATATAACTCTTCATCGGTGTCATCGAACTCATCGTCGAAACACGTCTACCGAGAGGGAACAACCACCGGCAAACACAAAGAACCAACATTCACTGCAATGCACAATCAAATGAATGACATGTCATGTTAAGTAATTGAATTGACCTAATGCAGCAGTAAGCCAAATTAATTGAAGTGGAATTCAAACAAGGTTAAACTCCAACTCCAAATGCTAGTTCATAAATTGCCCTAATCATGATTCATCCTATTCAGTGAGGTTAACTTGTTCAATCATGCATGTAAGTGCCATAAACAGATTCTTCATATTTTTCTGATCAATTTTCATATATAATTTGTTTGATTTGGAGTTACGGTCGAATTACTATGAATTTTTGAAGTTAGCCTTATTTTCTGAAATTTCCTGAATAAGAATAAATCCAGAAAATAATTAACTGCATCAGCACTGCGTCACTGTGATGTCAGCGGTCAACGGGTCAGCCCAGGTCAAACTGACCAGTGGGTCCAGTCAACAGCCACGTCAGCAAAGTCAACCTGACATGTGGGCCCGGTGGTTTAGTCTAAGTTAAACAGGGAATAAATCCTGGGGTTAATTAGCGCGTGGGGCCCATCCGTCAATGGCACAGTGATTAGCTAATGGCGTCATTAGTGTTAACTAAGTGTGCCATGTTGGCACGCCGGAGTCCCACCGGCGGCGACCAAATCTACGGCGGAAGCTCGTCGGGGCTGCGCTATAGGCGGCGTATGGACGCGCGAAGGCCACCAGAAGGTAGCCCGAGCACGCCCGCATCTAGCTAGCCGCACGGGAGGCCGCGTGGTCACTGGAATCGACGATGGCGAGCGCATTCACGGTGGCCGGAGTTCGGACGAGGAATGGGTCGACGCTACGGTGCACTAGAGGAGAAACCGAAGGGTGCTGCGGGCTCCTGGGAGTGCAGCGAACACGGTGACGCGCTCAGGCGCAAGCTGGGGTGGCCCTAGCCACGGCGGTGAGGAACTACGGCGGCGATGAGCTCTTGGGTCCAGTGGTTAGTGCGGCTACGCCACGTAAACGAGGAAGAGAGGAGAGGGGAAGCGACGAGGTGCTCACGGCGAGGCCGTCGGGGTGCTCAGCAGGCTCGGGGAAGGTCTGGTGCAGGCGGAACGGCGGTGACGATCTCGGCGGACCGAGGTTGAAGAAGACGGCGTGGTCGGCGTTTGAGGGCGTCCGGGCTTGCGCTTGTTGAGGGGGAAGCTTAACGGCGTCGAGGCGTGGGGACGGCTGTGGCCGCGGTGGTCAGCGATGGTGGCGAGCGTGGCATTCGGTCGTGCACGTGAGAGAGAGACAGAGGGGAGGAGGAGCACGGGGAGAGTGAGGGAGGGTTGAGGGGGCGGCGTGGTACGCGTGGAGGCGACCAGGCAGTCGAGGGGGCACGTAGGCAGGGAGGAGCCGGCGCGCACGCAGATGCTTCTCCTCCTGGCAGGAGGAAGAAGACAGTGCTGCCCCTGGTGGGCCGGGCTGGCTTTGGCCAGTAGGCCACTACAGTGGTGGGCTGCACGGTAAGGTTTCCTCTCTCTCTTTCTTACTTAATTGTTTCTGTTTTCTATTTTATTTCTCTGTTTTGAATTAGTAAAAATACTAATTCATTTTGTAAAATCCTGAAAATAATTGTGGGCACTTTTGAAACTATTTCCAATAGCCCTCAAATGTTTTCAAGATTATTTGGACATTTATAATATTTTATAGAATTTAAATGTCCAAATTCAAATACTTATGATTTAATTCAAAATCTAGAATAGCCTCCAAAAATATGAAACCATTTTTGGCAGAGGTTTTAGCCAGGACCAAAGATGGTGAACATTTATGAAGGGCATTTTGGGTTCATTGAAAAGTTTTAAGTTTGAACCTAGTTGAATTCATTTGGTGCTAGGGTTTCCACATCCCCATTTCAAGTTTCTTAGGAATTTAAACATGATGACATGATGAGCAAGCAAAGTCAAGCAAGGGCTGATCTGGGGCTGTGACAAGTTAGCAGTCGTAGTGCATGCATTGAAGACATGGATACATTTTCTCATCGGAAACCATTGTGAGGTATACACGGATCACAAGAGTTTGAAATATATCTTCACGCAGAAGGAGTTGAATCTCAGGCAGAGGAGATGGTTAGAGCTCATTAAGGATTATGATATGAGAATACATTATCATCCCGGAAAGGCTAACATAGTAGCCAATGCATTGAGCCGAAAAAGTCATGTCAATACACTCATGACCGGAGAATTACCCAAGGAGTTGGCAGAAGACCTTCGCGAGCTATGTTTGGAGATAGTGCCAAGAGGTTATGTAGTAGCTTTGGAGATTCAGTCTACTTTGATGGATAAGATCAGAGAAGCTCAGAAGACGGACAAAGAGATTGCCGAGATAAAGGAAAGAATGAGTAAAGGAAAGGCTAAAGGATTTCATGAGGATGACCATGATACCTTATGGTTTGAGGACCGAGTATATGTGCCCAATGATCAGGAGATCAGGAAGTTGATTCTACAAGAAGCCCATGATTCGCCATATTCGATTCACCCAGGAAGTACCAATATGTATCTGGATTTGAAGGATAGTTTCTAGTGGACCGGAATGAAGAAGGATATTGCGGAGTATGTAGCAGTTTGTGATGTATGTCAGAGAGTGAAGGCAGAACATCAGAAGCCAGCAGGGTTGCTACAGCCATTGCTGATACCCGAATGGAAGTGGGATAAACTAGGCATGGACTTTATCACAGGATTACCCATGACTCGTTCAGGCTATGACTTGATATGGGTTGTAGTCGATCGTTTGACGAAATTAGCTCATTTCATCCCAGTGAAGACCACGTACACCAGTGCTAAGTTGGCAAAGATATACATGACCAGGATCGTATGTTTGCATGGAGTTCCGTGGACCATTGTATCAGATAGAGGAACCCAGTTTACCTCAAAGTTTTGGAATCAGTTGCATGAAACTTTGGGAACGAGGCTAGAGTTCAGTACAGCTTTTCACCCACAGACAGATGGACAGACTGAGAGAGTCAATCAGATTCTGGAGGACATGTTGAGAGCTTGTGCACTAGAATATGGATCTAGTTGGGACGATAATTTGCCGTATGCAGAGTTCTCTTATAACAACAGTTATCAAGCCAGTTTGAAGATGGCCCCTTTCGAAGCATTGTACGGAAGGAGATGCAGAACACCGTTGTTGTGGGACGAAGTTGGAGACCGGCAGTTGTTTGGACCAGATTTGATCAAAGAGTCTGAAGAGAAGGTTAAGCTGATTCGAGATAGACTCAAGGTAGCCCAGTCCAGGCAGAAGAGTTATGCGGATTCTAAACGCAAGGAGACAGTTTACGAAGTTGGAGACAGAGTGTATCTTCATGTATCCCCACTTCGAGGAGTGAAGCGCTTTGGAGTTAAGGGAAAGTTAGCACCACGTTTTGTGGGACCATACAAAGTTTTGGAACGTATGGGAGAAGTTGCTTACAAGTTGGAATTACCCGTAGGATTGTCCGGAGTTCACGATGTGTTCCACGTTTCTCAGTTGAAGAAGTGCCATGCAGAAATGGCTGATATTCCTCTGAGAGATACAGTACCGCTGTAAGCGATACAGTTGAATAGCGATTTGACCTACGAGGAGAAGCCAGTTAAGATTCTTGATTTTGCCAGCCGTGTCACATGCAACAAAGTAATCAAGTTCTGCAAAGTTCAGTGGAGTCACCATACTGAAAATGAAGCTACCTGGGAAAGAGAGGAAGACCTATGGAAGGATCACTCTCACCTATTTCCTAGCCAACCCGAATCTCGAGGGCGAGATTCATCTTAAGGGGGGTAGGTTTGTAACATCCCAAATTTTCAATTTGGAATGTTATACATTAGATCATCATTGCATATCATATCTTATTGCATGGCTTGATCCTAGAAATTCTACGCAACTCAAGGACCCGTGGAGAGAGTTGGGGATTTCATTATTTTGATATTCGAGTTTTTCTCGAATTTTGAAAAGAGGATCGTTTGATTTTAATTATTTCTCTCTTAAATATTTCTTTTATAAAAATAAAAGAGAGAGGATAAAATGACTTCCTCAAAATAAAAAAATATTGGGGATTTAATATTAAAATCAAATAAGAATTTTATTCGGAGTTTTAGCGCTATTTTATTTGAATTAGGAAAATATGTGTTTTTCAAAAATTGCATGTTAGGCCCAAATAAATGTTCACCTTGTCCGGCCTATTTTTAGAGGACGGGGAAAATTTATTTCGGGATTTTTGGAGTCAATTTAGTATTTCTTTTCTTTCTTTTTCTGCATGTTGGAATTATTTAAAAAAAGTCAAACCGACTCTGGGCCGTACCCGGGTGGGACTCCGCCCGGGGGTGCTTTATAAGCCGCCACCCCCTGCCCGCCGAAGCCCACCAGCCGCCGAACCCCAGCCGCCCCGCGCCCCTAACCCTAGCCCGCCGCCGCCGCCGCGCCTCGCCACCGCCGCCGCCGCCTCGCCACTGCCACAGCCGCCGACCCGCCGCCACGCCGCCGCCTCATCGTCGCCGGAGGTAGCCGCCGCCACCGCCTCGGTTTACGTAAGAAAACCGAGCGACTTTTTAAACCTAGATCCATTTTTTGTAGATCCGGTTTGGTTTATTTTTTCGATTTAGTTATTTAGCGAATGCCCGTTCGTACGAACGGTTTTCACCGTTTAGCCGCAGACAGCGAACGTTCGTTCGTTAGCCTATTCGTCAGTTTTTCTTTTTCTCGGATTTTCCGCGATTATTTTCGATCGTGATTTCTCATCCGATTTTCGTTTTAGTTTAACTTTTCGCTCGTTTATCAGAATCAGGCGATTCAAGCGCCAAGAGTTTCGTCTCGAAGCCCTCTTTCTGTTTAACCAACTTGAACAAGATTTTGCTACTGTAAAATTTGACTTTAGTCCAAATTAGTAAATGAAGCTTGTTTCTTTCGCCGTTTGAGTTTTGTTGCTTCGTTTGATTTGATTCTTTTTGCAAACCGGAGTTCTTAAGTTGAACTTTCTGGTTAGATCTCTTATTTGAGTTTTACCCGTGCCCTTGCTTGATTGCTTATTGTATGTTTTTTGTTTGTGATAGAGTACCCGGAGTGTGAAGCGTGCTACTACGAGTCTCTAGGTTTCGCGGATCATCAGCAAGGCAAGTAACACTTTGATCATGCCTCTTTCGTACCCATTTTTATTGCATTAGATCAATCCTCAAACAATTTCATGGTTAGGATCTGATTTAAATTGTGGGTATTGGGAAGTAGAGGAGGTAGTACCTATTCACATGTTTATTATCAAACCTTTGGGAGTTACTTCTTCATTACTTATACTGCTATGCTATGCTCGTAGACATGGATTGGGTTTGAGTGTATTCATGACAGATGTGAGATTGATACTTAATGGTTCAACTTAAGGTGGCAACATTAATACACATCTGGGTGGATTGAGGCACCTGGGGAATTCCAGTTATTGCCTGCATTTTTGGAAATCCCGAGGTACTGTGTGATTCTCCTATGGACTGCCACCCAGGCTTAAAGGGATCATGAGATTATTCATGCTAGAAACTTCCGTGTGCAGCCACATGCCATTATGGGCTCTGGCATAGTCGAGTAAGTTGTGGGAAACCTTTCCATGATGGCCTAGCAGATGTAGGGGATTGTAGGTGTACATGTCTATCTATCAGTTAAGGGGACCTCTTCGGAAAGACTGTGTCTCGGTCATCCGTTTCTCAAACATCATGTATTGCGAGAAATCAAACGGAGGAGATCGAGTCTTGTGGGGAAAAGTGCACAAACCTCTGCAGAGTGTACAAACTAATCATGGTTAGTCATGTCCCCGGTTATGGACATCTTGAGTATCTAGTTTCTTGGATTATCATGTGGATCTCATCACTCTTAATATAATTTGATTGGGTTATCGATTACTTTTTAATTGGGATTGAGATGGGGTTTATCATTCTCAATGTTTAACAACTACCATGATAGTTAAATAAAATATATTCCTTTTTTGTAGGGAAAAATTGGCTTTTCGCAAAACATATTAACCATACAACCTCCACCAGCCATATATGCATGTAGTGATAGCTTTATTCTGTTCATTACTCTCTTGTGTTACATTGCCAGCATATTCCATGTGCTGACCCGTTTTCGAGCTGCAACGTATCATGTTACAGACTTTTCAGACGATGAGTAAGGAGCCTTAGGTCGTGGTCTTTCACTCAGTGATGTCGTTGGAGTTGATGGACTCACTTTATCTTCCAAGTCTTCCGCTGTTATCATATTAGATGGCCTTAAGCCATATTTATTGTAATAAGTTATCTTTTGAGACATTCGATGTAATAAGTGTGTGATTGCTACTCTGTTATAAATCCTTCAAGTAATGTGTGTGTCAGCATTACCGATCCAGGGATGACACTTATGCACAGAGATCAGACCGTTTGAGGTCTGGTCGCTACAACATGTGCTCCACATCCTCTCACGTGTAGATGCATCAACACAACAGAGTCAGAACACACATTTCTTTTCAGAACCAATAGTGGTTGGATGGTTAGGAGGGCACTGATGATGCATCAACACAACAGAGTCAGAACATACATTTCTTTTGAGAACCAATTGTAGTTGGATGGTTAGGAGGGCATTAGTGCCCCAACCAATCAGGGATCAAACTTTATGTTTAACGGTTTGGTGCTTCATAAAGGTGAAGTATTTTTTTCAGTGAGAGGCTACGTTTTCATCAATACCCAGACGTGTTTAGTGGCTTCTTCAATCTCAAAACTCATCAGGTTGGTCTCTCCGAGATGCCGCATGCGTTCATAGGGATGGGTGCATACACGTGTTTGTGAGCGTCTACATTTGTACTGTGTTTTTCCAAAAAAACAATAGCGCACATTTATTTTCATTTAAATTCAAACACCAGTTATACAAGAAGCTAGCAAGTGAGGGTTTACAAAGTTACATATGTTCACCTAAGTGTGTGTTTGCATACGTGAATGCATGTGCATATCTCTTTCTCTCTCTCTCTCTCTCGAAGAATGACGGGTTCCCTTCTCTCGTTGTACCGCCCTCCGGCCACCCGCAATCCACGTTGACGACGCCACGAACTCCGCCTCGAGCCCCCACATTCGTTCCCTCAGTTTGAAGGTGGACCCATGGCTTCGCCCCCTGCTAGGCCTCATGCTCCTTTGCCCGCTCCGACGGCAACCCGCCATCGCCTAGGCTAGTACCTCGTCCACCCTGTTGTCGACGAGTTTGCCACAAATGTGAAAATCATATGTCGTCGTTGGAGTTGTCAACTACGTGCATTGGCCTCCCCCACGGGCTCCATCGACCCTAATGTGACCAAAATCGCTCTTTCTTGGCCTGAATCGAACGATGTGCTATCGGATTCGATGCCACACCGCCTCACCTCCTTCCGAGACCTCCTATACAGCGCCTTCAGCGCCCACTATTGCAACTAGCACTCACGTGCCATGCAGCTAGGCCGGCCGAACAATAGAAGCAACCACTTTTTTCGAAAAGGGTGTTATCCCCGGCCTCTGCATCAGAATGATGCATACGGCCATAATTATTAATAAGCAAAAGGTTCAACACAAGTCTTCATGTCTCGATCAAAGAATGAAACAGGCTCACAAAGAGCTAAAAAGTAATAGAAAAGCCACAACCAGCTGGCATAAAAAGACAGGATCACTAATTGCCTATCCTATTACATAACCGCCATCCAAACCGGCTGAAAATAGCCCGTGCTACCATCTCCCACCGGGTAGATCCAGTAACCATACGCTCCCTGGCCTCCGTCGGAGTGAGTAGCGACCACATACGGATCAACGCAGTGGCTCAGAAAATAACCTGCAAAAAATGAATATTTGTTGTTCTGTTAAAGACCAAATCATTTCTGCAGTTCCAGACTGCCCATAATAAAGCACATACTCCTACACGAATGTGTCTCGCTGTTTCGGAATCTATCCCGTCTAGCCACGTTCCAAATAACGTGTTGATAGTATTTGGGGGAGTAATATTAAATGCTATGTGAACGGTCCGCCACAATTTTTTTGCCAACGGGCAGTCAAGAAAGAGGTGTTTGATGGATTCATCATGGTCGCAAAAACTACATCTTGTAGATCCTGTCCAGTTGCGTTTTGCCAAATTATCCTTGGTTAAAATGACTTGTTTATGCACAAACCACATAAACACTTTGATTTTCAAAGGTACTTTGACTTTCCAAACATGTTTCGAACGAGGAATAGCGCTAGAGTTGATAACATCCAAATACATGGATCTAACCGAAAACTCTCCATTCTTAGTTAGTTTCCAGCACAACTGATCGTACTGTTGAGACAGCTGAACATCCATCAATCTTCTCACAAGATGGAGCCAGGCTTCCCAACAGTTTCCCGCTAGCGTCCTCCTAAATTGAATATTGAGAGGAGTGGACTGCAATACTGTTGCAACGTAAGCGTCTCGACGCTGAACAATGCTATAAAGAGAAGGATATTGGAGTGCGAGGGGCGTCTCCCCTAGCCATGTATCCTCCCAGAATCTCGTAGTGGTACCGTTTTCAACTATAAACTTTGTCCTATTGAAAAAGAGTGATTTAACTCTCATCAGTCCTTTCCAAAAAGGCGAATCAGTCAGCCTCACTATCACCTGGGACAAGGTTTTAGAGTGAAGGTACTTATTACGCAAAATCTGAGCCCGTGTGGCCTCCTTCTCTACAGATAACTTATACAGCCACTTGCTGAGAAAACATCTATTCTTCACCTCAAGATTTTCGATACCTAGACCCCCTTGGCCTTTCGGCCTACAAATGATATCCCATTTAGCGAGTCTGTACTTTCGTTTTAGTTCATCACTCTGTCAGAAAAAACGTGATTGATAGAAGTCAAGCCTTTTTCGAACTCCAACTGGTACCTCGAAAAAGGATAAGAGAAACATGGGCATACTCGTGAGAACCGAATTAATGAGAATTAATCGGCCTCCATATGACATCAGCTTGCCCTTCCAGCAGCTCAGTTTCTTCTCAAATCGATCCTCAATGCACTTCCATTCTCTGTTTGTCAGCTTACGATGGTGTATTGGTACACCTAAATACGTGAAAGGTAAAGCCCCCAATTCACACCTGAACAATTGTTTGTACGCATCTTGGTCATCATTAGCTCTTCCAAAATAGAACAATTTGCTTTTGTGGAAGTTAATCTTTAACCCGGTCAATTGTTCAAATAAGCATAACACCAGCTTCATGTTTCGCTCTTTTGCCAAGTCATGCTCCATGAAGATGATAGTATCATCAGCGTACTGTAGGATGGACACACCTCTGTCAACTAAATGCGGAATGAGGCCACCTACCTGACCAGCATCCTTAGCCCTTCCTATTAGAATTGTCAACTTATCGACCACTATGTTGAATAGAATAGGTGACATCGGATCTCCTTGCCTCATACCTTTGTGTGTTTGGAAGTAGTGACCTATGTCATCATTCACGTTAATTCCAACACTCCCTTTTTGCGTGAAAGAGTCTACCTGGTGTCTCCAGGCCTGATCAAAACCTTTCATACGCAATTCCTGTTGAAGAAATGGCCATTTGACCTTATCATACGCTTTCTCAAAGTCCACTTTGAAAACAACTCCGTCTAGTTTTTTCGTGTGGATTTCGTGGAGCGTTTCATGTAGGAAGACAACCCCTTCTAGGATGTTTCTGTCCGGCATGAAAGCAGTTTGGGACGGCTGCACCATAGAGTGTGCAATTTGTGTAAGCCTATTAATCCCAACCTTGGTGAAACTTTTGAAACTTACATTAAGAAGACATATATATAGGCCGGAACTGCTCAATTCGTACAGCCTCTGTTTTCTTAGGAAGTAAAGTTATAGTTCCAAAATTTAATTGAAAGAACTAAAGCTGTCCAGAGAATAAATCATGGAACATCGGTAACAAATCCCCTTTGACAATATGCCAACACTTTTTTATAAATCTCCGTCGGGAAACCATCCGACCCTAGAGCCTTATTATTCTTCATTTGTGAAATAGCTTCAAACACCTCTTTCTCCGTAAATGGGGCGGTCAAAATATCATTCTCATCCGCAGCAAGTTGAGGAGCATCCTCAACCCTGGACTCATCCAAGGATACGAAGTTATCCTCCGAAGGCCCAAACAGCTTCCTATAGTAATTGGTTATATAAACATTTAGGGTTTCCTGTCCTAAAATCGTCCCCTCATCCTGCTCAAGCTGAAATATCCTCTTCTTTCGGTGCTTGCCATTTGCAATCATATGAAAGAATTGAGTGTTATCATCCCCTTGGATGATTTTGCGAACTTTAGCTTGCAATGCCCACTTCAATTCCTCCTCTCGAAGTATTTCTTTTAGTCTCATCTTCGCCTCCACTTTAGTTTCCAGCTCTCTGGTATCTAAAATAGTGGAGTCGGCCTTTAAATCTACGGATTGAATAAGTACAAGGAGCCTTTCCTTTTCAACCTTATAAATCCAGTTCATATGCTTAGCCCATCCATGAAGGAATCTTCGTAGATGCCTTATCTTATTCTGCCATCTTTCAACAGGGGACCTCCCTCCTGAATCTTTAGCCCATTCCCTTGCTATCAGATCCAGGAACCCTTCTCTTTCTAACCACGCTAACTCGAAATAAAAAGTGTTTTTATTCCCCACATGGGTTGCCTCGCCAGAGTCAATGAGCAACGGGGTGTGGTCCGAGATCGTGCACGATAACACTTGGACTGTTACCAGGGGAAACTTCTGCTCCCATTCGACGCTAGCGAGGACATGATCCAGCTTCTCAAATGTCAGGTTTGGCAACGTATTAGCCCAAGTGAATTTCCTACCAGAAAGCTCTATCTCTCTAAGATCCAGGCTTTCAATTATAGTATTAAACATAAATGACCATCTGCCGTCCAAATTCTCATTATTATTTTCCTCCCTCTTTCGAATAATGTTAAAATCGCCCCCAACCAGGATTGGGAGCTACTCGCTACCGCAAATATGGACAAGATCATCCAAAAAATCTGGTTTGAGTTTTGGCTGCACGGCACCATACACCGCCACCAATGCCCAATTAAACCCATCGGCCTTTGATCTGACCCAAAACTTCACTGCAAAATCTCCCATGACCACACTCCGAACTTCCAACGAATCGCATTTAACCCCAAGTAAGATCCCACCGGACCTTCCTCTTGGAGGTAGGCAATGCTAGTCGAAATTGACACCTCCCGATAAAGTGCTAAGGAACTGGGGGGTGAAATTGTCCCTTCCAGTTTCGGAAAGGGCGATAAAATCCAACTGGTGTTCGATGGACGCATCCGCTAGAAACATTATTTTAGCCAAGTCTTTAAGACCTCTGCTATTCCAAAAAATTCCTCTCATATTTCATCTTGCAATTTTTTAGAGGTACGGATCCTAGCACTTCTACGCACAACCAAAGCTGGATAAATCTTTCGTTTCCACTTCCGCTTAGCAAGGTTGTTAGAATCACGATTCTGTTGTATGATTATACGACTTTACGATCCAAACTAACCCCTTTGATTCTACGATTTTAGTTCATAGAATCTACGTTTCTATGATCTTGATAGTGAAGATTCTATGATTTGCGATCCTACCATCGAAGCTCCGGTCCGATTCAGAATCGCGATTCTGACAACCTTGCCGCTTAGGCTTATTTTGATCCTCCAGCCGGTCCTCACAACCAGGCTCCATGGACCTAACCTCCGGAACACCTACATGGGTAGAGTCCCTTGGGGATCTATATCCCTCATCCTCCTCTGTCTTAGGAAGTGAAGGGGCAAGATCCGCACAAAAACTGTCAAGAACCCGGACTTCCAACGCATCTATGTCGGAATCGTTCATGGGTTTAACGGCTGCTAAGTTTCGAATCATTTCTAAAGCGCGCTCCGCTTCAAGATCCAGGATATCATTAACTGATCTAGAGATTTCACTGCCATTACTACCTAGTGAAACCTCTAACTGATTTGCATTATGAACAATCTCATCATTGGAAAAATGCAGAATAGAATGGACGTATTGACCAACATACCAGTCGTGACCTCAATGTCACGAAGCTTGGTCGCCCGCATAGCGCACCTTAGCTGCATGTCATCAACATCCGGCTGATCCTGGAGGCGACAGCTCATCCGTTGTCCTCCCTCCAAAAGCAATGACCTCCTCCCGTGTGGTCCCATTTGGGGTGGGGCCTCCTGCACAACCCCCAACAGGGCTCAACTGAACTGAAACAGCAGGGGTACAACCGAGAGCTGTCGTAAGCACCGAGGAAGCTCTCGGCGCCTCCCATGGCATCGGCCGGTGTCTGGATCCTGGGGACGCCACGGGAGCCCCCCCCAACCAAAGGCGCTGATACGTATCCAACGTATCTATAATTTTTTATTATTCCATTTTGTTTTATTATCAATCTTGGATGTTTTATAATATAGCCATTTTATATCATTTTTTGGTACTAACCTATTGACATAGTGACAAGTGCCAGTTGCTGTTTTTTGCATGTTTTTTACATCGCATGAAATCAATATCAGAAGGAGTCCAAATGCCACGAAACTTCATGGAGAATTTTGATGGGCCAGGCGGAACACAACGGGCCCTGGTTGCACCTGGGGGGAGTCCCGAGGAGGGGACAACCCACCAAGGCGCGCCAGGAGGCCCAAGCACGCCCTGGTGGGTTGTGCCCACATCGGGTGCCCCCCGGACCGCCTCTTTGCTCTATAAATACCCCAAAAATACCAGAACCCTAGGGGAGTCAACAAAATATTCATCCAGCCACCGTAGAGTCCATAACCACCAGATCCAATCTAGACACCATTTTGGATGGGGTTCACCACCTCCATTGGTGCCTCTCCGATGATGCGTGAGTAGTTCTTTGTAGACCTTCGGGTCCGTAGTTAGTAGCTAGATGGCTTTCTCTCTCTCGCTGAATTCTCAATACAATGGTCTCTTGGAGATCCATATGATGTAACTCTTTTTGCGGTGTGTTTATTGGGATCTGATGAACTATGAGTTTATGATCAGTCATATCTTTTTTATATCCATGAAAGTTATTTGAGTTTCTTTGATCTCTTATATGCATGATCTCTTATAGGCTCGTATTTCTCCTCCAATATTTGGGTTTTGTTGGCCAACTTGATCTATTTATCTTGCAACGGGAAGAGGTGCCCTGTAGTGGGTTCGATCTTACGGTGCTTGATCCCAGTGATAGAAAGGGAAACGACACGTATGTATCATTGCTACTAAGGATAAAATGATGGGGTATATCTCTACATAGATAGATCTTGTCTACATCATGCCATCGTTCTTATTGCATTACTCCATTTTCCAGGAACTTAATACACTAGATGCATGCTGGATAGCGGTCGATGTGTGGAGTAATAGGAGTCAGTCTACTAATATTGGACGTGATGCCTATGTAATGATCATTGCCTGGAATCTTCATAATTATTTGAGGTTCTATCAATTTCCCAACAGTAATTTGTTTACCCACCGTTTGCTATCTTTCTTGAGAGAAGCCACTAGTGAAATATACGGCCCCTCGGTCTTCTTTCTCACATATTTTCTTTGCGATCTATTTTATTTGCACTTTTTATTCAGATCTATTAAAAAATCCAAAAATACTTTGCTGCACTTTATTTTATTTGTGACCTATTATTTCAATCTATCACAACTTTCTCCCGTCCACGCACCGTTTCTGGCGCCGTTACCCGAAAGGGATTGACAACCCCTTTAAAACGTCGGGTTGTGAGGTGTTGTTATTTGTGTGTAGTGGCTGTTTACCTTGTGTTGCTTGGTTCTCCTACTGGTTTGATAACCTTGGTTTCATATCTGAGGGAAATACCTACCGCCACTATGCTGCATCATCCCTTCCTCTTTGGGGAAATACCGACGTAGCTTCAAGCGACATCAAAAGGAATTTCTAGCGCCGTTGCCGGGGAGGATCTTCAACATATACCAGGTTCCTAATCACAAATCTCATCTCCTCTAAATTTACATTATTTGCCATTTGCCTCTTGTTTTCATCTCCCCCACTTCACAAAAATTTTCCGTTTTATTCGCCCTCTTTTTCGTTCACATTTTTCTCGTCAGATCTCTTGTTTGCTATCTCTACTTGTGTTATCATGTGTCTTCCATTTCTTGCATCTTTGCTTGCTAATAATCTATTGATATGGATCATCATCCACTTGCTAATATTTTTAAAAGATCCAATTATGATGAACCAGTTGCTAGTGATTTGAGTGCACTAGATTATCTCTAAAAAGCTTTTCTTCAAATTCGTGAATCTGAAAATTGTGATGAAGTGCTAAAAGAAGAAATTTATGAAGTGATTCACGATAGCTCCTTGAATGAAAAGCATGATTGCAATGGTGTTACTATAAATTCTATTATTGTAAATTGTGCGATATGCAAAACCCCAAGCTTGGGGATGCTAATTTTGCTATGTCCACTACTTGTTGCAATGATCATGATTGGGGTGATAATGATTCTTATGATCTCGAAATTTTATTTAAGCCTTATGATGAATATGTTTGCAATATTGAAAGTGGGTTTGGAAGAGTGTCAACTTTAGCTAAAAATAATCCCACTTATTTGGAGAGTGTTCATTCTTACAAATTTTTTGATAAAAGTGGGCTTGGAGAGGTCATGACTTTAGTTGATGATAATCCCACTACTTTGGAAGAGTGTCAATTTTGCATGCATGTGGATCATGAAGAGAAAATTTTATATGATAGCTATATTGTTGAATTTGATTATGATCCTACATGTAATTATTATGAGAGAGGAAAATATGGTTGTATAAATTTTCATGTTACTAATTTACCTCTCGTTATGTTGAGATCGTCAATGTTTTATTTCTCTCCTATGCATATGCTAGATATTTCTTGTCTTGATAATTTGTTTGCTTATAAAATGCCTATGCATAGGAAGTATGTTATATTTAAATGTGTTTTACACATGTTACATGATGCTCTCTTTGTGTTTCAATTACTATCTTTCATGTGAGCATCATTAAAATCTTATGCCTAGCTAGGGGCATAAAACAATAGCGCTTGTTGGGAGGCAACCCAATGAATAAATTTTATTTTTGCCTTTTGCTTTCTGTTCTTGAGTGTTAACACAATTATAATATTGTTATGGTCGTGTTTTTTGTGTTTTAATTAGTGTTTGTGCCAAGTAAAGCCTTTAGGATCTTCTTGGGTGATAGTTGTTTGATCTTGCTGAAAAACACAGAAACTTTGCGCTCACGAAAATAAATTCTCATTTTTTATCAGAAAGAGCTTTTGGAGTTCGAGAAGTATTTTTTGCAGAATATTAATATAAAAATTACCCTGGTCGTCCTAATTTGGTAGATTTTTTGGAGTTCGAGAAGTATTCACAAAAGTCAGATTGCTACAGACTGTTCTGTTTTGAGAGATTCTGTTTTCTTTGTGTTGTGTGCTTATTTTGATTACTCTATGGTTTTCTTTGATGAGTTTTTGCCATAGAAAAGTTTGGAATATAATAGATATAATAAAAAAAACAAAATATGAATTGGTTTGATACAGTACTTATAGTAGTGGTTTGGTTTCTTTTACTAACGGATCTCACAAAGGTTTTGTTGAGTTTTGTGTGATTGAAGTTTTCAAGTTTTGGGTTATCTTACGATGGGTGAAGGAAGGATGGAAGAGCCTAAGCTTGGAGATGCCCCGGCATCCCATGCTATTATCCAAAAACGAGCAACCAACTAAGCTTGGGGATGCCCCCGAGTGGCATCCCCGTTTTCTTCCAACAACTATCAGTATTTTACTCGAAGCTATATTTTTATTCGTCACATGATATGTGTTTTTCTTGGAGCGTCTCGTATGATATGAATCTTTTCTTGTTTTATTTTGTGTTTTAATTCATCAGTTTTTGCTGGACACACCTATTTGAGAGAGCAAAAATTATGCCATGACTTGTTAGAATTAGTCTCTGTGTTTCACTTAAATCTTTTATGAGCTAGGACTTGCTCTAGTACTTTAGTTATATCTTTTTAGCATAGTGTGCTTAGTATTTTTGAATAAATGCTTTCTTGCTTCACTTAGATTTATTTGAGAGTTAGTAAAATTTTCAAGAAATTCTCTCTTGCTTCACTTAAATTATTTTGAGAGAAAGAAAAAAGGTTATGCTCATGATCTTCACTTATATTTGTTTGAGCTTATGAAAAGCAACATATGAAAATTAGTCCCAAAGTGATAGATATCCAAGAAGGATATAATAAAAACTTCCATGAAGATCATTGGACAAAAAGGCTTGATTCTTAGTAATAGTTTTGAGATATGATGATGTGATATGTGAGTTATGTTGATGAGTAATTATTCTTTAGTAAGAATATTGGTGTTAAGGTTTGTGATTCCCTATGCATGCACAAAAGTCAATAGTCATGCAATGAAAATTATATCCTACTTGTGGTGTGATATGTCTCCAACGTATCTATAATTTATGAAGTATTCATGCAGTTATTTTATCATTCTTGGAGATTTTACAATCATTTTATAGGAACTTTATATCATTTTTTGGGACTAACCTATTGACCCAGTGCCCAGTGCCAGTTGCTGTTTTTTGCTTGTTTTTTACATCGCAGGAAATCAATATCAAACGGAGTCCAAACACCACGAAACTCCACGGAGATTTTTATGGACCAAAAGACACCCATTGGGCCAGAGCAGCACCTGGGGGTGCCCCGAGGGGGGCACAACCCACCAGGGTGCGCCAGGGCCCCCTAGCGCGCCCAGGTGGGTTGTGCCCACCTCGGTGTCCTCCCGTACCCCTTCCTTACACTATAAATTCCCAAATATTCCGAAACCCCTCGGGGTTAACCTAGATTAGAAGTTCCGCCGCTGCAAGGCTCTGTAGCCACCGAAAACCAATCTAGACCCCGTTTCGGCACCCCGCCGGATGGGGGAACCATCTTCGGTCGACATCTTCATCATCCCGGCAGCCACCACGATGAGGAGGGAGTAGTCCACCCTCGAGGTTGAGGGTTTGTACCAGTAGCTATGTGTTTAATCTCTCTCTCCTATGATCTATATCATGGGATTTGTTAATGTAGTCGGATCATATGATGTTTCTCCCCTCTATACCCTTGTTGTGATGAATTGAGTCTTTACCCTTTGAAGTTTTGTCTTGTCAGATTGAATATTCAGAGATGAGAACACATGATATATGTCTTGCGGTATGAATACTTGATGTGACAATTGGGGTATCATCTTGATTCACTTGATATGTGTTATGGCATTCAACTCGCGGATTCCCGCGGTGATATTGGGGTAATCTATGCATAGGAGTTGATGCATGTTTTTATTATATTTTCTCCGATAGAAACTTTGGGGTCTCCTTGTAGTTCTTTGTGTGGATTGAGTATTTTGAATATGAATATGCTTTGGTGTTATTCTAGTATGAACTCTAGGATAGATCGAACGGAAAAAAATAGCTTTGCGTTATTTTAGTATGAACTCTTGAATAGATCAAGCAGAAATAATAGCTTTGAGGTGGTCTCGTACCCTACAAACAATTTCTGTCTTTTGTTCTCCGCTAATAGGAACTCGGGAGTGATTCTTTGTTGCACTTTGAGGGATAATCATATGATCCAACTATGTTAGCATTGTTGAGAGGTTGCACTAGTGAAAGTACAGACCCTAGGCCTCATTTTAAAGCATTGCAATACCGTTTTTGTGCCCGTTAACTATTTTCTACCTTGCTGTTTTTATTTATTCAGATTATAAAAATGTATTTCTACAATCAATTTTACACTTTTATCACCATCTCTTCACCGAACTAGTGCATCTATACAATTTTCCATTGTATTGGGTGTGTTGGGGACACAAGAGATTTCTTGTATTTGGTTGCAGGGTCGTTTGAGAGAGACCATCTTCATCCTACACCTCTCACGGACTGATAAACCTTAGGTCATCCACTTGAGGGAAATTTGCTACTGTCCTACAAAACTCTGCGCTTGGAGGCCCAACACGTGTCTACAAGAATAAAGTTGCGTAGTAGACATCAAGCTGTTTTCTGGCGCCATTACCGGGGAGGTGAGTGCATGAAGGTATATCTTTAGATCTTGCAATCGAATCTTTTAGTTTCTTGTTTTATCACTAGTTTGGTTTATAAAAGAAAACTACATAAAAATGGAATTGAGGTTGCATCATATTATTGATCATCTTTATAATATGTTTCTTGAAAATGATGGCTCAGAAAATTGTGCCCAATTGTTAGAAGAAGTCAATAAAATGCTTGGCACATAATATTTGAATGATGAGCATGATTGCAATGTTGTTAGTGTGAATTCTTTGAACATAAAAAATGCTAATGATGATTGCACAAGTCATGACAAAAATGTTTCTTATAAGCATGTCACTTTTTGCGGAATGAATTGGGAGTGCCCTTGCACACCAGAAAGGGAAGATAGATTTTGTAAGAAGCATAAATATTTAGAAACAAAAAGGTTGCAAAAAAGGCTAGATGATTGTGCTGAAAGATTTAATTTTTGTCGCCATCCTTGTGAACTTTGCAATCAACATGGTCATTTAAATCTTCAATGCAGATTCTTTCATGGTCAAATAGTGTCCAAAAATTGTGATAACTTGATTACTCTTGAGCACCATAAAGAGCTTAGTCTTCTTTTGGGGTATGAAGAAATGAAATGTATAACTAAGGATATCCAAAATTTAATCTCAAGAGAGTTCTTGATTTTGATCTAGAGGAAATGTATATGTTTTGTGCGATAAATTGCATTGAGAATCCTTATATTGCCAACTATCTAAAGTTAAGAAAACAAATAGAATATGAAGAGAGTACTAATGAAAGGGAAAATATTACCCAATACCCTCCTAGTGTTTATTATGATGAATCAGGTAACGAGGAGGACCTTCCTATCCAACCAATCTCTTCAACAAGGAGCTCGAAAGAATTAACTGAAACCACACATGATATGGTGAAGAAGCAGAAAAGAAGAAAGAAGAGAGGTAAAAAGGTATCTCTCCCAAATAATGTCGCTCCTATTATTGTTCTGCCCCATGAAAACGAATCAAAAATAATTGTGGAGGATGATGCACTTGATGATGATATTGCTTCTATGTCTTATGGCACAATGACCGAAAGCACTATTGATAATGATTTTGTTATGCCTATTTCTTGTTGTGATGATTATGATTGGGAAGATAATGATACTTCTTATAATCTTGGAAATCTTTTTGGCACCAACTTGGGAAATTATGATGATAACAATTGTTATACCATTGGTGCTATTCATACTATTAATGATGAGAGTGGCTATGCTTATGATATGCCAACCACAAGCTTGGGGATGCTATGTTGATAACCCACAAGTATAGGGGATCAATTGTAGCCTCTTTCGATAAGTAAGAGTGTCTTCCTAAAATTGGGAAAGTCATATTATTCCCTTCTCATATTTTTGTTATTGGAAAAATAATTGAAGATGAAATAAATAAAATCAAATGATCCTCTTTTCAAAGTTTGAGAAAACTCAAATAAGAAAATAACGAAATCTCCAACTCTCTCCGAGGGTCCTTGAGTTGCGTGAAATTTCTAGGATCAACCAAAATGCAAGAAAATATGTTATGCATGATGATCTAATGTATAACATTCCAAATTGAAAATTTGGGATGTTACAAACCTACCCCCCTTAAGATGAATCTCGCCCTCGAGATTCGGGTTGGCTAGAAAATAGGTGAGGGTGGTCCTTGAGCAAATCTTCTTCCCTCTCCCAGGTGGCTTCATCCTCTGAGTGGTGGTTCCACTAAACTTTGCAAAACTTGATAACCTTGCTGCGGGTAACTCTGCTGGTATATTCGAGAATCTTAACTGGCTTCTCTTCATATGTTAAGTCATCCTTCAACTGAATCGCTTCAAGCGGCACTGTATCCCTTAGCGGTACCTCCGCCATCTCGGCGTGACATTTCTTCAGCTGAGAAACATGGAATACATCATGAACTCCTGACAGTCCCTCTGGTAATTCCAACTTATAAGCAACTTCTCCCATACGTTGCAAAATCTTATACGGTCCAACGAAACGCGGTGCTAACTTTCCCTTAACTCCAAAGCACTTAACTCCTCGAAGTGGGGATACTCGAAGATAAACTCTGTCTCCGGTTTCGTAAACTGTCTGCTTGCGTTTAGAATCTGCGTAGCTCTTCTGCCTGGATTGGGCTACCTTGAGCCTATCGTGAATCAACTTAACTTTCCGTTCATACTCCTTAATCAGATCTGGTCCAAAGAACTGATGGTCTCCAACTTCGTCCCATGACAACGGTGTCCTGCACCTCCTTCCGTATAAAGCTTCGAAAGGTGCCATCTTCAAACTGGTTTGGTAACTGTTGTTATAAGAAAACTCCACATACAACAAGTTATCGTCCCAACTAGATCCATAATCTAGTGCACAAGCTCTCAGCATATCTTCCAAAATCTGATTGACTCTCTCAGTTTGTCCATCCGTCTGTGGGTGAAAAGCTGTGCTGAACTCTAGTCTGGTTCCCAAAGTTTCATGCAACTGATTCCAAAACTTTGAGGTAAATTGGGTTCCTCTATCTGATACGATACTCCTCGGAACTCCATGCAAACAAATGATCCTGGTCATGTATATCTTTGCCAACTTAGCACTGGTGTAAGTGGTCTTAACTGGGATGAAATGTGCTACCTTCGTTAAACGATCAACTACTACCCATATCGAGTCATAGCCTGCTTTCGTCCTGGGTAGTCATGTGATAAAATCCATGCCTATCTTATCTCACTTCCATTCGGGTATCGGCAATGGTTGTAATAATCCGGCTGGCTTCTGATGTTCTGCCTTCACTTTTTGACATACATCACAAACTGCTACATATGCTGCAATATCCTTCTTCATTCCGGTCCACCAGAATGTTTCCTTCAAATCCAAATACATCTTGGTATTTCCTGGGTGAATCGAATAGGGCGAATCATGTGCCTCTTGCAGAATCAACTTCCTGATCTCCGGGTCATTGGGTACATAAACACGGTCCTCAAACCATAGGGTATCGTGCTCATCCTCACCAAATCCCTTTGCTTTTCCTTCGCTCATTTTTTTCTTTATAGAAGCAATCTCCTTGTCAGATTTCTGAGCCTCTCTGATTTTATCCATCAAGGTAGATTGAATCTCCAACGCTGTTACATAGCCTCTCGGAACTATTTCCATACATAGCTCACGAAGATCCTCGGCTAACTCCTTTGGTATTTCTCCCGTCATCAGTGTATTGACATGGCTCTTACGGCTCAATGCATCAGCTACAACATTAGCCTTTCCTAGATGGTAATGCAATCTCATATCATAATCCTTGATGAGTTCCAACCATCTCCTTTGTCTGAGGTTCAACTCCTTCTGCGTGAAAATATACTTCAAACTCTTGTGATCCGTATATACTTCACAATGATTTCCAATGAGGAAATGTCTCCATGTCTTCAATGCATGCACTACGGCTGCTAACTCCAAATCATGCGTAGCATAATTTAATTCATGAGGTTTCAGTTGTCGTGAGGCATACGAAACAACTCTTCCTTCCTGCATAAGCACTGCTCCAAGTCCTCGACGTGAAGCGTCGCAATACACCTCATAATCCTTGGTCTGATCTGGCAGAATCAACACTGGTGAGGAAACCAATCGCTTCTTCAACTCCTGAAAATTGGCCTCACATTCCTCAGTCCAATTGAACTTGGTATCCTTCTTCAACAATTCAGTCATAGGCTTTGCAATCTTTGAAAAATTCTCAATGAATCTCCGGTAGTATCCTGCGAGTCTAAGAAAACTCTGGATCTCTCCAACTGTCGTTGGGGCTTCCCATTCGGTTACGGTCTCTACCTTTGAGGGGTCAACTGCTATCCCTTCTCCGGATATAACATGTCCAAGAAATCCAACTTCCTTCAACCAAAACTCACATTTGCTGAATTTGGCATATAACTGGTGTTCCCTTAGTTTCTCCAAAACCAAACGCAAATGTTCCTTATGCTCTTCTTCATTCTTTGAGAAAATTAGAATGTCATCAATGAACACTACGACGAACTTATCCAAGAATTCCATAAATACCTTGTTCATCAGGTTCATAAAATAGGCAGGTGCGTTAGTCAGTCCAAATGACATAACGGTATACTCATATAATCCGTATCTCGTGGTAAAAGCTGTCTTGGGTATGTCCTGCTCTCGAATCTTCAACTGATGGTACCCTGATCGCAAATCGATCTTGGAAAACACTTTAGCTCCTTGCAAACGATCAAACAGATCATTAATCATTGGCAGTGGGTACTTGTTCTTGATGGTTACTGCATTCAATCCATGGTAATCAACAACCATCCTTAACGATCCATCCTTTTTCTCCACTAGAAGTACTGGTGATCCCCAAGGCGAATAACTTGGGCGAATGTAACCTTTATCCAATAATTCCTTAATCTGCTTCTTAATTTCCACCAAATCTTGTGCTGGCATCCTGTACAGTCTCTTCGATATTGGCCCAGTGCCTGGCAAAAGCTCAATCAAAAACTCAATGTCTCTATCCGGTGGCATGCCTGGCAATTCTTCAGGAAATACGTCAGGAAAATCCTTTACTATTGGTACTTCCTCCTGTACAACTCCTGATAAGGAATTTAATTGTGTCCTGTTGGGCGCATGTCGAGATACATACTTGATTCTTCTCCCTTCGGGCGTCGTGAGCAAAATTATCTTACTGGCACATTCAATGTTCCCTTCATACTTTGACAACCAATCCATGCCTAATATCACATCCAATCCTTGAGATTCCAATACTATTAGAATCTGAGGGAAACACATAGTTACCAACCCTTAATGGTAACCGATGACACCATTGACTAGCCATGTACTCTGCTCCAGGCGAGTTTACTAACATGGGTGACCTAAGGGCTTGGGTTGGCAGGTTATACTTATCCACAAATCCCCTTGATATGTATGAATGCGATGCACCAGTATCAAAAAGAACAAGCGCAGTAAATGTCTTAACCAAAAACTTACCGATTACTGCATCAGGCTGAGCTTCAACCTCCTCCACGCTAACGTGGTTCACCTGTCCCCTGTTGAAAGGGTTTGGCTTCTTCCCAGAGCTTCCATTGCCATTCTGGCCTTCGGGACATTCATTGGCATAATGTCCGGTCTTGGAACACTTGAAACAGGTGACTTGACTTAGATCTCTCTTGGCTGGGGTTGATGGGGTGGTACGGTTCTGGCCGTTGCTTCCTCCATTCCCATTACCATTCTTGTGGCCATTATGGTTGTGCGAACTACCTCCTCCATGGGTATGCTGAAACTGAACTCCCGGTTTAGGGGTAAAACGGGGCTTCTGCTGGGCTCCAGAGTTATACTTCCCCTGTCCATACTTCCTCTTGCGATTCTCAATCTGCTGTTGCTTCCCTTCAATCATGATGGCACGATCTACCAACTCCTGGTAGTTGTTGAAACTTGCTACCATCAACTGCATGCTTAGCTCATCATTCAGTCCTTCTAGAAACTTCTCCTGCTTAGCGGCATCTGTAGCAACGCCATCTGGGGCATAACGTGCTAACTTGCTGAAGTCGTCAACGTACTGGCCAACTGTCCTTCCTCCTTGGCGTAAGTTGCGAAACTCACGCTTCTTCATGGCCATAGCTCCTGCTGAAACATGGGCAGTGCGGAAAGCTTGCTGAAACTGATCCCATGTGACAGTGTCAACTGGGTAAGTGGCGGTAGAATTCTCCCACCATGCTGCCGCGGGTCCGTCAAGCTGATGTGCGGCAAACTTCACCTTCTCAACATTTGTGCATCCTGCAGTGGTCAACTCCCTTCCTATCTTGCGGAGCCAATCGTCTGCTACTATCGGCTCGGTGCTACTGGAAAACACCGGCGGATTTAGCCTAAGGAAACGGGCTAGGTGATCAACAGGTGGCGGCGGCGGAGGGTTGTTGTTGTTGTTGTTGTTGTTGTTGTTGTTGTTGTTGTTGTTGTTGTTGTTGTTGTTGTTCTGCTGATTCTGGACTAACAACTGCATCAATTGGTTTTGTTGCTGGATCAACTGAGTGAGCTCCGGTGGGAATCCATTGTCACGTCTCGGAGGCATCTGAGGGTTTTAGAAAAGATGAGAATTAAGAATAGAGTGAGGTCTAAGAGAAAACACTACCCAAATGCACATGAGACAAATTCACACAAAATCACTTCATTCAATTTAGACAAGGGCTTACAAACGGTCTAGAACTATCGCAAAAGTGCTCGAACTATAATGTATACATGGGGGAAAATACTACTAATATTTGGTGGTCATCTAGAAATTTGAATCGGTGGAAGACTCCATGATGTCTGCTCCAGCTTCGTCTTCAAAGTCAGGTTCACTTGGATCCGAATCGGTGTCATCGATGATGATGTAGTTGTCCGGACATGCGACGTACTTGTCTTCCCTCTTGGATGCTAATCTCTCCTTGAGTTCTTCAATCTCCTGCTTAAAATCGCGATTGTGCCTTGCTAGAGCTACGATCTCGTCCATGTAGTCCTTGCGCGTACCCTTCAGTTCTCCTTCTAGCTCGATGATCCTTGCCTTCGCATTCTTCAACTCTATCATATCATTGCACATCTGGTTCTCTTGGCGTCGAATGTGCTGGTTTAACTCCTGAATGAAAGCTGCAATGGATCTATCCTTCTTGGTGCTGACTATCTCCCATTGTTCATCTCGGCGTCCGCAAATCTGGTAGATAGTGTCCTTGAGGTCTTCTTGATAAACTTCTCCGATGCGTCCCATGGTGATATGAGCTGCCATGCTCTTTCCCAGACTCCAGGTTGGTGCACTGAAAACACTATCTATGGGCTTCGTGATTGGCGCGAATGTCCTTCCTGGAACGTGAGCTTGAATCTTTCAGCGCTCCTCTTCAGGCAGAGTAGCGTTGAAGGTCCCGGTGAAGCTTGGTAGTCCAATGTTTAGGTACTTGGTGACTTCCTTCAAGTGAAATCCAAAAGGTGTGCCTTCATCCGGTTGAGCGTACTTGATCTTCGCGTCCGTCATCCTAAAAGAGTAGAAAAGATGAGGAGTTAGAAAATGAGAGGAGAATAGTGATCTATGGCTTTAACTTAGTGGTCGTGTCCTACAGTCAGCGTGTGCTCTGATACCATCTCTGTAGCGACCCGACCTCAGACGGTCAAGTCTCTGTGCTCCGGTGTCATCCCTGGATTAGTAATGTTGACACCACACAGTACTTTGAAGGATTTATAACAGAGTAGCAATCACACACTTATTACATCGATGTCTCAAAGAGATCTTATTACAATAAATATGGCTTAAGGCCATCTAATAATGATAACAGCGGAAGGCTTGGAAGATAAGTGAGTCCATCAACTCCAACGGCATCACTGAGTATAGAACCACGACCTAAAGGCACCTTACTCGTCGTCTGAAAAGTCTGCAACATGAAACGTTGCAGCCCGAAAACGGGTCAGCACATGGAATATGCTGGCAATGTAACACATAGAGAATAATGAATGATAATCATATACTACATGCATATATGGCTGGTGGAAAAGCTCTATGGTTACAGTTTTGCGAAAAGCCAATTTTTCCCTACTGCAAAGGAATAGATTTTATTTAACTATCATGGTGGTTAAAACATCGAGAATGGTTGACAGCATTCCGATCCCAATTAAGTGAACAATTAAAACCCAACAATATTAATTAGAAGTAACATGTTGAGATTCACATGATATTCAAGTACTAGATACTCAAGTTGTCCATAACCGGGGACACGGCTAATCATGATTAGTTTGTACACTCTGCAGAGGTTTGCGCACTTTTCCCCACAAGACTCGATCGCCTCCGTTGGTTTCTCGCACTGCATGATGTTTGAGAGACGGATGACCGAGACATAGTCTTTCAGAAGCACTCACACCTTACGTTGTGATAGACCGTACCAACCTACAACCCCTACATCACCTAATCTACCACTGTAAGAGTTCGCACGACTTAGTCAGCTATGCCAGAGCCCATAATGGCTTGTGGCTGCACACGGAAGTTACTAGCATTAATGATCTTATGATCCCTTTGAGTCTGGGTGGCGGTCCAAAGAAAAACAACAGGCAAGTCCTGATAGAAACCAGGTGCCTCAATCCACCCAGATGTGTATTTAAGTTGCCACCTTAGATAAACCATTAATTAACAATACTCACATATGTCATGGATATCACTCACCCAATCCACGTCTACTAGCATAGCATGGCATAGTAAGCAAACATAGAGTAACTCCCAAAGGTTTCATAATAAAACAGGTAATAGGTACTACCTCAACTACTTCCCATCCCACAGTTTAATCAGATCCTAATCATGCAATGTGTGAGGATTGTTCTAATGCAATAAAAACTGGGCAATGAGAAGGTATGATCAAAGTGTTACTTGCCTTGCTGAGGATCCGCGAAACCTAGAGCTTCGAAATAACAAGCGGCGCACTCCGGGTATTCTATCGCAGACAAACAAACAAGCATACAATAAGTACTCATCTAATGCACAGGTAAAACTCAAATAAGAGATCTAACCAGAAAGTTCAACTTAAGAACTCCCGTTGCAAAAGAAAACGAACCGAACAAAACAACGGAAATCCAACGGCGGAAGAAAACAACTCGGATCTAGCAAATTGAAGCTAGGTCAAATTTTACAGTAGCAAAATCTTGTTTAAGTTGATTAGTCGGAACGGCGGTTTTGAAACTAAACTCCAGGCGCTTGAATCACCTGATTCCGATAAACGAGCGAGAAGAAAAACTAAAACGAAGATCGGATCTGAAATCACGATCAGAAAAATCGCAGAATAAATCCGACAAAAAGAAAAACGACGAACGGTTAAACGAACGGACGTTCGTTAACCGAGACTAACCGGTGATCGCGTTCGTTAAGATGAACGGTCCGGCGAACGCTCGCTAAAAAATTAAACCGAAAAAAACGAAAACCCGATCTAGGTTTTGAAAAAAAACGAAACGAAAAAGAAACCGGAACGATTTTTCTTTAAAAAAACCGAACCGGGGGGGGAAGGGGTGGCGCGGCGCGGCTACCTCGTCGGCGAGGGGCTCCGGTGGGTGGCGGGGCTTGGCGGCGGGGCGACGGCGGCGGCGGCAAGTGGCGGCGGCGGCGGCGGCGAGGCTGCGCTGCTGCAGCTGCTTGCTGCGGGGCGGGCGGCGCGGCGGCTTGGGGAGGAGAGGGGGTGGTGGCGGTGCGGGCCGGCTCGGCTGGGCCCTTTGGCCCAGTCGGGCGCTGCGTTTTTTTTAAATAAATTCGCGCGCAGAAAAACGAAGAGAATAAAATCTAAACGAACTCCAAAATTTACGAAGTAAATTTTCCCCGACTCCTAAAAATGAGTCGAACAAAATGAACTTTTATTCGGGGCCAAAAGTAATATTTTTAAAACACGCATTTTTCCCTAATGCAAATAAAATGCAAATAAACTCCGGAAAAATGCAAAATTTGATTTATTTATTAAATCTTTATTTTTTCTAAAATTGGGAAAGTCATATTATTCCCTTCTCATATTTTTGTTATTGGAAAAATAATTGAAGTTGAAATAAATAAAATCAAATGATCCTCTTTTCAAAGTTTGAGAAAACTCAAATAAGAAAATAACGAAATCTCCAACTCTCTCCGAGGGTCCTTGAGTTGCGTGAAATTTCTAGGATCAACCAAAATACAAGAAAATATGTTATGCATGATGATCTAATGTATAACATTCCAAATTGAAAATTTGGGATGTTACAACAGCGAGAATCCCTCACGCTTGCGCGACACGGAGAGCACCATAGGACAGAACCAATAATAAAACATGCAACTCAAACCAATCTTAATCATCAAACAGCCCATAGGACAAAACAGATCTACTCAAACATCATAGGATAGCCATACATCATTGGAAACAATATATAGCGTTGAGCACCATGTTTAAGTAGAGATTACAGTGGGTAAGAGAGAGGTTACACCGCTGCATAGAGGGGGGAAGAGTTGGTGATGACGGCGGTGAAGTTGTTGGTGAAGATGACGGTGATGATGATGGCCCCCGGTGGCACTCCGGCGCCACCGGAAGCAAGGGGGAGAGAACCCCCCCTCCTTCTTCTTATTCCTTGACCTTCTCCCTAGATGGGAGAAGGGTTTCCCCTCTGGTCCATGGTCTCTATGGCGTGGGAGGGGCGAGAACCCCTCCGAGATTGGATCTGTCTCTCTGTCTCTCTCTGTTTCTGCGTTCTCGTCTGCTGCCTTTTCACCGTTTCGGGTATATATGTAGATCCGTAACTCCGATTGGATTGAAACCTTCGCCGTGATTTTATACCAAAAATTAGCTTTCTTGCGGCCGAAGAAGGGCATCAACTTCCTTACGAGTGGCCCACGAGCGTCAGGGGCACGCCCAGGGGGGCAAGCATGCCCCCTGCCTCGTGGCTACCTCGGGCACCGTCTCGCGTGGATTTTTCTTCCGGAATTTTCCAAATATTCCAAAAATAATCTCCGTCCGTTTTTATCCCGTTTGGATTCCGTTTGATATGGATATTCTGCGAAACATAAAACATGCAACAGACAGGAACTGGCACTGGGCACTGGATCAATATGTTAGTCCCAAAAATAGTATAAAAAGTTGCCAAAAGTATATGGAAGTTGTATAATATTGGCATGGGATAATCAAAAATTATAGATACGACGAAGATGTATCAGCATCCCCAAGCTTAATTCCTGCTCGTCCTCGAGTAGGTAAATGGTAAAAAAGATAATTTTTGATGTGGAATGCTACCTAGCATAATTTTGATCATGTAATCTAATCATGGCATGAATATTAAGACACGAGTGATTCAAAGCAATAGTCTATCATTTGACATAAAAACAATAATACTTCAAGCCTACCAATAAAGCAATCATGTCTTTTCAAAATAACAAGGCCAAATAAAGTTATCCCTACAAAATCATATAGTCTGGCTATGCTCCATCTTCACCACACAAAATATTCACATCATGCACAACCCCAATGACAAGCTGAGCAATTGGTTCATACTTTTTAATGCGCTTCAGCTTTTTCAACCCTCACACAATACATGAGCACAAGCCATGGATATAGCACTATGGGTGGAATAGAATAATATGATGGGGGTTATGTGGAGAAGACAAAAAAGGAGAAAGTCTCACATCGACGCGGCTAATCAACGGGCTATGGAGATGCCCATCAATTGATGTCAATGTGAGGAGTAGGGATTGCCATGCAACGGATGCACCTAGAGTTATAAGTATATGAAAGCCCAAACTGTAACTAAGTGGGTGTGCATCCAAATTTCTTGCTCATGAAGACCTAGGGCATTTGAGGAAGCCCATCGTTGGAATATACAAGCCAAGTTCTATATTGAAAATTCCCACTAGTATATGAAAGTGATAACTCAAGAGACTCTCTATATGAAGAACATAGTGCTACTTTGAAGCACAAGTGTGGTAAAAGGATAGTAACATTGCCCCCCTTTTTCTCTTTTTTTGCGGGCTTCTTGGGCCCCATTTTTTAATTAGGCTTCTATGGCCTATCATTTTTTGGGGGGCAATGCTCTAATAATGATGATCATCACAATTTTATTTACTTACAACTCGATACTAGAACAAAGATATGACTCTATATGAATGCCTTCGGCGGTGTACCGGGATGTGCAACGATCTAGCGTAGCGATGACATCAAAAAACGGACAAGCCATGAAAACATCATGCTAGCTATCTTACGATCATGCAAATCAATATGACAATAAATGATCAAGTCATGTATATGATGATGATGGAAGTTGCATGGCAATATATCTCGGAATGGCTATGGAAATGCCATGATAGGTAGGTATGGTGGCTGTTTTGAGGAAGATATAAGGAGGTTTATGTGTGATAGAGCATATCGTATCACGGGGTTTGGATGCACCGGCGAAGTTTGCACCAACTCTCGAGGTGAGAAAGGGCAATGCACGACACCGAAGATGCTAGCAATGATGGAAGGGTGTGAGTGCGTATAATCCATGGACTCACATTACTCATAAAGAACTCATATACTTATTACAAAAGTTTATTAGCCCTTGAAGCAAAGTACTACTACGCATGCCCCTAGGGGGATAGATTGGTAGGAAAAGACCATCGCTCGTCCCCGACCGCCACTCATAAGGAAGACAATCAATAAATACCTCATGCTCCGACTTCGTTACATAACGGTTCACCATACGTGCATGCAACGGGAATCACAAACCTCAACACAAGTATTTCTACAATCCACAACTACCCACTAGCATGACTCTAATATCACCATATTTATATCGCAAAACTATTGTAAGGAATCAAACATATCATATTCAGCGATCTATAAGTTTTATGTAGGATTTTATGACTAACCATGTGAATGACCAGTTCCTGCCATCTCTCTAAATAGATATAAGTGAAGCAAGCGAGTTTAATTCTTTCTAGAAAAGATATGCCCACGCTCTAACAAGTATAATTGAAGCAAAAGAGCATTCTACAAATGGCGGTTGTCTATGTAAAGAGAAACAGGCAATCCCAACTTCAAATGATATAAGTGAAGCACATGAAGCATTCTATAGAGCCATACTCAAAAGATATAAGTCAAGTGCAAAGAGCATTCTATAAATCAACCAAGGACCATCTCATACCAGCATGGGGCAAAAAATAAAAAATAAAACTAAAGCAAAAGACGCTCCAAGATTGCAAATATCGCATGAACGAAACAAATCCGAAAACATACTGATATTTGTTGAAGAAAGAGGGGATGCCTTCCGGGGTATCCCCAAGCTTAGACGCTTGAGTCTCCTTGAATATTTACTTGGGGTGCCTCGGTCATCCCCAAGATTGAGCTCTTTCCTCTCCTTCTTCTCCTCACATCGAGACCTTCTCGATCATCGAACACTTCATCCACACAAAACTTCAACAGAAAACTCGCTAAGATCTGTTAGTATAATAAAGCAAATCACTACTCTAAGTACTGTTGCAAACCAATTCATATTTTGTTTTTTCATTGTTTCTACTGTAATATAGCTTTTTCATGGCTTAATCTACTGATATAAATCGATAGTTTAAGCAAAACAAGCAACCTATGCATCAAAAACAGAATCTGTCTAAAACAGAACAGTCTGTAATAATCTGAACATTCACCGTACTTATGATACTTGAAAAATTCTGCAAAAATTAGGAACAATAAAAAAATTGTACAGGAAGAAAGTGCAAAAATAATCAGAACCATTTGACGTTCCAGTAAAAAATGTAAAATCACGCACTACAGCCAAAGTTTCTGTCCTGCATCGTACAAACCATAAAGTATTGTAAACATCCTAAAGGCAAGCCTTGGCACATTATTTTTATAATACAATGGAATTTTACAAGGGGATAATTATTTTTGTTGAAAAGTTTCTGTAATCAAGATTCACAAAGTTTCCTGAGCATAAACAAAGTTCAAGGCTAGCTCCCACTTCAACAATGCTCGTCTTTCTCACTTTCGCTTTTCTTTTTGAAAAAGTTTTGGGTTCCCCTCTTTTTTTTTGTTGTTTTTAAACTATATGAAAGCACTCAACCGAAATAAATGACTCCCTAAAACTTCCGGGTTGTCTCCCTGGCAGCGCTTTCTTTAAAGCCATTAAGCTAGGCATATAGTGCTCAAGTAGTGAATCCACCCGGATCCCAAGGTATATCAAAGCCGATTTTAATTAGCAATGATTTGTGATTTAGTAGTGAGCACAAAGCAACATATATCAAGTAATGACGAAGTATAACTCTCTTCCTATGCATTATCATGTCATAAAAGAACAATTCATGCACACCTAGTAAAGGCCAATGCGTAGTATAAACAGTTTCTTGCAATTTTGTCATGTGGGAAACATAGAGAGGTGGAGATATAGTTCCTCTCTCATAATAATTACAAGTAGAAGAAGCAAGCACATGCATATTATATCTATCAAAATCATCATGTGCAACGGTAAAAGGCAACCCAACAATATAATCCTTAATAAGTGCAAACTTCTCCGATATAGTGTAGTTTGGAGAATTCAAAAAGATAATAGGACTATCATGTGTGGGTGCAATAGCAACAATTTCATGTTTAACATAAGGAACTATAGCAAGTTCATCTCCATAAGCATAATTCATATTGGCATCTTGGCCACAAGCATAGCAAGCATGAACAAAAAGGGATATTTCAAAAGAATCAACGGGATCATAGCAATTATCATAGCATTCATCCTTCAGTAAGCATGAAGGGAAAATAAACAATATATGAGTTGAAGAGTTACTCTCATTAGAAGTTGGGCACGGGTGATCAATCCGCTCTTCCTCCTTTTGTTCTTCGCTCTCCTCCTCATCTTTTTCATCCAATGAGCTCACAGTTTCATCAATTTCTTCTTCCATAGATTCCTGTAAAATATTAGTCTCTTCTTGGACAGCGGAGACTTTCTCAATAAGTGCATTAATATCGGAATTGTATTCATAATTCTCATAACAATATTTGAGGATAGCTAAATTTTCAGGTCTATAAACAGCATCATAAAGATTTTCATATTCTTTGAACATAGATTCAATTTTATAAGCACGCATAAAAGCAACAAATTCTTCTATTTGTTCCACATCATAGTAATCATATATACCTCTAGCATAATAAGCTAAGGTTTCGTTATCATTAAATTTGCATGAAAAGGGAAGGTGTGGAGCCTTCATCTTAGAGCAACAAGTATAATCATATCTCAAGCATAATTGCCTAGCATACCACTTCAATATATAAATTTGATCCCATAATACTTTCCCTTTTTGTGTCAAGTGATAATCCATAAAGTATTCACGTAGATCCAACGTTACTCCCATTACCAAATTGAATGGGGTTTTCTCTGAATTATCAAAGTAGTACATAATTTCTGTCACATAACGAGCATCGAGGGTTTTAGGAGGTTCCCCATCTCCATGAGTAGAAAGTACACCTGATTTTTTGGTATTTCGTGTTCCATATCCATAACTAAAGATAAAGAACAACTAAGAACAACAAATAAAAATTACTTAGTGATAAAGCAAACAAGCACACACGAGAATATTCACCCCACGCTATTGCTCCCCGGCAACAGCGCTAGAAAAAGGTCTTGATAACCCATAAGTATAGGGGATCAATTGTAGCCTCTTTAGAAAAGTAAGAGTGTCGAACCCAACGAGGAGCTAAAGGTAGAACAATTATTCCCTCAAGTTCTATCGATCACTGATACAACTCTACGCACGCTTGACGTTCGCTTTACCTAGAACAAGTATGAAACTAGAAGTAGGTGTTTTTGGATAGGTTTGCAAGGATATAAAGAGCACGTAAATAAAAAGCTAGGGGCTGTTTAGATAAATACACAACTAAATTAGTTTTAGTAGAGAGCTTTTTGTTAGGAGAAAGTTATTTGTCCCTAGGCAATTGATAACTAGAACGGTAATCATTATTGCAATTTTATTTGAGGGAGAGGCATAAGCTAACATACTTTATCTACTTGGATCATATGCACTTATGATTGGAACTCTAGCAAGCATCTGCAACTACTAAAGATCATTAAGTTAAAACCCAACCATAGCATTAAAGTATTAAGTCCCCTTTATCCCATACGCAAACAACCTACTTACTCGTGTCTGTGCTTCTATGACTCACGCCACCCACCATAAGCAAATCATGAACATATTGTAAACCCTATAGCGGGAATCCCTCACGCTTGCGCGACACGGAGAGCACCATAGGACAGCACCAATAATAAAACATGCAACTCAAACCAATCTTAATCATCAAACAACCCATAGGACAAAACAGATCTACTCAAACATCATAGGATAGCCATACATCATTGGGAAACAATATATAGCGTTGAGCACCATGTTTAAGTAGAGATTACAGCGGGTAAGAGAGAGGTTACCGCTGCATAGAGGGGGAGAGTTGGTGATGATGGCGGTGAAGTTGTTGGTGAAGATGACGGTGATGATGATGGCCCCCGGTGGCACTCCGACGCCACCGGAAGCGAGGGGGAGAGAGCCCCCCTCCTTCTTCTTCTTCCTTGACCTTCTCCCTAGATGGGAGAAGGGCTTCCCCTCTAGTACATGGTCTCCATGGTGTGGGAGGGGCGAGAGCCCCTCCGAGATTGGATCTGTCACTCTGTCTCTCTCTGTTTCTGCGTTCTCGTCTGCTGCCTTTTCACCGTTTCGGGTATATATGGAGATCCGTAACTCCAATTGGATTGAAACATTCGCCGTGATTTTTTCACCAAAAATTAGCTTTCTTGCGGCCGAAGAAGGGCATCAGCCGCCTTACGGGCGGCCCACGAGGGTCAAGGGCGCGCCTCCAGCCTTGTGGCCACCTCGGGCACCGTCTCGCGTGGATTTTTCTTCCGGAATTTTCCAAATATTCCAAAAATAATCTCCGTACATTTTTATCCCGTTTGGATTCCGTTTGATATGGATATTATGCGAAACATAAAACATGCAACAGACAGGAACTGGCACTGGGCACTCGATCAATATGTTAGTCCCAAAAATAGTATAAAAAGTTGCCAAAAGTATATGGAAGTTGTATAATATTGGCATGGAACAATAAAAAATTATAGATACCACGGAGACGTATCATAAAATTTAATGAGAATGACATGTTTGAGAATTTATTTGCTGCAATTAATGTTTGTCCCAAGCTTGGGGAGGCTATGTTTAATGAAGATGATCTTTTTAGTCCCCTTACTTTGAATGATCAAATTTGCTATGATGATTGCATGCCTCCTACTTATGATGATTATTGTGATGATACTTATGATATAAAAAGTAGTTATAATTATTGTCATGATTTTGATTATCCCTTTGCTGAACATTACTCTTTTAATGTGGGAACAGCTTATAGTATTCAAGCTTCCTATGATACTCCCACGGTTATGAATGAGAGTAGAATTGCTTATATGGAGAGTAATAAATTTTCTATGCTTGTGGATCATGAAAAGAATGTTTTATGTGATGGTTATATTGATGAATCTATTCATGATGCTACTGAAAATTATTATGAGAGAGGAACTTACGCTTCATGATGCTCTTGTTATGTTTCAATTCTTATCTTTTATGCGAGCATCATTGAAATCATCATGCCTAGCTTAAAAGGCATTAAAGAAAAGCGCTTGTTGGGAGACAACCCAACACTTTTACCTACTATTTTTGTGTGTTCACATGATTATGCTACTGTATGATCATGTTTTATTGCTTTTGTTTTAATAAAGTGCCAAGTAAAGCCTTTGGGATCATGTTGGGTGATAGTTGATTTGACCCTGCTGAAAAAAAAACTTTTGCGCTCACGAAAATGGGTCTCATTTTTAACAGAAGGGTGCTTTTGAGTTGATTCTTTTTTCAGAAGTTTAATATACAAATTGCTCACATGGTCCGAATTTTTTTATAATTTTTGGAGTATCATAAGTATGATAGTTATCCATATCATTACAGACTGTTCTATTTTTGACAGATTCTGTTTTCAATGCATAGTTTGCTTGCTTTCTAGTTTCTATGGCTTATATTTCTCAATACAAAGTGGGGAAATGATATGCATTAATAGGCATTGTGTGAGAACATTTATGAATCCTGTCTTTGACAGTACCAAAGTGAAATGGTTTGCTCTTTATCATACTAACCTATCACACGAAGTTCTGTTAAGTTTTGTGCGATTGAAGTTTTCAAGTTTTGGGTGAGATATCGATATGAGGTGAATAAGTAGTGACAAGAACCTAAGCTTGGGGATGAAAAAGGCTCCCGCAAGGTAATATTAAAGGAAGATCCAAGCAACTAAGCTTGGGGATGCCCCGGAAGGCATCCCCTCTTTCGTCTCCAACATTATCGGTAACCTCACTTGGAGCTATGTTTTCATTCGTCACATGATATGTGTTTTACTTGGAGCTTCAATTTATTTTGTTAGGATTTGCTTGCTTTTATTTAGAATAATTTTTTCCATCTTTTATTTCAATAAAAATGTCAAGTATAGCCTTTGCCATGCTTATTTTGCAAGTCTACATGTTGCTATTTCAAAACAGAAAGTTTACCGCTGTTGCAAAAATTCCCTTGAAAATTCAGAGTGTGATAAAATGTTGAAATTTTTTGAATAGTAAGTTCTGATAAATTTTCTACAGAGTGGTAAAATTTTCATAATTTTTGGAGTTAGGGAAGTATGATGAATCTTGCATTCTTTACAGACTGTACTGTTTTGGCAGATTGCTGTTATGTTTGCATATGTTTGATTGTTTAATGATTCTATTTGAGGATAGGAGTATTAAATATGCAAAGGCATTTAGTATGCAATGTTGAATAATAATTTTTGTGATTTGCTATAGTAGAGTATGATAATTTTTTTGCATTGGTTTATACTAACTTAGCTCACGAGTTCTTGTTGAGTTTTGTGTGGATGGAGTTTTTGAGATTTAGGAAAACCATGATATGAGAGGAATTAAGGAGACACGAAAGCTCAAGCTTGAGGATTCCCAAGGCATCCCATCTTTCTTCTTCAACAATTATCGGTTAGTATCGGTTGAGCCTAAGTTTTTGCTTCTTCACATGAGTTGTGCTATCCTTGGAATGTCATTTTATTTTGTTTTGCTTGTTGTTTTAATAAAATACTTAGATCTGAAACTTTTAAATAAGAGAGAGTCCTCACATAGCTATCTATTTACTTAACTACTCGCATGATCTTCACTTATATCTTTTTGGAGTAGTTTGTCATTACTCTTGTGCTTCACTTATATCCTATGAGTAAGTTGTTGAATAAATTGAATATCATGAAGTTGAAATCATATCATGCCTAGTGGTAGCTTCACATTGAGTTTAGAAAGTGAAATCTTTTGAGGCTTGACAATCACAATATTGGTCATACAAGCAATTCATGAATAATTAGTATAAGGAATAGAACTTTCACATGCAAATACACTATCGTGGCAATCTTTTGTGATTGTGAGCCCCCATCAAAATATTATATGCCAAAATTGTTGATGTTGGACAAGGAAGACAACGTAATGATTCATGTTTGTTCATATTCACATAGAAGTCATATTGTCATAGATCCTTTAACATGTGGTGCTTGCCCCCCATCTTTGCTAGCCAAAAATTCCGCACCAAGTAGAGATACTACTTGTGCATCCAAAAACCCTTAAACCCAAATCTTATTTTCAAGAGTCCACCATACCTACCTAAGGATTGAGCAAGATCCTTCAAGTAAGTTGTCATCGGTGCAATAAGGCAATAAAAATTGCTTCTAAACATGTAAGATCATTTAGTGTAAGAGAAAATTGAGCGTTGTACGAAGTTATGATGGAAAAGCAATAAAAGCGACAAACTGCATAATAAAGGTTGCTATCATAAGGGGTAATACAACATGACGTTCTTTTGCACTAAGGGATTGTGCATACAATCAAATAAGCGCATGGCAACCTCTGCTTCCCTCTGCGAAGGGCCTATCTTTTACTTTTCAGTATTAATTTTTATGCAAAGAGTCAAAGTTATTATCTCTATTCCTTTTTATTTTTTCTCTTTTGGCAAGCATCATGTGGTGAGGAAAGATCTAGGCACATATGTCCAGTTGAATATGGGCAGCATGAGTTACTATTGTTGGCATCACCCTTGAGGTGAATACGTTGGGAGGAAAAACAATAAGCCCCTACATATCGTTTTATGTGTCTGGTTGAAATGTTTTGCTCATGTGTACGCGATGAGTGTTAGCAATCATAGAAGACTACATGATGGTTGCGTATGTGGAGATCTTACTTAGACTCCGTTAAATAAGTTGACTTGCAATTGCTTGGTGACTAAGAATATAGGTTGTTGGGTTTCAAGAGAATTCATTGTTTGAACCTTAACATGTGAATTGGTTGCCATAATGACATGAGAAATTTTATGAGAAAGAATTGATGTTACGATGCTAGGGAAAGTGATTGAAACTGTCATTGATCAAACTTATGCACTTTGCTAGCATTCACACTTCGTAAATTATTTCTTTTATCATTTACCTACTCGAGGACGAATAGGAATTAAGCTTGGGGATGCTGATACGTCTCCAACGTATCTATAATTTATGAAATATTCATGCTGTTATTTATCATTCACTACTCGAATCAGAAGATTTGTCGTCTGCCCCATCTTTGCCGTCAGCTAGCTGATGACAAAGAATGGCTTTGCCATCAGCTAGCGGAAAACCGACGGCAAAGAGGCAGCGGACGGTAAAGGAAGGCTTTGTTGGGTAACGTAGTAATTTCAAAAATTTCCTACGCACACGCAAGATCATGGTGATGCATAGCAACGAGAGGGGAGAGTGTTGTCTACGTACCCTCGTAGACCGAAAGCGGAAGCGTTATATCAACACGGTTGATGTAGTCGTACGTCTTCACGATCCGACCGATACAAGCACCGTTACTCCAGCACCTCCGAGTTCTTGGCACACGTTCAGCTCGATGACGTTCCCCGGGCTCCGATCCAGCAAAGCTTCGGGGAAGAGTTCCGTCAGCACGACGGCGTGGTGACGATCTTGATGTTCTACTGTCGCAGGGCTTCGCCTAAGCACCGCTACAATATGACCGAGGTGGGATATGGTGGAGGGGGGCACCGCACACGGCTAAGGAACGATCTCAAAGATCAACTTGTGCGTCTTGGGGTGCCCCCCTGCCCCCGTATATAAAGGAGTAACGGGGGAGGGCCGGCCGGCCCTAGGGGCGTGCCAAGGGAGGGGGAGTCCTCCTCCTAGTGGGAGTAGGACTCCCCTTTCCTAGTCCAACTAGGAGGGGGAAGGGGGGAAGGAAGGAGAGGGAGAGGGAGAGGGAAAGGGGGGCTGCGCCCCCCCCCCCTCCTTGTCCAATTCGGACTCCTCATGGGGGGGGCGCCACCTCCTGTTGTGGCCCTCTCTCTCCCCTCGTGGCCCAATAAGGCCCATACTTCCCCCGGGGGGTTCCGGTAACCCCTCCGGCACTCCGGTAATATCCGAAACCTTTCGGAACCATTCCGATGTCCGAACATAGCCGTCCAATATATCATTCTTTATGTCTCGACCATTCCGAGACTCCTCGTCATGTCCGTGATCACATCCGGGACTCCGAACTCCTTCGGTACATCAAAATGCATAAACTCATAATAACTGTCATCGTAACCTTAAGCATGCGGACCCTACGGTTCGAGAACAATGTAGACATGACTGAGACACGTCTCCGGTCAATAACCAATAGCGGGACCTGGATGCCCATATTGGCTCCTACATATTCTACGAAGATCTTTATCGGTCAGACCGCATAACAACATACGTTGTTCCCTTTGTCCATCGGTATGTTACTTGCCCGAGATTCGATCGTCGGTATCCAATACCTAGTTCAATCTCGTTACCGGCAAGTCTCTTTACTCGTTCCGTAATACATCATCCCACAACTAACTCATTAGCTGCAATGCTTGCAAGGCTTGAGTGATGTGCATTACCGAGAGGGCCCAGAGATACCTCTCCGACGATCGGAGTGGCAAATCCTAATCTCGAAATACGCCAACCCAACATCTACCTTTGGAGACACCTGTAGTACTCCTTTATAATCACCCAGTTACGTTGTGACGTTTGGTAGCACCCAAAGTGTTCCTCCGGCAAACGGGAGTTGCATAATCTCATAGTCAAAGGAACATGTATAAGTCATGAAGAAAGCAATAGCAACATACTAAACGATCGGGTGCTAAGCTAATAGAATGGGTCATGTCAATCAGATCATTCAACTAATGATGTGACCTCGTTAATCAAATAACAACTCTTTGTCTCATGGTTAGGAAACATAACCATCTTTGATTAACGAGCTAGTCAAGTAGAGGCATACTAGTGACACTCTGTTTGTCTATGTATTCACACATGTATTATGTTTCCGGTTAATACAATTCTAGCATGAATAATAAACATTTATCATGAAATAAGGAAATAAATAATAACTTTATTATTGCCTCTAGGGCATATTTCCTTCAGTCTCCCACTTGCACTAGAGTCAATAATCTAGATTACACAGTAATGATTCTAACACCCGTGGAGTCTTGGTGCTGATCATGTTTTGCCCGTGGAAGAGGCTTAGTCAACGGGTCTGCTACATTCAGATCCGTATGTATCTTGCAAATCTCTATGTCTCCCACCTGGACCAAGTCCCGGATGGAATTGAAGCGTCTCTTGATGTGCTTTGTTCTCTTGTGAAATCTGGATTCCTTCGCCAAGGCAATTGCTCCAGTATTGTCACAAAAGATTTTCATTGGTTCCGATGCACTAGGTATGACACCTAGATCGGATATGAACTCCTTCATCCAGACTCCTTCATTTGCTGCTTCCGAAGCAGCTATGTATTCCGCTTCACATGTAGATCCCGCCACGACGCTTTGTTTAGAACTGCACCAACTGACAGCTCCACCGTTTAATGTAAATACGTATCCGGTTTGCGATTTCGAATCGTCCGGATCAGTGTCAAAGCTTGCATCAACGTAACCCTTTACGATGAGTTCTTTGTCACCTCCATACACGAGAAACATTTCCTTAGTCCTTTTCAGGTACTTCAGGATATTCTTGACCGTTGTCCAATGATCCACTCCTGGATTACTTTGGTACCTCCCTGCTAAACTTATAGCAAGGCACACATCAGGTCTGGTACACACCATTGCATACATGATAGAGCCTATGGCTGAAGCATAGGGAACACCTTCCATCTTCTCTCTATCTTCTGCAGTGGTCGGGCATTGAGTCTGACTCAACTTCATACCTTGCAATACAGGCAAGAACCCTTTCTTCGCTTGATCCATTTTGAACTTCTTCAAAATCTTGTCAAGGTATGTGCTTTGTGAAAGTCCAATTAAGCATCTTGATCTATCTCTATAGATCTTAATGCCCAATATGTAAGCAGCTTCACCGAGGTCTTTCATTGAAAAACTCTTATTCAAATATCCCTTTATGCTATCCAGAAATTCTATATCATTTCCAATCAGTAATATGTCATCTACATATAATATCAGAAATGCTACAGAGCTCCCACTCACTTTCTTGTAAATACAGGCTTCTCCAAAAGTCTGTATAAACCCAAATGCTTTGATCACACTATCAAAACGTTTATTCCAACTCCGAGATGCTTGCACCAGTCCATAAATGGATTGCTGGAGCTTGCATACTTTGTCAGCACCCTTTGGATCGATAAAACCTTTTGGTTGCATCATATACAACTCTTCTTCCATAAACCCATTCAGGAATGCAGTCTTTACATCCATTTGCCAAATTTCATAATCATAAAATGCGGCAATTGCTAACATGATTCGGACAGACTTAAGCATCGCTACGGGTGAGAAGGTCTCATCATAGTCAATCCCTTGAACTTGTCGAAACCCCTTTGCGACAAGTCGAGCTTTGTAGACAGTAACGTTACCGTCGGCGTCAGTCTTCTTCTTAAAGATCCACTTGTTTTCTATTGCTTGCCGACCCTCGGGCAAGTCAACCAAAGTCCACACTTCGTTTTCATACATGGATCCCATCTCAGATTTCATGGCTTCCAGCCATTTTGCGGAATCTGGGCTCACCATCGCTTCTTCATAGTTCGTAGGTTCGTCATGATCTAGTAGCATGATTTCCAGAATAGGATTGCCGTACCACTCTGGCGCGGATCTTACTCTGGCTGATCTACGAGGTTCTGTAGTAACTTGATCTGAAGTTTCATGATCAATATCATTATCTTCCTCACTAATTGGTGTAGGTGCTACAGAAACAGATTTCTGTGATGTACTACTTTCCAATAATGGAGCAGGTACAGTTACCTCATCAAGTTCTACTTTCCTCCCACTCACTTCTTTCGAGAGAAACTCCTTTTCTAGAAAGACTCCGAATTTAGCAACAAAAGTCTTGCCTTCGGATCTATGATAGAAGGTGTATCCAACAGTTTCTTTTGGATATCCTATGAAGACACACTTTTCCGATTTGGGTTCGAGCTTATCAGGTTGAAGCTTTTTCACATAAGCATCACAGCCCCAAACTTTAAGAAACGACAACTTTGGTTTCTTGCTAAACCATAGTTCATAAGGTGTCGTCTCAACGGATTTTGACGGTGTCCTATTTAACGTGAATGCGGCCGTCTCTAGAGCATAACCCCAAAATGATAGCGGTAAATCTGTAAGAGACATCATAGATCGCACCATATCTAGTAAAGTGCGATTACGACGTTCGGACACACCATTGCGCTTGTGGTGTTCCGGGTGGCGTGAGTTGCGAAACTATTCCGCATTGTTTCAAATGTAGACCAAACTCGTAACTCAAATATTCTCCTCCACGATCAGATCGTAGAAACTTTATTTTCTTGTTACGATGATTTTCAACTTCACTCTGAAATTCTTTGAACTTTTCAAATGTTTCAGACTTGTGTTTCATTAAGTAGATATACCCATATCTTCTTAAATCATCTGTGAAGGTGAGAAAATAACGATATCCGCCACGAGCCTCAACATTCATCGGACCACATACATCTGTATGTATGATTTCCAACAAATCTGTTGCTCTCTCCATAGTACCGGAGAACGGTGTTTTAGTCATCTTGCCCAAGAGGCACGGTTCGCAAGTGCCAAGTGATTCATAATCAAGTGACTCCAAAAGTCCATCAGTATGGAGTTTCTTCATGCGCTTTATACCGATATGACCTAAACGGCAGTGCCACAAATGAGTTGCACTATCGTTATCAACTCTGCATCTTTTGACTTCAACATTATGAATATGTGTATCACTACTATCGAGATTCGTCAAAAATAGACCACTCTTCAAAGGTGCATGACCATAAAAGATATTATTCATATAAATAGAACAACCATTATTCTCTGATTTAAATGAATAACCGTCTTGCATCAAACAAGATCCAGATATAATGTTCATGCTCAACGCTGGCACCAAATAACAATTATTTAGGTCTAATACTAATCCTGAAGGTAGATGTAGAGGTAGCGTGCCGACCGCGATCACATCGACTTTGGAACCATTTCCCACGCGCATCGTCACCTCGTCCTTAACCAATCTTCGCTTAATTTGTAGTCCCTGTTTCGAGTTGCAAATATTAGCAACAGAACCAGTATCAAATACCCAGGTGCTACTGCGAGCATTAGTAAGGTACACATCAATAACATGTATATCACATATACCTTTGTTCACCTTGCCATCCTTCTTATCCGCCAAATACTTGGGACAGTTCCGCTTCCAGTGACCAGTCTGCTTGCAGTAGAAGCACTCAGTTTCAGGCTTAGGTCCAGACTTGGGTTTCTTCTCTTGAGCAGCAACTTGTTTGCTGTTCTTCTTGAAGTTCCCCTTCTTCTTCCCTTTGCCCTTCTTCTTGAAACTAGTGGTCTTATTGACCATCAACACTTGATGCTCCTTCTTGATTTCTACCTCCGCAGCCTTTAGCATTGCGAAGAGCTCGGGCATAGTCTTATCTATCCCTTGCATATTATAGTTCATCACGAAGCCTTTGTAGCTTGGTGGCAGTGATTGAAGAATTCTGTCAATAACACAATCATCCGGAAGATTAACTCCTAGTTGACTCAAGTGATTGTAATACCCAGACATTCTGAGTATGTGCTCACTGACAGACCCATTCTCTTCCATCTTGCAGCTATAGAACTTATTGGAGACCTCATATCTCTCAATCCGGGCATTCTGTTTGAATATTAACTTCAACTCCTGGAACATCTCATATGCTCCATGGTTCTCAAACCGTCGTTGAAGTCCCGGTTCCAAGCCGTAAAGCATGGCACACTGAACTATCGAGTAGTCATCAGCTTTGCTCTGCCAGACGTTCATAACATCTGGTGTTGCTCCAGCAGCAGGCCTGGCACCTAGCGGTGCATCCAGGACGTAATTCTTCTGTGCAGCAATGAGGATAATCCTCAAGTTACGGACCTAGTCCGTGTAATTGCTACCATCATCTTTCAACTTTGCTTTCTCAAGGAACGCATTAAAATTCAACGGAACAACAGCACGAGCCATCTATCTACAATCAATCATAAACAAGCAAGATACTATCAGGGACTAAGTTCATGATAAATTTAAGTTCAATTAATCATATTACTTAAGAACTCCCACTTAGATAGACATCTCTCTAATCCTCTAAGTGATCACGTGATCCAAATCAACTAAACCATGTCCGATCATCACGTGAGATGGAGTAGTTTCAATGGTGAACATCATTATGTTGATCATATCTACTATATGATTCACGCTCGACCTTTTGGTCTCCGTGTTTCGAGGTCATATCTTATATGCATAGCTCGTCAAGTATAACCTGAGTATTCCGCGTGTGCAACTGTTTTGCACCCGTTGTATTTGAACGTAGAGCCTATCACACCCGATCATCACGTGGTGTCTCAGCACGAAGAACTTTCGCAACGGTGCATACTCAGGGAGAACACTTCTTGATAATTAGTGAGAGATCATCTTATAATGCTACCATCAATCAAAGCAAGATAAGATGCATAAAAGATAAACATCACATGCAAATCAATATAAGTGATATGATATGGTCATCATCATCTTCTGCTTCGTGATCTCCATCTCTGCAGCACCATCATGATCACCATCGTCACCGGCGCGACACCTTGATCTCTATCGTAGCATCGTTGTCGTCTCGCCAATCTTATGCTTCTACGACTATCGCTACTGCTTAGTGATAAAGTAAAGCATTACAGGGCGATTGCATTGCATACAATAAAGCGACAACCATACGGCTCCTGCCGGTTGCCGATAACTCGGTTACAAAACATGATCATCTCATACAATAAAATATAGCATCATGTCTTGACCATATCACATCACAACATGCCCTGCAAAAACAAGTTAGACGTCCTCTACTTTGTTTGTTGCAAGTTTTACGTGGCTGCTACGGGCTTAAGCAAGAACTCATCTTACCTACGCATCAAAACCACAACGATAGTTTGTCAAATAGACTCCGTTTTAACCTTCTCAAGGACCGGGCGTAGCCACACTTGGTTCAACTAAAGTTGGTGAGACAGTCTCCCGCAAGCCATCTGTGTGCAAAGCACGTCGAGGGAACCGGTCTCGCGTAAGCGTACGCGTAAGGTTGGTCCGGGTCGTCTCATCCAACAATTCCGCTGAACCAAAGTATGACATGCTGGTAGGCAGTATGACTTGTATTGTCCACAACTCACTTGTGTTCTACTCGTGCAAATAACATCAAACCATAAAAACCTAGGCTCGGATGCCACTGTTGGGTAACGTAGTAATTTCAAAATTTTCCTACGCACACGCAAGATCATGGTGATGCATAGCAACGAGAGGGGAGAGTGTTGTCTACGTACCCTCGTAGACCAAAAGCGGAAGCGTTATATCAACGCGGTTGATGTAGTCGTACGTCTTCACGATCCGACCGATCCAAGCACCGTTACTCCGGCACCTCCGAGTTCTTGGCACACGTTCAGCTCGATGACGTTCCCCGGGCTCCGATCCAGCAAAGCTTCGGGGAAGAGTTCCGTCAGCACGACGGCGTGGTGACGATCTTGATGTTCTACTGTCGCAGGGCTTCGCCTAAGCACCGCTACAATATGACCGAGGTGGGATATGGTGGAGGGGGGCACCGCACACGGCTAAGGAACGATCTCAATGATCAACTTGTGCGTCTTGGGGTGCCCCCCTGCCCCCGTATATAAAGGAGTAAGGGGGGAGGGCCGGCCGGCCCTAGGGGCGCGCCAAGGGAGGGGGAGTCCTCCTCCTAGTGGGAGTAGGACTCCCCTTTCCTAGTCCAACTAGGAGGGGGAAGGGGGGAAGGAAGGAGAGGGAGAGGGAGAGGGAAAGGGGGGCCGCGCCCCCCCTCCTCCTTGTCCAATTCGGACTCCTCATGGGGGGCGCGCGCCACCTCCTGGTGCGGCCCTCTCTCTCCCCTCGTGGCCCAATAAGGCCCATACTTCCCCCGGGGGTTCCGGTAACCCCTCCAGCACTCCGGTAATATCCGAAACCTTTCGGAACCATTCCGATGTCCGAACATAGCCGTCCAATATATCATTCTTTATGTCTCGACCATTCCGAGACTCCTCGTCATGTCCGTGATCACATCCGGGACTCCAAACTCCTTCGGTACATCAAAATGCATAAACTCATAATAACTGTCATCGTAACCTTAAGCGTGCGGACCCTACGGTTCGAGAACAATGTAGACATGACTGAGACACGTCTCCGATCAATAACCAATAGCGGGACCTGGATGCCCATATTGGCTCCTACATATTCTATGAAGATCTTTATCGGTCAGACCGCATAACAACATACGTTGTTCCCTTTGTCCATCGGTATGTTACTTGCCCGAGATTCGATCGTCGGTATCCAATACCTAGTTCAATCTCGTTACCGGCAAGTCTCTTTACTCGTTCCGTAATACATCATCCCACAACTAACTCACTAGCTGCAATGCTTGCAAGGCTTGAGTGATGTGCACTACCGAGAGGGCCCAGAGATACCTCTCCGACGATAGGAGTGACAAATCATAATCTCGAAATACGCCAACCCAACATCTACCTTTGGAGACACCTGTAGTACTCCTTTATAATCACCCAGTTACGTTGTGACGTTTGGTAGCACCCAAAGTGTTCCTCCGGCAAACGGGAGTTGCATAATCTCATAGTCAAAGGAACATGTATAAGTCATGAAGAAAGCAATAGCAACATACTAAACGATCGGGTGCTAAGCTAATAGAATGGGTCATGTCAATCAGATCATTCAACTAATGATGTGACCTCGTTAATCAAATAACAACTCTTTGTCTCATGGTTAGGAAACATAACCATCTTTGATTAACGAGCTAGTCAAGTAGAGGCATACTAGTGACACTCTGTTTGTCTATGTATTCACACATGTATTATGTTTCCGGTTAATACAATTCTAGCATGAATAATAAACATTTATCATGAAATAAGGAAATAAATAATAACTTTATTATTGCCTCTAGGGCATATTTCCTTCAGGCTTTGCCATCAGCCATCATTTTGTCGTCCGCTAGCTGATGGCAAAGTTTCTTTGCCGTCCGCTAGCTGACGACAAAGAGGGTGTTGGGCCCACTTGCTGGTAAACCCTAATGGGCCCCCTCTTTGTCGTCCGCCAGCGGACGGCAAAGCATCCGTTGCCCTCAGCTTGCGGACGGCAAAGGCGACATGGATGGCAAAGCTTCAAAATAACTTAACGGCTCGCACCCCCGCCGTCGCCGTATCTCTTTCTTCTCTCCTATCCTTTCCGCCCGATGAGCACCGCCGCCGCCCCACCGGCCCACCACCTCTCTGTCACCGCCCCATCGCCCCCCCGCCCGGTCGCCTCCCCCCTCCCTGCCTCCCCACCCCCTCCCGAGCCTCCCCATCGCCGCCTCCCCGCCGGTGGACAGCCCCCGAGGAGCATCACCCGTCACCGCTCCCTCCCCGCCCCGTCGTAGCCCCCCCTCCGACCCGTCGTCGCCGCCCCCTTCCCCACGGTGAGCCCCTGCCACCCCATCTCCTTTTTCTGTTCTTTCCTATTTTTTAGTTTAGGTTTAGGTTATTTAGTTTAATTAGTTTATGTTTTTTAGTTTAGGTTTAGGTTTAATTTGTTTAGGTTATTTAGTTTAATTAGTTTAGGTTGTTTAGTTTAGTTAGTTTCGGTTTAATTGGTTTAGGTTTTCTAGTTTCGTTAGTTTAGGTTTAATTAGTCTAGGTTACTTAGTTTAATTAGTTTAGGTTTTTTACTTTAGTTAGTTTAGGTTTAATTAGTTTAGGTTATTTAGTTTAATTAGTTTAGGTAGTTTTTTAAGAATAGACAAGATAGACGAAAAAAGAAGAAGCAAAAGAAGAAGATGTGTCGGGGTGTCGTGTCGAGGGTCGAGGGGTCGGGGTGTCGGGGTGTCGTGTCGAGGGTCAAGGGGTCGAGTGTCGCCGAGGGGTCGAGGGGTCATGGATTTGCCAACCCGACCACGACACCCCGACACCCCGACCCCTCAACCCTCGACATGACACCCCAACACCCCGACCCCTCGACCCTCGACACGACACCCCGACCCCTTGACCCTCGACACGACACCCCGACACCCCAACCCCCGAGGGTTGCCGATGGTCGAGGGTTGCCGAGGGGCACCCTGACCCCGACACGACACCACCAGCACCCCGACCCCCAACACGACAACCCGAGATCCTAACACGGCACCCCCGACACCGACACCCCGATATTAATTAGTTAATGTTATTATGTATTTAATTTTTTTATTATGTTCATGATGATGATACACACTAATTTTTTTATTATGTTTATGTTGTACTAATTTCGTTTACTCTTTGTCATTGCAGGTGTTGACAGATGGTGGGCTTCGGTCGAGAGCGCTCTGACCCTCCTACCTCGGCGCGTGGGAGGAGTGTTGTTATTGCACCCCAAAACCTTGGTTTCATATCTAAGGGAAATACCTACCGCCGATGTGCTGCATCAGCCCTTCCTCTTTGGGGAAATACCGATGTAGCTTCAAGCAACATCAGGCGCCAAGGGAGAAGTAGGGGCGGAGGCCACCTGCCCGCGCCCCCCTCCCGACCTGGACCCACCGCCGGTAGGTGGCATGGCCAACACCGAGCTCGTCACCTGCGGCGAGGCAACGCTCCGAGTGGGCGTTGAGAGCCCGAGTCCAGCAGACGCCGCGGACGCCGTCATAGTCGTGTGCGCCATGGGAGAGGCAGGGGCGGAGGCCTCCTGCCCGCCTCCCCCTCCCGGTCCGGCCACTGCAACTGTGTGTGCCATAGGAGAGGCAAGGGCGGAGGCCTCCTGCCCGCGCCCCCCCTCCCGGTCCGGCCGCACCGCTGGCCCGCGGCACGGCCATCACCGCACGAGTCATCGCCGAACTCCTCACCGGCGGGGAAGCACCACTCAGAGAGGGGATCGTAGGGTCGCCTGCCCAATATCATCCCCACCATCGAGGCACAGCTGAGCGCCCAGACCGATCACTGCCGGTGGAGTCGATGAACTCTCCATCGAGGTAATCGCAGCAACAAACTCATCGGAACAACAGCCCACTGGTATGTCAGCAGCAGCAAAATCCAGGGGAGGAAGTGATCGCTCATGCAAATCATCACACTCCACCCAATCGCTCCACAATCTAGGAGGAGCAGACATAGACACAAACGAACCAAATCTCAATGTGTTCATGGGTGCAGCAGCCGAAGGTATAGTCCCTTTCCCGCGTGCCGGCACGTGGAACCCGGGATGTTAGACGCATCACGCCCACGGTCATCCTCTCGCACCTCCTTGTTACCCGAGCCATCATCCTTATCAAGCATATCAACATCATTCCCTGCCAAGGCCTTTGAGAAAAGCTCGGTGACCTCAAACTCGATCTCGAGGTTGTAAATCATGCCTCTATGAGTCAACTTAACCACATTTGGTAAGTACTCGATATCCAGGACACTGACAAGCAATCTGGCCACCCCGTTTGCTCGGGTAAAGGCCATATCCACCCTCTCGGTTTTCCCAACCAGTGTCCCCAAGCTAGCCGCGACTCGAATATCATTCAGCAGCTTCGAAGGTGCCCCGAGAAACGGAGCCAAACCTGAGTGAGAGGCTTGGCCTTCGGCTCAACCTTCTTCCACTCATGAAACTCGAGAATACACTCAGTGCCAGGTACTCTGCACAACCCAAAACTCAGAAGCCGCCACAAGTCCTCAGCCGAGGGAAAGTCAACCTTGTACAAATTAGCCTCGAGCCTAATAAGCTCCCACTGAAGGTTACCTGGAGCCAGCTCATTAATCCTGTGCATGATCTATGCTTCAGAAAAGTCACCCTTGGTCACTTTCACTACCCCCATGGTCGCACTTTGAGGCGCATCTGGGATCTCCATAGAAGTAGGAGATCCGAAAAACATCAACTCAGCGCAGCACACACCATAGATTGTAACACCCGGCATCGGTTCATGCAATAGCGGGCACTCCCCCGTAGCATGCACCGGTTTGGAGCAAGTGTCACGAAGTTCAGCAGTACATTCAGCAATGAAGTGCCCCTGCTCACCATAGCGGTAGCAAAGCATTTTCTCTTTCTTACGGGCCCATTTGCTAGCTCTCTCACCGTCTGGTTTGTCAGAAGCTCCAAAAGCACCCGCCGTCGCTGGCTCATTCGTAGGCACTGCCGCATTAGCCAAAGCCGAAACAGCAGCCATGACCTGCCCAGATAACACTGGCGTCTGCACAACAACCACCTCCAAGGACACATCGGCTCAGCGACGTCGAAAACGGTAGTGGCGGGCGGCGGAGGCTGACGGTTGCGGTTCTTGCCACCGCGGCCAGCATGAAAACCTCTGTAACAACCTCTCTGCCGATAATCCGGGCCACATGCTCACTCAACAAAACCTCCCGGAGGGTCGTAAAACGGACACTCCGTCATCCCATCGCTCTGCCAAGCATAACCGCGACCTCCGCCCGATGATGACAAACTGCGATGCTGACCCTCGCCATATGTGTCATATCCGTCATCCCCCATTGACCCCGGAGTGGACCGCGACCAGCATGGCTTGCATCTCTGCCTCGGTAAGATGGGTAGCAATGATGACCCGTGCCACCACCGGCGCCACCTCGGCGCGTCCGCGGCCCAGCCCTAGCCACGGCGGGAGGCTGTCTCGCGAGCTCGACTTGCACCGGCTCCGCCCGGTTCGGTTGTGGCTGCGCGACTAGATGCGGTGGCGAAGCACCCTTGGGCTTCTGCACCGGTGTCATCACTTGCGGAGCCCCCCCCCCCCACACACACACACACACACGGGGCGGCGGCTGTTGAGCGCGCGGCGGAGCACCGCCCACATGGGGCAGCGGCTGCTGAGCGAGCGGTGGCGCACGAGGCGCCGCAGCGGCCGGTACGGGAGCCGTGGGTCTAGGCCCCGGTGGACCACCACCTCCATGACCCGCCATGGCCGTCGCGAGGGGAGGCATGCCCGCAGCCCAGCCCGGCTTGCACATAGGAAATCCAGGCACGGCACAGCGAGGACGAACCCTAGGCGGCGGCAAAGAAGGGCTTCGATCGCGACGAGACAAGATCATGCATGCGTCTACGTGATCGCTGTAGTAGAGTTCAGTTTTGCCTGGGCCTCTTACCCAGCTAATCCCGGCCCATTCACAATCAACTCGCTCTGGGCCGAATACCCAGTTGCAAGCCGGCCCAAACTCCTCGCGCCCACAGCCAGCCCCTCTGGGCCCAACAACTGATTCAAACGCTGGATCCACGCCTCATGGATCACGCCAGGCTGGTCGGCCGCCGATGGCCGCTGCTTCTTCTTACGCTAAACGATATTTCAAGGTCCCTCCGAAAAATAATCTGACAATGTTAGTGTAGGGAGACTAACCTTAGGTAGGGGTCCCTTCCAAGGCCGAATTGTCGTCGCCACTGTTCGTCGATGAACAATACGCCGGACGATCTCGATCTTGTCTTCCGCCCGCAGACCCATCCTCGCCGGATCATCAGAGGGAATCGCCAGATCCATGAGCAGAGCCACCTCGTCTTCGGGGTACCCGACCCTAAAGGCTTCAAAAATCGTATCTGAAGGAGTTGGAGATGCCACGCCCGCCGGCCCGCCGTTTAAAGTGTGTTATATCGACTACAGGGAGTGAATAGGTGATTTTTATGAATTCTTCACTGAGGAATTTGCAGGTGAGGAAATTCCTTAGCGAAGAACTACTTGCAGCGGAATAAGTACTCAAAAGTAAACATAACAGAACACAAGCATGGTCATCATGATGAAATGAAGACGAGCACAGAGTACATAAAGCGTAAACACAGGATAGCACAGGATGAAGACAAACAGACTGAAGAAATTGAACTGAGGAAATTGAGAAAGTCTTCAGTCAAAGTCTTCAAACACACATATGAACAAGTGCAAAACACAGTTATGAGGAAATGAAAGAGTTGAGGAAATAGAACCAGTAAGCTTGGTGAAGATAATAATTTGGTAGACCAGTTCCAACTGTTGTCTCAGTTGTACGTCTGGTTGGAGCAGCTAGGTATTTAAACCTTAGGACACACAGTACTCACCGTATTCTCCTTGAGCTAAGGTCACACAGACCTCGCTCAATCACTCGTGGTAAGTCTTCAGGTGACTACCAAACCTTCACAAACTCGGTCACTCGATGATCCACAATTCCTCTTGGATGCTCTAGACCATGACGCCTAACCGTGTGGAAGAAGCACAGTCTTTAAAGGTAACAAGCGTCGGATCCACGCAGGATCAATCTCTTCAGTGATGCTCAATCACTTTGGGTTTGTAGGTGTTTGGGTTTGGGTTTTCCTCACTTGATGATTTTCGCTCAAAGTCCTTGGAGGATGGGATGCTCTCAAATGACAAGTGTCAGTTTCTCTCGGAGCAGCCAACCAGCTAGTGGTTGTAGGGGGCGGCTATTTATAGCCTAGGGAGCAGCCCAACATGATAAGACATAAATGCCCTTCAATAATATGACTGTTAGGTGGGTAGATATTTTGGGACAGCTGGCACACGACACAGCAACGGTCGGATATTTAAGGCTCAGATTCTTCAGGGCTATCATGCTCCTCACTATGTAGGCAATCCGCACTGGCGAATTCCTAACTCCTCAGTCAGAACAAATTTCTCAAAGACCAGAAGAACTTCGTCTCTGTCACTGAAGAATATGACTGAACTGTATGAGATTTCCAATGGCTTCACTCGAAGGGATTGATAGGAGTAGGATTTTGAGTTGAGCATCACATGGAAATTTTTTCGTAGTATTTCTTGACCCCCTTTAACAGTACGGTGTTTCCTATGACTCGAGAAAGAGAAAATGAAACTACAAAAACAAAATTCTTCATGCTTCATGTTCCTCGAATGAATATCAAGTCTTCAAGGTCACACCAATTTCTTCACTTTCAAAGTCTTCATAAATCCAAAGTCTTCAGTCGAAGAACTTCATTTTTAGGGGTCGAATTTCTCTGTAAATATCAAACTCCTCATAGACTTATAGACATGTGTACACTCATAAACACATTAGTCCCTTAACCTATAGGTCTTCAATAGACCAAAATCACTAAGGGGCACTAGATGCACTTACACTCTCCCCCTTTTTGGTGATTGATGACTGTTGGGGAACGTAGTAATTTCAAAAAAATTCCTACGCACACGCAAGATCATGATGATGCATAGCAACGAGAGGGGAGAGTGTTGTCTACGTACCCTCGTAGACCGAAGCGGAAGCGTTGACACAACGTAGAGGATGTAGTCGTACGTCCTCCTCCCGATCCGACCGATCCAAGCGCCGTTACTCCGGCGCCTCCGAGTTCTTGACACACGTACAGCTCGATGACGTTCTCCGGGCTCCGATCCAGCAAAGCTCTCGGGGAAGAGTTTCGTCAGCACGACGGCGTGGTGACGATCTTGATGAACTACCGACGCAGGGCTTCGCCTAAACACCGCGACAATATGACCGAGGTGGAATATGGTGGAGGGGGGCACCGCACACGGCTGAGGAACGATCACGAAGATCAACTTGTGTGTTCTAGGGTGCCCCCCTGCGCCCGTATATAAAGGAGCAAGGGGGGAGGCCGGCCGACCCTATGGGGCGCGCCAAAGGGAGGGGGGAGTCCTCCTCCTAGTGGGAGTAGGACTCCCCTTTCCTAGTCCAACTAGGAAGAGAGGGGGGAAGGAAAGAGAGGGAGAGGGAAAGGGGGGCCGCCCCCCCCCTCCTTGTCCAATTCGGACTCCCCATGGGGGGGGCGCGCGCCACCTCCTGGCCGCAGCCCTCTCTCTCCCCTCGGGCCCAATAAGGCCCATTACTTCCCCGGGGGGTTCCGGTAACCCCTCCAGCACTCCGATTTTATCCGAAACCACTCGGAACCATTCCGATGTCCGAATATAGTCGTACAATATATCAATCTTTATGTCTCGACCATTCCGAGACTCCTCGTCATGTCCGTGATCTCATCCGGGACTCCGAACTAACTTCGGTACATCAAAATGCATAAACTCATAATAACTGTCATCATAACCTTAAGCGTGCGGACCCTACGGTTCGAGAATAGTGTAGACATGACTGAGACAAATCTCTAGTCAATAACCAATAGCGGGACCTGGATGCCCATATTGGCTCCTACACATTCTACGAATATCTTTATCGGTCAGACCGCATAACAACATACGTTGTTCCCTTTGTCATCGGTATGTTACTTGCCCGAGATTCGATCGTCGGTATCCAATACCTAGTTCAATCTCGTTGCCGGCAAGTCTCTTTACTCGTTCTGTAATACATCATCTTGCAACTATCTTATTGGTTGCAATGCTTGCAAGGCTTATGTGATGTGCATTACCGAGAAGGCTCTGAGATACCTCTCCGACATTCGGAGTGACAAATCCTAATCTCGAAATACGCCAACCCAACAAATACTTTCGGAGACACCTGTAGAGCTCCTTTATAATCACCCAGTTACGTTGTGACGTTTGGTAGCACACAAAGTGTTCCTACGGTAAATGGGAGTTGCATAATCTCATAGTCAAAGGAACATGTATAAGTCATGGAGAAAGCAATAGCAACATACTAAACGATCGGGTGCTAAGCTAATGGAATGGGTCATGTCAATCAGATCATTCAACTAATGATGTGACCTTGTTAATCAAATAACAACTCTTTGTTCATGGTTAGGAAACATAACCATCTTTGATTAACGAGCTAGTCAAGTAGAGGCATACTAGTGACCCTCTGTTTGTCTATGTATTCACACATGTATTATGTTTCCGGTTAATACAATTCTAGCATGAATAATAAACATTTATCATGAAATAAGGGAATAAATAATAACTTTATTATTGCCTCTAGGGCATATTTCCTTCAATGACAATATAGATTAAGTTTTCAACGAGGATAAACATATGAAGTGTAAATACTGATATTGAGGAATTTGATTGCAAGATATAGAAGAACCCCCCCCCTGAAGATGTGCATAGCGAGGAATTTGTTTTTGAAGCAATGCACACTTGAAGAGTAGAATCATGGAGCTCTCCCCCTATATCTTGTAATTCATACACACATTTGATATATAATATGAAGAATTTGAAATGCATGATGAAATATGGTGACTGATGTAATTCAGCATGCATGCATTAACATATATGAGAAATAAGCATGCAGAAGACACAGCAAAAGTATCAGATCACCGTAGAGTTTAAGTTTACAACTCGATCCAGCAAAGCCATCAGAGAGTTGTAACTTAGCAGGAAAAAAACGCCCATATAGGTAGACCCGCTTGAAGACTAACTCAAATTTCTCCCCCTTTGTCATCGAATGACCTAAAGGATCGAAAATGAGGACTAACGCCCCTGAAGAATATCAAGTTGATGGAGGAGCGCCAGCGTTGTTGTGGAATGCTACCTAGCATAATCTTGATCATATGTCTAATCATGGCATGAATATTAAGACACGAGTGATTCAAAGCAATAGTCTATCATTTGACATAAAAACAATAATACTTCAAGCCTACTAATAAACCAATCATGTCTTTTCAAAATAACATGGCCAAAGAAAGTTATCCCTACAAAATCGTATGGTCTGGCTATGCTCCATCTTCACCACACTAAATATTCACATCATGCACAACCCCTATGACAAGCCAAGCAATTGTTTCATACTTTTGACGTTCTCAAACCTTTTCAACCTTCACGCAATACATGAGCGTGAGCCATGGACATAGCACTATAGGTGGAATAGAATATGATGATGGGGGTTATGTGGAGAAGACAAAAAGGAAGAAAGTCTCACATCGATGCGGCTAATAAACGAGCTATGGAGATGCACATCAATTGATGTCAATGTGAGGAGTAGGGATTGCCATGCAACGGATGCACTAGAGCTATAAGTGTATGAAAGCTCAAACTGAAACTAAGTGGGTGTGCATCCAACTTGCTTACTCATGAATACCTAGGGCACTTGAGGAAGCCCATCGTTGGAATATACAAGCCAAGTTCTATAATGAAAATTCCCACTAGTATATGAAAGTGATAACTCAAGAGACTCTCTATATGAAGAACATGGTGCTACTTTGAAGCACAAGTGTGGTAAAAGGATAGTAACATTGTCCCTTCTCTCTTTTTCTCTCTTCTTTTTTTATTTTTTTTGTAAGCTTATTTGGCCTCTTTCTTTTTTTGGGGGGGGGCTTCTTTGGCCACTTTTATTTTGATAACCTCACATGGGAAAATGTTCTAATAATGATGATCATAACACTTTTATTTACTTACAACTCAATATTACAACTCGATACTAGAACAAAGATATGACTCTATATGAATGCCTCCGGCGGTGTACCGGGATGTGCAATGATCTAGCGTAGCAATGACATCAAAAACCAGACAAGCCATGAAAACATCACGCTAGCTATCTTACGATCATGCAAAGCAATATGACAATAAATTCTCAAGTCATGTATATAATGATCATGGAAGTTGCATGGCAATATATCTCGTAATGGCTATGGAAATGTCATGATAGGTAGGTATGGTGGCTGTTTTGAGGAAGATATAAGGAGGTTTATGTGTGATAGAGCGTATCATATCACGAGGTTTGGACGCACCGACGAAGTTTGCACCAACTCTCGAGGTGACAAAGGGCAATGCACGGTACCGAAGAGGCTAGCAATGATGAAAGGGTGAGAGTGCGTATAATCCATGGACTCAACATTAGTCATAAAGAACTCACATACTTATTGCAAAAATCTATTAGTCGTCGAAACAAAGTATTACGCGCATGCTCCTAGGAGGATAGATTGGTAGGAAAAGATCATCGCTCGTCCCCGACCGCCACTCATAAGGAAGACAATCAATAAATAAATCATGCTCCAACTTAGTTACATAACGGTTCACCATACGTGCATGCTACGGGAATCACAAACCTCAACACAAGTACTTCTGTAGTGCACAACCACCCACTAGCATGACTCTAATATCACCATCTTTATATCGCAAAACTATTGTAAGGAATCAAACATATCATATTCAGTGATCTACAAGTTTTATGCAGGATTTTATGGCTAACCGTGTGAATGACCAGTTCCTGTCATCTCTCTAAATACATATAAGTGAAGCAAGAGAGTTTTAATTCTTTCTACAAAAGATATGCCCACGCTCTAACAAATATAAGTGAAGCAAAAGAGCATTCTACAAATGATGGTTGTCTAAGTGAAGAGAAACAGGCAATCCAAACTTCAAATGATATAAGTGAAGCACAAGAAGCATTCTATAAAGCCATACTCAAAGAATATAAGTGAAGTGCAAAAAGCATTCTATAAATCAACCAAGGACTATCTCATACCAGCATGGTGCATAAAAGAAAAATGAAAACTAAATGCAAAAGACGCTCCAAGATTGCACATATCACATGAACGAAACGAATCCCAAAACATACCGATACTTGTTGAAGAAAGAGGGGATGCCTTCCGGGGCATCCCCAAGATTAGATGCTTGAGTCTCCTTGAATATTTACTTGGGGTGCCTTGGGCATCCCCAAGCTTGAGCTCTTGCCTCTCAATCTTCTTCTCACATCAAGACCTTCTCGATCATCGAACACTTCATCCACACAAAACTTCAACAGAAAACTCGATAAGATCCATTAGTATAATAAAGCAAATCACTACTATAAGTACTGTTGAAAAGCAATTCATATTTTGTTTTTCATTGAGTCTACTATAATATAACTTTTCATGGCTTAATCCACTGATATAAATTGATAGTTTTCATCAAAACAAGCAAACTATGCATCAAAAACAGAATCTGTCTAAAACATAACAGTCTGTAATAATATGAACATTCACTATACTTATGATACTTGCAAAATTCTGCCAAAATTAGGAAAAATACAAAATTTGTACAGAAATACAGTGAAAAAAGAATCAGAACTGTTTGACGTTCCAGTAAAAAATTAAAATCGTGCACTACAGCCAAAGTTTCTGTCCTGCACTGTACAAACCAACAGGCATTGTAAACATCCTAAAGGCAAACCTTGAGACATTATTTTTATTTCTAAACTTTATAAAAGCACACAATATAAATAAATGACTCTCTAAAACCATTAAGCTAGGCATATAGTGCTCAAGTAATGGATCCACCTGGATCCAAAGGTATATCAAAGCCAATTTTAATTAGCAATGATTTGTAATTTAGTAGTGAGCACAAAGTAACATATATCATGTAGTGACGAAGTCTAACTCTCTTCGTATGCATCGGCATGTCATAAAAGAACAATTCATGCACACATAGTAAAGGCCAATGCATAGTATAAGCGGTTTCTTGCAATTTTGTCATGTGGGAAACATAGAGAGGTCGAGATATAGTTCCTCTCTCATAATAATTGCAAGTAGGAGCAGCAAGCACATGCATATTATATTCATCAAAATCATCATGTGCAACGGTAAAAGGCAACCCATCAATATAATCCTTAATAAGTGCAAACTTCTCCGATATAGTGTAGTCGGGAGAATTCAAAAATATAATAGGACTATCATGCGTGGGTGAAATAGCGACAATTTCATTCATATCATAAGGAACTATAGCAAGTTCATCTCCATAAGCATCATTCATATTGGCATCATGGCCACAAGCATAGCAAGCATCATCAAAAAGGGATATTTCAAGAGAATCAACGGGATCATAACAATCATCATAGCATTCATCCTTCGGTAAGCACGAAGGGAAATTAAACAATGTATGAGTTGGAGGGTTACTCTTATTAGAAGGTGGGCACGGCTAGCTAATCCGCTCTTCCTCCTTTTGTTCTTCGCTCTCCTCCTCATCTTTTTCATCCAATGAGCTCACAGTTTCATCAATTTCTTCTTCCATAGCTTCCTGCAAAATATTAGTCTCTTCTTGGATAGCGGAGACTTCCTCAATAAGTGCATTAATATAGGCATTACATTCATAATTCTCATAGCAATATTTAAGGATAGCTAAATTTTCAGGTCTATAAACAGCATCATAAAGATTTTCAAACTCTTTGAACATAGATTCAATTTCATAAGCACCAATATAAGAAACAAATTCTTCTATTTGTTCCACATCATAGTAATCATATATACCTCTAGCATAAGAAGCCAAGGTTTCATTATCATTAAATTTGCATAAAAAGGAAAGGTGTGGAGACTTCATCCTAGAGCAACAAGTATAATCATATCTCAAGCATAGTTGCCTAGCATACAACTTCAACATATAAACTTGATCCCATAATAGTTTCCCTTTTTGAGTCAAGTGATAATCCCTAAAGTATTCACGTTGATCCAACGTTACTCCCATTACCAAATTGAATGGGGTTTTATCTGGATTATCAAAGTAGTACATAATATCTGTCGCATAACAAGCATCGAGGGTTTTAGGAGGTTCCGCATCTCCATGAGTAGCAAGTACACCTAATTTTTTTGGTATTTCATGTTCCATATCCATAACTAGAGATAGAGAACAACTAAGAACAACAAATTAAAATTACTTAGTGATAAAGCAAACAAGCACACACGAGAATATTCACCCCACGCTATGACTCCCCGGCAATGGCGCCAGAAAAAGGTCTTGATAACCCACAAGTATAGGGGATCAATTGTAGCCTCTTTCGATAAGTAAGAGTGTCGAACCCAACGAGGAGCTAAAGGTAGAACAAATATTCCCTCATGTTCTATCGACCACCGATACAACTCTACACACGATTGACGTTTGCTTTACCTAGAACAAGTATGAAACTAGAAGTACTTTGTAGGTGTTGTTGGATAGGTTTGCAAGAATATAAAGAGAGCGTAAGTAAACTCTAGGGGCTGTTATAAGTAAAGAACCAATAAAGTAAATATAGCGAGTGTGGAAAAGTGGTGGTAGGAGTTGCGAAATTGTCCCTAAGCAATTGACTACTTTACTAGACCGATAACAAGTTTTATGTGGGAGAGGCCACTGCTAGCATGTCATCCCTGACTTGGAATTCTATGCACTTATGATTGGAACTATTAGCAAGCATCTGCAACTACTAACATTCATTAAGGTAAAACCCAACCATAGCATTAAGATATATTGGTCCCCCTTCAATCCCGTATGCATCAATTTTTATGCTAGGTTGAAGCTTCTGTCACTATTGCCCTCCAATACATAGTCCTATCAACATACAACTAACCCTATGGTGTGATACACGCGTGCGCTCATATGATGGGCACCAAAGGACAGCAACATAACCACAAGCAAATTAAATTAATCATAGCAATTCATCAACCACCGATAGGACAACAAAAATCTACTCAAACATCATAGGATGGAAACACATCATTGGATAATAATATGAAGCATAGAACACCATCTTCAAGTAGAGGGTACAGTGGTTTGCGGGAGAGTGGACCGCTGTAGATAGAGGGGGGGAAGGTGATGGGGATGTTGGTGAAGATGGTGGAGGTGTTGGTGAAGATCGCGGTGATGATGATGATGGCAACGGCAACGTTTCGGCGCCATCGGAGGAGAGGGGGAGAGGGACCCCCTTCTTCCTCTTCTTCCTTGACATCATCCCTAGATGGGAGAAGGGTTTCCCCTCTGGTCCTTGGCCTCCATGGCATGGGAGGGGCGAGAGCCCCTCCGAGATTGGATCTGTCTCTCTGTCTCTCTCTGTTTCTGCGTTCTCTCAACTGCCCTTTCACCGTTTCGTATATATATGGAGATTCGTAACTCCGATTGGACTGAAACCTTCGCCGTGATTTTTTACCAAAAATTATCTTTCTTGCGGCCGGAGATGGGCATCAACCGCCTTACGGGTGGCCCACGAGGGTCAGGGGCGCGCCCCCTGCCTCGTGGCCACCTCGGGCACCGTCTCCCGTGGATTTTTCTTCCGGAATTCTCCAAATATTCCAAAAATATTCTCCGTCCGTTTTTATCCCGTTTGGATTCCGTTTGATATGGATATTCTATGAAACCAAAAACATGCAACAGACAGGAACTGGCACTGGGCACTGGATCAACATGTTAGTCCCAAAAATAGTATAAAAATTTGACAAAAGTATATGAAAGTTGTAGAATATTGGCATGGAACAATAAAAATTTATAGATACGATGGAGATGTATCAATCATCAGCATCGCCTGTGATGTGCACGGTTGCATAGAATTGAAGAATGAGTTCTTCATTCCAATCACAAATATCCGTGCAAAAGTTGAGGAGGCCTGCGTCATGAAGCACACTGAGAACTGGAGTAAAACAAGGCATGGACTCCATGTCGACGTGAGGAATATGCTCGTGGTCGAAGATTTTGTCCTTGTTGAAGACAAGTGAAGAATGAAAGTTTGCTTGGCTGGCAGTCTAGAAGCGCTTCCTTCTAAGACGAGAAGAGTCATAAGGATTATAATCAGTGAAGAACATGTGCTCGTCGAAGAAGTCATCAGCCTTGATTTTTTGTTTCTTTGAGAATGGATCCTTTGGCTTGGGCTAAGGAGTATCAGTCAGTTGCATCACCACCTCAGGAATCGCAATCTTGGGTTCCACAGGCTGAGGAATTTCAGCTTCTTCTTCAGTGACAGACTGGGTCTTCAATTCTTCATTTATAATTTCTTCAGCACTAGTGGCTGGAATCTCTTCATGGACAGACGGGGTAGCACAAGGTTCTTCATATCCCATTTGTACTGTAGTTACTGGGGACTGAGGAATTTGTTGCAACGGTGTGAACAGTGGAGAGTTTGGGTGCTGACTTTCCCAAAAGTCATCATTCAGCATGGGTGTGGTGCAGCCAATGTCCACATCTTCATCTTCCATTTCTTCAACACCAGCATCTTCAGCAGTGAACTGAGGCATGGGCGATGAAACTTGTGGGGTGGAAGGGATTGCATCCACTTCAATTTCTTCATCCAACTACTCTGACGAAGCAGTAGAAGGAATGTCATCATCAGATTCACTTGGAATCACATATTCTTCATCAAAAGGAACAAGGTCCTTTGATGGCATGGATGAGAAAGGAACAACATCAATTGGATTTGCATAAGAGCTGGTTGATGGCTTCATCTTCTTCAGAGCTGAAGAATCTGATGAAGTTGATGCCTTCCTTTTCTTCACAGATGCACGCTCCACAGCCTTGGTCTTCTTCACATCTGATGCAGATGGAAGAATTGGAGTTGGTGTAGGCGCAGGAGGGGTAGAGGAAATTGGTTGAAATTCTTCAGGCACAACTGATGTAGTTGCCCTGATTTCTTCATTTTCTTCAGGCATAGCGGTTGAAGCTTGAGCTGTCCTGGCAATTTCTTCAGGCGCAACACTAGAGGTTGCCCTGGCAATTTCATCAGTGGCTGGAATGCAGTCATCAGCCCTGGTACTTTGATTTTCTTCAGCAGCCTAAATATCATCAGCGGTGCTGGCATTTTCTTCAGTCGGCTGAGCAGATGTTTCAGCCTGAGGGCTTTCCGGTTGCGTTGGGGCTGCAACATTGGAAGTAATCTTTTCAGTCAACTTCACAAACCTGACTTTGGCTCCAAGCCAGTCAGCGTAGTAACGATCAAATTCATCACTGAGTTTCTTGATCTCGGATTGCAGAGAGACAAGTTCTTCAGTTGTCATAGAGACAACGTTTTTCTTCAGGAAACGCTCCTTCTTGTACTACGCTTTCTTGAGCTGCCTTGCCTTTTCAAATTTCCATTTTTCTTCTTCTATGAAGGTAGTCAAAACATGACTTTGACCAGGAGTGAGGTGCATCTCCGGCAAAGGTGTGTTGGATCCTTGTGCCATAGGTCAATGTAATCGATGATCAACTTGGGATCCAAAAGCAATAGCACATTGCTGCCTTTGGCTCTAGCGGCCTTGACCTGCCGGTCTCTGATGATTTTGGCAAGTTCATCATCATCAGCTTCGTCTTCATCAGACGACACTTGGAAGGCGACCTGCTTCTTGTGAGGACTTGGGCGAGAGCCACGTCTAGCAGTGGCCTTTTTCTTCAGCAGAGAAGGGCCAGTTGAAGAAGTTGGAGCAACTAAGGAACTGGCAGAAGCTCCTGAGGCAATAGAGATGCTTGCCGTCCTTTAGCACGTGGCGAGATGCACAGGTGCTAAGGATTTGGACGGAGCAGCTGAGGACTTTGGCGGAGGAGTTGAGGACTTGGGAGGAGCTGGAGCAGCTTGTGGAGTTGGCCGTGAGGGCTTTGAAGAATCTGGCCGTGAGGGCAGTGCTGAGGAACTTGGCCGTGAGGGCACTGAGGGTGAAGCACTTGGCTTATGAGCAGGCTTCTTTGCCATGACCTTCTTTGGCTAGCTTGCAGAGGCCTCAGCAGTGGCAGCAGCAGCAGAGTCTTCGTTGAATTTCCTCACTGCTTATCTTGCTTGTCTGGCCAATTTGGCCTGGCGCTTGGCCCATTCATCAGGATAGTCCTCACCACGCTTGAGGCTGGTGGGATCCGCTTCTTGGCCAGGTGCCAACGGAGGTCTTGGGCATGGAGGATTTAGAGCGAATTTCTTCATGTACTTGGGAGTAACATACCTGTACTCCCTCCATTCTCGTGCCCATCTCCTCTCTATCCTTTGGATGCGCACCTTGCGCTAATTTTTGTCCTCTTTGCCAAACTTAGCCTCATCAGGAGTGCAATAGTCCTTGTATATATCATCAGAGACCTCAAAGGCAGTATCGACCTCAGGCCTCTTTCCTCCTTTCTGCGGCTTCTTTCCATCACCATTTTCTTCAGCCAAGGAATTTGGACAATTGAATTCTTTGAAGATGTATGCAACTTTTCTTCAAGAAACACTGCAGATGAGTTAAGTTGATGAGAACCTAGTGATTCAGCAGCGGACATGTGTACCTGTGAACGGAATATAGTTGCGAGGAATTTGGATAGGTCATATGCGTTTTCAGAAGGTTTTTCAAAAAGAACAAGTTTGAGGAATTTGACCAGATGAGTCCTGAAGAATTTCACTAAGCGTTCTTTGCCTTAGGTTCCAGAGTTGTACAGATCAAAAATCCACACAATTGAGGAATCATGAAGAAAAATATTGCTTAGAGAAATGAATCAAGAACAGATGACATGTGAGGTGTTTAGTGTGTGAGGATTTGAAGAATAAAAACACCTTTGAAGATTTTGTAGAAATCATTTGAATCAACGAGGGTAGTAAAAGTAACTTTTAATTACCCTAGATGAAGAACACGACAAACTAGGAAGTGTAGATGTGAAGTTCGTCAGTGCAGATCTTCCACGCCCTAACTTGGCTGAGGAAGACAGCTACGGCGGTGGCGGAGAGAAGAAATCCGCAGCCGGCGCGAGTACGACGGCGACGAGGTCGAGGCAGTGAAGCTCTTCCTCACCGGCGACGATGAAGTAGCGGCGGCGCTAGGGTTTGAGAAGCTCGAGCTGGAGTGAGGTCTAGCGGAGTAAAAGAGAAGTGAGGAAGGGGAGGGGTATTTATAGCCACGGTGAAAAACTGTTCGCCCGAAGAATTTGGACGAACGTGCCCCTGGCCTTTCTCATTCGCTCGACATGTGTCACCCACGTACTGAGAGGTGGAGATCGTGTGAGATCGTGGGTGAATAGATAAGTGTTTTCATGGGATGCGGAATGGTTTGAGCGGCAAAGCCAAAAATTTAGATAAGATAAGTTAAAAGTTTCGTTCGCAAATTCTTCAGCTGACAAGGACACAGTGAAGATTTTGAACGAGTTTCAAATAGAACACACATGAAGAATTTGTGAATAGATTAGGTTGAGTATAGCATAGAGGGGGAAGGGTCCGATCACATTCACTTAGCAAAAATAGCAACTTGAAGAATTAGCAATAAGTGAATGTTGTAGAGGACATAATCTCATATATATATATATATATATATATATATATATATATATATATATATATATATATATATATATATATATATATATTGCCAATGAAGAAAAAACGACGGAAACGGTGAAGACATTGCAAAGTTGAAGAAAAAAGAACAACTGAGGAATTTCACAAACTGAGGAAAAACTCAAATTGAAGATTTTCAACTTTTGGTGGTGGCATGACCCACCGTATAAGAATGAAGATTTCAGACACCGCGTACAATTGTCGTAGGGCTCTGTGAATCAAATTCTTCGTTAATTTCTTCACACTTAGAGTGTTATTCTTCATTGATTGAAGAAAAAAGTTTCTTCATGTGTTGCACATCTAAGTCATCAATTTTGCATAAGTGTTAGGATGAGTGTCCTTTTAGAGAACATTCGAAGATTCTAAGATATTTAGCTCACACCGCAACTTGTTAAATCTCTTCTCATCCAAGGGCTTTGTGAAGATATCGGCTAGCTGTTCTTCAGTCTTCACATGCTCAATAGAAATGTCGCCCTTCAACACATGATCACGAAGAAAATGATGACGAATCTGAATGTGCTTTGTCTTCGAGTGCTGAACTGGGTTGTAAGCAATCTTGATGGCACTCTCATTGTCACAGAAGAGAGGCACATTCTTCACGTTGACGCCGTAGTCCTTGAGAGTTTTCTTCATCCATAGCAATTGAGCACAGCAAGAACCAGCAGCAATGTACTCAGCTTCAGCAGTAGAAAGTGATACGCAGTTCTGTTTCTTCATGGACCAACCGACCAAAGGTTGTCTGAGGAAATAGCATGTGCCAGATGTTGACTTGCGGTCCACACGATCACCAGCATAATCAGAGTCAGAATACCCAATGAGATCAAAAGTCGAGCCCTTGGGGTACCATAATCCAAGTGTTGGTGTGTGAGCTAGATATCGAAGAATATGCTTCATAGCCTTATGGTGTGATTCCTTCAGTGTAGCTTGAAATCGGGCACACATGCAAACACTAAACATAATGTCTGGCCTAGATGCACATAGGTACAATAAAGAACCAATCATGGAACGATATACCTTTTGATCGAAGTCAATACCATTTTCATCAGTGCATAGATGGCCATTTGTGGGCATAGGGATTTTGACGTCTTTGCAATCTTGCATGCTGAATTTCCTCAATACATCCTTGAGGTATTTCTCCTGAGATATGAATATGCCATTGCGCTGTTGACGAATTTGAAGACCTAAAAAGAATTTCAATTCTCCCATCATAGACATTTGATATTCTTCACTCATCATATAGGCAAATTCATCACTGTAACGTTGGTCAGTACAGCCAAAGATAATATCATCAACATATATTTGGCACAAAAACAGTTCACCATCATAAGATTTAGTGAAAAGAGTAGGGTCGAGTGAACCGGGTTTGAAGCCTTTCTTCATGAGGAATTCCTTCAAAGTATCATACCACGCCCGAGGGGCCTGCTTGAGGCCATAGAGGGCCTTGTTGAGTCTAAAGACTTTGTCAGGATGCTTTGGATCTTCAAAACCTAGGGGTTGAGCAACATATACTTCTTCCTCAAGCTTACCATTGAGGAATGCACTTTTCACATCCATTTGATATAGAGTGATATCATGATGGTTAGTATAAGCAAGTAATATTCGAATAGCCTCAAGTCTTGCAACAGGTGCAAAAGTTTCATCAAAGTCAATCCCTTCAACCTGTGTGTAGCCTTGAGCTACAAGCCGTGCCTTATTCCTCACATCAAGGCCATTTTCATCTTTCTTGTTGCGGTAGATCCACTTTGTGCCAATGATATTGTGCTTGTGAAGATCTGGACGTTTGACTAGTTCCCAGACATTGTTGAGCTCGAACTGATGTAATTCTTCTTGCATAGCTTGAATCCACTCAGATTCCAGAAATGCTTCATCTACCTTAGCGGGCTCTGTGATAGAGACAAAAGCAAAGTGCCCACAAAAGTTAGATAAATGTGAAGCTCTTGAGCGTGTGAGAGGACCTGGTGCTTCAATGTCATCGATGATTTTCTCAATCTGCACTTCTTTTGCCACGCGAGGATGAGCGGGTTGACGTCGAGGAATTTGATCAGCATTTTCTTCAGGTGCATTAGCTCGATGTTCTTCTCGTTCTGGAATGAATTTTTCAGTAGATTCTTTGGTAGGAATGACATCCTCGGTAGCCTTGAACTTGATAGTTTCCTCAGGTGCTGGTTCATCTATCACAGAAGGTAGGTGCTCTCTTTGCGAGCCATTAGTTTCATCAAACCGCACATCTACAGTTTCAACAACCTTGTGAAGTACGTTGTTGAAGACTCTGTAGGTGTGCGAGTCCTTTCCGTAACCAAGCATAAGATCTTCATGTGCTTTTGGTGCAAATTTTGAGTTGTGATGAGGATCTCTAATCCAACATTTAGCACCGAAGACTTTGAAATAACTCACATTTGGTTTCTTGTCAGTGAGGAGTTCATAGGCAGTCTTCTTGAAGAATTTGTGAAGATATACCCTGTTGATGATGTAGCAAGCAGTGTCAATTGCCTCAATCCAGAAGCGACGAGGCATCTTGTATTCATCAAGCATTGTGCGAGCCATCTCAACGAGAGTCCTGTTCTTGCGCTCCACGACGCCATTTTGTTGAGGAGTATAAGGAGTAGATAACTCATGAGTAATACAAAGTTCATCAAGATAGTCATCAAGACTAGAATTCTTGAACTCAGTTCCATTGTCACTTCTGATGTGCTTGATCTTCACACCAAAGTTGGTTGAAGCCCTTGAGGAAAATCATTTGAAGACTTCCTGCACTTCGTGTTTGTAAGTGACAATATTTACCCATGTGTAACGAGAGTAATCATCAACAATAACAAAGCCATATAGAGATGCATCATTTGTAACTGCAGAATAATGGTTAGGACCAAAGAGATCCATATGAAGAAATTCAAATGGTCGAGTGGTAGTCATGATTGTCTTCGCTGGATGTTTGGCCTTGGTCATCTTTCCAGCTTCGCAGGCTCCGCATAAGTGATCCTTGAGGAATTTGACATTCTCAATGCCAATGGCATGCTTCTTCTTCGCAAGCGTGTGCAAATTCCTCATGCCTGCATGACCAAGTCGTCGATGCCATAGCTAGCCTTCTAAAGCTTTTGCAAGTAGGCACACGGCTGGTTGTGGTCCTGTAGAGAAATCAACAATATACAAGTCTCCTCTCCTAAAGCCTTCGAAGACTTTGGAATTGTCAGCTTCCATGATCACAACAGAACGATACTTGCCAAAGACAACAACCATATCAAGATCGCAAATCATTGAGACAGACATGAGGTTGTATCCTAAGGACTCAGCAAGCATGACTTTGTCCATGTGTCGATCCTTTGGGATCGCAACCTTACCTAGACCCAATACCTGACTTTTGCCTTTGTCAGCGAAGATGATATGCTTCAGGTGCGATGGAGATAAGGGAGCATCCATCAATAGATTCTTGTCACCAGTCATGTGATTTGTACATCCACTATCAAGGACCCACTCATGGGCTTTGGGTTGATCATCCTGCAGATGAATTAGTGCAGCTTACAAACTCATATACTTCATCAGTGAAGAATATGACATCAATTCATCAGATCAATTTCATCGAGCAATAGAACAGATAAAGCGGTGTGAGGACGTGAGAAATGAGGGTTCATTTCTTCATGATTAGCCTGCGTCCTTTCAGGCAATTTCAGGTCTCCAGGAAATTCTTCAGACGTTTACGCATGTCTGGAGACTTGACCCTGCAGAAGAGATTAGTTCTTTTTTTTTACCACCCACATCTAAAGGGGTGGCAAAGAGTTCATCACTCTGCGAGCTCCACACGAGAAAGGTGGCATAGAAGCCAGTTCATTTCCTTACACATAAGAGTAGTTAGGATAAGCATATGAATAAGCAGAGAAATTCTTCGAGGACTTATGAACATAATGGTCTGAAGAATAATGCACATATTCATAGCCCTTGGCTCTTCCCTGCGAAACAGAGGGGTTAGCACGATGATGTTCATATGAGGACTTGGATCCATATGAAGAATTTGGTTCATATGAAGAATTTGATCTGTGGTTCCTATTCTTCACTGGTGGTGTCATGATGACATTCACCTGAAGATTTTCAAGGCATCTTTTGGGAACCCAGATTTTCTTCATAGTGGAACCGTTCCTGCAGTTAGTGCCAACATATCTAGCAAATACTTCGTCATTCTAATTTTTTAACAGTTTATAGTTGGAGTCAAATGACTCATCAGAAGAATGAGGAGATTCACATGTAAAGCCAGATAAAGTAGATGGATCTACTGGAGGTCCCTTAGCAGCAAACCATGAGGTTTTGGGGTACTGCTCAGGCTTCCAATAAGTTCCATCAGAATTAAGTTTCCTCTCAAAGGCAATACCCTCTTTCCTAGGGTTCCTGTTGAGGATCTACTTTTTAAGCACATCAAAAAGAGTCTGATGCCCTTTGAGGCTTTTGTACATGCCTGTCATGTACAATTCCTTCAGCCCAGCTAATCCCGGCCCATTCACAATCGACTCGCTCTAGGCCGAATACCCATTCGCAAGCCGTCCCAAACTCCTCGCGCCCACAGCAAGCCCCTCTGGGCCCAACAACTGATTCAAACGCTGGATCCGTGCCTCACGGATCACGCCAGGCCGGTCCGCCGCCGATGGCCGCCGCTTCTTCTTACGCTAAATGATCTTTCAAGGTGCCTCCGAAAAATAATCTGACAATGTTAGTGTAGGGAGACTAACCTTAGGTAGGGGTCCCATCCGAGGCCGAATTGCCGTCGCCACCGTTCATCGATGAACAATATGCCGGACGATCTCGATCTTGTCTTCCCCCCGCAGACCGATCCTCGCCGGATCATCAGAGGGAATCGCCAAATCCATGAGCAGAGCCACCTCGTCTTCGGGGTACCCGACCCTAAAGGCTTCGCAAATCGTATCTGAAGGAGTTGGAGACGCCACGGCCGCCGGCCCGCTGTTGAAAGTGTGTTAAATTGACTAGAGGGGGTGAATAGGCAATTTTTATGAATTCTTCACTGAGGAATTTGCGGGTGAGGAAATTCCTTAGTGAAGAACTACTTGCAGCGGAATAAGTACTCAAAAGTAAACATAACAGAACACAAGCATGGTCATCATGATGAAATGAAGACGAGCACAGAGTACAGAAAGCGTAAACACAGGATAGCACAGGATGAAGACAGACAGACTGAAGAAATTGAACTGAGGAAATTGAGAAAGTCTTCAGTCAAAGTCTTCAAACACAGATATGAACAAGTGCACAACACAGTTATGAGGAAATGAAAGAGTTGAGGAAATAGAACCAGTAAGCTTGGTGAAGACAATGATTTGGTAGACTAGTTCCAACTGATGTCTCAGTTGTACGTCTGGTTGGAGCGGCTAGGTATTTAAACCTGAGGACACACAGTCCCGGACACACAGTCCTCACCGTATTCTCCTTGAACTAAGGTCACACAGACCTCGCCCAATCACTCGTGGTAAGTCTTCAGGTGACTACCAAACCTTCACAAACTCGATCACTTGGTGATCCACAATTCCTCTTGGATGCTCTAAACCATGATGCCTAACCGTCTGAAAAAAGCACAGTTTGCAAAGGTAACAATCATCGGATCCACGTAGGATCAATCTCTTCAGTGATGCTCAATCACTTTGGGTTTGTAGGTGTTTGGGTTTGGGTTTTCCTCACTTGATGATTTTCGCTCAAAGTCCTCGGAGGATGGGATGCTCTCAAATGATAAGTGTCAGTTTCTCTCGGAGCAGCCAACCAGCTAGTGGTTGTAGGGGGCGGCTATTTATAGCCTAGGGAACAGCTCGCCATGATAAGACATAAATGCCCTTCAATAATATGACCGTTAGGTGGGTAGATATTTTGGGACAGCTGGCACACGGCACAGCAACGGTCGGATATTTGAGGCTCAGATTCCTCAGGGCTATCATGTTCCTCACTGTGTAGGCAATCCGCACTGGCGAATTCCTAACTCCTCAGTCAGAACAAATCTCTCAAAGACCAGAAGAACTTCGTCTCTATCACTGAAGAATATGACTGAACTGTATGAGATTTCCAATGGCTTCACTCGAAGGGATTGGTAGGTGTAGGATTTTGAGTTGAGCATCACATGGAAATTTTTCCTTATTATTTCCTCGACCCCTTTAACAATACGGTGTTTCCTATAACTCAAGAAAGAGAAAATGAAACTAGGAAAACAAAAGTCTTCACGCTTCACTAATGAATATCAAGTCTTCAAGGTCACACCAATTTCTTCACTTTCAAAGTCTTCAGAAATCCAAAGTCTTCAATCGAAGAACTTCATTTTTAGGGGTCGACTTTCTCTATAAATATCAAACTCCTCATAGACTTATAGACATGTGTACACTCAAAACACATTAGTCCCTTAACCTATAAGTCTTCAATACACCAAAATCACTAAGGGACACTAGATGCACTTGCAGCCGTCCGATTCGCCCTCGTCGTCTTCCGAGTCCCCGGCGCCGTCATTGGCCAGCGCCCAGAACCAGCCTCCTACGCGGCTCCTCCCGTCGGCGGGAGCAATGCCAGAGATCCCCGTAGTCGGGCCCCGAGTCGCCCCCCTCCCCCCCCCCCCCCCCCCCGAGTCGCCCCTCCGCCCCTCATCCTCATCACTCGTACGTTAATGCTGAATCTAATTCTCTGGGAGTAGGAGAATTCGAAATCGGGACACAGGCGTAGATAGCAGAAGCTCATAACCACTAGGCTACGATCTTATGTTTGGCTAAAACTAGGAACTAGTTCTATTTTACCTTTCCTTAAGTTAACATATATTATATATACCCAGTACACATTATTTTGAAAAGAAAGTATAAATTTGAAAAAAAGATTAAGAGAGTTACTGTTTAAAAGTTCGTGAATTCGAAAATGTACATGAAGCTTTCACAAAAGTTCACAAATTTGAAAAAAAGTTCATCAGATATAAAAAAAATTCATCAAATTTGAAAGAGTTCATCGGATTTGAAAAAAGTTCATCAGATTTAAAAAAAGTTCATCATATATGAAAAAAACGGATTTGCAAAAAAAGTTCATCAAATTTAAAAAATGTTCATCAAATATGGAAAAGGTTCATTGGATTTGAAAGAAAGTTCATCCGATTTGAAAAAATGTTCATCGAATTTGAAAAATGTTCGTCGGATCTGAATAAAATTCATCAAATTTGAAAAAAATGCATTGAATTTGAAAAAAAGAGGTTCATCAAATTTCGAAAACAGATCAAATTTGAAACGAAAATGCATTTATTATAAGAAAAGTTCAGCAGATTAAAGTAAAATGGAAATGAATAAAAATAGAAAAAGAAAGAACAAAACCGTTCTAGCAAAAAACAAGAGGAAAAAAGTAAAAGCTATTACTAAACACGTCAAGGGCGGTGGCTGGTTGGTTATGGTATCGAATGTTGAACCAGGCGATTCCCTGTTCGAATCACGGCACGTATATACGGTTTTTTTTTTGCGTGGACAGGGGGTGTGCACCCGTACCGTTAACCCTGTAGTGGGCGCTGAGCAATAATACTAAAGGTACACGATCTTCATACAAAGCTTTACAGGCAGACGACGTGGCCTTAGCTAATTGCCCCCTGATTTTCAGTGGTGGGCCCGCCCTCCTAATTAAATCTCTCCCAACCACAACCCCTCAGCCCTGTAAACCCCCTGCAAATTGCATGTACGTCTAGCATTGCTCGGGCGCTGAGGGTGCCGTATAGGATTCGAAAATCCTAGACGCACGGATGGTTACAGGCATCTCACTGGCCAAAAACGCTAATCAATCTCTCGCCCCTCCCCCCCTCCCTGATTTTCAAGGGTGGGGGCCCGCTTCTCTCCTAATCTCCAATCAGAAACCTTCACCTAATCACAGTCCGTTGAATCCGTAAAACCTATCCCGTGCGTGTAGCATTGCTCGTATAGGATTTGCCCCTCCTTCCCCTCGTACCGAATCAAAGGAATTGCGGAAGAAGCTATGACCCAATGATAGATGAGTCCCACTTTATGAGAATTTTATGCAGGTTGATTTCCGTTGGATGGACACCAAATCCTGCGTGAGTGCAAAAAGACACGTAAAAGGAATATCAACAATGACCCGCTCTGGCCATTGCGTGAGAGCATCTCCAACAGACGCCCCAAACGACGCGCGCGCGCGGTAAACCCAGCTTTTAGCGCGCGCGGGGCGGTTTGCCGCGCTGCAGCGGCCGCGGGAAACAAGCGCGCGCCGGAACCGTTTGCGCGCGCGCGCGAAAAGGCGGCAGCTCGCGCGCAAGATTTGGCGCGCCGCTTCGCGCGCGCCTATAAAGTTGCGCGCCGCTTCGCCACGCACTTCTCCACACTTCCTCTTCCCCTCTTCCTCTCCCTCTCTGCCACGGGCCGCTCCAGCGCCCCGCCACCGACGCGCCGCCATGCCACCGCGCCGCCGAGGAGCGTCCGGCTACCGCGGCGTCCGCCTGCGCCCCAACGGCTGGTACACCGCGGAGATACGCTCCGGCGAACTCCGGCTCGGCCTCGGCACGTATGGGACGGCGCGCGAGGCCGCCCGCGCGTACGTCGCGGCGGCGTGGCGCCTAGGCCGGCCGCGCGGCCAGATGAACTTTCAAGATGTGTACACGCTTCAGCAAGCGCTCAACCTCGCCCCTCTGCCTCGTCTGAACACGGCGTAAGACCGTGCGGAGCACGCCGAGCGGCAACGCCGCCTCCTCGTCGCCCAGGAGGACAAGCGGGTCATGGCGGAGTGGCGCCAGCGCCACCCGGGGGACGTCGCCTATGAGCAGGCCTACTGGGCAAGGCGCCGCGAGGAGGACACGCGAAGGCGCCGCGAGACGCGGTTGGAAAGGCGTCAGCGGAAGGCGTTGGCGAATGCGCAGTCCGACATCGTTGCAGCAGGTGGGCAGTCGTTCTTCGCGCCGAACGATGATCGGTGGCTGGACATCTGGCTAGACACCTCGGACGACACCGCCGAGGATGATAATGGTGATGATGATAGCGACTTAGAGTAGTTTCTATCTAGTTGCGCCGTAGTTTATCTATGCTTTCGAACTATCTATCTAGTTGCAGCGATGTAAAATACCTTTGTATCTTTTTTATTTATGCAATCTATCTAGTTTTTATTTTATCTATGCATTCGAAAATTAAAAAAATGTTGTGTGTGCTGCATTTTTTGCGCGCTGCTGGAGCGGCGCGCGCGCTGCATTTTAGCGCGGCTGCTGGAACGGGCGCAGCGCGCCGCGTCAAACCAGGCGATGGGCGCGCGCTAAAGCTGTTTTTTTGCGCGCGCCGCGTTGGGCGCCTATTGGAGATGCTCTGAGTGCAGAAAAGACGCATCTGAAAGATATCAAGCGTTCCTACTCCACCGAGGGAGCCGCGTTGGTGTTTATATTGATGTGTAGCCGCAGCTCTAGGCTTGGCGTACAGGTAATACAAGAGGAGTTTGAGATGAATACGAGAGAGAGAGAGAAGGAGGTTCAGATTACAACACGTATATTCTAACACCCTCCCTTAATCTCAACTAACCTAAGCTAAGATTATTCTTGAATTCTTCAAATGGTCTTGCTGGCAAAGCTTTTGTAAAACCATCGGCCACTTGATCCTTGGAAGGAATAAACCGAATCTCAAGTTTCTTTGCTGCAACTATTTCTCGCACAAAGTGAAAATCAATTTCTATGTGCTTTGTCCTGGCATGAAATACTGGATTTGCAGACAGATACGTTGCTCCCAAATTATCACACCATAAACATGAGATACGATTCTTCTTGATCCCCAATTCTTCAAGAAGTGATTCAACCCAAATGACTTCAGCAGTTGCATTTGCCAAAGACTTGTATTCAGCCTCTGTACTTGACCGTGATACAGTAGCTTGCTTTCTAGCACTCCAGGAGATAAGATTAGATCCAAAGAACACTGCAAAACCTCCAGTTGATCTCCTGTCATCACTACATCCTGCCCAGTCAGCATCAGAGAATGCACTCACAAGAGAGGAATTAGACCGTTTGAAATGAAGTCCTATTCCCATAGTATGTTTCACATATCTTACAATCCTCTTTACAGCTGACCAATGTGCAGAAGTAGGTGCATGAAGATATTGACAAACCTTGTTGACAGCAAATGAGATATCTGGATGTGTAAGAGTTAAATATTGTAGTGCTCCCACAGTACTCCTATACCTTGTACTCTCCTCCTCTTGAAGTGGCTCACCCTCATATGCTGAGAGATTTTCTGAGGAGGATAAAGGTGTAGGCATTGGCTTACAATTTTTCATCCCCATGTGAGACAGAAGCTCAATGATATATTTCTCCTGATTTAACACAATACCATCTTGAGTTTTCTTGACTTCAATACCTAGGAAGAAATGCAAATCTCCTAGGTCCTTCAAGGCAAATTCTGAACTCAGATCATGCAAAAGAGCATTAGTAGCATTTTGTGAAGAACTTGCAACTATGATATCATCAACATATATGAGCACAAAAATGACTATTCCTGCCTTGTTATAAATAAACAAGGATGTGTCAGCCTTGGAGGCAATGAAGCCAAGATATTTCAACTGTGAGCTCAATCTGGAATACCATGCTCTAGGTGCTTGTTTTAAACCATAGAGTGCTTTATCAAGCTTGCAGACATAATGTGGCAATTTCTTACTCTCATAACCAGGTGGCTGCCTCATAAACACTTCCTCTTCCAGAACACCATGCAGAAACGCATTCTGTACATCTAGCTACCTTAGACTCCATCCTCTGGATACAGCAATAGCTAGCACAAGTCTGATAGTTGCAGCTTTCACAACGGGACTAAAGGTGTCCTCATAGTCAATGCCATAACGTTGCTTAAAGCCCTTTGCAACTAGACGTGCCTTATATCTGTCAATGGAGCCATCTGCTTTCTTTTTAATTCTATACACCCATTTGCAGTCAATGATATTTTTACCTCTCTGATTTGGTACAAGGTGCCAAGTTTTATTCCTCATGAGTGCAAAATACTCCTCATCCATTGCCTTCTTCCATTTAGGATCATCAAGTGCACTGTTTAACGATGTTGGTTCTCCTGAAATATACAACATTCCATATGGTATAGTTCCATCTTTCCAAATTTTAGGATTTCGTATACCTTTTTGTAGCCGGGTCATAACACGTGAAGAAACCTCTGGCTGTACCACTGGTATACTTGCCACAGAAGATCCAGGGGAATCTGCTGATGCAGTGGGCTGATTTGTCATCATGTGCGCAGGAGATCCTGCACCTGCTGGTGTGGCTGCCCCTCTCACAGGCACATGAGCGTCGCCCGTCCGATCCGGCGCAGAAGATCTGCCACCCGACCGCGACTGGACACGCGCGCGGTGCGAAGGGAATCTGTCCCCGCCGCTGGCCCCGCCTGAAGCTGACGCGGCTGCGCGGGAGTGGCCCTCCCTGGATCTGGTACTGGAGCCGTCAGGGGCGCGATCCGAGGCGGATGCGCTCGCTCGATCCGAGGACTGCGCGTGTGCAGGGGTGGCAGGCGCCGCCGGATCTCCCTCGTCATCTGTGCCAGGTGCGTCTTCTTCCTCAGCATGCAATATTGGGTCAAAATCAGCCATATTTTCGAAATCTTGGTCATTTTGAGCACCGTTTTCTCCAGGGACCTGCACAGGCATAAGAGAGAGACCAGTACCAGCAGGAATATCATCACATTGGTTAGTACAATTGTCGCCCCCATGATCAAAAGACCGAAGATGTGAAGGAAGAAGAAGAATTTCCTTGCGGAGAAGTGCACCGGCATTAGGATGAAGAGAGGCAAAGGGAAACACCTCGTGATATATAGACCCGGCCAATGGGAACATCAAGGCACTTGACCCCTTTATGCATGGGGCTATAGCCTAAAAAGACACACGTTTTGAGCGGAAAGCGAGTTTGCGTGTGTTGTAGGGCCTAAGATTGGGCCAACAGGCACAACCAAAGATACGAAGAGATGTGTAGTTAGGTGTGACACCAAGAAGTCGTGTAATAGGTGTTTCAAATTTGATAACTTTACTTGGAAGCAAGTTGATAAGATATGTGGCAGTTAAGAATGCTTCATCCCAGAATTTAAGTGGCATGGAAGCATTTGCTAGCAATGCAAGTCCCATATCAACTATGTGACGGTGCTTTTTTTCAGCAGATCCGTTTTGTTGGTGAGCATGAGGACAAGAGACATGGTGTGATATGCCAAGCTTTTGAAAGAAAGAATTTAATTTTTCATACTCACCACCCCAGTCACTTTGCATAGCAATGATTTTAGAGTTCAGTTTGCGTTCAACAAGATTTTGGAAATTGAGAAAAACTTGGAATACATCAGATCGTTTCTTCAGTAGGTAAATCCAAGTAAATTTACTATAGTCATCAATGAAACTTACATAATAGGAAAATCTACCAACTGAAGTAGGAGCTGGCCCCCATACATCTGAAAAGATAAGTTGTAAAGGGGCAGTAAACACACTAGTAGAAATTGGGTAAGGTAACTGATGACTCTTTGCTTGTTGACACGGATCACAAACTGACTCAACACTAGGCTCATAAGAGAGTTTATTTTTTGCTAAGAACATATTTAACTATGACTGAAGATGGGTGACCCAAGCGACTATGCCACCTTGATGTAGATAGCTTGGTGACAATGTTTGCTTGTTTATTGGACCATGAAGATGATGATGATGATATGAGTGGGTAGAGGCCTCCCACGCACCGTCCTCTAAGAATGACTCTCCTTGTTCTCAAATCCTTAACCAAGAAAAATAAGGGTAGAATTCAATGAGAACATTGTTATCAAGAGTGAATTGATGAACAGAAACAAGATTTTTAGATGTTTGAGGGACATGCAAGACATTGGTCAAGTGTAAATTTTTCACGGGGTTTTTAACAATTGAACTGCCAATGTGTGTGATATCCATACCAGAACCGCTTGCCGTGCGAATTTGGTCGCCTCCATTGTACTTCTCCCGCATCGTCAACTTGCCAAGTTCACCTGTGATGTGGTTTGTTGCTGCACTGTCGGCGTACCAGTTAGTGTCCACGCCATAGGAGACTGCATGCGCCTCTTTTTCTTCCTAGTCGTTTTCTTCATAACGCCACCAGCAAACTCGTGCACCTCCTGGATGATGTTTGTAGCATATCTGGCACTCTGGATAGTCATGCTGTTGATCACGAACCTGTTGTTGTTGTTGATGTCGAGGGCGGCCTCTGAATCCGCCGCCTCCATTGGAGGAAGAGGACTGGCGGTCACCGCGGTCACCACGATCACCACGATCACCACGACCACGCGATCTTCCTCCGCGCCCGCGAGATCTGCCTCGGGACTGGCCACGGCCTCTGTAGACTGCATTAGCAGATGAGTAGAACCCGCCTGAAGATGAATTGTCTAGCATCTCCATCCTTTGATCAAAGGCAGAGATCTGAGCAAAGAGATCGTCGGCTGTGATGGTGTTTTTGACAGCGCCGATCGCCGCCACCACGGAGTCGTAGTCGCGGTCCAAACCGGCCAGAATATAGTCCACCATCTCCGGATCAGATACAGGACGACCGGCAGCAGCAAGTTCATCCCCAAGACTTTTCATCTTCGCCATATACGCCGAGCTTGACATGGAGCCCTTCTTGGTATTGGTGATGGCGATTCTCAGATTAGTAATTCGAGACTGAGATTGTGAGGCGAAGAGATTTGTCACCGTCGTCCAGAGCTCGAAGGTGGAATCTTTCCCAACAACTTGTGCAAGAATTTCTGGAGACATGGAATTTAGAAGATATGATAGAACCTGCTGGTCTTTGGCGATCCAGGGTCCGTATAGGGGGTTCGGCTCTAGGGCCGTGGTCTTGTCCGCCTTCGTGACCTCCACCATCTTGGGCGGAGCGGCGTCGGTGTTGTCCAGGAGCCCCGTCACCTGCGCGCCTCGCAGGGCTGGGAGGACCTGCGTCTTCCAGAGGATAAAATTGCCTCTTGCGAGCTTCTCAGACGGCGGCGAGAGGTTGAGGGAGACGCCGGCGGAGGAAGCCATGGAGACGATGATATGTGGTTTCTAGGGTTTTGGTGTTGTGGCTAGATGTATGAGAAGAGGTGGCTCTGATTACCATGAAAGATATCAAGCGTTCCTACTCCACCGAGGGAGCCGCGTTGGTGTTTATATTGATGTGTAGCCGCAGCTCTAGGCTTGGCGTACAAGTAATACAAGAGGAGTTTGAGATGAATGCGAGAGAGAGAAGGAGGTTGAGATTACAACACGTATATTCTAACAGCATCAAGAAGAATACATGCCGGCATCTACGTGAAAGAGACGAGGATCTATATGCATGAGGCGATATCCATGGTGGGCCTTTGATAACGTCGACCGGTCGACCGGAGAGGAAGAAATGACGAGGGATTAGGAGGGCAGTCAATTCAATTGCACCCATGAAGTATAGATGGTGATTTCATTGATTCAAAACAATATGGTCTCTCGGGTAGAAACAAGAGTTTACTCCTCCTCCTCTCTTCTCTTGCCACATCATTATCAGCCAAAGTGCACCAAATGTCTACACCTAAACCCAAACCCCTCACGTTTCCACTATATAATAAGCCTGGCCAGCTCTGCAGCTGGATCACTTGTACAAGAACACTTCACCGGCTATAGCGTAAACAAACGCAAAAGAAATGGAGGCGGTGTCATGGTGGGTTGGAGGCTTCCTCGGCAAGTACCCGGAGATCATGGTGTCGTTCGCTTGCTTCCTGTTCCTGCTGTTCTTCAGGTATCGCCGGCGGGACGGGCTGCCGACGAACTGGCCGGTGGTCGGCTCGGTGCCGGCGCTCACCGTCAATGCCGGCCGCGTGCACGAGTGGCTCACGGAGTTCCTGCGCGTGGCGCCGGGGATGTCGCACGTCGCCAGGGGGCCGTGGGGCTCGCCCGTGGACATCCTTCTCACGGCCAACCCGGAAGACGTGGCGCACGTCTTCACGACCAACTTCGGCAACTACCCCAAGGGCGAGGAGTTCGCGGCCCTGTTCGACGTGCTCGGCAACGGCATCTTCAACGCCGACGGGGATTCGTGGGCGTTCCAGCGGCGCAAGGCGCACGCGCTGCTCTCGGACGCGAGGTTCCGCGCCGCCGTCGCCGCCAGCACCGCGCGCAAGCTCGACGAGGGGCTCGTGCCGCTCCTCGACGGCGTCGCTGCCGGCGCCGCGGTGGTGGACCTGCAGGACGTGTTCATGCGCCTGACGTTCGACCTCACGGCGATGTTCATATTCGGTACGGATCCCGGCTGCCTGGCCGCCGACTTCCCGCGAGTGCCATTCGCCGCGGCCATGGACGAGGCCGAGGCGGTGCTGTTCTACAGGCACCTGACGCCCATAGCCTGGCTGAGGCTCCAGACCTACCTAAACATCGGGCATCACAAGAAGATGACCAAGGCTCAGCAGGTGCTGGACGCGTCCATCGCCGAGTTCGTCTCGCTACGGCGAGAGCGCGCGGCCAGCAGTGCCGACAGCAACGCCGACGGAGCCGACGCCGCTGAGGCTGATCTTCTCACGTTGTACATGGCATGCCAAGACGAGGTAGGCAAGGACGGAGACGAGTTCGACCGGTTCTTGCGCGACACGACGCTGAACCTCATGATCGCCGGCCGCGACACGACGAGCTCCGCCCTGACATGGTTCTTCTGGCTGCTCACCAACCACCCCGACGTGGAGGCCAAGATCCTCGCGGAGCTCCGCGAGAACCTGTCATCTTCCGGCGGGCACCCCAGCGCCGCCGATCTGAAGCAGTTGGTGTACCTGCACGCGGCCCTCTCGGAGTCGCTCCGGCTGTACCCGCCAGTGCCGTTCGAGCACAAGGCGGGAGCGCGGGCGGACACGCTGCCGAGCGGGCCAACCGTGCGGCCGTCGAGGAGGGTGATCGTGTCCTTCTACTCGATGGGACGCATGGAGTCGGTGTGGGGCGAGGACTGCCTGGAGTTCCGGCCGGAGCGGTGGCTGACGGCGGCGGGGCGGCTGCGGCACGAGCCGTCGTACAAGTTCGTGGCGTTCAACGTGGGGCCCCGGACGTGCCTGGGCAAGGACCTGGCGTTCACGCAGATGAAGGCCGTGGTGGCCGCCGTGCTGCCGCGGTTCCGGGTGGAGGTCGCCGCCGGTGCCGTGGTGAGGCCCAAGCTGTCCATCATACTCCACATGAAGGACGGGCTCAAGGTGAGGGTTTACAAGAGGCAGGACGACGATGCTCGCTAGGGCTACGCACTGGGTGTACGTACTTACGCCGATTGCTCGTCTCGCAAGTCCTATGTGCATATGCATTGCATGGCAAACCATATACTACATGTAATCCCACATAATGTAAAATGTTTTTCAAGCCATTTTAGCTTATAAAACCGTCTTATATTGTGGGACGGAGATATTATGGTGTGTAAGTGTGTGAGGTCATTGTTTGTGCGTGTATAAATGTGTATACAAAGGAGTCATGTATACAAAGGAACAAATAAACAAATGTGTATACAAAGGAATATATGCAAAATAATAATAAGAAGGGGAAAGGAAGTAAAGAAGAAGGTTGGAACAGAATGGCGTACGTGGAATAGTGATCCAGCATGCAGTCTGATCTGGTGCACAGATTGATCAACTGGGATATGAATGCATGCAACCGAAAGCTTAGCCTGGTGCACAACCGCCCGCCTTATCTGTATATTTTGCCAGCATTGCATGAAGACATGCGACAGTTGAGCGCCGCACGCGCTCTCATCAGCTCAGTCTAAAGTCTAAACATCCAACACAGACACGTAGCGTAGCGTAGCGCCGACCGATCGATGTTAGTCGCTGACTCAACGTCGCGGTAAACCTAGTTTGGTGAGCAAGACACGATAGGTCGAGCGGGACAATGCACCAACCACCCATTTTCTACGGTTTCCTGCTGACAAAGAACACTATCGTATAATAAATCAAAGAGAAAACAGGTTCCAGAAGGTTAATCATGGACGTGATATCTGCAGCTGTAAGAACTTTTTGATTGGAAATGGAACAAGCAAGGACCTTTATGTAAAAAAAAGCAGTGCGCGCGAGGGCTGCAACCTGCAAAGAAGGCTATAGGGACCGGTGCGTGAATCCTTGAACCATAGAGGGATCTTTGTGTGAAAAGTGTAGTACACGAGGGACTAAAAAGATGAATACACAGGGACCGGCTCGTGAAACCTCAAAAAAAAATTGGAGCAATTTTTGATTTGTGCGTGTCGTCCTTGAGCATGGCCCATGCTAATCTTTTCTGTATTGTTCCAATTTTATGAGATGTCCCCAAAAGGATAGCTCTAAGTGTAGCGACGGGTTTATAAACTGGTCCTTCTTTTCATCGTTCGGAGATGTGGGACTAAACAAGCAAAAAAAAAAAAGATGTGTCACTCAATAACAGGAATCGTCGAGCCACGGGCTTCCCCTGCCGTGTAGTCGGCCGCGAGTGGTCAGCCTTATTTCCTGATGTAGCCCAACATAACAAGAGTAACGGGCCTTCGCATGGGAGCAACTAGTTGGCGAGAGCTTCTTCCGGAGCCTCCCAACGATCATTTAGGGATGTGCCTCAGCCGCTGTCACGTGTCGCACTCTGGGCACTCACTCCAGTTTTTTATTTTTCCGCGCGCGTTTTCGTCTTTTTGAATGTTTTTTTACCTTATGTTTTGTCACCGGTCTTTTCTAGCTTTTCGACAAAAAAATCAAAACAAAAACATTTTGCGCAAAAAAATGTATTTTTTTATATTTTCCCGTGAGAGGCATAATTTTTCTTTCGCGAGAGGCACGTCTGTGCCTCTCGGGAACGGAAAAGAAAACATGTTTCCTCTTTTTTTTCTTTCGTGAGAGGCATGGTTTGCTTCGGAAACAGTAAAAAAATGTGTTTTCTCTTTTTTTTTCTTCCATGAGACGCATGGTTCTGCTTCCGTAAGAGGCACGGTTTTACTTCCGCGAGAGGTCCGGCCGTGCCTCTCGGAAACGGAAAAAATGTGTTTTTTGTTCACAAGAGGCACGGCCGTGCTCCTCGAAAACGGCTTCCATAAAGGAAAAAAACATGCTCCCGGTTTGCGTCCAGTTTTTTCGTGAAAAAAATGTTTGTCAAAACCTATCAACTTGGGAACTAGTTTTGAAGATCTCGGTGCGAGGAATCCAACGGTGAAAATGGTTTTTGATTTGGACGCACGATTTTGAAGATAAATAATTTTGAATAAACAGATTCTACGAAAAAATGGGAAATTTTTCAGATTGCGACAAATGGCGCACATATGGAAGTGATATTTGGAAGGAGTACTTCTCAATTAATGATTTTGCCTTCGCATTAGTATCAAGACATGTTTCCTATTTTTTTCTTTCGCGAGAGGCACGGTTGTGCTTTCGCGAGAATCGCGGTCGTGCCTCTCACGAAAGGAAAGTAAATAGAAAAAAACGTGTTTTCTCTATTTTTTTTCCTTTCATGAGAGGCGCGGTTGTGCTTTCGCGAGAGGCACGGGCGTGCCTCTTTCAGAAAGGGAAAAAATCCGTGCTCCAGAGTCGGTTTTTTTGTCCAGTTTTTTTATGAAAAAAAATCATCAAAAAACTATCAACATGAGATCTAGTTTGAAGATCTCGACGCTGGAAATCCAACGGTGAAAACGGTTTAAGATTTGGACGCACGGTTTAAGAGATAATATGTTTTGAATAAACAGATCTATGAAAAAATGCAAAACTCCCAGGTTGTGACAAGTGGCGCACGCGTAGCTTGCCACTTGTTGCAACCTGGGAAGATGAGAGTCATCTTTGTAACAAGTACTCCTCAACTTGTGATTTCGACAAATCTGTCGCTCCATAAAAGAAATTGACGAGACATGGGCTCCCCCTGCCGTGTAGTGGGCCGCGAGTGGGCAACCTTATTTCCTGATGTGGCCCAACGTAACGAGAGTAATGGGCCTTCGCATTAGTACCAAGTTTACCGTCGTGCTGATTGACTGAGGCGAGCTGTTTTTTCAAAAAGAAAAAAAATTGTTTTTCAACAACAACCAAAAATGTGATCTCACACTAAGCATATGTAATGAATTGGACATACCCTAAATGATTGAGTATTCTTTTGGAAATACTCGAAAGAAAATGCTATGAATTGAAAAGGCATCGAAATAAAATGAATTTGGATATTATTCTTTAATTTATTTTTGAATACGGTCAATACGACCTCAAAGAAAAGAATGCGACTAACACGTCTTAACTTTGTGCGTCCCACAATACATATGTGAAGTGTACATGTATACTTACAGTTAGAGATTGCTGAAGCAACGTGCATTGCATATGCAAAGTTTTTTTTTCCCTTAGATGGACAAGGCCTATTTCCTGCGTGCTACCATTTCAAACATAGTAGAGTTTGAAAACTCTCTTTTGTGCACCGCCACTCATTCTTGTCTGTTGTGCGGTGTTAATCGACATAAGGAAATGCACCTTCGTGCTCCTCGATCTCCTATACGTATTCGCACCATTGAATTAACCACATGTGTCAATTACACCTCCTTCATTATCCCTGTCGTTGGAACCGCTCCTTTTTTGAAATGTTGACGAGGCTCGCCTAAAGCCAAAAAAAAAACACTATAGTGATCATAAGATTTTTAGGGACAAATCAATGGTGTTAGCCATATTTTCAGCAGACAGAGAAAGAAGAGAGGTTTAGATGCAGAAGGTGCAACTAAAAACGATGTTTGTGTGATGTATCTTTCATGTGCATCTTTGCTTTTATTTGTTCGGTCAAGGATCGCTCACTAAAAAAAGAGTTAATTACAAAAAACCACCACATTTGGGGCATCGATTGCAGAAAACCACCTAGTCCCTAATTTTGTGCAAAAATCACCACGTTTCTAGTAAACTTTTTGCAAAATGCACTGATCAGGCGATTTAGCCCATTTAGTCACTTTCTGACACATGGGACCAGACTGTAAGGAGCTGACTTGGTGGTTTTCTGCAATCTGTGATGGTTTTTTGCAATTAACTCCTAAAAAAACTATGGATCACTTGAGGTAAAAGAAAAAACGTGTCCAATCTTGCACAATCGTTTTTTCCTCTAAGTGAGCGGTGGAAAATGGAGATGCAAAAGGTGAAAATTAAGGACAATGATTTCAAATAATCCTAATGTAGCCATCAGTCTTATTGCAAAATTATTGTTGTTCTTTGGCGTTTCGTCTTTGTTTTGTTTGATCTGCACATCATTTACTGAATAACCAAGGTGTGTCTCTTCCCATCGCTGGCATAGTGAGTTGGTATAGTTGTATGTTGAGAGAATTAGAATTAGCGGGAATCATCGATGTCACTGATTTACAAGGAGCACCATCCTTTATTGCGTTCATTCAAATCTTAATGATAGTACAGAAGGAATACATTATTGCATTTGCCACAATGATAGAGCAAAGCATAATCTCTCTACATGGCAGTATCTTATCTCTCGATCAATCTCTCTTAAGCACTATAGGCACCAACAATGGAAAGAAATAATCCAACGGCTGAGATCGCCTCAGCCAGCCCCGAGATCGTGAACACGAGCATGCCAGCCTAGACCCGAATCTCCAGCGTCCACCGGTACATCTCCTTCTCCGGGACCGGCACGTCGACCGTGACGAACCCAGTGTCGGCGTCGTAGCCGAACTCCACGTCAGCCGAGTCGAGGGAGCATTTCGCCGGCCTCCGCGAGCAGTAGGCGCCGAACCGGCCGCAGCCGCGCACCATGAGCGCCACAACGGCCTTGTCGTCCTCGTCCGTCCTGACGACGCACTCCTCGACGGCGCCGCCGGCGTTGAACATGTGGAGCAACCCGATGGGCGCGAACGAGACGTCCGGCGCCACGGCGCGGACGGGGCACACGTGGAACAGCTCGTATTCGAGCCTCTTGAGCGTCACCGGCAGGGTGGCGCCCCGGGGCAGCCGCACGAGCTCCCCCGCCCGGTGCGCGTACACCACGGCGTCGCCGGTGCAGTCGTCGGTGCCAGCGGCCTGGGCGATGCCCTCCACGTCCTCGGCGCGCACCGAGCCGGTGAGCGTCCCGGGCGCCTCGTCGTGGATCCTCGTCTTTTTGACGACGCGGCACCACCCCGCGCCCTGGCAGTTGAACACCCCCACCACGCCGGCGCACTTGTTCATGTTCCATATCTTGAGCAAGCTGAGAGAGAAAAGCAGGGGATCTCATGTCAGCGGCACGGAGATAGAATCCACTAGGAGAGTTCCATTCACGTGAGCGAGGGGAAGGATTTCTTTGAAGGATGACGGTGAGCACCTGGCACCGTCGCGCGCCGGGTCGGAGAAGAGGCAGTCGCGCGTGGGCCTGCCGGGGAGCTGCGCGCGGAGCACGGAGCCGTCGGGGAGCACGAGCTTCTTGAGGAGGTCGAAGTTGTGGTTCCCCGGCTTGTCGCTGACATAAATCGGGCAGCCGCCGATGGCCCTCGCCGCGCCGTGGTACTCCGCCGCCGGGTGCAGGCTCTGTACCATCCATCAGTCAGAAGTCAGAACAAACAGTGAATTTTTTTAATTAAACTCGAGAAGGAAGGAAAGAAAGGAAGAAAGAATTAGCGTACGTGGAACATGTCCCAGTCGGGCTGCATGAACTCGCCGAGGAAGAGCGTGTTGTAAGCCACGGAGGAGATGTGGACGGTGTGCGACGCCGGGTCGCGCGGGTAGAAGTCGTCGGAGGCGCGCACGACGGCGGTCTGCTTGGCGCTGTAGAGCATGTCGGTGTTGTGGCACATGCAGGAGATGCAGCCGTTGTCGGGGAAGTTGCGCGCGACGGAGGCCTCGAGCGCGCGGTGGTAGGCGCGGGTGAGCGCGACGCGGCCGCCGTGGCCCGCGCCGAGGGTCTCCACGATGTTCTGCACGTCCACCTTGACGCCGTCGACGCCGCAGGCGGCCAGGTAGGCGTGCAGCTCGTCGTAGAAGCTGTAGACCTTGCGCGGGTGCACGAGGCCGAGGCCGAGCACGGAGAGCGAGTCCATGACGATGTCGGGCTGGTTGCCCGTGACGCCCGGCGACTGCACCGGGTAGGCCAGCGCCGACTCGTAGTGCTCCATCCCGGCCGCCGACGGCTTGACGCCGCCCCAGTAGCCGGCCATGGCGTGCCAGACGTAGACGCTCTTGACGCCGTGCTCCTTCTTGGTCTCCTCCACCAGCCGCTTCAGCCCCGGGGTGTCGTCCTGGTCATGCTCGCTCTGGAACTTGGTGTTCTCCTTGATGCCGGTGAGCCTGCTCGCGAACTGCGCCCCTTCCTGGACGGCGACGCTCGGGTCTTCCTTGTTCTCGCTGCCGATCTGCTGCCAGCCGTCGTCAATGATGAGGAACCGCGGTGGCACGCCGCCCTCCGCCAGGCTGCGGAGCCCCTGCTTGACGCCGTCGGCCGTCACGTCCGTGTAGAAGGCGTCCCACGTGCACCACCCGAACCAGTCCACAAACGACGGCAGCTGCATACATACGCCAATCCACAAGCACACAAACCAATCAGAAAATTCGGTCCCTCAAACGTCGGCCAACACGCCCAAATCAATGTCGAACAGAATAGAAATTGTACCGACCTTTTTCTTGTCCCTGTGGTGGAACGTCTGCATGTGCTTCTCAACGGCCCTGCATTCCAGGTAAGGAGCATTCAACGTGTCAGTTTAGATTTCGATTTTAGTCGAGAGACGGAGGAAGAAGAGGAGGACGTATGTACTTGACGGCCTGGGTGATGGTGTCGAAGGGGTTGGTGCCGGCGTGGATGTACACGCTGTTCATGCCCTGCTCCGTCTGCACCGCCTTGTCCCCTGCCCTCACCCACAGACAACTGAATTCAGCACCGATCCCAGTGCAAAAACAAGAGCTCGTGAAGATGATTACCGCTCTCGATGCAGATCTGGAGCTGGTCTTGGTCGTTGCCCTGGAGCACCGTGCGGAACTGCCCCTCCAGCAGCGGCAGCATCACCAGGTACACAGGCTCGCTGTCGCCGTCGTCGCTGCCGGCGGCGGCAGGGACCTCGATGAGGATGAACTGGGTCTCCAGCGGGACGTCGCGGCCGGAGGTGCCCATCCGCTGCGTCATCCACCACAGCTTGAACCGGAACAGGCACATGAACCGGCAATCGCTGCAGCATCAACAATTTTCCCAGTGAAATGTTATTGACCCGAGTTGAAAAGCTATGTGCCAAGAATAAACTGCTGTAACAAAATTCATAAAAAATAAGTGGAGTATGATTTTTCAGAAGAAATAAACTAATGAAAACTGGAACTACTCAGAAACCAACTTCCTAAAATTTGATAGGAATCCTCAAAAAAAAAAAAGATAGGAAAAAAAGAGAACAGGAGGAAAAGAAAAACTCAGAAATCCATGGTGCATTCCAGAGTTTGCCCAGGTGTTCATCCACCACCTTCCCCACATTTATCCACCACTGTCTCTTTTCCTCAGCAGACACGGACAAAGAATACTGACCGGAGAGTCCCGAAGGTGAAGACGTGGTGGCTCTTGGCCTCGCCGGCCGTGGCGCCGACGAAGGCCCCGTCGACGAGCCCGGCCCCGGCAGCGTGCGCCGCAGCGATGTTATCCGGCACGCCGGAGAGCACCGTCCGGCCGCGCACCTCCAGCCTCCCGTCGCTCACCGTGATCTGCGGCGTCACCGTCATCTCCGACGACCAAATTCAGAGGACCGCCCCTTCTGCAGCACAAAAACGGCAAGCATGCCGGCCGGCGTCAGCATCCAGCAAACGACCAAAGCAAAATTCAGACGAACCACAATCAATCAAGGAGGAGGCGTGCCTTGCTTAGTAGCGATTGATAGATGACGGACGATGGTAGTATAAGATAGAGTGATAGAGAGTGCTTTGCGTGCGGGTAATTGAAACTCAAACTAGTAGCACTAATCTAATGATATGATAAGATGGTGCGGTGCCCTCGCCGGAGAGGGGGGTGAAGGGAGGGAGGAGGCGATGGGGAGAGGAGGGGTTTATATAGTCGGGAGGGAGGAGGGGCGAGACGTGGCCGGTGACACGACTCTCACACGCGGCCCATTCCCATTCGGGAAGAAGAAGCCAGTCGCTGGAGAATTCACATGTCTCCTCTGCCCTCTACGCGGAAAATCATGGTTTTTCCTGCGAGGTTTCCGTTTCTTTGTGTGGAAGATTGCATGCATGATGGAGTACAGCTGCTGGCGCGGAGCATCTGAGGTGTCCCAGTTCGATGTACGCATCTCTTTCTTACAAGGAAGTTAATTGTGTAAACTATGCTGCTACGCCCTGGATTGTTGCTTGTGTGTTTCCTGTTGCCGGCCGAGCAGTCTTGGTCTCTGAACATTATCCCTCTCCTGGCTCACGACGTCCATGCTTTTTTTTGGGTGCTGCTCAAGCATTTCATTTTTCGTGTTCCACAATTTCCACCGAAAACTGGCGCAATCATTATCTACTGCCTCCGATTCATATTGTTTGTCTTAAATTTTTCCAGAAATGGATATATCTACACATGTTTTAGTGGTTATATTTAGATAAATTCAAGACAAGTAATATGGACCGGAGGGAGTATAAATATTTGCACCCTCACCCCGACCCCCTAAAAAAAGAGAATGTTCATGTTTATATATTTCTTAAACTGGATCATTTATATACGTTATTTCATGAGGGTTCAAAGATTTTCTATTCGCATGTCTCACTCCAAGAACTGCCAATTTTGCCAAGATCACAAAATAACCAGAAAATATTTAATATTTCAACAAATTCATAGAGGAAAAAGAACATCAAGAAACAACGAAAAGTCTAGTGGAACAGGTGACTGGAAAGAACGGCCAAAACGACAAAATGAAAACCTTATCTCTTTTATGAAAAAGAAATCTCTCAAAAAAGTTGTGAAAGCAACTGTGACATTTTCGTAAATACCATGAACAATTCAATAAAAGATTACCAAAGAAGAAAATCATGTGGTGAAACCTACAAGGGATTCTCACGTGCTACAAAACGGTGTTTTTTCCTAAAAAAGATGTAGTCATTTTACCACTCCGAAATCAAAATATTGCTACGTTTTTTCTTCTTCTATAAATGAGTTGCACCCATGTATTAATCAAACATCAACATTATAAGAAATATCCAAAAGGAAATGGAAATACAATTCACTCCTCAGGTAATCCTTCATCCCGTACATGCCAAGGATGCGCTGATGTTTGCTGCCGCTCGAGTTTTGCACCATCACTGGAACAATAAACGTGTATCCACGCAGGCGGACGGTAAATCACCGTTCTCTGGAGTTTTGCGCCATCAATGGAACAGTAAACGTGTATCCACGAAGGCGGCCGGTGAATCAGTGATCTCTGCTGAGAAGTCTTGGCTACGTGGATCCTGAAGGATCCACTACCCAAAGAAGATGACGATGTTTAGATGATCACACCTATATGTCTGCCCCGAGTCGATGAAATGCCAAAATCGATGCCACTGGAGCCAAAGCACCATTACCCAAACGAAGACACCCCCTCCCTCCTTTGCACGCATCAATGTGTTGGCCACTAAGGGAAAGGAAAACATGTTCACCCGATCTCGTCGCTAGATCAATGGTGCATGCACCACTGAAGCCGGAGGAGAACTTATTGCGCACAACCACCACCACTGCTAGAAGCGACAGGGATTAGTGACATGTATGTTCATGCGATCTCACAGGTTCCAGCATCTCATGTGTCATCAGAGCAGTAGAAGAAGTCGAAAGAGTCATTATTAAGCGTCGCCATCACCATCGCAGAAAGCGGCGCACAACCAAGACCCACACCAAAAGACAGGAAATAAGGGACAAGCACCTTCGTCTCTCGGGTGTAGGTGCACCATATATGGGAAAATAGTAACTCCAAAAAGATCAAAATTTATTAAACTTTTTGAGATACAAATGTGACCATCTGCTAGTACTCCCTCTGTTTCTTTTTACTCCGCATATAAGATTTGGTCAAAGTCAAACTACAAAAAGTTTGACCAAATTTATATTAAATAATATGAACATCTATAATATTAAAACTATATAGTATGAAAATACATTTCGTGGTGCATCTGATAATGTTGATTTCATATTGTCAATGTTTATATTTTTTAATATAAAGTTAGTCAAACTTTACAAAGCTTGACTTTGACCAAACCTTATATGCAAACTAAAAAGAAACGGAGGGAGTATTTGCATTAAAAAATCGCTAACGAATGACTTTCGTGGTATTCTAGGTGAGAAAAACAAAATCAACACTACATACAAGCTACTATTCACATTTTCTGTCCTCAAAATTTTATGTTCTTGCCTTGTAGTCGACGGGAGTTTTTTCTTGGCAAAACTTTTACTATGAGTACAATCGAAGGTCAATTTTATGTCCCATTTCTTTACTTTTCTTTATTTACTATTTTTCCATATAGGATGTAAGGGCATCTCCGACTCTGACCCCATAAATCAGACACTGTATCCATTTATGGACCGTTGGAGACCAGTCCACGAACGATAGTATGAGAGGGAGCCATTAAACGCTTATTCACTAATAATCCTCATTTGTCCGGCTGGGAGGAGAGCGAGAGGGGGGTCACCCATGTGATTTCTTTTGGTTGGACACATGCGGTTGGGAGGAGAGAGAGGAGAGAGAAAGAGAGGATGATCACGTGGTTGCTTTTCGTTGATGATGTTCAGACGCTCCCAAACTAGCCACAAATTCGCTTCCAATATACCAGATTTCGGACTGGTCCGTAGACACTTTAAGGACTCGGTTGGGTGGCAAAAGTGATCCGGACATACACGGGAGGTTTGAAAGTCCATCGGAGATGCCCTAACTACACTTGAGAGACAAAATTGATATTTCCACAAAATAAAAGAAAAAAAACTAATACTCCACGGGTGGATCGGTGCTTAGAACAAGTATAATAGAATGATGTAGACGGACTATAAAAGATGTCACATCAGATTTTTGGCTAGTTGAAGGGAAAAAAATAGGGGTGAGAGAAAAGAAGCAAACTGAAGAATGACAGAGTGGTTGTAACACATACTCTAACACACTTTATGAGACAAAAAGATAAACCACCACTGACTGTTACTCGTATATTTATGAGCTATTAGGTTGGCTACATGATCACTTCATATAGTCGGCTGTTGGTTATTGACCATATTGTTACCCGCGCTCTCATACCAACGGAGCCGGCAGAAGAAGAGGAAGGTGACGATGAACCTAACCGGTGGAGAAGGTGTGGCGGCAGGAGAAACCTAATCGGTAGGCGGCGGCTGCGCAGGCTACGCTTTAACCGGCTGTCCTGTCCATCAGACCAGTAATTTGTATGTACTCCGATCGGGGACATTGTTTGGTTGCGCAACTGACTACGAGATGAATGTCCAGATTCCATGGATGAACAACGGATTCTTATGTTGGAAGGCACACAAGCAAACAGTATTGCATTTCCGAGGCTCATAGCTAGGCGCCGGTGTTGACTGATTGAATGCTATTGTGTTTTTATCTGCGCATGTACGTAGTCCGTAGAGGCTGTGCACGACCGACCAATCCGATTTGTGACATATAAAAGGCATGCGGTTTTTATACTACATATTTTTGACGGACGGGGCATCATTAGAAAAATGTATTACTCCCCACAATACAAAAGTGTTTCTGACACTATAGCGTTAGACGGAAGGAGTACATAATAATAACGATGCAAGAGGTACAACCCAAGTGCTGTCGCCTTGTTAGTGGTTGGGTTAAATTAAATACTGATGGTTCATTTGCTGCGGATGGTACTGCTGGTGCGGGTATGGTTCTAAGAGATGTCAAGGGCAAGATCATTTTCTCATCCTATAGGGTGCCATTTTCATGTTGTGAGGCTCTCGAAGCTGAATTGTGTGCGCGTGTGGAAGGTCACTCTTTTGCCCCACAAAAAAGCGACTTACCTATCATAATTAAGATGGATTCTATAGTTGCTGTCAAGTTGATCCAAGGCCGGGAAGAGGATAGATCAATCTACACTTCTCTCATTAAGAAAATTAGGCATCTCTTGTCTTTTCGTGATTCTTGTATTACTCATGTTAATCATATTTAGAATAATGTTAGTGATAGTTTAGCTAAGTTTGCTAGAGGTGATGGCAGAACTATGACTTGGTTAGGGTTTGGCCTAGAAGTTGCTTTGTCTTTAGCTTTTGATGATTGTAAGGATCTTGTGATTGATTGAGTAATACAAGTTTTCACCTGAACAAAAAAACATGTACTTTCTAATTATCGTACTTGATCGATAATTAAGGAGAATGGGGATGGCAGTGGCGGCGGCCGCTTCCTTGAGCCGCGTAGAGTCAATGCAAGAAATGTACGAGACGGTTTCACTACTTGATTGATCAATCAATTACCGGAGTGCCTAGATTAATCAGGCGACGAATAGGATGGTGACGGCGGACGGTACGTGCATGTGCAGAGAGGACAAGCAACGGGGTAACACGTCGGCTTGGCGTGGCAGCTAATAATTGCACTCCGCCGGACTTTCTTCTAGCCAGGCGGCCATGATTGTGTGCTGATTGATTGTCACTGCATGATTGATTTGTGTATCTTAGTACGGTCTCAGTCTGTCTTTTTTTTCACTTGTTCGAGTCTGCTGGATTCGCACTATCTGGGGCACGTGTGGCTGTGATCGCCCCGTGATTGCGCCGGAAATACCACTCTGCTTTCTGCCTTTCTGACCACACAACCGATGCGGCCATCATGCATGTGAGCCTTTGCCCTTTGGGTTGTGACCCTTCCACGGGCGCAACAGGTAACACCTGTGCCGTGATTGATCCACTGCATCTCAGGATCAATCAGGTCAAGTGCATAGGAGGAGTACTAGCTAACTTTGCCGCTAGCTAGCGTGTCAAGCTGATGAGGTGCAGCACGGCTAAGTATACGGGAGAAGATACGCGACACGGCTCTCTCTGGAAGTTGCGTGGCTGGGGCTGGTCCGTGTCGGATCGGCGGAAACGTCCGACCGATCGAGTCGGGCCATTCCGGCTTGCTGTAGATTCGCATCGTCCTTTTGCTAGCCCCTTGTCTGGTGACGGTTCAAGTTGCTGTTTTTCCTTTTGATCAAAGGGTTCAAGTTGCTGTTTTGGTGACAGATCAAGTTGAGCAAGAGGACGCATGGATCGGACGGTCGAGCATGAGCATGTGACCGCGCAGGTCGATGATGCGATGGACCTCGTCGGTGGAAGGAGTATGCGGAGGCAAAATTTCGTGTTTTGACCCTTTTTCTAAAAATTAATGAAGATCCAACCTTGTAAATATTTCAGGATCTGATCATTTTTACTACCGTCGGGGTCCATGACGGTAGGGTGTAACAGCCTACCGTCAGGGACATTGGCGGTAGCAAACACCCTTATCTCCAAACAGGCTGGTGATAGCCTTTACAACCCTATCGTCAAGGTGCCCGGCGGTAGGTGCGAGCATGCACTGTGTTTCATATTTAGAAAAAAAAAATTAGTAGGGCGTGCAGCCCTACTGCAAGAGACTTTGCCGGTAGGCTATTATACCCTACTGCCATGGACCTTAGCGGTGAGAAAATGTTTAGATCTCAAAACTTTTGCAAGGCATGGTCAGATCTCGATCAATTTTTGAAAAAGGATCAAAACATGAAATTTAGCCACACACGGATGGATACTAGGGTAGCAATAACACTGGGATTTGATTTGAACACCGCAGGGCTGTGTTCGGCACGTGAATCCATCCTTTTCTGGAGCATGTATGAACTTCGAACATTTTGTTTCTTAGAATCCAAATCTCCACACTTTGTCTGACAATCTTTAAAAGCAAGCGCACTGCAATTTCATCAAAATAAAATGACTGTGCAAATATCCATGTTCTATATCGCGCAAACAATGGTTTATACTAATGGTGGAAATATAACTTGAAATCGTAGTGTAAACTAGTACTCCCTCCGTCCGAAAATACTTGTCGGAGGAATTGATGTATCTAGACATATTTTAGTTTTAGATGCATCTATTTATATCAATTTCCGCGACAAGTATTTCAGGACGGAGGGAGTAGCTCGGTAATCGGCTCAAACTCGAGCCATAATGAGTCGAGTTAAAAGTTTTAAGTCATGAAGTTTCCGCGTTAGACGAGCCAGACAACCCGTTAGAGATGTGGTCTTTGACATGTTCAAGCTTCCTTTGGTGCCATTGCCAGCGCGGTGCTTCAGGAAGGTGAGCAGTGGAGGCTTGCTTCTGCGAGGGGATAGATTCACTAGGTTTAGTTCACGACAACACATGGTAGACGGAATAGATCTAGATTGTACTGGCATGGCAAGTGCCGAATGTTGCGTTACATGTCTCTTGACGACGTTGGCTCTCTTGCCTTTCTCCTATGAAATCGATACGCCTTTCCACGGCGTATATTCCAAAAGACGACATCGAATTAGTTGTTAAGCTCAGACTCGTTTCATTCTATTTTAAGTTCATATATATATATATATATATATATATATATATATATATATATATATATATATATATATATATATCTTGTTAAGAGTGACTTTTTTTTTGAGAAAAGAGGTTATTTTCCCTGATCTGCGCACCAGTTGATGCACACCCTAGTTAATTTATGACTGAGATGTTTTTGTATTTTCGGTGAATGTTTATAGGAGTAGTAAATCTGATCTTTTGTAAAAATAGATTTAATTCATGACACCTATGAGTAGTAAATCTGATCATTTTCACAACAAAAATAAGATTTAATTCATACACGTCATGTTACTAGTAAATGGCACGTGCTATGCACGTGTTGTGAAATGTTATATCTTGGAGACAACTGCTGGACATAAGAATATTTTTGTTTGGTATTCATTAACTCATTTGCTTCAAGTAAGATCATAAACATGGAGACTCATGCAACTCACTACTTTAATAATTAATTATCAACAGTAAAAACATAAAAAAATGTACTGATGCATCATTCTTTTTTTCTTTTTTTTTGCAAATAGATGCATCATCTCTACTCCTAATGGGCGACTTGGTGAATAGTCTGTGCGGTTTATTTTCACTGGGTTTTTTCGTCATCCTCCCACCTCCGTTTTATTTTCGTCATCCTCCTACCACTTTCGTCTGGGTTTTTTCGTCCCCCCTCCCACCACCCCATCGGTTTATTTTTTTTTTCACTATTTCCTTCTAAACAAACACTTTCCTACCGTACAAAAAGACACAGATCTAACTTTACTAAATTACCCAAATCAAACGATCCATCTCATCAATGCAATTTGCTTTAGGAAACATATAATGGATGTGAAGGAAACAAATAACAGACTACCCAAATCAACCGATCCATCCCATCAATGCAATTTGATTTAGGAAACATATAATAAATTTTAAGGAAACAAATAACAGACTTTAAAGAAAAATCCAATTAACTATTCTCTACTCTTAAAGGCCCCTCGATTGATTTTTGTTCCTCGCTTCCTTTCCCAGCACTGATACAATGGAAGGAATTATAATCCACTTATTTGTTTTACTATATATCCGTGCAGTCAGCACAACAGAAACCGGTGAAAAAACACTCACCTCGCACGTCCCCCTGCCTGCAATCCCGAAACGTCGCTGTTCTCCCCTTCTACCCCACCTCCCCTCCTTCCCATCGGCTCTCTTCATGCCCGACGTGGATGGCGCCGCCTGCCTAGGATGGGGCCCTGATCTTGTTCCGTTGGTGTCTCGCTACCTTCTCCACGACCCTGGCATAGGCGCACAGCAGGCCACCTAAGGTGAACAGGAACGTGATTTGGATGACGGCCACTAGCGGGTGGTCCTCTTTTTCGAGAGGCAGACCGGCGCCAGTGGCAACCGAGGGATTCACCAAGGTACGTGATGTCCATGCCTGCTTGCCTCCTCGTCTCATCTGGCAGAGCTTATATGTGGACCGAAACAAAATGATTGGTTTCACGTCCCTTCTTCTATGTCCTTTGTTTCGAGGTCGTGCCGTTGTGCGCTGCCATGAGCAGAGAGCATCGGCGGCGTCCAGCAGATTGGTCTTCCTTTTGAAGAAGACAACAGGGGCCCTCAGCGCCATGCCTTCGATTTCTTTTGCTTCAGATCCTATTTTTGTGCACTTTCTTTTTTTTTTTATCTTTGTGCTTAATCCGATCCTAGATAGTGAAAAAATATTTATGGGAAAAAATGTGTGTGTTCATGACATATATGAGTGTCTGCCTAACTTCTTCCTTTAATTGTTGTTCCAGGTGAGAGCTGAGACTCACGTCCTCGTATTTCCCTAGGTGATGGTCGTCAGCCACCGCTCGATAGTTATACTACTCCACCAATTAGGTAAGAGTAACCTGATGTATTTTCCATCTATTATCTCTAGCTAGATACTTTCTCATGGTCGTTTATGTTCTAGAATTGTCTCGGTTTCCCTGTTCGACGTTCCAACTTGTAGAATACATGTTTTTGAAGAGGTAATTGTGTGTTATACTAATTCATGTACTATCAGAAGTAATGTTGTTTTTCTCTGAAATTGGTCTTTATGTAAATTTTTACTATAATTGTTATGTATTGTGGAAGACTTTAGGAGAAAATTCCACCGAATGACATACATTAAATTTGAAATTTCTAGAGTATTTTTAAATGAATATAGTTGACGAGCGGCACAATTTAGATATGAGGTATGTGGCGCATGTTAGTTCTTCGATCTATAAAGGAATTTGTGTACTTAGACTGATGTTTTCATGAGCTTCCTGCAAAAAGCTAGCCTTACAAGCTTGTGCACATTTCCTTAACCCAACAGTTTACTTGCGTACTGCTCCATAATCTTGTTCTTGTGCTCGATGGGACAAGGAAAGCAACCGCTTGTTCCTATGCAGACTTCTTTGGTGTACATGATGAGTTTTGGATAGAGGGTTCCAACATTATCAGTTCCTTATTCTTCTGCTACAGGGCACCACCAAATGGGTGCAAGCATTAATCAATATTCTTCTGCTACAGATATGGGTCAGATTTCCTTGTTATTGCCTGGAAATATTCTCGGTATAAGATCGTTTTGACTTGTGCTAAATGGGTTATAAATTATTTAACAAGGAGTTGGCCTTGCAGATACAAACTACTAATTTTTTGGCGTACTCTTCATATGAAGTGTCCATATATAATGGCATGTACCAAGTAGGAATCCTCTCTCGGATATATTTCTCTTCCTTATGTACTCCCTCTGTAAAGAAATATAAGAGCATTTAGATAACTACTTTAGTGGTCTAAACGCTCTTATATTTCTTTACCGAGGGAGTACCTATTTCTGACAGACATACATGCTCTATTTTTTAAGGAGAAGATTGTACTTGCAGGATCCAAAACCTAATGATTTTTGTCGAGGGACAGTCACGTGAGTGATTGCACTAAAGATACAGAGAAAAACTGACATTTCTTCTTAGATATTGTATTGAAGTTCTATACTAAATACTATAGGGTATACTGAAGGTCAATGTTGCACTTAGGCCGGTTGGGTTCTGAATATACAAGAAAAGGAGGAAAAATTACCAAGGATTACAGATCTTGGTTCAAGAAAAAGTGCTGACAATATGTTTTGGCGCATAATTAGCTCTGACAGGAAAAATATTCTATCAGAATTGCATGATTCTTCAATCACCTCATTAGTATATGCCAAAGCCTTGAGGTTACCACTATGAATGAAGCAAAATTGTGAAGATGACTGGGAGAATGATTAGCTTAGCTTTGTTAGCTTGTACGTGCTGGTTTCTCTCAGCCAAATGCGCCAGCTGACAAATAAATTGCATTGCAAAATAAGTCGGACAAGTACTCAGGCATATAAGGTATGCACCAACAGGCTTTAGGTGAAAGGCCGGAGAAGATCTGGTCTGTGTTGGCCGCACCGAAGTGTGGGAAAAGCTGCATGTAAGGTGGTGGAGAAGGATGTCAACGATGTGGACATTGTCCCTCCGGTGACGCTGGAAGCCGTCCAAGGGTGGAGGAGGTGCGCCTGTGTGACTCAGGCCAGCAGTGGGTGCTTGCTTCCTCATGGTTTGTTTATTCGTTTTTTATGCAATACATATGCAGCTTTGTGCTTGTTCAATACTATTGTCTAAAAATACAGAAATTTTTGGTGTCCAGTAATGTGTTGCAATTTTGTTATCTTTCATATTTTAGCATTATTCGAAACTTAATGCTAACTTCAGAACTGAAAGATCATAATTTGAGTGTATCTAAGTTGCATGTTGTTGAACTAATGTTCCTTTTTATTGAGAGCTTTTGACATTGGTCATGGGCTTACATAGTTCAACATTTTAACTGCATTGGAAAAAGTGAGCATGTTTTCCTTCGCCAAAATAAGGAAAAGCCAATCTGGAAGCCGTGTTGGGTACTTGGCAAAGGCAATGCAAATTTAGTGACATGAACATTCTCAAGATTGTTTCTTCTTCTTGGTTACAAGGATTCCTCTTTTTACAACTCAAATAAAAATGTACTTTTCTTTGTATGGGTAACGACCTGTGTTACTTAATATTTGGCCTTAGTCATTTTCACAAAAAAAACAATACTTTAATAAAGTTTCTGGACAAATCCAACTAATATCCTTAGACTGACTTCAAATGTTGTGCTTCGGTAGATTGATAATATGAGCACCCAGGAGGAAGTAAATAGGTTTGCACTCGAGATTTTCGCTCTGTAGCTCAGTTCAAAGCGGATGGAATGGTTGCATGCTAAGGGAAGTCGTTTTTTGTCCATCCACAATTTATTAAGCATATTAAAAAATACTTAGATAATAGGCGTGAGTTCTCTATTCATACGATGATTCATTTATTAAGGTTTGGTTAATTTTAAATATTTTTAGTGTTATTAGAATATCTTTTCTATGCATGGGAATTCTTGTTTTTGATGGTGATAAAGGCAGGAAAAGGAATCATGATGGAGATTTAGTGGACGTTAAGAAGAGGCAACACATTGTGTGTAGTGGAGATAATTTGAGAGGTATGAAGAATGAGAACATGGGAGGACAAATACAATGCCTTGTTTTGTTCAGGGTTGCGCATCTGAGAATGCACATTTACTTGGAGCCCGAGACAATTTGAGATGTAAGAAGACTGAGAATTTGGGAGGACAAATACAATGCCTTGCAAGGTTGTGCATTTGAGAAGGAGGCACTTGGAATGGGGAGAAAAAAATGAAGGGATGTGGTGGCTGCAAGAGAGAAGCGAGAAGGTGTCGACATTGTTTGGGCCCGAATCTTACATTGCATGAGGCTCTGCACTTGTGGTTGTAGAACCGGCTCACGCTTCCTCCACCCCACCCCCCTTGTTGGTGGTGTCGAATCGGCACGAACACAGGGGGAGGGGGTCAGGGCGGAGAGCGGGGTGGTTGCTGGGGGACTCCTTGGCGGTTTGTGGGGAAGTGCGGTTTGAAGGAGAGAGGTTGCGATGGCGAAGGTGAGAAGGACTTGAGAAATGTCCTGGCACTCTGGTAAACTGAGTGGGAAGGGAAGGGTCCGGTAGGAACGGGGAAGGGTGCGTCTTAGGGTTGGTTTTAGGTGTTGGGCCCATGTGTTGGACATAACATGGCGGGTAGTCTAAACAACCATTTTTCTTCCACACATATGGTCTGTATTCGGTGGAGTTCGTATCAGACGGTTGAATTTCGGGGAGCCCACTAGGTGCCCATACATGCCCGGGCATATGAGGAAAAATGAGCTTCAACTTACAAACGACCTTAATCATTTTTATTTATTTATATGCATTGCAGGCCGTAGCAACGCACGAGCGTCCTGCTAGTTCGTTTATAGACTGAGTATGTAGAGAGTATTAAGTCTCTTATTTATTTTTATACATTAGATGATTATTTGAACAACGACTACATATGTTAGATCGTTTCAAACATACAAAACTTTTAATAAAAAGAAATGGAAAACCATGCCATAACATTTATAGAAATGGATTTATTAAGTGAAGGTAAAAGATATTAAGTCTCAACATTTATCACATTCATACTTTTGTTTTAATTGCAATTCTCTAATTTGATACGCGCCTTTCTGGATGCTGGACTGCTGCATGTGGCTAATACTACTACCACTAACGTGAGCATGCCAGATTTTTTAATCTATATCTCTCCTGTTTGCTTCCTATAGAAGTTGCTATACTACACGTGAGCATGCCAGAACTTTCTGGACAGAGAAAAACCATCCGTACATAGAGGCCTGTTCAGAGAGGGGGCATGCTGCAGCACAGTGGCGTGGCTGCCGCGAATCCCTACACTATGGGCCGTTCGATTAGTCTATCCAACGGTCTAAGTTGCAGCCATGTTGTCCTCTAGCCAAAGACAACTAATGTGGGCCGTCAGATAAGAAAGATCCTACGGCTCATATGGGGTGATATTCATACACTATATAGGAGTATAGATATAGATTTACTAGTGTCAAGTTGCATAAAGTTGGCTCGACTCGTTTAACTTGTTGATCATCTCGTTGTCCCCGGACGTTCTCTAACACAAGTGCGCGCGGTTCGGCAGATGCAGAGAGGCCAAGCGACGTGTCCTTGTTGATTGTCCTGGAGGCCAGGTGTGCGGTGTGCCATGCCATGGCCGTCAATCATGATTTGGTCTCATCTAAGCAAACGAGTCGCCGTCGAAATATCAACCCCAACATGTTGCTTTTGTCTGCATCGCATGTACGAATTGCATCGTGTCGGGCGGCTACCTCTCTTTTTGCTGATTTTTTACCAGACCAAGAACGTGCAGGTCGTCCCGGAAAAGAGAGGAGGATGCTTCGAGAAACCCCGAAGATGTGGTGACCTGCGCATCCTTCCCGGGCCGTCGTCCTCTCCTCTCCTCTAGCATGTTCGTGCTGGAAGCCTGCAAGTACGGAGAGCGATGCAACAGTATGTCCTTTACTAGGTGGAGTCATTCAGGTTGATGTCATCGGCAGTGAAAAGTCACCTCACGTCGCCTCCCCCCACCGCATGCATCTTGTTTGTTCTTTGTTTTCTTTGATAATAACAAAAGGACTTGGCTCATTTGGTTGACCAATTGTGGATTTTCTTTCACAATATCACACTATCACTATGTGCGGTTAGGAAGGGAACTACCGCGTCACCCCACTCTGGGTTTTCCATTACCTCATAACATTATTACCAAGCATAAAAATGACCACTTTCACCGCTAGGCATCAGACTACTGATAGTTTGCAACTATCAGACCGGTCGATGACCGTCGGATCAGAAGAAACGAGTACGTTCGATTGGTAATCATGTCCGATCGCTAATTTGTTGCTGCTCAATAACTATTCTGCACATCTTGAAATGCGCTGAAATTTTACGGAGATTTATTTTGGAATAAATAAAAAATATTGGAGAAAAAAGTACCAGAGGGGGCCACCCTGCCCAGAAGGCACCAGGGCGCCCCCTCCCCAAGGCGCACCCTGGTGGCTTGTGGGGCCCCTAGCCAGCCTCTGATGCCCATCTTCTGGTATATAAGCCATTTTTTGACCTACAAAAAAAATAAGGAGAGAAATTTCGAGACGGAACTCTATCGTCTCGAGGCGGAACTTGGGCAGAAGCACTTTTGCTCTCCGGCGGAGCGATTCCGCCGGGGATACTTCCCTCCGGGAGGGGAAAATAGAAGCCATCATCATCACCAACAGCCCTCTCATCATGGGAGGATCAATCTTCATCAACATCTTCACCAGCACCATCTCATCTCAAACCCTAGTTCATCTCTTGTGTTCAATCTTTGTACCAAATCCTCATATTGGTACCTGTGGGTGGCTAGTAGTGTTGATTACATCTTGTAGTTGATACTAGTTGGTTTTATTTTGTGGAAGATTATATGTTCAGATCCATTGTGCTATTTAATACCCCTCTGATCTTGAACATGAATATGATTTGTGGGTAGTTGCTTTTGTTCTTGAGGACATGGGGGAAGTCTTGTCATAAGTAATCATGTGAATTTGGTATTCGTTCGATATTTTGATGATGTGTATGTTGTGATTCCCTTAGTGGTGTTATGTGAACATCAACTACATGACACTTCACCATCTTTGGGCCAAAGGAAATGCATTGTGGAGTAGTAATTAGATAATGGGTTGCTAGAGTGACAGGAGTTTAAACCCTAGTTTATGCGATATTCTGTAAGGGGCTGATTTGCATTCATGTGTTTAATGATATGGTTAGATTAATCTTAATTCTTCTTTCATAGTTACGGATGCTTGCGGGAGGGGTTAACCATAAGCGGAAAGCTTGTTCAAGTAAGAAAAGCGCCCAAGCACCGGTCCACTCACATATCAAATTATCAAAGTAGCAAACGGGAATCAAACAAACATGTTGAGAGTGACTATATGCAATCCCCGTGTGTCCTCAAGAATGTTTTGCTTATTATAAGAGATCATTTCGGCCTGTCCTTTGCAACAAAAAGGATTGAGATACCTTGCTGCACCTTAGTTACTATTGCTACTTGTCACTTGTTACAAACTATCTTGCTATCAAACTATCTATTACCGACAATTTCAGTGCCTGCAGAAAATACCTTGTTGAAAACCGCTTGTCATTTCCTTCTGCTCGTCGTTGGGTTCGACACTCTTGCTTATCAAAATGACTACGATTGATCCCATATACTTGTGGGTCATCAACCATAATTATGGCATGTCTTCCATTTGTAGTCGCGTGCTACTATTACTCTAGGGTGCCATGGCATGGCCATGGTCACTACTTCAAATCGGATGCCATTGCTGTGGTGACCATCTGGGTTGGATGCCAATGGCGTGGTCACCGTCTGAAATTGGATACCAGTCCCGTGCTGACCGCATGAGTTACATGCCATTGGCGTGGTCACAGCCTGAAATCGGATCCCAGTGTCGTGGTGACCACCTGAATTGCATGTAAAAAGGGCATGGCCACCGCCTGAATTGGATGCTAGTGCCGTGGTGACCACCTGAATTGCATGCAAAATGGGGTTCTCACTTCAAGAACTGGATGGAATGATAGTACAACAATTAAGTGGATTCCATGGAGAACTACATAAAACATATACTAGATAGTAAGTAATGTCATTACAATTTTAGCAAAAGTATTTACATAAATAACAAGCATAACCTTGTATTGAATTGGGAGAAATGCTACTTTATGGTAAATGAAGGCATTGTCTTGTGGCATAAAATTTCCGAACGAGGTATTGAAGTAGACAAAGCTAAAGTTGATGCAATTGAGAAAATGCCATGTCCTAAAGATATTAAAGGTATAAGAAGTTTCTTTGGCCATGCTGGTTTCTATAGGAGGTTTATTAAAGACTTCTCTAAAATTTCTAGGCCTCTTACTAATCCATTCCAAAAAGATTTCTCTTTTGTTTTTTATGATGATTGTGTAGAAGCCTTTGAAACACTTAGGAAAGTCTTGACCTCTGCACCTATTGTTCAACCACCTGATTGGAACTTGCCTTTTGAAATTATGTGTGATGCTAGTGACTATGTTGTTCGTGTTGTTCTAGGACTATGAGCAACTAGCTGTCATAAAGGCTTCTCACAATACTCCTTGGTATGCAGATTATGCTAATTATATTATTGCTAAATACATACCACCTAGTTTCACATATCGATAAAAGGAAAAGTTCTTCTATGATTCAAGACTTTAATTCTGGGATGACTCACATCTTTATAAATAAGGGGTAGATGGTATTATTAGACGTTGTATACCTGGGCATGAACAAGAATAAATCATACGGAAGTGTCATTCTGAAGCTTATGAAGGACACCATGTGGGAGACAGAACTGCACACAAAGTATTACAATCTGGTTTTATTGGCCTACTCTTTTCAAGGATGCTCGTAAGTTTGTCTTATCTTGTGATAAATGTCAAAGAGTTGGTAATATTGGTAGACGTCAGAAAATGCCCACGAACAATTCACTCATTATTGAACCATTTGATGTTTGGGGATTTGATTATATGGGACATTTTCCTTTGAAAGTGCAACTATCCCTGGGTGGTTTTGGTAATTCCTAACAACATATAGCTCATTGAGCTAACATTATTCCAAGAACAATATTTCAGGAAAAGCTCAAGGAATGGCATGGCATGGATGAGGAAAGTGGATCCCTCGAAATTCTAAGGACAAAAAGTTTGGCTCAAGCTTGAAGCTCAAGACTCTACATTTTATATTTTAGTGATCCAAGATCACATTGAGTCTATAGGAAAAGCCAATACTATCAAGGAGGGATGAGGTGTTGCTTAATGGCTTGCTTGCTCAAAGTGCTTAGTGATATGCTCCAAAACCCTCAACTACCTTCCCACATCCACATATGACCTAAACCAAAAGTAAAACTCGGCCCCACCGATTCTTTCTATCCGGTGCCACCGAGTTTCAAATGTCATAGCCACTGCCACAAACCCTAGGCAAATCGGTCTCACCGATAGGGATCTCGGTCTCACCGAGATGGGATTGCAATCTCTCTGTTTCCCTTCATAACGTTTCGGTCTTACCGAGATGAGCGATCGGTCCCACCGAGATTGCAATGTAAACTCTCTGTTTCCCTTTTGTAACATTTTGGTCTCACCGAGATGAGCGAATCGGTCCCACCGAGTTTACCTGACCAACTCTCTGGTTAGCTTATTACCAAAATTGGTCCCACCGAGTTTGTGTAATCGGTCACACCGAGATTACGTTATGCCCAAACCTTAACCATATCGGTCCTACCGAGTTGCATCTCAGTCCCACCGAAAATCCTAACGGTCACTAGGTTTGCTGAATCATTCCGACCGAGTTTAACTATTCGGTCCCACCGAGTTTGGCTAATTGTGTGTAACGGTTAGATTTTTTGTGGAGGCTATATATACCCCTCCACCCACTCTTCATTCGTGGAGAGAGCCATCAGAACATACCTAAACTTCCAATATACATTTTCTGAGAGAGAACCACCTACACTTGTGTTGAGCTCAAGATATTCCATTCCAACCATATGAATCTTGATCTCTAGCCTTCCCCAAGTTGCTTTCCACTCAAATCTTCTTTCCACCAAATCCAAATCCTGTGAGAGAGAGTTGAGTGTTGGGGAGACTATCATTTGAAGCACAAGAGCAAGGAGTTCATCATCAACACACCATTTGTTACTTCTTGGAGAGTGGTGTCTCCTAGATTGGCTAGGTGTCACTTGGGAGCCTCCGACAAGATTGTGGAGTTGAACCAAGGAGTTTGTAAGGGCAAGGAGATCGCCTACTTCGTGAAGATCTACCGCTAGTGAGGCAAGTCCTTCGTGGGCGACGGCCGTGATGGAATAGACAAGGTTGCTTCTTCGTGGACCCTTCATGGGTGGAGCCCTCCGTGGACTCGCGCAACCGTTACCCTCCGTGGGTTGAAGTCTCCATCAACGTGGATGTACGATAGCACCACCTATCGGAACCACGACAAAAACATCCGTGTCTCTAATTGCGTTTGAATCCTCCAAACCCTTTCCTTTACATTCTTGCAAGTTGCATGCTTTACTTTCCGCTGCTCATATACTCTTTTGCATGCTTGCTTGAATTATGTGGGGATTGCTTGACTTGTGCTAAGATAGCTAAAATCTGCCAAGAACTAAAATTGGGAAAAGGCTAGATTTTTATTTGGTCAAGTAGTCTAATCACCCCCCTCTAGACATACTTTCGATCCTACAAGTGGTATCAGAGTTTTGGTCTCCATTTGCTTTGATTTCCATAGCTTTTGGTGGTCATAGCCTTGGTTTCACAACCTAGGAGATTATGGCGTCTAGCGAGGGAAATTACCACCATAGAGGTCCTTACTTTGATGGTACTAATTTTGCTAGTTGGAAGCATAAGATGAAAATGCATATTCTTGGACATAACCCCGCCGTTTGGGCTATTGTGTGTATTGGCTTGCAAGGTAAATTCTTTGATGAGAAAGAACCGAACCGTGAAGCTACCGCGGAAGAGTTGAAGATGTTGCAATACAACGCTCAAGCTTGTGATATCCTCTTGAACGGGTTGTGCCCCGAAGAATTCAACAAAATCAGCCGTCTTGAGAATGCAAAGGAAATTTGGGATACTTTGATTGATATGCACGAAGGTACCGACTCCGTCAAGGAATCCAAATTAGATGTGCTTCAAAGTCAACTTGACAAGTTCAAAATGAAGGATGGTGAAGGTCTAGCTGAAATGTACTCTAGGCTTGCTCTTATCACAAATGAGATTGCCGGCTTAGGGAGTGAAGATATGACCGATAGATTCATCATCAAGAAGATCCTAAGAGCCTTGGATGGAAAATATGATACCGTGTGCACATTGATCCAAATGATGCCAAATTACAAAGATCTCAAGCCAACGGAAATCATCGGAAGAATTGTTGCTCATGAGATGTCACTCAAGGATAAAGAGGAACTTCACAACAAATCAAGTGGTGTTTACAAAGCCTCATGTGAAGCCCCCATATCATCGAGTGAGAAACAAACCTTCAATGAAGAATTGAGCTTAATGGTGAAGAACTTCAACAAGTTCTATAAGAGTAGAAGCAAAGAGAGAAGCTCCAAGTCAAGGTCCTACAATGACAAAAGATCTTCTAGTCGAGTGCGAAACTGCTACAATTGAGGAAGGCCCGGACACTATTCCAATGAGTGTACGACCCCCTACAAGAGAAGAGAAGATTCTCCCAAGAGAAGAAGTAGAAGAGAAGAATCACCATCTAGAGAAAGAAGGAGTAGAGATGATCGTTATGAACGAAGACCCTCACGGAGAAGCAAGGATTCGGAAAGAAAGGACAAGTCATCAAGGAGCTACACAAAATGAAGACATCAAGCTCATGTTGGTGAATGTGTATCCGGCTCCGACTCCGACAACCACTCCGAGAGAAGCTATCACTCTGACTTCGAATATACTCAAGATGAAGGTGTTGCCGGTCTAGCACTTGTGACAACCAACTCCTACGACATATTTGACTCATCAAATGAAGGAGTTGGAACATGCTTCATGGCTAAAGGCCCAAAGGTATTGTCGGTGTCAAAACCGGCGGATCTCGGGTAGGGGGTCCCGAACTGTGCGTCAAGGTCGGATGGTAACATGAGACAAGGGACACTTTATTTTACCCAGGTTCAGGCCCTCTCGATGGAGGTAAAACCCTACTCCTGCTAGATTAATATTGATGATATGGGTAGTACAAGAGTAGATCTACCACGAGATCAAGGAGGCTAAACCCTAGAAGCTAGCATATGAGTATGATGATGGTTATGATGATTGTCCTACGGACTAAAACCCTCCGGTTTATATAGACACCAGATAGGGTTAGGGTTACACAGAGTCGGTTACATTGGTAGGAGATCTTGAATATCCGCATGCCTAGCTTGCCTTCCACGCCAAGGAAAGAACCTTCCGGACACGGGACGAAGTCTTCAATCTTGTATCTTCATAGTTCTGGAGTCCGGCTGAAGGTATAGTCCGGCTATCCGAACACCCCCTAATCCAGGACTCCCTCAGTAGCCCCTGAACCAGGCTTCAATGACGACGAGTCCGGCGCGCAAATTGTCTTCGGCATTGCAAGGCGGGTTCCTCCTCCAAGTTCTTCAAGAAGATAATAAACACCCAAAATAGTGTCCGGCTCTGCAAAACAAGTTTCCACGTATTGCCATATAGAGAATAATACAAACACAAATCAAATCTGCTGACGTATTCCGCAGTGCGTCATAACACTGCGACCAAGCCTTTTGCATGGATTATTTTTTGTTGTTCCACCGCGGCACGTTCAACGAGGCGGTTTCCTTGGCACGTCTTGTCGAAGCAGAGATCGTGTGCCCCTTTTAACGGGATTCTCATTAATACGGACGTGGGTAACCCAACCGTGCCCGTTGGCACGTCCTGCCTTAATTAAAGGCTAGTCCAAGACGGTTACGGGGAGGGCTCCTGGTGTTCTGCCTCTTATAAAGAGACCGAGGCCCTGCTCCCTTCTTGTGCTCTCAAAACAAGCTCGCCCATCGCCTCGAGTTCCAACACTCCAGGCTTCCAGATTTCAGGCGCACCGGACCTTCGACAATGTCCGGTTCCAATCGTCAAGGCCAATGGATGCCCTCCTCTGTTACGGAGGAGGACGTATCAAGGTTGAGGGAAGCTAGGTACCTGACCAGCGAGATTCCGCACAGGTTGCCTGCCCAAGGACAGGCGATCCCAAGCCCTCAGCCCGGTGAGAGCGTAGTATTCATCTCTCACTTCCTTCGGGGATTAGGCTTCCCAACGGATCCTTTCGTAAGGGGGCTGATGTTTTATTACGGGCTGGAATTCCATGACCTAGCTCCGGAGTCCATCCTTCATATCTCCTCGTTCATTGTTGTGTGCGAAGCATTCCTCCATATCACCCCTCACTTCGGATTATGGCTCAAGACCTTTAAGATAGAACCGAGGATAATCGAGGGGCGTCACACAGAGTGCGGAGGCGCTGTTATAAGAAGAAATACCGATGCTCCATGGCCCGAGGGCGCTTTTCAAGAGGAGCTCGGCTCATGGCAACATGAGTGGTTCTACATCACTCTCCTCGGGGCACCACTTGGGTGGCGCCTCCAGCCTTTCGCTCAGGCCCCCCACCACGCTTAGCATCGTGGATCAACACAGGGTTAGACCGGGGATTGCCCAAAGATTTTCCCTTGCTGCAGGGCCGCATAAAGGGTCTCTTGAAAGGAGACCTCGACCTGGTCAAGGTGACACAAGTTATGCTGATTCGCCGGACATTGCCCGGCCAACGTCGCCCCCTCCGCCTGTGGGAGTTCAACCCAGAGGGGCCGCGGGCTCTCCGAAATTTCATGGGCGTGACGCCTATGGAGATGTATAAACTGTTCTTCGGATCACCAGAAGTGAGTCCGGATTTGACCGAGGATGCTGGTTTAAGCCGCAACCGCCCGGATACCAAAGTAGGTGACCCCGCGCCCGGACCTTCTATCCGCACAATTGACTTGTTTTTTAACAGCACTTCTCCTTTTATGCAGGAGTGGATAGCGAAGGCGAAGCTGATCCGGTGTCCGTCTCCCCTTCCTGAGACCAGGCTAGATCCCGTGCTAGTCAGGATGTTGGAGGTGGCGCCTCTGGAGGGAAATGAAGGAGCGGACAAGGAAACCGTGGCCTCTTCGAAAGAGGTCATCCCGAAGGAGGGAATCGATGATTCCTCTCCCAAGGGGAAGAAAAGGGCCGCCTCTGACGACCCGGAAGCCATAGCTCCAAAGCGGGGGAAAGAATCCATGTCAGAGGGCCCGACGCCGGGGAGCCCCTTGGCCGAACTAAACCCTCAAAGGGAGCAGGCCTCCAACGAGCCGTAAGTAGAAGGAGAGTTGTTCTTTTAAGAGAAATCCTTGATTTGTATCTGAGAAGTTTTAACCGAAACCTTACCTTGTAGTTCGGACCTCGACCCTTCTCAGCAGAGCTCGTCGTCGGGGGATCTTCTTCCGGAGATGATGGAGAGCGGAACGCCTCCTCCTTCTATATCGCCTAGCAAGGCGGGCAATGCCGAAGTGTCGTCGCAGAGGATTTCTCCGAATCTGCCAGAGGCAGAAGGTGACCGTGCGGCCCCCCGAGGTTCTCCGCGTCCGGCCTTCGAAGAAGGCCATGGGACGAGTCCGACACCATCTGGTGTTCGGTCGGAGGAGCTAAAGGTTCTGCTGGGGCGAGCCTCTGTTTCAGAGGAGCATCGTGTGTTGATGAACACGGTGATTGAAAAGATTTCGTCCGCGGAAAGTGGACTGAACGAGGCCGTCAAGAGTTTACTGGCGGGCCTTGAGGTACATTTTAAATAACGAATATTAGTGTTAGTTGCGCGTAATAACGCGCGCCCTGTGTAGATAGTAGCCCCTGAGACTCTGTGCGTCGCAGAGGTGTGCGGCGTGCAGAGGATCTAAATCCCAGGTCCTTTAAGTGTCACCTTTGTATGTAGGTGGCAGATTGTCCGGAGTCAAGCCGGACTCGAGAGTTTGCCGAAATGAAGCGGCAACTTGATGAGGCAGAAGCCGACATCGTGCTTGTTAACAAGCGGCTTGATGATGCTCAAGGTATTGAATTTATTTGGCGATTGTTAGTAAGAGGAGCTTCATGTCAATATCTTACCGTGTGTATGCTTGATGCAGATGGTGCGGCTGCCGTGGAAGGTCTAAGGGCCGAACTCGCCAAAGCAAAGGAACAAGCCAGAAAAAGCGATGCGGCTGCCAGAAAAGCCTGAGAAGAGCTGAAAGCCGAACAGGCTTCCCATTGCCGAAGCAAGGAGGAGATGGCTGATATTGCCGTAAGGTTAAAAAGTGTTACTGACCGTTGCAAGCTTCTTGAAGAGGAAGGTCGAGCAAGGCAGACAGACTTGGAGAAGGCCCTTGCTGACGCCAAGGACGCCTGCTCTGCAATGAGAGCGACAAGGGAAGAGCTACGTCAAGCCGGACTAATTGCGGATGGAAAGCCCTTCCTGCTGCGGAGAAAATTCTGTGATTCGAAGTTCGCCCCGTTGGACCGAGCGTGGAGCGTGAAGGACACCTATCTGGATTTGGCGGCTAGTGTAGCTGATGCGACCAGGTACTTTCAAGATAAGGAAGGTCATCAAGTGGAGAAGCTCTTCTGGTCGCAGTTCACCAATCTAGAGCGTCCACTGCCTGTGGACGATCGCCTGGCCCAATGGGCCGAGATGAATAGGTTGTCCGGACTCGCCATGAAGTACGCCATGGATCGCCTGTGTCCGGGGAAATCGAAGCCGAAAAGCTATTTCAGCTTGGTGCAACAATTTCTTGACGTGGTGCCCCGTGTCGATGCTCTGAAGAGGTCAGCGTGCACAGAGGGCGCTCGGCTGGCTCTTGCCCGTGTCAAGACATACTGGGCAGATATGGAGCCCACCGTTGTTGCGTCCCGAGATTCGGAGAAAGGCCGAATACCTTCCGAGCACTATTTTGAGGAAGTCCTCGAAGGCGCTCGCATAATAGAGACGCAGTGCTCAAAGGATGCTATGTTATGACAACATATGTAATTATAAAATAGTATTTTGATAAAATGTAGTGGCATATTTTAGACTTGTGCCTTCAAGTATTGAGAACACCTCCTGTGCGGCCGTTAAATATATAAATTCTGAAAGATTGCAGTCGTTGGCTTCAGCCCCCACGCACATAGTGCGGGGGTGCGTGCAGAAGACACATTTTCACACTTAACCCAACGTCTTGGTCCTACAAAGGAGGTGATAGCGCAGCGGGCTAGGCAACTGGACTATAATGCTTTAACACTTTCACTTAGCCATAGGAGCTTGACAGTGGGACTCTTTAGGTAGCCCTTTAGTGGCGACTGCGTTTACCCGAATTCGGGGCGCATGTGAGCCTGACCGGGAAGCGGCCCTTCGTCAAAACGGAGGAATTTGATAAACCCCTATAAGTCATCGAGTGGCGACCAGTCTCACGCTACATCATGACAGTCGGTTTTCGGCTTTCTCTACTGAGGTGCTCGCCCGGCCGAACCGGGGCACAATCACAGTAGTTCTCCTGGTGCTACCTTAGCCGACAGAACGGAACGTAAGGTGGCCGAACTCAGGAGCCGGGCAACCCAACATGTGACCAAAATCATGACTCGGAGCTGATGCATATAGTGCCAAAACTCGCGACGCTGAACACTCCCTAAGGTGTTTCGTCTTTGTGGATGTGTGTGGAACAACACCCTTAAGAAAGAAAAAAGCCCCTCGTGTCCAGGTACGAGCAGGAATTCTGGCGTGGCCACATGCCAAAACGCCAGCCTCCTCCTTGGTTATAGTGAAATAAACCAGGGGATGTATAGCAGCAAGAGATAGTAAAAAAGGTTTACGCAGGGTCTTAATCTTAAAAGAATCCTTTGGGGCGGGTCCCTACTGCACGTCTGCGCTTGTGTCTCTGCTGTGCCGTGTCCTGGACGGGCGTCGTACGACGTTCATCTGTAAAAGAGAGGAACTAAATTGAAAAAGGGTCGTGCGGGTCAAAAAGGATAACAAAATATAAGAGTAAAAAATAAATGGAGTGGAGCTTTATTGTCTCTGCGTACAGCCCCTGGTATGGCGTACTAAGCCTATATTGATAATGGGCTTGTGCCGAACTCGTTGAGTCCGGGTCCGTGGCCTTTAATGACTTACATCGAAAAAGTCCTCTGGCTGGCGAGGCCATTTTATTGTGCGGCGGTTTAGGCGGCCGCGCGATCCTCCGTTTGGAGGGGACGTATTTTAGTACGCTCACTTTAAAGAGATGATGCCACGAGGACCGGGCATCTTTAGCGTGAGGGATGCATAATGTGGTATTGCGTTAAAGCGAGCGAAAGCTCCGCGTCCCATTAGTGCTTGATAGCGACTTGAAAACGGGACTACGTGGAAGGTCAGCTTTTTGCGACGAAAGTTATTGGCGGAGCCAAATATGACTACGAGCCGGAGAGAACCCATACAATGGGTGTCCGGGCCTGGAGCTACCCCTTGAAAGGAGGTTTTACTGTGACGGATTCTTGCTGGGTTTATGCCCATGCGGTGAATTGTATCCTGATATATCAAGTTTAGTCCACTGCCACCGTCCATAAGGACATTGGTAAACTGGAATCCCTCTATTATTGGATTAAGTATCAGGGCAGTCCGGCCTGCGTGTTTGATATTTCGAGAATAATCTAGCTGATCAAAAATGATTGGCTTTAGTGACCAGTGGCGGGACTCCTGAGGGATAGGCTTGAATGTGCGGACCTTTATGGGTGTCCCACGCCTTGTTATGTGAAGTAAGTTCACTGTTTTGACTTCTTGCGGGAAGTTCTTTTGCTTCCTGGTGTTCTGCTTTTGGGGTTCGTCTTCTTCTTCACTTGGTGTGTCGAGCCCCTTGTGTTCGGCGTTAAGCTTTCCGGATTGTTTGAAAACCCAACAGTCTCTGTGGGTATGATTAGCAGGCTTCCCAGGAGTACTGTGTATCTGACATATCCTGTCCAGGATTCTCTTTAGGCTGGACGGATCTTCCCTATTATCCTGAGGGGGTGGTTTTGTCTGATTTTGCCGTGAGCCTTTGAATCCGGCATTGACTGCCGTGCTCTTCGGACTTTTTCTTTTGATTCGGCGATGGTCCTTATTTCGTCGCGGTTTCCCGTTTCCATCCCTGATTTCTGATGTACTTGGGTCGCTGGGGCTGCATCGTGCCAACCAGCTGTCCTCTCCTGCGCAAAAGCGGGTCATGAGGCTTGTGAGTGCGGCCATTGTTCTTGGCTTTTCCTGGCCGAGGTGTCTGGCGAGCCATTCGTCTCGAACGTTGTGCCTGAAAGCCGCTAGGGCTTCGGCGTCCGGACAATCCACTATTTGATTCTTTTTAGTGAGGAATCTGTTCCAGAACTGTCGAGCTGATTCTCCGGGCTGCTGAGTTATGTGACTGAGATCGTCTGCATCCGGGGGTCGGACATAGGTCCCTTGAAAATTTGCTCGGAAAGCATCCTCGAGCTCTTCCCAACTTCCAATTGTGTTTTCGGGAAGGCTTTTAAGCCAGTGCCGGGCTGGCCCTTTAAGCTTAAGAGGTAAATATTTTATGGCGTGGAGATCATCTCCTCTAGCCATGTGTATGTGGATGATATAATCCTCGATCCAGACTCCAGGGTCTGTTGTTCCATCGTACGCCTCTATGTTGACGGGTTTAAATCCCTCTGGAAATTCATATTCCAGGACCTCATCGGTGAAGCATAGGGGGTGTGCGGCGCCCCTGTATTTGGGTGTGCCGGATTCTGATGGTGGATTTTTTGCATTGCTTGTGAGAGCTTGCTTTCTTGGCCTGTAAATGGACCTGGCTGGGCCATGATGCGAATCCTTGATTGGGTCCCATGCCGCATCAAGTGCGGCGCCGCTTGCCGTTTCGTGGTGGCCGTGGGGTCGTCTATCCGACCGTGTGGCTTTTTTGTTTTTCAAGTGTGGTGGCTCTAAGGCCTCTTGGTCGAATTCGGGCAGTAGCTTTCTCTTCGGGTAGCTTTTGGTGCGGCGGCTGCCGCCGTATTTGTCTGCGGTCTTGATTACTTTGCTCCATCTTGTTCTGAGTGCATCTTCCGCCGTCTTTAGCTTCTGCTTCTGCTTTTTCAGGCTACGTGCTGTTGCGACGAGCCTTTCTTGGAGATTCTTCTGCTCCATGATTTTGTCCGGCGTGGTATCGTCCGGAGTTCTGTTATGGCCGGGGGAGGGCTGTCTGTCCTCTCTATCCGTGTTGCCCTGTTCGGACGGCTGTTCTGAGACAAGCTCGTCGTCTACCGGCTCGTCCTGCTCTATGGCTGGGTCTTGATCGAGGCGGGGCTTAGCTCGGCGTTTACGTCGCCGCTTTGAGTGCTTTTCAGAGGGTTTACCCCTCTTTTCGCCTCCTTTTTCCTCATTGTCAGTTTTTTCAGGTGTATCCACCATGAATATGTCATTAGGTGGGGTGGAGGTCCGGTGCCCTATGGGTACTGGTTCCAGTTCGTCTCCGTCTTCGTCATCCATACCATCGAAGTCTTCGGATCCAAAGTCAAGTATGTCGGTTAAATCATCGACAGTGGCTATTAAGTGGGTGGTGGGTGGGCTTTGAATTTCTTCGTCGTCCGAATCCCAACCTCGCAAGCCGTAGTTCGGCCTGGGCTCTCCTGACAAAGAGAGAGACTTGGGAGAATTCAAGATATCACCGAAAGGTGAACACTGGAAGATGTCCGCGGCGGTAAACTCCATTACAGGCGCCCAATCTGATTCGATTGGCGGGGGCGTGGGAGGCCCGGAGTTCGGAAAAGAGTCCGGCTCCTTGGAGTCATGGGCCATGCGGAGTGCGGGGCTTGCGTTCGGCTCAATGGCTTTTAAGATCGCAGCCCCGGAGGTGACGTCTAACCGTTCATCCTCAAAGGACGCAGCGGGCTCCGAGTCGAGGATCGGGGCTGGGGCGTATGCGGCCTCCAAGACACTGTTCGGAGGCAGAGCTATATCATGCCCCTCGGGATAGTGCGGCGCGCTTGGCTGTGGCTCGAATCCGTCGAAGATCAAGTCTCCGCGGATATCTGCCGTGTAGTTTAAGCTTCCAAACCTGACTTGATGGCCAGGGGCGTAGCTTTCGATCTGCTCTAGATGGCCAAGCGAGTTGGCGCGCAGAGCGAAGCCGCCGAAGATGAAGATCTGTCCGGGGAGAAAAGTCTCACCCTGGACCTCATCGTTGCTGATGATCAAAGGAGCCATCGGGCCTAAAGGCGACGACACAGAGGAACTCTCAATGAAAGCACCAATGTCGGTGTCAAAACCGGCGGATCTCGGGTAGGGGGTCCCGAACTGTGCGTCAAGGTCGGATGGTAACAAGAGACAAGGGACACTTTATTTTACCCAGGTTCGGGCCCTCAAGATGGAGGTAAAACCCTACTCCTGCTAGATTAATATTGATGATATGGGTAGTACAAGAGTAGATCTACCACGAGATCAAGGAGGCTAAACCCTAGAAGCTAGCCTATGAGTATGATGATGGTTATGATGATTGTCCCACGGACTACAACCCTCCGGTTTATATAGACACCGGATAGGGTTAGGGTTACACAGAGTTGGTTACATTGGTAGGAGATCTTGAATATCCGCACGCCTAGCTTGCCTTCCACGCCAAGGAAAGAACCTTCCGGACACGGGACGAAGTCTTCAATCTTGTATCTTCATAGTCCTGGAGTCCGGCTGAAGGTATAGTCCGGCTATCCGAACACCCCCTAATCCAGGACTCCCTCAGGTATCACACCCCGAGTATGTTGATTTCATTAGTGATGAAGATGACTTGTTAGGTGATGATGATTTACTCTAGTGATGAATACTATGATGAAACATCAATTAATCATGCTAATCAAGATAAAACGAATGACAATGATAAGGAGAAGATTGAGTCTCTAACTAAAGAACTAAACACTCTTAAGTTAGCTCATGAAACTATCTTAGGAGATCATCGAGAACTTTTAAGGACTCATGAGAAATTACGCTTTAAAAAGCTCAACCTTGAGCAAGAGCATGAGTTCTTAAAAGCAATCAATGATGATCTTCGTAAGAAAAGTTCTTCTTACATTGCCAAGCGTTTACTCTTATCCACTTACATGCCTCAAGTCAAGTCAAGTAACAAGAACAAGAAAGATTCTTCCTCTAGTAGTAATAATAATCATGCTATATCCAGTATTGTTGCTTCTAGTAGTTCTCTTGATTCCACTAATGATTCTCTTAGCCAAGTTACACTTGAGCAAGAAAATAGCTTATTGAAGGGAATTATAGAGAAAGGTGTGTACAAGAGCCTTGCCGGAAGTAAGCAATTCAAGGAAATTGTACGCAAGCAAGGAAGGCACCGGAAGAATCAAGGTGTTGGTTTTGAACGAAAGTTCAATGCCAATGGAGTTGAGTGGGAAGAAGATCAATACCCCAAGACGAAGTTTGTTCCTCAACAAGAGAAGTATGATCCTACTTCTTTCAAAGGGACACAAGCTCAAGATGATCTTCCACCACAAGACCACACAAAAAGGCGAGGACAAGCTTCAAGAGGAAATTGATGCATTTGAAGAAGCTCCTAAGGCCTTGGTCAAGTGGGTTCCCAAGACTACATCAAGTTCCACTTCATCAAGTACAACTACAACTCCGAGGATTCCCATCAAGATGGTGTGGATCCCGAAGAAAAAGAACTAGAGAGTTCTTGAGGGTGACTCCGCCAACATACTTCACTCTTATCATCTTGGCAAGAACAAGTGCAATAAACTTCCACATCTTGCACTAGTTCAAGGAGTCACAAACCCTCTTGTTGGTAAGACAAGGGACAAGGTAACCTAAAAGCTTTCATAGACATCATCTTGTGTGTGCATCACTCTATGTCTATGGATATTCTTGTTTGTTCCTTGTGGGACTAACCCGTGTAGGTATTGAAAGTGCAACTCACTCCAATGGATAGCTCCAAATGATCTACATCAACATTGAGCATCCACATCTTCAACATCTACATGAAGTCATCATCGACAAAACCCAAGGTTAGTTCATCCCTCTTAAGGGGGGATCTCACATCTCGGGGGAGCTTTACTCTAAGAATTGAGCTAAAGCAACTCTAATGGTGTGAACACAACAATGCTTTATGTAAAAGTGGTAACCCCACTTGTGCTTAAACGATGAGTATGACCTATGATCAAATGTTCTCATTTGACTCCTAAGTCAATATACTCATATATAGATGACCTAGTCATCGCCAATTGTTTGATAGATGCTAGAATTGGTTGTGCATGCTTTGCCACATATTTCAATTGCCATTTTATTGTGTGAGCATGTTGATTTCATATTTTACTCATCTGAGGACATCCACTTGTTGTATTGATTGATTGGTTTTCTTTTCTTTTGCCAAGTGGATGGACAAGAATGCCTAACAACCCTCTCTAGCTATCTATGCTTTTCTCATCTCAAACTCTATTCATGCTACATCACAAAATTTGATCAAGTCAGATTCGAACCACTCTGTGTGACGAGCACTCGGAGTCCCCGATTCGTCATAGACTTAAACTTCCAAAACTTCTTTGTGCGTTTCGGTCTGACCGATTCATCCATTTCGCTCATACCGAGATCACTAAGTCGATCTAGGTTTTCAATCTCGGTGCAACTGATTTGAACCTTTCGGTCACACCGAGTTTTAGTAATTGCTTGCAGTTATGAATCTCGGTGCCACCGACTTGTTCCACTCGGTCACACCGACAGGGTCGGACTATATATATCCACGGGAAATTTTTGAAAATTTCTCCGAAGTCTTTTTGCCCGCGCTTAGCCTGCTCTGCCTCAAAGGTCTCCGGATCGTCCTCCTCGTCGCCAGTTGCCTCCTGCCGCTGGTCTCCGCCGCCTCCTGCCGCTGGTCTCCGCCGCCGTCAACGGAAATCATTCCCGCCGTTGCCGCCGTAGCAAGTTCATCGCCGAACTAGGGTATGAACTTGATCACTGTGCTATCCTCAATCCGATTCCTAGCACATTGTGTTTGCCATGAATCTTGCCACGATTGAAACGATCTTATCCAGTCAAAACACTCCGTAGATTAGAGTTGAATTGAAAATTTAGGGTTAGGTTTCCGCCGAAACCATCTCGGACCATCCGAGTTGTGGAACTCGGTACCACCGATTCGGCTCAGGCCATTGCACATGAGATTCTCGGTCTGACCGAGAATTGAAAATCGGTGTGACCGAGTTCAGGACTTTCTGAAACCCTAGCAGTCTCGGTGCCACCGAACTATGACTCGGTCTGACCGAGTTCACTAGTTTTGGTTCCAACAGCTGCTTCGGTATCACCGAGTTTACAAATCGGTTGATCCGAAATGCTTTCCGAGGAAAACTAAAACTGAGTTTTTGATTCATTCTTTTGCAAAAACCTCTGTATTTTGTGGTGCTTATCCACTCTACCTCATCTATAATCTATTCACAGGGTCAGCTGTCAGTGTTTGCATCATGTCTGATCAGAGTGACAGTCAGAACAAGTCAGAGGAGCAGGTTCACATGAGTGAGGGCACTAGTCCCTCTAGCAGCTCAGATGATGGAAGCAGGAGCACTCCCAGCAACTTGCCCAAAGCTGCCACCAGAACAAGGAAGAGGAAAACTTCAGAGTCTGAGGATGAAGACTATGTGGCCATTGAGGATGATGCCACATCCAAGAAGAAAGTGTTGAAAAAGGAATATGGCTCAGCTGCAGCCACAAAGCCAGGTATGCAGAAGAAGGCACCTGCAAGGAGAGTTCCCACTTCTAAACCTAGGAAGGCTGCCACTGGAGAAACCATAAAGTTTACCATTGAGTTAGAAGAGGAAGCTGTTGGCCAAGATAAAAAGAAAAAGAGAGTCAGAACCACTACTGCCAGAGTTCTTGGCAAACCCTCTATAAGGAGAGATTCAGAAGAAGAAGAGGTTGCTGCACCAGCACCTAAGGCCCAGAAGCTTATGGGTGATGCTATCAGGACAGGGATACTAGAAACATATCTGCTGCATCATCAAAGCCCAAGAAGCACCCAAAGTTGCCTCCAAGCCCAAGACTACACCAAAGAGGAATACTAGAAACATATCTGCTGCTGAGAAGAACAAGGCCCCAGTGCCTGAGACTGTTGCTGAAGAAGAAGGAGATGAAGAGCATGTTCTGAGAAAATTGAAGCCAAAAATTCCAGACCACAATGATGCTCATCCTGTGGCTGAGAACATGAAGATCAGGAGAGACTCAGGACTGAGGAAATGGAGAGAGACAGATCCTTATGCTACCAGAAGAAGAACTGCTGTGGATTACAGGTTCCACACCAAGGAACAACAAGATTTCTATGAGACAGTGCTGCTTGACAAGAAACCTATAGTGTGTGACATGAGGTGGGTCGACTGGACCTACATGAAGGAGAATGAGGAACACTATCCTGGTGTGTATGACAGTTTCAAGGCTTGTAGAGTAGATGAGTTTGTGGCTCAAAAGCTCACTAAATGGAATGATGAGCTTATCATGCAGTTCTATTCCACAACTCACTTCTACCCAGATGGAAGAATTGTCTGGATGTCTGAAGGCACTAGATACCAGTCTATAGTTGCAAAATAGGCTCAGTTGATCAATGCCCCAGAAGAGCAAGAAGATGACTTGGATGTCTATGCCAAGAAGAAGAAGGATCACAACTCCATGGCCATCATGTACAAGGAAATTCGAGATGCAGACCTTGAGACTCACCAGTTTGGGTCAGTGAAACATTTGCTGTCAGGACTGCCTACTATCAATTGGATACTAAGGCATACTCTTCCGCCCAAGTCTGGAGATCACAGGATGATCAGAGGCCACTCCATAAATTTACTACATATATTTGATGTGCCCCAAAAGTTCAAGGTTATGAGTCTCATTGTTGAAACTATCAAGAGGACTGCTGCAGACCAAAAGAGAAGCTGTGGATATGCCCCATAGATCCAGGAGTTGATTAACTAAAAGATAGGTACTGGCACATACTTGTTGGACAAGGAACACTTGGCCATCTATCCAGATTTTGAGGACAACCAAGTGGTTATGGATGAAGATGAACCATCCTCAGTACAAGCACAAGCCAAGAGGGAGAAGGCAAAGGCAGAGAAAGCTGCAAAGATGCCAACCTAGGAGGAGGCATCTCAGTATCTTCAAAAAAGCAAGCAAGATCAGCTTGGCTACTTGATTGCATCCACTCTAAGAATAGAGAAAGGACTGGCCACCCTGACTCGAAACCAGGAGAGCTTGGAAAGAATCATGGAGCAGAAGTTCTATGACATGGATGTGAAGGTAACTGAGATCCAGTCTGTTGTGGAGCAACTTCAGGATGACATGCAGGAGAGGAAGGGCAAGACAACAACTGAGGCATTTGCCAGAGTGCCTAGAGCTCAGAGGTCAACTGCAGTACCAGTATCAAACACTAGAGCCACTTCATCTGCACCAGCTACAGCTTCAGTGCCACCAGCTCCAGCACCTACCCCAGCAGCTCCATCTACTTCGACTGAAGCCTTCGTTTTTGGAGTTATCCGGACACCACCACCTGAAGACCAAGCTTGAGAGACATTTTAGTGCTATGCATTTTCTATGAACTTTTTGGTAACTTGTTGCCAAAGGGGGAGAAAAATGTATAGATCATAGGCTTCGAGAGAGAGCGTTGCTTTCTATTCTCTTGCTTTGGTGGTTGAACTTTATTTGCTTGTTTGTGATACTTGGATGATCATGTGTGTTTGATCATATGCTACATTAATGCTTGTTGGATGATACTATCATTTTATCCCTATTTGATCATTCACTTTGCTTGGTGATGGGTGCATGTATTTAATTCTTATCATTTTGAGCTCTCCACCAAGATGTATGTGACATGTAAGAGTAACCCATGATCCTAACTCATTGTGCATTTGCAGTCCAAAGCAAATATTAAGATATGTACAAATTTAGGGGGAGCTCTTGCTTTTCACATACTTCTCAAAGCGACAATATCTTTCACTCTTATTATCATTTGTCGAAGCTTTGATCTATATGTTGTCATCAATTACCAAAAAGGGGGAGATTGAAAGTGCAACTATCCCTGGGTGGTTTTGGTAATTCCTAACAACATATAGCTCATTGAGCTAACATTATTCCAAGAACAATATTTCAGGAAAAGCTCAAGGAATGGCATGGCATGGATGAGGAAAGTGGATCCCTCAAAATTCTAAGGACAAAAAGTTTGGCTCAAGCTTGAAGCTCAAGACTCTACATTTTATATTTTAGTGATCCAAGATCACATTGAGTCTATAGGAAAAGCCAATACTATCAAGGAGGGATGAGGTGTTGCTTAATGGCTTGCTTGCTCAAAGTGCTTAGTGATATGCTCCAAAACCCTCAACTACCTTCCCACATCCACATATGACCTAAACCAAAAGTAAAACTCGGCCCCACCGATTCTTTCTATCCGGTGCCACCGAGTTTCAAATGTCATAGCCACTGCCACAAACCCTAGGCAAATCGGTCTCACCGATAGGGATCTCGGTCTCACCGAGATGGGATTGCAATCTCTCTGTTTCCCTTCATAACGTTTCGGTCTTACCGAGATGAGCGATCGGTCCCACCGAGATTGCAATGTAAACTCTCTGTTTCCCTTTTGTAACATTTTGGTCTCACCGAGATGAGCGAACCGGTCCCACCGAGTTTACCTGACCAACTCTCTGGTTAGCTTATTACCAAAATCGGTCCCACCGAGTTTGTGTAATCGGTCACACCGAGATTACATTATGCCCTAACCCTAACCATATCGGTCCTACCGAGTTGCATCTCAGTCCCACCGAAAATCCTAACGGTCACTAGGTTTGCTGAATCGGTCCGACCGAGTTTAACTATTCGGTCCCACCGAGTTTGGCTAATCGTGTGTAACGGTTAGATTTTGTGTGGAGGCTATATATACCCCTCCACCCACTCTTCATTCGTGGAGAGAGCCATCAGAACATACCTACACTTCCAATATACATTTTCTGAGAGAGAACCACCTACACTTGTGTTGAGCTCAAGATATTCCATTCCAACCATATGAATCTTGATCTCTAGCCTTCCCCAAGTTGCTTTCCACTCAAATCTTCTTTCCACCAAATCCAAATCCTGTGAGAGAGAGTTGAGTGTTGGGGAGACTATCATTTGAAGCACAAGAGCAGGGAGTTCATCATCAACACACCATTTGTTACTTCTTGGAGAGTGGTGTCTCCTAGATTGGCTAGGTGTCACTTGGGAGCCTCCAACAAGATTGTGGAGTTGAACCAAGGAGTTTGTAAGGGCAAGGAGATCGCCTACTTCGTGAAGATCTACCGCTAGTGAGGCAAGTCCTTCGTGGGCGACGACCGTGATGGAATAGACAAGGTTGATTCTTCGTGGACCCTTCATGGGTGGAGCCCTCCGTGGACTCGCGTAACCGTTACCCTCCGTGGGTTGAAGTCTCCATCAACATGGATGTACGATAGCACCACCTATCGGAACCACGACAAAAACATCCGTGTCTCCAATTGCGTTTGAATCCTTGTCGGTGTCAAAACCGGCGGATCTCGGGTAGGGGGTCCCGAACTGTGCGTGAAGGCCGGATGGTAACAGGAGACAAGGGACACGATGTTTTTACCCAGGTTCGGGCCCTCTCGATGGAGGTAATACCCTACTCCTGCTTGATTAATATTGATGATATGGTAGTACAAGAGTAGATCTACCACGAGATAAAGGAGGTTAAACCCTAGAAGCTAGCCTATGGTATGATTGTGTATGATGATGGTTCGTCCTATGGACTACAACCCTCCGGTTTATATAGATACCGGATAGGGTTAGGGTTACACAGAGTCGGTTACAATGGTAGGAGATCTTGAGTACCCGCATCGCCTAGCTTGCCTTCCACGCCAAGGGAAGTCCCTTCCGGACACGGGACGAAGTCTTCAATCTTGTATCTTCATAGTCCAGGAGTCTGGCGAAGATATAGTTCGGCTACCCGAACACCCCCTAATCCAGGACTCCCTCAGTAGCCCCTGAACCAGGCTTCAATGACGACGAGTCCGACGCGCAGATTGTCTTCGGCATTGCAGGGCGGGTTCCTCCTCCAAGTCCTTCATAGAAGATTGTAAACACCAAAAATAGTGTCCGGCTCTGCAAAATAAGTTTCCACATATTTCCATAGAGAGAATAATATTAACACAAATCAAATCTGCTGACGTATTCCGCAGTGCGTCACGACCAAGCTCTTTATACAAATTGTTTTCACTTTTCCACCTCAGCACGTTTAGCGAGGCGGTTTCCTTGGCACGTCTTGTCAAAGCAGAGATCGTGTGCCCCTTTTACGGGATTCTCATCAATACGGACGTGGGTAACCCAACCGCGCCATTTACCACGGCGCTTGGGAGGCAAGCGAGTTTTATTATGTAGGTGGGGACGCATAACCGCATCGGCCCATATAAGGGGATAAGGATCCATCTTTTTTACCTACGCCTTCTTCCTCCTTTGCCAATCCATCTCTCGCACACTCAAGCTCCAGCGCCCAAGCCCACTCTTCCCACCTCAACCTTCTCTAGCAATGTCCGGAGCGGGAGGCAAGTGGATGGTCTCCTCCGTCACGAAGGCTCAAGTAAAAAAACTAAGGAAGGCCGGATACCTGTCCAAGGACATCCCGCACCGGCTTCCCGAGAAGGGGCAGCTTCTCCCCACCCCAAGGCCCCATGAGAGGGTAGTTTTCCCCACTTCCTCCGCGGACTGGGTTTTCCACTTCACCCATTCGTCCGGGGACTCGTGTTCTACTACGGCCTAGATTTCCACGATCTGGCCCCGAACTTCATCCTCAACATCTCGACGTTTATCGTCACGTGTGAGGCCTTCCTCCGCGTCCGCCCCCATTTCAGCCTTTGGCTTAAGACCTTCAACGTCAAGCCCAAGGTGGTGCGCGGCAGCCAGGCGGAGTGCGGAGGCGCTATGGCTGGCAAGATAGCCAACGTCCTCTGGTTCGAGGGCTCCTTTGTGGAGACCCTAAAGGGGTGGCAAGCCTGGTGGTTTTACATCACCGAGCCATGTGATCCGGAATGGGTCGCAGCCCCCGAGTTCAGATCCGGACCCCCCTCGCGGCTTATGTCCTGGAAAGAGACGGGCCTGTCGTGGGGCAACGAGGAAGAGGTGACCGGACTAAAGACCTGCATCCAGTCCCTGGTAAACAAGCCAATCCGGCTTGTCAATATAGTCCAGGTCATGCTCGTTCGTCTGATCCTCCCGTGCCAACAACGGGATTTCAATTTGTGGGAGTTCGACCCGGCGCAACACCGAACTCTCACCAGGCTCTTCGACACGTATGAAGACGTCTGGAAGGTGCTAATCAAAGGTGCCGAGGCCCCCACATCCACTTCCGAGGACCGCGGATACAGCACGCAGCGTCACGCTAGCGAGGTAAGCTATCTATGCCTTTGACAGGATTATTAAGCTCTTTTTCATAGATTAACTCTATGCGGGATCTAAACTCCCTTACCTTTGACAGGCTTGGCAGGCGATATCCGGACCAATTAACTATCCGGCTCCCCTACCCGAAGACCCAGCCCGGCTCTCCTAGTGAAGCTGCTGACTCCGGCACCTTATGTGGTGCCGGAGAGGAAGGTCAAGAAGAAGAAGACCACCGAGACTCGAAAGAGTGCCCGTAACTTGGTGGTATCGGACTCTCATCTGACGAGTCCGAGACGCCCTCCTCTCGTGAAAATGAGGAGGAGGAAGAAGAAAGCTCTCCCTCCCAGGGGAGGGAGAAGAGAAGAAGAAGGCCGCCCCATCAGGGGAGGCCGAGGGGTCTAGGAAAAGGAAGACCCCTCCGCCAGACTACTCCCATGACGCCGAAGAGAGCGAAGAGGAGTGGCCGAACAGGGCCAAGCGTCCGGCGAAATCGTAAGATCGGATATCAGAGTAACTCATGATGTTCCTTTGTTGCGCCGCTTTCCTTAATGTCGAATGTGAATATGTAGCCCGCCCCAGGCCGAATACAACGAATCATCGGGCGGCTCCCTGGACTCATCGGACGTGAACTCCGTTTCGCCCGCTGTCTCCCCCTGCACCACGGATGACGCCGAAGTGGCGTCGCGACAAGCTCCGAGGCAGGAAGAGGTGGTCCTGGAGGAGCCGCAAGGCAACCTCCCGGACTCCAGGAGTGAAGGGGACAAGACCCCCCAGGGCTCCAAGTCCGGCTTTGTGCCGGACACCGCGCCAGAATCTTCAACAGTTCCGAGCCGCGGTAGGCGAACTCCTTCCAAAAGGAGCAAGCGTTCTAAGCCAGCGACCTCCGTCCAACCGGAGTCGCTGGACCATCTGCTGGAGGTGCTTGACGGTGCCTCCATCGACAAGGGGCACCGTACTATTATGAGTACGGTGATCCAAAAGGTTCAGTCTGCCAAGAGCGGACTGACTGAAGCTTGCGCTAGCCTTCTGACAGGCTTCGAGGTAAGTAAAAATATGTCAAAATATTACCGCATAGACAGTAGCCCCTGATGCTCTGTTTGGCGTTCGGAAAGAAAAGCCGAATAAAGGATCTATTAGTTTTCGCGGGAGTCTAACAATAAAGAGTCAATATGCGTATGCAGGCTTCACTGCTATCCACCGCCGCACTGACTGCACAGGTGGATGTCCTAAAAAAGGACCTCGGGCGGACCGAGCAAGAGCTCGGCCTTGCCAAACGGCAGCTCGAGGAAAAAGAAGGTAAGAAATACCCTATAGAAAAAGGTGCCTATAGAGAGGCGTGATTGCAAAGAATAACAGGATCGTACTGCTTATTGTAGGGGCCACAACTGAGGTGGCGACCCTCAAGCAGGCGCTATCTAAGGCCGAAAAGAAAATGGCCGAGGAGCGCACCGAGCGAGAAAGACTTGGGGCTCAGGTTGGCGAGGTGCAGCAAGAGCTGCAGGCTCTCATGAAAAAACATGAGAGCTTGGAGCTTGAGTCAAAGGCGCAAGCATCTGAGCTCGCGTCGGCCCTTGAGACCGCCAAGGGTGCCAAGGCCGAAGCCCAAAAGGCCCTCCAAGAGTTGGAGGAGATGAAAAAGATAGCAGCGGGTAAGGCATTCTTAATGCAAAGTAGAAATGTAAAAGTAAACTACTTGTCACTTACCCGAATCCGGAGTTCTCTAGGGGCGTTCACAGATCTTCCCCGCAGCGTATCCACCGCCGCTGCATTCTACCGAGTTGAAGAGGGCAGCTCGACGGAGAGTGTGTTCTGGTCTCAGTATTCTGAGGCCGGACACCCTGTGCCCTTGAGCGACCAGCTGAAACAGCTGGTCGAGCTCCACAAGGCGGCCGAACAAGCCATGAAGGGCTTCATAGTTCGGCTGTGGCCCGGCGAGGCCCTGCCTGGGAGCTACTTCGGGCTGGTGCGGCGGCTGGTGGAGGCCTGTCCAAGGCTTGAGGTCATCAAGCGTTCCGTCTGCATCGAAGGTGCCCGGAGGGCCCTTGCTCGTGCAAAGGTGCACTGGGGTAAGCTTGACGATGAGAAGCTGGTGAAGGACGGGCTACCGCAGGGGAAGGAGCATCGCAAGCCCGAGAACTACTACAAGGATGTTCTTGTAGGTGCCCGCCTTATTGCGGATGAATGTACCAAAGATGTAATATTTGAATGAACTCGCTCGTGTTTATCCTGTGCGCTGAAAACTTGTTCATATGCGCTAAGCAATGCTTATTGAATTTAAAATATTATTTTCTGTGCGGCCGTTTATCAAAAATTGAGAGATGGCCAGTCGCCGGCTTCTGCCCCCTGCCGCTAGTGCTGGGGTGTTCGGGATAAACCTGAGCGCTCTTTTTCCCATGGTTGGGTCCTTCAAGGGAGGCGCTCAGCACAACGAACCAGGCAATCGGACTATAATGCTTGAACACTCTCACTTAGCCATAGAACTTTATAATTTTAAATTTCGGCGAAGCCCCTAGTTCGGAAGACCGAATTCGGGGCGCTATCCACGCCTTTGGCCGGACAAAGCCAGCTCCTCGCTCGAAACAGCATAAGTCTTTATGGACTCGAAAAACCTCTCGAACAGCGACCGGTCTCTCGCCTTATCATGACAGTCAGTTTTAGCTTTCTCCACTGAGGTGCTTAACCCAGCTGAACCGGGGCACAATCGCAGTGGTTCTCCTAGTGCTACCTTAGCCGATATAGCGGAACGTAAGGCACCAAAACATAGGAGCCGGGCAAACCCAATTATTGACCCAAATCATGATTCGGAGCCGATGCATATAGTGCTATAAGTTCGGGGTGCTGCACTTGTGAAAGTGTACGGACTTCTCACACCAGATCGAAGGGTACTGAAGCCCCTGGCATGTTTGCCGTACCATGGTGTACGGGTGCGATCATGTTATTTAATAAACATATATATTAAAAGAGGATAATGCAAAAAATAGACAAAAAGCTATGCATTGTTTATAAAGAGGCTATTTATCAAAGCCGAACGATACAACTAGTGCGATAAGCAAAAAGATATTAGATTATTTAACATGTCCTGATCAGGGGCAGGCCGCGGAATTGTATTCGAAACAGATATACCACTCGTAATAGAGACCACCTGGGAGTTCCATAATGCGGCGTAGCTTTGTCTGCTTCCCTGGATCTTGCATCGTTTGTGTGGCAGTCGAATTGCCGGACAGGTCGTCCAAAGTGTGGAGTCCTGAAAGTAAAAAAAAAAGAATCCGGCAGCCCCTAGTACATTTTAAGCCGTATTTCGGGCATGCCGTTACTGTGCCCCTTCCCCTGTGCCCATGGTATTTCAAGGGCATAATTATGTATGCGAGGTACTAGCTTCGCTATGTCGCGGTGGCTGGGGTTGGGGCTGCATTGCTACGCCTGCTCAGAACGTGCCAGGCGGTCTTGTTGTAGGTTACTCCGGGTGCGCTTGGCAGTGACTGGCTTTTTAATGGCCGGACTGGAGAGTTGCCTAAAAAGGCTGCTTTGTACTTCCGCTGCGAGAGCCGTCGTGTGCTCCTCCGTACGGAGGGAGCGTTCGGTGTTTCCGTTGACCGTGATTACTCCTCGAGGGCCTGGCATCTTGAGCTTGAGATATGCATAGTGCGGCACCCCATTGAACTTTGCGAATGCGGTTCGTACGAGCAGGGCGTGATAGCCACTGCGAAACGGGACTATGTCGAAGATTAAATCTTCGCTTCGGAAGTTATCCGGAGATCCGAAGACCACATCAAGTGTTACAGAGCCTATACAATTGGCTTCTACACCTGGTATAACGCCTTTAAAGGTCGTTTTTGTGGGCTTAAGCCTTGAGGGATCTATGCCCATTTTCCGCACTGTATCCTGGTAAAGCAGGTTCAGGCTACTGCCGCCGTCTATGAGGACTCTTGTGAGGTGAAAGCCGTCGATGATTGGGTCGAGAACCAATGCGGCAAAGCCGCCATGACGGATGCTAGTGGGGTGGTCCCTTCGATCAAAAGTGATCGGGCAGGAGGACCATGGGTTGAACTTTGGGGCGACTGGCTCCATCGCGTATACGTCCCGTAGCGCACGCTTCCGTTCCCTCTTGGGAATGTGGGTTGCGTATATCATGTTCACCGTCCGCACTTGTGGGGGAAAACCCTTCTGTCCATTGTTGTTCGGCGGCCTGGGCTCCTCCTCGTCGTCGCTATGCAGCCCCTTGTCTTTGTTTTCGGCTCTTAACTTGCCTGCCTGCTTGAACACCCAACAATCCCTGTTGGTGTGATTGGCTGGCCTTTCGGGGGTGCCATGGATCTGGCACAAGCGGTCGAGTATTCGGTCCAAACTGGACGGACCCTGAGTACTCTTTTTAAATGGCTTTTTCCGCTGACCGGATTTATAGCCTCTGAATCCGGCGTTGTCTGCCGTATCTTCATTGATGTCGCTGCTAACGCGGCGCTTTTGCTTATTTCGACGTGTCCTGCCACTTTTGTCCTTGGTATCCGAATTACCAGGGTTCTTTGATAAGTTGTTCCTGCGAGCTAGCCAGCTATCTTCACCCGCGCAAAAGCGGGTCATGAGTGTCATGAGGGCTGCCATAGATTTCGGCTTTTCCTGTCCCAGGTGCCGGGCAAGCCACTCGTCGCGGATGTTATGCTTGAAGGCTGCTAGGTCCTCTGCGTCAGGACAGTCGACTATCTGGTTTTTCTTTGTTAGGAACCGTGTCCAGAATTGCCTGGCCGATTCCTCTGGCTGCTGAATTATGTGGCTTAGGTCGTCGGCGTCCGGTGGTCGCACATAAGTGCCCTGGAAGTAATCGAGGAATGCGGCTTCCAGGTCCTCCCAAGAACCGATTGAGTCCGCTGGCAGGCTGTTAAGCCAATGCCGGGCCGGTCCTTTGAGTTTGAGCGGGAGGTATTTGATGGCGTGTAGATCATCGCCACGTGCCATGTGGATGTGAAGGAGATAATCCTCGATCCATACTGTCGGATCTGTAGTGCCATCGTATGATTCGATGTTTACGGGTTTGAAACCCTCTGGGATTTTATGATCCATTACTTTATCTGTGAAGCATAGTGGGTGTGCGGCGCCCCTGTACTGGGCTATATCTCGACGCAGCTTGGAAGAGCTATGTCTGTTGTGTTCGGCCCTGCCGGATTTGTTGTATCCAGAGTGAAGATCATCGTCACGTGTCGTAGGGCGCCTGCGCGATCCGTAGATCGATCTTGTTTGCCTTGCCTTGTCCTCCAGTACATCTCGCAGGTCTGGTGTGACGCCCCCGATTCAATCGTACATTAATCATGCACGCAAATGTGTACGATCAAGATCAGGGACTCACGGGAAGATATCACAACACAACTCTACAAATAAAATAAGTCATACAAGCATCATAATACAAGCCAGGGGCCTCGAGGGCTCGAATACAAGTGCTCGATCATAGACGAGTCAGCGGAAGCAACAATATCTGAGTACAGACATAAGTTAAACAAGGTTGCCATAAGATGGCTAGCACAAACTGGGATACAATCAAACGAGGCGCAGGCCTCCTGCTTGGGATCCTCCTAACTACTCCTGGTCGTCGTCAGCGGGTTGCACGTAGTAGTAGGCACCTCTAGTGTAGAAGGAGTCGTCGTCGACGGTGGCGTCTGGATCCTGGGCTCCATCGTTTGGTTGCAGCAATCGAGTAGAGGAATGGGGAAAAGGGGAAAACAAAGCAACCGTGAGTACTCATCCAAAGTACTCGCAAGCAAGGAGCTACACTACATATGCATGGGTTTATGTGTAAAGGGCCATATCAGTGGACTGAACTGCAGAATGCCAGAATAAGAGGGGGATAGCTAATCCTATCGAAGACTATGCTTCTGGCAGCCTCCGTCTTGCAGCAAGTAGAAGAGAGTAGACTGAAGTCCTCCAAGTAGCATCGCATAGCATAATCCTACCCGGCAATCCCCTCCTCGATGCCCTGTTAGAGAGCGATCACCGGGTTGTATCTGGCACTTGGAAGGGTGTGTTTTATTAAGTATCCGGTTCTAGTTGTCATAAGGTCAAGGTACAACTCCGGGTCGTCCTTTTACCGAGGGACACGGCTATTCGAATAGATAAACTTCCCTGCAGGGGTGCACCACATAACCCAACACGCTTGATCCCATTTGGCCGGACACACTTTCCTGGGTCATGCCCGGCCTCGGAAGATCAACACGTCGCAGCCCCACCTAGGCACAACAGAGAGGTCAGCACGCCGGTCTAAACCTAAGCGCGCAGGGGTCTGGGCCCATCGCCCTGAGCACACCTGCACGTTGCGAACGCGGCCGGAAGCAGACCTAGCCTAGTGGCGTTCCAGTCCAATCCGGCGCGCGCCAATCAGTCGCTGACGTCACGAAGGCTTCGGCTGATACCACGATGCAGAGTGCCCATATCTTTCCCGCGTAGCTGGTTAGTGCGTATAGACCAAATGGCCAGACTCAGATCAGATACCCAGATCTCGTTAAGGTGTTAAGTATCCGCGAACGCCGACAGGGCCAGGCCCACCTCTCTCCTAGGTGACCTCAACCTGCCCTGTCGCTCTGCCTCAAAGATCCACTCGCGGGTACTCCTACGAGCCGACCCGTCTTTAGTCACCACATGTATCATGTATTATGTATATAAGTATATTCCCGTGATCACCCCCGAGTGATCACGGCCCGATAGTATAGCATGGCAGACGGACAAGAATGTAGGGCCACAGATGGAATACTAGCAACCTAAACTAAGCATGTAGGATAGCAGATAAAGGTAACAACAGTAGTAACAAGGACAGGCTATGCATCAGGATAGGATAACGGAAAGCAGTAACATGCTATAGTACTCTAATGCAAGCAGTATAGAAGAGAGTAGGCGATATCTGGTGATCAAGGGGGGGGGGGCTTGCCTGGTTGCTCTGGCAAGAGAGAGGGGTCGTCAACTCCGTAATCGTACTGGGTAGCAGCGACGTCAGTCTCGGTGTCTAGCGAGAGAAGAGGGGGAAGAAACAATAAATATTTAAGCAAACAGATGCATAGCGATGCATGACATGACAAGTATCGGTGCTAGGGGTGCCCTAACGCGGTATGTGGTGATGTCGGTGAAGGGGGGGAGACAACCGGGAAAGTATCCCCGGTGTTTCGCGTTTTCGGGCAGAGAAGCCGGAGGGGGAAAGTTGCGAGTTTGATATGTTAAGGGTTCCGTGGCGGACGAGTGGGCTGCGTATCCTGGTTCGTCTCGGCGTTCTGAGCAACTCTCATGTACAAAACTTTTCCATCCGAGCTATGGATTAATTTCTATGATTTTACAAAGTTTAAAATGATTTTCTATATTCACAGAATTCTTTTAATTCGAAAATAAAACAGCAAAATACTTTTGTCACCTAGTGCTATTCTATCCGTAGTGTATGACAGTGGGACCAGTGGGGTTGGGTTGACCCAGTCAAATGTTGGCTAGTCAACATATGAACAGTGTAGGGGGGCACATGTCATTGACTTAGACTTTTCTGAAAATTTATTTTTCTTTAAAATAACCATGGGTCCACATGTCATCTACTATTGGACTAATTAACTAGTACTACTAATCTAAGCAAGGGCCGGCCACTGCTCCGGCCACGTGCTCGACGTACACACACAACACACACAAGTTAGTAGGCTAGGAGTTATTAACATAGGATGTCATTTTGTGATTTTTGTAGGATTTATTCTGTTCATCAAAAGGATTTGGTCCAGTGGGATAAAATGGAGTTTGTCATGTATACTTTCTACTCATATTATTTTTAGGCATGTTAGTAGTGAAGGAAATATGCCCTAGAGGCAATAATAAAGTTATTATTTATTTCCTTATTTCATGATAAATGTTTATTATTCATGCTAGAATTGTATCAACCGGAAACATGATACATGTGTGAATACATAGACAAACAGAGTGTCACTAGTATGCCTCTACTTGACTAGCTCGTTGATCAAAGATGGTTATGTTTCCTAGCCATAGACATGAGTTGTCATTTGATTAACGGGATCACATCATTAGGAGAATGATGTGATTGACATGACCCATCCCGTTAGCTTAGCACCTGATCGTTTAGTATGTTGCTATTGCTTTCTTCATGACTTATACATGTTCCTATGACTATGAGATTATGCAACTCCCGTATACTGGAGGAACACTTTGTGTGCTACCAAACGTCACAACGTAACTGGGTGATTATAAAGGAGCTCTACAGGTGTCTCCAAAGGTACATGTTGGGTTGGCGTATTTCGAGATTAGGATTTATCACTCCGATTGTCGGAGAGGTATCTCTGGGCCCTCTCGGTAATGCACATCGAATAAGCCTTGCAAGCATTGCAACTAATAAGTTAGTTACGAGATGATGCATTACGGAACGAGTAAAGAGACTTGCCGGTAACGAGATTGAACTAGGTATTGAGATACCGACGATCGAATCTCGGGCAAGTAACATACCGATGACAAAGGGAACAACGTATGTTGTTATGCGGTCTGACCGATAAAGATCTTCGTAGAATGTGTAGGAGCCAATATGGGCATCCAGGTCCCGCTGTTGGTTATTGACCAGAGATTTGTCTCAGTCATGTCTACATTGTTCTCGAACCGTAGGGTCCGCACGCTGAAAGTTACGATGACAGTTATTATGAGTTTATGCATTTTGATGTACGGAAGTTAGTTCGGAGTCCCGGATGTGATCACGGACATGACGAGGAGTCTCGAAATGGTCGAGACATAAAGATTGATATATTGGAAGCCTATATTTGGACATCAGAATGGTTTTGAGTGAAATCGGCATTTTACTGGAGTACCGGGGGGTTATCGGAACCCCGCCGGGGGTTAATGGGCCCATATGGGCCTTAAGGGAAAAGAGGAGGGGCGGCCAAGGCAGGCCGCGCACCCCCTCCCCCTAGTCCGAATAGGACAAGGAAGGGGGGGCGCCCCCCTTTTTCCTTTCCCCCTCTCTCCTTCCTTCTCCTATAAGGCAAGGGAGAGGAGTCCTGCTCCCGGTGGGAGCAGGACTCCTCCTGGCGCACCCCTTGGGGGCCGGCCACGCCTCCCCCTCCCCTCCTTTATATACGGGGGCAGGGGGCACCCTAGGACACACAAGTTGATCTTCGTGATCGTTCCTTAGCCGTGTGCGGTGCCCCCCTCCACCATATTCCACCTCGATCATATCGTTGCAGTGCTTAGGCGAGGCCCTGCGTCGGTAGAACTCATCCCCGAAGCTTTGCTGGATCGGAGCCCGGGGAGCATCATCGAGCTGGACGTGTGCTAAGAACTCGGAGGTGCCGGAGTAACGGTGCTTGGATCGGTCGGATCGGGAAGACGTACGACTACTTCCTCTACGTTGCGTCAACGCTTCCGCTTTGGTCTACGAGGGTATGTAGACAACACTCTCCCCTCTCGTTGCTATGCATCACCATGATCTTGCGTGTGCGTAGGAATTTTTTTGAAATTACTACGTTCCCCAACAGTGGCATCCGAGCCTAGGTTTTTATGGTTTGATGTTATATGCAAGAGTAGAACACAAGTGAGTTGTGGGCGATATAAGTCATACTGCCTACCAGCATGTCATAGTTTGGTTTGGCGGTATTGTTGGATGAAGCGGCCCGGACCGACATTACACGTACGCTTACGCGAGACTAGTTCTACCGCCGTGCTTTGCACACAGGTGGCTGGCGGGTGTCAGTTTCTCCAACTTTAGTTGAACCGAGTGTGGCTACGCCCGGTCCTTGCGAAGGTTAAAACGACATCAACTTGACAAACTATCGTTGTGGTTTTGATGCGTAGGTGAGATTGGTTCTTGCTTAAGCCCGTAGCAGCCACGTAAAACTTGCAACAAACAAAGTAGAGGACGTCTAACTTGGCTTTGCAGGGCATGTTGTGATGTGATATGGTCAAGGCATGATGCTAAATTTTATTGTATGAGATGATCATGTTTTGTAACCGAGTTATCGGCAACTGGCAGGAGCCATATGGTTGTCGCTTTATTGTATGCAATGCAATCGCCCTGTAATGCTTTACTTTATCACTAAGCGGTAGCGATAGTCGTAGAAGCATAAGATTGGCGAGACGACAACGATGTTACGATGGAGATCAAGGTGTCGCGCCGGTGACGATGGTGATCATGACGGTGCTTCAAAGATGGAGATCACAAGCACAAGATGATGATGGCCATATCATATCACTTATATTGATTGCATGTGATGTTTATCTTTTTATGCATCTTATCTTGCTTTGATTGACGGTAGCATTATAAGATGATCTCTCACTAAATTATCAAGAAGTGTTCTCCTTGAGTATGCACCGTTGCCAAAGTTCGTCGTGCCCAGGCACCACGTGATGATTGGGTGTGATAAGCTCTACGTCCATCTACAACGGGTGCAAGCCAGTTTTGCACACGCAGAATACTCGGGTTATATTTGACGAGCCTAGCATATGCAGATATGGCCTTGGAACACGGAGACCGAAAGGTCGAGCGTGAATCATATAGTAGATATGATCAACATAATGATGTTCACCATTGAAGACTAGTCCATTTCACGTGATGATCGGTTATGGTTTAGTTGATTTGGATCACGTGATCACTTAGAAGATTAGAGGGATGTCTATCTAAGTGGGAGTTCTTAAGTAATATGATTAATTGAACTTTAATTTATCATGAACTTAGTCCTGGTAGTATTAGCATATCTATGTTGTAGATCAATAGCTCGCGTTGTTGCTTTCATATGTTTATTTTGATATGTTCCTAGAGAAAATTGTGTTGAAAAATGTTAGTAGCAATGATGCGGATTGGATCCGTATTCTGAGGTTTATCCTCATTGCTGCACAGAAGAATTATGTCCTTAATGCACCGCTAGGTGACAGACCTATTGCAGGAGCAGATGCAAACGTTATGAACGTTTGGCTAGCTCAATATGATGACTACTTGATAGTTTAAGTGCACCATGCTTAACGGCTTAGAATCGGGACTTCAAAGACGTTTTGAACGTCATGGACCATATGAGATGTTCCAGGAGTTGAAGTTAATATTTCAAGCAAATACCCGAGTTGAGAGATATGAAGTCTCCAACAAGTTCTATAGCTAAAAGATGGAGGAGAATCGCTCAACTAGTGAGCATGTGCTCAGATTGTCTGGGTACTACAATCGCTTGAATCAAGTGGGAGTTAATCTTCCAGATAAAATAGTGATTGACAGAATTCTCTAGTCACCATCACTAAGTTAGTAGAACTTCGTGATGAACTATAATATGCAAGGGATAACGAAAACAATTCCCAAGCTCTTCGTGATGCTAAAATCGACGAAGGTAGAAATCAAGAAAAACATCAAGTGTTGATGGTAGACAAGACCACTAGTTTCAAGTAAAGGGCAAAGGAAAAAAAAAGGGGAACTTCAAGAAAAACAGCAAGCAAGTTGCTGCTCAAGTGAAGAAACCCAAGTATGGTCCTAAGCCTGAGACTAAGTGCTTCTACTGCAAAGGGATTGGTCATTGGAAGCGGAACTACACCAAGTATTTGGTGGATAAGAAAGGATGGCAAAGTAAACAAAAGTATATTTGATATACATGTTATTGATGTGTAATTTACTAGTGTTCATAGCAACCCCTCAGTATTTGGTACTAGTTCAGTTGCTATGATTAGTAACTCGAAACGGGAGTTGCAGAATGAACAGAAACTAGTTAAGGGTGAAGTGACGATGTGTGTTGGAAATAGTTCCAAGATTGATATGATCATCATCGCACACTCCCTATACTTTCGGGATTAGTGTTAAACCTAAATAAGTGTTATTTGGTGTTTGCGTTGAGCATGAATATGATTTGATCATGTTTATTGCAATACGGTTATTCATGTAAGTTAGAGAATAATTGTTGTTTTGTTTACATGAATAAAACCTTCTATGGTCATACACCCAACGAAAATGGTTTGTTGGATCTCGATCGTAGTAATACACATATTCATAATATTGAAGGCCAAAAAGATGCAAAGTTAATAATGATAGTGCAACTTGTTTGTGGCACTACCGTTTAGGTCATATTGGTGTAAAGCGCATGAAGAAACTCCATGCTAATGGGATTTTGGAATCACTTGATTATGAATCACTTGATGCTTGCGAACCATGTCTCATGGGCAAGATGACTAAGACTCCGTTCTCCGGAACAATGGAGCGAGCAACTAACTTATTGGAAATAATACATACTGATGTATGAGGTCCGATGAGTGTTAAGGCTCGCGGCGGGTATCATTATTTTCTGACCTTCACAGATGATTTGAGCAGATATGGGTATATCTACTTGATGAAACATAAGTCTGAAACATTTGAAAAGTTCAAAGAATTTCAGAGTGAAGTGGAAAATCATCGTGACAAGAAAATAAAGTTTCTACGATCTGATCGCAGAGACGAATATTTGAGTTACGAGTTTGGTCTTCAGTTAAAACAATGTGGAATAGTTTCACAAAACTCATGCCACCTGGAACACCACAACATAATGGTGTGTCCGAACATCATAACCGCACTTTATTGGATATAGTGCAATCTATGATGTTTCTTACTGATTTACCACTATCGTTTTGGGATTATGCATTAAAGACAGCTGCATTCACGTTAAAAAAAGGGGCACCATCTAAGTCCGTTGAGACGATACAATATGAACTGTGGTTTAGCAAGAAACCAAAGTTGTTGTTTCTTAAAGTTTGGGATTGTGATGCTTATATGAAAAAGTTTCATCCTGATAAGCTCAAACCCAAATCGGAGAAATGTGTCTTCATAGGATACCCAAAGGAGAAAGTTGGGTACACCTTCTATCACAGATCCAAAGGCAAGACATTCGTTGCTAAGAATGGATCCTTTCTAGAGAAGGAGTTTCTCTCGAAAGAAGTGAGTGGGAGGAAAGTAGAAAACTTGATAAGGTAATTGTACCATCTCCCTTATTGGAAAGTAGTTCATCACAGAGATCTGTTCTTGTGACTACTACACCAATTAGTGAGGAAGCTAATGATGATGATCATGTAACTTCAGATCAAGTTACTACCGAATCTCGTAGGTAAACCAGAGTGAGATCCGCACCAGAGTGGCACGGTAATCCTGTTCTGGAAGTCATGTTACTAGACCATGACGAACTTGCGAACTATGAGGAAGCGATGATGAGCCCAGATTCCGCGAAATAGTTTGAGGCCATGAAATCTGAGATATGATCCATGTATGAGAACAAAGAATGGACTTTGATGGATTTGCCCGATGATCGGCAAGCCATAGAAAATAAATGGATCTTCAAGAGGAAGACAGACGCTGATAGTAGTGTTACTATCTACAAAGCTAGAGTTGTCACAAAAGGTTTTCGACAAGTTCAAGGTGTTGACTACGATGAGAGTTTCTCACTCGTATCTATGCTTAAGTCTGTCCGAATCATGTTAGCAATTGCCGCATTTTATGAAATCCGGCAAATGGATAAACAAAACTGCATTCCTTAATGGATTTATTAAAGAAGAGTTGTATATGATGCAACCAGAATGTTTTGTCAATCCTAAAGGTGCTAACAAAATATGCAAGCTCCAGCGATCCATCTATGGACTGGTGCAAGCATCTCGGAGTTGGAATATACGCTTTGATAAGTTGATCAAAGTATATAGTTTTATACAGACTTGCGGTGAATCCTGTATTTACAAGAAAGTGAGTGGGAGCACTACAGCATTTCTGATAAATATATGTGAATGACATATTGTTGGTTGGAAATAATGTAGAATTATTCTGCAAAGCATAAAGGAGTGTTTGAAAGGATTTTTTTTTCAAAGAAAGACCTCGGTAAAGCTGCTTACATATTGAGTATCAAGATCTATAGAGATAGATCAAGACGCTTGATAAGTTTTTTCAATGAATACATACCTTGACAAGATTTTGAAGTAGTTCAAAATGTAACAGTCAAAGAAAGAGTTCTTGCCTGTGTTACAAGGTGTGAAATTGAGTAAGACTCAAAACCCGACCACGGCAAAAGATAGAAAGAGAATGAAAGTCATTCCCTATGCCTTGGCCATAGGTTCTATAAAGTATGCCATGCTGTGTACCAGATCTATTGTATACCCTACACTGATTTTGGAAAGGGAGTACAATACTGATCTAGGAGTAGATCACTGGACAGCGGTCAAAATTATCCTTAGTGAAATAAGGATATGTTTCTCGATTATGGAGGTGACAAAAAGGTTCGTCGTAAAAGGTTATGTCGATGCAAGTTTTGACACCAATCTAGATGACTCTAAGTCTCAATCTAGATACATATTGAAAGTGGGAGCAATTAGCTAGAGTACCTCCGAGCAGAGTATTGTTGACATAGAAATTTGCAAAATACATACGGATCTGAATGTGGCAGACCCGTTGACTAAGATTCTCTCACAAGCAAAACATGACCATACCTTAGTACTCTTTGGGTGTTAATCACATAGCGATGTGAACTAGATTATTGACTCTAGTAAACCCTTTGGGTGTTGGTCACATGATGATGTGAACTATGGGTATTAATCACATGGTGATGTGAACTATTGCTGTTAAATCACATGCTAATGTGAACTAGATTATTGACTCTAGTGCAAGTGGGAGACTGAAGGAAATATGCCCTAGAGGCAATAATAAAGTTATTATTTATTTCCTTATTTCATGATAAATGTTTATTATTCATGCTAGAATTGTATCAACCGGAAACATGATACATGTGTGAATACATAGACAAACAGAGTGTCGCTAGTATGCCTCTACTTGACTAGCTCGTTGATCAAAGATGGTTATGTTTCCTAGCCATAGACATGAGTTGTCATTTGATTAACGGGATCACATCATTAGGAGAATGATGTGATTGACATGACCCATCCCGTTAGCTTAGCACCTGATCGTTTAGTATGTTGCTATTGCTTTCTTCATGACTTATACATGTTCCTATGACTATGAGATTATGCAACTCCCGTATACCGGAGGAACACTTTGTGTGCTACCAAACGTCACAACATAACTGGGTGATTATAAAGGAGCTCTACAGGTGTCTCCAAAGGTACATGTTGGGTTGGCGTATTTCGAGATTAGGATTTGTCACTCCGATTGTCGGAGACGTATCTCTGGGCCCTCTCGGTAATGCACATCAAATAAGCCTTGCAAGCATTGCAACTAATAAGTTAGTTACGAGATGATGCATTATGGAACGAGTAACGAGACTTGCCGATAACGAGATTGAACTAGGTATTGAGATACCGACGATCGAATCTCGGGCAAGTACATACCGATGACAAAGGGAACAACGTATGTTGTTATGCGGTCTGACCGATAAAGATCTTCGTAGAATGTGTAGGAGCCAATATGGGCATCTAGGTCCCGCTGTTGGTTATTGACCAGAGATTTGTCTTAGTCATGTCTACATTGTTCTCGAACCGTAGGGTCCGCACGCTTAAAGTTACGATGACAGTTATTATAAGTTTATGCATTTTGATGTACGGAAGTTAGTTCGGAGTCCCGGATGTGATCACGGACATGACGAGGAGTCTCGAAATGGTCGAGACATAAATATTGATATATTGGAAGCCTATATTTGGACATCGGAATGGTTCCGAGTGAAATCAGCATTTTACTGGAGTACCGGGGGGTTACCGGAACCCACCCGGGGGTTAATGGGCCCATATGGGCCTTAAGGGAAAATAGGAGGGGCGGCCAGGGCAGGCCGTGACACCTCCCCCCTAGTCCGAATAGGACAAGGAAGGGCGGGGCGGCGCCCCCCTTTTTCCTTTCCCATCTCTCCTTCCTTCTCCTACAAGGCAAGGGAGAGGAGTCCTACTCCCGGTGGGAGTAGGACTCCTCCTGGCGCACTCCTTGGGGGCCGGCCGCGCCTCCCCCTCCCCTCCTTTATATACGGGGGCAGGGGGCACCCTAGGACACACAAGTTGATCATCGTGATCGTTCCTTAGCCGTGTGCGTTGCCCCCCTCCACCATATTCCACCTCGGTCATATCGTTGCAGTGCTTAGGCGAAGCCCTGCGTCGGTAGAACATCATCATCGTCATCACGCCGTCGTGCTGACGGAACTCATCCCCGAAGCTTTGCTGGATCGGAGCCCGGGGAGCGTCATCGAGCTGGACGTGTGCTAAGAACTCGGAGGTGCCGGAGTAACGGTGCTTGGATCGGTCGGATCGGGAAGACGTACGACTACTTCCTCTACGTTGCGTCAACGCTTCCGCTTCGGTCTACGAGGGTACGTAGACAACACTCTCCCCTCTCGTTGCTATGCATCACCATGATCTTGCGTGTGCGTAGGAATTTTTTTGAAATTACTACGTTCCCCAACAAGTAGTTGTTTAACCGCTGATCAGAGGCTGTAAAGGGGGTTAGTTATTGTGGAAATAGCAAAGCTAGCAAGATGTACAGTAGCTAGTAGCAGTGCATGTAGAGGAGCGATGGGCAGAGCCGTGGCGCGGGCGATGCAGTGGCGGGGAGCGCGCGTCTGGGCGCAGGGCGACGACGACCGTGGTGCAGGCGCGGCCAGGCCGCAGAGGGGCGCGGCGACTGTGGGATACGCCGAGCAGGCGCGGGCGAGTGCCAACGAGGGGGAGAAGGCGCGACCGGTGGAGGAGCAGCAGCGGCTGCACAACGAGGCGGGCAGCGCGTGTAAGTGCATCTAGTGCCCCTTAGTGATTTTGGTGTATTGAAGACTTATAGGTTAAGTATCTAATGTGTTTATGAGTGTACATAGGTCTATAAGTCTATGAGGAGTTTGATAATTACAGAGAAAGTCGACCCCTAAAAATGAAGTTCTTCGACTGAAGACTTTGATATTTTGAAGACTTTCTGAAGACTTTGAAAGTGAAGAAATTGGTGTGACCTTGAAGACTTGGTATTCATTCGAGGAACATGAAGCATGAAGACTTCTGTTTTCGTTGTTTCATTTTCTCTTTCTTGAGTCATAGGAAACACCGTACTGTTAAAGGGGGTCGAGGAAATACTAAGGAGAAAATTTCCGAGTGATGCTCATCTCAAATCCTACACCTACCAATCCCTTCAAGTGAAGCCATTGGACATCTCATACAGTTCAGTCAATTTCTTCAGTGACAGAGACGTAGTTCTTCTGGTCACTAAGGACTTTGCTCTGACTGAGGAGTTAGGAATTCGCCAGTGCGAATTGCCTACACTGTGAGGAACATGATAGCCCTGAGGAATTTGAACCTCAAATTTCCGACCGTTGCTATGCTACGCGCCAGCTGTCCTAAAATATCTTCTCCACCTAACGATCATATCATTGAAGGGCATTTATGTCTTATCATGTCGGGCTGCTCCCTAGGCTATAAATAGCCACCCCCTACAACCACTAGCTGGTTGGCTGCTCCGCGAGAACTTGACACTTGTCATTTGAGAGCAACCCATCCTCCGAGGACTTTGAGCGAAAATCATCAAGTGAGGAAAATCCAAACCCAAACCCAAAACACCTACAAACCCAAAGTGATTGAGCATCACTGAAGAGATTGATCCTGCGTGGATCGGACGCTTGTTACCTTTGAAGACTGTGCTTCTTCCAGACGGTTAGGCGTCAAGGTCTAGAGCATCCAAGAGGAATTGTGGATCGCCGAGTGACCAAGTCTGTGAAGGTTTGGAAGTCACCTGAAGACTTACCACGAGTGATTGGGAGAGGACTGTGTGTCCTTAGCTCAAGGAGAATACGGTGAGGACTGTGTGTCCGGGACTAGGTGTCCTCGAGTTTAAATACTCAGCCGCTCCAACCAGATGTACAACTGATACAGCAGTTGGAACTGGTCTACCAAATCATTGTCTTCACCAAGCTTACTGGTTCTATTTCCTCAACACTTTCATTTCCTCATTACTGTGTTGTGTGTTTGTTCATATCTGTGTTTGAAGACTTTGACTGAAGACTTTCTCAATTTCCTTAGTTCAATTTCTTCAGTCTGTTTGTCTTCATATTGTGCTATCCTGTGTTTACGCTTTCTGTACTCTGTTTGTGTCTTCATTTCATCATGATGACCATGCATGTATTCTGTTATGTTTACCTCTGAGTACTTATTCCGCTGCAAGTAGTTCTTCGCTAAGGAATTTCCTCACGAGCAAATTCCTCAGTGAAGAATTTCATAAAAATCGCCTATTCACCCCCCTCTAGTCGATATAACGCACTTTCAATTGGTATCAGAGCAAGGTACTCCCTTGTTCTGTGTGATTTTGGTTTAACCGCCTGGAGTTTTAGTTATGTCGACCGCAGGTATGATCAAGGTCTCTGCTAGGTGTCCTACCTTCGATGGGACGAACTACCCCTACTGGAAGAACAAGATGCGCATGCATCTTGAGGCAATTGATAACGATCTCTGGTACGTTGTGGAAAATGGTATTCCCTCCGTCTCACCCTCACTGAACGCTACCGATGTGAAGAGATTCAAGCAACTCGATTCCCAAGCGAAGAATATCATATGTGGCCATCTGAGCAAAGGACATTATGGTAGAGTGAGTGCTTTGGAAACTGCGAAGCTTATCTGGGATAGGCTATCCAAGGTCAATGAAGGAGTTTCAACTCAGCGCGACTCCCGAGTTGATGTTCTTCGCAATCTCTTCAACTGCTTCAAAAGACTCGACAATGAAAATGTTCAGCAAATCTTCGATCGCCTCACTGACATCTCAAATGAGCTTCAAGCACTTGGTGCCACTGACATCACCGACCATGAGGTGGTGAAGAAATTGCTGAGATCGCTTGATTCCTCATTTGACACTCTGGCACTGATGATACAAGAGCGTGCTGACTACAAGTCACTTGACCCCGCTGATATCCTCTAGAGGCTAAACACTCATGAGTTCCAGCTTGCTTAAAAGAGAGATCTCTACGGTTCGAGCTATAGCAGATCACGTGCACTGAAGGCCAAGGTGGTATCTGAGTCCGAAGATGAAGACTCTGGTAGCAGCCTTGGTGATCCTGAAGAACTAAGTCATGATCTAGCGCTGCTTGTGAAGAAATTTCAGAAGTTCTCAAGACGTGGTCGCTTTGGAAAACCCTCAAGGAGCAATGATTCCTCAACCAGTGACTATAAGAAGAGGCTTTGTCACAAGTGCAAGAAATCAGGACATTACATTCAAGATTGTCCTCAGTGGGAAAAGGAATCAAAGAAAAAGAAATACAAGGACTACAGTTCTGATGATGCGAAGAAAAAGAAGAAGTCCTCAAAATCTTCATCATCAAAATCCTCAAAGTCTTCGTCTCACAATAAGAGCAGCTCCAAGAAGGCTCGGGCATTCATTGGCAAAGAAATGGACTCTGAGGCTGAATCTGAAGAAAATGAAGCAGAAGAGGAATCTGATGATTCTGAGTCCGGTGTGGCGAGCCTAGCCCTCGCCACTGCATTCGTCAGCAAATCCATCTTCAACGCTGAAGAAAGTGATCTCACCAACAAAGCTGATGAAGGCAGTGATGACTACGCTCCCACCTATTGCTTCATGGCAAAGGGTGCTAAGGTACTCAAATACGCCTCCTCTGAATCTAGTGAGGATGAATCTGATGAAAATCTTAAGCCCAGCTACTCTAAACTTGCTAAGATTGCTATGCAACAACAAAAGGCTTTTGAAAAGGTTCAAAGCATGCTAGACAAAAGTGATGATATGTTGGGTGAAGAATTGGATCGAACTAAGGCCTTAACTGAAAATCTTCAGAGACTTCAGACTAGGTTTGACAACCTTCAAAATCATCATAACACTCCCTTATCTAATCATGAGAAGCTTTCTTATGAATATCTTCAAAAGAAGCAAGATCTTGAGAAGCTAAGAGTGAGTTATGAAGATCTTCAGAAGGAGCGCGATTCATTACTTGCTCAACAAATCAGCGCTGCTCAGGAAGAATTCATTCCTCCATGCTTAAAATGCATTGAACGAGAATCTGCTAATTCTTCACCTGAATGTTCAAATGCTTCAAATGTTACAAATTCTTCACCTGTCTCTGCTATCACTAATTCCTCATCTGAGGACATTGCTAGTATTATTGACGATGCAGGACTGAAGGAATTGTACATGACAGGCATGTACAAAAGCCTCAAAGGGCATCAGACTATTTGTGATGTGCTTAAAAAGCAGATCCTCAACAGGAACCCTAGGAAAGAGGGTATTGCCTTTGAGAGGAAACTCAATGCTGATGGTACATATTGGAAGCCTGAGCAGTACCCCAAAACCACATGGGTTGCTGCAAAGGGACATCCAGTTGATCCATCTAATTTATCTGGCTATACATGTGAATCTTCTCATTCTTCTGATGAGTCATTTGACTCCAACTATAAATTGTTCAAAAATCATAATGGTGAAGTATTTGCTAGATATGTTGGCACTAACTGCAGGAACGGTTCCCCTATGAAGAAAATCTGGGTTCCCAAAAGTTGCCTTGAAAGTCTTCAGGTGAATGTCCTCATGACACCACCTATGAAGAAAAGGAACCCCAGATCAAATTCCTCATATGGACCAAATTCTTCATATGGATCCAAGTCCTCATACAGACCAAGTTCCTCAAGGGGATCAAATTCCTCACATGGATCAAAGTCCTCATATGAACATCATCGTGCTAACAACTCTGTTTCGTAGGGAACAGCCAAGGGCTATGAATATGAGCATTATTATTCAAATTATTATGTTCATAAGTCCTCGAAGAATTTCTCTGCTTATTCATATGCTTACCCTAACCGCTATTATGTGAAAAGAAATGGTTTGGCTGCTTTGCCACCATTCTCATATGGAGCTCGCAGAGTGATGAACTCTTTGCCACCCCTTCAGATGTGGGTGGTGAAGAAAAATAACTAATCTCTTCTGCAGGGTCAGGTCTCCAGACGTACGATAACGTCTGAAGAATTTGCTGGGGACCTGACAAAAATGCCTGAAAGGACGCGGGCTAATCATGATGAAATGAACTTTCATTTCACACGTCCTCCCTCTGTTTTATCTGTCTTACTGCTTGATGAAATTGATCTGATGAATTGTGATATCATATTCTTCACTGCTGAAGTATATGAGGTCGTAAGTTGCACTAATTAATCTGCAGGATGATCAACCCAAAGCCACTGAATGGGTACTTGATAGTGGATGTACAAATCACATGACCGGTGACAGGAATGTATTGATGGATGCTCCCTTATCAGCATCACACATGAAGCATATCATCTTCGCTAATAAAAGCAAAAGTTAGGTATTGGGTCTAGGTAAGGTTGCCATCACAAAGGATCGACACATGGACAAAGTCATGCTTGTTGAGTCCTTAGGATACAATCTTATGTATGTCTCAATGCTTTGTGATCTTGATATGGTTGTTGTCTTTGGCAAGTATCATTGTGTTGTGATTATGGAAGCTGACAATTCCAAAGTCTTCGAAGGCTTTAGGAGAGGAGACTTGTATATTGTTGATTTCTCTGCAGATTCACAACCAGCCGTGTGCCTACATGCAAAAGCTTCAGAAGGATGGCTATGGCATCGACGACTTGGTCATGTAGGCATGAGGAATTTGAACACGCTTGCGAAGAAGAAGCATGTCATTGGCATTGAGAATGTCAAATTCCTCAAGGATCACTTGTGCGGTGCTTGTGAAGCTGGAAAGATGACAAAGGCCAAGCATCCAGTGAAGACTATCATGACCACTACTCGTCCATTCGAATTGCTTCACATGGATCTCTTTGGTCCTAATCATTATTCCTCTGTTTCAAATGAAGCATCTCAATATGGCTTTGTTATTGTTGATGATTACTCTCGTTACACATGGGTACACCTTGTCTCTTACAAAACTGAAGTGCAGGAAGTCTTCAAACGATTTTCCTCGAGGGCTTCAACCAACTTCGGTGTGAAGATCAAGCACATCAGAAGTGACAATGGCACTGAGTTCAAGAATTCGGGTCTCGATGACTATCTTGATGAACTTGGTATTACTCATGAGTTATCCGCTCCTTATACTCCTCAACAGAATGGCGTCGTGAAGCGCAAGAACAGGACTCTTGCTGAGATGGCTCGCACTATGCTCGATGAATACAAAACCCCTTGTCGTTTCTGGGTTGATGCAATTGATACTGCGTGCCATATCATCAACAGAGTATATCTTCACAAATTCTTCAAGAAGACTGCCTATGAACTCCTCACTGACAAGAAACCCAATGTGAGTTATTTCAAAGTCTTCGGTGCTAAATGCTGGATTAGAGATCCTCATCATAATTCTAAATTTGCACCGAAAGCACATGAAGGTTTTATGCTTGGTTACGGAAAGGACTCGTACACCTACAGAGTCTTCAACAATGTTCTTCACAAGATTGTTGAAACTGTAGATGTGCGGTTCGATGAAACTAATGGCTCGCAAAGAGAGCACCTACCTTCTGTGTCAGATGAACCAACACCTGAGTATTCTATCAAGCATAAGGCTACTGAAGATGTCATTCCTACTGAAGAATCTGCTGAAGAATTCATTCCAGAATGTGAAGAACGTCGAGCTGATGCACCTGAAGAAAATGCTGAGGAAATTGATGCTGAAGAAAATGCTGATCAAATTCCTCAACGACAACCAACTCATCCTCGCGTTGCAAAAGAAGTGCAAGTGGAGAAGATCATCGATGACATTAGAGCACCAGGTCCTCTCACACGCTCAAAAGCTTCACATCTATCTAACTTTTGTGGGCACTTTGCTTTTGTCTCTATCACAGAGCCCGCTAAGGTAGATGAAGCATTTCTGGAGCCTGAGTGGATTCAGGCCATGCAAGAAGAATTACATCAGTTCAAGCTCAACAACGTATGGGAACTAGTCAATCGTCCCGATCCTCGCAAGCATAACATCATTGGTACAATGTGGATCTACCGCAACAAGCAAGATGAAAATGGTGTTGTGGTGAGGAATAAGGCACGACTAGTAGCTCAAGGCTACACATAGGTTGAAGGAATTGATTTCGATGAAACTTTTGCACCTGTTGCTAGACTTGAGGCTATTCGCATATTGCTTGCTTATGCTAACCATCATGATATCATCTTATACCAAATGGATGTGAAAAGTGCATTCCTCAATGGTAAGCTTGAGGAAGAAGTATATGTTGCTCAACCCCCAGGTTTTGAAGATCCAAAACATCCTGACAAAGTCTTCAGACTTAACAAGGCCCTCTATGGCCTCAAGCAGGCCCCACGGACGTGGTATGATACATTGAGGGAATTCTTCATGAAGAAAGGCTTCACACCCGGTTCACTCGATCCCACTCTCTTTAATAAATCTTATGATGGTGAACTGTTTGTGTGCCAAATATATGTTGATGATATCATCTTTGGTTGTACTGACCAACGTTATAGTGATGAATTTGCCTATATGATGAGTGAAGAATATCAAATGTCTATGATGGGAGAGTTGAAATTCTTCTTAGGTCTTCAAATTCGTCAACAACGCAATGGCATATTCATATCTCAGGAGAAATACCTCAAGGATGTCCTGAAGAAATTCGGCATGCAAGATTGCAAAGGCATCAAAATTCCTATGCCCACAAATGGTCATCTATGCACTGATGAAAATGGTACTGACTTCGATCATAAGGTATACCGCTCCATGATTGGCTCTTTATTGTACTTATGTGCATCTAGGCCAGATATAATGCTTAGTGTTTGCATGTGTGCATGATTTCAAGCTGCACCGAAGGAATCACACCATAAGGCTGTGAAGCACATTCTTCGATATCTAGCTCACACACCAACACTAGGATTATGGTATCCCAAGGGCTCGGATTTTGATCTCATTGGATATTCAGACTCTGACTATGCTGGTGATCGTGTGGACCGCAAGTCAACATCTGGTACTTGTCATTTCCTCGGACGATCCTTGGTCTGTTGGTCCTCGAAGAAACAGAACTGCGTATCACTGTCTACTGCTGAAGCTGAGTACATTGCTGCTGGTTCTTGCTGTGCTCAATTACTATGGATGAAGCAAACGCTCAAGGACTATGGCATCAACGTGAAGAATGTGCCTCTCCTCTGTGACAATGAGAGTGCCATCAAGATTGCTCACAACCCAGTTCAGCACTCGAAGACAAAGCACATTCAGATTCGTCATCATTTTCTTCGTGATCATGTGTTGAAGGGCGACATTTCTATTGAGCATGTGAAGACTGAAGAACAGTTGGCCGATATCTTCACTAAGCCCTTCGATGAGAAGAAATTTAGCAAGTTGCGGTGTGAGCTAAATATCTTAGAGTTTTTGAATGTACTTTGAAAATGCACTCATCCTAACACTTATGCAAAATTGATGACTTAGATGTGCAACACATGAAGAAACGTTTTTCTTCAATCAATGAAGAATAACACTCTAAGTGTGAAGAAATTAATGAAGAATTTGATTCTCAGAACCCTACGACAATTGTACGCGGTGTCTGAAATCATCATTCTTACACGGTGGGTCACACCACCACAAAAGTTGAAAATCTTCAATTTGAGTTTTTCCTCAATTTTTGAAATTCCTCAGTTTTTCAAATTCTTCAACTCTGCAAAATCTTCACTTGTGTCGTCGTACTCGCGCCGACCGTGGAAATCTTCACCTCCGCCACCGCCGTAGACGTCTTCCTCCGCCAAGTTAGGGCATGGAAGATCTGCATCGACGAACTTCACTGTTCCAACTCCCAGTTCGTCGTGTTCTTCGTTCTGGGTAATTAAATGCTATTTTACTACCCTCTTTGATTTGAAACTTTTCTACAAAATCTTCAAAGGTGTTTTATTCTTCAAATCCTCACACACAAAACACCTCACATGTTATCTGTTCTTGATTCATTTCCCTAAGCCTCAATTTCTTCAACATTCCTCAATTGTGTGGATCCTCAATCTATACAACTCTAGAACCTAAGATATACAGCGCTTAGTGAAATTCCTCAAGACGAATCTGGTCAAATTCCTCAAACTTGTTCTTTATGAAAATCCCTTTGAGAACGCATATGACCTCTCCAAATTCCTCGCAACTATACTCTGTTCATAGGTACACATGTCCGCTGCTGAATCATTAGGTTCTCATCAACTTAACTCATTTGCAGCGTTCCTCGAAGAAAAGTTGCATACTTCTTCAGAGAATTCAATTGTTCAAATTCCTCATCTGAAGAAAATGGCTGAAGGTAAAAGGCCACAGAAAGGAGGAAAGAAGCCCGAGGTCATGACTGCCTTTGAGATCCCAGAGGATATTTACAAAGAGTACTGCACGCCTGATGAAGCCAAGTTTGGCAAAGAAGACAAAAATCAGCGCAAGGTGCGCATCCAAAGGATTGAACGGAGATGGGCACGTGAATGGAGGGAGTACAGATATGTTACTCCAAAGTACATGAAGAAATTCGCACTCAACCCTCCATGCCCAAGAGCACCATTGGCACCTGGCCAAGTGGCTGATCCCACCAGCATCAAGCGTGGTGAGGATTTTCCTGATGAATGGGCCAAGCGCCAAGCTAAACTGGCAAGACAAGCCAGAGAAGCAGTGAGGAAATTCAATGAAGACTCTGCTGTTGCTGCTGCTGCTGCTGCCACTGAGGCCTCGGTCAAGCCGAAGAAAGCGATGCTCAAGAAGCCCGCTCGCAAGCCAAGTGCTTCAACATCACTGCCCTCACGGCCAAGTTCCTCAGCTGCGCCCTCACGGCCAGAATCTTCAAAATCATCCAAGCAAATTCCTCATGCTGCTCCTGCTCCACCAAAGTCCTCAGCACCTCCTCCACAGACCTCACCTGTCCCGACAAAGTCCTCAGCACCTGTGCATCTGGCCTCGTGCCAAAGGACTACTGGCACTTCAATTGCCTCTGGTGTCTCAGGTAGTTCCTCGGCTGCACCAAATTCCTCAATTGGACCTTCTCTGCTGAAGAAAAAGGCTACTGCTGGACGCGGCACACGTCCAAGTCCTCAGAAGAAGCAGGTAGTCTTCACTGTGCCATCTGATGATGATGAAGCTGATGAAGAGGAACTCACTGAAATCATCAGAGACCGCCAAGAGAGGGCTGCTAAAGCCAAAGGCACACCTGTGGCCCTGCTATTGGATCCAAGGGCGATCCTAGACTATATTGATCTCTGGCATAAGGACCCTAACACACCTATGCCTGATTTCAAGCTGACACCTGGCCAAAGTCACATGCTGACTCACTTCATCCAAGAGGAGAAGTGGAAATATGATAGGGCCAGAGAGATCAAGAAATCGCAGTACCGGAAAGAGAAGCTGCTGAAGAAAAACGTTGTCAAGATGACGTCTGAGGAACTCATCAAGATGCAGGCTGAGATCAAAGCCCTCAGCGACAACTTTGACTCGTACTATGCTGATTGGCAAGGAGCTAAGGTCAGATTTGTGAGGCTGACTGATACCTTCACCAAGGGTGCAGCCTCAACGCCACAAAATCCACAAGCTGAAGCATCTGTTCAGCAAACTGAAGAACATGCCAGCACCGCTGATGAAGTTCAGGCCGCTGAAGAAAATGCCAGTTCCAGGGTTGATGACTCTGCTCCAGCCACTGACGAAATTGCCAGGGCATCCACTAGTGGTGCGCCTGAAGAAAATGAAGAAACCAGGGCAACTGCATCAGTTGCGCCTCAGGATAATCAACCAGATTCCTCAGCTCCACCTGCGCCTACGCCAACTCCAATTCTTCCATCTGCATTAGATGTGAAGAAAACCAATACTGCAGAGCGAGCTGCTGTGAAGAAAAGGAAGGCATCCAATGCTTCAGAATCTTCAGCCCCCAAGAAGATGAAGCCGATGACAAGCTCATTTGCAAATCCCATTGATGCCATTCCTATCTCCTCCATGCCATCAAAGGACCTTATTCCTTTTGGTGAAGATTATGAGATCCCTAGTGGATCAGATGAAGAAACTCAATCTGCTGCTTCCTCAGAGCAGATTGATGAAGAAATTGAAGCGGATGCAATCCCTTCAACCCCAATGGTCTCATCACCAATGCCTTAGTTTGATGCTGAAGAGGCTGGTGTTGAAGAAATTGATGAAGATGTGGATATTGGAAGCACCACTCCAGTGATGAATGACGACTTTTGGGAAAGTCAGCATCCCAATTCCCCACTCTTCACTCCCCTGCAGCAAATTCCTCACTCTCCTTCACCAATAGTAAAATTGGGCTCTGACGCAACTCATCCCACTGCATCTGTGAATGAAGAAATTCCAGCCACTAGTGCTGAAGAAACTGCTGCTGAAACAGACAAGGTGACTGCACCTGAGGAAAATCCTGAAATTCCTCAGCCTGAAGAGCCTGAGATCGTGATTCCTGAGGTCGTGATGCAACTCACTGACACTCCTCTGCCAAGACCAAAGGATCCGTTCTCAGGCAAACAGAAATTCAAGGCTGAAGACTTCTATGGCGAGCATGTGTTCTTCACTGAATACAACCCATATGACTCTGCTCGCATAAGGAAAAAGCGTTTCTGGACAGCCAGCCAAGCAAATTTCTATTCCTCTGTGCTTTACAACAAAGACAAAGTCTTCGACCATGCTCATATTCCTCACGTGGATATGGAGTCTTTGCCGTGCTTCACGCCAGTCCTCAGTGTTCTTCATGACGCTGGGCTGCTCAACTTCTGCACAGATATATGCAATTGGAATGAAGAACTTATCCTTCAATTCTATGCAACGTTGCACATCACCGGCAACTCTGAAGATGTGAACTCATGGGTTTTGGACTGGATGACTGAGCATACACATCATAAGGCCCCAGCATCTGAATTGCTTCGCGTCCTCCCTCTGAGTCCACCCACTGAAGATGCACGTTGTGTGTACAACGAACCTGAGCTGTCAAATCACTATATGCAAGTGCTGATGAAGCCTTTGAAGCCAGGGCAAGCTCCTAGAACCACATTCCTCGTCAAGGAGTTGTTGTATGTGCCAAGGACTGTCTATCGCATTCTGACGAAGACAATAAGTCCCATCAAAGGCCATGACTCAACTGATGAAGAAGTCGTTGGCATCATGAAGAATCTGCTTTTCAACATCATCCATGGCGTTCTCGTCAACTTCCATGATTTCTTCATGAGGACTCTGGCCAACATTGCTATGTCACCATTTGAGCTGAAGCCTTATGCACCTTGGATAATGAAATTCATCAGGACAAGGTCTTCACTCAACTACAAGGCTGAAATGTAACGCCCCGGATTCGATGCGCCAGGTGTCCGCTAGTTATTCGTCGTCGTTGCCATGTCATTTGCTTGCGTGTTGCATTTTGCCATGTCATCATGTGCATCTCATTTTGCATACGTGTTCGTTTTATGCATCCGAGCATTTTCCCCGTTGTCCGTTTTCCAATCCGGCACTCCTATGTCTTCCAGCGCCCCCTTTTACCTCTTTTTCATGTGCGGGTGTTAAACTTTCTCGGAATGGCCCGAGGTTTGCCAAGCGGCCTTGGTACACCACCGGTAGACCGCCTGTCAAGTTTCGTGCCATTTGGAGTCCGTCTGATACTCCAACGGTTAACCGGGTAGCCGTAAAGCCTCCTTCTCTTTGCAGCCCAACACCCCTCTAAAGTGGCCCAAAACCCATTTAAGTCATCTCCATGTTCTCGGTCGTTCGATCACGATCGCGTGGCCGAAAACCGCACTCCATTTGGAGCCTCCTAGCTCCTTCTACCTATATAAACTCCCCCTCCCCCGAAATTTCGGTTCAAATCCAACCTAACCCTAGCCTTCTTCTTCCTCCGCGCGCCGGACACGTCCGCCCGGCGCCGGACATGTCCAGCCGTCGCCGCCACCTCACTCCGGCGAATGGCGTCGCGCCACGTCAGCGCCGCCGCCTCCCGCGCCCAACCAGGGGATGCCACGTCGCCCTAAGCCCGCGCCCCACTTCGCCGGACACCCGGGGCCCAGATCCGGCCCGCCCCGGGCCAAACCGGGCCCGATCCGCCGCCGCTGCTGCCCGCGCCTCCGCCCGCCGCCGCCGCCTTGCCGAAGCGCTCCCGCGCCGCCGCCCGCCGCCTCGCCGGCGAGCTCCGCCGCCCCGTCGCCCTCCGCCGGAGCGCGCCTCCCCGCGCGGCTCCAGCGCCAGCCCGCGCCGCCCGACGACCTCCTCCGCCTCCCCGCGCCCAGATCCGGCCGGATCCGGCGAGATCCGGCCCGGATCCGGCGAGATCCGGCCCGGATCCGCCCTTCTCCGGCCATCTCCATCCTTCTCCGGCGACATCTCCGACGTGCCTCGATTTCCGTGCAAGGTTGACCCCCTTGAGAATTCCTCTAAGTCCCTGTATTTTGACATTATCATGCCATGTTCAACGCATCATAACTTGTTGCATACTGCTCCGTTTTGTGCGTGCAAGATATCGAAATGTTCATCATGAGATGATATACAATTTGTTCCTTTGTGCCATGTTCATTTGAGGTGATCTTGATGCCCTAATCATTGTTGCAAAACTGCTATATGATGTTGTCTGCTGCCTGTTATCAGAAAATGCACTTTTGTCATTTTTGCCATGATTGATGTGTGCATCCTATGATCTTGACCTCTACATGTGTTTTGAAATATGCCATGCCATCTCTACAGGAGTGCATGTCATGTATTTTTGTGATCTATGTGGTGACTAGAACAAGCTTGCAAAGTAGCCTCCATGATGTTGCTGATTTCAGGACTTAGAATTCCACCAAGTCTTTGTCTGCTGTTATTTTTATGCCATGTATTCATGTTGCTACAGTGAGATACATGCCTCTTTTGAGTATGTTCAGTAAGGATGTTTTGTTCATATGGTTATGCTCTATCCATTTATGCCTCTGGTTGCAATTATGGAGTGCTTTAGCTTGAGTCAAGCGAGCTCTACTTTTGCTATAAAATGTTCCTGACAGATTGTTTACGTGTTATTCAATTTTTCCATGGTTGTTGTAGTTGATCCGTGCATGATATGTTGTTGTTCTTGCCATTTATAGCTTCTATGCCATGTCTAGTTGCTGGGTGTATGCTTAGTTTGTCATGCAATGCCTCGTAGTGAGTGCATCGAGCTCGTAAACATGCCTACTTGTTATCTGTTTTGCCATGCTCCAGTTTTTCACTGTCTGAATCTGTTTATGTTTTTGCTATGTTCACATGCTTGCAATTGTATTTTCTGATCCCTTTTGGCTTATGGTCAGTAAGGGACTTTTGTTCTACGCAATAAGTAGATTCATGCCATTCCTTTCTTTGCCATGATCAGTTCATGTAACATGTTGTTTGATAGCTCTAAATATTGCAACTTGATGTTATTTCTGCCATGTCCTGTGAATTCCACTAAGTCTGTGAACCTGTTATTGTTTGCAATCTTGCCATGTCCTTTTGAGCATGTTCTAGTAGTTTCTGGAGATAGCTCAGTGTTCATGTTTTGTCATGCTTTACCTTTACATCACGTCCATGCCTTTTGTTTTCATGTTGAGATCCTGTAGCATGTTGTTTTGATGCTTGCTAGATGCCTACTTGCTGTTTTGGTCAGATTGTTGTTATATCTTGTATAGGGTGTATGTGTTGAACCGTTGCTCCGTTTTGAGTGTGCTCTATATGAAACTTGCTTAGTTTTGCATGTAGTCTCATATTATCATGTTGCATCCTTATTTTGAGGTGTTTGCTTGATGTTTGTATGCTTTTTGCATCAATGCCATGTTTATCTTGTTTTGCTCATATCTTCTAGGTCGTAGCTCCGAATCTAATGAACTTTATATGTAACTTGACTAGAATTTCGTGTAGATCATGTTGGTGCATCTTAAATTGCTGTTTAACAAACTTGAACATAAGGTTATACAGATCTGGACCAATTTCGAAATTTGCATATGAGGACTTACCGGAGTTGTTCTATGTTGTTTCCGGCCTCATTTAAACTTGCCTTGTTGTGTTGCTCTTGTATGCATCATCCCATGCCATGAGTAGCTTCATGTAGCCTTGTCATGCATCATACTTGGTTGAGCATCATGCCTTGTTCATGTGTGGTGCGTTTACCGTGTTGTGTGCTTCTTCTCGCTAGTTCCCGTTTTGTTGCGATCGTGAGGATTCGTTCGTCTACGCTTGGTTCGTCTTCGTGGCTTCAACTTCTTCATGTACTCGTTCTTCTTTCTTGCGGGATTTCAGGCAAGATGACCGTCACCTTGGATCTCACTACTATCATTGCTATGCTAGTTGCTTCGTTCTATCGCTATGTTGCGTTACCTACCACTTGCTGCTCAAGCCTCCCAAATTGACATGAACCTCTGACCTTGTTACCCTTCCTAGCAAACCGTTGTTTGGCTATGTTACCGCTTTTGCTCAACCCCTCTTATAGCGTTGCTAGTTGCAGGTGAAGATGAAGATTGCTCCATGTTGGGTTATGTTTATTGTTGGGATATCACAATATCTCTTATATTATTAATGCATCTATATACTTGGTAAAGGGTGGAAGGCTCGGCCTTATGCCTGGTGTTTTGTTCCACTCTTGACGCCCTAGTTTCCGTCATATCGGTATTATGTTCCCGGATTTTGCGTCCCTAACGCGGTTGGGTGATTTATGGGACCCCCTTGACAGTTCGCCTTGAATAAGACTCCTCCAGCAAGGCCCAACCTTGGTTTTACCATTTGCCTCACCACCACCTATTTTCCCTTGGGAGTAATTAACCCACGGGTCATCTTTATTCAGCCCCCTGGGCCAATGCTTGTCTAAGTGTTGGTCCAAACCAGAGCCACTTGCGGCGCCGCCCCTAGGCAACTTGGGGTATCGTCGGTTGCCGTACGTACTGCTCATCCGGTGTTGCCCTGAGAACGAGATATGTGCAGCTCCTATCGGGATGTTGGCGCATCGGGCGATCTTGCTGGTCTTGTTTTATTACTGTCGAAATGTCTTGTAGCCGGGATTCCGAGACTGATTGGGCCTTCCCGGGGAGAAGGAATATCCTTCGTTGATCGCGAGAGCTTATCATGGGCTAAGTTGGGACACCCCTGCAGGGTTTGAACTTTCGAAAGCCGTGCCCGCGGTTATGTGGCAGATGGGAATTTGTTGATATCCGGTTGTAGTAAACTTGAAGTAAACTCTCCTAAAATACACCAACCGTGTGTGTAACCGTGAGTGTCTCTTTTTAGGGTTGATCGAGAGGAGAACACGGTTTCTGGGTTATGTCTGACGTAAGTAGGAGTTCAGGATCACTTCTTGATCATTACTAGTTGACGACCGCTTGCTTTGCTTCTCTTCTCGCTCTTATTTGCGTAAGCTAGCCACCATACATGCTTAGTCGTTGCTGCAACCTCACCACTTTACCCCTTCCTTACCCTTTAAGCTTTGCTAGTCTTGATACCCATGGTAATGGGATTGCTGAGTCCTCGTGGCTCACAGATTACTACAACACCAGTTGCAGGTACATGTTACGCGATGATCATGACGTGAGAGCGATGTTTATTTGTGTTGGAGTTCTTCTTCTGCTTCTTCTTCAATTGAGGGATAGGTTCCAGGTCGGCAGCCTGGGCTAGCAGGGTGGATGTCGTTTGAGTTTCTGTTTATGTTCCATCCGTAGTCGGATGTTGATCTTGTATGTTGTATTGCTGTATTCATGTGACATTGTATGTATTGGATGTATCCCCTCTATTTATGTAATGTTGATGTAATGATATCCACCTTGCAAAAGCGTTTCAATATGCGGTTCTATCCTTGGTGGGACCTTCGAGTCTCTTTAGGATAGTATCGCATATTGGGCGTGACATGAAACTCTCAACCACTGCAGCTACTTGCCTCCCATTGAAGTCCTCAAACGGACATTTTCCTCAGCTGATGAAAAGGGCAAGGCCACTGCTGTGATAGATGAAGGCATTCGTCCATTGGATGGACAATTTCGCAAGGCTGCTTCTTATTCCGCCAATGATGACTCTGCCACACATGACTCTGCTGCCAACACTGCCAAGCCAAATCCTCAAGCCACAGCACCCAGGGTGATGACTGACCGTGAGTTACTCCTCAGTCTTCATCAAAAGGTTGATCGCAATCACAAATGGGTCAAGCGTCAGTTTGGTTCAATTCTCCACAACATGACTTCCACACATAATGCCGTGAAGAAAGACCATTACTACCTTCATGAAACCCTCAACCGCACCTGAGTTGTTCTGTCTAAAGTGTACAGTGCTGCAGAGTTGGAGAAAATGGGTCTCAAAGAAGACTTTGACTGGTTTGCACCTCCTCCGAAGAAATACAAGAAGGTCAAGGTTCCTTCTTTGGTGGCCAGTTCATATTCTTCATCGCGTGCGACTGATGAAAATGAAGATTTGGACGACACTGCAGCAGGCCTACTTCAACGACCGACCCCAACAACGCTGGCGCTCCTTCATCAACTTGAAAATCTTCAGGGGCGTTAGTCCTCAGTTTCGATCCTTTTGGTCATTTGATGACAAAGGGGGAGAAATCTGAGTTAGTCTTCAAGCGGGTCTATAATAAGGGCGTTTTTTTAAGTTACAACTCTCGTTCTTCCGAAATTTTTATTGGATCGAGTTGTAATCTTAAGTCCGATGGTGCGCTGATACTTTTGTTGCACTATGATTTGATACTATGAAATCCGGCAAATGGATAAACAAAACTGCATTCCTTAATGGATTTATTAAAGAAGAGTTGTATATGATGCAACCAGAATGTTTTGTCAATCCTAAAGGTGCTAACAAAATATGCAAGCTCCAGCGATCCATCTATGGACCGGTGCAAGCATCTCGGAGTTGGAATATACGCTTTGATAAGTTGATCGAAGTATATAGTTTTATACAGACTTGCGGTGAATCCTGTATTTACAAGAAGTGAGTGGGAGCACTACAGCATTTCTGATAAATATATGTGAATGACATATTGTTGATTGGAAATAATGTAGAATTATTCTGCAAAGCATAAAGGAGTGTTTGAAAGGAATTTTTTCAAAGAAAGACCTCGGTGAAGTTGCTTACATATTGAGTATCAAGATCTATAGAGATAGATCAAGACGCTTGATAAGTTTTTTCAATGAGTACATACCTTGACAAGATTTTGAAGTAGTTCAAAATGTAACAGTCAAAGAAAGAGTTCTTGCCTGTGTTACAAGGTGTGAAATTGAGTAAGACTCAAAACCCGACCACGGCAAAAGATAGAAAGAGAATGAAAGTCATTCCCTATGCCTTGGCCATAGGTTCTATAAAGTATGCCATGCTGTGTACCAGATCTATTGTATACCCTACACTGATTTTGGCAAGGGAGTACAATAGTGATCTAGGAGTAGATCACTGGACAGCGGTCAAAATTATCCTTAGTGAAATAAGGATATGTTTCTCGATTATGGAGGTGACAAAAAGGTTCGTCGTAAAAGGTTATGTCGATGCAAGTTTTAACACCAATCTAGATGACTCTAAGTCTCAATCTAGATATATATTGAAAGTGGGAGCAATTAGGTAGAGTAGCTCCGAGCAGAGTATTGTTGACATAGAAATTTGCAAAATACATACGGATCTGAATGTGGCAGACCCGTTGACTAAGATTCTCTCACAAGCAAAACATGATCATACCTTAGTACTCTATGGGTGTTAATCACATAGCGATGTGAACTAGATTATTGACTCTAGTAAACCCTTTGGGTGTTGGTCACATGATGATGTGAACTATGGGTATTAATCACATGGTATGTGAACTATTGCTGTTAAATCACATGCTAATGTGAACTAGATTATTGACTCTAGTGCAAGTGGGAGACTGAAGGAAATATGCCCTAGAGGCAATAATAAAGTTATTATTTATTTCCTTATTTCATGGTAAATGTTTATTATTCATGCTAGAATTGTATCAACCGGAAACATGATACATGTGTGAATACATAGACAAACAGAGTGTCACTAGTATGCCTCTACTTGACTAGCTCGTTGATCAAAGATGGTTATGTTTCCTAGCCATAGACATGAGTTGTCATTTGATTGACGGGATCACATCATTAGGAGAATGATGTGATTGACATGACCCATCCCGTTAGCTTAGCACCTGATCGTTTAGTATGTTGCTATTGCTTTCTTCATGACTTATACATGTTCCTATGACTATGAGATTATGCAACTCCCGTATACCGGAGGAACACTTTGTGTGCTACCAAACGTCACAACGTAACTGGGTGATTATAAAGGAGCTCTACAGGTGTCTCCAAAGGTACATGTTGGGTTGGCGTATTTCGAGATTAGGATTTGTCACTCCGATTGTCGGAGAGGTATCTCTGGGTCCTCTCGGTAATGCACATCAAATAAGCCTTGCAAGCATTGCAACTAATAAGTTAGTTACGAGATGATGTATTATGGAACGAGTAAAGAGACTTGCCGGTAACGAGATTGAACTAGGTATTGAGATACCGACGATCGAATCTCGGGCAAGTAACATACCGATGACAAAGGGAACAACGTATGTTGTTATGCGGTCTGACCGATAAAGATCTTCGTAGAATGTGTAGGAGCCAATATGGGCATCCAGGTCCCGCTGTTGGTTATTGAACAGAGATTTGTCTTAGTCATGTCTACATTGTTCTCGAACCGTAGGGTCCGCACGCTTAAAGTTACGATGACAGTTATTATGAGTTTATGCATTTTGATGTACCGAAGTTAGTTCGGAGTCCCGGATGTGATCACGGACATGACGAGGAGTCTCGAAATGGTCGAGACATAAAGATTGATATATTGGAAGCCTATATTTGGACATTGGAATGGTTCCGAGTGAAATCGTCATTTTACTGGAGTACCGGGGGGTTACCGGAACCCCCCCGGGGGTTAATGGGCCCATATGGGCCTTAAGGAAAAGAGGAGGGGCGGCCAGGGCAGGCCGCGCGCCCCCTCCCCCCTAGTCCGAATAGGACAAGGAAGGGGGGGCGGCGCCCCCCTTTTTCCTTTCCCCCTCTCTCCTTCCTTCTCCTACAAGGCAAGGGAGAGGAGTCCAACTCCCGGTGGGAGTAGGACTCCTCCTGGCGCACCCCTTGGGGGCCGGCCGTGCCTCCCCCTCCCCTCCTTTATATACGGGGGCAGGGGGCAACCTAGGACACACAAGTTGATCTTCGTGATCGTTCCTTAGCCGTGTGCGGTGCCCCCCTCCACCATATTCCACCTCGATCATATCGTTGCAGTGCTTAGGCGAAGCCCTGCGTCGGTAGAACATCATCATCGTCATCACGCTGTCGTGCTGACGGAACTCATCCCCGAAGCTTTGCTGGATCGGAGCACGGGGAGCGTCATCAAGCTGGACGTGTGCTAAGAACTCGGAGGTGCTGGAGTAACGGTGCTTGGATCGGTCGGATCGGGAAGACGTACGACTACTTCCTCTACGTTGCGTCAACGCTTCCGCTTCGGTCTACGAGGGTACGTAGACAACACTCTCCCCTCTCGTTGCTATGCATCACCATGATCTTGCGTGTGCGTAGGAAATTTTTTGAAATTACTACGTTCCCCAACAAGTAGTTGTTTAACCGCTGATCAGAGGCTGTAAAGGGGGTTAGTAATTGTGGAAATAGCAAAGCTAGCAACATGTACAGTAGCTAGTAGCAGTGCATGTAGAGGAGCGATGGGCAGAGCCGTGGCGCGGGCGATGCAGTGGTGGGGAGCGCGCGTCTGGGCGCAGGGCGACGACGACCGTGGTGCAGGCGCGGCCAGGCCGCAGAGGGGCGCGGCGACTGGGGGATACGCCGAGCAGGCGCGGGCGAGTGCCAACGAGGGGGAGAAGGCGCGGCCGATGGAGGAGCAGCAGCGGCTGCACAACGAGGCGGGCAGCGCGTGTAAGTGCATCTAGTGCCCCTTAGTGATTTTGGTGTATTGAAGACTTATAGGTTAAGTATCTAATGTGTTTATGAGTGTACACAGGTCTATAAGTCTATGAGGAGTTTGATAATTACAGAGAAAGTCGACCCCTAAAGATGAAGTTCTTCGACTGAAGACTTTGATATTTTGAAGACTTTCTGAAGACTTTGAAAGTGAAGAAATTGGTGTGACCTTGAAGACTTGGTATTCATTCGAGGAACATGAAGCGTGAAGACTTCTATTTTCGTAGTTTCATTTTCTCTTTCTTGAGTCATAGGAAACACCGTACTGTTAAAGGGGGTCGAGGAAATACTAAGGAGAAAATTTCCAAGTGATGCTCATCTCAAATCCTACACCTACCAATCCCTTCGAGTGAAGCCATTGGAAATCTCATACAGTTCAGTCAATTTCTTCAGTGACAGAGACGCAGTTCTTCTGGTCACTGAGGACTTTGCTCTGACTGAGGAGTTAGGAATTCGTCAGTGCGAATTGCCTACACTGTGAGGAACATGATAGCCCTGAGGAATTTGAACCTCAAATTTCCGACCGTTGCTGTGCTACGCGCCAGATGTCCTAAAATATCTTGTCCACCTAACGGTCATATCATTGAAGGGCATTTATGTCTTATCATGTCAGGCTGCTCCCTAGGCTATAAATAGCCGCCCCCTACAACCGCTAGCTGGTTGGCTGCTCCGCGAGAACTTGACACTTGTCATTTGAGAGCAACCCATCCTCCGAGGACTTTGAGCGAAAATCATCAAGTGAGGAAAATCCAAACCCAAACCCAAAACACCTACAAACCCAAAGTGATTGAGCATCACTGAAGAGATTGATCCTGCGTGGATCTGACGCTTGTTACGTTTGAAGACTGTGCTTCTTCCAGACGGTTAGGCGTCAAGGTCTAGAGCATCCAAGAGGAATTGTGGATCGCCGAGTGACCAAGTCTGTGAAGGTTTGGAAGTCACCTGAAGACTTACCACGAGTGATTGGGCGAGGACTGTGTGTCCTTAGCTCAAGGAGAATACGGTGAGGACTGTGTGTCCGGGACTAGGTGTCCTCGAGTTTAAATACTCAGCCGCTCCAACCAGATGTACAACTGAGACTGCAGTTGGAACTGGTCTACCCAATCATTGTCTTCACCAAGCTTACTGGTTCTCTTTCCTCAACACTTTCATTTCCTCATTACTGTGTTGTGTGTTTGTTCATACCTGTGTTTGAAGACTTTGACTAAAGACTTTCTCAATTTCCTCAGTTCAATTTCTTCAGTCTGTTTGTCTTCATATTGTGCTATCCTGTGTTTACGCTTTCTGTACTCTGTCTGTGTCTTCATTTCATCATGATGACCATGCATGTATTCTGTTATGTTTACCTCTGAGTACTTATTCCGCTGCAAGTAGTTCTTCGCTAAGGAATTTCCTCACGAGCAAATTCCTCAGTGAAGAATTTCATAAAAATCGCCTATTCACCCCCCTCTAGTCGATATAACGCACTTTCAGCGCGGCGCCGTGGAAGCAGCAAGGAATGAGCGGGCGCACGCGTGAGCAGAGGCGGAGGAGCGTAGGAGGGAGTGGTGGTGTGGCTCGGGCTCGACGAAGTGACTACAGCGGCGCGGGGGAAGGCCTACGACGCCGAAGAGGCCAGGGGGAGAGAGGGAGGAGATGCGTGTGCTCACCGGGTAGGCACACGGTGGCCCGGCGGTGGCTTAGGAGCTGCAGAGCTCGTTGCAGATGGGGAAGACGCCGGGGTCGGAGGAGAACGGCGGCGGTCGGAGGAGGAAGACGGAGCCGTTGTGGTCGCAGCGGTGCTCCCCGTCTCCAGCAGAGGGCAACAGAAGACGAGGCGGAGGCCAGCGGGGTTCATGGACACGAGCTGCGGACGCGGAGAGGACAGCTGCCGCGGTGGCATAGCAACGATGGCGACGGGCGCGTCGGCGAGAGATGCATCTGGAGGGGGAGGAGGCAAGTGGGTGTGGGCGAGTGGTTGGCGATGTGAGTGGAGCAGGGGGAGGAGCCCGAGGGGTCGGCCTTATCCCCTCGGGGCGTCGCCGGCGAGGCGGTCCGGCGGGGACTCGCCCCCTGTAGCGACGAGGTCGCTTGAACAGGAAGACGACCGGGGTGGTTGGCTGGGTCGGCCTGGCCGGTCGCGGCCAGCTAGGCCAAGAGGCCTAGTTAGGCCGAGGGGTTCTTTTCCTTTGCCTTCTTTATTTACCTTTTCTTTTATAGTTTCTATTTAGTATTTAATTTGAACAAAAAAAGGGTTTTGTAAAATAAGAGACTTGGCCCATAATTTACAATGCAAATTTAGGCACTGCCATAAAATGGTTTGGCACATAAATAAAATAGTTTGCAAACTTTTATAATTTTAAAGGCATACAAGAAATCGATTTGGCCATTGTTTTAATTATTATACGACATTAATCCACGTTGTAAACAGTTGGTTCACCATCATAATTAGTTATGAAATATTTGCCAAAAGATGAACATTTTATTTTGCATGTTTGACAAATTTGAATTTTGGACTTTTATTTTAAATTTGAATTTGGATTGTGATTTTGAATAATCGCAGATTAGTAACAGTAATGTGATGACATGGCACCATTAACAAGGGTTTACTGTAGCTTAATTATCCGGGCGTCACAATTCTCCTCCACTACAAGAAATCTCGTCCCGAGATTTAAGGGGTGAAGTAAGGGGGGAAGACTCAAGAAGGACGGAGCTCAACACAAGATAGGTACCTGGGGGCTATCTCAGTGAACGTGGCATAGAGACATCTCTTGAATTGAAATTCAAGAAAGTCATCAAGAGCAAGGTAAGGAGTCGCAATAAGAAGCTTCAACCGGGTAGGCAATCGTTCGATGTCTGAAACAGAGTGTGAAAGGGGTTCAGAGCATCGAGAATAAGTATGGCGTCTGATACCAGAATAGATCACTAGGAAGGTGGCTCGTGATTTACATACGAAGCCAAGCGCGAGGGACAATTTGGAAAACAGGGATGTACAAGAGAGTCAGGTTTTGATCATGTGGAACTGTGGGTTATGGGCCCACCATGTGGGTTAAAAGCAGGAAGGGCGCTAACATTTTGCACGGCCATGATGGCAGCGCAGGTCGGAGGATAGCCTGTCAATTATGTTGGCAACAACATTGGTACCAAGGGTGAGGGACGAAGAGAACCATTTTCCTGCTCGTTAAGACGAGGCAGACCAATAGGCAAAGTTCTCATCCATCGGCGGTTACCGGAATGTCATCAGCAATAATAACAAGGTCTTACAGACAAATTGTACACCGAGGTGTTTTCATAAGAAGGGAACTATTATTGCTTAGCTCTCATAAACCACAAGAAAGTTTAAACAAAACAATGGAAAGGAAAAGGTGATCATTATATTAATCAGAACATTGGAAAGGAAAATGTGTTTACACACAAGAATTGGGAGCATATCCTTCCCAAGGGGGAAGCGGAGCAGGATGTACATGATATGACAGTAAGTTGAAAAGCATTTAGATAAAGGGACGATGGAATAATCATAATATTACCCATACAATGGTGTTTGGATAATAGATCAAGAAACATTCGACAATGTGCTTCCAATGTTCTGGTTTATATTCGGAATACCTCAGTCATGCTTCGAGGTAGCATTAACATGGTGTTACAAGTAGGGGTTGGAGTTGAAGATCACAAGAAATACTCAAGGAACAATTGCAGGAATAGCAAGGAGTCCAAGGTATAACCAAGACATGATCAAACATGTGTTGGAAAGAAGACAAGGGAGTTGTCGATGATAACTCAAATCATTGAGGTCAAGGATGGTATTTCTCATCACGAATTCGATTGATATGCTGGAAGAGCTCAGAATGTTGACGAGCACGACACAATTGTCGAGAGATTTCAGGAAGATGTAATCGATCGGCGATGACATCAAGTCAAAAGGAATGATGAAGCGAAAAGTTATTAGAACCACGGGTACGACACAAACTCGAAAGGAAGCTTGCTGTTCAACGTGAAATGGTATGACGAGGAAGATCAACATAAGCTTAGCTCATCATCGAAAATTCTGTTCCGAGAAGGACTAGGTAGCACAGTTAAAATTTAGCACGATAATGACATAGCCGTCCAGGCTAGGAATGACTTGAAGGATTATTAAACTCGTAAGTAATGAAAATTACTTAGAGTTATAGAATCGGAGTGCGGAATCGATTCAACCGATTCACTTATCGGTGTCCTCGAGTGATTAATAACTCAGATCCTGAGGGAAATATGAAATCGGTGAGAAGCAATACTAGATGAATACTCATAGGAAGCAACATAGTTCTTTGATATTCTCAAGGTACCGGAGGGTAATACTCGAAGGAAGATCAAAATAGAGGTTGCGGAGATGCATTGATCTGCAGAAGACAAGTGCTTTAACTTGTCCGAGAAATGGAATTAAAGGGGGAACAATCATGGTCAGAACCACAGTTGCAAGGACCAAACATAGATACCGTATGAACTTATAATAAGGGGATTATTATATCACAAGAAGCTTCCATGATAAGTTCCACATTAGGTCCATGGGCATGAACACAAGTTCAAGGTTGACTCCCACTTCTCCAATGCATAACCTTTCATTCACTTCTCACTTTCGAATAAGTTGTAGTGTTGAAATTTTATCTGGCAAAATACTAGAAGAGTATGACTCGTGAAAACTTTCGAGTTCACACATATTAAGGAAGGCATAGGTCCAACCCGTCAGGGTATCGTGGAAACATATACCACAAGCTTCAATAGTAAATATCACCAGCTCGAAAGCAGCACATGGTTGAGAAAGTAGAGGATACAATTTACCCAAGGCATTATGTATCCGAGGACGGCTCAGAAGATTATTGAATATGAAGGACGATGTCAGATAAAATCCAACAAAGTATCTGACGGTCCATAACAGGGCTGATGTGAGTCTCGGCTCTCAATCATAGGAAGAAGGAATGCAAAGACATCAGATTATAGGAACAACTGACTAATTCAAAGCTCAATGAAAAGAAATTTATGATTTCCAAATCAAGGGATCAGAAGCAATCGTTCTGATTGAAAATGAATAAATTCAATAGACTTAGAAGCACAACTGACCAAGGCATTGATTGGTCAAGAACCAGCTCATTCTCAAATGACGTCTGAGCCGGAAGGATAATCCTAGGATTTGACTGATGATTGTGACCATTCGCAACGTATTGAATCAATGGACTAAAAAATGATAGTGACAAAGGATGCCAACAAGATTACTATACTTATGGGATTAACCATAATGCAAGCAAGTAAGAATTTCAAGAACAACAGGTTGTTGAGGATTTTCACTAGATCAAATAGCATTTCGAAGGCTTTGCTGAAATACATGAATCAACTGGGATGAGCGGATACTCGATAGGTGCAAGAATTTAACCGTAGGGGTATTTAGGCGACTTAGAACCACAAAGTTTTCTCGGGGTATTTTGTAATAACAAGATCGACTGGGTATAAAGTAACAACGACAGATGTAAGTATTTATCCATAGGGATATTTCAGTGGTAGGGAATTGCAAAAGCAACAAGCATAAGGTCTCGAGAGAATATCGGAAGGTATCTACAAAATCCATCGGTGCACCAAGCAATCATCTGGAGTGAGGGGCTCTCCGGGAGAAAGTGTTTTCGATAACCTAAAGTTAGATTTTAGAAATTCATTTAACCCGAATAGAAAAGAGATTAGAATCCCAGAGTATAGACGAGGAATAAAAGATCCTATTACCACCCAATGGTGACGTGGGCCCATGGGCCGCACAGCCATGTTAGTAAAAGTTTTTGCAATGTCTAGACTCGACTTCGGCCAAGGAGTGTGGAAGGGGGATTCCTACAGGCAGTCGGCTCTGATACCAACTTGTGACGCCCCCGATTTGATCGTACACTAATCATGCACGCAAATGTGTACGATCAAGATCAGGGACTCACGGGAAGATATCACAACACAACTCTACAAATAAAATAAGTCATAAAAGCATCATAATACAAGCCAGGGGCCTCGAGGGCTCGAATACAAGTGCTCGATCATAGACGAGTCAGCGGAAGCAACAATATCTGAGTACAGACATAAGTTAAACAAGGTTGCCATAAGATGGCTAGCACAAACTGGGATACAATCGAACGAGGCGCAGGCCTCCTGCCTGGGATCCTCCTAACTACTCCTGGTCGTCGTCAGCGGGCTGCACGTAGTAGTAGGCACCTCCAGTGTAGAAGGAGTCGTCGTCGACGGTGGCGTCTGGATCCTGGGCTCCATCGTCTGGTTGCAGCAATCGGGTAGAGGAATGGGGAAAAGGGAAAAACAAAGCAACCGTGAGTACTCATCCAAAGTACTCGCAAGCAAGTAGCTACACTACATATGCATGGGTATATGTGTAAAGGGCCATATCAGTGGACTGAACTGCAGAATGCCAGAATAAGAGGGGGATAGCTAATCATGTTGAAGACTACGCTTCTGGCAGCCTCCGTCTTGCAGCAAGTAGAAGAGAGTAGACTGAAGTCCTCCAAGTAGCATCGCATAGCATAATCCTACCCGGCAATCCCCTCCTCGATGCCCTGTTAGAGAGCGATCACCGGGTTGTATCTGGCACTTGGAAGGGTGTGTTTTATTAAGTATTCGGTTCTAGTTGTCATAAGGTCAAGGTACAACTCCGGGTCGTCCTTTTATCGAGGGACACGGCTATTCGAATAGATAAACTTCCCTGCAGGGGTGCACCACATAACCCAACACGCTTGATCCCATTTGGCCGGACACACTTTCCTGGGTCATGCCCGGCCTCGGAAGATCAACACGTCGCAGCCCCACCTAGGCACAACAGAGAGGTCAGCACGCCGGTCTAAACCTAAGCGCGCAGGGGTCTGGGCCCATCACCCTGAGCACACCTGCACGTTGCGAACGCGGCCGGAAGCAGACATAGCCTAGTGGCGTTCGAGTCCAATCCGGCGCGCGCCACTCAGTCGCTGACGTCACGAAGGCTTCGGCTGATACCACGACGCCGAGTGCCCATTCTTTCCCGCGTAGCTGGTTAGTGCGTATAGACCAAATGGCCAGACTCAGATCAAATACCCAGATCTCGTTAAGCGTATTAAGTATCCGTGAACGCCGACAGGGCCAGGCCCACCTCTTTCCTAGGTGACCTCAACCTGCCCTGTCGCTCCGCCTCAAAGATCCACTCGCGGGTACTCCTACGAGCCGACCCGTCTTTAGTCACCACATGTATCATGTATTATGTATATAAGTATATTCCCGTGATCACCCCCGAGTGATCACGGCCCGATAGTATAGCATGGCAGACGGACAGGAATGTAGGGCCACAGATGGAATACTAGCAACCTAAACTAAGCATGTAGGATAGCAGGTAAAGGTAACAACAGTAGTAACAAGGACAGGCTATGCATCAGGATAGGATAACGGAAAGCAGTAACATGCTATACTACTCTAATGCAAGCAGTATAGAAGAGAGTAGGCGATATCTAGTGATCAAGGGGGGGCTTGCCTGGTTGCTCTGGCAAGAGAGAGGGGTCGTCAACTCCGTAGTCGTACTGGGTAGCAGCGGCGTCGGTCTCGGTGTCTAGCGAGAGAAGAGGTGGAAGAAACAATAAATATTTAAGCAAACAGATGCATAGCGATGCATGACATGACAAGTACCGGTGCTAGGGGTGCCCTAACGCAGTATGTGGTGATGCCGGTGAAGGGGGGAAACAACCGGGAAAGTATCCCCGGTGTTTCGCGTTTTCGGGCAGAGAAGCCGGAGGGGGAAAGTTGCGAGTTTCATATGTTAGGGGGTGCGTGGCGGACGAATGAGCTGCGTATCCTGGTTCGTCTCGGCGTTCTGAGCAACTCTCATGTACAAAACTTTTCCATCCGAGCTACGGATTAATTTCTATGATTTTACAAAGTTTAAAATGATTTTCTATATTCATAGAATTCTTTTAATTCGAAAATAAAACAGCAAAATACTTTTGTCACCTAGTGCTATTCTATCCGTAGTGTATGACAGTGGGATCAGTGGGGTTGGGTTGACCCAGTCAAATGTTGACTAGTCAACGTATGAACAGTGTAGGGGGCACATGTCATTGACTTAGACTTTTCTGAAAATTTATTTTTCTTTAAACTAACCATGGGTCCACATGTCATCTACTATTGGACTAATTAACTAGTACTACTAATCTAAGCAAGGGCCGGCCACTGCTCTGGCCACGTGCACGACGTACACACACAGCACACACAAGTTAGTAGGCTAGGAGTTATTAACATAGGATGTCATTTTGTGATTTTTGTAGGATTTATTCTATTCATCAAAAGGATTTGGTCCAGTGGGATAAAATGGAGTTTGTCATGTATATTTTCTACTCATATTATTTTTAGGCATGTTAGTAGTTGTTTAACCGCTGATCAGAGGCTGTAAAGGGGGTTAGTTTGTGTGGAAATAGCAAAGCTAGCAACATGTATAGTAGCTAGTAGCAGTGCATGTAGAGGAGCGATGGGCAGAGCCGTGGCGCGGGCGATGCAATGGCGGGGAGCGCGCGTCTGGGCGCAGGGCGACGACGACCGTGGTGCGGGCGCGGCCAGGCCGCAGAGGGGCGCGGCGACTGGGGGATACGCCGAGCAGGCGCGGGCGAGTGCCAACGAGGGGGAGAAGGCGCGGCCAGTGGAGGAGCAGCAGCGGCTGCACAACGAGGCGGGCAGCGCGGCGCCGTGGAAGCAGCAAGGAATGAGCGGGCGCACACGTGAGCAGATGCGGAGGAGCGTAGGGGGGAGTGGTGGCGTGGCTCGGGCTCGACGAAGTGACTACAGCGGCGCGGGGGAAGGCCTACGACGCCGAAGAGGCAAGGGGGAGAGAGGGAGGAGATGCGTGTGCTCACCGGGTAGGCACACAGTGGCCCGGCGGTGGCTTAGGAGCTGCAGAGCTCGTTGCAGATGGGGAAGACGCCGGGGTCGGAGGAGAACGGCGGCGGTCGGAGGAGGAAGACGGAGCCGTTGTGGTCGCAGCGGTGCTCCCCGTCTCCAGCAGAGGGCAACAGAAGACGAGGCGGAGGCCAGCGGGGTTCATGGACACGAGCAGCGGGCGCGGAGAGGACAGCTGCCGCGGTGGCATAGCAACGATGGCGACGGGCGCGTCGGCGAGAGATGCATCTGGAGGGGGAGGTGGAGCAGGAGGGAGAGGAGGCAAGTGGGTGTGGGCGAGTGGTTGGCGATGTGAGTGGAGCAGGGGGAGGAGCCCGAGGGGTCGGCCTTATCCCCTCGGGGCGTCGCCGGCGAGGCGGTCCGGCGGGGACTCGCCCCCTGTAGCGACGGGGTCGCTTGAACAGGAAGACGACCGGGGTGGTTGGCTGGGTCGGCCTGGCCGGTCGCGGCCAGCTAGGCCAAGAGGCCTAGTTAGGCCGAGGGGTTCTTTTCCTTTGCCTTCTTTATTTACCTTTTCTTTTATAGTTTCTATTTAGTATTTAATTTGAACAAAAAAAGGGTTTTGTAAAATAAGAGACTTGGCCCATAATTTACAATGCAAATTTAGGCACTGCCATAAAATGGTTTGGCACATAAATAAAATAGTTTGCAAACTTTTATAATTTTAAAGGCATACAAGAAATCGATTTGGCCATTGTTTTAATTATTATACGGCATTAATCCACGTTGTAAAAAGTTGGTTCGCCATCATAATTAGTTATGAAATATTTGCCAAAAGATGAACATTTTATTTTGCATGTTTGACAAATTAGAATTTTGGACTTTTATTTTAAATTTGAATTTGGATTGTGATTTTGACCAATCGCAGATTAGTAACAGTAATGTGATGACATGGCACCATTAACAAGGGTTTACTGTAGCTTAATTATTCGGGCGTCACATCTGGCGCGTTTTCCCGTGCCTTAGTTGAGCGGCGTCGGGGCATGGCTTGTGTGGAGGGCCGAGAGGCCTCTCTGTCGCGGCCGCGATGTGACCGGTCTGCCATGTCGTGCGCTGGTGATGTAGGCGCTTCCTCCTCTGATCGGGGTAGTGGCCTGCGCTTTGGATAGCTCTTGGAGGGGCGTTCGAGTTCATACTCTTCAGCCGCAAGGACTTCAGTCCATCTATCAGCTAGCAGATCTTGATCAGCTCTAAGCTGTTGCTGCTTTTTCTTGAGGCTGTTCGCCGTGGCTAAGAGCCTGCGTTTGAAACGCTCTTGTTCGGCGGGGTCTGATGGTACGACGAATTCGTCGTCATCGAGGCTAGCCTCGTCTTCGGAGGGAGGCATATAGTTATCGTCCTCGACCTCTCGGTCTGCCGCTCTCTCATGAGGGCTGGCTTCTCCATCTTCCTGCGCCGAATCTTGCTGGGGAAGGTGTTCTTCGGCGCTATCCGGGGTACTATTATCTCCGGTGCCGGAATCACCGTTTTTGCTTTGGCGGGATTTAGAGCGGCGCCGCTGACGCCGGCGCTTTGGTTGTTTCTTGGAGGTGTCATCCCCCGCTGTTCCATCGCCATCTCCATCTTTTTGAGTATCCACCATATATATGTCATATGACGAGGTGGCCGTCGAGCGCCCTACAGGTGCTAGTTCCTGTTCGTCTCCTACCTCGTTGTCCATACCGTCGAAGTCTTCGGAGCCGAAGTCAAGCATGCCGGTTAAATCATCGACAATGGCTACCAAGTGGGTGGTGGGTGAGCTTTGAATTTTTTTCATCGTCCGTATCCCATCCTCGCTGATCGTAATTCAGCCAGGGCTCTCCTGATAAAGAGAGAGATTTGAAAGAATTCAGGATGTCGCCAAAAGGCGAGTGCTGAAAGATGTCCGCGACGGTGAACTCCATTATCGGCGCCCAATCGGATTCGACCGGCAGGGGCGCGGGGGGTTCAAAGTCCGGGGAGGAGTCCGGACCCTCGGGGTCACGGGTCACGCGGAGTGCGGGGCTGGCGTTCGGCTCGATCGCCTTTGAGATCGCAGCCCCTGAGGTGACGTCCAACCGCTCATCCTCGATTGGTATAATAGGCTCCGAGTCTAGGGTCGGAACCGGTGCGTATGCGGCCTCCAGGACACTGTTCGGAGGCAGAGCTAGATCATGCCCCTCGAGGTAGTGCGGCGCGCTCGGCTGTGGCTCGAACCCATCGAAGATCAAGTCTCCGCGGATATCAGCCATGTAGTTTAAGATTCCAAACCTGACTTGATGGCCAGGGGCGTAGCTTTCGATCTGCTCCAGGTGACCAAGCGAATTGGCCCGCAGAGCGAAACCGCCGAAGGCGAAGATCTGTCCGGGGAGAAAAGTCTCACCCTGGACCTCATCGTTGTTGACGATCAAAGGAGCCATCGGGCCTAAAGGCGACGACACAGAGGAACTCTCAATGAAAGCACCAATGTCGGTGTCAAAACCGGCGGATCTCGGGTAGGGGGTCCCGAACTGTGCGTCAAGGCCGGATGGTAACAGGAGACAAGGGACACGATGTTTTTACCCAGGTTCGGGCCCTCTCGATGGAGGTAATACCCTACTCCTGCTTGATTAATATTGATGATATGGGTAGTACAAGAGTAGATCTACCACGAGATCAAGGAGGCTAAACCCTAGAAGCTATCCTATGGTATGATTGTGTATGATGATGGTTCGTCCTATGGACTACAACCCTCCGGTTTATATAGACACCGGATAGGGTTAGGGTTACACAGAGTCGGTTACAATGGTAGGAGATCTTGAGTATCCACATCGCCTAGCTTGCCTTCCATGCCAAGGAAAGTCCCTTCCGGACACGGGACGAAGTCTTCAATCTTGTATCTTCATAGTCCAGGAGTCCGGCGAAGGTATAGTCCGGCTACCCGAACACCCTCTAATCCAGGACTCCCTCAATCCTCCAAACCCTTCCCTTTACATTCTTGCAAGTTGCATGCTTTACTTTCCGTTGCTCATATACTCTTTTGCATGCTTGCTTGAATTATGTGGAGATTGCTTGACTTGTGCTAAGATAGCTAAAATCTGCCAAGAACTAAAATTGGGAAAAGGCTAGATTTTTATTTGGTCAAGTAGTCTAATCACCCCCCCTCTAGACATACTTTCGATCCTACATCCTTCCTCCAATGGGTATACACATATTTTAGTTGTTGTTGATTATATTACTAAGTGGGTAGAAGCTATTCCAACTAGTAGTGTTGATCATAACACTTCTTTTAAAATGCTTAAAGAAGTTATTTTCCCGAGGTTTGGAGTCCCTAGATATTTAATGACTGATGGAGATTCACATTTCATTCATGGTGCTTTTTGTAAACTGCTTGCTAAATATGATGTCAACCATAGAATTGCATCTCCCTATCTCCCTTGGTCTAGTGGTCAAGTTGAATTGAGCAATAGGGAAATAAAGTTAATTTTGCAAAAGACCGTCAATAGATCTCGGAAGAGTTGGTCTAAGAAATTAGATGATGCATTATGGGCCTATAGAACTGCTTATATAAATCCTATGGGTATGTCTTCATATAAAATGGTTTATGGAAAATCATGTCATTTACCTCTTGAGTAAGAGCATAAGCATATTGGGTAATTAAAGAACTCAATTATGATTTTAAAATTGCCGGAGAAAAGAGGTTATTTGATATTAGCTTGTTAAATGAATGGAGAACCCAAGCTTGTGAAAATGCCAAATTGTTTAAAGAAAAGGTTAAAAGATGGCATGACAAAATAATCCAAAAGCGGGAATTCAAAGTGGGTGGCTATGTTCTATTGTACAACTCTCATTTTAGATTTTTTGCAGGAACACTTCTCTCTAAATGGGAAGGACCATATATCATTGAGGAAGTATATCGTTCTGGAGCCATTAAGATTAATAACGCCGAAGGCAATATTCCGAGGGTGGTTAATGGGCAAAGAATTAAGCATTATATCTTAGGTACACATATTAATGTTGAAACTAACATTATTCAAACTATGACACCGGAGGAATACATAAAAGAAACCTTCCAGAATACTCCAGAACCCTCAAAAGGAACTGACTCAAAAAAATCCTAAAAAATTCTGTCAGTTTTTGGAATATTAGAAAAAATACAAAAAATAAGAAACATCGGAGGGGGCCACCCCGGTGCCCACAAGGCACCAGGGCGTGCCCACCCACCCCCCAGGGCACGCCCTGGTGGCTTGTGGGGCCCTCGTGAGCCTTCCTGATTCCGTTTTCTTCTGGAATACTTGTATCGCAAGATAATATTTCTTTATGTATACTCTCGGACGTTTTGACCATCGTATCGCAGAAATATCCTTTTTCTTGTTTTGTGTTATTTTTTTGTCAAATTTCCTAAGCCAGGCATCATGTCTTCTTCCACTTCCAACAGCGGGGGATACTATGCTTGGCTACTACAGATGGAACTAAGGAGAGAGGAAACTGAGGAGGCCACCATGGAGGAAGATGAAGGAGACTCGCTCCGGCTTCATCCCCCGGCTTCGAAGAGGGGTACTCTGGCTGGCATATCCACTACGCCTAATCATCAAGCCATGAGGTCAATGAACAACCAAAGGAACCAAGAAGTGCAAGAAGGGCTTCCCCCAAGGAGACCCTTACACGGGTTACAGGAACAATTTTCATACTTTGGTTCATACTTATGGGGTTGAAAATACTCCTTGTATGCACATACCATCCAATTGGGACATATCTCGTCCAAGAGAAAGTGATGCAGGAACAAGTTC